>JASDDO010000001.1:489895659-492295659 GCA_030015575.1 Agapanthus africanus | reverse complement strand
CCGGAGAGGTACTACGGTTTCCTCATTGATGGTGACAGAGAAGACTGCATCATGGAGGATGATGATCCTACCAGTTTTCAGCAAGGTATCACGAGTGGTGACTCTGTGAAGTGGCTGGATGCCATGAGATCCGAAATGGAGTCCATGTATACCAACAAAGTATGGACTTTGGACGTTGTACCCCCTGGGGTAAAACCTGTGGGGTGCAAATGGATCTTTAAAAGAAAGATTGGTGTGGATGGGCAGGTAGAGACCTATAAGGCAAGACTTGTGGCGAAGGGTTTTCGTCAAAGACCAGGTTTGGACTATGACGAGACTTTTTCGTCCGTAGCCATGCTTAAATCCATTCGGATCCTACTTACTATTGCTGCTCACTACGACTATGAAATCTGGCAAATGGACGTTAAAACGGCATTTCTAAATGGAGATTTAGAAGAATGCGTTTATATGGATCAGCCGGAGGGCTTCATTGACAGTGGGAGCAGCGGGAAAGCATGTAGATTGCTTAAATCCATATATGGGTTAAAGCAGGAATCACGGAGTTGGAACATCTGTTTCGATGATGTTATCAAAGAGTTTGATTTCATCAAAAATCCAGATGAACCTTGTGTTTATAAGAAGGCTGTAGGGAGAGCTGTCACATTCCTCGTATTGTACGTGGATGACATTCTTCTGATAGGAAATGACATTCCTATGCTACAGTCGGTCAAATCTTTCTTATCACTAAGGTTCTCCATGAAGGACCTGGGTGATGCCACATACATCCTGGGCATTAGGATCTATAGGGATAGATCCAAGAGGTTGTTGGGATTGTCCCAAACCAGGTACATTAACACCATCCTAAAAAGGTTTAGTATGGAAGACTCCAAGCGGGGTGCCTTACCCGCTTGCCATGGGGTCACTCTCTTCAAGGAATCTTGCCCAAAGACCGATGAAGAGAGAGCTCGCATGAGCATTATACCCTATGCTTCGGCAGTAGGATCTATAATGTATGCGATGTTATGTACACGCCCAGATGTAGCTTATGCACTTAGTGTTGTAAGCAGGTATCAATCCAACCCAGGGGAGAATCACTGGATAGCTGTGAAGAACATTCTTAAGTACTTACGAAGGACTAAAGAATTGTTCTTGGTGTATGGTAATGGAGATCTCCAAATGGAGGCCTTTACCGATTCGAGCTTCCAGAGCGATAAGGACGACAGCAAATCTATCTCTGGGTTTGTATTTACCCTCAATGGAGGGGCGGTAAGTTGGAAGAGTTCCAAACAGGATACCGTTGCAGACTCTACGATGGAAGCTGAGTATATTGCTGCGAATGATGCCGCCAAGGAAGCCGTCTGGATGAGGAAGTTCGTCTCGGAGCTAGGAGTAGTTCCAACCATTATTGATCCAATACCATTGTATTGTGATAATAATGGGGCTATGGCATTAGCCAAGGAGCCCAGGTCCCATCAGCGATCCAGACACATCCTGAGGCGCTTTCATTTGATCCGGGAGATTGTAGATCGCCGCGAGATCGAGATTAAGAGAGTAGACACGAAGAATAACGCCGCGGATCCACTCACCAAGGCCCTCCCTCAGCCGCAGCATGAGCGACTTTTTGAGATGTTGGGTATGAGATACGCCAATAACTGGCTTTAGTGCAAGTGGGAGATTGTTGGATATATGTATGCCCTAGAGGCCATTATGTGATAGTGGATGTATTTATACATGTGTGTGTGTGTGTGTGTGTGTGTATATATATATATATATATATTCAGTGTACATTCTTGCTCGACATGATAGTATGCTATCTGGTTCTTCTTTATCTGACATGTTGATTTGATCATGCTTTTATTCATTCATACATGTTGATAAAGCTCTGAGGATATTGGCTTGACTACTGTGATTATGATGGAGATCATACTAGTGGGACATCAGTAGTTTATAAGCATATCCTAGAATGTCCCTAGTCGCAGGTGTATCGAGACGGGGCATCGATATACCAGAGTAGACTAGTGTATATGACACTAGACCCATATGATGGACGATGGATGTTTCCACATTCATCGATGTTTGACATCGAGATCGTATACGGGTGCTCAGTGGTGACTGGGTACACTGGACGGACTCGCCGAGAACTCCTATATGGAATTATATCTATCGTCGGATAGCAGTTCTCAGATGACAATGGTGCAGGTTAGTCTGTAGACCCGAGATCGTCATAGAGTCTTGTGTGTTCTCCCACTGTACTTTGATTACCACCCTACCACGGCTCTACTGAGTCGTGCAAACATGTGGCCGTTGGGTACAGTCCCGAGACACACGAAGGCGATGAGCGATAGGAGGGGTTTCGTCTCTCCCGGTATTGGGAGTTGATGCTGTGCTGTGCTCGACTGGCTATATCAGTAAGTCCTTGGCCAGGGCTGTTGAGATTTGCTGATAAGTGTTATCAGTAGTTTCTCGATCTGTTATAGACCTTTCATCGGCACGACTTATTGAGTTATTGGGGTCGACGTTACCATCTCTAGACTCGATATGCAGCATATCTGATGAAGAGACCGGACTGTACGGTAGTGTTGTCGGTTGGCTCGACGGGAGTTGTAACAGGTTCGCTTGTTTTCTTCTGATCGCTCAATACCCGGGTGGCCGTTACGTTTAGCTGACCGCTTGCGGCTTGGGGGTGCTTGATATGATCATCACCCACTGTCGGCGTATTGACGAGTCTTAGAGTCCCACAAAGGAGTTACCTAGTCCAGGCGAAAAGTTGTGGTGCGCATATGCGATATGTGCGTGGGCCCGGTTAAAATGCGCGTATGAGATACCGTATATTAATCGGGCGGCTTGCTTTTGGTCGGGTCTTATGTGATATGACCGGGTTGATAAATCAAGTGTTGATTTATCATTTAACCATTAGTTTCTCACTTGAAATCCTTTCTTGTCTTTATGCATGCATGTATGCACTCATTCTCATTCATTCTCATTCATGCACATAGGATGTGCATGCACACATACATGCATACATAAAGGTTATCATGGTTGTATATATAGGAGATGGTGGCAACATAAGACTCACACCTTATAATTATATATATATATATATATATATATGGATATATATTACATTTGTTTCAAAACAAAAGAAAAGAAAAAGGTTAATACATGATTATCTTCTACACTCTTCTTTGAACTAACCATGCTCACCTACTTTTTAACCATGTGTTAATCTTTCTTTTATGTTTTAACTCAAGTGCAATAATATCCATATAATGTAACTATGGTTTGAGATGAAGAGTGGAAAATATATATACTTATATTTTCTATTTTTCACAAGACAATTATCATTCTCTTGATATTTCAAAAGCCATCATCTTCTTCCTCCTTGCTCTTTTGCTCTCTAGATTTCTCAAGTGAGCAAAATACTCATCAAGTTAGGATTTTGAAGTGAGAAAACCAACCACAATACCATTCTACACTAGTCTTGTCCACTTGTGAAGAGTGTTAGCTTCCATTTTCTTATCTTGATCTTGCGAAGTTACAAGCTTGGACAAAGAGGACTCCGGGTGGATCATCGTGGACTTAGAGGTTCTCAAGCGGACGTTTTCCAACCCCCAAGTAGCCGAGAAGTCTAGCGTAGGGAGCTACAAAGGTTGTACTCTCAAAACCCTAGCTTTATCTACTTGTGATGATGTGAATGTTTAAGAAACCCTAAAATTCTAGTGATGATTTTTTGCATGTTCACTTCGCACCTTAAAAATTTAATTTTGAGACATGTGATGCTTGCAAACCCTTCATGAGGTGCTAGGTAAACCTAACAATTACTAAATGTATCTTTTAGCCAGTTTAAACTGATCTTATACCCCTTACTGTAGCCTCTTGGTGCCTGATATTTGCATTTTTTTGTGAAATATTAAATATAGAAACAATGTACAACATGAAATAGGTACACTAAAGAGGGGAATCAAAATGAAATTTTTTATCTGTCCGAGAACAGACTCGGCATATGTATCCCAGTATGGGTGGTCGGTATCTGGACCAACAATTTTTCCTCCGACTAATCCAAGCCCATTGACCTGTAAACCGAGTAAGAGGCCAATATCCTGGAGTGTGATAGTGGCCTCACCCCATCTTAGATGAAAAGTGTGGGTCTCTTTTCTCCAGCGCTCAACTAGAGAGGTAACGAGGACGTGGTCGTTTTGGATATGACGAAACAATGAAGCTTCATAAAATCCGGCCTGTCGAAGCCGCTGGATAATTCGTTGGTCGGTAACTATCCATTTGTCTGAACTATGGGTGATAACGGTGAGATTATCTCCATCCTGCAAAATTAAATAATGTTATTTTCAACTATTAGAATTAAAATAAAGGGGTAATTAAAAAAAATTACTAAGTTTAGAATATTTCCTCTCCGTGTAGAATATTTCCAGATCTGTGTTCGTTTTGATGAACGAGCAGAGATTTGTCGAATGGTTGATTCTCCATTGAGACGATTTTAGATATGAGAAGAGACGGAGTTAATTTGACGAAAGAGTTAATTTTGTGTTAATTTTGTTCGATGAAAGACACTGGAGGGGGGTTGGGTTTTATAGGGAAAGGGAACCCGCCCTCTTTAACGATACAGTATTTTTGTCAAATCAGTTTAGTTTTGTCTGTTCCCAAAGGAAGAGGGCGGGTTCTAATAACCCGCCCTCTTCAATGGTTTTAGTTTTTATATATTTTTTTTAAAATGTGGTGTCAAATCAGTTTATTTTTATATATTTTTTTTAAAATGTGTTGTCTGTTGTGTTATTCAAGAGCTCTTTAATAATTATATGATATGTCACATCATTTTTTTTCGTTTGTCAGAAGGAAGAGGGCGGGTTATGAAAACCCGCCCTCTTCAATAATTATATGTGTCACTTGTCCCACCGTGTCTGTATGTCTGTGTATTGTGCCATCGTGTATGTGTTGTCCCATCGTGTCTGTGTGTCTGTTTGTTGTCCTGTGCAGAAGGAAGAGGGCGGGTTATTAGAACCCACCCTCTTCAATAATTAGCCCGTCCTCATATCCTATAAATAGCTCTCTGCTATACAACTCACTATCCATTTAGGCTCTATCAATTTTTCTCCGCTATCTATACAACTCACTATCCATTTACACTCTATCAGTTTTTCTCCGCTATCAATTTTGTGTAAGTGTGGAGTTTAAGAAGAAGGTCAAATTCAGTATCATAGTCTGGAAAGAGGAGCTGCTGGATAGGATCAAGACGGAACAGTTCACAAAGTATTGGAGGTAAGCCAATCTTTTCTAGCATCTTCCCAGTTATTTGTTTTATGATTAGTTCACAAATCTAGACAAAGTATTAGTTCAATAATAAGTTCACAAAGTATTTGTTTTATGATTTCTTTTCTTTCAGAACAATCTTTGATATTCAATATACTTCTGCGAAAAAAAAATTAATATAAATTAAAATTTAATGTCCTTCCTTATTCATGCTTTCACTAATTCTAAATGAAGAAAAGGATGTAAGCAAACATACATATCAAGACCACCATATTCATGCTTTTAGGACAAAAAAAAGGTACTCCCGATGCTCAACATTATTGATAAAAAAATTAATAAAAAAATTATACAAGATAATCAAACTGTTAAGTGTAGAAATTAATAAAAAAATTAATAAAAAAAGGTACTCCCGATGCTCAACATTATTGATAAAAAAATTAATAAAAAAATTATACAAGATTATCAAACTGTTAAGTGTAGAAATTAATAAAAAAAATTAATAGAAAAAGGTACTTCCGATGCTCAACATTATTGATAAAAAAATTAATTAAAAAAAGGTACCCTCATGATTTATAGATTATTTGGTCCTTTTCTCGTCTTTTCCCTTCAGATGCTCAACATTATTGATAAAAAAATTAATAAAAAGTTCCACTGATTATTCAAAACAGATACAAGATTATCAAACTGTTAAGTGTAGAAATCCGACCATTTTTTGTTATGAGGCGATTCATCTAGACATATACAAATCCGATTATTTAGTATCTTTTGCCGAAGCAAAGATGGACCATATACTCTATAAATCTTTGGCATAAGCCAGCAAATATGGTATTTTGAAGTCACTTTGCTGGAGATTTTGATGGAGAGAAGATTATTTTGCTAAGAAATGTGGTTGCAAGAAATAGTCGTTTGGACTTACTTTCGGTGTTAGAGCCAGTCCATCCCTCTTTCAACTATTTCATTTAATCGTAAATTTATCCTACTTATTTGAAGTATATCAACGCAAACTTATTGCAAGTTTCTTCTTTGCGCAAACCTGGCTTGATATTATTTGATGCAGATTATGGCAAGTTCAACTTTATTTGTTGTATGTAAATACGATGGCCGGATTATCACAAGTGCGCAAGGTCCCGAGTATATGGGCGGGTCCGCGAGAATCATGCGATTAGAACCATTAACGACTTTCAATGAACTAGAGAATAAAGTGTTCAGAATCACGAAATACGATCCCCGTGAAATTAGGGTTAAGTTAAGTTGTATATGGCCTATGTTTAGTGGAAATGCATTGGTTGAAATTATAGACGATACATCAATATCTTCGATGATAGATTTCGGTCTATCAAACACCCAGCATTCTTTTGAACTTTTGGTTCAGAAGGAGCAATTGGAAGTATCAGATGTCCCTCCAATGGGTAATTTTGATGGTAATGCTGAAGATAGTTCCTGAGGGTACGGTCACATGGTTAACGATGATACCGTCAGTCTCGGTGGATATGACTATACACAACATTATTCAAACCTTCAAACTCATGGGTAAACATTTTATAAATCCATATTCAAACATTTTAGTAATATCAAGATACTAATATTCAAACATTTTATAAATCCATAAATCCAGGTTCTCCCAGTCGACTGCTGCAGTTATATGCACCCCAGAAGAACAACAAGAATTACCATACACAACCTTCCACAGGTAAATAAATCTGAAACAAGTGATGATTTATTTACAAAAATATTAAGGAATAATATTATAATAACAATTTATATACTAAACGCAGATTTTCCCACACCTCCGCATCATTCCAATACGATCCAAGTAGCGCATTCCAAGCATGTCCGTCCACATCTTTCCGGTCTTCTCACCCCCAACCATCCACATTACACCGACCACAACCATCATATATTGCACCCGAGCCTTATGTTGCTACGGGTGACATTGATATGTGTGGCAGTGATGATGATGAAATCGGTGAAAGTCATCAGGGGGAGGATAACGTGGAATATGCCGCTGGATTGAATGAGGTAGCATTCTTTGATGGTATGGTTGCGAATAATGATTTTGTCGAACTAGAAGATCCCGACCTTGATCCGCTGGAAGATGATAGTTGGGGAGACTTAGCCGTGGCAGAAATAAATACGGCACCCTATTTGGAAGCGACAGCAGCAAGCGAAGATTGCGTCAGTGTCGGGGATTTGTTTCAGGAAAAAGGAGATCTTATTTGTAAGCTGAAGTCGTGGTCTATTCAGCAAAACGTTACATTTAAAACCGAAGAGTCAAATAAGACGTACTATATGGTGGTATGTACGAAAGCTCCTGAATGTAAGTGGAGATTGCATGCATGTTGTTCCAAAAGAGCCAAAACTTGGAAGGTCACGAAATACAACCAAGAACATACTTGCATCAATTCTATTATATTACAAGATCACCGGAATTGCACTTCATCTTACATTTGCTCGCTAATCATGCCACTAATCCGTACAGATGTGGTGATGACTCCCCGAGAGATACGGCTCTTGGTTAGCGGAGAGCATAAAATTCAGATTTCGTATGTGAAGGCATGGGATGCTCGTAGAAAGGCTTTATGCAAGATATTTGGGGACTAGGAAAGCTCGTACAACTCACTATTCCCTTTTATGGAAGCCATAAAAGCATCAAATCCGGGGACCGTAAACCGGTTAAAAACCATAGAAACAGACGTCGAAGGCTCTGTCAGGTTTCAAAGAATTTTCTGGTGCTTTGGTCCATGTGCGGCTGGTTTCACACACTGTCGGCCGGTATTGTGCGTTGATGGTACGTATCTATACGGTAAGTATAGAGGCTGCATGTTAATTGCTACAGGTGTTGATACTAATAACGGTATATTTCCGTTGGGATTTTCTATTGTCGAGGGTGAAAACACATCATCCTGGTCATGGTTTTTCCGTCAACTCAAAAATATCCCATCTGTTATTGATAAAACAGATTTATGCATCATATCTGATAGACATCTGGGAATACTAGCTGCAATGAGATCTGTATTTCCGACGATCCCACATAGGTTTTGCCTACGGCACTTCAGGCAAAATTTTGATCGAAAATTTAAAAATTCGGATCTACATAAGCTTATGTACAAAGCCGGTGAAACGCCTGACCCTAATGTTCACGACATATACATGACGAAAATTGGGGAGATGAGTCAAGCCGCGAAAGCGTGGTTAGATGAGTATCCAGTACGCATGTGGTCACAAGCACATGATGATGGGTGCAGATATCTACTAATGACGACTAATATGTCTGAAAGCTTCAACGGGGTCCTTAAAGGCGTTAGAGGCTTACCGATACAGGGGTTGATTGTTCGAACCTTTTTCCGGATGAATACTTATTTTGTGCACAGAAGAGAACAGTCCTTGGCGATGGAGACTCCGCTCACCGTGTATTACGAAGATATATTTCCGAAAAGAGAGCGCAGAGCACAATACTACAGATCCGAAAGGTTTGACACGGCGGAGTTTCAAGTAACGGGCAGTAATGAGAATCAATATACCGTGAACTTTAGAGATGAAGGGCTCTCTTCGTGTACATACGGTCTTTTTCAGCAACAACATTTACCTTGTGCCCACGCAATTGCTGCTGCGAGCAGCATGCATAACTCGCATTACAATTTTGCTTCCCATTACTATACAGTTTCCAATTACTAAGGCGCATACGATCCAAAATTTCATCCTATACCGGACAGTCGCTATTGGCACTATTATACTGCCAACAGACAAACACCGACTGTATTACCGCCGGAAAAAAATATAAGGCCCGGAAGACCTAAGGTGCGTCGAGATCGAATGACAATGGATGCTGATCCTCAGTAAAGGCACGCCAGATGTAGCCTATGCAAACAACCAAGCCATTATAGGACCAGATGTCCAGGACAGTCATCAGGGGCGGGACCTTCAGGATCGTGACAAGTGCACAAAACAGATTTTTTTATATTATAAATTTGACGGATTCATTTTGTTATTATAAATTTGACCGTCGATATAGAATTTACATTTTACATACAGATAGGATTTTTTTATATTGTAAATTTGACGGATTCATTTTGATATTATAAATTTGACCGTCGATATAGAAATCGGATAGGATTTTTTTGTATTGTAAATTTTGACGAATGCATTCTGTAAAAAACATTGATATAATAAAATTTAATTATTTTATTCTAATATTTTTTACTTTTATCTATTTTTAAAAAAATTTAAAATAATTATAATTATAATTATATAATTATAATTATAATTATAATCATAATCATAATTATATAATTATAATCATAATCATAATTATATAATTAAAATCATATTTATAATTATATAATTAATATTATATAATTAATATAATTAAATAGGGGCGGGTTTTAGGAATCCACCCCCTATTCTGAGTTGGGGGTGGGGTCGGGGGGTGGGGACGAAACCGTCCTATTCTGATAAATTTAAATCTAATACCCCTATTTTAATAATTAATTTTTTAATTCCTATTATTTCAAAAAAAAAAAAACCTTTCTTATGAGCAAATTGAAATTCAAATGCGAAGTAAAGATAAAGATTAAAGTCACTGTTTGGAAACAAAAGAAGAAAGTGCATAATCGAAAATCTCAAAAATCGACAAAGATGCTGGCTATGGATATAGCTCCTTTATCCCATTTTCACAAAGCTTTTTCCTTTTCCTTCTCATATGGAAACCACTTGTGCAGGCTTATTTGTAGGAAAGCCCTTCGCTATTTCCTGAATAGCATAAAACCACCATCAGGTTAAAAGAAAAAAGAAATACAACTACATCTATATAAATTTTTCAATCAATATCTCTAGATAAAAATGTTTACATATGAACAATTAAGGAAACAATGACAGAAGTTCAATGTTCATTTTGAAAGTATTTATGGGAATAATGATGATGCATGGTAAAGAGTTGTTTTTCAAATTGAAGTGCAATATCATGAACCTCACAATCATTGTAGATACAAACAGCGATAATAATTTTGAAATTCAACAAAACAATTCAAGTGTGGAGCATTGCTTTGCACCTTCCATGACATTTTCTTCATCAATCCTTGCATTTCCAAAGCAACCAAGCATCAAGATAGGGTCTCACCAAGGACAGAAAGATTCACCAAGCTAATAAATCCAGAGAAAATCTATATAGCTCGAAAATTATCAAAAGATTAATGAAAATTTTTAGCACACGTGGAAAAATTATGATATAGCTTTCAATCACATAACCTTCTCTAATCATTATAAATTACAAAATTGTTTAACTGTTGCAACCTTTTACACAATCTATTAAAGGCAAATGACTTTATGCCGAGGGCGAATATTGTTGATGTGGAAGTCTATCTATAGTTCTGTACTCGAGCAAAAGATGATGCCTTTAGTGATGCCTGCTCTTTTGAATCTTGACGCTGATATGAATTCTTATTTACCCTTCTCGGTCCATGTGAGTCTATGGTATTGTATAAGCTTTCAGTACTTTGGAAGTGTCGCATACAATGAGGTTTTCTGAATCAGATGGGGTTGTGCACAGCCAATTCACCTGAGAAGGAAAAAACCCGCAAATTCTTTAAGTAACAATTATCTTCAATCAGCTTTGGGAAGAGCATTGATGGTTTTCTCTGCATTCAAACCAGCTATAAGAAGCTCAAAATAAAAGGAAGAAAAGGATTTTGATGTTTCAGGTTCAAGGCGAATTTGCTTTAAGCATGGAATATACGATCAAATAATGATAAACTTAGTCACTGGAAAGGTAAGAGAGAGAAACAAATCTGTATATTGTCTTGACACAAATCATGCATAACAGATACAACGATACATGGAAAAGCAAGCGCATAGCAAGACCTATGTTCATCAACTTGTTTGGAGTATTGGAAAAATAAGTAAAACTAGCATGACGGCCATAAGCCAAAAATATCTTATGTTGATGACCATAGACAAAAAAATTACATATCTATGCTAATTTTGTCATAAAAAAGTTCCATATATTCACGATTTGGGATTCAGGTGTTGCACATTATTTCAACGATATAATCGTTCAGGGACAAATATTATATATGATATAATAGCTTCCTAGTATTAAAGACATGCTAGAAGTATATGCTACATACTAAACCTTATGAGCGGACATTCTATCATCTTTTCGCTGTAGAGTTTGCAGTTTAAGATGGTTATCCTCACATCATTTTAATCAAATATCAAACCCGGAATATCACAAATTCAGTTCTATTTATAGTTAGATAAACATATAGCAAGCGGAGGAATAAATCTTACCTGATGTTGCTATAAACATGACAATTTCATCATAAAGGAAAAAACTGACCTTTCTGTTCACATTAATGTGTGAAACTATAACATCATTGGAGCTTGTTTCCACGTTATGCAAGTGTTTCGACCAGTCCCACACCTTCACGGAAGAATCATTGCCACCCGAAATGAGAAACCGTCCTCTCTCACCAAACATTGAAAAGGACCTGTGTGAACAAAATAAGATAAAATAGACTATGTCAACAACCACTCTAACCAAAAGCTTAAGTCGTTGGGTTGTGGGACAACGATGTAAATCAAGCCAACGTAGCTCTTAACGTTCTCAGTCACATGGGCCTTCGGCCCTATGGAAAGGCCTCTAGCAAAATTCCTCACTTGTAAAGGCAGAATAAATGGGGGAATAAATCTATATTTCAAATTAACACGAACAAGGTTTGAAAAGCAGAGCCTCTTGAAATTGGTTTGCTCCGAATTAAAATGTAAATATATATTTCAAGAATCACTTTACCCAAAAGCTTAAACTGTTGGGTTTTGGAATAACAATGTATATCAAGCTAACATAAGAACTAAAAATAAAATAAATTAAAATATTTATTTGGCAATTGAATGATTCTCCGAATGAAATGGAAATTTTACCACTTACACACATGATACGGCAGCAGTATGCCCTCCAAGGGAATAATCTAGTTGGATCTTGCTCCCGAGACTTTGATCATTTGCAGCCTGCTTCGCACTCCTATTAGCTCTCAACCGAGAGATCTTATGAGAAGGGGAAGATTTCGGCTTTATAGCTGGCTCAGATTCTAGTTCAATCACATCAACAATGCCATCACCCCTTGCAACAGCACACACCTTGTTCAATTTAGGCGGTGTGTCCATTTCAGGAACTGCTACCGAGTGAACAAAAGCAGGATTGAAACATTGTCCTGCATTACTGGAAGAACCGTCGACCTCCACTCGAGGCATCCCTGCAAGAGGGAAAAAGAATGAGAAATCAAGATAAAGACAGCTGCTATTTCTTTAAGATAAACCTCAATTTGTATTTGGTAATTTTCCTGCAACATATACTCAGTAAGTAGTACAAGCTTGAGACTGAATATGACATGAGTTGTATGACATATATTTAAAAGGGATCTAAAAGGACGTAACTTGCATGGTCCTTCTCGAGGCACAATCAAATTTTAAAGGCTAGATCACACTAAAATACCCTTAAATATCACTATTTTGTACTAAATTATCTCAAAGTTGTTAATCACAGTAAGCTCTACTAAACCGCAAAATTCAAGTGTATTTTAGTTGAAAGAATCTTGCTTAAAACCAAAATTTTCGAGGGGGTTTACTGTAATAAATACTTTAAGGTAATTTAGAGATGAACATTGAGAGATAACAAATATTTTAGTGTAGTTTAGCCAATTACAAAATAATAAAGTTTAAAACATTGTTGTAAATTGACGTTCCCCATAGGAAATACTTCTAAAATAATTAAGATTCATCACCGTCAACATCATCTAAGCCTTTTCCAGTTAACTAGGGCTGGCTATTGAGCACAAGGCTCAATGAAGGACTTCCAAAAGACTGGCTATCCCCTAATGTCTAGCTTGCCAATAGGTGCCAACACCAATGAAATGAACTAAGCGAAAAGTACTAGAAAATGGGTAGGCAAGGCTAGTAGGAAGACCTAATTGTTATTTATGCAAATTAAGCTCATGCAACCATAGAGAACTTTTTTTATACTATTCTAGACCATGAAGGGAAGACAATAATGTTGAGATGTGCCCACATTTGAAAAACTATGAGAGGTTCATGGGTATAACCTATAAGATGGGACAAATCTCAACAAGGCTTAAGTCTTATTGTTGGAACCCACTTATATCAAAAGCCCGTGCACTTATAAATAATATATATAATCGCCCTCCTCATTCTGGGACTATTTTAATCCACACATCTCAACAAATAAAAACTAATTAAAGCTATTAGCTATGCATAAATTTTAGAAAAGAGTTTACATGTTATTTGTAAAGGCAAAATCAAATTATAAAATAATGCTCAATTAACATGTAGCGTACCCCCCCCCCCCAAGATCGGAATAAAAGGTTTGGTGTGGTAGTTAATAAGCATGCATTATCTCTACTAATTTCTCATTTCAAGCTATCCACCTTATCATTCATTTAAATATTTAAAATCTCTCTCTCTCTCTCTCTCTCTCTCTCTCTCATGTTATCCTTTCCCATTTAGAGATACATCTGCAACTTCACTCGAGAATCACAATATTTCAATCGCCTGGATTGGTTGTATAATTGTATCCCTCTCGTTATCCCTTCCTATTTAGAGATATATCTGCAGCTTCATTCGAGAATCACAATATTTAAATTGCATAGATTGATTGAATCTATACAATATCTACTATACATTCACATGCATCGCACATGCAAAAATATTTTTGTACAGATAATACAATGAACAACATGTATTACCATAATTCACAACCTTGTATGCCCTCCCTTTTGAGAAGTCCCACATAGCAAGCTTGCAGTCAAGACCACCAGTAATGGCTGCAAATTATACAACAAAGATAAGTATAAATAAATAGGAAAAAAATTGCTCACCAAACCATATGTTAGAAAACATAATTGAATTGGAAACAGAAAAATAATCTCAATGAGAAATATATGTGATGATGGCATCATGCTACTAATATCAAAGGATAATTACCTGACCAAGGCTTCCATAAAAGAAACTGTATGCTGCTGCAAATCTAAGTATTTTTATTAAGGATTGAATCAACCTAATTGGCACCAAATGTGCAGAATAAAGACCACAGAACACAAGGATCCTCTAAATTAAAAGCTGAAGCAAACATGGATCCTCTAAATTGCCCAATAGAAGGAAAAGTAATATATGAAGATAAGAAATGTTAGGATCTGATACGAAATTGTATTCATATCAACAAGGCACAAAATAAGCCGAAGAACAAAATAGCATCACATTCCCTTTTAGAGTTAAATATCGAAGTATGTAGAATTTAGGATGGTCATCCAAAGAATCATGAGAAACAAAATTTCAAACTTACCTGCTTGATTATGCAAGGCCATTTAAAAAGGATACACTTGTATGAACTGCTCTAAGTGTTTTGTATAAACATTGTTGCCGAGTGTCAATTATCTGCCATAGATAATAAACACTGTCAAAACTAAAATAATGGTGATGCAAGAAAACAAAAAATTTTTGAAGCCATTTCACTTTGACATCATTACTAGAGATTGACATGAACACATAAGCTAAAGAGACGTATTTTTGGCCAGGACAAAATTTGTATTTTTTATTTTAACATCATACATATCAGAGAAAGATGACATTTATTTTACATTATTCTGCTGTATGACTAATTGCATAACTGGTCATATCTATATTTAATCTGCAGATACACTTACCCTAAGTGGCATATTATTCATTGATGTATTTCATTTATTAATTATTAGTTTTGAAGGTGCAGTAAAGTATTAAAAAAATTCAAAATCTTGACAGGGCTTGCAACGCCAAGTGAAGTGGTTAACTGGTTATTCATGACTATTGCAACGGTTCCTATCTTTGGACTCCTGGAGATGGGGTTATTACTTGTAATTGAATAAACCTCCTCTGTTTGTTGCGGGACTAGGGCCTCAACCCCTTCTTCAGACTCTGGTTCATATTTTCCTTGCTAAAGTCTTTGATCAATAAAGCAAATAGTTATCCATTAACCGGAGGTAATAGCAATTGCAGAACCCTGTATTTCTTCTAGAGAGACTCAAAAAATACAAAACCATTCCACCTTATAGAAGCGTTTCCTTTCTCATTACTCATCATTATTTGTTGGGTGCAGTTTCTCCATTCAAAGCTAAGACATGTCTGTGTAAAGCCTCTTTCGAATAAGTTATCGAAATATAAATCGTTTTCTGTATATGCTTTTCAAGAAATTTTATGGCATCTTGGTTAGGCTTGTATTTCAAGAACGGTATTTCTTATTTGGAGCTTTAAGTCATTGCACTGTAAAGACTCGGTTATAATACTAAATATTCAAAAAACTCCTATACCGTGGTACTGATGCAAACATATAGATTCACTGGTTAGGCAGAGATCAACTGCGAGAACCAGAAGATCAGCAATGAAGAAATGAAGTCAGCAAATTACTAATGACTTGCATTGTCCATTCAAACTATAAGAACTTATACCATCACTTTAAAAAAGAAATTGGTTAAGATCCAAAAATTCTGCATGTAACGTGATGCATACCTTAACATCACCACTATCATCAGTAGCAGCAAGAAAATATGAGTTTGGGCTGAAAGCAATCTGCAGAAAGATAATTAAATTTAATCAAATCATATTCATTAGATAATACTCGGTAACTAATTTTAAAACCAAAATAATCACTAACTTCGGCTCTAAAAATTTCATAACAAAAGCAATTCTCCATAGACTCTGATTAAGTTAAAAAATCATCACGAAATTAATCATATGAATTTAATAAACTACTTTGCAACAATTACCCAGGTGTTGGAAAATCTGGTTCCTAGAAAGTTGAACCGTTATGAAATAGACTGTCAGATTATTCTCGTAACAGAATTGTCCTTGCTACACATAGAAAATGTCTGATTATGAAAAGGAAACATCAAAATTCAGGTGTATTCCAGACAAATAATAAAGGTCTATAACGCAATGATGAAAAGGAATTCAAATAAGTGGGCCAAGAGAAGGAAAAACGCAAAAAAGAAAAAGCAGGAAGAACCGGTCATTTTTCATCAACAAAGAATCTAAAGAATACACAGTACCTGGTTTATCTCCTCTTTGTTATAGCTGTAGATTTCCAATGGTTTCCAAGTAGATGCCTAAAAAAAATATCACTTGGCTAAGCTACCGAGACAAGTAAGAAAAGCATTACAAACATAGCAATTTAGCAGATATATTTTCATCAAAATCTAGCTTTACTATTAGAAGACAAGTCCAAGGAAAGGGTACTTTTCAGAAACTTGCAATCCGAGAGAGATGTCTAAATCATTTTCTTTTTTTAAATGCGTAAACCGGGTGAGAAAACAAATTATAGGCTGTGTGACTATATTGTATACAAGTTTGAATGAATATATGGGAGTACACACATTTAAGTGCACTAAGAAAGTTTACACATGCAATCAAATGCCTTGGCGGTGTTCCATCCAAATGAGACACGTCCAATATAACAAGGGACCAAATTTTATGAATTTTCAGAACCTTCAAGCTATGTTCTATGTGTGCACCAAAAGGAATACCACTAATAACATGACTATTTACAGATGAGTAATCTGATGATTTTCCTCCTCTAAGAGACATTCAGCATGGCATTGTTCTTGTGTGTGGGTCTACATTACCCACACCCTCTTTATTTTATAGGATGAACCCATTAGAGCATGAGGATTTGTGACAACAGGTGAATCAGCCCTGCCTAGGCACGTGGGGAATATAATGGCGTATATAATTCTGTATTCTGATTCCTACCCTTGGCAAACTGGTCAGTCCCAATGTTCCCCAATCACGGACGTTTCAGTATGCAGAACTAAAGCGGGGACGTGGAACAACAATTGTGTTGACACAGCACGATAGGGGTAACCTTCGATATTCTTAAATGGGATAAAAAATGTACCTCTAAACAGTGAGGTGTTTTTGGATAGTTTGTATGTATGTGTGTATTTTATCTCTAATATACAATATAGAATTCAATTTCTTTTTCAAAAAAATAAATATTCATTAGTATAATCTAACACCAACCGCTTATACGCCCCATAAACTTAAGCTTTTAATGAGTTCGATCGGAACAGTGGTGATTTTTCTGATCTGGATCACTAGTGCTCCCAAATTGGAAACGATAGTTCCAAATCACAATTCACCATTGGTTTAGTAATTTATGGTAACTTAGGTCAGTCCTGCAATGGGATATTACTCGTGCTATCTGATACTCTCCAAATGCGTATTTTTAACCCATAATATCTATTTGGCAGCTAACAAATAGCACTCGAATTGTTTCATGGGCAATTCACATAACATATATAACATACGATGCGCAAAGATCAAGAAAGAAATAAACCCTAACTTCTAATATCCCTCAGTAACTCTTTTAGTTCATTCATCATATCTCTCTTTCAGCATTTGCTCCGCCGTTATATTAGTAATTTCAGTCTTAACAACAACACATCTCCAAAAGGAAAAATAATGAATTCGTCGAAACAAAATTGAAACTTTTTGAGTGAAGCCATACCATATGAACATCAAAGCATGAAATTTTGGTCCCTGAAGCTGCATACAAAACATCTTCATTCCCTGATTCCATTACAAAAACCAAGTCAACACACTTCATTTATTATGAATCAAACAAGTAAAACAATGATTTTTTTCCTCACCTGATTTGAAACAGAGAGAAGAGATGGGATCCTTGGACACATCGATGGTAAAAACAGCATCTTTGCACCTCAAATCGAACCAACAGATACATCCATTCTCGTCCGCTGAGGCGACGACGCCGGGGCGAGAGCGGGAGGCGACGCAGCACGTGAGCGCCGCCTTGTGCCCCTTCAATCGCCGAGGGCCTTTCCTCTTCTCTTCTTCACTCATCATCAGCTCTGTTTCCTCTTCTTCGAGATGAACTTCAAGAGGAAATAGGTAGGCCCATTAAGTATTTATGGCCCTGGCCAGACCTATGGGTCATGAGCACCAGGCCCAAAAGCAACCCTCTCAACGTTCGGCCCAAAAACACGAGAAACCCCCTAAAGTTTCTCTGAAAATCGCACTTTACCCCCTAACCTAAATTCTGTTAGATTGTGGATCCAAAATTTTCATCACCAGACAAAAATGCCTCTACAAAACAAAAATAGCATCTAGAGAAAGTCAAGGATATTTGATGATGCTCGATATCAGTGATCTCCCAGATCATGACACGTGGCAGATGACATGTCCTAGGGCTCATAAGAAAGGACCTACAGTGGCCGATCAGACCACTCCTGTGCCCGTCCCACAAATAAGCACTGGCTCACCTCCGAGCCCCCGGCACAATTGGCCCCCTCAGCTTACCAGCTCGTCTCCGAGCTACCGCAGAACCAAGATATCTCGGCTCTCCCGCTCATCCGCGAGCTCACCCGCCGAGGTCATCTTCCTCGGTCTCATCGATCGACCAACGGCACCGTTCACAGGTGCAACCGCCATCCCGCGAATCTCTCCATGCGCGAGATATCCGCCAGCCACATCCCACGTTCCACGCCATCACGATCCCCATTAACGAGCTGGTCTCGCCATTAATGGGAGATCCCGCTCATCACGCGGGCGTGACGTCGAGAGCGTAACTGCCGGCGTGATTCTCGCTCCTGCCCTGCCTGCTGCCACCGTTATATAAACCTTCCTTTCAGACGGTTCAAGTAAGCCATTTTTACTCGACTAAGCCGTTACTCTGCTCGGACCTCTAGTCTAATTTGACTGTCGGAGGGTTCTCGGTGGTGCAACCACCCCGGGACTTCCTTGCAGGTAGCTCGGCAACCATAACCTCAAACCCATTGAGATCCACACGCTTCAGGAGCGACAGCCTCCAGATCCAATTTCAGCCACCCACCACCGCCATCAACAGATCAACGGAAAACAACATCTCGGCGCGATTCAAGTCGCGTCAGCTGGCGCCGTCTATGGGAAAGATTTATTCTACAAAAACGAAAGTTCGACTTCCGATCTCAACCTAATGGCGAGCGATCATCATGGCGATCCAAGCATTAGCCGCCGCCTCCCCCTCAACCGAGGTGCGGACGAACCTCCTCCCCCGAATGCCATCAACGCCCCCGGAGTTCAACGGTCGCCCGTTTCACCCGCAACCGTGCCGCCACGGGCGAACATCGCGCCGCTCGATGCGAAATTGAAACGACGCGGCTCTGGCGCTTCTCCTCCTCCACACGATCGTGGCACGTGTCGCTCGCGACTGTCCATCTTCCCAGATTCCTCAGTAAGAGGAAACCGAGCAGCTTCTGTCACGTCCCGCTTCCCGAAATACGGAATACGAGGGGTTGACAAGGCCAGCCATGCTCCTACGGTCAAGGAAACTTCCCGCCGTAGTCACACTTCGGCTTCTAGCTTTACATGGTAATCAGTAAATAATGCGCAGGTAATGAGAAATGCAGTAACTGGAACAAAACAATATAAAGGACTGACCTGATGGAAACAAAAGAGTATAACTCTGGATAGCAAATCAAGGTGTCCGTGATGTGCGTCTGGTCCTGGTCCCGGCTAAATCCTTTCCTCACACTGAGCATGCATACTCAAGTCGTCAGAGCGACACAATAGCAATATAATATATAAATCCAAGTGACAACTCTAACAGTGATAATAAATAAATATAACAGTAAATCAATGACGGTATAGGTATGAACATGTAGTAATCAATGCAGTGGAACAGTAAAAGCAGTAAAATGATGTGCTAAGTATGTCAACACAGTAAGTAATGTATCTCGATGCCAATCCCTATCAGTCTCTAAGTCTCACTATACAGGTCACTAAGCCTATCGTCAGTCCAAGTGTGAGAGTCAACCACTCGCGAGTGTCCTCCACCCAAGGGTAGGACCCAAGGGCAAGGGACCACGGGCCCAACATGTAACTCACGGTAATAATCATGTACCCTGTAAATCTCCATATATATAAGCCGGGAAGGGACTCCCGAGATTCTATTGAACTCACACTCAAACTACCCCACACCCCGTGGTCTATATCAAACGCTAACCATAACCTCATATACTAATCGGTCTGTGACAAGTCTGCGCGAGAACTGGAAGCAGGACCTCCATCAAGCACGTCCCGACTAATATCTAAGATAAATGGCAGAGTCTGATGTCTTATCTGTGACACCCATGCAAGAGTTTCCATAAGTGTCCCATACCACTTATAGTTACACGTACACGCGTCCCACAGACGTCGACAATGCAATAGAATCATAAGGTTCACTGATTGTGTACAACTACGTGCCACTTTCACTTATTCACTTATACACGAACACTAACGTACTTGCCACAATCATCACTAATACCTAACACTGGATATTGCACGTTATCACTAGGTTATCAATGCAGTGACATGTGTATGATATGATGCGTAAACAGTATGTAAAGCATGATTAGGGTGTCATGAATCAGTAATCTACCACTTGCATAATTTATCATAAATCATACGGTTACAGTTTAGTGAAACGATGAATGGAGAATGAATAGTATGTTCAGTTATCTATTCAGCGAATTTAGTTTCACGCCAATCGGGTTTCAGGATCATTAGTTATGGTCATTTCCTTTTAAGCGTTCACGGCTGGAAATCCGGTTTCAGAATGGGAAGTCCGTTTCGTAATGCATTTTAATCCTAATTGGAATCATATTTTAGCAACGCTACAGTTGAATGAAATCTAGGGTTTTCAGCAAGGTTTTCAACACAAAAGACGGATACTCAATCTCATCTGTACGTCAGGAGATATACACTGTTCAATACTAGTATGTTAATTCTGATTCTGTTGGGACTGTTATACGTTCCCATCTATTAAATTACAGATTAAATAACAAACGATAACGAAACAGAATGAAACCAATTGTGTTGTCTAGCTAACAGATTCACCTTTAATAAACAGCAGAGTTCCGCAACCTACGAGTTAAGAAAACCAGGTGGTACCCATTACGGGACAGCACACAGTAAACAGAGTCGCTCTGGACTACAGTCCAGAGTCGCACTCCGATCCAAATATTGTCACAGTTTAAGTACAGAAATATTTAGAAACTTGCATAGGGTTAAATTTCGTCGAGTCGGCTTCGATTTGAGCCCTCGAAAGCATCATTACAGTATATATATAATTTATGGTAATTTTAACAGTTTTCAGGTACAAGAAATTTCCAGTTTTACAGGTAAACTTGGGGGTAGTCGTTATAGTCGTTAATAGTCGTATTTTCCAGCGAAATTTATACAAGGTATTTATCACTACACGGGCCAAGAAATACAATCTAATTCCGTCAAAATAGACAAGTATTTTCATTGGGATCATACATCGAACAGGTATGGCACATAATCGATCTGACATTGTAAATTTGCGATCTATGAAATTTAGATTTGTAACTTGAATATATAGCATGTAGCAAGTAAATTGCTTGCCTGGAAACGTTCTGGCGATACACGGAAGCGGCAGCGGCGATTTCTGTATGTGTTCGACGTAATGCCGGGGCTCGACCGCGACGGCTAGGGATGCAGTGAGGGGGTGTCTAGGCTGGGGGTCGCTGGTGCTGTCGAGGCCAATGGTGAGGGATTGCAGAGGGAGAGAGATATTGAGAGAGAGAGAGAGAGTTAGAGAGAGAAAGAGTTAGAGAGAGAAAGTGAGGAAGAGAGACCAGAGAGAGATTAGAGAGAGCAGAGTGAGTGATATATATATAGAGAGAGATCAGAAAGAGAGAGTAGAGAAATTACGACGATGATGATGATGATGTTGACGAGGAGGGTGCAGGGGAGGCTCGCCGGCGAGGGGTACGGTGGCCGAGCTCGGGTGTGCAGTGTGGGTTTGAGCTTGATTGTGGGTTTTGGGGTGTTGGGTGATGGTGGCAGGGAAGAGTGAGGGAGGGTGGTGATGAGGAGAGGGCGGTGCTGAGGGCCCGACGAGATAGCCGGCGGAGTAGGGTGATGGCGACGGAGGAGGCGTGGGCGTAGGCTCGAGAGAGGGAGAACGGGAAATGAGGGGGCTCGGGGCGAGGAGGGTGGTGAAGAGGAGAGAGAGGTGCGGGAGACGGGGGTCGTGAGTGTTGTACGAGGTGGTGAGGTCGTCGCCGTCGTTGAGGGAAACGGGTGAGGCTCGGTGGTAGGGGATGGGTGTGCAGTGGGTTTCGTGATGGGTTGAGTGAGGAATGAAGGAAAGTGATGGGAGTAAGGAGGAGTGAACGTTGCGGGAGCGGGTCGCAGGGAAACGTGCGTGTCGTGGGCTAGGGCGCAGGCGTGGGCGGAGGAGGTGGGTCGAGGAAACGGTGGCGTGGGTGGGAAAAACAGCGGTAGCCGTTGGGAAGAAGGAGATGAGGAGCGGCCGGGTCGGGTTGGGCGAGGGGTGTGGGCTGCTGGGCTGGGCTGGGATTAATATAAGGGAAAATCAAATGGGGAAAAATAAAGGGAGTGGGCCGGGACCGAGAAAGTGGTGCTGGGCTCGGGGATTTGTTTTGGGTTTTAATAATAAATTAAGTTATAAAAGAATGGGCTTAAAGAAATAAAATGGGGTAAATGGGCTGGGGGTTTTATTCAAAGAAAAGGGTGATATAGGTTAAAGAAAAATGTGATTAATGTGGACTTGGGTTTAGGATAATAATTAGAACTAGGGTTTTAGATTAGAATATAAAACAACTAGAGTTAGAAAACTAGAAATATAGTAATATAGGAAAATATTTTGATGAAGAATAAATCTATAGTTTGGGTTTGGGCTAAAAAGATTTTAAAATAAATTAATAATTATAAATAAAATAAATAATAAAAACAAACCGTATAAGTTAAAGAGAGACACGTTTTATTGGTATAAAAAGGGGCTGGGTGTTACAGTTTCCCTGCTTGGTTCATCCTTGACGGGCCTCCCATAGCCCCTCCAGCGCCAAGGATCAAAGCCCTCACCAAGAGGCAGACGAGCAGCTACCCCGCTCGGCTATCCCTGACCGGTTGCTTCCCTACCTCACAGCGCCAGGGATCAAGCCCTCACCAAGAAGCAGCTGAGCGGCTACCCTGCTCGGCTATCCCTGGCCGGTAGCTCGCCTACCCCACAACTCCAGGGATCAAAGCCCTCACCAAGAGGCAACCGAGCGGCTACCCTGCTCGGCTATCCCTGGCCGGTAGCTCGCCTACCCCACAACGCCAGGGATCAAAGCCACCAAGGGGCAGCCGAGTGGCTACCCTGCTCGGCTATCTCTGGTCGGTAGCTCGCCTACCCCACAATGTCGGGGATCTAAGCCCTCACTAAGAGGCAACCAAGCAGCTTCCCTGCTTGGTTCATCCTTGGCAGGCCTCCCACGGCCCTTCCAGCGCCAAGGATCGAAGCCCTCACCAAGAGACAGCCCTGCAGCTGCCCTTCTCGGTTATCCCTGGCCGGTAGCTCGCCTACCCAACAATGCCAGGGATCAAAGCCCTCACCAAGAGGCAGCCCTGCAGCTATCCTGCTCGACTATCCCTGGCCGGTAGCTCGCCTACCCCACAGCGCCAGGGATCAAAGCCCTCACCAAGAGGCAGCTGAGCGGCTACCCTGCTCGGCTATCTCTAGCCGGTAGCTCGTCTAACCCATAACTCCAGAGATCTAAGACCTTACTAAGAGGCAACCAAGCAGCTTCCCTGATTGGCTCATGCTTGGCAGGCCTCCCACGGCCCCTCCAGCGCCAAGGATTGAAGCCCTCACTAAGAGGCAACCAAGCAGCTTCCCTGCTTGGTTCATCCTTGGCAGGCCTTCCACGGCCCCTCCAGCGCCAAGGATCGAAGCCCTCACCAAGAGGCAGCCCCTGCAGCTACCCTGCTCGGCTATCCCTGGCTGGCAGCTCGCCTACCCAACAATGCCAGGGATCAAATCCCTCACCAAGAGGCAGCCCTGCAGCTATCCTACTCGGCTATCCCTGGCTGGTAGCTCCCCTACCCCACAACGCCAAGGATCAAAGCCCTCGCCAAGAGGCACCGGGAAGAAACCCTGCTCGGCCATCCCTAAGGACAAAAAGCCCTCGCCAAGAGGCACTAGGCAATAACCCTGCTCGGCTATCCTTAGTATGCCACTTACGGCCCCTCCCGCGCTAAGGATGAAAAGCCCTCGAAAGAGGCAAACGGGCCCGCCCTTGCTCGGTTATCCCTGGCTGGTAGCTCCCTACCCCAACAAACCAGGGATCAAAGACCTCGCCAAGAGCCACCGGGAAGTAACCCTGCTCGGCCATCCTTAGTAGGCCACTTCCGACCCCTCCCGCACTAGGGATGAAAAGCCCTCGAAAGAGGCAACCGGGCCGGCCTTTGCTCGGTTATCCTTGGCTGGCAACTCCCTACCCCAACAAACCAGGGATCAAAGCCCTCGCCAAGAGGCACCGGGCAGTAACCCTGCTCGGCCCATCCTTAAGGATCAAAGCCCTCACAAGAGGCAACCGGGCCCACCCTTGCTCGGTTATCCTTGGCTGGTAGCTCCCTACCCCCAACAAACCAGGGATCAAAGCCCTCGCCAAGAGACACCGAGTAGCTACCCTACTCGATCCCATCCTTAGTAAGCCACTTACGGCCCCTCCAACAACTGAGGAACATGAACTTAACAAGAGGAATCCGGTCTACCTACGTCTGAGCGATCTCTACCTCGACTTCGGGGCCATGGAGATACCTTCCCCCCGCCGGTCCTTGCACACTCGGCAAACGAACAGATTCAACTCAATGTGTGATCGCTAGACAAAGAACCGACATAAAACGAAGGCAGTTCTACGCAAATACAAGTGCTTACCGACAAAGGAAAATACGAGCACAGACACTACTGCAAAAACAAAAATCTTTATTCACAAAGTCAAAGCTTTTACAAGGGCACTGTTGGCTCCCCAGCCTTACAAAAATGCCCGAAGGCCTATAAAATACCCGACGCAACAAAAAGAAGAAAAAAACATGAAGATATGGGGCTTCAGGCCTCAGGGCCAGGCGCAACCTCGGGAAGCCCAGTGCCCACCATAGGAGCCTTGGCGTCGCCCTCGTCGGGTATCTCCCCCGGGCCGTCCTCCTGCTCATCATCCCCTCGAGGATATTAGGCTCGGAGCTCTTCGTCAGCGAACTCCGGCATCCGAGCCTTGACTGCGTCAAGGGCCTCGTGCCAGATGGCGGTGGTGGCCGAGGCTAGGACGGTGTAGAATTGTTCCGACTTTTGGAAGATCTCCACCGCCTTCGCCGCTCTGAGGCCGGCTCGCTTCGCCGCCTCTACTGTAGCGTCCAACTCCGTCTGGTGGGCGCTCCCTGACTTCTTCATGGTGCGGACGAGCACCTTGGAGTCCTGAAGCTTAGCCTCGGAGGCCTGGATGGCCTCGCGGAACCTGGAGACCTCCTGCTTCGCGGCCGCCACCTCGCTCTCAAGGGTAGCGACCCTCGCCATCGCAGCCTCCAGCTCCCGCTTCGAGCTCTCCCCCAGTGAGGAGAGCTCGCCCGCGGCTCGCATCACCGGGGCTCGCATCGTCGGGGCTATCTCCTCCTCCTCCATCCGGATGACGAGAGCGACGTGCTGGAGGACCTGAAGAAATCAGAGGGGGGGTCAGAAAGAAAAAGGAGCACCAAATCTCGCGAATGATGAGACGCTGAGTGAAGAATCAAGTGAGGTACGAGCACTAACCTGCATGACCTCTTGGGCGATGGACGCCATTTGTGCCTTTAGAGTCCTCCCAGGGACCTTGCCCTCGGCCGACCTCCCCATGTCGGACAGCAAGCTGTCAGTGACGGAGAGCCCCGAGGGCACCTCAAAGCGGAGCTCCCCCTCATCTACCAAGATCGGGAAGGCCGTGGTTCGCAGGACTGCGTGGGGGAACCTCTTGAGGGTCGACGGCGGAGGGCTGGTCTCTACCTCCGAAGCCGGGGCTTCCTGCCCTCGAACCCGCTTTCGGCTCAGCGCCTTGCTAGGCTCCGGGGGGCGATCCGCGCTCGAGCCCTGGGGCAGGACGGCTGCTGGGGGAGCCGGGATCGACGTCTGACGAGAAGAGCTGGCCCCTCCAGCCTTCGACCCCTTCTTCGGCTTGCACATGGCCGCTCGAAGGTAGCTCGGGTCCATGGGTTCTGCACAAGGCAAGATACAATGAAGTTAGCAATACAAGCAAAAATAAAAATAAACGCAAGCCTAACAGAACGCCTACGAGCTCTTAACTTACCGGCGAACTGGACGGGGCTGAGCCCGGCCCAGCTAAGGGCCTGCTCAGAAAGCAGCACGTCAGCCCGGGGAATGGGCTCCCACTCCGCCACTCTCACAGCGTCAGGGTAGTTGGACGGGCTTCCCCGCCGGCACCCATCCCTAGACCACTGGGTAGGTACGAGCCAGTCCTCACCTTCCGGCGTCCTAACGAAGAAAAACTTCTTCTTCCAATCATGGATAGAAGAAGGCAGGACGACACACGACCCTGGTGCACTCCCCGGTCGTTTCCTAAAAGAGAGATAAACCCACCTCGGATCACCCGCATGGATGCCGGGGTGGCCTTTGTAAACTAGAGAGGATGCGAGGATGGACAAACCAAAAGGAATCATCTGCAACTTCAAGCGGACCAGGAACCCAAGGAGAATCCTCCATGAGTTTGGCACTAGCTGGCCCGGGGCCAGCCCAAAGTAATTTAGCGCCCTAACAACCTCGGGAGAGAAGGGCAGACGCATTCCGGGCTAAAAGGATTCCAGATACAAGGCAATCTCTTTACCCTGTACCTGATCCACCCTCTCTCCTTCCTCGGCCAAACGTAGAGTGTAACCGGACGGGATATGGAAACGAGCCCGAGCGGTGGCAAGCTCGTTCTCGTACCTTACCAAGGATGGCACGCTAGGGGCGTCCGCCACCTCCGCTCTGGGATCCGCCCTTGACACGCGACCCCTGGAAGAAGATCTGACCCTAACTCCCCGGGAAGGCTCCGACTCGGCGGAGGGACCCCTAGTATCTACCCTGACGACATCTACAGACCTCTCAAAGGAAGATATCTAACCTGATGGAGAAGTCCTCGGAAACGCAGAAATCCGACCTAAGAGGAGAGCGCCGAGCTTACAAGATCAAGAACAAGGAAAATATGAAGAGAGATGGGCCCTGAAGTGGACCCCACTCCTATTTATAGCCACCGGCGTTCTCATCCAACGGCGACAGTCGATTCCCGCCGAAACAACTCTTCGCATTCGACGACCACGATCACTCCACCTGTCGCACGCGCATTGGCCGTATCCCATTGGACGCCAGAGGTCTGCGACCCGTCGCGTCAGCCAACCAGCGCCCAACACGTGGTCTGTCGCTTCAGCAAAAGTACGCACGATCCGGCGCACCCTCTTTAATGCAAAGATCTCGTCCTGATTTGCTGGCATCACCCAGAAAATATAACAGATTACCCGGGGACACGCCCGACGATATCTTCGAAAAGGAGATCACTTCGGGTGGCCTGGCAGACCACTCTCGACCCGACCCGTCAGCTGGTCGGGACGAGAGTGGGGGGCTAATGATGATGCTCGATATCGGTGATCTCCCAGATCATGACACGTGGCAGATGACATGTCCCAGGGCTCACAAGAAAGGACCTACAGTGGCTGACCAGACCATTCCTGTGCCCGTCCCACAAACAAGCGCCGGCTCACCTCCGAGCTCTCGGCACAATTGGCCCCCTCGGCCTACCAGCTCGACTCCGAGCTACCGCAGAACCAAGATATCTCGACTCTCCCGCTCGTCCGCGAGCTCTCCCGCCGAGGTAATCTTCCTCGGTCTCATCGACCGAATAACGACACCGCTCACAGACACAACCGCTATCCCGCGAATCTCGTCATGCGTGAGATATCCGCTGGCCACATCCCACGTTCTACGCCATCACGATCCCCATTAACGAGCCTGTCTTGCCATTAATGGGAGATCCCGCTCATCACGCGGGCGTGACGTCAGGAGTGTAACTGCCGGCGTGATTCTCGTGCCTGCCCTGCATGCTACCACCGCTATATAAAACCCCTTCCAGACGGTTCAAGTAAGCCATTTTTACTTGACTAAGCCGTTACTCTGCTTGGACCTCTAGTCTAACTTGACCGTCGGAGGGTCCTCGGTGATACAATCACCTCGGGACTTCCTTGCAACTAGCTCGGCAACCACAACCTTAAACCCATTGAGATCCACACGCTTCAGGAGCGACAGCCTCCAGATCCAATCTCAGCCACTCATCGCCGCCATCAGCAGATCAACGGAAGACAACATCTCGGCGCGATCCAGATCGCGTCAATATTTTTGTCAAGTCATGAAAATTTAGATGAAAAATTTAGTGGAAGTTACGTGAAGGGGGCAAAATACAAGTTTTTAAACGTTAGAGAGGTTTCCCACTTTTAGGCCAAACATGAAGGGGTTCCTGCATTTAAGCCTGAGCAATATTCACGATAAATTAGTCGGTATACCATATGCAGTGCATCCAAATAGGATAGAAAAAAAAGTTGGAACTTTTCGGAAATACTACATCTTGGTGGGGGCCGGTTTCTATTTTTCCCCCTCTTTCATGACTCCTGAGAGAGAGTCATGACCGCACAAATGGTCAGCACGCAAAAGAATTATTCAATATTAGCATTATAGATCCTTGGTACCAAAGGGCTACTCCCCCTGTGTCACAATATATGTCTTATTGAAAATGTCTTTTTCTCCTCAAATTATTTGTTTTGCTATGTGCTTTTATTACCAAATACTAAAAATACGAAGGTTTAAACTAACCTTAAAATTGAAATAAGTAAATACTATAACAGGGTAAAAATCAGGGATTCTACATCCATAACATGTTAGGTTTTAGGAAAAGTTACATGTTTCTTAAAACATATGCAAGAGGAGGGAAAAAAGGACCAGTATTATGCAATATACGCAAAAGAGGCGGTGGTTTTTCACGAGTGCGATGCACGTTTATATGGTATAAGACAACATAATATTTAACAATGGCTTAACAACCTTTCTCCAGTTGAAAGGAAATGATTCAGAAAATAACGTCACTTATAATTGACTAACTGTTGACTTGTATCTATTTAACAATGGTTTGGCATAATATTTTATGTCATTTTTCATTTACATGTTCTCAATTGCTAAATGGTGAATGCAAGGAGACAATTTCATTCTAAAATTTTCAAATCAATCAATGAGGATACCAATTCAAGTTAGAAATATCATATTTAAGCTTTTTGTTTGAGCCTTCCCCGCCCCCCCCCCCCCCCCCGCGCCCCCCCGCCCCCCCTATTGTCCCTCTCCACGTCATCAAAAGTTTTGTTTCTCTCTCTCATATGTTTTTATAAAATAGAAAACGATAATTGGATGGGCCCAGTGGCCCAGCATTTTAAAACGTTTAATATGCATGTTATTTTAAATGTTTGATCTGCATATTACATATTTGTTATTTTACTAAAAAATAGAAAAACACCGTGTACATGCATGCAACACATTTGCAAAATCCTGATAATATGAAGCACATGTCCCTAACGAACAATTTGCCTCTATTCTCTTGGACTCCATAAATGGACAGAGCATGCAAAATCAGAGGCAGTTGCTCGCTTCTCTCACAAGTACGCAAATGGACTTTAAACAAAGAGTAATACTTTATCTACCGGGCTTGAAATCCTACCACGATACACCCAAGAAATAAAATGGCGGGACCCACAACATCTAGATACCAGTGCCAAATAAATGAGCCCATGGTTATTGTCTTTTGGATGGAATGCGGTAGATTTCAAGCCCGGTAGCTTGAGTATTTTTCTTAAAGAAAACAACTTAATAAAAGTTTGTATTATTAAATTTACACAGATATTATAGTTTATAAGTTTTGTGCTGTTAAAGAAAGACGGTAATATTGCATTGCAGACAAGTCCAGCTTCTATACGTGCATTATTATCTGATAAGTCAATGAGAAAGGGCACCATTTAATGCACCACCTAATTGAGTTATGGGTAGGAATAGAAACATACTGATTGAGCTCGTGATCTCCTTCGGATTTTGTCTTCCGTTGATCCGCAGCGAGTGGTGATGAGTGGCTGAAATTGGATTTGAGGGTTGCCTCTTGATGCGTGTGGATCTCAATGGGCTTGATTTGAGGATGAAGCCGAACTACCTATAAAGAAGTTCCGGGATGGTTGTATCAACGTGGACCCTCTGACGATCAAGTTAGTCGAAGTATTTGGGCAGAGTAACGGTCTATTGGAGTAAAATTGCCTTCTCTGAGTCGTCTGAGAGAGGGGTTTATATAGTGGTAGCCATGGGCTGGCAGGCGCGAGATTCACGCCGGCCGTTACACCCCTGGCGCTATGCCTGCGTGAAAGGCCGGAGCCTCCATTAATGACGAGATATGCTTGTTAATGGGGGAACGCGATGGTGTGGAACGCGGGATCGTGGGCGGTGGATATCTCGCGTCTGGCAAGATTCGCGGAGCCGTGGCGGAGACGCCTGTGATATGTGTTGTGGGTCGGTCGATGAGACCGAGAAAGCTAAGCTCGGCAGGAGGCTCGGAGGCGAGCGGGAGGCCGAGCACGCTTGGTTCCGTGATAGCTCGGAGCCGAGCTGGGAGGGCTGAGGAGGCCCATCGTGCAGGAGGGCTCAGAGGTGAGCCGATGGTTGTTTGCAGGACGAGCATAGGAGAGTTCTGGGCGGTCATCGAGGGTCGAGAGCAACCTCGGGTCGAAGACCCGGGTAGGCTCCCAATATACCGTTCTTGCTCTTTTCTTGTAAGCTTCATGACACGTCATCTGCTACATGTCATGATCTGGGGAGTTCCCAGCACCGAGCATCATCATTATCCCCCCACTCTCGGATCGACCTATTCATGGGTCGGGTCGAGAGTGGTTTGCTCGGTCACCCGGGCCAAGTTTTTATTTGAGGATATCGTCGGCGCGGATTCCTGGGCAATTAGTTGTATTTTCTTGATGACGTCAGCGGATCAGGAAAGAGATTTTGCATTAAAGAGAAAGCGTCGATCCGACCGTACGTTTGTAGAGGCACCAGGCCACTCGTCCGGCGCTGGTTGGCTGACGCGACGGGCTGCCGGTGTCCTTTGCGTTTGAGGGGACGCACCCACTGACCATAGCGTCACGTGGAATGTTGATGGCCGTTGAATACGAAATGTTGTTTTGGCGGGAAACAATCGGCGCCGTAGGATGTGTTCGCCGACTGCTATAAATAGAGATGGGGTCCCCCCAGGGGTCTACACTTCGTTATAAATTCCTCATCCCTTCGTGTTAGCTCGGCGCTCTTCCTTTTAGGTCGGATTTCTTGCGTTCTTTTCTCGGAGAACTCCTTCCTTCGCTGAGGTTAGATGTCTTCCTCTGAGGAGTCCGTAGATATAGTTCGGGTAGAGTCTATGGAGTCTTCTGCAGCTTCTTCTTCCGCTTCTTTCTCTTCCTCGTCCGAGTTGGAATCTTCCCGGGATGTTAGGGTTAGTCATGCTTCCCGGGATCATGCGGTGGAGACGGTCCCTAAAGCGAGTGTCAGGAGTGTCCGCGACGTGCTTTCCCTTCTGAGGCATGTGGATGAGCTCACCACAATCTGGGCTCGCTTCCATATTCCCCCCGGCTACTCGCTTCGCTTGGCCGGGGAGGGAGAGAGGGCATACCAGGTACAGGGCAAGGAGATTGCCTTGTACTTGGAAGCCTTTTGGGCCGAAATGCGTCTGCCTTTATCCCCCGAGGTGAGTGTAGCGCTATGTTGCTTTCAATTAGCCCCGGGCCAACTAGTGCAGAACTCATGGAGGATTCTCCTCGGGTTCCTGGTCCGGTTGAGATTGCAGGAGATCCCTTTCAGCCTGAACGTTCTCCTTTCTTCCCTCTGCTACAAAAATCACCCGGTACTCGTAGGGACGAGCCTAGCTGGGTATACATTTCTTTTATAAAACACAGAGGAGGGATGGCCGGGTCGGGGGTCGTAACAGTACCTTCCTCTATTTATGAATGGAAGGGGAACTTCTTGTTTGTCGGGCCACCCGAAGGTGAGGATTGGCATGTGCCTGTCCAGTGGCACAGGGCCAACTGCCCACGGGTGAGGCGGTCGCCCGATCCCGATGTGATGGCAGTGTCGGAGTGGGAGCCCGTCCCCCGGGCCGATGTGTTGCTGTCTGAGCAGGCCCTTAGTTGGGCCGGGCTCAGCCCCGCTCAGTTTGCGGGTAAGTTAGGAGCTTTAGGCGACTTGTTTAGACTTGTGTATTCTTCTATTCTTTCTAGCATTGCTAACTTCCTTTTTATATTTTCGCGTTTTCGCAGAGCCGATGGACCGATCCAAATTCGGGGCTGCGGTGGACGAAAAGAAAGGGAGGAAGGCCGGAGGAGTCGGCCCGTCACGCCCTGCCGCGAGCCCGGTTCCAACGGCGGCCGCTTCGATCAGGCGTTCCAACATGCCCCGGGCCTCAGAGTCTGGCCGCACGCAGAGCTGTAAACACGCCGGGGAGCAGGAACCCTGGGTTTTAAAGGTAGGAGACGAGGAAGATATTCCTTAGCCCTTCCTCAAGAGGCACTATAGGACGGTGCCCCGTTCTCCGGCTTCCCCGATCTTCATAGATGAAGGGGATCTTCGCTTCGAGGTGCCCACGGAGCTTTCCGTCACCGACAGCCTGCTCTCGGGGATGGAAAGGTCGGCTGGGGGCAAAATCCCCCGGGGGACCCTCAGGGCCCAAATGGCGGCCATAACCCAGGAGGCCATGCAGGTGAGTGTCCACCTCCTGCCCGGGTCTTTATCAAGTACTTTTTGTTCGCTAGATTGGGTGCCCTTTTTAACCCCTCCCTTGTTTTCCTCAGGTCCTCCAGCACTGCGCCCTCATTGTCAATATGAAGGACGAGGAAATTGCCCCGGCGATGCAGATCGCTGGCGAGTCTTCCTCACGGTAGGAGGGCTTGAGCCGGGAGATGCGCGAGGCGAAAGAGAGGATCACCGCCCTCGAAGACCGAGTGGCAGCCGAGGATCGGGTGAACTCCAACTGCCGGGAGAATATCCGGGTTATGATGGAGTCCAACAAGACCGTTGAGGCCAAGTTGGAGGATGCCAGGATGCTCGCCGCCACCCTGAAGAAGACGCGGGACACCATCAAGAGGGAAAACGAGACGATGATAGAAGCGGTGAGGCATGCCGACCTCCGGGCTGCGAAGGCGGTGGAGAGCTACAAAACGTCAGATCAATTCTACGCCGACCTCGCCGAAGCCTCGGCCTTCGTATGGCATGACGCCCTCAACGTCGTCAAGGCGCTGATGTCGGAGTTTCCCGACGCTAAGCTCCGGCTCGAGTACCCTCTCGAGGGCGAGGGGTAGGGGGATGCCAGCGGAAGTGTCCCCGGAGGGAAGGCCCCCGGTGGGGGCGTCGGGGAGAAGGTGGTCACTCCGGCTCCCAGTGCCGAAGTTCCTGCGGTGGGTGTCGACCCTCAAGCAGTCGCCTCGGCTCCCAGGGTGGCCGCGGAGCACGTCGAGGTCCTTCCCGTCCCTGAGGCCTGAGTCACCCTGCCCATTTTTTGTATATTTTTGTTTTCTTTTTGGGATTTTGTAGGCCTTCGGGCGATTTTGTAAGGCTGAGGAGCCCATAATACTTTTGTCAAGACTCCTGAGTTGTGAATAAATCCCTTTTGCAGAAATTTTTGTTTGTAGCAATGTTCCAATTTGTGGTAATGTCTCATTTTGCTCGCCTGATGAATGTTAGGTCAGCAGCCGGTCCTTTAGCTGGCGATCGCGCGTCGAGTTAAATCCAGCCATCTGTTAAGTATGCAAAGACCGGTGTAAGGTCGGTGTCTTTATGGCCCCGAAGTCGAGGTAGCGATCGCTCGTTGAAGATACGTCGGGTTGAACTGGCGACCATCGATCTTAGGATTGGTCGGCGTCGCCGAGGTCGAGGTTTGACCCTTAGCACAAACGGGTAGGGAGTTACCCACTAAGGATGGACCGTGCAGGGAAGCTGCTCGATTGCCTCTTGGCGAGGGCTTTGATCCTTAGTGCAGACGGGTAGGGAGTTACCCGCTAAGGATAGACCGAGCAGGGTAGCTGCTCGGTTGTCTCTTGGCGAGGGCTTTGATCCTTAGCGTAGATGGGTAAGAAGTTACCCGCTAAGGATAGACCGAGCAGGGTAGCTGCTCGGCTGCCTCTTGGTGAGGGCTTTAATCCTTGGCGTCGGTGGGTAGTGAACTACCAATCATGAATGAACCGAGCAGGGTAGCTACTCGGTTGTCTCTTAGCAAAGTCTTTGATCCTTGGCGTCGGTGGGTAGTGAACTACCAGCCATGGATGGACCGAGCAAGGTAGCTGCTCGGTTTCCTCTTGGCGAGGGCTTTGATCCTTGGTGTCAGTGGGTAATGAACTACCGTCCATGGATGGACCGAGCAGGGTAGCTGCTCGGTTTCCTCTTGGCGAGGGCTTTGATCATTGGCGTCGGTAGGTAGTGAACTACCGGCCATGGATGGACCGAGAAGGGTAGCTGCTCGGTTGCCTCTTGGTGAGGGCTTTGATCCTTGACGTCAGTGGGTAGTGAACTACCGGCCATGGATGGACCGAGTAGGGTAGCTGCTCGGTTGCCTCTTGGAGAGGGCTTTGATCCTTGGCGTCAGTGGGTAGTGAACTACCAGCTATGGATGGACCGGGCAGGGGCGCTGCTCGGTTGCCTCTTGGCGAGGGCTTTGATCCTTGGCGTCAGTAGGTAGTGAACTACCAGCCATGGATGGACTGGGCAGGGGCGATGCTCGGTTTCCTCTTGGTGAGGGTTTTGATCCTTAGCGTAGATGGGTAAGAAGTTACCCGCTAAGGATAGACCGAGCAGGGTAGCTGCTCGGCTGCCTCTTGGCGAGGGCTTTGATCCTTGACGTCGGTGGGTAAGAAGTTACCCGCTAAGGATAGACCGAGCATGGTAGCTGCTCGGCTGCCTCTTGGCGAAGGCTTTCATCCTTGGCGTTGGTGGGTAGTGAACTACCAGCCATGGATGGACCGAGCAGGGTAGATGCTCGAGGGCTTTGATCCTTCCGAGATGTGTGAATATTGGGAAGAGTGACTGTCGCGGGCGGCACGTGGCAGAGGCGTATGGGTGAGGCGAGACACCCAGGATCCGCGTCATTCCGACTTCGATTTGCCGAGAAACACGGGATACCCACCGTGTGGCGGTATGGTATTGGAAGAATCGAGCGAATTTTAGGATTCGCGCCTATGCGCGCGTAAATCAGACTCTTGGGTATTCTGCGGAGGCTATAAATAGAGAAGGAGATGCCAACTTTTCAGCATTGCTTTTCGAGATGGCCGGGCGTATCTATGCGATCGAAGAGATCATTACTTCCAATGATATCTATATATACGACCAGTACGTTTCCAAGGAGAGGTACCGGCGAGTGGTCCGGCGCATCAAAGACTACATCGCCCGTCTCCTTCCTCGTCGATCCCCCCTCCTCCACTTGCTGATGTACGCCATTTGGAGGAGGTCCCCGGGGTTGTACAACCCTTGCCGAGGAACTACTGGACGAGGCACTCGACAAGGTGCGTATGATCTTCTTGATTGGTCTCGTCTCGAAGACCAGGCATGACAGATCCTTGGCCTTCATTTTGGAGTACTTCCAAAAGAGACATATCGTGAGCCAGGGCTTGGCAAGTGGAGCGCCAGGTGCCTCCGTGGCATCCCGGGTTCACGTGCAGCATCAGCGGGAACGGGTTGCGGAGGCCAGGGCTCGGCTGGCGGAGATCTCCTCGGAGTATCACCAGGAGTACCTCCTCGACCCCGCTCTCCGCTGTTGTAATTTTTCTTTTTATATAAGGCTGAGGAGCCCATAATACCTTTTGATGAATAAATAAAGCTCTCCTTTATGAGACGTTTTATGATTTTCCTTTTTGTCTTCCGGATGCATTTGAGTAATTCCGTGGAGCGAAACCCGTGAACTTTGAACCGAGGAAGGGGAAAACAAATAGGGGGAGTTCCTTCTCATTATTAAAAAAAACATATAAAAATTTACATCGCTTTTGTCAAAGGAGAAACATGTATTCATAGGCATTCTTTTCAAAGGTACAACTTGAGTTTCTCGGCGTTGTAAGGCCGTGGAAATTTGCGACCCTTAGCGTCTTGTAGGTGATAGGCCACGCCGGGCAAGACTTCGGAGACGAGGAAAGGGCCTTCCCACTTCAAAAAAAACTTATGCAACTTGCCCTGATCAACAAACTCGTTCCGCCTTAGGACCAAATCTCCGGTCTTGAAGGCACGATGCTTGACCCGAGCGTTGTAGTAGCGGGTTGTCTGTCGTTGGTAAGCGGCAGCTCTGATCTGTGCCCGGTCCCGTTTCTCCAACAAGACGTCCAAATTAGTCCGGAGGGCCGAGGTATTTGCTTCATCCTCGAAGTGCTCGACCCTGTAACTGGGTAGCCCGATCTCTGCTGGGACCATCGCCTTGGTACCGTAGCAGAGGCTGAAGGGGGTCTCTCCAGTAGGGGTCTTCTTCGATGTACGCAAGGCCCATAAGACTTGGGGTAATTCATCGACCTAACTGCCCTGTCGTCCTTCCAGGCGAGCTCGAAGTCCTTGAATGACGTCCCTGTTAGCGACCTCGGCCTGCCCGTTGCACTAGGGGTGCGCGACTGCGGCGAACTTCATCAGTATATGGTATTCACTACAGAATTCTCTAACCCTTTCGTTTTCGAAATTCATCCCGTGGTCGGTGATGATACACCTCGGGATCCCGAACTGGAATATTACGTTGTTCTGCAGGAACTTGAAGATCGTGGTAGCGTCCGGTTTTCTGATGGGGACGGCCTCGATCCACTTCGTAAAGTAGATGTATTTGTGCCCGCCCGTACCTATCAGGAGTTGGCCTATCATGTCCATTCCCCTTTGGGCAAACGGCCATGGGGAGGTCAGGGCAGTCAGCTCGGTAGCAGGAAGGCGGGGTATGCTGCTATGGAGTTGGCAACTCTTGCACTTTCTGACGAGCTTCTGAGCATCATGGTAGATGATCGGCTAATAGTATCCTTGGAGGAGTGTCTTCTGGACTAAGGTGCGGGTCCCTTGATGTGCTCCGCCGACCCCTTTATGGACCTCACGGAGGACATAGTCGACTTCATGGGGGTCGACACACCGAAGCAGGGGTTGTGTGAAGGATTTCTTGTAGAGGTTCCTATTGCTCCAGACGAAATGGCGTACCCTCCTTCAGGAATTCCATAATGGGCTTCCTCCAATCTTGGTCCTCTTCCTGGGCTGAGTAAACCTGGAACGATATCACTCTGTCTTCCACGCTGGGCCGTAGCAAGACCTCGAAGAGTATACTTCTCTTGTTGTTGGCCGTGTAGGAGGAAGCCAGCTTGCTTAGGGCATCGGCCTGGGCGTTTAGGTGCCGAGGGATCTGCTCCACTTGAACTTCGTCGAACTCCTTTCGCGGTCTTCTTACCTCGGCCAAGTACTTCACCATCATGGGCTCCCGTGCTTCGAAATGGGCGGTCACTTGGCCGACGACCAGAGCGGAGTCGCTACGAATCCGGATCGTCTTCAGCCTCACTCCGGAAGCGATTCGCAGTCTAGCAAGCAGGGCCTCGTACTCCGCTGCGTTGTTTGAGGCTTTGAACTTGAGCCTCAAAGAATACTCCATCTCTTCCTCGTTCGGGCCCTGAATGATATGGCCGGCACCACATCCATCCTCGGTCGATGACCCGTCGACGTAAAGGATCCAATCGGGGATGGAGTCGGGGCTCTCATCGATCGAGGGTTGAGATCCATGGACTAGCATGGGCACCGCCTCCTTGATAGGGATAGTGCATTCGACGATAAAATTGGCCAGGACTTGTGCCTTAATAGCCTGCCTCGGGCGGTATTTGATGTCGAATTGGGACAACTCCTACCTCCACTTCTCTAAACGGCCAGAAGACTCGGGGGAGGAGAGAATAGCCCCTAAAGGACGTTCGGTGAGGACGAGGATGGTGTGCGCCTGGAAATAGTGCCGTAATTTCTTCGAGGCCACGATGAGTGCCAAGACGATCTTCTCTATGGCCGGGTACCTTATTTCTGCGTCCTTGAAGACGTAGCTTACATAGTAGACCGGCTTTTGTACTCTCTCAACTTCTCGGACGAGCACCGATCCTGCAGATTGATCGGACACCGCCAGATACAACGATAACTCATCTCCCTCAACTGGCCGGGTGAGGAGTGGGGGAGTCGCCGGGTGCACTTTCAATTGGTCGAAGGCGATCTGACACTCCTCCGACCACTCGAATGTTGGAATCTTCCTTAGAGCTTTGAAGAACGAGAGACACTTTTTCCCGGATCTTGACATGAAACGACTCAGAGCGGCTACCCGCCCTGTGAGCCGCATGATTTCGACGTTAGTATTGGGCGCGGCCATGTTGAGGATGGCGCTGATTTATCCGGGTTTGCCTTGATTCCTCAGTGGGTGATCATGAAGCCGAGGAACTTTCCACTGGTTACCTTAAACGCGCACTTGGCAGGGTTCGGTTTCATCTTATATTTGCGGAGGACGTCGAAGGCCTCGCCCAGATCTTTGGCGTGCTGATCCGACGATGTCAATTTGATGAGCATGTCGTCGACGTAAACCTCCATGTTTCTGCTAATCTGAGGCTTAAACATTCTGTTGACCAAGCGTTGGTACATGGCCCCGGCGTTTTTGAGGCCGAAGGTCATCACTTTATAACAGTATACCCCCAGTGCGTTGTGAATGCGGTGAGCTCTTCGTCTTCTGGATTCATACGGATCTGGTTGTAGCCGGAGAAGGCGTCCATAAAGCCGAGTAGCTCGTGGCCTGCCGAACCGTCGATGAGTTGATCTATCCGAGGGAGGGGATAGTTGTCTTTTGGGCAGGCCTTGTTAAGGTCGGTGAAGTCGACGCACATGCGCCACTTCCTGCTTGTCTTTTTAACCATGACCGCATTCGCCAACCACTCCGAGTAAGCTACGTTCCGAATGAAGTTGGCTGCGAGCAGCCTGTCAACCTCATTCTCGATCGCTTTTTGCTTGATCAGGGCGAAGCTTCGTTTCTTCTGCCTTATGGGTCGGACCGCCGGGTTGACCCCGAGCTTATGCGACGTTATTTCGGGGTCGATCCCAGGTGTTCAGTCAAAAATATTGTGCATTTGATATGACATTTTCCTTACTATTTCTATATAATAAAAGGTGTTTATTATAAATATGACACATATGAGGGTTTATCTGTAAAAATACTATTTTCATGTGTTTATATATTATAATTAACATTATGAAGGAAAATATATGCATATAATATCTATGTAATATTTAATTCATTTAAATATGCATACTATATCAAATATCTTTGACCAATTCTCTTAAAACTATAATATCATGTCAAATGGTTAAGATAATATCTCAATAAAAACAAATTCTACAAACATTATTTATTGAGATAATTGTGCAGAAATTATATCAGGACTGAAATCAAGGAAATCCGAGTTATCGAGATCAAATCTGCCGAAGTCTTAAAGTAAATCGAAGAAATCAATTCTAGCAGAGATTTAGAGAAGATTTTCAGATTCCAGATATCAAAATAGTTTATATGTGTCACCAGAAGAGGCCACAAGATTTTTGAAGCAACGAACCCCCTAACCCACCGCGGATCCGCGGCCAAACCCACCAAATGACCGCGGTTCCGCCGCAATATTGAGGAGTTAGGACTCTGGATTTTCTAGTTGGGATCCTAACAACTAGTTACCATATTAGGAAACTAGGATTCTGGCTCTGTGACTATAAATAAGGACCGAGAGCTTCTTGGAAAAATTATCAAACCGACGAGATCACGAAGTCCAAGACGGCTCAAGAATTCAGGTTGATCATCAACTGCTCATCTACCTCCTTAAGAAGAGATCGAGAAGTAAACTAGGATTTTGTAATCACTTTCTAAAGGAACAAAGTGTAATTGATCAAGTTGATTAATAAAGATAGTTGTTTTATTCTTATTGCATTTTATTTTCTTCATAATCTCTATCTGTTCTTCTCTCTCCATCATGCGTGAGTAATTCTCCGCTTATTAGGGTTCATAGGATTAGGGTAGATTAATGGATGATGAAGATCCTTAAACTCTTTTTACTACTATAAAGTTTATAAACTTTACCAAAAGAATCATTAACATCCTGATCGGACGCGCTACCAATTTATTGCTAATCTCGACCGCGATTAGAGATTAGATTAACGATTGTTTTGGTAAAGGCTAGACATGAACGGAGATCCATGTCAAGATAGGGGTTAAGAGTGGGAACCCTTTTCCCTCCAGAAACCCTAATCTACATGCATCACTGTTGATCTAGTTTTAAATCTATTAAAGGATAAAAGGAATAATTTTTAATTAATCATCCAAGACTACTAAATCTTAACGAACCCTACAAGCCCCCTTCTAATATAAAAGCTACATCCATAGTTAATCTAGATCTATATCCTGCATCCGTGTTTGACGTAGATCTAGAACCTACAACTATTTTTCACCATTATTTATTCTTCCTCCTTTCCTAATCAACACGTCTAAAATAAGATTAAAAGATTCAACGTTTCCCTGAGGATGACCCGTACTCATCTCGGTCTAGATACACGCGACACTATTATTGATTGCAGTTATTTTACAAACAACTCTAAAAAAATCAAACAATCACCAGGCATGTCGGCGAGCGCCCAGGCGAACACGTCTGAGTTTTCTCTGAGGAAGTGGACCAGGTCGTCGTGCCGAGCTCCCGTTAAGAGTGACCCGATTTGGACGGTTTGTTCATTGTCCCCTGCGACGAGGGGGACCTCTGTTAGCGGCTCAACCGGGCCCCTCGGATCTCTTTATGCTCGTCCCGAGTATCCAAAGATCCCCTGAAATCATTCGTGCTCTCAAGATCATTGTTTCTCCCCTCGGGCGCAGATGTCGCCGTGAAGCAAATCTTCGCAGTTTGCTGGTTTCCATAGGCCCGACCTATCCTACCTTTGTCGAGGGGAAACTTGATTGTTAGGTGGTAGGTCGATATCTTTGCCCGGAGGGAATTCAGCACTGGGCGTCCCAGGAGGATATTGTAGGCCAATGGAATTCTGGCGACGATGAACTCCACAGGCATGGTACGCGTATGGCCTGTCTCCTCGATGTTAAGCATGAGGGTGACCACCCTTCTGCCGGGATGGAGTGATTGGTGAATCCTGACAGGATGTGGGCGGTCGGCCTCAGGTGCGACGGGGTAAGTCCCATACGCAGGAAGCAGTCGTAGAATAAGATGTCTGCCGAGTTTCCTGAGTCGACCAGTATTTTCTGCACTTCGTAACGATGGACCCGTGCTGTGATTACCAGAGGGTCGTTATGAGGCAGGGATATCCCGTGGAGGTCCTCGTCGGTAAAGATGATGGGCTCAGCTGATTTGACCCTCTTCCTGGGTTGGCTGCTGGTCCCTTTGACCGGCAAGGGGCACCGCGTCTCGTCGGCCCCAAGCGCACCCTCCGCTGACGTGACCATGATTTGGCCGATCGTCAACTCGCCGGGAGGAGGATGGTGCTCTTGCACTCGGTTGGCTTGTCGCTTGTCCCACAAGTATCTTACCAGGTGCCCCGAGCGGATTAACTCCTCGATATAGTCTCGGAGCTGTTTGCAGTTTTATGTGGGGTGTCTCTGCGACCTGTGGAAAGCGTAATAGGGGCCTCATGTTCGTTTGGCCTCCTTATGGTTGACCGGGGGGAGTTTGGAGAATCTCTCGCCTTTTTCCTCCTCCAACAGCTCTGCCTGGGAGACGTTGAGCGGGGTATACTCCTGAATTTTGGGGAGGGGGGTAGGGTTTTGGCCGCTCGATCTTCTTTTTCTCTTCCCTGGCTCTCTTTTTCTGATCGGTCTGGTCTGCCCGAGGTAAGTTCGCGTTCACTTCGGACTCGTTCTGGATCTCTCGCTCGGTCCAGGCTTTTATCTCGACCATGGTCTTAGGTTGCGCTAATGCAATTGAGTGGAGCCACTCCTTATGCCTAAGACCCGACCTAAGGGCAGTGATGACCGTCTCGTCCCGGTGCTCTGGGACCTCAAGGAGAGCGTTGTAGAAGCGGGTGATGTATCCCTTGAAGGACTCCTTATCCCCGCTCTTTATTGTGAAGAGATAATCGACGGTCCGCTTCTGCCGTCTGTTCCCGACGAAATGGCCGAGGAACTGGGTGGCCAGCTCATCGAAGGTAGAGATTGAGCGTGGCGTGAGTCCTCAGAATCAGTCTCGTCCGGAACGGATGAGAGTGGCGAGGAAAGCCCGACATTGCGCGGCGTCGGAGTTGTCTTGGAAACTCATCCTGCTGTGAACGCATCCAAATGGTCTTTCGAATCGGACTTCCTGTCGAAGAGGGAGACCTTTGGGGGCTTGTTCCTAGAGGAGACGTGGACAGCGAGCAGCTCTTCGGTGAAGGGCTTCGTAGGCGAGTCGGAGGCATATCTAGCCCCGTTGATTGAAAGACGACTCTCCCGATGTATACCCTCGATCTTTTTTTCGAAGGCATCGAGTCGGTCGTGGTATCCCGAGAATTCGGCATACTCGGATTTATGGCCCCTGCTGTTGGCGGACCGCGCCTGGCCGCGGTTCCAGTTCCATTCGATGAGGTTCCTCGGGTCCCCTGGCGAGGTCGTCTTCGAGCTACCGTGGTGAGTCCCGTCCGCGCGACCCTGTTGAGGGAGAGGGTGCCGGCCATGCCTGGGAGCAGGCCAGCTAACCGACACCTCCTCGGGAGGGACATGAGCGCGATGGGCCTCAGGGCGGGGTGCTCTCTCATAAGACCTCGGCGTCGAGCTGTGAGGTGCCCACCGGGTCATCGATTTGGTCGGCACGGGGGATCTGGGGCTGCCGGAGACGGCGAGGCGGTGCTCGGATGTGCCAGCGTGGGCCGTGTCTTCCCCACTTGTCTCTCCCCAAGTGGGGGAGCGGCGACTTGGGGAGCTTGTCTCACCGTTTGGACATGGACAAGCGTATCCACGACGGATGCGAGCCGATCTATTCGAGCAGATAGTACGTGAATGGCATTCGGGGGAGGAGGGGATCCATCCGCGCCTCCATTGTGGGTAGACGGCGGCTAGTGCTTGGATCATCGCGATGATCACTCGCCATGAGTTCGAGATCAGAAGGTCAACTTTCGTTGAGTGGAATTTTTGAGCTTCCCATAGACGACGCCAACTGATGGAGCTCAGGATTTCCTTCAGATGTTGTCTTCCGTTGATCCGCAGCGAGTGGTGATGAGTGGCTGAGATTGGATCCGAGGGTTGCCTCTTGATGTGTGTGGATCTCAATGGGCTTGATTTGAGGATGAAGCCGAGCTACCTGCAAGGAAGTCCCGGGGTAGTTGTATCACAGTGGACCCTCCGACGATCAAGTTAGTCGAAGTATTTGGGCAGAGTAACGGCCTATTGGAGTAAAATTGTCTTCCCTGAGTCATCTGAGAGAGGGGTTTATATAGTAGCAGCCATGGGCTGGCGGATGCGAGATTCACGCCGGCTGTTACGCCCCTGACGTTACGCTTGCGTGAAAGGCGGGATCCTCCATTAATGACGAGATATGCTCGTTAATAGGGGAACACGATGGCGTGGAACGCGGGATCGTAGGCGGCGGATATCTCGTGTTTGGCGAGATTCGCGGAGCTGTGGCGGAGACGCCTTTGATATGTGCTGTGGATCGGTCGATGAGACCGAGGAAGCTAAGCTTGGCGGGAGGCCGAGCAGGCTTGGTTCCGTGATAGGTCAGAGGCGAGTTGAGAGGGCCGAGGAGGCCCATCGTGCAGGAGGGCTTGGAGGTGAGCCGATGGTTGTTTGCAGGAAGAGCATAGGAGAGTTCTGGGCGATCATCTCGGGTCGAGAGCAACCTTGGGTCGAAGGCCCGGGATAGGCTCCCAATGTACCGTTCTTGCTCTTTTCTTGTAAGCTTCATGACACGTCATCTGCCACGTCCCAGGGTAGGCCCCCAATGTACCATTCTTGCTCTTTTCTTGTAAGCTTCATGACACTTCATCTGCCACGTGTCATGATCTGGAGAGTTTCCAGCACCGAGCATCATCACATACAGTACATGGATTGGATGGTTACAAGTGTTCTTAATGCAGATAATAATGCCATGTATAGATGGTGTCAAGCCTATTAGTGAAAACAACCTCTAAAATCTCATTACTTTGCATAAAATACACCAATAATTAGACCGATCAGGCTTAGCTCAATTCAATTGGTACCAATTTCTTTTTTCCCATGTGAGAGTCAAAAAAAAATAAATAAATAAAATTACTTGGCAAGAGTGGATGGCTAAAATGCCATCCGGCCTCTGCCCAAAGTATATGCTCTATTAAAAATCTTAATGCAGCATGCCATTTCCATTTTAGGAAGAAGCCTAGGAAATTATTAAGCCCTGAAGGGCCTTGGAGTACGCCAGTGTTCTACCTCACTGTCTTTTGGTTCGAATAATTGTTCATGAGATTACTACTGTCCACAACAGAAGGTCAATGGAAATGAAAAATTACCGTCTATATTTGGCAAAAGCCAGATACGAGAGAACGGTTATGAAATAAATATTAAAAAGAGTACATCCGATAAAGTCAAATATTACTGCTTTCATATCGGATATGTGTACAGAACTAACCAATATTATTATATATGAATTTTGTGGTTTTCGACGGATGCGGCTACCGATATGAATAGTCCCGCCTTTGATAAAATTCAGATATGAACATGGAGTCATCTGAAATTTCTCATGACCATTTACATCCCTATTTATGTATGGTAACTAGTGAGATTTTGATATGCAAAAATAGCTTCAATATTTAAAATTTTAAATATAAAAAAATTATGCAGATAAAAAGAAGAAAAATGCAGCTGACACAGTAGAGTGATCTTTCATTCTCGACAAAGATGCGCACCAAAATGATTGTAGTATGTAGGACCAGTACATGGTGGTAAGACCAAAAAAAGAAAAATTCTTTATGATTATAATTCTTAGAAAATTATCTTAGGACATCTGGAAATTTTCATTTTTTCCCTCCTCATTGCTCAGGTTTCTCGTAAGACCCGATGATTTCTATAAAAAATCATTCTTGTAATTCAATTAAATTCAATGACGATCTGTGATTGATTTTTGACCATATCAGCTGTGATAAGTTTTATCCGATCCCATTACGTAATACCTTATCATATTTAAAAACTAGACTTTGACCTCACACGTAACGTGTGGGATAAAAAACGATTCAATATATTTATAAATGAATTCATACGGTATACAAAAGTTGTTATAATTTGAGATGTAAGCAACACATGACAAAAGAAAGTACATAGCCATTTTTTGCTACCTCAAAATAATCGTTATTAATCAAATTCTTTATAAATTGTGACATTTCTTTATAAACAATATAGTTCTTGCAAAAATAAACAGAGTTGGCATTTATTTTTAATTTTGTATGAATTATAAGTACGTTATACATTATTAGTTGTAATGGAACTATAATTATTGAATGTAATTTATTAAAAAAGATAATTATATACTTTATATTATGCATCATAAGTAATTTGATTATTGAATATAATTTTAATAATTTTCTAAATAATCTTTCTCTTTATTTGATTATCAAGATAGTATTTGATTTCTTTTTCTATAAGAAATATCATATGACAATTTAGATCTTAGTTTAATATTTTAAGACCGTATAAAAGATAAATTTCTCTTAAATACTAAAATCTTTTGATAGTCTTTTAATATAAATACCATATACTTTGTGACTTGTGAGTAGATACCAAGAATAATTATCATATCTAAATAAATACTATGTTTTAGTGTTTTCAATTTACGATTTACAAATACGAACATTTTATGTTATGTAATGTGGCGATAAACCAATATAAATAATAAATTATGTTAATATTTTAGCTAAAAATTTTATTTTTCAATAAATTCATTATCTAGTAAATTTTTAAATAGCGATAGTTATTGCATCGTGAAATTTTAGATAAGATTTAAAGCAATTATAATTTCTATAAATAAATGTAAAACAACTATTGTTATTTGAAATATTATTGTATCATCATATTTGAAAAAAAAGATATAGAATACTTTTTATGACTATTTCGATATAAATATTATTATTTCTCTCTTTTTTTAAATTTTTGAAGATTCCAATCAAATATTATGAACTATAAAACCCAACAAGAATTAAAGGAAAACCCATATTGCACTCAAACTATAGAGATGATGCTCATAAATTGTATCCAAAAGAAGAAATGTCATGTGAGACAATGAGAGAGCTTTTTCCAAGAATTTTGCAAATCCTTCACATGAACAACATGATAATTATTAAGAATTTTTTTTCCAAATAAACCCTTTCTAAGCAAAATTTATTTTATGGATTTTCTAAGGATTTTGCAAATTCATAAATTGCAAAACCCAACTTTATATCATGAATTTGGTTTTCCAAAAATACCATTGACCATCCAAGGTTAAGGAATATTGTTATATTAAAATCTATAAAGACATTTTGGGAAACAATTGCGAAAAATAGTGTTTTGGGAAAAAATGTCATGCTATGCAAAAGATTCCTTTCCCAAAACCCAACTTTATATTAGTTAAATGTTGGCAATTTTGACTCAATTCCATTTGTTAATGGGAATTTGGTCTCTTTAAACAGTTCATTGAACGGATCAATTTTCGGTTATTCAGTTTGATCCATTAACCCAATTTATATGATATTCTTACTTGATAGGCAAATTATGTATTTCATATTCCCCCCCTCCACCCCCCGGCAAAAAAAAAACTTCAATATGGTGTTAAAAAAAAGGTTGACAACTACAATGACATTGCAACTAAAAAATTCTTGGGCCGGATGTTTTATGATGAATTTGTTAAGATATGTGGCTTAATATAGTTTCATATTGAAAAAATTATGAGAGGAACATTGTCATGCTTCGAAAAGCCACGTGATCGATACAAAGATCATGTGAAGTCCAGTAGTCCTCACAGTAACCCAAATAAGCCGAAATCGGAATCAAAACCTAGCAATAGAGATGAAATTTTAAAAAGATTTAATAAATGAAGTAAGGCTTGTTTTGAAGACTTATAGTAAAAACAAAAGAAGTAAGTTTGTTTGAAAACGTTTGAAAAGCATTTGTCGTTTAAAAATCCGGCAGCATCTTTTTTGTAAACTTTGAAGAAATTTCATGTACAGTGATAAATATAAAAGCATCCCCACACGGGAGTAAGCTCGAGGCCCACATGACGGAGACACAATCCACACAATGATATACGACGTCAAGACGAAGAATAACACAAGTAAATATAAGGAATCACATAAAAAAAAGTTTATAGCCGACTCTACCCGAGTTCGACCCAAACGAATAAACATTTAAGTTTTGTCTCTAAGTCAAGGAAAATACAAATGGTAGATGGAGTTATAATTAGGTACAAAAAAGAAAACATGTACAAGAGGCGGTTACGATAAGACTTCATAAGCCACCTACAAAAAGCGATCACGCCCCAAAAGGAAATGTGCCAACGGAACCGATACTGATCCAAACGGTCGGTCATGCAAGAAGTTATGGCACGATGGGGGTGAGTTACCAACCCGTGAGTAGAAAGGCACTAAAAGATAGAAATCGGATGCATAGACGAACTACCTACTAACATAAAGTACAACACTAATATGATGTGTGATAACATGTATATAGCATAAATAAATAGAAGCGCGTCATACAAATCACATACAATAGAAAAACATCATCAAGAAAACGTTGGATCTATATGCCCTAAAGACCATTATTGTATAGTACACGATTACATAGTACATATGGATGCTTGAGATATATATGTACACGGCAGTCTTGTTCGATATGATAGTATGCTATCTGGTTTGTCTTTACCTCAACATATGCATATGTTCTATTTATATATTACATATCTTGAATACATGTTGGTAAAACTCGTAGGATCTTTTTGCTTGACTATGAGAATTATGATGATGATCATACTCGTGGGGTCTAGGTAGTCTATAAGCACATCCTTAAATTATCTCTAGTCGTTAGAGTTTCGAGACAGGATATCGATACTCCGGAGTAGACTGGTATATACATTTCTTATTCCCGTGAGGGAAGGTGGTTCGTCCCACAGCCATTGGTGCCCGGCACCAAAAATTGTATACATGTGTTTATTAGGTTATAAGTTACACAGGATGGACTCGTTGAGAACTTTTGGATGGTAATATACCTATCGTCAGATAGCAGTTCTCTGGTGACATAGATACACGTTAGTCTTTAGACCTGACATCGTCATTCGCCTCGAGTGTGTTCCCACTGTACTTAGATTACTATCCTACCATGGTTTTAAAGAGTCGTACAAATAGGTTTTAGTTGGGTACAGTTCCGAAGCCCATGGGGGCAATGAGCGATAAGAGAGATTCGTCTCTTCCGGCATAGGGAGTCGATATCGTGCTATGTTCGATTGGTCATCACCATAAGACCTTGGCCAAGACAGTTGAGATTTACTAATTGTGAGATCAGTAGTTTCTTGAGATGGTTTTGAGCCATATCGACACAACTTATTGGGTTATTAGGGGTCTGATGTTTTCTACCCCCGTAGACCCAGTATGTGACACTCTCAGATGAAGATACCAGACTGTACGTAGATTGTCACTTTTAGGCTCAATAAGGATACAGAAGAGTTTTCTTGTCAACCTTCCTTTCGTTCAATACCTGTCACGCCCTGCGTCCTAGTATACGGGCAGAGAACGCGACGATGCCACTATATATTTACTTTGAAGTAAACACGCTAAGCGTATCTAAGCAATATAAGTAAAATGCACAAGAAACAAGATGTAAATGAACATTAAATTTATTTATTAACATTATTTTTACAATACATCTGAAAAAGAAATACATGGAATGAAAAGCAATGCCAAAACAGTGGAATAACAGAAATGGGAAGTATTGAAATGAAATGTACAAGTAACTAGAGCTCCGGATCGAAAGCTAGCTGGTCCAAATCCTCGCTGGTGGGCTCGATCTCTAGTGAGTCCGAATCACCTGACGACATTCCAAAGAAGAAGAAAGAGAATGTCGTCAGCGAACAAATCGCTCGGTAAGTCCCGTAAATAGACAAGAATGGAATAGACAGAATATAGTATATTGTTATAATGTTGTATTTAGTGTTAATGCTGTTATTTGTAGTTTGGTACAGAAGAGGCCAGTGTATACGAGAGGAGTCTCACTAGACCAGAGACAACGGTATCAAGAGTACAAGGCTCCGTCGATAATACCATGGAACAACGACAATTGAATTCAGGTTAGGTGTCTTTATGGTTGTTGTCTCGTGCCACTTCTAACACTTTCCGTACCAATCTATCTCTTATAAACCCCGCGATGTCTTGATTGTATTGTTGTATTGTTTGAATTGTATATTGTATATAGATGGATGACTTGCCGAAACCATGATATCAGTAAATGGATGTAACTGGAGAATCATGTGGATGGATATATATCCATGGTTCGGTTCAGTCAATATAGATTGAATATATGGATTCATGTTGAATTGTAGTTTGTACTTGAATCATTTTCAAGTCAGATTAATTATATCGAGACTCAGTCTGAGTCAGACAATTAGAAAAGAAATTGAATCCTAAATTATGTTTTGGTGTTATCGGTACCCACTGCACATGGACGACAGGATTTGTGTCGTTTTCAAAGACGATTACCGTGTTGATAACACCGTTTGTTAAGTTGTTTACCTTAAATAGGCAAGCACCCATTTCTCCGGCTCCCTGAGGCTCAAGAGACTGGTTCCGCTTAAACCTATGTTTACTAGGATCCTTTTTGTAATTTAGTATAACTTGAGGGGGTTTTATGTAAAATAATTTTGTATAAATTTCAAAATACACCTCAAGTATTTTATTACCGTCTTTAGAGTTTTCATGGATGTATATTTTATCAATATGACATTTCTAGTGAATAAAATCTAATTTCATAATATATGGTATTTATTTGTAGTATTGGAATTGTATGGTATTTTCTTATAAATGAGATATTTTTCTTGAATTTTGGAAATGTGGAATATTATAAATATTAAAAATAGATATTTTTATATTAATTACATATATATTTATTTATTAAAAATATAAGTTTTATTTATAATAGAACTCATATTTTCTAAAGAAAATTGTATTTTAAATCTTTCGAGATCGTATGCTCCCCGCGGAGGTCTGCATCTCACTCTACTAAGCCCGAGGATGTGCGATAATCCGCACCATCCTGAACTGGTTTCCCAAAGTGGGTTGTAGAGGCACATTTGCAAAAATTTGTTAAAATACATATTTTGTAGAAAAAGGTTTTTATAAGTCGGAGGTAGTTATGTGTAAAATCGTATTTTTCCCAAAACTATGTTCCCAAATTTCATCGTGCTATGATACATATAAGTGTTGTGAGGAGGTATGTCATTAGCTCGTGAGTTTTCTAAAACTAGCATGGTTTAAAGGTATAAACATGTCGATATGAAATATAAAGATATTTTAATATAAAATTGAAATAAAACTGGCTATGGTTATCATTTTAATGTCAAACTTGTTCTATTGTCTTAGTTAACGAGTATTAAACAATATATCAAAAGTTGTAGGTTTGTTATTAAGAAAATGTTGTATTTTTGAAAGAAAAAAGAATCGGAAGTCGGATAACTCCGCTTCCGACACGTTTTAAGAATTAAGAATTTGAGAAAAGAGAGAGAGAGAGAGAAGGGGGACTTACTGGATTAGGGTCAAGAGAGGAGGATGTGGAAGTTTGGGGAAGCACCGGTGTGTCGTTTCGTCGCCGAAAACTTCTCGGATTGCCGTCGGAAGTTCGTCGGAGTTTCGCCCTTTGCTAACTCCACTTGCACACAAAGAGTCTTAGGATTTTTCTTGAGAGTTTGGGCAGAGATTTGGGAGTGAGGGGGGTGATTTGAGGTGGTATTTATAGGAAAATTAGGGTTTAGGGTAATGAAAGGGTGTATTAAAATTTTGTATTAAAAATGGATTAAATGGGAGTTTTAATTTGCTCTGTAAATGTGTAGGGAAATTAAATAGTACAAGGGTTATGGGGTAGGCCAAAGGTTGCAGAGGATAGAAGAAAATCGGGGTTCGAACTGAGTCGGACCGGCGCTGCCGGCCGATTCGACCGATTCGCCGGCCTGAGTCGGCCGAGTCGGGCCGCGTCTCCTCGCCACGTGTCCCCGTCGCTTCATCTTGACTCGTGGACCCATTTGTTTATTCTGTAGCTTATCCTATTACGTGTAGTGCATGTGTAGACTCTTGGGATTCTAAAAGATTAAAAGAATTTTAATTAAAAATAATGTGTGGCTGATGGGATTTGAACTCTGGTGCTTTGGTTCAGCAGTGTAAGGTTTTACCAATGAGCTACAAGCTCCTTCTTGCTGTTCAAAAACAAATCAAACTTATAAGTTGTGCTCAGGCTCAAGTACCCCTTTCTGTATTTTTGAAAAAAATTCGTACAGAAAGTTAGGGCTGTTACATTCTACCCTCCTTATAAAAATTTCGTCCTCGAAATTTATAAAAAAGAAAGTTTAACAGATTCAAAGAAAGTTTGGTGATAGGACTATTGGTAGTGTATGAAAAATATGTGAAGGAATGAAAGAATGCGAAAGGTTTGAAAAGAGTTGAGGAAATTACCAGGGTTACTATGGTTTACGACCTCTGCTTCTTCGGCCCCTAAAAGAAAAGCCTGACGCCGTGGTACATTCCTTCTAACTGGAGGCACATTTCTCTGTCTTTGGGGCATGTTTCTCTGCCCTCGAGGCATGTTCCTCAGAGCCTGATGGAATTGGCAAGTAGGCTGTGCAGGTGGTGGAACAGGGAGTGCAATGCGAGGTGCAGGAGCCTGGATAGCTGGCTGCTGCGGGTAGTTGGTGTGTGTGTGAGTTGGGTTGCTTCAATAAGAACAGTTTCCAATTCCGTGATTGGATGCGCCACAAACTAAGCATAGGCCTTTTGCGCGCCTACAGTCCTTCCACAAGTGTCCATTCCTCTTACAATAGAAGTAAATCCTTAGACTTGGCTGGTTATTGATTTCTTTCGATCTCCTGGGTTCCACAGTTGACCTTGAAGAGGTTCCTCCTGCCATCTGAGTGGCAGGACGCTTCACTCTGGCAGATTGAGGTCTACCCTTCTTCTTTACCACTGCTTCATATCGTCGGGCAGCCTTCAAAGCCAAATCATGGGTTGGGAAATCCCCTGTAGCTAATGCAGCTTGGATTTCCGGGTCCAACCCTTGCTGAAATCTTCTAGCTCTGATCTCAGCAGTCGGTATGAGATGGGCCACAAACCTGTTACGGTCTTGTGTTAGCTGTGTAGTATGTGATATAAAATCGAATATTGAGACATATCTTACCTGCTGAGCATGGTAAACTCAGCATCATACTTATCTACTGATTTGGCCCATATTGAACCTTGTTGCAGATGGATGAACTGCTGTTCCATATCAAAGCGGGCAGTCTCTGGGAAATATTTTGCGTCGAACATGTCGCGGAAAGTCTTCCATTCGATGGGTTGATCAAGACGGCTTTCTTCCGCCTTCCACCAAACCCGTGCATTGTCCGTGAGCTGCAACTTCGCAATACGAACCCAAGCTATCTCTGGCGCTTGTGCCGCCGCCATATCATCTTCGATGCTTTGAGCCCATTCCTCCGCTTCCACAGGGCTCTCTTTTCCCGAAAATTTCTTGGGGTGTAAAGCTTTGAATTGCTTTACCCCAGGGGCTTCCACCTCGGGATAGTTCATCAAGATGGCAGTCTACTGCTGCTGTCCTTTCAGGAGGCAGCGGATTGCCTCAAGCAGAACCGTCTGCTCGTTGATCGGAGCAGCGACGGCAGGGGTGAGTGGTAGTGGTGGGGGAGTGTTGTTGACATTTGTGCTGGTGTTGTTTGGGGAATCCATAACCTTGGAAGAAAATTTTTGGGTTATGATAGATTCAAAATATATGGAATTGGAAGATTCAAGGAATTTGAATTGTAAAGAATGTTTTTAATTGCTGGTTCTTGTATTATATTGCTTAGGTTGTCCACGCAGAGCTGAACTGCATGGTAGGGTTCCATACAGCTCTGACCTGCATGGGCCGCCAACAAAACCTGTCACGCCCCGCGTCCCAGTATACGTGCAGAGGACGCGACGAGACTGCTGCGTATTTACTCTGAAGTAAACATGCTAAGAGTATTTAAGCAATATAAGTAAAATGCACAAGAGACAAGATGTAAATGAACATCAAATTTATTTATTAACATTCTTTTTACAATACATCTGAAAAGGAAATACATGGAATGAAAAGCAATGCCTAAACAGTGGCATAACAGAAATGGAAAGCACTGAAATGAAATGTATAAGTAACTAGAGCTCCGGGTCGAAATCTAGCTGGTACAAATCCTCGTTGGTGGGCTTTGTTCTCCGCCGAAAGACCGGGAAGACAAACGTCTTGCCTGAATTTGGGGGCAGATGCTATTTGGTTTTATCCGTCCACCTCTCCGAAGATGCCAAGTTGATTTATGGCACCGTATATCGGAGGTTTAGACGGATGCGACCGATGTAGCAGACTTCGTCAGATTCCCCCTCATTGAGGGGTTTTTGATTGTGGGGACGCTCTTCCCTGTAGGTGCAAGCCCCTGCAGTTAATTACGCTACCGCATCGCGGTAACCACTTTCTCCTTCTCCAGATGGTCACTTCGTGTCGTGTGTGTTTGTTTTGTTTTTGGTTGCCCGTGGATTGTATACGGAGGCTAATTTATGTTGTCGCCCGTAGGGCATGGATTAGTCCAAATTCGTATTTTCTTAGATTTGGGTTTTTGTTTGGGTTTAAGGATCGTTAATCTCCTTTGAGACTAAGATCAACTTAAACGTTTGTTAAGGATACGTTAGTCTAATTTTAGACTAAGATCAACTTAACGTTTGTTAAGGATACATTAGTCTAATTTTAGACTAATATCTACTTAACAAGATCATTTAGATTTAACAAAAGAGCATTTAGACTCTATTGTTTTATTTTAGGGACTTTGCGGTCCAGCTTAAAGACGTCATAGTCTGTAAAATTTAAGGACATCATAGTTCATGAGTTTAAGGACCTCATAGTTCATGGTAGTTTAGAGACATCATAGTTTGTAAAGTTTAAGAACATCATAGTCCATGAGTTTAAGGACCTTATAGTCCGTGAAATTTCTGGTTGTCAGGACCCGTCACCTCTCTGAAGGCGTCGAAGGATTACAACGACAAATATCAGAGGAGTGAAGAGATGTACCTTTGAACCAATATTGGTTGGGAGATCTGTAGTCCAATTTGGGACTAAGATCAAAGATTTATGAGCATACAGGCTCAATTAATCTGAAGTAGGGTTCTATGGCCACTTTGGGCTCGGCCCATTTAGTTAAAATGTTGAACTTTTAACAATACTGAGCATTGGTTTGGGCTATGACAATCTTTTTGTCTTTTATTGAGTGCTGAGCACTCATCATGGCTCTGGGGCTTTATTGTTTAAAGAACAATTTATGTTCTCTTAGCGCATACGTGAGGAGCACGTGGCGCGCTTGGCGCTGTGCGCCAGTCAATGAGCGCAGAGCGCTTCTGTTAATGTAGCGCACACGTGAGGAGCACGTGGCGCTGAGCGCCAGTCAATGAGCGCAGAGCGCTTCTTGTAATATAGCGCACACGTGAGGAGCACGTGGCGCGCTTGACGCTGAGCGTCAGTCAATGAGTGCAGAGCGCTTCTTGTAATGTAGCGCACATGTGAGGAGCACGTGGCGCGCTTGGCGCTGAGCGCCAGTCAATGAGCGTAGAGCGCTTCTTATAATGTAGCGCACACGTGAGGAGCACGTGGCGCGCTTGGCGCTGAGCGCCAAGCAATGAGCGCAGAGCGCTTCTTGTAAACTTAGAGCGCTAAGGCTTTGCAGCGCTATGCGCTAGATTTAGAGCGCTGAGGCGCTGCTTTAAATTTGGAGCACTAAGGTTCTGCAGCGCTGTGCGCTAGATTTGGAGCGCTGGGGCGCTTCTTTTAATTAGAGCGCTAATGCTCTTTTTTTAGGTAGCTTTGCGCTCTGAGAATTAAGTTCTCTCTTATAAGAGACTTTGTCTCATAGATCAAAGAACAGAGTTCTTAATTTATAGGAGATATTTCAATCTCTTATGTTTTTGGTGAAAGGCTTTGCCTTTATGGATCTGTGATCCTAAGAGAATTGAATTATTCTCCTCCCTTTTTATAATGAGATGTTATGATCTCTTTTGTGAAAGACAATTTGTCTTAAAAATCTATGATCTAGCATAAGAATTAAGTTCTTTTTCTGATGAGATGTTTCGATCTCTCTGGTTTTACCTTGAAGAAAAGTTCTTCTTCTCAGAGCTTGCTCTTTTCTTTGAAATTTCTCAAAGCTTGTGTGTGTGTGTGTGGGAGGGGGTTCCTCTTTTTGAGACTTGAAGTCTTGGGGCCTTTATATAGGGTAGGCTGATTTATTGAATCAGTTGATGAGATCTTTTCTCTAATTGATTTGGGGATCCCCACCGTTGGATCTTTGATCCTAGGGCTTCTGTTTTACAGAAGACAATCTTCTTGTTTTTAACAAGATTGGGAAATCTTTTCCCATACAGAATTTATTCTGTACTTTGGTGATTTTTGATCACCATTGGATCATTGATCCAACGGTGCTCTGATTTTCAGAGCACAATCTTTTCTGTTTGGAATGATTCTGAGGAATGTTTCCTTAATAGAATTTTATTCTGGTCAATTGATGATTTTTAATCATGTTCGTTGGATCTTTGATCCAAGGGCCGAGAACATTTTGTTCTATCGCTAGCGCTTACGTGCTTTGCACGTGGTGTGCTGCTTAAGGTGCAACGATCTTAGCGCTAGCACTTACTTGTTTTGCACGTGGTGCGCTGCTTAGAGTGCAGCGCTCTTAGCGCTAGTGCTTACGTGCTTTGCACGTGGTGCGTTGCTTAGAGTGCAGTGCTTTTAGCGCTGGCGCTGTTATGAAGCGCTGTTTCATTTCAAATTTCAAAATTTGAACAGAGTTTTGCTCTGATTGGGGAAACAAATGCCCCCCCCACCGTTGCGCTCATGTGGCCTACACGTGAGTGCAGCGGTGGCAGCATCTATACCATTGGATCAACTCAGAAGTTGAAACGGCATCTTAGTGCCTATAAATAGGACCCTTGGCCTTTGAGATGACCTCTGTTCATCTTCTTTCTCGTTCTCTTGTTCTTGATAATTTAATTCTCCTTCAGAGCCAAGCTCTCTGTTTTAGGAAATTTCTTAAGAGTCAAAACTCTGCCCAATTTTTGTAAGATTTAAACTTATTAACAGAGCTTTGCTCTTCTCAGATCTCAGATCTTAAAAAAATATATTTTTAGGGTTTTACCCATTAACTGAGCCATGCTCATCTTTAGATCATAGATCTTCAAGATATAATCTTTTTTTTAGAGTGATTTTAACCTATGAACTGGAACATTGTTCATGAAGAACTCTTAGAGTTCACAGATCTTGAAGATCTTAGAATTTTTAATTCATTAAAAACTTTATTTTAAGTTTTTTGATGGGTTATTCCATTATTTTTATAAAGCATGGCTCTTAGAATTCTCGGGGAATTGTTTATTCCCCTCATAATTGATTTTGACAGGTGTCATTCCTGTCTGCAGAGCATTGCTCTCGAGGAGTTTTAACTCCTTAACCCGAGGAGTCTTTCATTAAATGAGAATTTTTTTAAAAGATTTCTCCTTTATTTGCACAAATTTGAATTTGTCGGGTCTCTTAATCAGAACTTATTTTCTCCGTGAGGATATCAAGAGTTGTCTGAATCCCCGTGTTTTGATCAGTCTGTCCGCTAAACTCTCACTGATTTTCATTTTCAGGTGCTATGGACGCTCATCTGTACTGTTTTAATGAAATCATTTCTTATGAGGACATTCGCGTACAGGGCCGTCGTCAAAACCAGGAGTTCACAAACGCCCAATGTGCCGAAATTATGAATCGTTTCAATGCACACATCGGTCGGCTACTCTCTCGTCTCTCCGCTCTCTTGAAGATTATAGTGGGAGCAATTTGGGAAGCGCTTCCTGGATTTTATGAAGCCATGCCGTTTAATGCACTGGATGATGCTGAAGATAAGGTGCACTCAGTGTATCTGATGGGCCTGATCTCGAAAAAACGGCGAGATAATCTCATTGATATTCTGCATCAAGTTTTCCAGCAGACGACGATAATCGCTGCTTATCAGAGGGTGAAGGACATCGGCGAAGATCCTGACGCTTGCGAGCGTGAGAGGAAGCATACGAGAATGGTCAGAGAGGCCAGAAATATTTTAGACGGCCTCACTTTCGAATTTCTTAATCCGTGTCCTGGATTCAATGTTTTGCCATTGTAAACATTTTAATGATGCTTTTGTTTACTGTTTTCATCAATGTAAGAATTTTCTGAAGTATGAATGACAAATTTTTCGTTTCCGTTCTTTTATTTTCTGTATTAAACCTTTTCGTATATACATGAATGAGTGCGCTCCGAATGCTTAACTGAATGCGAATCGAATGTTCTCTTTATTGTCTTACATAGTATGTGGTCGATGCCCGTAGGTTATGCCTTTTGTTTTGACTTGGCGCGAAGCAGTTTACACATTCTTGGGTAGCACCTCCATTTCTCTAGCATGTAATTTCGGCAAAGGTGGTCTGTAGATGATAGTTAATAGTTCATCTTGAACTCTTTGCAGGGTAGAGATGGCTCAGAAAACAGGTTCAGATCTGCCACCTAATACTTTTCAACTTTATGAGCTGTGGGGGTCTCATAAAGATTTTTCTCTCTACGAGTCGAGAGGATCTCGTAGGTGTATTTTCTCCTTAGAAATCGTGAGGATTCCTAAGTGCGTTTTCTCTTGAGAGTCGTAAGGATCTCACAAGAGAGTTTTCTTCCTTACAAGTCAAGAGGACTCGTAAGTGATTGATGAGATGACCTGCTCCCGAGTCAAAGCATTGCTTCGACAGGGAGGTCAAGGGTTGACTTTGGCCGTACGGGGTCAGTTGATGAGATTTCCGCGACGGGGTCATATGATGACGTATTTCCACGACGGGGTCATTTGCTGACGTATTTCCGCGACGGGGTCATATGCTGATGTATTTCAGCGACGGGGTCATGTGCTGACGTATTTTCACGACAGGGTCATTTGCTGACGTGTTTCTGCAACGGGGTCATTGGATGACGTATTTCCGCGACGGGGTCATGTGCTGACGTATTTCCTTGACGGGGTCATGTGCTGACGTTGTAGGGTGTTTTTCGTCACCCCATTGAGATGGGAATACACGCGCGCTTGTCAGGCGTACTACAGATTCCCCCTGCCTAGGGTAGGCCGGGGTTTATTGATTGTGGGGATCCGAATCTCCGGCAGCCGCGGACTAAGCTGCCGTTAATTACCCTTCGCCTTTGGAGTGAGGGAACCTCCGATTGACGGGTTAAACTGGTCATGCGAACTCAATGTGTAGTGTATGTGTGTTTTGTTTTGGAGAGGGGGCTTGGATATATCGGGAACTACGCAGAGTTTTTACGGGGGTCCCGCTACCCGGATAGCGGGCTGGGGGTCAAGAGGGCTAGCAGCCCCCTTGCGGGGTGCGGGGCAGCACCCCGGCCTAATTTTTTTTGAGAGGGACAGTGTTGTAGAGTATGTGTGTGTGTGTGTATGAAAAAGGGAAAGGGCATCCAAAGGATGCGTGGGGGCCAGCGCCTCGCGTATCTAACACGCGAGCGCTGGGCGCTTAGGCGCTGGCGCACCACGTGCCCGGCACGTGGGTGCAGGGCGCTGGAGCGCTAGGCGCTCGAGCGCCAGCACACCACGTGCCCGGCACGTAGGCGCTGGGCGCTTGAGCGCTAGCGCACCACGTGCTCGGCACGTGGGTGCTGGGCGCTTGAGCGCTCGGGCGCCAGGCGCTCGGGCGTTTGGGCGCCGGCGAGGAAAATGAGGCTTTTAGTCCCAAAAAATCGGATTTAAAATCCCAAAAGAGAATTTAGAGTGGAGTTAAACTCCTAAGATGTTTTGGAGTTGATGAAAGGGGTTCTTCTTTGGAGCCCTGGGTCTTCCCCAAAATGGGGTTTTCGGAGATGGGCCTCCTTCTTCCTCCTCTGTTGGCAGTTCTTGAAGATCAAGAGATGTGAGATTTTAAAAATCTCTTCTTTTTGAGATCTGATGGAAGATCTAAGCTCCCCTTTGTGGGTTTTGTGGTGAAAAACTATTTAGTTTTGGAAAAGGAAGAGTAAAACTCTTGATTTAATTCAAAGAAAGAAGAAGGTTTAGAACCTTCAGAAAGGGGAAAGAGGCACAAACCCTAGATTTTGAGGGGAATGAGAAAAGTATATTAGATATTTTCATCATGTTGCCTCTTATAGGCTTACACATTTACACATAGCCTCTTGGGCTTTACAAAATGGCATTTTGCCCATCCCATGGTTCATGTGCCATTTATTTTTGCACATAAGCCATGGGCTTTACAAAAATTTGGCTTTATGCCCATTCATGCATACAAATTACATAAAAATTATCTATTACATGATTTTATTGTTGGCATGGGGAGGCTGGCCGGGGGCTCAACTTGGGCATGGACCCACTTGACTTGGGCTTGGGCCCACCTGGCTTGGGGTTGACCTTGACTTTGACTTGGTCAACCGGGGTGCAAATTTTGACCCCAACAAAGTGCCCCCCATCAATGAATGCACACCGCATGCATGAGTTGTGTGCAAGAAATTGATGGATCTTGAAGTTGGACTTCGAGGTGGAACATCATTCCAGGGGCGAAGCATTATCCCGGGGAGCATGATTCCCGGGGATCGGAGCATCATTCCGATTTGCGGAGCATAATTCTAAGGATCAGAGCATCATTCCAAAGCGCGGAGCATGATTCCAAAGATCGGAGCATCATTCCGAAGAGCGGAGCATGATTCCAAGGATCGGAGCATCATTCCGAAGCGCGGAGCATGATTCCAAAGGGGTCGGAGCATAATTCCGAGGTCAGAGCATCATTCCGAAGGACCGGAGCATCATTCCGATTTGCGGAGCATAATTCCAAAGATCGGAGCAACATTCCGAAGAGCGGAGCATGATTCCAAGGATCGGAGCATCATTCCGAAGCGCGGAGCATGATTCCAGGGATCAGAGCATCATTCCGAAGCGGAGCATGATTCCAAGGATCGGAGCATCATTCTGAAGAGCGGAGCATGATTCCAAAGATCGGAGCATCATTCCGAAGAGCGGAGCATGATTCCAGAGATCGGAGCATCATTCCGAAGAGCGGCATACATTCTGACCGAAGCATAATTTCGATGCAGAGGTTGATTCCCAGGCGAAGCATAATTCCGATGGGGAAAGCAGATAATCCGAGGCGAAGCTTGATTTCGACACGGGGTGCACATTTTAAGACGATGTATGATTCCGACGCAGAGCTTGCTAGTCGACTTCATTCCGAGGCGGAGCTTAATTCCGACGGGGAAGGCAGGTACACCGAGGCGAAGCATGATTTCGAAACGAGGTGCACATTCTGAGACGAAGTATGATTCCGACGCAGAACTTGCTGGTTGACTTGATTCCGAGGTGGAGCATAATTCCGATGAGGAGGTCGTTGGTTGATTCCGAGCCGAAGCATAATTCCGACAGGGAAGGCAGGTACACCGAGGCGAAGCATGATTTCGACACGAGGTGCACATTCTGAGACGAAGCATGATTCCGACGCAGAGCTTGCTGGTTGACTTGATTCCGAGGTGGAGCATAATTCCGATGAGGAGGTCGTTGGTTGATTCCGAGCCGAAGCATAATTCCGACAAAGAAGGTAGGTACACCGAGGCGAAGCTTGATTTCGACACGGGGCACACTCTGAGACGAAGTATGATTCCGACGCAGAGCTTGTTGGTTGATTCCGAGTCGAAGCATAATTCCGACGAGGAGGTCGTTGGTTGATTCCGAGCCGAAGCATAATTCCGACAGGGAAGGCAGGTACACCGAGGCGAAGCATGATTTCGACACGGGGTGCACATTCTGAGACGAAACATGATTCCGACCCAGAGCTTGCTGGTTGACTCCAAGTCGAAGCATAATTCCGATAGGGAAGGTAGATACACCGAGGCGAAGCATGATTTCGACATGGGGTAAATTCTGGGACGGAGCATGATTCCGCCGCAGAGATTGTTGCTTTGATTTGATTTGGGTTGACATCAGCATCGCTATCCTGGAATATGGTACCAGAAGCGAATCATCATTTGTCATGAGCGGATTTGGGAATTTTGGTTTTGGTCGGCATCTGCATTGCTGCACTGGAATAATGACAGGAGCAACTCATTATTTGCCCCGAGAGGATTTGGGATTTGGTTTTTGTTTGGCATCAGCATCGCTACACTGGAATATGGTACCAGGAGCGAATCATCATCTGCGTTTTCTTATTAGGAAACGATGGCTTAGGAGACAGGTTTTAGGTCCCTCTCACCTAAGACTTTTCAATTTTGTGAGCCGTAAGGGTCTCACAAAGTATTTTCTCCCTACGGGTCGTAAGGATCCCGTAAGTGTATTTTCTCCTTAGGAGTCGTGGGGACCCCTAAGCATGTTGCTCTGTTGTGAGTCGTAAGGATCTCACGCGGGAATTTTCTTCTCACAAAGTCGAGAGGACTTTGCGAGTGCATTTCATCTCTTTTTTACAAGTTTGCACCCTTTCAGGTTTTCACAAACTCGCCGGTAGTCTTTCTGTTTTTACTTACGGAGCCCTTTCGGGTTTTCATCCGTGCCCATTTTGCTTGTGGACATACCCTTTTTTTTTGGACTTTGAATGTGGTCTCACCGGTAGGACTTGGGAGAGATTGGAATTGTTTTACGCCCGTGGATTGTATACGGTTTTGCAGGATGTATGATCCAGACCGTAGGGCCGGAAGAATTTCGGGACTTTGTTGGCGTCTGCATCGCTGCACTGGAATATGGTACCGGGAGTGACTCATCATTCGCCGTTGGGGTATGGGATTTGGAATTTGGTTGGCATCTGCTGTAGGGTTCCTAGGCACGCTAAAGAGGTCCCACAAGGCATCAACCATGCCAATTTCAAATTTTACGGTGCCGAGAAACCCTAGACTAGATCGTTAACTAGAATTTTAGGCGACAAAGGCAACTAGTTAAAAAGTTAACTAAGTGAACGGAAATACAACCTTTGTAGATCCGGTGCTCCACCTCCATAGCTCCACGATGAAGTCTCCTCGCTGTCCAAATCAAATCCCGGGCTCTAGCGTCGGCTTCATCGGAGAAATGGGCGGGCTAGGTCGTCGATGTCGATGCCGAAGATGATCTACGTTGAAGCATCACTAGATCAAGCTCCCACTTCACCAAGTCATGAAAACTTGTGAAGAAAACACCCTATACTACTTGGCAAGAGGTAGAGGATGAAGAAATAGGAGGTGGGTTCACTTTAGAATTGGATTTCTCACTCATTTTCTCAACTTGCCATTGATGTAGCAAGCTTTCTTCATGTGATGAAGAAGAAGAAGAAGATGATAATCTTATGATAAGTTAATTAGAATAGAAAAGAAAAAGAATACTTATCATAACATTAACTATAATTAGGTGTAGAGAATTGACTAAGGTTAAAAGAATGGTTAGGGTTAAGCTTGAAGACAAAATGGTCATATGGTCAAAGCTTCATGAAGCTTCATGAAGCTTCATGAAAGAAAGAAAGAATGAAACCATTTTGTTTTCATTTGTCATTTCATTTTAATCCGAATTAAAAAGATAAAAGAATAAAAACCCTAACCATTTACTTAACCTAGGTTTAATTCTTCACACTTAACCAATTGAGCAAGTATCATTAAACATGATACAATCATGTGCACAAAAGTATATCACATATACAACTTGCACATCAAGTGAGAAAATCCATATAAAGTGAACCAATACTAGTTAATGCAAAGTAATATATCAAATATATAATTATGCATTAAATCATTAAATCAACACTTGATTTAACGATCCGGTCATATCGCATATAACCGACCAGTATCCTATGTATCGGCTCATCGAATCAACCCTTGATTCGATAACTAGGTTATATTGCATACAACTAATCGATACATCCATCGCGAGAATAGAATACGGTATCACATACACGCATTATTCTCGGTCCCGCACATATCTCATATGCGCTCCTATTTCGTTTCGCTTGAGCCAGGAAACCTCTGTGTAGGACTCTAAAGACTCGTCAATACGCCGGCAGCAGGTGATGATCATATCAAACACCCACAAGCCGCAAGCGGTCTGCTAAACGTAACGGCCACCCGGGTATTGAGCGATCAGAAGATCGACGAGCAAGCCCGCTCACACTCCTGTGAATCCAACCAGTAACACTTACCGTACAGTCCGGTCTGATTGTCTGATATGTCGCATATCTCGCCTAGGGGTGGTAAACGTCAGACCCAATAGCTCGATAAGTCATGCCGACGTGAGGTCCATAACATGTGTGAAACTACTGATAACACTTACCAGTAGATCACTGCAACCCTGGCCAGGGATTTCCTGTTATGGCCAGTCGAGCATAGCGCAACATCAACCCCCTATACCGGGAGAGACGAATCCCCTCCTATCGCTCATTGCCTCCATGTGATTCGGGACTGTACCCAAAAACCACCGTTTGCACGCCCTCTTGGACGTGGTAAGGTGGAAATCAAAGCACAGTGGGAACCACATAAGACTCTATGACGATCTCGGGTCAACAGACTACTCTGTACCAGTGTCACCAGAGAACTGCCATCTGACGTGAGGTATAATACCATCTGGGAGTTCTCGGCGAGTCCGTCCAGTGTACCCAGTCTCCACTGAGCACCCGTATATCATCTCTGATGTCAAACACCAATGGATATGGGATCATCCATCGCCCATCTGTATGGGTCGAGAAGATATACGCTAGTCTACTCTGGTATATCGATGCCCCGTCTCGATATACCTACGACTAGGGACTTTGATGGATGTACTTATGGACTACCATGTCCCCACTAGTATGATCCGCATCATAGTCCAGGTAGTCAAGTACACATCCTAAGGGCTTTACCAACATGTAACAGAGAGACTATCAGTGTACACGTTAAGGTAAAGAGTAACCAGATAGCATACTATCATGTCGAGCGAGAAAGTCCTCCCTATATATGTCCAAGCATCCACTACAATACACATCCAATGTACAGTAATGGCCTCTAGGGCATACATATAATTAACATCTGCATCGCTGCACTGGAATATGGTACCAGGAGCGACTCATCATTCGCTATTGGGGTGTGGGATTTGGAATTTGGTTGGCGTCTACATCGCTGCACTGGAATATGGTACCAGGAGAGAATTATCATTCGCCACTTGGGTATTTGGATTTTGGCCGGCGTCTGCATCGCTGCACTGGAATATGGTACCAGGAGTAACTCATCATTCGCCATTGCCTATTGGGAAGCGATGGCTTAGGAGACAGGTTTAGATCCCTATCACCTAAGGCTTTTCAATTTTATGGGCCGTGTGGGTCCCATAAAAGCATTTTCTCCCTACGAGTCGTAAGGATCCCGTAGGTGTATTTTCTCCTTAGGAGTCGTGAGGACTCCTAAGTGTGTTTTTCCTTCGTGAGTCGTAAGGATCCCACGAAGGTTTGTTCTCCTCATGTATCCTGATGATACATGAGTGGGTCTTCCCAATGGAGCATAATTCCAAGGGCGGAGACCAGCCGCGTAACTGGTGGTTGCTGTGGGGTATGAGTGTGATGAGAATTATTTGAGCCCATAGATTGTATACAGTAGTCAATTTGGGGACTAACCGTAGGGCCAGGAGAATTTCGGAAAATCGGATTTTGGTTGGCGCCTGCATCGTTGCACTGGAATATGGTACCAGGAGCGACTCATCATTCGCCCTTTTCTTCTTTTTTTTTTTCTGTTTTTTTTTTTTTTTTTATCGCGATTGCTCTATCATTTCAGCTTTTCTTATCGCGAAGATCGCGATTGCCTTATCATTTCGGCTTTTATTCGCGGTTGCCCCATCATTTCGGTTTTATTTTCATCTTTATTTTACTCGCTGATTTTTATTGCGAGTTGCCCCATCATTTCGGCTTTTCTTTATTTTTCTTTTATTTACACATTTTTTGTTTATTTACATATATTTTTTTTGCATTCCCAGTTTAACGACTTAGAGGTCGATTTTCCCAGTTTAATGACATCATGGTCGATTGTTTTCAGAGAAAGACAGATGTCTGAGAAATTCAGTTTCACGAAGAACTTCGGTCTCCGTTTGTATAAATTGGCGGTCGCGGCTTGAATGTTTGTTAACACGCCTTTGGACAGTTCTATCTCTCCCGCCTTGTATTGCTTTTCGACCCAATCTTTGAAGACGAAGCAGTCCTCAATGGCATGACCTATCACTCTGTGATAGGGGCAGTATTTGGGGTCGTCGGTCATATTCGCTTCCTGCGGTCTTTTTGACTCTGGCAGTTGTAGACCGTTCCTCAGGGCGTCTTTGAATATTTTACGGATTTTGTCCCTTCTGAAGGAATAGACCTTATCCAGCTTCTTTTTCAGTGGAGATTCTCCTCCCTTTCCGAACACTGGCTTCCGAGGCTGGTTGGCATTAGGCCCGCTCATCTCTAGCTTATTTCGGTTAGCCAAAATGTTGAAAGATTCAGAATCATCGGAGTTTCCGCTTTTGCGATTTTTTTCCTTTCGGTTTCTTCAGGACTTATTGTTATTTTGGGAATCCGAGGAGGAATCCTGCTTCGAGCGCTCCAGCATCTGAACTTTCCTGGTCAGCTCTTGGAATGTTTTGAGACCCGCGGTACATAGAAACGGGGCCATCCAATTGTTGATATTTCCGACGAGGAGACTGACAGATTGGTCCTGCTCTATCGGCGGTTCACATTTGACGGAAAGATTGCGCCACCGGGTTATAAAATTCGTGCCGCTTTTGTTGTTCTTTGGCTTGGTCCTTACGAGGTCGGCGATGGTGATCTTATCGCTGACGCTCATGAACCTCTGCCGAAACAGAGACTCCATTTGGACGAAAGTTATGACGGAGCCATCCGGTATACTAGCATACCAGTCGAAAGCAATATCGGCCAAGCTATTAACGAACTGGCGGAGGAGAAGCGCATCATTGCCCCCAGTATTCCCGCATGAGGCTTTGAACTGGGCGATGTGCTGATTCGCATTTTCCGTCCCATCAAATCTTCCGAATTTAGGGATGACATAGCCGCTGGGAAATTCTACCAGATCATACTGAGCAGGATATGGTCTCCCGCTACTGCTAACATCTTTTTGCGCTTCGGCTTCAGCTACCAATGTTTTGACTTTGTTGGCAACCAAGTCCATGATTTGATCTTGAGTTAGCGGGCTACTGTTATCGGTAGCCAAGACATTTCCCGAGATAGGACGCGACTGATTTTCATGCGGTCCGCCCCACCTTTGGATTTGAGGGAATAGGCGTCGGCTGCCCTGGGACACCGTTTCCCGGTTCATGAGCAGAGACTTGCGCTTGATTGGGCGGCTGAGAGGCAAGTCGGGCCATGAGCTTCAAGACGATGTTCGTCAAGTCGTCAATTTTGGAGTAAAGTTTGGCCATCTTCTTGTCTTTGTTTCTGAGCTGCTTTCGGAGCTCTTGAAGCAGCTCTTGCTCCGCGGTCCTGGGACGGAAAGTCGGCTCTTCCTCGCTGTCCGAGCTTGACTCTACATGGACCGAGGGGTCTTTCTGCCTATCATCCTCATCGAGAGGGTTTTCATCATCCAGCGGAGGCGGCCGTTCTTGGGAAACAACAACCACATTCAAGCCAGATTGGATTTGAGATGTGGTGGCCCTGTCCTTGCTCTTGCTGCGCGTGCCCACCGTGCAGACAGTGTGGACCATATATCCAGCCATTTTCTCATCTTCGACGGGGTAACCCTGTTCTTCGAACCTCACGAGGTTCATCCTAGCAGGAGCCCTAGCCCTTTTTTTGGCTCTATATCTGAGCCTTTTTTGCCTTAGCTTCTCAATTTTAAGGGCTTGGCGGACATCCATTTCCTGGGAAGCCACCGTGAGTCGATTAGCGGAGAGCTTAGAGAAGACACCCGATCGAGCAGTTGTCAGGGGCACCGCCGGAGCTTGCTCGAGAGGCCTTGTTGCTTTGTTGGTGTTGATCGCCTTGCCCCCAGCTGGGGCCAAGGAGAGTCGTTCGAACACCGACTTGCGTTTGAGTTGGGGCGCCTTTGAGACCACCACATTTGGCCTCTTTCCTTTCGAGACCGGTTTGTCCGTCACCGGGGCTTGAGGAGCTGGGATGGCGTTAGTGGACATGAACAGAATAGAGCTAAATAGTAGCGGCAGCTTTTCCCATTGTCGCCCGAGACTGGCCGGGAGGACCGTCCTGACGTCCATCTTCATCATGTAGGAGATGAGAGTTGTGTCGAGAGCTGAGCTAATCCTTAGAAACATGGTTGAGGCTTGATCGCTTGAAGTCCTGCATGAAAGAACATCATTTTAGTATACATATTGATATGTATATCTATTGAGTTCGCATGAATGCTTAACCCGAAATATGGGAGGAGAGATGAGTCCTACCGAGCGTGCCAGAATTTGTAGGGTATTTTTCGTCACCCCATTGAGATGGGAATATGCGCGCGCTTGTCAGGCGTACTATAAATTCCCCCTGCCTAGGGTAGGCCGGGGTTTATTGATTGTGGGGATCCGAATCTCCGGCAACCGCGGACTAAGCTGCCGTTAATTACCCCTCGCCTTTGGAGCGAGGGAACCTCCGATTGATGGGTTAAACTGGTCATGCGAACTTAATGTGCAGTGTATGCGTGTTTTGTTTTGGAGAGGGGGGCTTAGATATATCGGGAGCCACGCAAAGTTTTTACAGGGGTCCCGCTACCCGGATAGCGGGCTGGGGGTCAAGGGGGCTAGCAGCCCCTTTACGGGGTGTGGGGCAGCATCCCGACCCAAATTTTTTTAAGAGGGACAGTGTTGTAGAGTATATGTGTGTGTGTGTGTGTGTATGAAAAAGGGAAAGGGCATCAAAAGGATGTGTGGGGGCCAGCGCCTTGCGTGTCTAACACGCGAGCGCTGGGCGCTTAGGTGCTGGCGCACCACGTACCCGGCACGTGGGTGCAGGGCGCTGGAGCACTAGTCGCTCGAGTGCACCACGTGCCCGGCACATGGGCGCCAGGCGCTTGAGCGCCAGGCGCTCGAGCGCACCACGTGCCCGGCACGTGGGCGCCAGGCGCTCGAGCGCGAGCGCACAACGTGTCCGGCACGTGGGCGCTGGGTGCTCGAGCGCCAGGCGCTCGAGCGCGAGCGCACCACGTGTCCAGCACGTGGGCGTTGGGCGCTTGAGCGCTTGGGCGCCAGGTGCTCGGGTGCTTGGACGCCGGCGAGGAAAAGTGGGCTTTTAGTCCCAAAATATAGGATTTAAAATCCCAAAAGAGGATTTAGAGTGGAGTTAAACTCCTAAGATGTTTTGGAGTTGATGAAAGGGGTTCTTCTTTGGAGCCCTGGGTCTTCCCCAAAATGGGGTTTTCGGAGATGGGCCTCCTTCTTCCTCCTCTGTTGGCAGGATCTTGAAGATCAAGAGATGTGAGATTTTAAAAATCTCTTCTTTTAGAGATCTGATGGGAGATCTAAGCTCCCCTTTGTGGGTTTTGTGGTGAAAAACTATTTAGTTTTGGAAAAGGAAGAGTAAAACTCTTGATTTAATTCAAAAGAAAGAAGAAGGTTTAGAACCTTCAAAAAGGGGAAAGAGGCACAAACCCTAGATTTTGAGGGGAATGAAAAAAGTATATTAGATATTTTCATCATGTTGCCTCTTATAGGCTTACATATTTACACATAGCCCCTTGGGCTTTACAAAATGGCATTTTGCCCATCTCATGGCTCATGTGCCATTTATTTTTGCACATAAGCCATAGGCTTTACAAAAATTTGGCTTTATGCCCATTCATGCATAAAAAATTATTTATTACTTGATTTTATTGTTGGCATGGGGAGGCTGGCTGCGGGCTCAACTTGGGCATGGACCCACTTGACCTGGCTTAGGCCCACCTGGCTTGGGGTTGACCTTGACTTTGACTTGGTCAACCGGGTTGCAAATTTTGACCCCAACAGACGTATTTCCGCGACGGGGTCATGTGCTGACATATTTCCGCGACGGGGTCATTGGATGACGTATTTCCGCGACGGGGTCATGTGCTGACGTATTTCCGCGACGGGGTCATTTGCTGACGTATTTCCGCGACGGGGTCATTGGATGACGTATTTCCACGACGGGGTCATGTGCTGACGTATTTCCGCGATGGGGTCATGTGCTGACGTATTTCCGTGACGGGGTTATTGGATGACGTGGCGTTTGCTGTAACGAGACGAATGTCGAGATGGTCTCTAGGTTGTCTATGAACCGTCGAGATTTGGAACTAGGGACTTTGCCGTGGCTCCGAGATTGATTGTCACGTCCAAATCCTATTGGAATGAGGAGGAACACTGTTGTGGGTCTCTAGGCTGTAGATGTGGCCGTCGAGACTTGCCTCTCTTTCTGATGGAGCCTGGTCGGATGATATGGTTTCCTCTTTGTTTGCGCCCCTGGATTGTATACATGGATCGGTGTGATCTCACCTGTAGGGCAAAAGTTTCATTTTATATGTATTATTACTTTTTTTGTTTTCTTTCCGCGATGCTTTATCATTTTAGCTTTTTGTATCGCGAAAGTCGCGATTGCCCAATCATTTCGGCTATTTTTCGCGGTACCCAATCATTTCGGCTATTTTTTCTTTTTACTCGCTGCTTTTTTATTGCGAGTTGCCCAATCATTCGGCTATTTTGTATGCATATATTTTACTTGCTGATTTTGTGGCAAGTTGCCCCATCATTTCGGCTATTTCATATGCATTTTTGGCTCGCTGATTTTTATCGCGAGTTTAGACTTGGGATCTGATACCGATTTAGGCATCAGCATCGCTACAAATGGGATATTGCCAGGAGCGAATCATCATTTGCCTTTGTCGATTCGAACAAAGGTGGCTTAGCAAACAGGGTTAGGATCCTGTCGACTATGGCTTTTGACTTAATGAGCCGTAAGGGTCTCATAAAGGTGTTTCTCCCTACGAGTCGTGAGGATCTCATAGGTGCATTTTCTCCTTAGGAATCGTGAGGATTCCTAAGTGTATGTTCTCTTATAAGTCGTAAGGATCTTACAAGAGTGTTTTCTCCTTATAAATCTAGAGGATTTACAAGGGTCGTTCACCGTGTGAGCATGTCCCTAGTCGCTGGTGGGACTTTGTTAGGGAAATGTTTATTCGTGCCCGTGGATTGTATACAAGGGTCAATATTGAAATGCTTGTAGGGCATAAGCGGGGTGTATGACGGCTTAAGAATAGGTTCAAATCCCTGTAGCTTAAGGCTTTTGAATCCTATGAGCCGTGAAGGTCTCAAAGGAGAATTCTCCTTACGAGTCGTGAGGATCTCGTAAGTGTGTTTTCTCCTTAGGAATCGTAGGGATTCCTAAGTGTGTTGCTCCCTTGTGAGTCGTAAGGATCTCACGCAGGTATTTTCTCCTTACATGGTCGAGAGGATCTTGCAAGTGTCTTTTAACGAGATTGCGCCCTTTCGGGTTTTCACAAACTCGCCAGTAGTTCTGCTATTTTTACTCACGGAGCCCTTTCGGGTTTTCATCCGTGCCCTTCTTGCTTATGGACGTACCGTTTTATTTATTTATTTATTTATTTATTTTTTTGTCAGCCTTGGGATGCTGCGGTCCGTAATAGTTTATAGACGTCTCGGTCAGGTGTAGTATTTCTTCAAGAAACGACTGTTTATTGGCCTGAAGGGTCTTTCGCCATGCATATCTATGAGCAAGTAAGCCCCACCCTGGTAGACTTTGTCTATGATGTACGGGCCTTCATAGTTCGGCTCGAATTTTCCCCGTTTGGCGCGATTGGGGATCATAGGTCTCTTGACCACTAGCACGAGTTCGCCTTGGTGGAATGTTCTCGGCCTAGTCAATCTCTCGTATGAGCGTGTCATTTTTGCTTTGTAAGCTTCCAAGTTTTGCTGCGCCATGAGCCGGGTTTCGTCGAGGGCATCAAGTTCCTCAAGCCGAAGATGAGCATTCTCTTCGTCCGTTAGCTCGTAATGAACTACCATTCGTAAGGAGGGTAGCTCTATCTACAAGGGGAGTACTGCTTCAGTACCGAATACCAATGCATATGGCGTTGTGTTTGTGGCCGTTTTGAATGTGGTTCGATATGCCCAGAGAGTTTCATGCAGTCTTTCATGCCAGTCCTTTTTATTTTTGGACACCGTCTTTTTCACGATCTTCGTCAAGGTCTTGTTGAAAACCTCAGCCAGATCGTCAGCTCGGGGATTATAGACCGAAGAGTATCTCCAGTCTATATTATGTTGCTGCGCGAAGCGGCTGATTTTGTGACTTCTGTAGGCCGGCCCATTATCGGAGATAATCCGTCGCAGAGTGCCGAACCGATAGATGACGTGCGTCTTGAAGAAATGGAGAATGTTCTCCGTCTTCACTTCTCTTAGCGGTACTGCTTCTGCCCATTTAGAGAAATAATCGGTTGTCGCCAGTATGAACCGGTGTCCTCTGGACGATGCTGGTTCGATAGGCCCGATTATGTCAGTTCCCCACATTTCGAACGGCCAGCTAGCCACTGTCGGATGTAGCGGATTTGGATGTTGGTGGATAAAGTCCCCGTGAATCTGGCACGAGTGGCACTGCTTCGTGTATTCGAGGAAATCTTGGATCATTGTAGGCCAATAGTAGCACATCCTTTTGATCTTCAATTTCATTTTTAGCCCGGCTTGGTGAGAACCACAGAGTCCGTCATGAGTCTCTTAGACGACTCTCCTCGCTTCTTCCGGTCCTAGGCATCTTAGCCATAGAGAATCAAATGATCTCTTATATAGAGTGTCATTGACGAAGGTGAAGAATAGAGCTCGTTTCATGAGCTGATGTCTTGAGGACGCATCTTCAGGTGTTCGACGAGATTTGAAGTAGTCTATAAAGACTTCTCTCCAATCCTTAACCTTTTCTTGGTCCTCTATCTGTAGGGCCGTTTGCTCGGTCGCTCCCTTTTCTTCGGACAACTCCGGAGATATTTCTGCCGGTGCGAGAACCCGACGACTTTGCACAACGATCCTCACGTCATCGAGGTTTACGTTAGCCAGTTCTTTAGCAAGTTTGGCTAACGCATCTGCTTTGCTATTTTCCATTCGTGGTATGCTTTCCAAAGCGTAGGCAGGGATTTGAGTCAGCAATTGTTGTACTCTCTCACCGTACTTTACCAACTCTGGTTTGCACGTTTGATAGTCGCCGTTTACTTGGCTAACGACTAGCTGGGAGTCTCCGTATATGAGGAGGTTTTCGATTGCCATGTCGACAGCGATCTCAAGACCTGCTATCAAAGCTTCATATTTGTCTTCATTGTTTGTCCTCGGCTCTGTTAGGGAAAAGGAAAAGCGCATTATCCTTCCTTGTGGAGTCATGAAGATGAGGCCTACCCCAGACTTGATTATGGGGGAGCTGTGCTTTCGCTTCTTCATGGAAGATGCCCCGTCGAAGTAGAGTTCCCACCGGGTGTTACTCTCTCCTTTCTCCCTGTTGATCGTGTCAAACGTGTGTTCGTCTGGCAATTCGCAATTTAAAGGTGAGTCGGCAAGTATCGGATGCTTAGCGAGGAAGTCGGCGATGGCCTGGCCCTTCACTGCCTTGAGAGGTCGATAAGTTATCGAGAACTCTATTAAGAGTAGGGCCCATTTAGCGAGCCGCCCTGTTAGTATGGCTTTTGACATCAAATATTTGAGAGGGTCCACCTTTGATATGAGATGGACCTCATGCGCCAATGCATAGTGCCTGAGCTTTGTTATCGCGAAGATCAACGCCAGGCAGTGTTTTTCAATGGGGGAGTAATTGTTTTCTGCCCCCAGGAGAACTCGACTCAAGTAGTAGAGGGCTCTCTCCTTCCCTTGGTCGTTTTCTTGTGCCCATAGCGCGCCTAAAGAACCCTCAAGGACGGTTGTGTACAGAATGAGGGGCTTTCTTTTGACCGGAGCAGTCAGTACCGGCAGATTCTGCAGATATTGCTTGATTTCGTCCAGTGCGCTTTGACATTTGCGATCCCAGACGAAAGGAGTCCCCTTCTTCATTAGATGACTGTAGGGGCGACATTTGCTGGAGAGGTTGGCTATGAACCGTCGGATATATGCGAGCTATCCTTGGGGAGACCGCAGTTGCTTGAGAGTTCTTGGCGGGGGCATTTCCATGATCGCTTTGATCTTCGACGGGTCTATCTTGATGCCCCGGTGTCGTACGATGAATCCTAGGAATTTGCCTGAGAAGACTCCGAATGCGCATTTGAGAGGGTTCATCTTCAGATTGTATTTCCGAAGACGTTGGAACACTATCTTCATATGCTCCCATAGCTCCTCGTGCGATTTGCTTTTAACCACGAGGTCGTCGATATAGAATTCAACGATTTCATGTATGAGGTCATCGAAAATCTTCGTCATGGCCCTCTGATAGGTAGCGCCGGCGTTCTTTAGACCGAAAGGCATCACTTTGTAGCAGAATATGCCTAAAGGGGTCTGGAAAGCAGTGTGCTTCTGGTCTTTGGGATGCATCTTTATTTGATTGTACCCCGATGAGCCGTCCACGAAGGAGAAAACTTCGTGAGTGGACGTGTTGTCTATCATCAGCTCGGTGACCAGTACAGGAAAATCATCCTTTGGGCAAGCTTTGCTGAGGTCCCAAAAGTCTACGCAGATGCGTACTGTCCCATTTTTCTTCATCACTGGGATGATGTTGGCGATCCAGTCAGGATACTGAACTTCTTGGACAAAGCCTGAGTCGATTAGCTTATTGACTTCGGTGTTGATGCTTATTTCAAGTTCGAGCCGCATTCTTCTTGGTGTTTGCTTGACTGGCTTGACGTTCGAAGATATCGCCAATTTGTGCACAGCTACTTTTGGATCTAGTCCCGGCATTTCGGAATAGTTCCATGCGAAGCAGTCTTTATACTGCATGAGCACTTCTTTGAGTGTAGTCACCTTTTCTTCAGACAACAGCTCACTGACGAATGTCGACCGTGGATCGTCTGCCGTCCCCAAGTCGATTTTTCTGAGGTTATTTACAGTAGTGTGTATCCCATCTTCCAGCTCTTTTGGCGCCGGTGGAAACTCTGAGATTACCTCGTCATCATCGTTTTCGAAGCATCAGGGGAGGTCATCCATATCCTCGGGCACTCCTTCTTTTGTCAGTGTTATTACGTGACAGGTGCGAAATCGCTTCCAAGACCGACGTTGATCCGGCTCTACTCTCGCTGTATATGTGGCTTTCGGTTCATACTTCTGTGGCGGGGTTACCCTCCAACCGCTGGATAAAGCAAACCTTCCTTGATGATACTGATCTTCTACCCAGTCTTTGAATGTGAAGCAGTCTTCGAGAGGATGTCCTATCGCTCGGTGATAGGAGCAATAATCCGGGTGAGAGACCTCGCCTGCTTGTTCAGGGTGTTTGGACTCCGGGAGTGTAATCATTTGATGTTTCATGACAAGATCGAATATCTTCCTTGTCTTGTCTTGGGGAAAAAAGTATGCTCGACCCATCTTCTTTATAAGAGACGAATCCCGGCTGCTCAATTCTCGATCGCGTGGCTTCTCGGACCCGCTTTGCTGATGTCGAACATTTTTTCCGTTCTTCAGTTTATTTTTACCTCCGCGTCGAGTCTTCCATATGACGGGATGGCGACGAAGGGCATCATGATTTTTCATAGCTTGCCGAAGGAGGCTCTGCGTTCTGGCTTTTTCATAGATGGCTATTTCGCGGCTATGGTCATCCTAGACCTTTTGACCCGCTTCCCTTATTAGCTTATCCATCTGTTCTTCGAACGACGGACTCGACACTTTCATGGCGAGACCTTGTTTTGGTTCAGGGTTAGCGTTTTCTAACAGAGCATCTCCCTCTTCATCGAAATCATGTATAACGTAGCAGCCATGGAATTGCTCCCGTTTCTTGGATTGAACATATCCGAGCCCGATCGTTTCCATTCTCCTGTTGGGCAATTTTCGCTGAGTTCCGGGGATGTTCCAGATCCTGTTGTAGAACTGAGCTTGTTGAGCAGTCTGTTTGAGGGTACGCCTTGGCGCTTCAACAGCCTTTTTAATCCTTCTGTGTAGTATCTGGGCAGACGGAGGGCTGGAGCCTGTCAAGCGTAGAATCGGCGCCATGCCAGATTTCTTTCTCCACTTTGGTTTCCGCGGATCGATAAAAGAGGGTCGCCTTTTCATATTTTCGCCTGGGAGGGACGTAGAACGTCTGCAGTTCTTGCACACTGTAGGTATCAAGTGCGTCGAGCTCTTTGTAATGCTCTCGCGGAACCATGGCGATCTGCAAACTCTGATCATCTCCAATGAAGGCTTGCACTGATGGACGAGCTGAGAATACTGCGTTGACAACATCTTCAGATTCACCGCCAAAGACCAGAATAGGGTTAGACGGTCCCGGTTTGTTGTATCGGGGAGGTCCCGAATAGACTATCTCTTCTTCCTCCTCGGTATCGCTCCTGAAGACCGGAATGGCGGTGATAGCTTTTTGCTTATCCTCAGGTTTATGGCATCTTTCCGTGTCTTCAAAGTCTTGTAAGAAGTACTTTGCATCTTCGTACTTTCAGACTTCGTTTATAGAGAATGGGTTCAGCTCCCCCGTTACGGTGTACTCAAGACCATCCTTGAAATACTTCACACACTGATGTTGTATAGAAGGGATGATGTTGTATTCGTGTAACCAAGGCCTGCCGAGTAAAGCGTTGTAGGAAGTCTGGGCGTCAATGACATGAAATTTGATGTCAGTGACGAGCGACCCGAAGCGTAATGTCAGTATCACAGACCCGAGCATCCGTGATGACCGGGAGTCGAACCCGGAGATGGTGATTTTATCCCGAGCGAGGTGCTGGACGCTCATGCAGATTTCTTTTAGTACCCTCACATTTAGGAGATTGACAGAAGACCTATTGTCAACTAGGATCTTCCCTATCTTGATGTCATGGCAGTATCCGGAGACATATAGGGGACGGTTGTGTTCGCATGTTCCTAGGAGGAGATCTTCATCGCCGAAAGTGATGTCAGCTGTGTGAATTTCTTCCAACTCGTCCTTCATCTTTTCTTCGGCGAGGAAAGCTTTAAACTGGTCAGGCTCTTGTAATGCCTTGATCAGAGAATCTCTCGCCTCTTTGGATAGCAGAAGGGCGTCGAGAATGCTTTGCTACGAGGGTATCTTTCTCAGATGTGCCAGAACGTTGTAATCTATCTTGTTTTTCTTGGGCGGGTCCTTGGCTGCAAGCTCTTCGACGATTCGATCATCGAGGGCGATATCCTCAGGGACTTTTTCATTCCCCTTATCTTTTCTATCTGATCCCCTGTTTGGGGGTCCGAGATTCTTTTCGGGTAATGTGCGATTGCGCAGCTGAATGTTCTCACATGTCTTCATTTCCTCTGCTTCAGAGATGGATTCCTTGAAGAGGGGACCGAGGGCTATTTCTTCATCCGAATCGCTCCCGAAGGTGAGAACTTGCGATCCCCCGGAATCAACCATGTGACAGTTGCCGGTAGTTCTTTTGTGTTCATCTGTCGTGCTTCTCTGTTCCCGACGGGCCCTGCGCTTCATTCGCTGAACGTGTTGTCGGTGGGCAACATATCCCTGCCACCAGTTTTTAAAGGCCATACACTCTTCGGTAGTGTGTGCAATCCTCTAATGGTATAAGCAAAAGTTAGGATGTACGTCTGCTTCATCAAGATGTATATCACCAGGAGAATTTCCTCTGAACGAGGGCAACTTCATTCCCATTGACAGGGCTCTAGCGAACCTTTTCCTTGTCTTGAACCTGCTTTTGTCTGCGGCGAACGTGCTTCGATCTGGTTGGAGTGCTTCAACCTTTTCATTCAGTCGCCGGCGTTTGGCTTTTTCGAATATAGCTAGTTCACCCTCTTGATTGGCTTTTCTTTTCTGACGTGCCTCGTTCAGGAATATGTCAATCATCTCGTCTGACGGTCCTAGGAGTTCTGATTCAGGATCTGCCCCCTTTTTCTCTACATCAGGAGCTTCTTCACCATCTACCGGTGAATGAGAGATCACGTGGCAACTTGCCACATAATCCTCAGGTTCATCTGACGAGTCTTCTCCCTCATCTTTGTCCTATCTCCGTCTTCAAGGATGTGGTTGAGAAACTCTTGAAGCGTGAGCGGGGTTCACGCCTTCTAGTTATATTCTTCCAACGTGTCAATATGTTTCTGCAAGTCCGTGCGTTTGTCACCATGCTTTACGGGCTTTTTGACCTTCTTCTTCTTCTTTGAAGACTTTGACGGCTGGGTCTGAGCGTTTTGATTATCGCTACCCATTCTTGGAGTTAGGCGCGGCTTTAGCATTCCCTCAATGATCTCGGGTTCCAGCGAACTTTTCCACCTGATTGCCGGGCACGTTTGGAGATCCTTCAGCATTCTTTTCATCTTAGCTGAATGGGCCACCTCCCATGGGGCTTCCTCTATAAGTGAGCATGATGCCCCGGCGTGTCCACCTTTTTAGGAGCGTGAGGTTGTGGCGGGTTCACTTTCCAGTTTTCGGATAACGCGAACTTGCCCTGTTGGTACTGATATTCGATCCAACTTTTGAAGATGTAACAATCTTCGATTGAATGACCCAATATTCGGTGATAAGGGCATTAATTAGGATTGTTAATGTCGCCTGGTTGCGTTGGGCGTCTTGGCTCCGGTAGAGTGATGAGCCTGTTGCTCAGCATTAGCTCGAATAACCTCTTCGTCTTATCCTCAGGGAACGAGTAAGGGCGTCTTATATTTTCTACAAGGGACCGCTGTCTATCATTTTGGCGATCAGCTGGTTTTGGACTATTAGGCTGCTGTTGAGCATTAGCGACAAAGGTCACTTTCCCCTTCCCCTTTTCATTTCGAGCCTCCATTTTCGAGGAAGATGGTCTATGACCCATCTAATCCATTTGGGCTAGCTTGTTAATCAAGGCCTGGAAAGTAGTTGGCTTGAAGAACATCATGAACTGGGATATGGTCGCTTGCAGATCAAGAGTACCCACGAACATGCCTACCGCAGGCGCTTCTTCGATGCACTGCTCGCACTTCGACCATAGATTTCGCCACCGTATCACGTACTGCACCCATGTTTCGCCTGTCTTCACTCTGGCGTTAATTAATATGGTGATCGGGGTGCGCTTGCTAGCGCTTGCGAACCTTTGTGTGAACAGTAACTCCATTTCTGCAAATGTCTTAACGGAGTCGTTCGGGAGCTCAGAGTACCATTCAAAAGCTATCTCCGATAAGCTGCCAACAAATTGGCGAAGCAGTAGCTTATCGTCACCTCCGGTGTTGCCGCACAAAGCCCTGAATTGAGCGACATGTTGGTGTGGATTTCCCGTCCCCTTATATACATGGGATCGTATATCCCGGCGGGTAGTTTATTTGGTCGTACCAACCCGGATAGGGTCGTCCAGTCTTAACAATTTGCCCGGTCGCTTCGCTCGCCTAATGAGCTCGTATCTGCTGACCGATATAGTCATCCAAGGCGGCTTTAGAAATGGTCTCCTCTTTGGCTGCTGAACAAGACGGAAGAGGGTTCGATGTCTCTCCCCTATCGTCTTCAAGGATAATCGGAGGGTTTTCAGCTGGAGGATCCGGCTGTAACATCATCCCGACCATGTCCTGGAATAAAAGCGCCATTCGTTTTATGTTGGAAGCTTGTTTCGCTGCCTCTTTGTCCTTCTTCTCGAGGATTCTGAGGAGGAACTCAGCATCGGTTTCTTGTTCATGACACTGTTCTGACGACGTCTCCGGGTTTTCTTTTGGCCCAGTGAGTGCAGCCATCTGTGTTAACATTTCCTGAAGCTTCTGTTGTTGCTCCTGGGCCTTTGTTACGGATCTGGTGAGTGGTCGATGACCCGTAGAGATACGGCTATCCTCTTTCCCGGATGCCATATAAATAGTGTGCACCACCATGCCCCCAGACTTGGGACGCTTAGATTCAGTGCCCTTAGAATTCCTCGCGGACATAGGGACTTTCTCTAACATTCCCCTTTCATGAGCGGTCGAAGTTGAGGGAACCGTTGCAGCGGGCACCCAAGTAGACGACACCTTTTGCGGCATGACAAGGTGGTCCTTCTCTCGTAGAACTTTCATCTTCTTCGGTTGGCGAGAGTAGTCTTGGTTAATCACCGAGTTTTGGACCTGTTACCAAACCTTGTGAATTTTAGAGGACATCCGCTGAGGGGGCTGCTCTGGCTTCACCTTTATAGCGTTCTCCATAGGTGGAGGAGATCTTTTCAGTAAGGCAGTCAGAGAGTTCTTGCGCACCCTCTTGAGTGGTTCAAAGCTGTTCCCAGTTGGAACCAGCATCAATTTCCACCATCGGAGCTGGCGGAGTCAGTCCAGAAGGAGAGCTGCCTCCAGCCTTCCTCACTCGGCGCCAGTGGCGACGTCGAGCATGGAGAGCGGCCGGGACCACCTCCATTGTTGAATCAGCTTTTCCATGCCCCCTGTTCTGATGAGAGTCTGTTGTTGGCGCTAGGCTGTCAAAGACAGACGTCCGCTGAGAGGGAATGGTCAACCTGTTGAAAGCTGACCTTCGAGTAGGGAGAGCAGCTTAGACGACCTCAACTGTAGCAGGAGTTGGTGTGTCCTTTAGTATTGCGAGCCTCTTTGCGGGCCCACTTGAGCTTTGACCCAGCCTGTCGAAGACTGAGGCATTGGAGTTGGACGACCCACTGAGAGGGGCCGTGGTGGTTGCAAACTGATCAAAGACCGACTTCTTCGCAGCTTCCTGTGACGGCATCTGAACGTTGAAGCTTGTTGGTGGGATCATAGTCCCGAAGAATAGCCCAGTGGTGGCTTAGGTCACTTGTTCCACCGGCATTGTAAAAAGGAAGGCCGCTTGGGGCCCGTAGGTTACTCCACCAGATGAGGTGGAAAGGGAGTTGTTGCAATTAGTGCAGTTTGAAGCCATTGATCTTCTGTTTTTTCTGCACGGAGCAAGATACCAAATCTAAGTACTTCACATCCAAAGGCAACCATAGCAAACAACGATTCATTCGTGAAAACGACACACGAAGTGTGGAGTGGAAAGTGGAAAAGGTCCCACCGGGCGTGCCAGAATTTGTTCTCCGCCGAAAGACCGGGAAGACAAATGTCTTGCCTGAATTTGGGGGCAGATGCTATTTGGTTTTATCCGTCCACCTCTCCGAAGATGCCAAGTTGATTTATGGCACCGTATATCGGAGGTTTAGACGGATGCGGCCGATATAGCAGACTTCGTCAGATTCCCCCTCATTGTGGGGTTTTTGATTGTGGGGACGCTCTTCCCTGCAGGCGCAAGCCCCTGCAGTTAATTACGCTACCGCATCGCGGTAACCACTTTCTCCTTCTCTAGATGGTCACTTCGTGTCGTGTGTGTTTGTTTTGTTTTTGGTTGCCCGTGGATTGTATACGGAGGCTAATTTATGTTGTCGCCCATAGGGCGTGGATTAGTCCAAATCCGTATTTTCTTAGATTTGGGTTTTTGTTTAGGTTCAAGGATCGTTAATCTCCTTTGAGACTAAGATCAACTTAAACGTTTGTTAAGGATAAGTTAGTCTAATTTTAGACTAAGATCAACTTAACGTTTGTTAAGGATACATTAGTCTAATTTTAGACTAAGATCTACTTAACAGGATCATTTAGATCCAACAAAAGAGCATTTGGACTATATTATTTTAGTTTAGGGACTTTGCGGTCCAGTTTAAAGACGTCATAGTCTGTAAAGTTTAAGGATATCATAGTCCATGAGTTTAAGGACCTCATAGTCCATGGTAGTTTAGAGACATCATAGTCTGTAAAGTTTAAGGACATCATAGTCCATGAGTTTAAGGACCCCACAGTCCATGAAATTTCTGGTTGTCGGGACCCATCACCTCTTTGAAGGCGTTGAATGATTACAACGACAAATATCAGAGGAGTGAAGAGATGTACCCTTGAACCAATATTGGTTGGGAGATCTGTAGTCCAATTTAGGACTAAGATCAAAGATTTATAAGCATATGGGCTCAATTAATCTGAAGTAGGGTTCTATGGCCACTTTGGGCTTGGCCCATTTAGTTAAAATGTTGAACTTTTAACAATGCTGAGCATTGGTTTGTGCTCTGACAATCTTTTTATCTTTTATTGAGTGCTGAGCACTCATCATGGCTCTGGGGCTTTATTGTTTAAAGAACAATTTATGTTCTCTTAGCGCATACGTAAGGAGCACGTGGCGCGCTTGGCGCTGTGCGCCAGTCAATGAGCGCAGAGCGCTTCTGTTAATATAGCGCACACGTGAGGAGCACGTGGTGCACTTGGCGCTGAGCGACAGTCAATGAGCGCAGAGCGCTTCTTATAATATAGCGCACACGTGAGGAGCACGTGGCGCCCTTGGCGCTGAGCGCCAGTCAATGAGCGCAGAGCACTTCTTATAATGTAGCGCACACGTGAGGAGTACGCGGCGCGCTTGGCGCTGAGCACCAGTCAATGAGCACAGAGCGCTTCTTATAATGTAGCGCACATGTGAGGAGCACGTGGCACGCTTAGCGCCGAGCGCCAATCAATGAGCGCAGAGCGTTTCTTGTAATGTCGCGCACACGTGAGGAGCACGTGGCGCGCTTGGCGCTGAGCGCCAGTCAATGAGCACAGAGCGCTTCTTGTAAACTTAGAACGCTAAGGCTTTGCAACGCTATGCGCTCGATTTGGAGCGCTGAGGCGCTGCTTTAAATTTGGAGCGCTAAAGCTTTGCAGCGCTGTGCGCTAGATTTGGAGTGCTGAGGCGCTTCTTTTAATTAGAGCGCTAAGGCTCTTTTTTTAGGTAGTTTTGCGCTCTGAGAATTAAGTTCTCTCTTATAAGAGACTTTGTCTCATAGATCTAAGAACAGAGTTCTTAATTTATAGGAGATATTTCAATCTCTTATGTTTTTGGTGAAAGGCTTTGCCTTTATGGATCTGTGATCCTAAGAGAATTGAATTATTCTCCCCCCTTTTTATAATGAGATGTTATGATCTCTTCTGTGAAAGACAATTTTTCTTAAAGATCTATGATCTAGCATAAGAACTAAGTTCTTTTTCTGATGAGATGTTTCAATCTCTCTGTTTTTACCTTGAAGAAAAGTTCTTTTTCTCAGATCTTGCTCTTTTCTTTGAAATTTCTCAAAGCTTGTGGGGGGGGTTCTTCTTTTTGAGACTTGAAGTCTTGGGGCCTTTATATAGGGTAGGCTGATTTTTTGAATCGGTTGATGAGATCTTTTCTCTAATTGATTTGGGAATTTCCCCACCGTTGGATCTTTGATCCTAGGGCTTCTGTTTTACAGAAGGCAATCTTCTTGTTTTTAACAAGATTGGAAAATCTTTTCCCATACAAAATTTATTCTGTACTTTGGTGATTTTTTATCACCATTGGATTATTGATCCAGCGGTGCTCTGATTTTCAGAGCACAATCTTTCCTGTTTGGAAAGATTCTGAGGAATATTTCCTTAACAGAATTTTATTCTGGTCAATTGATGATTTTTAATCATGTTCGTTGGATCTTTGATCCAAGGGCCGAGAACATTTTGTTCTATCGCTAGCGTATACATTCTTTGCACGTGGTGCGCTGCTTAAAGTGCAGCGCTCTTAGCGCTAGCGCTCACGTGTTTTGCATGTGGTGCGCTGCTTAGAGTGCAGCGCTCTTAGCGCTAGCGCTTATGTGCTTTGCACGTGGTGCGCTGCTTAGAGTGCAGCGCTCTTAGCGCTAGCGCTTATATGCTTTGCACATGGTGCGCTTCTTAGAGTGCAACGCTTTTAGCGTTGGCGCTGCTATGAGGCGCTGCTTCATTTCAAATTTCAAAATTTGAACAGAGCTTTGCTCTGATTGGGGAAACAGGCTTGATCTCCAGTGAGTCCGAATCACCTGATGACGTTCCAAAGAAAAAGAAAGAGAATGTCGTCAGCGAACAAATCGCTCGGTAAGTCTCGTAAATAGACAAGAATGGAATAGACAGAATAGGGCATATTGTTATAATGTTGTATTTAGTGTTAACGCTGTTATTTGTAGCTTGGAAGAGAAGAGGCCAGTGTATACGAGAGGAGTCTCACTAGACCAGAGACTACGGTATCAAGAGTACAAGGCTCCGTCGATAATACCACGGAACAACGTCAATTGAATTCAGATTAGGTGTTTTTATGGTTGTTGTCTCGTGCCACTTTTAACACCTTCCGTACCAATCTACCTCTTATAAAACCCGCGATATCTTGATTGTATTGTTGTATTGTTTAAATTGTATATTGTATATAAATTGATGACTTCCCGAAACTATGATATCAATAAATAGATATAACTGGAGAATCATGTAGATGGATGTATATCCATGGTTCGGTTCAGTCTATATAGATTGAATAGATTAAATATATGGATTCATGTTGAATTGTAGTTTGTACTTGAATCATATTCAAGTCAGATTAATTATATTGAGACTCAGTCTGAGTCAGACAATTAGAAAAGAAATTGAATCCTAAATTATGTTTTGGTGTTATCGGTACCCGCTGCACATGGAAGGCAGGATTTGTGTCTTTTTCAAAGACGATTACCATGTTGATAATACCGTTTATTAAGTTGTCTACCTTAAATAGGCAGGCACCCATATCTCCGGCTCCCTGAGGCTCAAGAGACTGGTCCCGCTTAAACCTATGTTTACTAGGGTCCTTATTGTAATTTAGTATAACTTGAGGCGGTTTTATGTTAAATAATTTTGCATAATTTTCAAAATACACCTCAAATATTTTATTATCGTCTTTAGAGTTTTCATGGATGTATATTTTATCAATATGACATTTCTAGTGAATAAAACCTAATTTCATAATATATGGTATTTATTTGTAGTATTGGAAGTGTATGGTATTTTCTTGTAAATGGGATATTTTTTTTGAATTTTGGAAATGTGGAATATTATAAATATTAAAAATAGATATTTTGATATTAATTACATATATATATATATTTATTAAAAATATAAGTTTTATTTATAATACAAATCACATTTTCTAAAGAAAATTGTATTTTAAATCTTTCGAGATCGTATGCTCCTCGCGGAGGTCTGCATCTCAATCTACTAAGCCCGAGGATATGAGATAATATACACCATCCCGAACGGGTTCCCCAAAATGGGTTGTAGAGGCGCATTTGCAAAGATTTGTTAAAATACACATCTTATAGAAAAATATTTTTATAAGTCGGAGGTAGTTATGTGTAAAATTGTATTTTTCCCAAAACTATGTTCCCAAATTTCATCGTGCTATGTTAAATATGAGTGTTGTGAGGAGGTAGGTCATTACCTCGTGAGTTTTCTAAAACTAGCATGGTTTAAAGGTATAAACATGTCGATATGAAACATAAAGGTATTTTAATGTAAAATTGAAATAAAACTGGCTATGGTTATCATTTTAATGTCAAACTTGTTCTATTGTCTTAGTTAACAAGTATTAAACAATATATCAAAAGTTGTAGGTTTGTTATTAAGAAAATGTTGTATTTTTTGAAGAAAAGAGAATCGGAAGCCGGATAACTCCGCTTCTCCATCAACTTTTAATAACACCACTTTGCTACCACCCGCAGGTGCGCAAAATCTACCGCGTATATCTCTCCAAGAAAGATGCTACCCTATACGTGGTCCCCTCTCTACTTGTCTTTCCATTCCACCAGCCAATGGGGATAATTTCGAATTCAAACTACACTCTATCAATCTTTTACCTAAATTTCACGGTCTAAAGTCTGAAGACGCATACGTTTTTATCACCAAATTTGAAAACGTATGTGCTATGATGGGCACTTCACAACTTTATGTGGATGCTATGCGTTTAGGTCTTCTCCCGTTTACTTTGTGCGATTTAGCCGAAAAGTGGCTTTATAATACACCCATATACTCTTTTTCAAACTGAGATGAATTCGTCATAGCATTCCTTATCCCAATCATAAGACTGCCCGTGTTAGGAGTGAAATTAACCAGTTTTCCCAGCTTCCCAATGAACCATTTTGGAAATGTTTTGAATGGTTTAAGGATCTGCTTGTCCAATGTCCTCATCATGGAATCCATAGATGGGATCCGTGCCGAATTATATATGAGGGCATTAATCCAATGACAAAGCAGATGCTTGAAACCATGTGTCAAGGCAATTTCATGTCTAAAGACGATAGTGAAGCCTGGAAATTCTTGGAAAATTTTGCTGAAACACTTTGCAATGGGAAAGCGTTAATCCATCATCTAGGGGTGGAATCCATCAACTTGATGGTTATTATTTTATCTAATCAGGATGGCTCCCACTGCTTTTTATCAAATCTTCCTTCAAACCCTAAAAGGAAAGACTAGCCGGGATTAATTACACACTACAAGTTCGCCAATCTTTCAGCCAGGCCAGTGTCGGTACTTTGAGGGAGGTCCCCCGTGCTTTCGCACGAACCTAATTAATGTAAACCTCGTTTTCCCAGAGGCGTAACCTCGTTAACACCTTTCTAGACACCTACTTGATCGGCTAATTGTAATGAATAAAACTCTCCCAGGAGTAACAATTACTCGCAGCGGGTATCAGGATCCAACTATCTCATAGAAGGTATGCAATCTCATTACAAATTTCAACACTTGAAATTCCCGATAATTTTGCCCCTAGCGTCCTATGACCTTGACGGAGGCCAAACTACCCATAGTCCGCTAGTCAAGTTCAACCCGTTATTTCCTGATTGAATTAAACCCACGCGCACGACCCTTGACGGAGGCCAAACAACGCCGTACGAATACCCTAATCCAATCGCATCATATGCTGGCAGATAAGCACTAGTTAGCTACCGTACACTACGCCTTGACGGAGGCCAAACTACCATAGCACGAATACTAACTAGTACTTATCTGAAATGACGGAGGGCTACGACAGGTTTTTCTGAAAACCTATTGCGTAATGAACTTGATATCGTTGTAGAATCAAATGATTTTAAAATGGAGTGTTTTTTAGGCTTTTCTAGTTTTGCTAAAGGAGTCACTCCCGGTGAAGGGATCGTCGGTCCTTTCCTCGTCGAATGAGGTGCGGGATATATCATATATATCACTGTGCAAAGCAAAAACTCTTAAAAGCAATCAAAAGACAGACCGAGTGTGTAGCATCTGCCAGTTATTGCTAAAGGAGTCACTCCCGGTGAAGGGATCTCGGTCCTTTCCTTATTGAATAAGGTGCATGATATATCATATATACCGCTGTGCAAAGCAAGAACAGTAGCTACCTGTTATATTTTTGAAATTCGATTCTACAACATCTTTAGGTTTCTTTTACTTTCATTAATCATATTAATGAAGTCCCATCATTTAAATACCTAAACATCATAGATAAATACGACGTATACTTATGCCATCCGCATTCGCCTCGATGTCCCCTCGTGCACCGTTAGGTTAGGTAACTAACGGCAGAGCGAGGCAGGGCTAGCGCGGGTGTAAAACATAAGTAACATTTATATAATATATCATATATACTATATACAGTATCCATCACAGAACATATCACATGATCACATCACAGATATCGCAGCAGAAGAATCATATGAAATATTGGATATACTAGGACGTCCGTGTTTTCAATACGAGCCAGTATAAAACACGGATTCCACGGTCCTGATGAATAGCCAAACCCACACCCCTAGACCCCTACGAGAGCGGCAAGAAACCCTACCAATTCTAGAGTTAGGAGACCCGGACTCGACACCTTGAGTTGGTCTCCCACTGGACCCTAGAACTCGGTTACTTGTGCTCCCCTCCTTGGGTCTATCCTAGTGCAGAAAAGTAAATAATATACAAAGGGTGACATCTTCCGCAACCAGGAAGTGCCCCAATAAAAGAATATTACATACAAGTTTTTACATGAATGAAAATGAAAAACACTCATCTCACAAAAAAACCCCGGCTATTCAAACACGACGATCCAATATAACATATCCAGCAACACATAACATCACATGTCATCAACGTAAGTAAACATGCGTATCCCAATTATCGTTGACATATAGTAACGAAACCGGCGATATCACATATTACACTTACGGTCGCAGAAAAGAAAGTGTAAAACTACAACAGTTGGAATCCGCAACCTTCATAGACATCGCATGCCTAATCAAATGAATTCCTTAGACATCGCATGCCTAACAATTATAAACCCCGCATTTTAGTCTCATTATCGAAAACTCTTTTCAATATCAAGTCGGGCAATTCAACAGGATTCCCGACATCCTGATCGAATGCTCGTCGCAAATTTCAGTAGACAGCCGCACCCCCGATACCGTCGACGAAGTGCATCAAGGCGGAACACCGCTACCGTGAGCACCCGGACGGATGCTTTCGGCGACGGGGTTCTCCTATAGTCACTTGGTCGGGGCCTAGGGGTGTAGCTGTCTATTAAGTTTACCCGGCGAGTATCCACGTATGCTATGTGATTGCGATGGACTTTTGATCACATCAAAATTCCGTGGCAACCGATCAAGTGAGACTAAACCGCTAGATTTATAACATTCATTCAGTTATCTCATAACTACTTGTGAATTCCAATTATTGTATCACATTCCGGATAAATAGAAAATGTTAAACTTTCCGATCGAACATTCAAACACCCAAGTTTTCCCGAAACAGCTCAACACATGAAACAAGTTTAAAAACATTCACTTCATGCCTCAGTACCAATGGTCCAGCCGTAGAAGGGTCAAGCCAACGCCTCACATGTGGCACGCCGTACTGCCCCAAACCCGAAGGTTCAAAGGGCAGTTCAAGACGGTCACATAATCGAGTTAAGGTTTGTTGTCTTCTAGAGAGTCCATTGCGTTACTTGCACTACTTAGAACGTCTTTAAACCTCAGAAAAATCCAACACTTGGAAATTTTCCGGCAGGGGAAAAGTTGGGTATTTATATCCGGTCGAACTTTTTAACATATTCTAAAGTTATCCGGAAAAACACACAGACAAAATTAGACAATCCGATCGAAGCATCGAGTCCCCAATACAACCCAGAAATTTCAACTCTTGAATAAATATTAAAAATTCCCAGGAAAACCAGCACTGCAAAGTAGGAGTTACTGTGCAAAATTCAATGCATGAAAAGACAAATCGGCCGCGGAACCGCCGCACGAGCCATGCTCGTGCCGCGGAACCGCGGCGGCTTGAAGGAATTAGGGCATCGAATTTTACAGTAACTCTTAGATATTCCTGCTGATATTTCTGCATATTTTTAATTCTCAAAAATCCACAATTTTCAAAAATGTACAGAGAGCAATTTTTGGGTTAGGGTTTCGGTTCGATCGGACTTCTAACTCCGTCTACGCGTCGCCTAAGGCTCTAGCTAGGCTCTGATACCACTGTAGGGTTCCTAGGCATGCTAATGAGATCTCACAAGGCATCAACCATGCCAATTTCAAATTTTACATGTGCCGAGAAACCCTAATACGGATCGTTAACTAGAATTTTAGGCGAAACAAGCAACTAGTTAACAACTTAACTAAGTGAACGGAAATACAACCTTTGTAGATCCGGTGCTCCACCTCCATAGCTCCGCAATGATGTCACTCCGCTGTCCAAATCGGATCCCGGACTCTAGCATCGGCTTCATCGGAGAAATGGGCGGGCTAGGTCAACGACTACGATGCTGAAGATGATCTACATCGAGGCAACACAAGATCAAGCCCCAACTTCACCAAGCCATGAAACTTGTGAAGAAAACACCCTATACTACTTGGCAAGAGGTAGAGGATGAAGAAATAGGAAGTGGGTTCACTTTAGAATTGGATTTCTCACTTGATTTCATTACTTGCCATTGATGTAGAAAGCTTTTTTTTCTTGCTCATGAAGAAGAAGAAGAAAAAGATATGATAAGTGTTATTAAAAATAGAAAATAAAATCAACACTTATCATTTTCTAACCTTGGTTAGGTGTAGAGAATGTACTAGGGTTAAGTGGAATGGTTAGGGTTAAGTATAAGACAAAATGGTCACTTTAGTCAAAGCTTGAAGAAGCTTCAAAGAAAAACAAAACTTGCAACCATTTCATTTCATATCTTTTCCAAAATAAATAAATAAATAAATTAGTAAGAAAAAGAAAACCCTAATCATTAACTTAACCAAGGTTTAATTCTTTACACTTAACCAAGTAAACATGTATCATCAAACATGATACAATCAAGTGCATAAAAGTATATCACATATACAACTTGTGATATTCAAGTGAGAAAATCCATTCAAAGTGAACCAATACTAGTTAATGCAAAGTAATATATCAAATATATAATTATACATTAAATCATTAAATCAACACTTGATTTAACGATCTGGTCATATCGCATATAACCGACTAATATACAATGTATCGGCTTATCGAATCAATACTTGATTCGATAACTAGGTTATATCGCATACAACCAATCGATACATTTATCGCGAGAATAGAATACGGTATCACATACACGCATTATTCTCGGTCCCGCACATATCTCATATGCGCTCCTATTTCGTTTCGCTTGAGCCAGGAAACCTCTGTGTAGGACTCTAAAGACTCGTCAATACGCCGGCCCCAGGTGATGATCATATCAAACAACCGCAAGCCGCAAGCGGTCTGCTAAACGTAACGGCCACCCGGGTATTGAGCGATCAGAAGATCGACGAGCAAGCCCGCTCAAACTCCTGTGAATCCAACCAGTAACACTTACCGTACAGTCCGGTCTGATCGTCTGATATGTCGCATATCTCGCCTAGGGGTGGTAAACGTCAGACCCCAATAGCTCGATAAGTCGTGTCGATATGAGGTTTATAACAATTCGAGAAACTACTGGTAACACTTACCAGTAAATCTCAGCAACCCTGGCCAGGGATTTCCGGTTATAGCCAATCGAACACAGCGCAACATCAACTCCCTATACCGGGAGAGACGAATCCCCTCCTATCGCTCATTGCCTCCATATGATTCGGGACTGTATCCAAAAGCCACAGTTTTGCACGCCCTCTTGGACGTGGTAAGGTGGAAATCAAAGCACAGTGGGAACCACACAAGACTCTATGACGATCTCGGGTCAACAGACTACTCTGTACCAGTGTCACCAGAGAACTGCCATCTGACGTAAGGTATAATACCATCTGGGAGTTCTCGGCGAGTCCGTCCAGTGTACCCAGTCTCCACTGAGCACCCGTATATCATATTTGATTTCAAACACTAATGGATATGGGATCATCCATCGCCCATCTGTATGGGTCGAGAAGGTATACGCTAGTCTACTCTGGTATATCGATGCCCTGTCTCGATACACCCACGACTAGGGACTTTGAAGGATGTACTTATGGACTACCATGTCCCCACTAGTATGATCCGCATCATAGTCCAGGTAGTCAAGTACACATCCTAAGGGCTTTACCAACATGTAACAGAGAGACAATCAATGTACACGTTAAGGTAAAGAGTAACCAGATAGCATACTATCATGTCGAGCAAGAAAGTCCTCCCTATATATGTCCCAGCATCCACTACAATATACATCCAATGTACAGTAATGGCCTCTAGGGCATACATATAACTAACACAGAGGCCTCTGAACCCGCCTGGAAGGGAGGCAAGGCAGTTGGGTCGAGGAGCTACCCCGGGTCTTATGGGCCCTGCGCATGTTAAAAAAGACTCCCACCGGGGAGACCCCTTTCAGCCTCTGCTACGGGACCGAAGCAATGGTCCCAGCGGAGATCGGGCTACCCAGCCACCGAGTCGAACACTTCGACGATGAGGCAAACACCATGGCGCTACGAACCAACCTCGACGTACTATTGGAGAAGAGGGATCGGGCCCAGATCAGAGCCGCCGCCTACCAACAACTGACGGCCCGGTACTACAACGCTCGGGTAAAACACCGATCCTTCAAGACCGGGGACCTAGTCCTGCGGCGGAACGAATTCATCGACCAAGGCAGGCTTCACAAGTTCTCCCCAAAGTGGGGAGGTCCTTTCCTCGTCTTCGAAACGCTCCCCGGCGGAGCCTACCGCCTGCAGGACGCGGACGGACGAAAGCTCCCTCGGCCTTACAACGCCGAGAAACTCAAACTATACCGATGAAGTCAACGCTAGCAAGGCGTGGAACCCCAGCTACCACCCGAGATTTCCCTTTAAAGAGATGGTGTATAGCGTTGTCTAGGATTCCTACCCATACGAATAAAGAAACTTTCAAACCTTTTTCCGGTAGAGTTCCCCATGTACAACGAAAAAGCCCTCCCAGAGGCAGCCGAGCCCGAGGATCCCTCACTCGGCTATCCTTCAGGACAAAAGCCCTCGCCAAGAGGCACCGGGCAGTAAACCTGCCCGGCCAAGGGTCCTTGGTAGGCTTCTTACAGCCCTATAGCTCTTCCCGCGCCAAGAACCAAAGTCCTCCCAGAGGCAGTCGGGTCCTTGCTCGGCTATCCCCGGTTGGTAGCTTCCTACCACAACCGACAGGGATCAAAGTCCTCTCCAAGAGGCACTGGGCAGTAACCCTGCTCGGTCCCCGTCCTGAAGGATCAAAAGTCCTCCCAGAGGCAGTCGAGCCCGAGGATCCCTCGCTCGGCTATCCCTGGCGGGTAGCTTCCCTACCGCAACACCAGGGATCAGAAAGTCCTCCCAGAAGCAGTTGAGCCCGAGGATCCCTCGCTCGGCTATCCCTGGTGGGTAGCTTCCCTACCGCAACGCCAGGGATCAGAAAGCCCTCACCAAGAAGCGCCGAGTAGCTATCCTGCTCGGCCATCCTTCGCAGGCCTCTCACGGCCCCTCCAGCGTCAAGGATCAAAGCCCTCACCAGGGGGCACCGAGCAGCTACTTTGCTCGACCATCCTTCGCAGGCCTCTCACGGCCCCTCCAGCGTCAAGGATCAAAGCCCTCGCCAGGGGGCACCGAGCAGCTACTCTGCTCGGCCATCCTTCGCAGGCTACTCGTGGCCCCTCTAGCGTCAAGGATCAAAGCCCTCTCCAGAAGGCACCGAGCAGCTACCCTGCTCGGCGTATCCCCAGCGGACATCCTCCTGCCCATCAGACGTTGAGGATCTGAAGCCCTCATCGCGAGGCCGCCGCGTTCCTTCCTGCTCGGCGCATCCCCAGCGGGCATCCTCCTGCCCATCAGACGCTGATGGTCTAAAGCCCTCATCGTGAGGCCGCCGAGTTCCTTCCTGCTTGGTGCATCCCCAGCTGGCACCCTCCTGCCCATCTGATGCTGAGGATCTCAAGCCCTCATCGCGAGGCCACCGGGTTCCTTCCTGCGCGGCGCATCACCAGCGGGCATCCTCCTGCCCATCAGATGCTGATGGTCTGAAGCCCTCATCGCGAGGCCCCCGAGTTCCTTCCTGCTCGGCGCATCCCCAGTGGGCGTCCTCCTGCCCATCAGACGCTGAGGATCTGAAGCCCTCTTCGTGAGGCCGCTGATTGATCTCAAAAACTATCTATTACCGCAATCAAGAACGGCATCGCTTTGCAGCTAGCCGGTGAGTACGGGTCGGTCCACAAGGATGTTGTGAATTTCCTAATTGCTCTTACGAGTTAATTCCAAACGGTGTGAATGGATTAATTAAATCTAAAAACTAAATTAATCTAGGGCAATTAAATTAAAGATCTAACTATCTAACTAGGGCAAGGAATTAAATTTAATCTAGGGCAGAGAATGAAAAATTACCTAGGGCAAGAATTGAAATTACCTACTTACTTTATAGATGGCTCTCTCCAAACATCAACACAAGACTTGTCAGATCTGAATTTCTGAAATGAAAAGAGGCATCGATGCTCTCCAAAAGAAATCTAAATTTTATTGATAAAAAGAGGCATAGGGAGGCATAGCCTTTACAATGATTTAGAGTTCCTATTTATAGAGGATAGGAAACCCTAGGTTACAATTGATTCGCACGTCTACATTTACCAAAATATCCTTAGGAAGACCTAGTCAAAGTAGACTCCAAGTTTTGGTAAAATTTTATGTCTCTGTCTCTTTAAAAAAAAGTATTAGGCCTTGAAATTTCCTTTGTTGGCTCTTCTGTCTTTGGGCTTCCTTATTATTTGGTTCTTTGATTAAAATAGCTTCTATGTTTCTTCCAGATCTCCAGTGAATAATTGCGGTGGACTTTTAACCGTTCGCTTTGTAATCTTGGACCTTGCACTGCCTTGTACTTTGTGAATTTTATCTTTGATGTAGGCTTGATCAAGAGTCTTCTGTTTATTGGTCAAAGTCCACTTTTGCATCGTCTTTTCATCGTTTTCACTGTTTTCTGTCCAAGAACCTGTAACCTGTAATATGTAACAGACATGCGTCAAAAGCACCTGTTTATTTATAAAAAGAATAAGAATGGGGAATATAATAATGCAATATTATGGTATGAACAAATACCCCCAAACTTATCTTTTGCTCGTCCTCGAGTAAACTTATTTTTTTATTCTCTACAAAAAAACTAACCGCACTTTCGCAGGGAAACGCGATTGCACTGAGCACGTGCAACAAGCCGTTAAACCTCTAGGTGTCCCTAGTAAGAGGAGTGTTGTCTCCTGAGGGTTTTCAGCGGATACTACCCACAAAATCCTATCAATTTAGCTTTTTCGACTTTAATTCTCCAATTAGGGTTTCTAACAAGGAATTCTATTATTTTCGACTCATAAATCATCCACCCATATTCTTCACACTTCCTCATCATTTAACTTAAGATCATATATGTTCTGCAGACCTACTTAGCTTTCGGCATTTCTTAAGTTTTCATTCTAGGGTTCCATCTCCACTTAGGAATATTTATCAACTCTACTAAAGATACAAGTTCTATTCTTCATTCCTTTCTCTCATCTAAACTTCAATCACATATCCCTACGTGTGTGTATAAGTCACCCCTACACTTGGAAATTCAAATCAAGCAATCATACCATTGTCCGTTGTCCAAAGCACTTATTAATTGGTGAATTTTTAAATGAATTTTGCTACACATCCTTCATGCGACCGTTAATACTTCTTGAGGTACCAAAGACCAATTACAAAATACGTTTGCACTTTAAAGCGTACTTCCTAGTCTTGTAACACCCAAGGCTTTTTAGCAGTGACTCCCAAACCAGTTGGTCTAAGGCACTATGTGACGAAGCACCCTCGCTAAATATTTTTCTATTTTTTGCAGCCTTAAGTAATCACAAAAACCAGGGTTCACTTTTTTTCTTTATTCACTTTTTTTTCTTTTATTTTCATTGTACTAAAGACTTTAGACAAGAGCATTTCAAGGTCTCTTCTACTATTCCAAGTTTCAAGGTGCGTGATTGTGCAAATTGTAGGGTATACATTTTCAGAATCTAGACTTAAGCTAGGAATTATTTTTCAAACTTATACTCTAATAAGAACATCAATACTTTTCCTTTGTTTCAACTTAGCCCAAGAGCTGAACTCAAAATTTGCCTATTTCTAAATAAACTACAAAGACATATACTTTCTACCGTTAAACTTTAAGGAAGGTTATTTTTAGGGTTTTTAATTTACTACGTCTAAGATCTAGTTGTTCCTAGCTAGTTAACCTATCTGTCAAACTCTAGTCAAATAAGCAAAAATTGAATACAATAATTTTTATAATTTTTCAAAATTTTTCAGTTTTTATGGGTTTTCAAATAAATATGCAAATGCAAAAATATACATATGAATGCGAAGGAAGAAGACGTATCGAGCATACCCCCAAACTTAAATTTGACAGTGTCCTCACTGTCATGCTACACCAAGAGGGTTGAGAATGTCGGCACTTCCCTGTTTATTTATTTATAAAAGTTTTTATATTTTTTTTAATGTTTTGAAATTTTTTAATTTTTTATAGAAAAAGAAAACAAAAAATATATATACATATATACAACAAGGTCCTCCCCAAATTAAACAAGGCCTTACACAAGCCAAAGGTTAGCACCAACCATTCAAAAATCTTATCGTGGTAATGGTAGAGTTGGTGAAAGGAGGGAGTGGAAAGAAAAGAAATGAGAAGCACACGAGACCGTGTGGGAAGAAGGGTAGAATATGGTCTCGGTGGAGGAGAAGAATGGCGGAAAAGAGAAAGAAGTGGAGTACGATCTTGAGGGTGTAAATTTAGGGAATAAATTAGCGCAATTTGTGATGACCGATGTGTTAAAAGCGATTGTGCTAATCTATCAACCCGTCGAGAAATGGGGTCAAATCCCTCAAGATTCGCAAGAAAACATGGGTACTTCGAACTTGGTATAGGAGATGAAAGCGTAATGGTCACTTGCACGGTCGGAACAATGGAAGGTAGGGAAGGGAGTGAATTAGGGATAGTCCCATTCTCACCGTAGTAAACTGTCTCGAACTGGAAAGATTCCATCAATAGTTCAAAACGACTGTAAGCAACCGAGTCTGATGGTTTAACTAACTCATCTGAAAATTCAAAGGACTCAAACTCGGGCGGTGAGTCATCAACATCGTCCGAAAAAGTGAAGCACTCGTAATTGTCATCGGCTGTGAGAACTGTGTCAGATTCAAAGAGAAATTTTTCAAGCTCACAGTCTTCAAGCGTGATCTTTTGCGTAGTCGGAACGATGAAAAGGAGGGTGTTTGATTTAGGAAGTGTAACAGTAGGAGGATGAATTGGACAATCCGACACATCAAACAAAAATGGTTCAACCTCAATATTATCCTCAATACTCTCCTCAATACCATCCTCATAATTCTCCTCAAAATTTAGCTTATCCATGCCAATATCATCAAAATCAAGACGCATATGAAGTTCGGGAGAAACATTTAATGACTCAGGATGATGAATTGGAGATAAAATTTCAGTCAAATTTATGGGTTCATCATCCAAAATATTCTCGGCATCAATATCCTCAATCAAGTGAAAATCAATTTTCTTAGACACCTCATCAAAAGCATGGATATTTATCAATTCAGATTCTAGAGAGGAGGTGTAAAGTTCAAAAGGATTCGGTGTGGTTTCACTCGAAAGGGGTTCTTCACAGTCTGGAAAATCAAGCACTACAAAGTCACACAACTCGTTAAAAGTTTTATTTTCAACTTGTGAATCATTTGGGACAATCGATGGAAAACCGGAATTGTAGGCTTCAATTGGGTAAGGGTGGGTCTAATTTGGGAATGTGTAGAACTCACTCGCTCCTCTCAAATTCTCACTCTGTCCAACCGCCTCCCCATACAATGGAAAATTTGGAGCTAGTTGGAAACTAGCTGCCGGTTCACTCGGTTGCATAAGGGCGGCCATGGACGCTTCCACATTCCTAGTCATTTTGTTTGTTGCTGTAATATAAGCTGCCAACGACTATTCCAAACTAGACATGGGTGGTGAAGGGGTTTCGGTAAAAGATTCAAAATTGTTTGGATACGTGAAACTCCCAAAAGGCTGTGTAGAAACAGGGTCTAGTGAAGGTGGGAAAGTCGGGTAGGACTGGTAGGAAGTCGATGGTTGGACAGGACTAGGATGAATATGTGGATAAAAAGATGGATGGACTTGTTGATTCCTAGAACTAGATGAGGGGAGAGGGGTGAAAGATCGGCTACGAGATTGAGCGATATGCTCAGCAATGGACATCGGTTTAGGAGTTACAGCAGGACTTGAAAAAGTGGTATCAACATATGAAGGTGGTAAAGATGGACATGGTTGACACAAAGTGGGTTGCAAAGTCGAACTGTTTCTCCTAGGCGCTTCTATTTGATCTTTCAAAGAAATTTTGGGCACGGAGGGATCTTCTTTAAATCGACCGAAATAATTGACGTACGATGCAAAGTTAGGTTCGGGATACCAAAGTTCGGCAAGAGATTTATGATGTGGGGTACCCATGATAGAATAAAGGGGAAAAGAAAGAAAGTTGGGTGGTGCAAGGATTTATTTGCGGCAAAAATTTGCAAGTTGTTAAAAAAAAATTCCTTTTTCCTTTTTCTCTTTTCTCTATATTTAGAAATTTTGCAAAAATTTTTTTTTGAAAAGAGACTTTGACACAAATGTGATCAACCACAAATGCACAATCAGGCCTAGATCTAGGATCACCTAGGTCAGCTAGACAGCTCCTAACTGTTCCAAAGGGCTAGAGATAGGACCTCAAACCGCCTCTTCACCGCCAATTGCGGCCAGGTAAGTGCCAGGTAAGTGGGAGGCTCCCCGCTACAAGTAGCGGTCCTAATTAAGTAACCACTTGCCTTGACACACTTGCCTAGACACCGCAAAGTCAGGTTAGGATAAACGGCTGATGCCTATAGCTAGTCCTCTGTCCTATTGAGCTCGAAGTCCTTAGGGCTGAGTCTAGTATTTTTTAATTAAGAATGGTCAATGCAAATGCCTTATGTGATTTCTGGGATCCTGGGATGGGTGATGAAATCCCCACCCAATCTGAATTGGTCAAAAACCCCTTAAAATCCGATTAAAGATATGCAAAATAGTAAATCACTTGCAATCAAATCTTTTTTGTGAATTTCAAAGTTTGCAAGTTTTCTAATTAAAATTTTTCTTTTTCCGCTTGCTCTTTATTTGAATTAAAATTTTCTAATTAATCTAGGGCAATTGAATTAAAGATCTAACTATCTAACTAGGGCAAGGAATTAAATTTAATCTAGGGCAGAGAATGAAAAATTACCTAGGGCAAGAATTGAAATTACCTACTTACTTTACAGATGGCTCTCTCCAAACATCAACACAAGACTTGTCAGATCTGAATTTCTGAAATGAAAAGAGGCATCGATGCTCTCCAAAAGAAATCTAAATTTTATTGATAAAAAGAGGCATAGGGAGGCATAGCCTTTACAATGATTTAGAGTTCCTATTTATAGAGGATAGGAAACCCTAGGTTACAATTGATTCGCACGTCTATATTTACCAAAATATCCTTAGGAAGACCTAGTCAAAGTAGACTCCAAGCTTTGGTAAAATTTTATGTCTCTGTCTCTTTAAAGGGAAGTATTGGGCCTTGAAATTTCCTTTGTTGGCTCTTCTGTCTTTGGGCTTCCTTATTATTTGGTTCTTTTATTAAAATAGCTTCTATGTTTCTTCCATATCTCCAGTGAATAATTGCGGTGGACTTTTAACCGTTCGCTTTGTAATCTTGGACCTTGCATTGCCTTGTACTTTGTGAATTTTATCTTTGATGTAGGCTTGATCAAGAGTCTTCTGTTTGTTGCTCAAAGTCCACTTTTGCATCGTCTTTTTATCGTTTTCACTGTTTTCTGTCCAAGAACCTGTAACCTGTAATATGTAGCAGACATGCGTCAAAAGCACCTGTTTATTTATAAAAAGAATAAGAATGGGGAATATAATAATGCAATATTATGGTATGAATAGCCGCTGAGCCCCTTCCTACTCGGCGCATCCCGGCGGGTAGCTTCCTACCCAATAAAGACAAGGATCAAAGTCCTCCTTAGAGGCAGCTGAGCGGCTTCCCTGCTCGGTCGTCCCGGGCTGTCGGTTGCCTACCCACGACGCCAGAGACCAAAGCCCCCGCCAAGAGGCAACCGCGCAGCTTCACTGCCCGGTCATCCTTAGTGGGCTTCTTACAGCCCCTTGATTTATCCAAAAATTTGTATTTACCGTAATCAGAAACGGCGTCGCTTTGCAGCTAGCCGGTGAGTACGGGTCGATCCACAGAGATGGGTAGTTTTCTTAAAGTGTCTTTACGAGTTGATTCCAAATGTTGTATTGGATTGATTAAATCTAAAAAACTAGATATATCACTAAACTAAATTAATCTAAATTAAAGTCTTGTTAGGGTTAGGTTTAGGGGAAGTTTGGAGATTAAAGGTTTCCTCACCGCTTTCATTGCCCTATTTTAGATCTATTAGATGTTACGGTAATTATCAATAAAGTGGATCCGAATCTTTTGGGAAGATGTTTCTTCCTCTAGATTTGTATCCTTCCTTTATTGATAGTTACCCTAACCCCCATGGAAAACACGCGCAACCGGCCCTTTATACTACGGTTCATTGTTACCTCGTGGGGTAGGATGCCGTAGGGAGCGGTTGTGCGTGCATGCATAGAGTTCTAACTCTTAGGTGTGGATGGCATGAAAGGGGTGAGAGATCTCATCTCTCAAACCTTTCCCTAAGGCTAACCCTAACAAGCGAGGAGACTACTCGCTCATTAGGGGATGATAAGACATACTAATTAAAAGAATTAAAACAAAGACATAAAATAAGTTACTAGGTTGACGGCTCCCTCCAAGCAATATAGAACAGATCTGAATAATACTCCCAGCAATTCTGAATTTTATTGATTGAAAAGAGGCATGAGTTTTTACAGATTTGTGAGTACAATTTATAAGCAAACAGTGAAGCTAGGGTTACAGACTCTCGCAGATGTGCAATTACAGATTTGCCCTCTGAAAATCCCAACATCTGCACCGACACACCGACACAGAAAAACAGCACCGACACGGGCACAGAATGGCCGCGGAACCGCGGCGCCAGTCTGGGTTTGGCCGCGGTTCCGCGGCCAAACTGGGGAGTTAGACACTGTGATTTTGGAGCTTTTTTTTCTTGGCTTCTTGGGCTTTCTCTTTTTATACTTCTTTTCTCTGTTGGACTTCTGGGTCTTCTCCAGATCTTTAGTGAAAACTTGTACGTATCTTTTGACCGTTCACTTGCAATGTTCTTCGTCTAGGCTTGACTAGGATCCGTCTACTTGTTGGTCAAAAGTCCCTTTTCTGTATCAACTTTCGTCTTTTTCACTGTATTCGCATCCAAGCCCTGTATCCTGTAACATGCAACAAAAATGCATCAAGAGTACCTGTTTATTTATAAAACGGATAAGAATAGGGGAATGAAAAATGCAATATTATGGTCTGAACAAATACCCCCAAACTTATCTTTTGCTAGTCCTCGAGCAAACTTATTATTTTATTCACTAAAATCCTAACCGCACTTCCGCAGGGAAACGCGATTGCACTGAGCACGTGCAACAAGCCGTTAAACCTCTAGGTGTCCCTAATAGGAGGAGTGTTGTCTTCTGAGGGTTTTCAGCGGATTACACCCACAAAATCCTATCAATTTGGCTTTTCGACTTTTGTTTTCCAATTAGGTTTTCTAACAAGGAATTCTATTTTCTTATACTTGTAAATTTTCCACCCACATTCTTCACACTTCCTCATTACTTAACTTAAGATTATATATGTTATGTAGACCTACTTAGCATTCGGCATCTCTTAAGTTTTCCTTCTAGGGTTCCATCTCCACTTAAGAATTTCTATCAACTCTATTAAAGATACAAGTTTTATTCTTCATTCCTTTCTCTCATCTAAACTCTAATCACATATCCCCACGTGTGTGTAAATATCACCCCTACACTTGGAAATTCAAATCAAGCAATCGTGCTCTCGTCCATTGTCCAAAGCACTTATTAATTAGTGAATTTTTTAAATGAAATTTGCTTACACATCCTTCATGCGACCGTTAATACTTCTTGAGGTACCAACAACCGATTACAAGATGCGATAGTACTTTAAAGCGTACTTCCTAGTTTTTTGCAATACCCAAGGCTTTTAGCAGTGACTCCCAAACCAGTTGGTCTAAGGCACTAGGTGATGAAGCACCCTCGCTAAAGATTTTTCTATTTTTACAGCCTTAAGTAATCACAAAAAACCAGTGTCCATTTTTTTATTCACTTTTTTTTTCCTTTATTTTCATTATACTAAGGACTTTTAGACAAGAGCATTTCAAGGTCTCTTCTACTATTCCAAGTTTCAAGAGTTTCAAGGTGCGTAATTGTGCAAGTTGTAGGGTATATATTTTCAGAATCTAGACTTAAGCTAGGAACTATTTTTCAAACTTATACTCTAATAAGAACATCAATACTCTTCCCTTGTTTCGACTTAGTCCAAGAAGTGAACCCTAAAATTTTCCTATTTCTAAATAAACTACAAGGCATATACTTTCTACCGTTAAACTTTAAGGAATGTTATTTTTAGGGTTTTTAATTCACTAAGTCTAAGATCTAGTTGTTCCTACCTAGTTAACCTATATGTCAAACTCTAGTCAAATAAGACCAAAATTGAGTACAATAATTTTTATAATTTTTGAAAATTTTCAATTTTTATGGGTTTTTCAAATAAAATTTGCAAAAATATGTACAAATGACTGCGAAGGAAGAAGACGTACCGAGCATACCCCCAAACTTGAACTTCACAGTGTCCTCACTGTCATGCTAAACCAAGAGGGTCAAAATATCGGCACTTCCCTGTTTATTTATTTATAATTTTTTATTGTTAAGAAAAACAAAAATATATACAAAAAGGCCCTCCCTCAAACTTCATTTAAACTATGTTAGACATTACTGCCAACCCTTGCATAGACCAAACGTTAACACCAACCAGTTGAAAAATTTATCAGTGAGGAGTATCGGTTGGTGGAAGAATAGGTCGTAGCGATCCATAAAGAATTGGGGAAGATAGAAGTGGTGGTATGGAAGGTATGAAGGTGAATAGACAGGAGGTGGTGATGAATCAAAACGAGAATGTGAATGATCAGCAATCAGTGGAATGTTGGCATTCTCGTATCTTCTTAAAAGAAATGGGGGTGGTTCAACTCCTGAAGGAGGAGGTTGACTAACCACAATAACCCCAAAATGTTCCTGTGGGTCCTCTATTGACTTGGCATCATCCATCAATTTCATATGATATTCAATTATAAGGGAACTGTTCTCCTCGATGTCCGCTCTAGTCCATCCGAAAACTTGCCGCCTATCTTGTAAGACTTTTAAAATAGCGTTCTCTTGCTCGAAGGCTAGAGAGGCTGATATTATAATGGGAAAAGTCTCATTCTCACCTATGTAAGCATATTTAAGGTGAGGCGGTAAGGACATGAGTTCGAGTTTCGGAGGCGAAAGAATCATTGTGGAATCTAACTCGAACTCAAAGGACTCTAACACAGGTTCGAAATCACTGCAAACAACTGATTCGGATGGCTCAACTAACTCGTCCACAAATTCAAAAAACTCATATTCGGGCTGTGAGTCGTCATCATCCAAAAAAGTGAAACATTCATAATCCATATCAGTTGTGTCAACTGTGGTAGGCACAAGGAGGGACGCACTAGTGGCGTCAAAACTGTTTTCATCAAACAAGAATCTTTCAAGCTCGCAGTCCTCCTGCGTGATTTCGTGAATAGAGCAAACTTCTCATGTACTAGTTTTAGGCACGGGGCGCAGACTTCCCATCTTATAAATATTGAACTCACTAGACATCTTCCCAAAGGATAGAGTCATGGAGCCATTGCGACAGTTTATTACAGCATTGGAAGTGGCCAAAAATGGTCGACCGAGGATCACCGGAATTTGGTTTCTTGGGTTAGCAACAGGTTGTGTATCCATAACAATAAAATCAACGGGGAATATGAACTCCCTAACTTTGATCAACACATCCTCTAGCTGACCCCTTGGATGGGTGATTGATCGATCAGCCATTTGGAGAGTACAACGAGTGGGTTTCAACTCTCCAACCCCTAATTGTTCGTACACGGAGTAGGGAATCAGGTTAACACTAGACCCAAGATCTAAAAGTGCTCGATTAATTTTCTTATCCCCAATTGTGATTGAAATCGTAGGATAGCCGGGGTCCTTTCGTTTTTGGGGCAAGGTTTGATGGTGGTTAATAGCATTGCTCACTGCACTAGCCACTAGCACTTTCTTGGGTACTTGAGATGCCTTTCTCTTCGAGGTGCATAAGCCCTTTAAGATTTTCGCGTATGCAGGGACTTGTTGGATAGCATCCAAGAGAGGTATATTTATGCCAACCTGCTTAAATATCTCCACAATCTTCTCCACTTGTGCAGTTGGTTTATTAGGACTCAACCTGTTTGGAAATGGAGCATTTTGAAAATTCGTCGAGTCAAATGTCTGTGGAGTAGAATGTGGAGTAGGAACGGATCCCGGTGTAGATGTGTTCATGTTGTGAGAAATGGGTCCGTTCGAGCTAGAAGAAGTAGAGCCATGTGACGGGTGGAGAATAGGCTCTAAAGAAAAAGGTGAAGAAGAAGGTGAAGAAAATGAAGAAGGGGAAGGTGACGATGGAGAAGACGAAGAAAAAGAAGAAGAAGAACCACCGGCGGGGATGTCATCATGAGTTCCCACATTATTTTGCAACTCTCTTCCGGATCTCAACGTGGTCACCGCATTTACATTGTGATTGTGATATGCGTTTTGAATGTGACCGGGATTTGGCAATGGTTGAGACGGAAGCTTTCCCTTTTCTCTCTCGCTCAACGCAGCAGTTAATTGTGCAATTTGTGCCTCAATAGATTTGATACTTTGATCGTGTGAGGCATTGTTATGCATCAAAGATTGAACATAATTTTCAAATCTTGCTGCGGATTCTGTAGATTGCTTAAGAAATGCATCTAGACTTTTTTCGAGCGAGATAACCTTATCATCATTTGGTTGAACCAAATTGTTCGTTTGATTTGTATAAGGTTGTTGTTGGAAAGGTTGCTGGTTTTGAGTTTGTGAAGGTGCTTGTTGTTATTGTGGAGGAGGTCTTTGAAAATTGTTATTTCCTTGGACTTGTTGATTTTGGTTCCAAGCGAAATTTGGGTGACTCCTCCACCCCGGATTGTATGTCAAAAAGTACGGATCGTTTCTTTGTCGTTGCTGAAATGCAGCATTGACTTGATCTTGTCCTTGAATAGGTGCATTATAAGGACACTCTTCGGTTAGATGCGATGGATTCGAACAGCAAGCACAAACAGTTCGTGTGGGTAAAGTAAGGGCAGGAGAAGACGATGAGATTTTTATCTCAATGGCTTCTAGCTTTTTCATAAGTGCGGCCAGCTCGGCCTTCATAGCAATCGACATATCCACTTGGTGTATGCCTGCCCTAGATTGACCAACAGAAGAAGATAATGTGGTCTTGGTACTCTCCCACTGAATTGTTTGCTCACTAAGATCCTCAAGAAACTGCCACGCTTCGTCACTAGACTTAGAGAGAAAATGACCTTGACATATGGTTTCTAGCAACTGCTTCGTTGCCGAGTTCAATCCCTCGTATAATGTTTGGCAAAGTTGCCAACTTTCGATCCCATGATGAGGGCATTGAACGAGTAGGTCCTTAAATCTCTCGAAGCACTTCCAAAATGGTTCGGAAGGAAGCTGTGAAAATTGTATTATCTCGTTACGGATTCTAGCAGTTTTGTGATGAGGATAGAACTTTTTCAGAAAAGCTCTCACAAACTCGTCCCAATTTCTAATGGAATGTGATGCGGTGCTATATAGCCACTTCTCGGCTAGGTCACATAAGGTAAAAAGAATGACCCTTAGCCTTATAGCGTCATCACTTAATTGGGTCGTTTTCATCATAGCGCAAACGTTTTGGAATTTATTGATAAAGATATATGCATCTTCGAATTCCAAACCATGAAATTTTGGCAGCATATTGATGAAATATGGTTTTATTTCAAAGTTGTCCCCATTTGCCGGTGGCGGTGAAAGATAGGTAGGTAAAGAAGTGCGGACGGGGTAGAAGAGATCCTGGAGCGCAACTCGTGCGGGCGCTACAACAGGCGGAAGATTCGGGTTATTCGCACCTAACGGAGGTGGAATCATTCCCGTCGGTAAGGTATCGTTGGGGTCGTGTCCCGACATACCTTCGAAAGAAGAATTTGAAGGTGGAGGTAAGGAAATGGACGGAATGTCGACGAAGGGTTCGTCGGTCGGTACCAACGAAACACGGACTAATCGGCCGTTAGTATCCCTAGTCCAAAGTGACATACACTAAAGGGTAGTGTAGTCAGAAAAAAGAAAAAAGACAGAATGTGGAGGTAAGATAACGTCAGTAAGGGAAAGTGGTGGAAGTGAGTTGCAAGTTTTCTTAGCGGCAAGTTGCAAGTTTTGAAAAGATTTTTCTTTTTTTTTTAATTTTTATTTATGTGAGAGTTTTGCAAAAAGGTTTTTGGAAAGGGACTCGTGACACAAATGTATCAACCACACATGCACAATAGATCTAGGGTCACCTAGGTCTGCTAGACAGCTCCTAACTAGGGCTAGAAATAGGACCTCAAACCGCCTCTTCACCGGCAAGTACGGCCAGGTAAGTGGGAAGGAACCACCACTACAGTGGGCCTAATAAATAACCACTAGCCTAGACACCGCAATGTCAGTTAGGATAAACGGTCGATGCCTATACTAGTCCTTTTCCTATTGAGCTCGATGTCCTTAGGTCTGAGTCTAATATTTTTTAATTAATTGTGGTCAATGCACATGCTTTAGGTGTTTTCTGGGGTCCTAGGAAGGGTGATGAAATCCCCACCCAATCTGAGTTTGGTCAATTAGCCCCTTAAAGTCCGATTAAATTATGCAAAACAATAAAATTCACTTGCAATCAATTTTTAGCGCGGCTCAAAGAAACCTGCAGAAAATCTGTTATTTATAAGGGGGAGAAAGAATTTTTAGCGCAAAGAATTCCTGCAGAAAGGTTTTACAGAGAGATATATGGGAGGTTGCAGAGGGGAGAAAGAGAGAGCAAACCATGCAATTTTGAAGGGCTGACGTGTCAAAAGGGCGGCGGAACCGCGGTCTTGGAGCCTCTTTTGCGGCGGAAACGCGGCAGCTTGGTGGGTTCAGCCTCTGAAAAAATTTGTGCTGCTCTGTACTTGCAACTCCTCTCTGTTCTTATACACCAACTTCTGTTTTGCCCTCTGTAAATTTCCAGAAATATAATCCTTCGCTGTTCCTGCAAGATTCAAACCCTAAAACCCTTCAAACAGATAAAAATCGATAAAATGTTTTTGTATTTTTTTATTTTCTGATTTTTATGATTTTTTTTAAAAATTTAAATCAACCCGAAATTACATAAAAAGAAATATTACGCCATCCTCGGCAACGGCGCCATTTGATTTATCCAAAAATTTGTATTTACCGTAATCAGAAACGGCGTCGCTTTGCAGCTAGCCGGTGAGTACGGGTCGATCCACAGAGATGGGTAGTTTTCTTAAAGTGTCTTTACGAGTTGATTCCAAATGTTGTATTGGATTGATTAAATCTAAAAAACTAGATCTATCACTAAACTAAATTAATCTAAATTAAAGTCTTGTTAGGGTTAGGTTTAGGGGAAGTTTGGAGATTAAAGGTTTTCTCACCGCTTTCATTGCCCTATTTTAGATCTATTAGATGTTACGGTAATTATCAATAAAGTGGATCCGAATCTTTTGGGAAGATATTTCTTCCTCTAGATTCGTATCCTTCCTTTATTGATAGTTACCCTGACCCCCATGGAAAACACGCGCAACCGGCCCTTTATACTACGGTTCATTGTTACCTCGTGGGGTAGGATGCCGTAGGGAGCGGTTGTGCGTGCATGCATGGAGTTCTAACTCTTAGGTGTGGATGGCATGAAAGGGGTGAGAGATCTCATCTCTCAAATCTTTCCCTAAGGCTAACCCTAACAAGCGAGGAGACTACTCGCTCATTAGGGGATGATAAGACATACTAATTAAAAGAATTAAAACAAAGACATAAAATAAGTTACTAGGTTGACGGCTCCCTCCAAGCAATATAGAACAGATCTGAATAATACTCCCAGCAATTCTGAATTTTATTGATTGAAAAGAGGCATGAGTTTTTACAGATTTTTGAGTACAATTTATAAGCAAACAGTGAAGCTAGGGTTACAGACTCTCGCAGATGTGCAATTACAGATTTGCCCCCTGAAAATCCCAACATCTGCACCGACACACCGACACAGAAAAACTGCACCGACACGGGCACAGAATGCGCCAGCCTGGGTTTGGCCGCGGTTCCGCGGCCAAACTGGGGAGTTAGACACTGTGATTTTGGAGCTTTTTTTTCTTGGCTTCTTGGGCTTTCTCTTTTTATACTTCTTTTCTCTGTTGGACTTCTGGGTCTTCTCCAGATCTTTAGTGAAAACTTGTACGTATCTTTTGACCGTTCACTTGCAATGTTCTTCGTCTAGGCTTGACTAGGATCCGTCTACTTGTTGGTCAAAAGTCCCTTTTCTGTATCAACTTTCGTCTTTTTCACTGTATTCGCATCCAAGCCCTGTATCCTGTAACATGCAACAAAAATGCATCAAGAGTACCTGTTTATTTATAAAACGAATAAGAATAGGGGAATGAAAAATGCAATATTATGGTCTGAACACCCCTCCAACTCTAAGGATCAAAGTACTCCCAGAGGCAGCCGAGCGGCTTCCCTGCTCGGCTATCCCTGGCCGGTAGCTTCCCTACTAACAACGCCAGGGATCGAGGCCCCTGCCAAGATCAACCGAGCAGCTTCCCTGCTCGGTCATCCCCAGCAGGCATCCTCCTGCCCAACAGACGCTGCAGGTTTGTAGCCCTCATAACGAGGCTACTGAGCCCATCACATGCAGCGGACCCGAAGCCCCGACAAAAGACATTAGGTGATCGAAGTCAACTCGATGACCGATTGCTCCACTTGTCGTTCCCGCACTGGACCGCACCCCATCAGACGCCACAGGTCTGCACACGTCGCATCGGTCAACCGACGGTTGACACGCAGACAGTCGCTTCAGTGACAGGATGCACAAACTGGCGCACCTTCCTTAAAATGCAAAGATTTCACCCTGATTCGCTGGCAGGAAAAGCAGTTGACAGCCCGGGGACGCGTCCTGACGAAATCTTGGGAGGGAGCTCTCCCCGGGCGGCCCGGTAGTCCACTCTTGGCCTGACCCGCCAGCTGGTCGGAACAAGAGTGGGGGGCTAATGATGATGCTCTATATTGGCGACCTTTCAGATCAGGACGCGTGGCAGATGACGTCTCCCAGAACTCAGAAGAGAGGGCCTACAGGAGCCGATCAGGCCATCCCTGTACCCGACCTACAAGCACAAAGCTGGCTCACCTCATACCCCCCTGCAAATTGGCCTCCTCGGCCTCTCATCTCGCCTCCGAGCTACCGCAGGACCAAGATACCTCGGCCCTCTCGCTCGTTCCCGAGCTCTCCTGCCGAGGCCATCTTCCTCGTTCTCTCGGACCGACCAACTCCACCACTCACAGGCGTAACCGCCGCTCTGCAAATCTTGCCATGCGCGGATTCTCCGCCAGCAACATCCCACATTCCACGCCATCACGATCCCCATTAATGGGCGATCTGCTCTTTACGCGGGCGTGACGTCGGGAGCGTAACCGCTGGCGAGATTCTCACGCCTTCTACTGCGTGCAGCCGCCACTATAAAAACCCCATCACAGAGGGGTCAAGTAAGCCATTTTCTTTACACTTTACGCCGTTACTCTGCTCGGATCTCATCACTAACTTGAGTGTCGGAGGGTCCTCGGTGGTACCAAACCACCCCGGGACTTCTTTGCAGGTACTCGGCGACAGCTTTCACACCTCATCTCTTCCCCCAAAAACCCATTGAGACCCACACGCAATGAAGGATAATCAACTAAGTTCACCGCGAGATCTATGGAAGACAACATCTGACGGAGGCCCGAAAAGGAGCTCCATCACCCAGCGAATGGTCTAAACAGGTCAATCATCGATTTCTATCCCGAGTAAAGCATTTTTACTGGGATGAAGCTTATTTGTTTAAGTATTGTCCTGACCAAATCATTCACAGATGTGTCCCTAATGATGAATTCAAGAGTGTTTTGTCGTTCTGTCATGATCAGGCATGTGGTGGTCACTTTGGTCCATGTAAAACGGCGGAGAAAGTTTTGCAATGTGGCTTTTACTGGCCTACTTTATTCAAAGATGCATTTGATCATTGCAAAACTTGTCAACGGTGTCAACACACGAGTTGGATTTCTCGAAGAAAAATGAGATGACACTCCAACCTATCTTAGTTGTGGAAATTTTCGACGTTTGGGGTATTGATTTTATGGGTCCTTTTTCCCAACTCTTTTGGGAATTTATATATCTTGTTAGCGGTTGATTACGTCTCAAAATGGGTAGAAACAATACCATGTCGCACTAATGTCAACAAGGTTGTTATTAAGTTCCTTAAAGAAAACATCTTTTCACGATTTGGACACCATCGTGCTATAATTAGCGACAATGGGACGCATTTCTGTAAACGGTCTTTCGAGATTTTGATGCAGAAATATTCAATCAACCACAGACTTTCGACACCCTATCATTCCCAAACGGGCGGGCAAGCTGAGATTTCCAACAGGCAAATCAAACACATTTTGGAGAAAACGGTTTCTAAAAACCGAAAAGATTGGTCAACCAAATTGACGGATGCACTTTGGGCATTCCGTACCGCTTATAAGACTGATCTAGGTATGTCTCCTTACCGTCTAGTGTTTGGAAAGGCTTGTCACCTTCCTGTCGAGATTGAACATAAAGCAATGTGGGCTATTAAAAAACTTAACTTCAATTTAAATCAATCCTGCAACTTTCAGAAGCTGCAATTAAATGAGCTAAGTGAACTCCGTGATGAAGCTTACGATAATGCGGTGATAGTAAAGAATCGGACTAAGGTATTTCACGATAAAAATATTCTGAGAAAAACTTTTACCCCAGGTCAACAAGTCCTTCTTTACGATTCCCGTCTCCAATTTCGTGCGGGTAAGCTAAAATCTCATTGGAAAGGACCATTTGTAGTGCGGTATGTATACCCGCACGGGGCAGCTGAAGTTGAAAATATGAAAAACGGTTCAATTTTCAAAGTGAATGGTCATAGATTGAAACCGTATTTTTCCACTGACCCCACGGAGGAGCTCCTGTTTTTACAGGAGCCGCTTTATCATGACTAAATTTCCTCCGCTTCACCTCCATGTCTTGGTAATATTGTCTCATCTTAAGAATGTAGGTGACTTTTTTAAAAAATAAATAAATAAATAAATAAAGGATAAACAAATAAATAAGTTTGGAGGAGATTTTCACGTTCATTCATTCTTGTCCCCATTAATAACTTTTCCTCCCAAATCTACAGGTTTTTGAAATTTAAAAGACGACAATAGTGAGGACACTGCTGTAAACAGGTTTGGGGGAGGTTTGTGCTTATTTACGCATTACCTTGCATACACTTTGCATAAGCACAGAATTTTCAAAAAATTTCTTTTATAATAAAAGATTAGAAAGTAAAAAATTACAGTTAAAAGATTGGAAAAGTTTAAGAAAACCAAGAAAATTAGATATTTTCTTACACAAAACTAGTAATAAGTAGTTATGAGCCGTTGTCCCAAGGGTTAGTAAGATGAAGGAAGTCACTAAGCTGAGGATAAAAATAAGTCTGAAAATTAGTTTCTATTCTGAAAGCCAAACATTTGAACGTTGATACCCTTCTATACGCACTTACACACGTCTTGAAACTCGGGATAGTAGAGAATACCTTGAAATACTCTTGTCTAAAAGCCAAACTATGAAGAAAATAAATATAAATATAACATAAAAGTATAAAATGGTGAAGAAAAATGAACACTGGTTTTGTAATCACCAAGGCAGCATAAAAAAATTTAGCGAGGGTGCTTCATCACCTAGTGCCTTAGACCAACTGGTTTGGGAGTCACTGCTAAGTCTTAGGTGTTGCAAGACGATGAAATTGGTAATTACGGCTAATAAGTAACCACATTTAGTAATCGGTCGGTTAGTACCTCAAGAAGTATTAACGGTGGCATGAAGAATGTGTGAACAATTCCATCTAAAATATTCACCGACTAAAAAAGTACTGAGGTAGATGGACAAGAGTATGATAGCTTGAATTGAATTCTCCGAGTGTAGGGATGCCTTTTACACACACGTAGGGATATAAGATCGGTGTTTGGAGGAAAGGTAGGAATGAAGAATAAAGGCGATGTTTTATTGAGGGATGATGTGATTTCTAACATCTTTTTATGACTATTAAGATAGGGCTCATGACAACCAAAAAGCTAGTGTAGTTGGAAACTCTGATTTTCAAGTTCTTTCTTTTACAATTCTTATCTTTATATGTAACTTTCACAGTCTTTCTTTTATTATAAGATTTTATGGGTGCAATCCGCTGAAAACCCTCAGGAGACAACACTCCTCCTACTAGGGACACCTAGAGGTTTAAAGGCTTGTTGCACATGCTCAGTGCAAACGTGTTGTCTACGAAAGTGTGCTAATTAGTTTTTCTTTTTCTAAATAATTTTCTCCTTCTCTCGAATAAAGAAAATTTGCTCGGGACGATCAAAGTCAAGTTTGGGGGAATTTGTTCAGTCGAAAATATTGCAGTTCTTAACATAACAATTTCCTCACTTTTCTACTTATCTAAATGTGTTTGTTATAAATATAACACATATTACAAGTTCATCTGGAAAATATCAATTACCATGTGTTATACATTATAATCAATACTTTTGAAGGAAATTGTATGTTCATTATTTCACGCATAATATTGTATATCTCTAACATCCTTCATTAAAATCTTATGCAAAAATCAGCCCGGATCAGATATCGGAATCGGAAATTCACCGATAAAATATTGGAAATCAAAGAGTTAAATTCTGGCAGAGATTCAGTAGAGAGAAGAAGATTCTAGATATCATATATGAACCCAGAGACCAAAACCAGAAGACTCAAGAAATTGGAAGCCATGATCTCACCAATCGGCCGCGGAACCACGGCCGAGTCAGGCCGAGTCGCCGAGGATCTGCGGCCGATTCAAGGAGCCGACGATCGAGACTTTTCCAGAAGCTTCCCGGTAACGTCTTATCTTCCTGAGGACGCTTCATAACTACCTAGCTTACTCTAGAAGCCTCTGCATAACTACCTAGCTTATGGGGTGAGCTTGATTAGGGGTTATAAAAAGGGATCTAAGCTTACATTAAAAGGTTGTTGAATTTTAGCACACATTTTGTACACAATTACAAAATCAATTTAGATCTAATTTCAAGATCCCCAATTCTCAAGATCAAGAATCATCGAGAAGTTCGTCAAGCATTCAACACAAGATCCTTTACGCGAAGCCGATTGTCATCAACGAGCACGTGATCCTCAATAGATCCAAGACTCACGGTGATTGAGCAAAGCGAAGATCGACGGAGAAATTACCTCTTCAAAGGAGTGATCGAGAGCGAATTTTCTTGTAATCTCAGATTGAAGAAGTTGTAATTCGAAGTTGAATAATAAAGGTGATCATACTTTTAGTCTTGCTTTCTTTAAATTTTCGCATTATGAAATCTGTATTTGTTGATTCTCTTATTTTCATAATGTGGGAGTAAATCTCTGCTTGCTAAGGATTCGAAGGAATTTGGTAGATCAAATGGTGAAAGAATTCTATATTCATCTTAAGTCTTATGGAGATTATAAACTTTCGCAAAAAGAATCATTAATGTCCAAATTGTGAGTGAGATCAATCTATTGAGATTCTCATCACAATTTGGGGATTAGATTGATAATCTTTCTTGTCAAAAGCTAGATAAGAATGGCAGTCAATGAAAGGACAAGGGGCGATGAAGGAGAAACCCTAGTTTTTTCAAAGGATCCCTAATTCTCATTAATAGCCATCGATCTAGTTGTAATTCTACCAATAGATAAGATGAATCATCTTGAATAATCATCATTGGCTACTAATTCCATTTGAATCCTACAAGCTTCTACAATTTTCTTGATAACTAAATCTTGAACATTATCTTGAATTCTCTTTCTTGAAAAGAATTTCTTAAACTTCTTGAAATGATAAATTCAATCAAATCTTAAAACAATTTGTTGATTTTCCTTACTAATTATTTCGACTCAACTAAAGTAAGAATCGACTTATTCCTCGCATCTCAGTGGACGACCCGTACTCACTAACACTCGCTACACGCGATACCGTTATTGATTGCAGTTATTATACGACTAAAACATTTCACCACTTCTTTACTACAACATCTTTTCTTCACAAATCAAAAAGAAGTGCATGAAATTGATCGAATCAGGGCGCTCCGGCTTTGCCTGCACAGTAACCTCTGCAGGTAGGGGAGATTTCTTCAGCACCTCCGTTAGAGAATTCTTTCTCACCCTCCTAAGCGGATCAAAGTTGTTTCCGGTTAGAACAACAGCGTCAACTTCCATCATTGGAGCTCGTGGAGTAAGACCAGAGGAGGAGTTGCCCCCAGCTTTTCTCACCCGGCGCCAGAGGCGACGTCGAGCGTGCCTTGCGGCAGGGACCGCCTCAGTTTTGGAAGCGGCTTCGTCATGCCACCAGTTTTGCTGAGGGGCTGCTGTTGCCGTCAGCCTGTTGAAAACCGACGTCCTTTTCAGAGTTTGGGGAGGACCGGACAATCTTTCAAAGACCGACTTTCTGATGGGGGAAGTGCTTTTGACGGCTTCGCCCGTAGCAGGAGTTGGGAGGGCTATCCGTTTTGGGGCAGCCCCTTCGGGTATCACGAGCCTCTTTGTACGCCCGTTTGAGCATTGGCTCAGCCTGTTGAGACTGAGACACCGGATTTGGACGGCCCGTTGAGAGAGGCCGTTGTGGTTTTCATTCAATCGAAGACCAACCTCTTGGGAGCTTTCTCTTGCTGCGCTGAGGCACCGAAACTCACTGGAAGGAGTATAGTCCCGAAGAACAATCCAGTAATGGCTTGTGTAACTTGCCCCACAGGCACTGAGAAAATGGAGGCCGTGTTGGGCCCGTAGGTCACTCCTCCAGTTGAGCTAGAATAAGAGTTTCTGTTGCAAGAGGTGCAGTTGGAAGCCATCGATTTTCTGCACAGGAGCAAGACACCACATTATAGTACCTCGAGTCTAAGGGCAGACCTAGCGAACCGCGATTCTGTTCACGAAACACGAAACATGAAGTGTGGAGTAGAATAAGGAAAAGGTCCTACCGGGTGTGCCGGAATCTGTTTACCGCCGAAAATAGAGACGTACTGAGATAGATCGTCTTGCCTGAGTTTGAGGGCAGATGCTGTTTGGATTTATCCATCCACCTCTCCGAAGATACCAAGTTGATTTATGGCACCATATATCGGAGGTTTGGATAGATACGGCCGTTGTAGCAGACTTCATCTGATTCCCCCTCATTTGTGAGGGGTTTTTTGATTGTGGGGACGCTCTTCCCTACAGGAGCAAGCCCCTGTAGTTAATTACGTTATTGTGTTGCGATAACCACTTTCTCCTGCTCCAGCGTGTTGTGTTTGTTTTATTTTGGGTTGCCCGTGGATTGTATACGGAGGCTAATTTGTGTCATCGCCTGTAGGGCGCGGATTAATCCAAATTGGTAGCTTGGTTTGCGTTGACGGGGTCAAGGATTTGCTTGACGGGGTCCACATTGGTAGCTTGGTTTGCCAACGGGAAAGAACATAATACATATTTCTCTCATTTATGAGGTCCATCCGTTCATAGGATATTTGGGTTTGATCTAAGGATCGTTAGTCATATTTGACACTAAGATCAACTTAGAAACAAATGACCATATGGGCTCAATTATTTTAATTTAAGGACATCACGGTCCAACATTCTCTGTTTGGGATGAATATTAGTTTAAGAACGTTTCGGTCTATTATCGTCGTGTTTGAGACAAATATAAGTTTAGGGACGTTTCGGTCCAACATTCCCGTTTTGAGGACGAATGTTAGTTTAAGGACATTTCGGTCCATTATTCCTATTTAGGGGACGAATGTTAGTTTAAGGACATTTCGGTCCAACATCCATCTTGCACGCACGTGTATTTGTTACGTGGCGGAGTGAATGATGGTGACATGGAATAAGCCCAATTTGGGGTGTGATCCGATTTAGGGTGTGCACATCAATTTGAAGGTGCATCAATGTGGGATGAAAGGGGTTGTTGGTTATGGGGGCCCGCCACCTCCCTGAAGACGTTGAGGAATTACAACGACATACATTAGAGGTGTAGAAAGATCTTGAACCAAATCCCGTATTTGAGGGGAAAAGGGGTTATGGTGAACCTAAAAATCGTTAGTCATATTTGAGACTAAGATTACCTTAGGAGATATGGGATGAATATCATTTTGGATATCATGAATGAGAGATCATTAGTCATGTTTGAGACCAAGATCAGTTTGGCAATCACGAGCATATAGACTCGGTTGATTTAAAATCAAAGAGGTTTAACCTCAGGAAACTTAGTCCATTTGAGCTGAGATTGGGTTTCTACACTTACCTAGCAGTGCTAAGCACTAAGACATGTAGCGCTCACGTGTGTTTCATTTGCGGTGCTGGATTAGTGCAAAGCACTAATGTTCTGTGGCGCTCACGTGAGGAACATGTGTTGGGATTCCTTAGCACCCTACTGGGTTTTCACAGCATCAACCATGCCAATTTCAAAATTTTCAAGAGTGCTAATGAACCCTAACCTAGGATCTAGCTAGAGTAATTAGACAAACTAAACATGTAATCTACCATTACACTAAATGAACAAGGAATACAACCTTTGTAGACCGGTCGTTCACTTCTAAAGCTCGGTGTAGTAGTCCATTCGCTGCGAGTAAAGATCTCCTGAACTCTAGTATGAGTTCCCTTGGAGAAATGAACAACCTTGCTCGAAGTCTTCGAGGCTGAAGATGATCTACGTCGAGGAGACTCAAACCCAAGCTACCTCTTCACTAGGTGATGAAATTTGTGAAGAGAACACCCTAAACTAAATGGCAAGTAGTAGAGGATGATGAAGTAGGAAATGAGCTAACTTTAGATTTTATTCTCTCACAATATTTTCTCACCATTTTAAAACCTAGAGAGCTTTCATGAGGAAAAAGAAGATGAAATGATCAAGATGAGAAAATGAAAACTAATGAGGTGAGAATAAAAACCATGGGTGAGTCAGTGTTATACACTAACCCATGTAGAGAATAAATCATGGGTTACAATAATGGTTAGGTTAATAAATATCTACAAATAAAACAAAAGGAGTGGACTTGGTCAGTGGTCCCACAAGCTTCTACAAGCTTCAACACACTTTCCAACCAATTTTGATTTACTTTAAATAAATAAAACCCTCACATTATTATAAGCATGGTGTGAGTCTCATACACCCATGTAGCATGTGGCATCTAGCATGACACAAAAACATGTACACAAATATATATCACATATATACTTAATACACAATCAAGTGAGAAAAGAAATCTTAAGTGAGCTAATACTAGTTAATGTAAATTAATATATCAAATATATAATTATACATTAGATTATTAAATCAATACTCGATTTAATAATCCGGCTATATCACATACAACCGACTAATATCATGCGTATCAATTTATCGAATCAACACTTGATTCGATAACCCGACTATATCGCATATAACCGACCGATGACACAAATCGCGAGAACAGAATACGGTATCGCATACTCTTATTAATCTCAGTCCCGCACATATCACATATGTACTCCTACTTCGTTTCGCTTAAGCAAGAAAACTTCTGTGTAAGACTCTAAAGACTCGTCAATACGCCGGCAGTAGGTGATGATCATATCAAACACCCACAAGCCGCAAGAGACCTGCTAAACGTAACGACCACCCGGGTATTGAGCAATCAGAAGATCAACAAGAAAGCCTGCTCATACTCCTGCAAATCCAATCAGTAACACTACCGTACAGTCCAGTCTCTTCGTCTGATATGTCCCATATCTCGCCTAGAGGTGGTAAACGTCAAACCCCAATAGCTTGATAAGTCATGCCGATGTAAGGTCCATAACGGTCGAGAAACTACTGATAATACTTATCAGTAAATCTCATCTATCCTGGCCAGGGATTTCAGTTATGGCCAATCGAGCATAGCGCAACATCAACCCCCAATACCGGGAGAGACGAATCCACTCCTATCGCTCATTGCTTCCATGTGACTCGGGACTGTACCCAAAAACCACCTGTTTGCACGACTCAGTAGAGCCGTGGTAGGGTGGAAATCAAAGCACAGTGGGAGACACACAAGACTCTATGACGATCTTGGGTCGACAGACTAACCTGTACCAGTGTCAGCAGAGAACTACTATCTGACGTAAGGTATAATACCATCTAGGAGTTCTCGGCGAGTCCGTTCAGTGTACCCAGTCACCACTGAGCACCCGTATACTATCTATGATGTCAAACACCAATGGATATGGGATCATCCATCGCCCATCTCATGGGTCGAGAAGATATACGCTAGTCTACTCTGGAATATCGATGCCCCGTCTCGATATTCCCACGACTATGAACATTGAAGGATGAACTCATGGACTACCCAGGCCTCACTAGTATGATCTGCATCATAATCCTGGTAGTCAAGTACACATCCTAAGGGCTTTATCAACATGTAACAGAGAGACAGTAAGTGTACATGTTATGATAAAGAGCAACCAGATAGCGTACTATCATGTCAAGCAAGAAAGTTCTCCCTATATATGTCCAAGCATCCACTATAATATACATCACATGTACAATAATGGCCTCTAGGGCATACATACAACTAGCAATCTCCCACTTGCACTAAGGCCGGTTGTTGTAGTATAGCATACCCAACATCCTATAAAAGTCTCTCGCAGGAAAGGCCTCAATGAGTGGATCCGCCGTGTTAACCTCTGACTCTACTCTCCTAACCTCGATCTCTTGGAGATCAACCATCTCCATGATCAGGTGATACTGCCTTAGAATATGTCTGGGTCACTAATAGGACCGGGGTTCCTAGGCCAAAACCATACTTCCATTGTCACACAATGGTGGGAACCTAGTTCATCTAATGAACAAATATACACCCAGACTGCCTCTTTGGTAGCATCGTTGATAGCGATATATTCAGCCTTTATCGTCTAGTTTGCCCCAGTATCTAGCCTGGAACTCTTACAACATACCGTTCCTCCACTGAGGGTAAAGACAATGCTTGTGACCGACTTTCAGTCGTCCTTACCACCTTGGGAGCTATCCAGTGATTCTTCCCAGGATCGATTGATACCATCTTACTACACCTAGTGAGAATCCTAACATCCACTTAGATCTATCTCATAGATCAAAAACCCAGGATTTAGGAGGTATCACCTTGATCCTATATGGAGAATCAATGTGATAAGAAGAGATTGACCGAGTGTAGCATAGAAAACACCTTCCCTATCAAGAGTATGCCATCCATGTGCAATACGAGAATGACCACCATACTCTCTACAACCTTTTTGTATTTACAAGGTTCATCTACCATTTTGATGAAGTCAAACGCTTTGACTACCACATCAAAATAGATGTCCGCGATGCCTGCTTTAACTCGTAAAGCAACTGCACACGTTTCCGCTGCTCCCACTGTTTACGAAGCCCTCTGGCTGTGTACTTATAAATGCTCTCTTCTAAATCATTATTTAGAAAAGCAGTCATGACACCCAACCACCATATATCGTAGTCATGGTATGTAGCAATGGCAAGTAGGTTCCTGATGGACTTAAGCATAGCCACTGGAGAAAAGGTTTCATCATTATCCACGCCTGGTCAATGGCGAGAACCTTTTGCAACAAGTCTAGCTTTGAAAGTCTCAACTTTTCCATCTACACCAAGTAATCTTCTTAAGATATACTTGCTCCTGGTGAGGATTTAACCCTTCAGATATAGCAACCAAAGTCCATACTTTGTAGGTGTATATAGATTCCAACTCAGATCGCTTAGCATCCAGCCATTCTTACAGAGTCCCCAATCATGATGGCTTGCTCGAAACCAGTTGGGTCATCATCTCATGATGCAATCCTCGCTCCCACTGTCATCGAGAAAACCGTAGTATCTCTCAGACGGATGAGGAACCCTACCAGATCGGCGGAGAGGCTGAGGTTCATCGGGAACTATTGAATCCTTCGGTTCTACCAAATCATCAGCTATAGTTTGTATAGCTGGAACTCCTTCCAGTTCTACCTCATGACCACAAATTTCTTTCAAAATAAATTCATATTCTAAAAAGGTGGGCATGCCGAGAAATAAAACACCTTTTGTTCCTTAGTTCGGTAGAAGATATTCCCTTGCGAATGCTTGGGATATCCAACAAACTTCCACAGGACTGACCTTGCCTCGAACTTGTCCGGTTATTGCTTTTGACCTCAAATCTTAACATGCTTAAAAGATGGTCTCTTCCCATTCCATATCACATATGGAGTTGGTAGGCTTCTGATTTGGTTGGAACTCTATTCAATAGGTTTACAGCTTCTCAAGTGCATAACCCCAAAGGAAATAGGCAACTCGGTAGTACTCATTATAGAGAGCACCATATCTAATCGGGTGCAATTGCTCCGTCCCGATACACCGACGTGCTGTGGTGTATACGGAGAAGTAATGATGAGAGAGAATCTCATTCTCCTTTAAAATAGTCCAGGAATTCCATGCACAAGTATTCTCCTCCTTGATCATATCATAGGACATAATACTTATACCCATTTTGGTTCTCTACTTCATATTTATATTCATTGAATTTCTCAAAAGGTTCAGGCTTGTGTTTCAACAGGAACACATGTCCGAATCCTAAGAGATCATCAGTGAATATAATGAAGTTCAAAGAACCAGTCTTGGTATGTGTAGACAGGGGACCACATACATCATCATGTATCAGTCCTAAGAGTTCACTAACCCTTTCTCTGTTTCAAGTAAACGGAGCTATGGTAATCTTATCTTTGTGACATGACTGGCAAGTTTCACAAGATGTAAATTCAAACTGATTTAAATATGCATCTTAATGTAACTTAGCTAGTTGGGTCGCATTGATATGACCTAGTCTAGAATGCCATAAGTAGGATTCATTCATTTCTGAACTCTTCCTCTTGTGTGTGTTTTGTACGTTAAGAACTGTGGTTTGATTTAGAACGTATATGTCATTAGATAACGTGCCTGAATCGATCAACTCTTGATATAGGAAATGTTCAAAACATTATCCAATAATACAAAATTATATCCTTCTTTACTTAATAAAGAGACTGATATGATGTTGTATATCAGGTTCGGTATCTAATAACATTCGTTCAGAATCAATGTATTTGGTAATACAAGGTGATAACTGCCAACTGATTTGGCTGCAACATTTGCACCAATCTCTATACTTAGAGACATATCACCCTATTCTCAGTTCTCTACCTATCCATAACCCATGTAACAGATTACATATGCGAGATCCTGATCCGGTATCAAATACCCAGGACGTAGAGGATACTGAGAAAAAGTTCTCTGTAACGAACACACCCGAAGAAGATGCATCAATATGCACTTTCTTCGTTTGGGCGGCATGGGAATCCCAATATTCCCCTATTTCCATCTCGGTCTTATAACAATTATAAGTTGGAGCGGGACCAACGTTTCTCAGCTTAGTATAACAAGCGGGTTCGGGCAATACATCCATATTATTATCTTGATTAAGACGTGACATGGTCGCTACCTGGAGAGAGAGAGAAGAAAACACTCTGCGTGCGCTCTTGCAAGATTAGATTATATATATTTTATCTAATCAGGATGGCTCCCACTGTTTTTATCAAATCATCCTTCAAACCTTAAAAGGAAAGACTAGCCGGGATTAATTACACGCAACAAGTTCGCCAATCTTTCAGCCAGGCCAGTGCCGGTACTTTGAGGGAGGTTCTCCGTGCTTTCGCACGGACCTAATTAAAATAAATCTCGTTTTCTCAGGGGCGCAACCCCGTTGACACCTTTCTAGACACCTACTTGATCAGCTAATTGTAAAGTGCAAAACTCTCCCGGGAGTAACAATTACTCACAGTGGGTATCAGGATCCAACTATCCCATAGATGGTATGCAATCTCATTGCAAATTTCAACACTTGAAACTCCCGATACTAGTTTTTACCCCTAGCACTTATGACCTTGACTATAATCAACATGTCATAAGCACTAGTCAAGTTCTACCCGTCATTTCTTGATTAATTAGACCCACCCATATGACCCGTGACTATAATCAACATAATCACATAACTGTCCTAATTAATCGCATCATATGCTGTGTAGGAATACATCACTTATCTACCGTACATTATGCCTTGACTATGATCAACATACGCAGCACGAATACTAAGTACTCTACTTCCTAAAATGACGGAGGGTTGCGGATGGTTTTTGTGAAAACCTTTAACGCTTTGAACTTGATCTCGCTGCAAAATCAAATAGTTTTAAAAGGAGTGGCTTAAGCTCCGCTTTTTGAAACTTTGCTTTTTCGTAAAAAGCCAAGTGCGTTTCAAATTCAATTCTACAACATCTTTAGGTTTATTTTCTTTCATTAATCTCATTAATGAATGTCCCATCATTTCTGTTACCTAAGCATCACAGATAAATACAACGTACGCTTATGCCATCTGCATTCGCCACGAAGTCCCGTCATGCACCGTTATGTTAGGTAACTAACGGCAGGACGGGACGGGGCTAGCGCGGGTGAAAAACATAAGCAACGTCTACAATATATCATATATATTATAATGTATCCATCTCAAAATATAAAGTGATCACATCACAGAAAATCAGCAGCAGAAGACAACATATGAAATATTGGATATACTAGGATTTCCGGGTTTTAATATAAGCCTGTATAAAACACGGATTCCACGGTCGTGATGAATAGCCAAACCCACATCCCTAGACCCCTACGAGAGTGGCAAACAGCCCTACCAATTCTAGAGTTAGGAGACCCGGACTCGACTTTTCGAGATGGCCTCCCACTGGACTCTAGAACCCGGTTAGTTGTGTTCCCCTCCTTGGGTCAATCCTAATGCGGAAAAGTAAATAATATACATCAACGGTGACATCTTCCTCAACTCGGAAGTGCCCCAATAAAAGAATATTACATACAAGTTTTTATATTAATGAAAAAGAAAAACTCATCTCATATAAAAAAAAACCCGGCTATTCAAACACGACGATCCAATATAACATATCACAGCAACACATAACATCACATGTCATCAACGTAAGTAAATATGTGTATCCCAATTGTCGTTGACATATAGCAATGAATCTGGCGATACACCACACATTACACTTACGGTCGCAGAAAAGAAAATGAAAACTACAACAGTTGGAATCCGCAACCACCTTAGACATCATAAATCCGAAATATCTCATATTCTGAATTTCATGCCTAACATTATGAATTCCTTAGACATCACATGCCTAACAATTATAAACCCCGCATTTTAGTCTCGATATTGAAAACACTTTTCAATAACAAGTCGGGCAATTCAACAAGATTCCCAACATCCCGATCGAATGCTCGTCGGAAACTTTAGTAGACGGTCGCACCCCCGATACCGACGACGAAGTGCACTTAGGGGGAACACCGCGGCCGCGAGTACCCAGACGGATGCTTTTGGCAACGGAGTTCTCCTACAGTCACTTGGTCGGGGCTATAAGGCGTGGCTATCTAGTAAGATTACCCGGCGAGTGACCGCGTACGCTACGTGATTGCCACGGACTTTTGATGACATCAAAATCCCATGGCAACCGATCAAATAAGACTAAATTTCTAGATTTATAAAATTCAAATATTGTTGATTCCAAGTATTGTATCCCATCACAAATATCCAGACGACGTTAAACTTTTCGATTGATTAATCAAAATCCCACAATTCTCCGAGAGCTCAACTCTTGAGCACAGTTCAAAAATACCCAAAACATGCCGCAGCACCTATGGATCAACCGTAGAAGGGCAAACCCAAGCCTCATTAATGGCACCGCGGAACTGCCGCAAACCCTAAGGTTCGAAAGCGGTTCCATGGTCATTATATCGAGTTAGGGTTTCATTCTTCTAAAGGGTCCACAGAATCGCTTGCATGATTTTCCGAATACCTTAAACTTGGAAAATGGGTTTTTGACATTCGTTCGAACTTTTTAACTTTGCTTAGATAACATGTGAAACCCCGAAACCAATGTTAAACTACGAATACGAAATACTCCAAGTTTCCTATACAGTAAGACTGCATCACATGAAATCTTAGGAAAAACAAACAACACCTGAAACACCAAAACCCAGAGCCTGGAACACCACCAAAATTTAAAGCCTAAATTCCACAAAACACCCGAGGAGCTCGGAAATTTTGCACTACTGGCTGGCCAAAAACCGAGCAAAACGGGTAAAATTTTGGTAGTGTTCATTTTGTGTCTCATACATCATTCTGCACTTGTGTAAAAAAAATTTCGAGGTCATTTACAAAACGACAGAAACTAGTTTTCGATGTTTCAAGTTTCGGAGTTTCGTAATCTAATAAATATCGTCTAATACTCTAGCCCGGCTCCGATGCCACTGTTGGGATTCCTTAGCACCCTACTGGGTTTTCACAGCATCTACCATGCCAATTTCAAAATTTTCAAGAGTACTAATGAACCCTAACCTAGGATCTAGCTAGAGTAATTAGACAAACTAAACATGTAATCTACCATTACACTAAATGAACAAGAAATACAACCTTTGTAGACCGGTCCTTCACTTCTAAAGCTCCGTGTAGTAGTCCCTTCACTGCGAGTAAAGATCTCCCGAACTCTAGTATGGGTTCCCTTGGAGAAATGAACAACCTTGCTCGAAGTCTTCGAGGCCGAAAATGATCAACATCGAGAAGACTCAAACCCAAGCTACCTCTTCACTAGGTGATGAAATTTATGAAAAGAACACCCTAAACTAAATGGAAAGTAGTAGAGGATGATGAAGTAGGAAATAGGCTCACTTTAGATTTTATTTTCTCACAATATTTTCTCACCATTTTAAAACCTAGAGAATAAACCATGGGTTACAATATGAGAAAATAAAAACTAATGAGGTGAGAATAACAGCCATGGGTGAGTTAGTGTCATACACTAACCCATGTAGAGAATAAACCATGGGTTACAATAATGGTTAGGTTAATAAATATCTACAAGTAAAACAAAAAGAGTGGACTTGGTCAATGGTTCCACAAGCTTCTACAAGCTTCAACCATGTGACAATTTCCAACCAATTTTAATTTACTTTAAAGAAATAAAACCCTCATATTATTATAAGCATGGCGTGAGTCTCATACACCCATGTAGCATGTGGCAACTAGCATGACACAAAAACATGTACACAAATATATATCACATATATACTTAATGCACAATCAACTGAGAAAAGAAGTCTTAAGTGAGCTAATACTAGTTAATGTAAATTAATATATCAAATATATAATTATACATTAGATTATTAAATCGATACTCGATTTAATAATCCGGCTATATCACATACAACCGACTAATATCGTGTGTATCAATTTATCGAATCAACACTTGATTCGATAACCCGGCTATATAGCATATAACCGACCGATGACACAAATCGCGAGAACAGAATATGGTATCACATACTCGTATTAATCTCGGTCCCGCATATATCATATATGTGCTCCTATTTCGTTTCGCTTAAGCAAGGAAACCTCTGTGTAAGACTCTAAAGACTCGTCAATACGCCGGCAGTAGGTGATGATCATATCAAACACCCACAAGCCGCAAGAGGCCTGCTAAACGTAATGGCCACCCGGGTATTAAGCGATCAGAAGATCAACAAGCAAGCCTGCTCATACTCCTGCGAATCCAATCAGTAACAATACCGTACAGTCTAGTCTCTTCGTTTGATATGTAGCATATCTCGCCTAGGGATGGTAAACGTAAGACCCCAATAGCTTAATAAGTCATGCCGATGTAAGGTCCATAACGGTCGAGAAACAACTGATAACACTTATCAGTAAATCTCATCTACCCTGGCTAGGGATTTCAGTTATGGCCAATCGAGCATAGCGCAACATCAACCCCCAATACCGGGAGAGACGAATCCCCTCCTATCGCTCATTGCCTCCATGTGACTCAGGACTGTACCACAAAACCACCTGTTTGCACGACTCGGTAGAGCCATGATAGGGTGAAAATCAAAGCACGGTGGGAGACACACAAGACTCTATGACGATCTCGGGTCGACAGACTAACCTGTACCAGTGTCACCAGAGAACTGCTATCTGATATGAGGTATAATACCATCTAGGAGTTCTCGGCGAGTCCGTTCAGTGTACCCAGTCACCACTGAGTACCCGTATACCATCTCTGATGTCAAACACCAATGGATATGGGATCATCCATCGATCATCTTATAGGTCGAGAAGATATACGCTAGTCTACTCTGGAATATTGATGCCCCGTCTCGATATTCTTACGACTAGGAACATTGAAGGATGAACTCATGGACTACCCAGGCCTCACTAGTATGATCTGCATCATAATCCTGGTAGTCAAGTACACATCCTAAGGGCTTTATCAACATATAACAGAGAGACAGTAAGTGTACATGTTAAGATAAAGAGCAACCAGATAGCGTACTATCATGTCGAGCATGAAAGTCCTCCCTATATATGTCCAAGCATCCACTATAATATACATCTCATGTACAATAATGGCCTCTAGGGTATACATACAACTAATAACATGTGAGGCGCTCAGATATGGGCGCTGCCTAATCAGTGCTAAGAAATTTAGTCATTTTGACTGATTATAGAATGCTATGCACTTTGCATGGCACTCACGTGGGAAGCACGTGAGTGCAGAGCATTGATTTTGGGTTTTGTTTGTTCACCCCCTTTTCCTCTAGACAGAAGTGCTCAGCACTTGGCTAGAGCTCTGGTGCTCACATATGAATCGCGTGAGGCACTCAGCCTTCTTTTTTTTGGTTCACGTGCATTTCATGTGATTGCTTTATTTTTGGGATGCTGGATTGTTTTATTTGGTGGCTGCCCAATCAACCCAAATGAGTTTTCTTTTATTCGTTGGACACTTACGTGGGAAACACGTGATGCGTTTTAGCTCTTCTTTTATTTGCTTTAGGCACTCACATGGGAAACACATGAGGCGCTGTAATAGTGCTAAGCACTAATTTTGCTCACGTGTGTTCCACGTGATACGCCAAGTTTTTGTTTATAGAGATGTTAATCTCTGTTAATGACATTTTAGTAATTGATGATCATTAAAATTTCTGTTTTGAAAATCTTGGATCATTTTTTTTATTGGAGAACTTAGTTCTTTTATTTTATACGAACTAAGTTCTTTATGTAGGGTTAAACCCTAATTTTAGAGGAATTAAATTCTCATATGTTCCTTTTCTTTCTCTCTCTTTTTAAGCTAATTCTTTTCTCCTAAGTTTTGAATCTGAAGAACAGAATCTCCCCGATGAGAATTAAATTCTCAACTTGTGGGGAGATTTGCGTTTACAAATCTTAACCAGAGGAAGAACTAAGTTATTATGTGAAGGGTTAAACCCTTAGATAGGTAAAAGAGGTATTATGAGCTTTGTGTTTTCTTTACCTAGGGTTCTAAGAAGGAAAGTCTTCTTCTTTGAGAATTAAATTCTCTGTTCTTTCAAGAGCTCACTGTATTTTTTTTGCACAAGCTTATAGGGGTTTTTTTCTTTTCGAAACTTGAAGTCGCGGGTCCATTATATAGTGGAGGCAAGTTTGTTAATTAATTTTGAGAAAATCTCTCATTGAAAGATCCCAATTGATTTAATTGGACTCAAAATTGATTTGGGGAATTTCACCCACCATTGGATCTTTGATCCAAGTGTTTTTGTCTCACAGAATATGTTTTCTTGTTTTAACAAGATTGGGGGAATATTTTCCCGTATATAGAAATTTATTCTACTAAACGGTGATATTTTTATCACCATGTGATTTTTAATCTAAGGGTGCTCGATTTAACAGAGCACAATCTTTATCTGTTTAGAAAGATATAGGAAATATTTTCCATCTCATTGGATCTTTGATCCACTAACTTTGTATTTAACAGAAAATACCATTTCCCATAGAATTTAATTCTATGCTTAATCACCATTGGATTTTTGATCCAACGGTTCCTTGTTTAATAGAGAGGATCTTTCACTTTTTAGAAAAATCTAAGGAAGTATTTCCAAAAAGTAGAATTTAATTCTACGTAAGGATATGCCCTCACGTGTTTAACACGTGAGGCTTATTTAGCTTCTTTAATTTGGCGCCCATATGCCTTGCATATGGGCGCTCACGTGTTTAACACGTGATCTCAATTTGGCATTTGGCTATTTACTCTTAATGCTCATATGCTTTGCATATAAAAATAGAATTTAATTCTATGCATAGAGTTTAACTCTATCTGAAGCTAATACTTCAAAAGGGGTATTTCCATGTGTTTAACACATGACCCCTATTGAGGATTTTCTTTTTTGCTTATAGGCGCTCACGTATTTAACACGTGAGGCCCATTTATCCTTTAATTGTTCGATTGCGGCACCTATATGCTTTGTATATAGGCGCTCACGTGTTTAACACGTAAGGCTTATTTAGCATATAGTTGTTTGATTGCAGCGCCCACGTGTTTAACACGTGAGGCTTATTTAGCCTATAGTTATTTGATTGCATCATTTATATGCTTTGCATATAGACGCTCACGTGCTTAACACGTGAGGTTTGAGTAGTGGGGAATTTTCTCCTCTTTTCTCTCTTTTTATGAGGGAACAGTCCCGATCTATTTTATGGGTCGGGGCAGGTAGATCGTTTGGTCTTCTCCCTCCATCCTTCTACCGAGGAATCTACACAGTAGAACGTTCAGAAACAGCATGGCGTTCGGGGTTTGTGTATCCCTGACTTCCGGGTCTATGTAGCATTCACTGTGCGCCTTAATTTTTGCACATATCCTCGATGATGTAAGCAGATCGCTGACAGGATGGCGTCATCATCAATACATCGCTTCGCTTGCTTGGGGCATCATGGCGACAGGCTGACAGTCGATTTCGTGCCATGTGGCCACATTTGGATGGCGAATTGTGAGACATTGCTTCAGCCGATCAAACTCGCGTTAGGGGGAAGCATCCAATGGTTGGCTACCGCGTAACACCATCTGGAACGTTGGGCATGACGCTTTGTTTTGGCTAGAGCGGATCTAGGCCATTAGATAGCCTTTGCTGAGTGTATAAATAGGGACAGCATGTCCCCAATAAACCCATTTACTTCACTTACCTTCTGTTGTCTGTGGATTGCTCGGTGCTCCCGCTCTTAGGTCGGATCTACAGTTCAAACCCTTCTTCAGCTCCTCTTCGTTTGAATTAGGTCAAATGTCTTCTTATGAACCTCTAGTAGATGTAGTTACGGTAGAGTCAAAAGATGAGGCTTCAACCTCTGAAGCCGAGTCTAGTGGGTCTTCCTCATCTTCCTCGGTTTCTGATAGCTGGGGATGTTCTTCTTCCTATGTGTTGGGTCCGCCCCCAAGGGGTGGTGATTCCCTCGTTCCCCATCATCAAAGGGCTAAAAAGGCCCCTAAGGTGTGTATCGAGAACACTTGTGACGCTGCCTCGACACTGAACAGGTTGGACAAGCTTTCCGACATATGAACTTATTTCCACATTCGCTCTGGCTACACGCTCCGTCTGGCCAGGGAGGGCGAACGAACAGACCAGGTACAGTAATGAGACTACCCTGTATTTGGAAGCGTTCCGAGCAGGGATGTGTCTGCCTTTTCGCCCGATATTTGTGCAGTGCTTCACTGTTATCAACTCTCCCTACGCCAGCTATCACCGAATTCATGGAGGATTCTCCTCGGATTCCTGGTCCAGCTTAAAATTGATCGGATCCCCATTAATCTAGGGATTCTCTTGTCCTTACTTTGCTATAAGAACCTTCAAGGTACCGCTAAGGATGAACCGAGTTAGGTGTATTTTTCTTTTAAGAAGCTCAAGGATAGGGCGGCGGCGTCAGGGTTAGTGTTCGTCCCTTCTTCTATCCATGAGTGGAAAGAGAAGTTCATCTTTGTCGGTCCTCCGAAAGAAGAGGAGTGACCGGTGCCCACGTAGTGGCATAGGGTAGATTGCCCGAAAGCCAAGCTGTCGAATGCCCCAGAGGGGGGATCGTGTCTCGGTGGGAGCCGATCCAGCACGCTGACGCCTTGCTTTTCGAGCAGGCCTTGAGCTGGGCGAGGCGCAGTCTCATGCACTTCTTAGGTAAGTTAGGTCTCAGCCGATCAATTTAGACATGGTACATTTTGTTGCTTTTGTTGCTAACCCTTTTTTTGTTTCTTCCCGCAGAGCCCATAGACCGGTCAAAGATAATGGCCGCCTTGGCCGCCAAGTTACAGGGCAGAAAGGGCGGCGGCGGCTCGTCCAAGCCCGCGCTGAGTGGGACGCTCTACCATGGGTCCTCGGCAAAAACTGTTGTCCCTCCACCTTCCCCTAAGGAGCACGGGAGTGGAGGGCGAAAACAAACCCAGGAACAGGTTCCTCGGGTGAGGCCGAAGGCGCCTTTTTCCGCCAAGTCTCCGGCCAAGAGGCTCAAGAAGGTGGTTTCTCGGCCGTCTCCGGCTGGGATACACATACAGGAAGGCGACTTCTACCTCGAGGTGCCATCGGGGCTATCCGTGGCTGACAGCTTGCTGGCGGATATGGAGAAAGCGGCGGGGGACAAGATACCTTGGGGCATCATGAAAGCCAAGGTCGCTGCGATAGCCCAAGAGGCCGTCCAGGTTAATGATTTCTCCGTAAGTTTTTCAAGTACTTTTTCCCCTGTTTAGTCCCTGGCAAATGTTGTCTGCTTTTTTCTGCAGGTTTTCTAACACTGTGCCCTCCTTGTAGCCATGGAGGTCGAAGAAGTTACTCCGGCGATAAAAAAAGGCCGGGGAAACATCTTCGTGGGAGGAGGAAATACTCGCCAGGCTAAAGGAGACCGAGGATAACGCCACCTCCCTCGAGTCGTGGCTGGTCTCAGAGGGGATGAAAGCCACGAGGCTGATGGAATCCCACCGGGCTTTGACTAAGTCCAACCAGGCCTTGAAGGCCTAGGTTGGAAAATTCTACGAGCTCTTTGATGCCATGAGGAAGCAAAGAGACTCGTTCAAGGAGGATGCCCGGGCAGCCAACGAAGCGGCGAAAAGAGCTAAGGAGAAGGCGGAGAAGGCTGTGGAAGACTACAAAATGTTCGACCAGTTCTACGTCGACCTCGCCAATTCCGTGTCCATTGGGTGGCATAATGCCCTCGACGCCGTTAAGTAGATAGTTCCGATATTCGACGACCTAGAGCTCCGCGTGAGGTACCCCCTCCCGGAGAAAGAGCTAAAGGGCGGAGGCGCCGGTCAGGCAGGCGGTGAGGAGTCCTTAGCCAAGAAGACGACTTGAAGACGTCGTTCTCCCTACTCTCTTTCTTTTCCTTTATTTTCCATTCTAAGCCCTCGGGCAATTTCGCTACAATTTTGTAAAGTTGAGGAGCTCATAATACCTTGTACATAATTTTGTCAGTAATGAAGTATATTTTGCTCGTCCGTAATATGTTTGGTTAAAAAAAAAATTCGTCTTTACTTTATTTTTCCAAGTGTTGATAGACCGGTGCCCCCCTCTCCCAGGAGACGAGGTAACGTGGGTCGAGCGAACAGTAGGTTTATCCTTCCAAGTGCAGAAAGACCGACCCCGGAAATGAGGTAATGTGAGCTGAACGAACACTAGGTTTATTTCTTCCAAGTATAGATAGACCGGTGTCCTTTTAGAAACTCCCGGACCGAACTTTGCAAAGCTTGGTGATATCCCCTCTTCGGATTTGAGTGGAATTAAAGTTGGGCCGGCTATCGACCATGGACGAGTTTTCTTTACTTGGGCTAATGCAGGAGTCTGTCTGCTTCGAGTATGCGTGCCGGGTAGGGGTCTGCCTGCTGGTTTAATGTGAGGTCTTAGGATCTCCCGTTTAGGCCGAGCAGGAATCTGTTCGTCATGAATGGGTGTGCATCGGCATCAAGCAGGAGTCTACCCGTGCAGAGACTTGAGATTCACAGTTTAGGCCGAGCGGGAATCTACTCGTTGTGAATTGGTGATTGATTTGAAAAACTGGCATTATGTGTTCTAAATACCGCAATCAATAACGATGTCGCAATAACTAGCCGATAGTGAATACGGGCCGTCCACAGGGAAATGGTGAATTACGTATCTTATTTTAGACGAGTTAATAAAGAAAAGTGGGATTTTTATAGTTTTATACTAAGAAGATTTTAAAAATTTATAAGAGAAGGGCTTGTAGGGTTTATAGGATTGAGTAGTTAATAGATAGAGTTTTAAAAATAATTCTTTTAATCTTTTAATTATTTAATACTAGAGAAATAGCGATGAATATGGATTAGGGTTCTTGGAGGAATTAAGGTTTTCCTTTACTGACCCTTGTCCTTCCATTGATCCCTATTTATCTCAATCCCTCAACAAAGCAAGTTTTAACGAATCTCAAATCGTGGTCGTGACAATCATGAATTGATAGCACGCCCAATAAGAGAGTTAAAACTTATTTTGCTAAAGTTTATACAAATTAAAACTTAAAAAGAAGTTAGTGGATTTCTTCGTCCATTATACTACCATATCCTATAAACCTTAACAATCAAGAATTTACTCGCTCATTGAGATAAACGAGAGGAAAGGTTAAAAATTAATGAACCCATAGAAATAACAAGATTAAAATTGCGGAAAGTAAATCCAGAAAATAAAGTGCGGAAAGTAATGAAACAAGATTTTAAAAAAATACCTTTTATTGAATAATCAATTGCATTACAGACTTTGACTGCTGAAAAACTAAACTACAAACCCTAACTTTCTTGAGAGATCTAGATTGCTCGATCGATAGATCGGTGGATAGATAGATTTACCTTAATTACTCTCAGTCCTTTTTATAGGCTCTGAAACTTGAAACCCTAGACGTCATCTTAAAGTATGTGCAAAGACAATCAAGCCTCTGAATTTTCATATCCAACGGCCACCAATGAACCGCGCTTCCGCCGCCCTTTGTTGCCTTTAGCCGCGGATCCGCTGCCTCTTGGTGGCGTTGCATCTCCAGATGCTTCGTGCCTTCTTCTCTTGATATTTGGAGCTTCTCTTTCTCTCTGTAGTTGCGAGATTCTTCTAAAAGTTGGCAGATTTGGTTTGCTGATTTGATTTGATTTGATTTCCTCAATCCTCTTTGCAGTCTTGAACTGATTTGTTATTTTAAATATGCACAATATCTCAAATCAAATTGTTAATAGCATTTGGTTTATTTGAGATAATATTCTATCCAATTAATTGATATGATATCTTAATAATATCTGTTAAGAATATTTGATATGATATAATATGCATATTTTAATAATTAATAATCTTATGGATATTTTATTTAAATATGATATGCATATATTCTCCAATTATATTAATTATAAATTAAGAAACATATGACAAAATCCTTTTACAAATAAACCCACATATGTTCTTAAATTATAAATAACATCATTTAGTAATTAATAATAAGAAAAATGACCGTACAAATGTGCAATAAATATGATTGATCAAATACCCCAAACTTATCTTTGATCGTCCCGAGCAAACTGTTTTATTTTAAAAAGAAAACGAAAAACCTAGCACACTTTCGTAGGCAACACGATTGCACTTAGCTCGTGCAACAAGCCTTTAAACTTCTAAGTGTCCCTAGTAAGAGGAATGTTGTCTTCTGAGGGTTTTCAGCGGATTTCACCCACGAAATCCTAAAATTTAAAAAATAAAGGAAAGAAGACGGAAATTACATGCAAAGATAAAAATATATAAAAGAAAAACTTGAAAATAGGAATTTCAAACTACACTAGTTTTTTAGTTATCATGAGCCCTATCTTAATGGTCTTGAAAAGATGTCGGAAATCACATCCTCCCTCAATAAAACATCGTCTTTAGTTTTCCTCCCTATCTCTTCTCCAAATATCGATCATATACCCCTACGTGAGTATAAAATTCGTCCCTACACTTGGAAAATTTAATTCAAGCTATCATATCCTTTGTCTATATTTCTCAGTACTTTTTAGTCGGTGATGTTTTAGAAAGAGTTGCTCACACATTCTTCATGCGACCGTTAATACTTCTTGAGGCACTAACCAACCGATTACTGAATGTGCTTACTTTTTAAGGTGTACTTAGCAATATCCTAGTCTTGCAACACCTAAGGCTTAGCAGTGACCCCCCAACCAGTTGGTCTAAAGCACTAGGTGATAAGGTACCCTCGCTATATTTTTTATATGCTGCCTTAAGTAATTACAAAACCAGTGTTCATTTTTATTTTAAATTTTATTTTATGTGTCATTTATATTGTGTTGATTTTTATTTTTTTATACTAAAGTTTTCAGGAAAGAGTATTTCAAGGTATTCTCTATTATCCTAAGTTTCAAGATGTGTGCAAGTACATATAGTAGGGTATCAACGTTCAGAAGTTTGGACTCGAAAATAGGGACTATTTTTCAGACTTATTTCTATCCGCAGATTAGTTATTTCTTTATCTTACTAACTCTTGGGACAACAGCTCATGACCACATATTACTAGTTTTGTTTTAAAACATCTAATTTTCTTTCATTTCTTAAGTCTCTTCCTCTCATTTATATGTATTTTTCACTTTCTCACTTTTATTTTCAAAAAAAATAGTTAGTTTTTTTTGTGCATATGATGCGTCGATACATAGAAACCTTCCCCCCAAACTTGTTTACAGCAGTGTCCTCACTGATGTGGTCCTTTAAGCTCAAAACCTGTAAACTTGGGAGGAAAAGTTCTCAAAGATTAGTAAATGGGAAAAGAGTTAATGATAGTGAAATCCTCTTCCAAACTTGTTTTTAGCTCACAATTGTGCAAAAATTTCCTTTCATTCAAGAGCCAAAAAATATTTTTCTTCCCCCCAAACTTAATTAAAACAGTGTTTCCACTATTTAAGCATTTGAAGTTCAAAATAAGAGAAGAAAAAATTGCAGTAGTAAATACAAGGCTTTACAAATCCCCAAAACCAACACCAACCATTCAAATATTTTATCAAGATAACAACATGGTTGGTAAAAGATAGTATAACGGATAGATGTGAAAAAGACTCAAGACTGTATAAGAATTGAGGTTGTATCATTTCTCGAGTAGAAGAAACAGAAATGAAAGTAACGATAAGAGATGATATGGGTGGAAGATAAGAAGTGTAATCGAAAGGTTTTACGTCTCGGTTGGTGGAGACGAAAAAGTGAGTGTGAATGAAAACGAGAATGTAAAAGATAAAGAATGGGGGGAATAGTCGCATTCTCATATGTGATAAGAAGAAGGGGTGGCGGTTCAACTTCTTTGGCCTCAAAGGGAGGCGCACGAATTTCCAGTGGAGGTTGATTCATTACAGCATCCAGGTCTTCAAAGAACGCGAGTTCTTTGGTGAAAAAATCTTCGAAACTTTCATCAATGATCTCATCGGAAAGAAAGGAATTAATATCTATATTAGTGGAATAGGCAGATCACTATGAAGGTTGAAAGTTTTAAGGTCAATGTGTTGCGCACCATGATTCAAAACACTTGATTTGTCAAAAATTATGGAGGCAGGAGAATCGAAAAGCTTGTCTACCTTATCCTTAAAAGAGTCTAAATCATGTGATCTTTCAAGAATCATAGAACTCAAAATATCGGAGTGTGGTTCATCAAATCTCGGTGGAATTGAAAGAAGATGAGAAGAACCAAAAAAGTGTGTAATGAAATGGGTAAACGAACTTGGGTGTAGAGCATTGTTGATTCAGATGTGGGAGATGAAGACCGAATATCGTTTTGCATATCGGATAGGTTGATAGTAAGAATAGGATCGGTTAAATGTACAGAAAAATATTCATATTCAATGGAAGGGACATGATGGGTCGGGGAATCCAACTCATCCAACATAGCAAGTTCATCTTCAAAGATATTTTCAATACTGATCTCACTAGCACCTTTAGTCAAATCAAACGAATAGTTCTTTAAAATTCATCAATTATATTATCCTCAATTGATGGATCACTTGGTTCACTTAATGAAATTAGAAGGTTTGAAATGTCAAGTTTAGTCGGATAAGGATCGGTTTGATTTGGACTGGTGTAAGGCTCGCTTTCATACTCATGACTGGAAAAGTCAAACATGTTATTCTCGGGCACCTCATCAATTAGATTATTAAGCGGTTGATCATCAAATACATTCGGTTGGATTTCAGGATGGAAGGTGTTGAAATTAAAAGAATTGGTTCTGGTTTGATTTGGAGGGATCCCTGGTTCTTTCTCACTACTCAACTCCAACTCTACTTCAAAACTAGACATGGTTTGTAAAGAAGTATCAATGAAGGATTCTCTTTGAACCATCGAAATTCCTAATTGATGTTCAGAAGCAATGTCTAGATAAGGTGCAAAAGTTGAGTATGGTTAGAATGTGTTTAATTGTTGGCAATGGGCGAGTTCAATATGTTCCGCAATAAAAATGGGTTTACGAGTTGCCACATTAGCCTCAAGAGAAGTATCAACATGAGAGGGTGTGAAAGTTTGGTATTGTTGATAAGAGTTAGATGGTTGTAACCAATTTTCATAAATAGGATTACGATCAACATTTTGATATGAAGAAAATTGAGATTGGTTGAATTGTTGGCGACTGGATTTTGCAATTTGCTCAGCAATGGTCATGGGTCGAAAAGTTGCCATATTCGCCTCAAAAGGAGTATCAATATTTTCATATGGAAATGATTGTAATTGTTGTCCTAAGGGTTTTAGAGTAGTGAAAGGTATGAAACTTTGGCTACGGTCTTTCGCAATATGTTCAGCAATGGACATGGGTTTAAAAGTTTCCTCACTAACCTTAAAAGGATTATCAACATAAGAAGGTGTTGAATTTTGACACGTTTGATAGGAATTTGAGTGAGCTGTCTAACTGTTATGTCTAGAGGCCTCTATCCAATCCCTTAAAAAATAGTGGGCTCGGAAGTTCTACCAAAACAATAACGATATAAAGAAATATCTGGTTGTGTATAGCAAATATTGCCAAAAGTTGGTCGGTTTGGATTACCCATCATAAGAAAGTGAAAAGAATTTAAGATGAAAAGAAAAGATGGTGAAATGGTAGGGTTTTTTAAAGTTTTTTTTGGATTTTTTGAAGATTGTTTTGCTTGGCAAGAGGGACTCGACTCAAACAATCATAAACGTGCATAAACAACACCTAGAATTAGGGTCGCCTAATTCAAATCACTAGACCGCTCCTAGACTTCCAAAGGACAAGACGTAGGATAAATTCTCTATCACCTTATTATCAATCTTGCAGCCTGGTAAGTACCGGGTAAGTGGGAGGTATCCGTTATACGAATCACTAAAATAGCGGGCCTAATTAAATAAACCACTTTCATTAGTCACACTTTCCTTAGACACCACAAGAAAAATGCGAATAAGCAATAGATTACCCATGACCTTCTCTTGTCCTTGTTGAGTGCAATTGTCCTTAGAGGCTTGATCTAAATATTTTTTATTATTGTAGGGTGATGCGTATACTTTTTTTTGATTTGTGGGGCCTAAGAAAGGTGATAAAATCCCCACCTAATCTGAATTTGGGTTTCTTGCCCCTTAATGTCTGTTTTAAATATGCAAAACAATCCAGAATCTAAAACACGTAAAAAGATTTTTTTAGCGGTGCTGTTTGCAAAGAATCCTACAGGTAGAAACAATTTATTGGAGCTTCAGAGAAGAGAGGAAGACGATAAAATAATACCAAAAAAAGTTGGCGGCCTAACTCCCCAAGTTCGCCACGGTTCAGCCGCCAAATACACCAATTGGCCGCGGTTCCGACTCCTTCTGGTGGAATCTGTTCTATAAATTTTTGCACAGCACCCCAATTCTTCTCTACTCCTATTTAACAATCTCTGAATCTCTGTTGGTTCGCTCCAAGTGCTCCAGATTTCTCGTAAAACTCGCACAAGAATCGTTAAAAATACAAGATGCGGTTTTTATTTCTATTTGTATTTTTATTTTTTCTGATTTTTTTTAGAAATCAACCCGAATAACAAAAAAAATAATACTACCGTTTCTCCGGGAACGGCGCCATTTGATTGGTCCGAAAAACTGTCTTTATGTGTTATAAATACCGCAATCAATAATAGTATCGTAATAGCTAGCCGATAGTGAGTACGGGTCGTCCACAGGGAAATGGTGAATTACTTATCTTGTTTTAGACGAGTTAATAAAGAAAGGTAGGATTTTTATAGTTTTATACTAAGAAGATTTTAAAATTTTATAAGAGAAGGGCTTGTAGGGTTTATAGGATTGAGTAGTTAATGGATGGAGTTTTAAAAATAATTCTTTTTATCTTTTAATTATTTAATACAAGAGAAATAGCGATGAATGTGGATTAGGGTTCTTGGAGGGATTAGGGTTTTCTTCTACTGACCTTTGTCCTTCCATTGATCCCTATTTATCTCAAGCCCTCAACAAAGCAAATTTTAACGAATCTCAAACCGTGGTCGTGACTATCATGAATTGATAGCACGCCCGATAAGAGGGTTAAGACTTATTTTGCTAAAATTTATAAAAATTAAAACTTAAAAAGAAGTTAATGGATTTTGTTCATCCATTATACTACCCTATCCTATAAACCCTAACAAGCAAGAATTTACTCGCTCATTAAGATAAACGAAGTAAACGAGAAAAGGTTAAAAATTAATTAACCCATAGAAATAACAAGGTTAAAATTGCGGAAAGTAAATGCAAAAAATAAAGTGCGGAAAGTAATGAAACAAGATTTTAAAAAATTACCTTTTATTGAATAATCAATTGCATTACAGATTTTGACTGCTGAAAAACTAAACTGCAAACCCTAGCTTGCTCGAGAGATCTAGATTACTCGATCGATAGCTTGGTGGATAGATAGATTTACCCTAATTGCTCTCGATCCTTTTTATAGGCTCTGAAACTTGAAACCCTAGAAATCATCTTAAAGTATGTGCAAATACGATCAAGCCTCTGAATTTTCATATCCAACGGCCACCAATAAACCGCACTTCCGCCGCCCTTTGCTGTCTTTAGCCACGGATCCGCCGCCTCTTGGTGGCGTTGCGTCTCCAGATTTTTCGTGCCTTCTTCTCGTGATATTTGGAGATCTTTCTGATAAAAATATTCTGAAAATATCTCTTTCTCTCTGCAGTTGCGAGATTCTTCTAAAACTCGGCAAATTTGATTTGATTTGATTTCCTCAATCCTCTTTGTAATCTTGAACTGATTTGTTATTTTAAACCTGCACAATATCTCAAATCAAATTATTAGTAGTATTTGGTTTATTTGAGATAATATTCTTGTTGGATATAGTGCCCTCAGAGTCAATTATTGGATCACAGGCACGTGATTGCAATGATTGAGGGAGGACCTATGCCAGTAGGACAGTCTTACTCAAGATGATAGTATGCTATCTGATTTATTTTTATCATCGTGTACTGCTTCAGATGACCTTACAGGTCGCTATTACGCGTTGATAGAGCCCTTAGGATTCTTGCTTGACTGCCAGCAGTATAATGGCGATCATATACGTGGGACCTGGGGTCTATAAGCACATCCTTAAAAGGTCCCTAGTCGTGGGAGTTTTCGAGACAGGGCATCGATACTCCGGAGTAGACTAGTGTATACAGTCGAGACCCCGACGAGGGGCGGTGGCCAGTCTCACAAGCCATTGGTGTCAGTTGGTTCACCTAAGATGTATACAGGTGCTCATTGGGTTATAAGTACACTGGGCAGGACTCGCCGGGAACATACTAGTTGGTATTATACCTGACGTCAGATAGCAGCTCCGTGGTGACATGTGTACAGGTTAGTTCATCGACCTGAGATCGTCATTTGTCTCATGTGAGTTCCTACTGTGCTTTGATTACTATCCTACCACGGCTCAAAAGAGTCGTGCAAACAGGTTTTAGTTGGATACAGTCCCGAGCCACATGGAGGCAGTGAGCGGATCGGCAGGGGTTTCGTCTCTCCCAGTATTGGGGGTGAGATCGCGCTGTGTCTAGGAGAGCCATTACACGAAGTCCTTGGCCAAGGCAGGAGATTTACTGGTAGGTATTCCAGTAGTATCTCAGGGTGTTCTGGGCTACACTCCGACACGACTTGTACCGCTATTAGGGGTCTGAATTTTACCGACCCCGTAGGCCCGCCATGCGATGCTCATAGACGAACGGACCGGACTATACGAATATTGTCACTGACATGCTCAGTAGGGTGTCAGGATGAGTTCGCTCATCGACCTCCCTTTTGGTCAATACCTGGTAGCCCGTTACGTACAGCTAGTACCACTGACGTGCTAGTGGTTAAATCCACAGCCAAAGTATTGACGAGTCTTTAGAGTCCCTCACAGACAGTTTCTCAAGCTTCGGGCGAAACGTTGTAGAGGCCGTATGATATATGGTAGGGTTCGATCATATACGTGCGGTATTGCACGGATCATGATCGGGCGGATCATACTAGTGGATTTTGGTTTAAGCCGGATCGTAGTATTAGATTTGTTGGATTACTTTAGTCTCATCGCATTCGCATTCAGTCGGAATGCGGATGTAGGTATGTATATACAGGTGAGGGGTATCCTTGTGATCCATCACGAGTTTACTTTAGATGTTGCCGTATCTTTTTATTGTTGCAAACATTTGGATTAATATTTGCATATTGAAATTGTGAGCTAGAAGCCATCATTTTATGCATTAAATGATGCATGTACTTCTTAGGTGACTCATGGTATCGTTTCTTGTGCATATGTCATTTTATTTGATGGATTTATGAGTTGAAATGATAAGAGGAGAGAAAGGGGCAGCCAAGGTAAGGGTGAGCTCTTGTATTTCTTTTTCTTGCTCTCTCTCATCATATTATTCCAACACAAGAAAAGAAAAGAAGAGAAAGCTTCTCCTCCTTCTTCTTCCTCTAGCTCATAGCCTCCATTAATGGCAACACCTTCCACCTCCATCCAAGCAATGGATGCAAGAGACAAAGTGATCACAAACATTCTCTACAACACCTTGGACACGTCGGCTATCACACTTCGTGCCCGAGTTGCTTCGGATGAAGCGGGAGCCCGTAAAAAGACTCGTAGATGTGGTGCCATTTCCGACGAGGAGATAAAGACCGGAGATGCCGCGAGGAGCTTGGGATGGTGGCCAAAGACCGAAGGACACGGATCGATCGGTATAGCTTTCCAACCTTTTCTCTAGTTGCTAGTTGTAGATTAATGATTCGATCCGGGTTTTAAGCATACGATAGCGCCGGTTTCTATTTTGAAAAGTTTTCGTTTCCGCATTTTGGCCTCGGAAAGACGGCCGGGGCGCTACCGTAGTCTTACATGGTATCAAAACCACGCCATTAACCTTTACTAGCTTGCTCTAGCGTGTTTAGAACTTCGATCCGACAAAATTTCCAAAAACCGCGTTTCCAATTGTTCAGTTTCTGTCGAATTTGTTTTGTGCTCTAAAAATTTTTTTGGGCATGTCAGAAAATCAGGCAGGGTTTTTTAAGAGTACTGAAGAAAATTGGTAGAGTGAACTCACTGTAGCGCCGCGGAACCGCGGCCGTACCCATGTTTTGGCCGCGGTTCCGCCGCACCACTGTAGCATTAGGGCACCAAATTTCCTGCAGTGCTCTCTGACTTGGAATTGTGGTTTCTGGTATTTTTATTTTGGGCCCAGATTTGTTTGAGTACTGGGAATTGTGCTTGGGGCCCACTTCGGGAAACTTTGTCGATCAAAATTTTTAAAACATGTTAGTTCACAGTATTTACGTTATATCTGCGACCGTGAATGTCATTTGATCGGTAAATCCTGTCTAATTGCTATAGCTCTTTTAGACGGATTTGCGAACGTGACATTCGCGTTCATGTTCTGTGTTGTGCTGTGATGTTGCGGATTTGTCGTGGTGGATAGCCTGGATGCAATGGTAGTACAGTTTGGTTGTATTTGTACATTTGATATTGCGGGGCGAGCGTCCGACATATGGACTGCTGTCACTGCATGTTTGTATATTATTCTTTTAGGGCACGACCGGGCTGAGGTCGATGTACCCGTTGTATATTTTACTTTCTGTACTAGGATTACCCTGCGGAGGGGTGCACGGATAGCCGGGTTCTAGAGGGCAACGGGCCCGCATCTCATAGCTTTGAGACGGAGGGGGCTTCACTCTAGCATTGGCGGGCTATTCGCCGCACTCGTAGGGGGTACAGGTTGACCGAAGGAGGGGTGCTCAAGTTACCGGATTCCGTGAAGTGCTGGGTGGTCCATTCACGTTGTTGAAGGGGGCTGCCTCGCTTCAGGTTTTGGCGGGTAACTTGCCGTGCCCGTAGGGGTCTTGGATTTCATTGCACAGGCTATCCACACGACCAGGGGAACGTCGGATTTCAGTAGCAGCTCTATGAAACCCGAGGATCCCAGATTATCTGTATTGTTCTGTGATGCTTATTACTTTTCTGTGATGTTGCATTTTATCACGCCTTGAGCGATTATTATTGTAACACCTTAGGATATGTTTAGTGAATAATTATATTTAAATATTGGGTTTTTAACAAAAAGTTTACCAAATTGTGTTTTAAATATTTTTCCTAATTTAATAAATATTTTTCCAAAATTTTCCTAGGCTTGCACACACATGTGCATGTAAACTAGGGTTTTTAAAATGAGTTATTACCATGATTATTAACCATGGTGGGTTAATCATGGGATTAAGTCTTTTGGGTGTAAATTAAGTTAATTAGTTAATTAGTAGTTGTTTTAAATTGATTTTGTGTTAGGTGTTGACTTGTGAGAGAGGGAGAGAGGGCATCATGGCTCAAGCCATGCTTGCCATTAATGAAGAGAGAGAGAGGAGGGTTGACAATTGGGTGATAATTGTTTCCTCTCATTTCTTTGTTTTCTCTCAAGTCTCACACACACACACCCTCACACAACACTCACACTTACCTCTCAGCTCCAGAACCAAGCAGCAGCAACAGCAACTAAAGCACAGCAGCAGCAGCAGCAGCAGGTATTCAGCAGCAGCAACAGCAAGCAATTCAGCAGCAGCAACTGCAGCTTCTCCCCTTCACCTCTTCATCTTCCTTTAGCTCCCTAGGGTTAAGTATGAGGTATATTTCCTAAACTTATTCCCTAGTTGCTTGGTTGGAGTAGTTTTGCATCGGTTAGTGGTTTTTAGTGCGTTTTAGTGCGATATGAGGTGCTTAGTAGGAATCTTGTGCTAATGTGGTGTGGATTGGTTTCAGTAGGTTGTTAGTGGGTTATTGAGACCATATTAACCTAGTTTAACCCCGATTGCACTAAAATACCACCAGTTCCCTAATTGATGCAAATTCGTCGTTTTTGTGCAAAACTGAGTTTTCTGGAAACTGCTTTTGACCCGATGGGTTCAGGATGAAATTGAGGATACTGCAGTATAGTAATGAGGTGCTGATACCCTAGATAGAACCCGACCCCCCTAATTCCTTCCTTTGGCCGCCAATTATTTCATTCTGGCCGCAATTTGCGGCCAGATGGGTAGGGTTTGGGTTGGGGTTTGGTCCTGTAGGTGTCTGCTATAGTGTAGGGTGCTGTGATATATATATTTTTAGAAATTTTGTTCTGTATAGAAATCTGGGACCAAATACCTATTTTTCCGTTTCTCTAAACCTTCGCGACACGCGTGATACGTGAGTAGGATTGGGGTTTTGCGTATCGCGACGCGTCGGGGTAGTTTCAGGCGCGTGATCACACGTTTTAGCGTATCGCGAACACGCGCGATTGGTTTGCGACACGGGTTTCTAATTGTATCGTAATATCACGTTTTGTGAAATTGAGCTTATGTGTGATATATGTTATGTGATTCTAGGTTCGCAGGCCAGTGAGACGGACGCTGCGAAGAAGGGCAAGCAAGTTGTTGGATACACTTAGCGCGAGACACTGTGAGTAGATTTCACATCTACGGGGATATCGTCCGCATGGCGTTATGCGTCAGGGCTGATAGGACTTTATTATTATATGTTGCATGTACCCCATAGACTGTCATCGCATATTGCATTCCCTGCTACATATATATATATATATATATATATATATATATATATATATATGCTTAGAACTGATAGAACACTGCACTATTACTAACGGTTTATGTTGCACGGGCACTACTTTACATGCTACACACACACCGTTAGTAATTGCCCTGCCACACTCACTGTAGAGCTGCCATGATTACATTGCTGTAGTTCATCTTACATATGATTGGTTATGATTTTCTAGAAATTGGGAGCCGCATGACATCTTTAAGAACGGAAACTATTTTAAAAAGCGGTTTTCCCTTTATACGCATACCATGGATTGATTTACATTGTACCTCGCATTGGATTGACTTATTGGTGATGGATTTTCATGTGATTTCTGGTTTTGGAGGACCGTGGAAATATTTAAGAAAAGATGCACTATTTTGAAAAACCCGGTACCTCGTGATATGATATTTTGGTGTGTCCACCACGCGTTTTCTCGGTGCTGAGACGTGTGCTTGAAACCCGATTCGAGGAGTGGATGTTCCGTTTGCGGGTTCGTGGTGGGCCCGGTATGGTTCCCCTCGGCGAGATGATCAATGGGTTTTGCCGATTGAGCCTGGAGGCGGGCGAGTACCTACCGGTGATTGGTTGGACCTGGCAGTTGTCCGGAGGATACTGACCAGAGTCGAGAGATGGATGCGGGATGATCCGTACTTCCGGGGCCGAGGGCCGATACCGCAGATGGACCCCGTGGGCCGATCCGAACTGACGGAGCCCGATATACGAGGATTTGCGTGTCGATGCTGGACACGAGTATTTTATGATATTTTGGGTGCCGATGTTGGGCATTCGTGATTTCTCAGAGATATACAGGATTTGAGGGCCGATGGGTGTGCCGGCGCCTGAGTGTATTTGGGATTTGGGTGCAGTCTGAGGCACCAATTATTGTTTTCCATGTTGACATATCCATGTAGATGTTATTTATCCCATGCTCAGTATTGATTACTATATACCTCATCCCGTAGCACTTACCTGATAGAGCACTTGCATTACTATTGCACCCACTGTTTGGCATGCATTGATATCATCTGCTGGCATTAGTAGAGCCACGCTATTTGTGCATGCTCGCGATCACCTTTATATGTTATCTCTATTCACGAGTTGGCAACTCACCCCCGTTGTGCTACAGTACTTGCAGGTTGCCCTTGGGAGTAGTCGCGGCTGGCTGTTTACCGCATCTTTTGGCACAGATACCCTTTCTGAGGCGAGTTAGCCTTTTGCTGATAGGTGGGTTTTTGTATGGTATCTGTTATCCTTCAGTTGTATATTGATGTATCTAGTATTCTCCATCTACTTTTCTGTATTGACTTAGAGACAGTTGTGAGGACGATGTGTATGATTTTGTACTCTGGTGTCGAGCTCGCATGTGAGCCGACGTTATTTTTATGCAGTCTTACCCTTTGTGATATTCTCCTTGCTTTACTGTGTATTCTTTGCTACGGCGGCGTATATCATATTGTGATGCTTCATTCATTTTACTTGTCATTTCGGCTACACCTTGCTTTTACCCGACTTGCGGGGCAAATGTTTAAAAGGGAAATGTTGCCAAAATTATAAAAGTTATAACTCTTGAACTTAAAAGGATTTCTACCAAATTAAAAAAATGTTTTTCGGCCATGCATGACTGTTTTTACGAAAATGTTTTAAATCACTCTATAATTATTGGTTTTGATTTCTGGGTTCGGCTTACTTAGCCGCGTTACGCCTGTAGACGTTGCGTGGTTAAGTGCCATTCACGAGTCGAAATCCTCGGGTCGTGACAAAGTTGGTATCAGAGCGTAGGTTTTACCTTCAGAGTGTAGGATGACCCTGGTATGATGGAGTAGGTAGCTGCAGCAGGGTAGCGTAGCGTGTGTATGTTCCGCGGCATACTCACGACACGGTACTCCACCTACGCGACCTTAGGACTTGTTGATTTAAATTCCTTCGTGAATACATGCATTCTTGTGATTCGATTTCCGTGTTCTTATCGAATCCAAATTTTCTTTCAGCCATTATGCCGCCTAAGACTACGAGGGCACAGAGAGCGGCCGCAAGGGCCGAGATTCGTGTTGACTCGTCCGAGACGAGGACTGATCCGGGCAGTGTACCCGTTGTACCCGAGCAGACTGTTCCTCCTGTGACAGATCAGATCGCCACGCTAGGGGCTGGTATGCAGAAGATGCGCCAGACGGTGGGATCTAGCATGCAGGAGATGCGCCAGATGATAGGGTCGCTAGTTGAGACGCTTCGAGCCCAGCGACCAGAGGTAGTTCCACCTGTTCCAGCGACCGCGATGGTACCTATCGCACAGCTAGTTGCCTCTGCAACCACGGAGGTGATCACAGTATCGCTATCAGAGTTTATGAGGCTGAAGCCTCCGGTCTTCACAGGCACCGATACAGCCGAGGACCCACAGTCTTTCATCGACAGGATGGCCCGGATATGTCGTTCCCTCAGATGCGCAGATGCGAGATGGGTCGAGTTCGCGAGCTTTCGCCTAGAAGGTCTTGCGCAGAAGTGGTGTGATTCAGTTGAGAAGGGCAGAGCAGCAGGTCTTCCTCCTATGACCTGGACGGAGTTCGTGACCATATTTCTAGCCCGTTTCCTTCCCCAGAGTGTTAGGGATGCCCGAGCACGCCGATTTGAGTCCTTGCGCCAGACGCCAGGGATGACAGTGGCAGAGTATGACGTGCTGTTTACAGAGCTAGCAGTCTATGCCCTATATTTAGTGGCTACCGAAGAGTTGCGAGTCAGGAGATTTGTTCGAGGCTTGCTTACACCATTGTTCCTCGCGATCAGCGCGCAGCACTACGAGACCTATGCAGCAGCTGTAGACGCAGCCCTAGTAGTCGAGGAGCACCTTGCCGAGACTTCGGTAGTTCCAGAGCCGAAGAGAGTTCGTACCAGTATTTCCGCACAGAGGCAGTCATTCAGACGCCGCGACAGGTATCGTTCTGGTACGAGGAGTAGCAGAGATTCGGGATGAGGCCAGATGTTTAGTTCGTATCCCCAGGAGAGTCAGCAGTCTCCGCGGGGTTGCTTTAGGTGCGGCAGTCTACTTCACCTCGTTAGAGATTGTCCTGAGATACACCGGAGGGAGGCGGCAGCACCGCATGTTACCTTACCACCTTCACCACCCCAGAGGGCGTTGCCTGTTGTACCTACCGTTGCTCCGCGCTGGACACATACACAGAGAGGTCGTGGACGTGGAGGAGTTGATCAGAGAGGGCGAGATGACCGAGGCAGAGGGCAGGCAGTCGTAGGTGGTGGACAGGCGCGGGTTTTTGCTTTGACGCATCAGGACGCGCAGGCGTCTAATGCGGTGGTTTCAGGTATCCTTCCAGTATGTTCAGTTGATGCTCACGTTTTGTTCGATCCGGGATCCACGCACTCGTACGTATCCACACACTTCGTACCGAGTTTGGGTAGAGAGTCTGGTTTGCTTGATCAGCCGCTTGTTGTGACCACTCCTGTAGGAGAGTCGTTTGCTGCTAGGCACGTGTTCCGACCTATACCGTCTATATTGGCGAGAGGGAGTTGCCTGTCGACTTGATCCTTCTTGAGATGTTGGACTTCGACGTTCTTTTGTGCATGGATTGGTTAGCCACGTGCTATGCTTCTGTGGACTGCCGTGAGAAGACAGTTAGATTCTGCTTTCCCGGTGAGTCGGTTTTTGTTGTGTTGGGGGACCGTGGTGCCGCCCCTCACAGTGTGATTTCTTCTTTTCGTGCTGGACAGCTTTTGAGGAAGGGATGTCAGGGATTTCTTGCCTATGTTTGCGATGCTCGCGCTACAGAGGTTCCATTAGACCAGATTCCGGTTGTTAGCGAGTTTCCTGATGTGTTCCCTGCCGAGCTTCCAGGGTTGCCGCCCGAGCGCGACATTTCTTTCTGTATTGATTTGGTTCCTGGCTCGGGGCCTATTTCCATACCGCCTTATCGGATGGCCCCGGCGGAACTTCGAGAGTAGAAGGGTCAGTTGCAAGATTTGCTGGACAAGGGACTTATTCGACCCAGTGTTTCTCCTTGGGGTGCTCCAGTCCTGTTCGTCAAGAAGAAGGATGGCAGTTTGCGCCTGTGTATCGACTACCGCCAGCTGAACAGGGTGACAGTGCGGAACAGGTATCCTTTGCCGCGTATCGATGATTTGTTCGACCAGCTTCAGGGGGCAGGGTACTTTTCGATGATCGATTTGCGATCGGGCTATCATCAGCTGCGGGTTCGACAGGAGGACATTCCCAGGACAGCTTTCCGTACGCGCTACGGCCATTACGAGTTTTTGGTGATGTCGTTCGGACTCACCAATGCGCCAGCAGCCTTCATGGACTTGATGAACCGTATTTTCCGGCCATATTTGGATCTGTTCATCATAGTCTTCATTGACGATATCTTGGTGTATTCCCGGAGTAGTGAGGAGCACGAGCAGCACCTGCGGATTACACTGCAGACCTTGAGGGAGCACCAGCTTTATGAGAAATTCTCCAAGTGTGCTTTTTGGCTGGACAGCGTGGACTTCTTGGGGCACGTGGTTTCACGAGACGGTATATGTGTAGACCCGAGAAAGATCGAGGCCGTTCAGCGTTGGCTCAGACCTACATCGGTGACGGAGATTCGCAGCTTTTTGGGGTTGGCCGGTTACTACAGGCGTTTTGTGCAGGACTTCTCCCGTATTGCTACACCGTTGACCGGGTTGACCCGGAAGGGAGTTCCTTTCGATTGGACGGAGGAGTGCGAACACAGTTTCCAGCAGTTACGGACTCGGCTGACGACGGCACCGGTGTTATCTTTACCTTCCGGATCGGGCGGATTTGTGGTCTATTGTGATGCTTCTCGAGTGGGGTTAGGGTGCATACTGATGCAGCATGACAGGGTGATCGCGTATGCCTCGCGACAATTGAAGAAGCATGAGCAGAACTACCCCACTCACAATTTGGAGATGGCAGCAGTGGTCTTCGCACTTAAGATCTGGCGACATTACCTATACGGCGAGTCGTGCCAGATATTCACGGATCACAAGAGTCTGAAATATATATTCCAGCAGCGGGACCTGAACCTTCGACAGCGCCGATGGATGGAGTTAGTGAAGGATTACGACTGCGAGATCTTATATCACCCGGGCAAGGCGAATGTGGTGGCAGATGCTTTGAGCAGGAGGCCCGGGAGTAGTCTATCTTGTTTGAGCGCAGTGCAGGGGCAGTCGTCAGCGGACTGGCAGATATTATGCGACAGCCGGATACAGTTCGAGTTCACGCCGATTGGAGGACAGATAGCGCATGTCCGTGCACGCCCACAGTTGATCGATCGTATACGCGAGGCACGGCTCAGTGATGACCGATGTTCAGAGATCATGGCACAGATTGGACAGGGCAGATTTTCCGAGTTCGTGATCGATGGTCAGGGGATACTACGATTTGGGACTAGACTGTGCGTACCAGATGCTGAGGGACTGAGGCGCGAGGTTCTTGAGGAGGCACATCGATCGGTATATAGCGTCCATCCTGGTTCTACTAAGATGTATCATGATATGAGGGGTGTTTACTGATGGGACGGAATGAAGAGGGACATCGCAGATTTTGTGTCGAGGTGCCTGACTTGTCAGCAAGTCAAGGCTGAGCACCAGAGGCCCGCGGGAGAGCTACAGCCGTTACCCATTTCGGAGTGGAAATGGGAACAGATTTCGATGGACTTCATTGTGGGACTACCCAGGACTAGTCGGGGGTATGACTCCATCTGGGTGATCGTGGATCGTTTGACGAAAGCGGCTCACTTCCTACCGGTGAAGACGACTTTCGGATTTACTCAGTATGCCCAGATCTACATTGACGAGATAGTACGACTGCACGGAGTCCCGACATGTATTGTGTCCGACAGAGGCACCCAGTTGACCAGTAGACTGTGGCAGAGGCTTCAGGAGGCTTTGGGCACTCGCTTGAGTTTCAGCACAGCATTTCATCCGCAGACCGACGGACAGTCAGAGCGGACCATTCAGACTCTCGAGGACATGCTCAGAGCTTGTGTACTGGATTTCGGAGGTAGCTGGGATCATCACTTACCCTTAGTAGAGTTCTCCTACAATAACAGCTACCAGGAGACCATTCAGATGGCACCGTTTGAGGCTCTTTATGGGAGGAGATGCAGATCGCCCGCCTGTTGGACAGAGCTCAGTGAGAACAGTATCTTAGGGCCACAGATTGTTGAGGAGACGACCGCGAAGATCCAGTTGATTCGCGATAGGATGAGAGCAGCGCAGAGTAGGCAGAGATCTTATGCGGACCGTCGGCGGCGCAGGCTTGAGTTTTATGTTGGTGATCATGTTTTCTTGAGGGTCTCCCCTATGAAAGGTGTGATGAGGTTTGGGAAGAAGGGGAAGCTCAGTCCCAGGTATGTGGGCCCCTTCGAGATCCTCGAGCGTGTTGGTGCAGTAGCCTACCGTATAGCCCTTCCGCCCAGTTTTCCAGATGTGCATCCCGTATTTCATTTCTCGATGCTCCGCAGATATCTTCATGATCCTTCGCATGTGATTCAGCATCCGACGATCCAGCTTGAGCGCGACCTTTCCTATGCAGAACAGCCGGTGATGATCTTGGATCGACAAGTGAAGAAATTGAGATCGAAGGACATCCCATCAGTTAAGGTACTTTGGCGTGGCCAGAACCGTGAGGAGGTCACTTGGGAGACCGAAAGCGAGATGTTGAAGACATATCCCCATCTTTTCAAAGATGCGTGTAGTAAGATTTTTGAAATTCGGGGACGAATTTCTTTAAGGGGGAGAGATTGTAACACCTTAGGATATGTTTAGTGAATAATTATATTTAAATATTGGGTTTTTAACAAAAAGTTTACCAAATTGTGTTTTAAATATTTTTCCTAATTTAATAAATATTTTTCCAAAATTTTCCTAGGCTTGCACACACATGTGCATGTAAACTAGGGTTTTTAAAATGAGTTATTACCATGATTATTAACCATGGTGGGTTAATCATGGGATTAAGTCTTTTGGGTGTAAATTAAGTTAATTAGTTAATTAGTAGTTGTTTTAAATTGATTTTGTGTTAGGTGTTGACTTGTGAGAGAGGGAGAGAGGGCATCATGGCTCAAGCCATGCTTGCCATTAATGAAGAGAGAGAGAGGAGGGTTGACAACTGGGTGATAATTGTTTCCTCTCATTTCTTTGTTTTCTCTCAAGTCTCACACACACACACCCTCACACAACACTCACACTTACCTCTCATCTCCAGAACCAAGCAGCAGCAACAGCAACTGAAGCACAGCAGCAGCAGCAGCAGGTATTCAGCAGCAGCAACAGCAAGCAATTCAGCAGCAGCAACTGCAGCTTCTCCCCTTCACCTCTTCATCTTCCTTTAGCTCCCTAGGGTTAAGTATGAGGTATATTTCCTAAACTTATTCCCTAGTTGCTTGGTTGGAGTAGTTTTGCATCGGTTAGTGGTTTTTAGTGCGTTTTAGTGCGATATGAGGTGCTTAGTAGGAATCTTGTGCTAATGTGGTGTGGATTGGTTTCAGTAGGTTGTTAGTGGGTTATTGAGACCATATTAACCTAGTTTAACCCCGATTGCACTAAAATACCACCAGTTCCCTAATTGATGCAAATTCGTCGTTTTTGTGCAAAACTGAGTTTTCTGGAAACTGCTTTTGACCCGATGGGTTCAGGATGAAATTGAGGATACTGCAGTATAGTAATGAGGTGCTGATACCCTAGATAGAACCCGACCCCCCTAATTCCTTCCTTTGTCCGCCAATTATTTCATTCTGGCCGCAATTTGCGGCCAGATGGGTAGGGTTTGGGTTGGGGTTTGGTCCTGTGGGTGTCTGCTAGTTTGTAGGGTGCTGTGATATATATATTTTTAGAAATTTTGTTCTGTATAGAAATCTGGGACCAAATACCTATTTTTCCGTTTCTCTAAACCTTCGCGACACGCGTGATACGTGAGTAGGATTGGGGGTTTGCGTATCGCGATGCGTCGGGGTAGTTTCAGGCGCGTGATCACACGTTTTAGCGTATCGCGAACACGCGCGATTGGTTTGCGACACGGGTTTCTAATTGTATCGTAATATCACGTTTTATGAAATTGAGCTTATGTGTGATATATGTTATGTGATTCTAGGTTCGCAGGCCAGTGAGACGGACGCTGCGAAGAAGGGCAAGCAAGTTGTTGGATACACTTAGCGCGAGACACTGTGAGTAGATTTCACATCTACGGGGATATCGCCCGCATGGCGTTATGCGTCAGGGCTGATAGGACTTTATTATTATATGTTGCATGTACCCCATAGACTGTCATCGCATATTGCATTCCCTGCTACATATATATATATATATATATATATATATATATATATGCTTAGAACTGATAGAACACTGCACTATTACTAACGGTTTATGTTGCACGGGCACTACTTTACATGCTACACACACACCGTTAGTAATTGCCCTGCCACACTCACTGTAGAGCTGCCATGATTACATTGCTGTAGTTCATCTTACATATGATTGGTTAAGATTTTCTAGAAATTGGGAGCCGCATGACATCTTTAAGAACGGAAACTATTTTAAAAAGCGGTTTTCCCCTTATACGCATACCATGGATTGATTTACATTGTACCTCGCATTGGATTGACTTATTGGTGATGGATTTTCATGTGATTTCTGGTTTTGGAGGACCGTGGAAATATTTAAGAAAAGATGCACTATTTTGAAAAACCCCGGTACCTCGTGATATGATATTTTGGTGTGTCCACCACGCGTTTTCTCAGTGCTGAGACGTGTGCTTGAAACCCGATTCGAGGAGTGGATGTTCCGTTTGCGGGTTCGTGGTGGGCCCGGTATGGTTCCCCTCGGCGAGATGATCGATGGGTTTTGCCGGTTGAGCCTGGAGGCGGGCGAGTACCTACCGGTGATTGGTTGGACCTGGCAGTTGTCCGGAGGATACTGACCAGAGTCGAGAGATGGATGCGGGATGATCCGTACTGCCGGGGCCGAGGGCCGATATCGCAGATGGACTCCGTGGGCCGATCCGGACTGACGGAGCCCGATATACGAGGATTTGCGTGTCGATGCTGGACACGAGTATTTTATGATATTTTGGGTGCCGATGTTGGGCACTCGTGATTTCTCAGAGATATACAGGATTTGAGGGCCGATGGGTGTGCCGGCGCCTGAGTGTATTTGGGATTTGGGTGCAGTCTGAGGCACCGATTATTGTTTTCCATGTTGACATATCCATGTAGATGTTATTTATCCCATGCTCAGTATTGATTACTATATACCTCATCCCGTAGCACTTACCTGATAGAGCACTTGCATTACTATTGCACCCACTGTTTGGCATGCATTGATATCATCTGCTGGCATTAGTAGAGCCACGCTATTTGTGCATGCTCGCGATCACCTTTATATGTTATCTCTATTCACGAGTTGGCAACTCACCCCCGTTGTGCCACAGTACTTACAGGTTGCCCTTGGGAGTAGTCGCGGCTGGCTGTTTACCGCATCTTTTGGCACAGATACCCTTTCTGAGGCGAGTTAGCCTTTTGCTGATAGGTGGGTTTTTGTATAGTATCTGTTATCCTTCAGTTGTATATTGATGTATCTAGTATTCTCCATCTACTTTTCTGTATTGACTTAGAGACAGTTGTGAGGACGATGTGTATGATTTTGTACTCTGGTGTCGAGCTCGCATGTGAGCCGATGTTATTTTTATGCAGTCTTACCCTTTGTGATATTCTCCTTGCTTTACTGTGTATTCTTCGCTACGGCGGCGTATATCATATTGTGATGCTTCATTCATTTTACTTGTCATTTCGGCTACACCTTGCTTTTACCCGACTTGCGGGGCAAATGTTTAAAAGGGAAATGTTGCCAAAATTATAAAAGTTATAACTCTTGAACTTAAAAGGATTTCTACCAAATTAAAAAAATGTTTTTCGGCCATGCATGACTGTTTTTACGAAAATGTTTTAAATCACTCTATAATTATTGGTTTTGATTTCTGGGTTCGGCTTACTTAGCCGCGTTACGCCTGTAGACGTTGCGTGGTTAAGTGCCGGTCACGAGTCGAAATTCTCGGGTCGTGACAATTATATATCCATATATATACTAGTAGATATTGTATATGCTTTGCATCCGCGCTAGTCCAGTCCCCGCTCTGTCGTTAGTTAAGTAATCTAACGGGTGATGACGGGACCCAGTGGCGAATGTGGATGGCATATACGTACATCATATTTTCGTTGTTTTGTGGTGTGATCAATTGATGGGACTGCATTGATTCGGATCAATGCAAGCTAAACAAACCTATTCTGATATTGTTGGAACATTTTTCAAAAAAATCTGTTATTGCAAGGACGTTTTCTTTTGTTTTGTATAGTGGTATTCAGTTGGAATATCCTGCACCTCAGTCGACGAGGCAAGGGCCGAGATCCCTTCATCGGGAGTGACCCTTTGGTCAGAAGTTTACGTCAGGGTAATAACTTCACTATAGTCGATTACTTTTTGTTTTGCATCGTGGTATTCAGTTGGAATATCCTGCACCTCATTCTACGGGGAAAGAGCCGAGATCCCTTCACCAGAAGTGGCCTCTTTAGCAAAGCTTTTCGCCACTTTATTTTTATAAAAAGCTATCCGGTTCCTTCAACGATATCAAGTTCATTACGTTAAAAGTTTTTCGCCGAAAACCATTCGTAGCCCTCCGTCATTTCAGACGGGTAGCACTTAGTATTCATGCTATGTTTGTTCACCTTCGTCAAGGCATAGTGAATGGTAGCTACTTGTTACCTTTCTGTTGCATAGATGTGTTGGTTTGGGACAGTCGTATAGCCTTGTTGGCCTTCGTCAAGGGCTTATACGGGTGGGTTCAAATTAACCTGGACAATGACGAGTAGAACTTGACATGTGACTTATGATTTGTTGACCTTCGTCAAGGTCATAAGAGCATGGGGTAAAAATCACATCGGGAGCTTCTAAAGAAACTGAAACTTGCCAGATATGCGCATACCTTCTGGAGTGTGATAACGTGAGTGGATTCCATCACGTTATCATGCGATGATAGTTGGATCCCGATTCCCACTGATGAATTGGTTTACTCCTCGGGTGATCCCGACTAATTCTTCTTTCAGGTTTGGAGGAGAATTTGAGATTACAGTGGGAGGTTTCCTGATTGGATAAAGTGATAACCATTCTGATCTAGGTTAGAGTGCACGCAGAGTGTTTCTTTTCTCTCTCTCTTTGGCAGCGACCATGGCCCGACCCTATACTATGACTCGGTGACCAAGATTAACCGAACCTTCTTATAATACTGGCTTTTGGATTGTCAGAGTTGCATACCTCATTGCCACTCCTTCTTTTACTCTTTTATCCAGGACACCCCATATTATTACGAACATCCACTTCCATTGGATAAAACCATCGTATGGTTATATACGAACTCAAAGGAGCTTATTCGAGGATGGTTTCCGGTTCTGGAAAAAACGAATAGGACTATTCAGTTGTCTTTTCCTTTTACCTTCTCTCAGGTTGCGAGTGTTCCTTGGATTAGGACAGTACGCCTATTATGCTAATTGGATAGTCTTCTTCTAAACCACAGGCAGGTGCCGAACGGTGGGGAATGAAGAAAACCAATTAGCCTAACGATGGTGTACAGAAGGTAATAAGTAAAGACATATAAAAGGATTAGAAAGAGGGGAAAGTAAACTGCGACTACTATTCACGACCAAACCAAGTATTTCATCGCCACTCCTACTTCACCTTTGTATTTCTCCAGGACACTCCGTATCACTACGAAAATCCACAAGTTATTTGGATACTCCATCGTATGATTATATACGAACTCGAAGGAACTTGTTCCAATTTGGGGATGGATTCTGGTTCAGTAGAAATAGGAATAAGGTTTTATTCAGTTGTCTTTTATCTTTACCTTCTCTCGGCTTGCGAGTGCTCCTAAGATTAGGACAGTACACCTATTACGCTTAATGGATAGTCTTCTTCCAAACCATAGGCTGGTGCCGAACGGTAGGGAAGGAAGAAAACCATTTAGCCTAAAGGGGTGTACAGAAGATAATGACTAAAGACATATAAAGGGATTTGAAGAGATGACAAAGAAATATACGGTTACAGTTGTGAATCTGAAAATGGAAGAGGCATTACTAGGAATACCTGGATACCCTTTCGAAACATTTACATGTTTCAGTTTCACTGTGTATTGTTAAAAGAAAACTGATTTCCCAATTAGACTCTTGCTCCAGGGTATGTATTTACCAGGTTTGATTCTCACATCTGTATGGTTTTACACATGATGAGTGGGAGTAAGTTATTGGGAATTGGGTGATCATCCTCATTATATCGGGATTCGTTGTAATTGGTAATATTTGAGGAAATCACCTGGGTTGTTTGCCGGACGACAAATATTTGGTTTTGAATATCCGTTGTAATGCACCAATTTCAAATTGATATATCTGTACATTTATTTTTATAAAGTGAGATATAACTTTTTGAAATTATGTCCGTGACATTTACCTATATCAGTGGATGGTTAGATAAGGAGCATTGAACAGCGGTGTAATTCTTCTTAACCATAAGTACAGTTTTCAACCTACGACATACAGGGATTGAGTTATTAGACTCAGGGGACTTATACAGAGTATTGTATATTGTCCAGTGTCCATTAGGACAGAGGGGTTGGTGCTCATACTATATTCTGTTTATTTATTACTTCTATAGTTTTTAGACAGGTGTTTCGTAGAAATACAAGGTCTAAGTTTTGAGAAGTTACAGGTATAGGAATAAAGCAGAGAACCAGGTGTTGCAAGTATCAGGATTCTTCAAGGTAATCGAAGATGTAGATACTTGTGTAGGGTATTCAGTTGATAGTAATGATTAAGAGAACTTGCTTCTCTTTCAGGTTACTCATAATTGGAAGCAATCCTAAGTTGAGTAATGCTGATCGGCCTCTCTCCATTTAGTTGGCATGCACTGGTGACAGCTGCATGATTTGAATCCGGTTCCAATTAAATCAGTGCCTCTATTTCTATATTGGATATAGAATAGTTCATATCTTAACAATGTTAAGGTACGGGGAGTTGTCCGGCTTATGCTTAAAACCAGACTCTGGATAACTTAAGGCACGTTTCTGTAATGGTTATTTGTGGGTTGACCCGGGCTATGACAAGGGTTGACTTTCTACCATCTGGAAGATCAATAGTGATATTGTTTTTGACTCGCCACAGTTTTAGTAAAATGGATTTTTTCAGAAAACAGTAGTGGGATTATGGTAGAACTGGAAGTGATTCCAGAACCGCAAACGATTACTGAAAATTTAATAGGACCTAAAGATTCAATCTGGATTGACATTCCATTGGCCACTCCACAGATATGGTGGGTAACCTCAGGCACCCGAGAGGTACTCCGGTAGCCTCAAGGACGGTGACAGGGAGGTTCTTGTTTACCCAGACTTGCCATATTTGTTGTTCCAGACTGTGAGACCCGACAGGAGGATGAGTATAGCGTCGTTCTAAACTAGCTTTAGAAGTGCACGTGTATATGACTCTGCCAGAGGGTTGTCGTAGTCAGTGGGAGCAGCGGAAGCATAGTGGACAAGTAGCTTATGTCTATTTGTGGACTAAAGCAGATATAGCGGAGATAGATCATCTATTTCTGATGTGACAGTCATAGGTTTGACTTCATCAGAATAGGGGATAGATCTGTTAAGAAAGTAGTAGGGTGTGATGTCCTAGTATTTGGATGACATACACATAGTAGGAAGTGATATTCCTACACTACGATCGGTTATACTTTGGTTGTCACACAGTGGTTTCTCCACACGGGATATGGATTCATCATCAGTCATTCTGGTAACTAGATCTGTGGTTTTAGATCTATATTTGGGTAGTTTCCCAATCTGGGTACTTAGACAGCATTCTACAGGTGTTTTAGAATGGACGACTCCTGGCGCGGTAGTGTACCTGCAGGTGATGGAGTCACCCTCTCTAAAGGTGTCTTACAGACTAAAGGGGAGAGGGATGTGCATGATTGGCAGATCACTTGCTTAGGCAATTGAGTCAATCATGAGATGTCAAATACCACACCAGATATTGTTTTTGCACGAGATGCAATAAATTGATATTAATCCAATCCTGGAGAAACGATCGGAAGCAGTTTAAGAACATAAGTGGATGTTCTAAGGATATGATAACAACAGCCTCCTTCGGGAGACAGCTATCATTCCAGGCTTCCAAGGTGACCTGGATGACAGAGTGACTGTCAGAGTTATAGTTTTCCCTCTGACGAGGGGCAGTAGTTTGGACAGATGGTCCAAGCGGATACTGAGGGAGGTGTGGCGCAGGATACTGATTAAGTTCAGTTGACGATACAGTCTAAGAAGTTTGGATTTGGAGTTCATTTATGAACTAGGTCCCATCAGATATCCAGACATGTCCTAAGACAGGTATTGCTCATTTCGGGAGATGGCTTTCTCCACGAACTTGAGATAAAGAGAGACATAGAAAGAAACATCAGAGCGGATCTCCTCACTGAGGCTATTCCTCGAACGCAATAGTTTCACAAACAGGCTTTGTGAGACTGACTAGTAGAGGAGTTGGGTGTTCGGTATCACACGGGCTGTGAGTATGCGACATCGCAATAATTAGCCTTGAGTGCAAGTGGGACATTGTTGGATATAGTGCCCTCAGAGTCAATTATTGGATCGCAGGCACGTGATTGCAATGATTGAGGGAGGACATATGCCAGTAGGACAGTCTTACTCAAGATGATAGTATGCTATCTGGTTTATCTTTATCATCGTGTACTGTTTCAGGTGACCTTACAGGTCGCTATTATGCGTTGATAGAGCCCTTAGGATTCTTGCTTGACTGCCAGCAGTATAATGGCGATCATATACGTGGGACCTGGGGTCTATAAGCACATCCTTAAAAGGTCCCTAGTCGTGGGAGTTTTCGAGATAGGGCGTCGATACTCCGGAGTAGACTAGTGTATACAGTCGAGACCCCGACGAGGGGCGGTGGCCGGTCTCACAAGCCATTGGTGTCAGTTGGTTCACCTAAGATGTATAAAGATGCTCATTGGGTTATGAGTACACCGGACAGGACTCGCCGGGAACATGCTAGTTGGTATTATACCTGACGTCAGATAGCAGTTCCCTGGTGACATGTGTACAGGTTAGTTCATCGACCTGAGATCGTCATTTGTCTCGTGTGAGTTCCCACTGTGCTTTGATTACTACCCTACCATGGCTCAAAGGAATCGCGCAAACAGGTTTTAGTTGGGTACAGTCCCGAGCCACATGGAGGCAGTGAGCGGATCGGTAGGGGTTTCGTCTCTCCCAGTATTGGGGGTGAGATCGCGTTGTGTCTAGGAGAGCCATTACACGAAGTCCTTGGCCAAGGCAGGAGATTTAGTGGTAGGTATTCCAGTAGTATCTCAGGGTGTTCTGGGCTACACTCCGACACGACTTGTACCTCTTTTAAGGGTCTGAATTTTACCAACCCCCTAGACCCGCCATGCGATGCTCAGAGACGAACGGACCGGACTGTACGGATATTGTCACTGACAGGCTCAGTAGGGTGTCAGGATGAGTTCGCTCATCGACCTCCCTTTTGGTCAATACCTGGTAGCCCGTTACGTATAGCTAGTCCCACTGACGTGCTAGTGGTTAAATCCACAGCCAAAGTATTGACGAGTCTTTAGAGTCCCCCACAGACAGTTTCTCAAGTTTCGGGCGAAACGTTGTAGAGGCCGTATGATATATGGCAGGGTTCGATCATATACGTGCGGTATTGCACGGATCATGATCGGGCGGATCATACTAGTGGGCTTTGGTTTAAGCCGGATCCTAGTATTAGATTTGTTGGATTACTTTAGTCTCATCGCATCCGCATTCAGTCGGAATGCGGATGCAGGTATGTATATACAGGTGAGGGGTATCCTTGTGATCCGTCACGAGTTTAAAATAGATGTTGCCGTATCTTTTTATTGTTGCAAACATTTGGATTAATGTTTGCATATGGAAATTATGAGCTAGAAGCCATCATTTTGTGCATTAAATGATGCATGTACTTCTTAGGTGACTCATGGTATCATTTCTTGTGCATATGTCATTTTATTTGATGGATTTGTGAGTTGAAATGATAAGAGGAGAGTGAGGGGCTGCCAAGGTAAGGGTGAGCTCTTGTATTTCTTTTTCTTGCTCTCTCTCATCATATTATTCCAACACAAGAAAAGAAAAGAAGAGAAAACTTCTCCTCCTTCTTCTTCCTCTAGCTCATAGCCTCCATTAATGGCAACACCTTCCACCTCCATCCAAGCAATGGATGCAAGAGACAAAGTGATCACAAATATTCTCTACAACACCTTGGACATGTCGACTAGCACACTTCGTGCCCGAGTTGCTTCGGATGAAGCGGGAGCCCGTAAAAAGACTCGTAGATGTGGTGCCCTTTCCGACGAGGAGATCAAGACCGGAGATGCCATGAGGAGCTTGGGATGGTGGCCAAAGACTGAAGGAAACGGATCGATCGGTATAACTTTCTAACCTTTTCTCTAGTTGCTAGTTGTAGGTTAATGGTTCGATCCGGGTTTTAAGCATACGATAGCGCCGGTTTCTAGTTTGAAAAGTTTTCGTTTCCGCATTTTGGCCTTAGAAAGACGGCCGGGGCGCTACCATAGTCTTACAATTCCAACCAATTAATTGATATGATATCTTAATAATATTGGTTAAGAATATTTGATATGATATAATATGCATATTTTAATAATTAATAATCTCATGGATATTATTTAAATATGATATGCATATATTCCCCAATTATATTAATTATAAATTAAGAAACATATGACAAAATATTTTTACAAATAAACCCACATATGTTCTTAAATTATAAATAACGCTATTTAGTAATTAATATTAATAAGGAAAATGACCGTACAAATGTGCAATAAATATGACTGATCAATTGGCCGGGTAAGAACCTACCCAGGGGTCTCGTTAGAGGGCTTCCAAGCAGGAATCTACTCACTGTGAATTGGTCGAGTAGGAAGCTACCCGGCGACCTCATGAGTGGGCTTCCGAGAAGGAATCTACTTGTTGTGAATTGGTCAGGCAGGAATCTACCCGGCGGCCTCGTGAGAGGGCTTCTGATCCACGGTTTAGGCCAAGAAGGAATCTACTCACTGTGAATTAGCTGGGCAGGAAGCTACCCAGCTGCCTCGTGAGAGGGCTTCCAAGCAGAAATGTACTCACTGTGAACTGGTTAGGCAGGAAGCTACCCAGCGGTCTCATGAGAGGGCTTCTGATCCACAATTTGGGCCGAACAGAAATCTACTCACTATGAATTGGTCGGGCAGGAAGCTACCCAGCGGTCTCGTGAGAGGGATTCTGATCCATAGTTTGGGCCGGGAAAGAATCTACTCGCTATGAATTGGTCGGGCAGAAAACTACCCGGCGGCCTGGTAAAAAGGCTTCAGATCAATGGAAGGCAGGATCGCCATGACATTGGCATTTGCGCTTCCCCGATTCCCTATGCCAGGTGGCGCATGGCAGGTATCTTGAGATCCGCGCGTATCTCCTAATAGCGTCGTTCAATCTTCCCGGATCCGTGTGAAAAGAGGAGGCCAATGGCCGGAAGCCGCGTGGCGGCACCTCATCCGATGTAAGAGATACTCCATAATTCACGCCTTAGCGGGAGAGAATCTCGGCCGTAGGAGAATTTTCGTTGAGGCTCTAAATAGAGGAACCTTGGCCTCCTCTTAGGAACTTCCATCGATTTGCTTTTAGTTGTCTCCGTCTCCTGCTTTTTTTCTTTCTCCCACCTTCATAGTCAATCGTTTTCCGATGGCCGGCAACATGTACAACATCCGAGATATCGTATCCCATGACAACGTTTACTATTACAACTATGACAGTTCCGAGACGACATATGTGGTTGTGATAGGTCGGCTGAAACGTCATTATGGACGATTACTCCTACACCGTTCGTCTCTCCTGCAAGTGCTCGTCTAAGCGATCTGGAGGTCTTCCCTTAGCCTTTTCAGGGCGTTATCCCAAAAAGCACTGTAGGAGGTTGTCGACAAGATGCATACGGCCTATGAGTTGTGCCTGATCTCGAAGAACGGACGAGATCGCTCGATAGATATCTTGTTGGCTATAGTGCCCTCAAGTCAATTATTGAATCGCAGGCATACGATTGTGATGATTGGGGAGGACCTATACTGGTAGAACAGTCTTACTCGAGATGATAGTATGCTATCTGGTTTGTCTTTATCATCATGTACATGCATTAGGTGGCATTACAGATCACTATTACATGTTGATAGAGCCCATACGATTCTTACTTGACTACCAGCATTATGATAACGATCATATAAGTGGGAGCTGGGTGGTCTATAAGCACATCCTTAAATGTCCCTAGTCGTGGGAATATCGAGACTGGGCATCGATACTCCGGAGTAGACTAGTGTATACTTATCGAGACCCCGACGAGGGGCGGTGGCCGGTCTCACAAGCCATTGGTGTCAGTTAGTCACCTAAGATAGTATACAGGTGCTCATTGGGTTATAAGTACACTGGACGGTCTTGCCGGGAATATGCTAGTTGATATTATACCTATTGTCAGATAGCGGTTTCTAAGTGACATAAGTACAGGTTAGTCTGTCGACCTGAGATCGTCATTTGGCTCATGTGAGTTCCTACTGTGCTTTGATTACTACCCTACCACGGCTCAAAGGAGTTGTGCAAACAGGTTTTAGTTGGGTACAGTCCCGATCCACATGGAGGCAGTGAGCGGATCGTCGGGGATTCGTCTCTCCCGGTATTATGGGTTGATGTCGCATTGTGCATGAGTGGCCATCACCAGAAATCTTCGGCCGAAGTGGACGAGAATTACTGATTTGGATCAGTAGTTTCTCAGTGGGTGATGGGCTTCATACCGACATGAAATGCCGCGTTATTAGGGGTCTGACTTTATCCACCACCTAGGATCGATATGCGATAATCTTAGACGAACAGACCGGACTGTACGGAGATTGTCATGGACATGCTCAGTAGGGGTTTGGATGAGCTTGCTCGTCGGTCTTCCTTTCGCTCAATACCTAGGTAGCCGTTATGTACAGCTAGTGTCGCTGACGTGCTTGTGGTTAAACCCACTGCCAGCGTATTGACGAGTCTTTAGAGTCCCATACAGAGGGTTTCCCGGTTCTAGCGAAACGATATAGTAGCCGTATTGGATACGTGCAGGATTCCGATCGATTAATTGTACTATGTGCCCGAACTTTCGATCGGACACTTGATAATACTAGTCGGCTTGGGTTTGAGCCGGATTATTAAATCAGGTAATGATTTAATAATTTACATATATATATTTCGATATGTATATTCTAGTATTATGTTCTTTGTGTTATTCTATCTCTTTGGGTATTCATCTTTCGGTACAAATACAGGTATGTATATACAGTAGAATGTAATCCGTATTTTCTACATATAACATTCTAAAAGGTGAACACCTCATTTTGTTTTATCCATTTGGTTTAAATGGAAATGAGGTGGAAATTAGAAAGTGGGGAGTATGGTGAGAACCATGCTTGCATAGTGTGCACAAATGACTATTCAAGTATGGGTGGATTTTAAAAATAAAAGAAATGTTTTACAAAACCTAGCATGCTCATTTTTCTCTCTCCATGGTTAGCTCATTTTTTAGATGGTTCCTTTTTTTTAGAATGCTTCTCTTCTCCTCACCATTTGGTCTTCACTCCCTCTCTTGAGTTTCATTTGTTCCTCCACCTTCATCTTCCACCTCCTCTCAACCCTCTCATGTGTTGAAAATCATGAGAAGAGATGAGATGAGATAGATAAACACTTAGTTCACTCACTAAATCCTAGGCATTCTAGACTAGCATCCTAGAATCCCTAGTTGCTTCACTTGCATTTATTATATGGAGCTAGAGCCATGACTACATCCCTCGAGTGGATCATCTTCGACAGAGGAAGACCGGCGATCAAGTTCACTCGAGCATGCCTTAAGAAGCTTAGGAAGGTGATGGAAGACTGAAGGACTTGGTTCTTTTGGTATAATCACTCTAAACCCTGTAGTTTACCTTCTTTAGTTAGCTAGTATAGGTTTAAGGTTTCGATCATGGGTCGGGTTTCGCTTACGCCAAAAAATTTTAAATGCCAGTTTTTGTTCTGCACTGGCCACGGTAGATGGCCAAGGCACCGGCGAAACCCAGCAATGGTATCAGAGCCACCCATAAACCAATACTAGCTAGTTTACACGACGTTAGAATATTGATCGACCAAATTTTCCGAATCATTTTTCCATTTTCAAGTGCCCGTTGTCGATTTTTAAAAGTGTTCAAAAAATCTTTCTGTGTATCTTAAAAATACGTGCTGTCATTTATTGGGCACCAGAAGAAATTTGAGCACCTAAGACAATATAACCACCGCAGAACTAGCCTATCTGCGGCGGTCCCGCAGTGCTTTTGTAGCTAAATGGCGCCAAATTTTTTCTGGTCCTCTCTGACATGGAAATATGATTCTTGGTATATTTTGTTTTGGCCCAGATTTGTTTGAGTGCTGGATTTGCATGTGGGGCCAATTTGGAAAAGTTTAGTCGATCGAAATTTTAAGTGTGTGATTATCAGTACATGTGATTATATCTGCGACCATGAATATTAATGAGCAGTACAATCCGACTAGTTGCTATATGTTCAACTAGACGGGTTTGCGAACTTAATATTCATGTTGATGTTCTGTGTTGTGCTGATATTGTGGTCGGATTGTCGTGGTGGATAGCCAATGGTATAATGATAGTAGTACAATTTAGATTTATTTGTATATTCGGTATTGCGGGGCGAGCGTCCGACATGTAGACTGATGTCTATGCCAGATTGTATATTCTATTACTGGGGCACGACCAGGTTGAGGTCGATGTCACCATTGTATATATTTTTCTTTTCTGTACTAGGATTACCCCACGGTGGAGTGCACGAATAGCCGGGTTCTAGAGGGCAACAAGCCTGCATCTCATGGCGTTGAGACGAAGGGGGCTTCACTCTAGAATTGGCGGGCTATTTGCCGCACTCGTAGGGGGTATAGGTTGACCTATGGAGGGGCGCTCAAGTTACCGGATCCCGTGAAGTGTTGGGTGGCCCATTCACTTTGTTGATTGGAGTTGCCTCATTTCTGGGATTGGCGGGTAACTTTCCGCTCTCGTAGGAGTCCAGGTTTACATTGCACAGGCTATCCACACGACCGGGGAACGTCGAGTTTCACTTGCGGCTCATGTGAAACCCGAGGCTCCAAGATTATCCACCATTCTGTGTTGCTTCTATGATGCTTCTGTGATGTTGCTTATATCATACCTAGAACGAATGTTGTATATATTTATATATACTAGTAGATGCTGTATATATTTTGCACCCGCGCTATTCCAGCTCCCGCTCTACCGTTAGTTAAGTAACCTAACGGTGCATGACAGTGCCCAGTGGAAAATGCGGATGGCATATACGTACATTATATTTTCGCTCCTTTTCTGTGGTGTGATATGGATTAATTGATAGGACTGCATTAATTCTGATTAATACAAAGAAAAACGAACCTAAATGATGTTGTTAGAACCAAATTTTTAAAAACTGACATTATAGACATTTCCTTTTGCTTTGAACAGTAGTGTTCGGTTCTGAATATCCAACACCTCATTCGACGAGGCAAGGGCTGAGATCCCTTCATCGGGAGTGACCCCTTGAGCAAAAGTTTGCATCATCGTAATAACTTCACTATAGTCGATTCTTTTGCTTTGCATCGTAATATTTAGTTTCGAATATTCTGCACCTCATTCGATGAGGAAAGAGCCGAGATCCCTTCACAGGGAGTGACCTCTTTACCAGAAGTTTTCGCCTCTATATTTTTTTAAAAACCACTCGGTTCTTTCAATGATATCAAGTTCATTACGTTAAAGGTTTTTCGCCAAAAACCAGCCGTAGCCCTCCGTCATTTCAGATTAGTATTGCTTAGTATTCGTGCTATGTTTGTCGTTGCTATTCGCCGAGACGTAGTATATAGTAGCTCTATAATACTTTTCTGTAGCATAGATATGTGGATTGGTTAGGACAGTCATACGACTTTGTTGATCATTCGTCAAGGGTCGTGCGGGTGGGTTTAACGTAATCAAGATAATGACGGGTTGAACTTGACTAGGACCTTTTGATTTGTTGATTTTTCCTCAAGGTCACTTGGGTCCTAGGGGTAAAAATCACATCGGGAGTTTCAAACATACAGGAAACTTGCCAGGCATGCGCATACCTTCTGGAGTGTGGTGACTTGAGTGGCTACCATCAAGTTATCATGCGATGATAGTTGGATCCCGATTCCTACTGATGAGTAGGTGTTACTTCTCGGGTGATTTTCAGATGATCCCGACTAACTCTCTTTTTAGGGTTTGAAGGAGAATTCGAGGAAACAGTGGGAGCCATCCTGATTAGATAAATTGATTAACCAATCTAATCTAGGTTAGAGTGCATGCTGAGTGTTTATTTTATCTGTCTCTCTCTTAAGCAGCGACCATGACCTGACTCTAAACTAAAACTCATAAACCAAGTTAACCGAACCTTCTTAAAACACTTTGACTTTTGGATTGGCATTTAGTCGCATATATCATTGCCACTACTATATCCCCTTTTCTTTTCTCCGGAACATTCCGTATCACTACGAGATATTCCATCGTATAGTTACATACGAACTCGAAGGAACTTGTTCTAGTTTAAGAATGGATTCTGGTTCTGGAGAAATTGAATAGGATTATTCAGTTGACTTTTCTCTTTACCTTCTCTCAGATTGCGAGAGCTCCTAGTATTAGGAGAGTAAACCTATTACGCTTATTGGATAGTCTTCTTCCAAACCTTAGGCTGGAGCCGAAGGGTGGGTAAGGAAGAAAACCAATTAGTCTAAGTGTGGTGTACAGAAAGTAATAAGTAAAGACATATAAAGGGATTAGAGTGAGGGCATAGGAACTTGCGACTGCTATCATTCACGACAAAACCGTGTATATCCCTGCCACTCCTACATCACCTTTGCATTTCTCTAGAACATTCCATATCACTACGAAGATCCATATTTCTTGGATATTCCATCGTATAATTACATACAAACTCGAAGGAACTTGTTCCAGTTCGAGGATGGATTCCGGTTCTGGAGAAAATGAATAGGATTATTCGATTGTCTTTTCTCTTTACCTTCTCTCAGGTTGCGAGAGCTCCTGGTATTACGAGAGTACACCTATTATGTTTAGTGGATAGTCTTCTTCCAAACCTTAGGATGGTGCCGAAAGGTAGGGAAGGAAGAAAACCAATTAACTTAAGTGTGGTGTACAGAAGGTAATAAGTAAAGACATATCAAGGGATGGGAGTGAGGGAAAGGTAGTATACGGTTACTGTCATGAATCTGGATAGTGGAAGAGGTATTACTTGGAATACCCGGATACCCCTTCAAAACATCATCATGTTTCAGTTTCACTGTGCGGTGTTAATTAAAAATTGTTTTCCTAATTTGATTCTGACTCCAGGGTATGTATATACCAGATTTGATTCTGAGATCTGTATGGTGTTATGGATGATGAGTGGGAGTAAGATATTGGGAATTGGGTGATTAGATCCTCTATATATCAGAATTCTTTGTAATTGGTGATATTTGAGGAAATCACCTGGGATTTGCCTGACAGCAAATATTTGGTTTTGAATATCCGTTGTTATGCACCAATTTCAAACTGATATATCTATACGTTTATTTTATAAAGTGAGATATAACTTTTTGAAATTATGTCTTTGACATTTACCTATATCAGATGATGGTTAGGTAAGGTGCATTCAACAGCGGTGTAATTCTTCTTAAACATAGCACAGTTTTCAATCTACAATGCACAGGGTTTGAGTTATTAAACTCAGAGGACTTATACAAAGTATTGTATGTTGTCCAGTGTCCATTAAGACAAAAAAGTTGGTACTCATACTTATTTTGTTTACTTTTGACTTCTCTTGTTTTGGACAAGTATTTCGTTGAAATACAAGGTCCAAATTTTAAGTTATAGGTATAAAAATAAAGTGGAGAACCATATGTTGCAAAGTATCAGGATTCTTCAAGGTGATTGAAGATGTAGATACTTGTGCTAGGTATTCCGTTGTAAGTAATAGTTTTGAGAACTTGTTTCTCTTTCAGGTTACTCATATGTGGATGTATTCCTTGATGAGTAATGCTGCTTGGCCTCCTTCCATTTTGTTGATATGCACTGGAAACGGCTGCATGTATTTTGAATCTGGTTCCAATTAAATTAGTACCTTTGTTTCTATACGGTATATAGAATGGATTCATATCTTAATGATGTTAAGGTATATAGAGTTGTCCGTCTTATGCTTCAAACCAGAATCTGGATAAACTCAAGGCACGTTTCAGTAATGGCAGTTTGTGGGTTATCCCGGGTTTTGACGAGGGTTAACATTCTACCATCTGGAAGATCAATAGTTATATTGTTCTTGACTCGCCACCAGTTTTAGTAAAATGGATTCTTTTCAGAAAACATTAGTGGGAGTATGGTAGAACTGGAAGATATTCCAGAACCACAAACGATTACTGAAAATTTAGTAGAACCTAAAGATTCAATTAGATTCGACAATCAATTAGCCACTCCATAGATTTAGTGGGTAACCTCAGCCACCCGAGAGGTACTTCGTTCTCCTCAAAGACGGTGACAGGGAGGTTTTTGATTACCCAAACTTACCACTACTGTTGTTCTAGACTATAAGATCTGGCAGGAGGATGTGTATAACGCCGTTCTAAATTAGCTTTAGAAGTGCACATGTATATGACTCTGCCAAAGGGTTGCTGTAGTCAGTGGGAGCAGCGGAAGTATGGTGGGCAAGTAGCTTATGTCTATTTATAGACTAAAGCAGATATAGCGGAGATAGATCGTCTATTTTTGATGTAACAGTCATAGAGTTTGACTTTATCAGAATAACAGATGGATCTAGTAAGAAGGTAGTAAGGAGTGATGTCTTAGTATTTGGATGACATTCTCTTGATAGGAAGTGATATTCCTATACTGCGATCGGTTATACTGTGGTTGTCACAAGGTGTTTCACCACACAGGATCTGGATAAAATATCAATGATTTTGGTTACTAGATCTATAGTGTTAGATCAAGATTTGGGAAGTGTCCCAATTTGGATACTTTGACACTATTCTAAAAGTGTTTAGAATGGACTACTCTTGGCGTGGTGGTGTGCCCGCAGGTGATGGAGTCACACTCTCTAAAGAGATGTCTTCTAGACTGATGAAGGGAGGGATTTGCATGATTGATATATCTTGCTTAGGCAATTGAGTCAATCATGAAATGTCAAGTGCCACACCAGATATTGCTTTTGCACTGGATGCAATAAGCATATATATTAATCCAATCCTGGAGAAACATTGGGAAGCAGTTATGAACATAAGTGGATGTTCTTAGTATATGGTAACGGCAGCCTTCTTCTGAAGGCGGTTATCATTTCGGGCTTCCAAGATGACCTAGATGACATAGTGGCTGTCAGAGTTATAGTTTTCCTTCTTTTGAGGGGCAGTATGTTGGACAAGTGGTCTAAGAGAATACTGAGGAAGGCATGGCGCAGGATACTGATTAAATTCAATGGATGATACAGTCTAAGAAGTTTGTTGGATTTGGAGTTCATTTGTGAACTGGGTCCCATCAGATATCCAGACAAATTCTAAGACAGGTATCGCTCATTTTGGGAGATAGCATTTCTCCGCGAAGTTGAGATATAGAGAGATAAAGAAAGAAACACTGGAGCGGATCCACTCACTAAGGTTGTTTCTCGAACGCAATACTTTCGCAAACGGGCTTTGCAAAACTGATTAGTAGAGAAGTTTGGTGTTCGGTATCACACGGACTGTGAGTATGCGACACTGCAATAATTAGCCTTAAGTGCAAGTAGGAGATTGTTGGCTATAGTGTCCTCAAGTCAATTATTGAATCGCAGGCACGCGATTGTGATGATTGAGAGAGGACCTATACGAGTAGAACAGTCTTACTCGAGATGATAGTATGCTATCTGGTTTGTCTTTATCATCATGTATATGCATTAGGTGGCATTACAGATCACTATTACATGTTGACAGAGCCCATACGATTCTTGCTTGACTACCAGCATTATGATGGCGATCATATAAGTGGGAGCTGGATGGTCTATAAGCACATCCTTAAATGTCCCTAGTCGTGGGAGTATCGAGACTGGGCATCGATATTTCGGAGTAAACTAGTGTATACTTATCGAGAACCCGACGAGGGGTGGTGGCCGGTCTCACAAGCCATTGATGTCAGTTAGTCACCTAAGATAGTATACAGGTGCTCATTGGGTTATGAGTACACTGGACGGACTCGCCGGGAACATGCTAGTTGGTATTATACCTATTGTCAGATAGCAGTTCCTAGGTGACATGAGTACAGATTAGTCTGTCGACCTGAGATCGTCATTTGGCTCGTGTGAGTCCTACTGTGCTTTGATTACTACCCTACCACGGCTCAAAGGAGTCGTGGAAACAGGTTTTAGTTGGGTACAGTCCCGAACCACATAGAGGCAGTGAGCGGATCGTCGGGGATTCGCCTTTCCCAGTATTGGAGGTTGATGTCGCGTTGTGCACGGGTGGCCATCACCAGAAATCCTTGGCCGAGGTGGATGAGAATTACTGATTTGGATCAGTAGTTTCTCAGTGGGTGATGGGCTTCATACCGACACGAAATGTCGTGTTATTAGGGGTCTGACTTTATCCACACACACACACACACCCCGACTCGATATGCGATACTCTTAGACGAACAGACCGGACTGTATGGATATTGTCCCGGACAGACTCAGTAGGGGTTTGGATGAGCTTGCTCGTCGGCCTTCCTTTCACTCAATACCTGGGTAGCCGTTACGTACAACTAGTGTCGCTGACGTGCTTGTCGTTAAACCCACTGCCAACGTATTGACGAGTCTTTAGAGTCCCACAAAGAGGGTTTCCCCGGTTCTGGCAAAACGATGTAGTAGTCGTATTGGATACGTGCAGGATTCCAATCGATTGATTGTACTATATACTCGGACTTTCGATCGGATAATTGATAATACTAGCTGGCTTGGGTTTGAGCCGGATTATTAAATCAGGTATTAATTTAATAATTTACATATATATATTTCGATATGTATATTCTATTATTATGTTCTTTGTGTTATTCTATCTCTTTGGATATTTGTGTTTCGGTATGAATACAGGTATATATATACAGTAGAATGTAATCTGTATTTACTATAGATAACATTCTAGAAGGTGGACACCTTATTTTATTTTATCCATTTAGTTTAAATGGAAATGAGGTGGAAATTAGAAAGTGGGGAGTATGGTGAGAACCATCCTTGCATAGTGTGCACAAATGAATTATTAATTCATTTGTGCATACTATTCAAGTATGGGTGGATATTAAAAATGAAAGAAATGTTTTACAAAACCTAGAATGCTCATTTTTCTCACTCCATGGTTATCTTATTTTTGAGATGGTTCCTTTTTTTGAGCATGCTTCTCTTCTCCTCACCATTTGGTCTTCACTCCCTCTCTTGAGTTTCATTTGTTCCTCCACCTTCATCATCCACCTCCTCTCAACCCACTCATGTGTTGAGAATCATGAGAGAAGGTGAGATGAGATAGATAAACACTTAGTTCACTCATTACATCCTAGGCATTCTAGACTAGCATCCTAGAATCCCTAATTGCTTCACTTGCATTCATTATGTGGAACTAGAGCCATGACTACATCCCTCGGGTGGATCATCTTCAACAGAGGAAGACCGGCGACCAAGTTCACTCGAGCATACCTCAAGGAGCTTAGGAAGGTGATGGAAGACCGAAGGACTAGGTTCTTTTGGTATAATCACTCTAAACCCTGTAGTTTACCTTCTTTAGTTAGCTAGTATAGGTTTATGGTTTCGATATTGGGACGGGTTTCGTTTGCGCCAAAAATTTTTAAACGACAGTTTTTGTTCCGCACCGGCCACGGTAGATGGCCAGGGCACCGGCGAAACCCAGCATATCCTCCATCGATCCTTCCAATAGAGATTGATCATATCTTCATGTGCGATGGCAGGAGTCCCCGACGGAAGCATAGCTGCTTGGGTCAATAGACATAGGTAGAGGGAGCGATGGGACGCTGCATGGGCTCGGCTGTCGGATCTCTGCTTTAAGTACCATGATCGATGCTTTCAAGACTCTCTACCTCTGCTGTAATCGTTAAGAAGTGTTTTCTTTTGCAAGCCCCCGGGCACTTTTGTAAGGCTGAGGAGCCGAGAATACTTCTTATTAATAAATTTATCTTTTTCTTTGCTTATGAATTTTTGTTTGATCAGAATGTCAGAACATCAAAAAAAATCCGTTTCTATTTTTCCAAGTGTAGGTAGATCGGTGCCTCTCCTCCAATCCTTCACCCCGGAGTCAAGGAATGATGGGCGGAGCAAGACTTAGGTCAGATACCTACATGTGCACCCACGTTTTATTCACCTAAGTAAAGGGCAGGCCTGGGATACTTCCCTTGCCACTGAGCCGGGCTGGAGATAGCTTGTAAGCTCGAGATAAGTCTTCATAACCTTAGTTAGGTCGGGCAGGAAACTACCCGTTTTGACTGGGTGCGACGGGCAGGAGGCTGCCCGCCGGCCTTGCGCACCGTCTAGGTTTAGAATCAGGATAAAAGGTCCGGATTGCAGAGAAGCAAGAATCTTTATTATTAAAGGGAGTATAAGTTTTAGCAATACAATTTAAACTTTTCGGTATTATACGGCCGCGGAAGGTCACGTCCTAAGGACTTTTGGAGGCAGAATGCTCCTCCAGGCAATACCTCGATCACAATGAAGGGGTCGTCCTACTTTATGGAGAACTTGTGCAACTTCCCTTGGTCCTCGAACTCGTTGCGTCAGAGGTCTAAGTCTTCTGATTTGAACGCTCGGTGTTTGACCCGAGCATTATAGTACAGGATGGTCTGCTGCTGATATCCGGCCATCCTTATTTGTGCCCGGTCTCTCTTCTCGAGCAGGATGTCCAGGTTGCTTCGAAGGGCAGACATTGGCTTCGTCATCGAAGTGTTCGACTCGATAACTAGGTAGACCGATTTCTGCGGGGACTATTGCCTCGGTGCCAAAACAGAGACCGAACGAGGTTTCCCCATGGGCATCTTCTTCGACATACGCAATGCCCACAGTACCCAGCGCAATTCTTCGACTCATCCGCCCTGCCTTCCTTCCAGGCGGGCTCTAAGGCCCCGGATGACATCTCGATTTGCTACCTCAGCTTGTTAGGAATATTTATGCCCTAGAGGCCATTATTGTATAATATAGTGGATGCTTGGACATTTATATATTTATAGGATTTTCTTGCTCGACATGATAGTATGCTATCTGGTTGCTCTTTATCTTAACATGTACACTTGTTTTAGTATACTGTCTCCTTGATACATGTTGATAAATCCCTTAGGATGTTGGCTTGACTACCAGGACTATGATACAAATCATACTGGTGTGGCTTGTGTAGTCCGCAAGCACATCGTTTAACAATTCCAAGTCGAGGGAATATCGAGACAAGGCGATATTCCAAAGTAGACTGGTGTGTACGTTTCTTAAACCTATATGGGGCGATGTTTGATCCCATAACCATTGATATTTGACATCAAAGATTGTACACGGGTGCTCATTAGAGAATGGGTACACCGAACAGGACTCGCCGAGAACTCTTAGATGGTACCATACCTATCGTCAGATAGCAGTTCTCTGGTGACATTTGTACAGGTTAGTCTGTAGACCCGAGATCGTCATAGTGTCTTGTGTGGTTCCCACTGTGCTTTGATTTCCTCCCTACCACGGCTCAAAGAAGTCATGCAAACAGGTGGATTTTGGGTACAGTCCCGAGTCACATGAAGGCAGTGAGCGATAGGTGGAGTTTTGTCTCTCCCGGTATTGGGAGTTGATGTTGCGCTATGCTCAATTGGCTATAATAGCAAGTCCCTGGTCAGGGCTGATGAAATTACTGGTAAGTATTATCAGTGGTTTCTCGAAAAATTATAGGCCACACATTGGCATGAGTTATCAACTTATTGGGGTCTGACGATTCCATCCCCATACTTGAAATGCGACATATCAGACGAAGAGACCAGACTGTACGGCAAGTGTTGCTTATAGGCTCTACGGGAGTTTGGACAAGTTTTCTTGTTGATCTTCTATTCGTTCAATACCTGGGTAACCGTTACATCCAGCTAATACCGCTGATGATTTGTAGGTATCTGATATGATCATTACCTACTGCTGGCGTATTGACGGGTCTTTAGAGTCCCACATAGAGCTTTCCTAGCTCAAGCGAAACGAAGTAGGTGTTGCGCCACGGCAGCGCCCCGGCCGTCTATCCGAGGCCAAAATGCGGAATCAAAATTTTCTTAACTTTTAAACTGGCGCTACCGCGGACAATATACCCGGATCGTAACCATTAACCGATACTAGCTAACAAGAGAAAAGGTGAGAGATATACCGAGTGATCCGAGTCCTCCGGTCTTCTCGTCATCGTCCCGATCTCCCGCGGAAACTCCGGTCGTCGCCTCCTTGCCGGAAGGGCACCACATCGTCTGTATCTTTTACGGGCTCCCGCCTCTATACCGAGGGAACTCGGGCATGAAGCTGGCAAGTCGACATGCCCAAGATGTGCTATAGAATGTAGTGTAGAGGCTATGTCTCATTTGAGGTTTTGTTGCCTTTGAAGATGATGGAGGAATCAAGATAAGAAAAATGGTGCTTGCATTTTTCTAGCATGAAATGATATGAGATCAAGAATAATGCCACCATACCAAAATGAAACTCTCTCTCTCATTTCCTCAAAATTGTGGCCGGCCTTGTCTAATGAGGAATGGTGGTGAAGTGTGAACCAAATGCAAGAGGGAGGTGAGTGTAGGAGATAGAAATGGTGACCATATCATAAAGCAAAGAAACATCAACCATACTTATCACTCCATACCCTTTCAAATCTCATTTAAAGCACCATCATGGATGAAAGATGCTAAACATATCATAATGAATACATTTGCAAGAAACCCCCTCCACAAATGTTATTTGCACAATTGCAAATAACCCCCTCCATCGGAAAAGTCCGGCCGGGAAAGAACAAAGGAAAACCGGCCGGAACGGAATGCAAACTGGCAACTCCAGAAAACTGGTCCCGTAATAAATTACAGGAAAACCCCGATGCTGTGCATACACACCCGCATCTGTATTCCGACCGGATACAAATTCAATGAGACAAAATCTACACTGTACTAAACTAGGACCGGCTTAAACCAAAGCCGGCTAGTAATATCCGTTCGATCCTAATCCGTGCAATATCGCACGTATCGGATCGAACCCTGCCATATATCCATACGGCCACTAGTACAAACCGTCCGATCCTGATCCGTGCAATACCGCACGTATCTTATCGGACCCTGCCATATCTCCATACGGCCTCTACAGCGTTTCGCCCGAAAACTTAAGTAACTGAAAGTGTGGTGGACTCTAAAGACTCGTCAATACTATGGCTGTGGATTTAACCACTAGCACGTCAGAGGTATAAGCCAATACGTAACGGGCCACCAGCTATTGACCAAAAGGGACGTCGATGAGCGAACTCATCCTGACACCCTACTGAGCCTGTCAGTGACAATATCCGTACAGTCCGGTCCGTTCGTCTATGAGCATCGCATGGCGGGCCTAGGGGGTTGGTAAAAGTCAGACCCCCAAAGGCGGTACAAGTCGTGTCGGAGTGAAGTCCAGAACACCCTGAGATACTACTGGAATACCTACCAGTAAATCTCCTGCCTCGGCCGAGGGCTTTGTGTAATGGCTCTCCTAGACACAGCGCGACCTCACCCCTAATACCGGGAGAGACGAACCCCTGCAGATCCGCTCACTGCCTCCATGTGGCTCGGGACTGTACCCAACTAAAACCTGTTTGCACGACTCCTTTGAGCCGTGGTAGGGTAGTAATCAAAGTACAGTGGGAACTCACACGAGACAAATGATGATCTCAGGTCGATGAACTAACCTGTACACATGTCACCAGGGAACTGCCATCTGACGTCTGGTATAAGACCAACTAGCATGTTCCCGGCGAGCCCTGTCCGGTGTACTCATAACCCAATGAGCACCTGTATACATCTTAGGTGAACCAACTGACACCAGTGGCTTATGAGACCGGCCACCGCCCCTCGTCGGGGTCTCGACTGTATACATTAGTCTACTCTGGAGAATCGATGCCCTGTCTCGAAACTCCCACGACTAGGGACCTTTTAAGGATGTGCTTGTAGACCACCAGCTCTCACGTATATGATCGCCATCATACTGCCGGCAGTCAAGCAAGAATCCCAGGGGCTCTATCAGCGTGTAATAGCGACCTGTAAGGTCACCTGAAGCAGTACACGATGATAAAGGTAAACCAGATAGCATACTATCATCTCGAGTAAGACTGTCCTACCGGGATAGGTCCTCCCTCAATCATTGCAATCACGTGCCTGTGATCCAATAATTGACTCTGAGGGCACTATCTCCAACAGTAGGGCACGTATGGAGATATGTGCGGGGGCTTGATTGAATACGTATATATGATACCGTATTCTAATCTATCGATATTTGATATCAGTCAGGTTATATGTGATATAACCGGATTATTGAATCAAGGGTTGATTCAATGATTTGATTAATATATATATATATATATATATATATATATATATATGTTAATATATTTGATATTGGCCGGTTATATATGATATGACCGGATTATTGAATCAAGTGTTAATTTAATATCTAATATTGAATATTAGCCGGTTATATATGATATAACCGGATAATTGAATCAAGTGCTTATTTAATGTTTTGATATACATATATATATATATATATGATATTAGTCGGTTAAGATATAACCGGATTATTGAATCAAGTATTGATTTAATAATTATATATATATATATATATATATATTAACTAATATAAGCTCGCTTATGATTTTCTTCTCTTAATATATATTTATATATGTGATATATATATATATATATACACACATACATATATACATATTGCATCATGGTTGGTGATACATTATACATGAATGTATGAGAATCACATAAGAGTAAGAGATAAAAGAAATGATATAAATTTTTAAGAAAAGAAAAAGAATTAGAGAATGAGTCATAGGTTTGGATGCTTGGAGAAGCATTTAGAAGCCATGACTCATCTATAATTCTTATTTTATTCTTAGATATTTTATCATTCTCATCTTATCTCTTATCTCTTGGCTCATGGTTCACAACTCATCCATGTTCATCATAATCTTCTTCTTCATTCTCTTCTCTAAATTTTTCTTGAGTTGAGAAAAGAAAAGATAAAAAAATTTCTAGTGAGCAAATCTCCTACTTCATCAACCTACACTAATCGAGCCCATTAATTTAGGTTGTTTGCTTCACTAATAACTTGATTAGCGAAGAATGAGCTTGAGTGAGAGAGACTTCAAGGTGGATCATCTTCGGCATCGAAGACAATAAGCAAGCTCGATCCTTTCTTTAAGTAAAGCCTTAAGAAGAGTTCCAGGGACTACTACTTGAAGCTTTAGAAGTGAAGGACCGTTCTACAAAGGTTTTAGACTCTTAACACTTAGTATAGAATCTTGTTTGCTTACTTAAAAACCCTAATTCTCTAGTTTGATTACTTATCACTCTAGATTTTTTAAAATTGCATACTTGATGCTCATTAAAACCTAATAAAGGTGCTAAAACATACTTTCATGGTATCAGAACCAAGCTAGAGGCTTAGGATTGCACTATACGACGTTAAAGTGTTCGATCGAAGTTTGTAAACACGGATTCTAGTGGTTTCTATCTATTTTTTCAAAAGTTGATATTTTCACAATTAAAAGTTCTTAGAAAATCATGCAGGTAATTATATGGAGCCAGAAGAAGTACGAGATCCTAACTCCTCTAAGTGGCCGCGGAACCGCCGCCTAAACCATGTTTTGGCCGCAGTTTCGCAACCGACTTAAGGTGTTATTGCCTCGTTTTTCTTCTAGTGCTTTATATTGATATTTTGAACTTTCTGGGTATTTTTGGTGAGGCTCAAGTTGTTGAGGCCTCTGTGAATTGGTATTATTTGAAACATCGATCGAAATTTTTAACATCGTCTAGATAGCTTTGGATATGTGATACAATTTTTGGAATCCACATTGATTAGTTTTGTGAAAACTAGTTAACGATATGTAAATCTCGCATTTTATTCTCAAATGATGGATTGCCGCGGAGTTTGGATTTGGATCGAAACTCCGTCGCAATCTCGTATCGTACGCGAATACTCACCGGGAGACACTACTGGATAGCCACGCCCCATAGCCCCGACCAAGAGACTATAGGAGAACTCCATGGCCAAAAGCATCCACTCGGGTGCTCGCGGACACGGTGTTCCGCCCAAATGCACTTCATTGATGGCCTCGGGGGTGCGGTAATCTACTAAAGTTCCCGACGAGCATTCAATCTTTTAACCGGGAATCTTGTTGAATTACCCGACTTGAGTTTTGAAAAGTGTTTTCAATTCGAGACTTAAATGCAAGGTTTATAGGGTTAGGCATGAAATCCGGAATATGAGATAATCCGAGTTTATGATGTCTAAAGATGATGCAGATTCTAATTATTGTAGTTTTCATTTCTTTTCTGCAACCGTAAGTGTAATATGTTGCAGTATCCCCGATCTCGTTACTATACGATAACGACATTAGAGATACGCATATTTACTTACGTTGATGACATATGATGTTATTGAGTTGCTATTGATATATTGGATCGTTGTGATTGAATAACCGGGGGATTTTACGTGAGATGAGAGTTTTTAAATTTTCATTCATGTAAAAATTTGTATGTAATATTCCTTTATTGGGACACTTCCAGGTTGAGTTTGTTGTCTCCATTTGATGTATATTATTTACTTTTCCGCATTAGGATAAACCCAAGGCGGGGAGCACAAGTAACCGGGTTCTAGAGTCCAGTGGGAGGCCATCTCGAGGAGTCGAGACCGGTTGCCTAACTCTAGAATTGGCAGGGTTTCTTGCCGCTCTCGTAGGGGTCTAGGGGTGTGGGCTTGGCTATTCATCACGACCGTGGAATCCATGTTTTTCATTATTGGCTTAATCTAAAACATGGGCCTCCTAGTATATCCTATATTTCATATGTCTGCTTCTGTTGTTTTTGTGATGTGATGTGATCATATAACTGCGTGAGACGAATGCTACTTATATATATGATATACTAGTAGACACTATATATGTTTTGCATCCACGCTAGTCCTGACCCCACCCTGCCGTAAGTTAAGTAACCTTACGGTGAAGACCCGAGTCCCTGTGGTGAATGCGGATGTCATATATGTATGTTTTATTTTCGTTTCTTATGTAATGTTTAGGAAACATAAATGATGGGACGTCATTAATAAGATTAATGAAAAGATAAGAAACCTAAAAGATATTGTAGAATCAAATTTTTCAAAAAGGTAGCTCTAGTTTTTGCTTTGCATAGCGGTATTCCATTATGAATATCCAACACCTCATTCGATAAGGAAAGAGCCTAGATGCATTCACCGGGAATGACCTCTTTAGCAAAACTAGCATATGCTATAACCCACTCGGTTTGTTTTGAAAACTACTCGATTTTAAAGTGGAGCTTAAACCACTCCTTTTCAAATCACTAGATTCTACAACGATATCAAGTTTATTACGTTAAAGGTTTTCTTCAAAACCAGTCGTAGCCCTCCGCCATTTTAGGAAGTAGAGTACTTAGTATTCATGCTACGTTTGTTGACTATAGTTAAGACGTAGTGTACGGTAGCTAAGTGATTTCTTCCTATAAAGCATATGATGCGATCAATTAGGACATTCGTACGACTTTGTTGACCATAATTAAGGGTCATACGAATGGGTCTAAATCAATCATGAAATGACGAGTAGAACTTGACTAGCGCTTATGATTTTTTGACCATAATTAAGGTCATAAGTCGCTCCGGGTAAAAACAGATATCGGGAATTTCATGTGTTGAAATTTGCAATGAGATTGCATACCTTCTATATGATGGTTGGATCCCGATACCCACTGCGAGTAAGTGTTACTTCTGGGAGAGTTTTCCACTTTACAATTAGCTAATCCAGTAGGTGTCTAAGAAAGGTCTTAACAGGGTTATGCCCCTGCGGAAACGAGGTTATTTAATTAGTTCCATGTGAAAGCACGGGGAGACTCCCTCGGAGTACCAACACCTGCCTGGCTGACTGATTGGCGAGCTTGTAGGGTGTAATTAATCCCGGCTAATCTTACCTTTTAGGGTTTGAAGGAAGATTTGATAAAAACGATGGGAGCCATCCTGATTAGATAAGATAATAACCAGTCTAATCTTGCAAGAGCGCACGCTAAAGTGTTTTCTTCTCTCTCTTCAGGTAGCGACCATGTCACGCCTTAATCAAGATAATAACATGGATGTATTGACCGAACCCGCTTATTATACTGGGCTAGGGAACGTTGGTTCCGCTCTATCTTATGACAATTGTCATGAGTCTGGGCAAGGGATAGGGGAATACAAGGATTCCCATGCAACCCGAATGAAGAAAGGGCATTCTGATGCATCTTCTTTGGGTGTGTTAGTTATTGAGAACTGTTTCTCAGTTTGCTCTACGTCCTGAGTATTGGATACCGGATCAGGATCCCATATTTGTAATCTGTTACAAGGATTAAAGAGAAGTAGAGAACTGGGAAAGGGTGATATGTCACTCGGAGTAAGGAATGGAGAAATTGTTGCTGCCAAAGCTGTCGGCGAATATCTCCTTGTATTACCAAATGGTAATACATTGATTTTGAATGACTGTTATTTCGTACCGTCAATGATGTGCAATAAAATATTCGTTTCTTTATTAGATAAAGAAGGATGTAACTTTGCATTAGAGAAAAATGTTATGAACATTTTCCTAAATCAAGTGTTGATTGGGTTTGGTACATTATGTAATGGTATATACGTTCTAAATCAAAATATAGTTCTAAATATACAGAGCACACATAAGAGGAAAAGTTCAGAAATAAACGAAGGCTTCTTGTGGCACTGTAGACTTGGTCATATCAATGCGACCAGATTGGCTAAGTTTCATAAAGATGAATATTTGAATCCGTTCGAATTTACATCTTATGAAACTTGTCAATCATGTCTCAAAGGAAAGATGACCAAAACTCTGTTTATTGGACACGGAGAAAGAGCTACTGAACTCTTGGGGCTGATACATAGTGATGTATGCGGTCATATGTCTACACATGCCTGGAATGGTTCATCGTACTTCATTACATTCACCAATGATCTCTCAAGGTTCGGACATGTGTTCCTGTTGAAATACAAATCTGAAGATTTTGAGAAATTCAAGGAATATAAGAGCGAAGTAGAGAACCAGATGGGTAAAAGTATTAAAATTCTTCGATCTAATCGAGGAGGTGAATACTTGAGCACGGAATTCCGAGATTATTTAAAAGAGAATGGGATTCTCTTTCAGCTTACTCCTCCGTATACACCACAGCACAATAGAGTATCGGAGCGAAGGAATCGTACCCTATTAGATATGGTACGCTCAATGATGAGTGATGCTGAGTTGACACTTTCCTTTTGGGGGTATGCATTGAAGACTGTTGTATATCTATTAAACAGAGTTCTGACCAAATCCGTGCATACCGCTCCATATGAGATAGGAAGAGACCATCTCTTAAACGAGTTAAGATATGGGGTTGTCCGGCCTATGTTAAAAAATATAATCCGGACAAACTCGAAACACGATCAGTTCTTTGCAAGTTTGTAGGATATCCAAAGAATTCATATAGATATCAATTCTACCACAAGGAGGAACAAAGAGTGTTTGTTTCTCAATATGCCACATTTTTAGAAAATGAATTTTTTATAAATGATACTATTGGCAATACGGTAGAACTGAAAGAAATTCCAGAGCCAAAAACAACTACTGACGATTTGGTTGAACCTGAAGTTTCGATAAAACCTAACAAACCCCAGCCACTCCGCAGATCTAGTAGGGTTTCTCATCCACCTGAGAGATACTATGGTTTTCTCATAGACGGTGGAAGTCAGGATTGCATCATGGAAGATGATGACCCGACTAGTTTCGAGCAGGCCATCATAAGTGGAGACTCTGTGAAATGGCTGGATGCTATGCGATCTGAGATGGAATCCATGTACACTAACAAAGAATGAATTTTGGAAGTTGCTCCTGAAGGGGTAAAACCCATTGAGAGCAAGTGGATCTTTAAAAAGAAAATTGGTGTAGATGGAAAGGTTGAGACCTTCAAAGCTAGACTTAGCAAAAGGTTTTCATCAACGACCAGGTGTCGACTATGATGAGACCTTTTCTCCAGTGGCTATGCTTAAATCCATCAGGATCCTACTTGCCATTGCTGCATACCATGACTATGAAATCTGACAGATGGACGTCAAGACCGCTTTTCTAAATGATGATTTAGAAGAGAGCGTGTATATGACACAGCCAGAGGGCTTCATAAACAGTGGGAGCAGCAGAAAGGTGTGTAAGCTGCTTAAATCAATTTAAGATTAAAGCAGGTATCGCGAAGCTGGAACATCTATTTTGATGTAGCAGTCAAAGAGTTTGACTTCATCAAAATTGCAGATATACCATGTATATATAAAAAGGTTGTAGAGAATAAGGTTGTCTTCCTCATATTGTATGTGGATGACATACTTTTGATAGGAAATGATGTTCCTATGCTGCACTCAGTCAAACTCTTCCTATCACAAAAGTTCTCCATAAAAGATCTGGACGATGCCTCCTACATCCTGGGGATAAAGATCTATAGGGATAGATCTAAAAGGATGTTGGGATTGTCCCAATCCAGGTAAATAGACACCATACTAAAGAGGTTTAGTATGGAAGATTCTAAGCGTAGTAATTTACCCGCTTGTTCAGGAATCACTCTATCCAAAGAGATGTCTCCCAAGACTGATTTGGAGAGGGCTCACATGAACGTGATACCTTATGCTTCTACAGTTGGGTCTATCATGTACACGATGTTATGCACCAGACCGGATATAGCTTACGCACTTAGTGTGGTAAGTAGGTATCAATCAGACTTAGGGGAGAAGCACTGATAGCTGTGAAGAACATTCTTAAGTACTTGAGAAAGACTAAAGAGATGTTCTTGGTGTATGGTAACGGAGAACTCCAGGTGGAGTTCTTTACCGATTCGAGCTTCCAAAGTGATAAGGACGATAGCAAGTCTATCTCGGTTTTGTCTTCACACTCAATGGAGGGACGGTATGTTGGAAGAGTTCCAAGCAAGATACCATTGCAGATTCGACGATGGAGGCTGAATACATCACTGCCAACGATACTGTCAAAGAGGCTGTCTGGATGAAGAAGTTCATTGCTGAACTTGGTGTGGTTCCATCCATTGAGGATCCAATACCCTTGTATTGTGATAACAATGGAGCTGTGACTTTGTCCAAGGAACCCCGGTCCTATCAGTGATCCAGACATATTCTAAGGCGGTATCACCTGATCCGGGAGATAGTTAATCGCCGGGAGATTGAGGTTAGGAGAGTAGATATGAAGGACAACACGGCGGATCCACTCACAAAGGCCCTCCCCCAGACGGAGTTTGAGAGACTTTTTGCGGTGTTGGGTATGCGATACTACAACAACTAGCCTTAGTGCAAGTGGGGGATTGTTAGGAATATGTATGCCTTAGAGGCCATTATTGTATGATATAGTGGATGCTTGGACATATATATAGAGAACTTTCTTGCTCGACATGATAGTATACAATCCGGTTGCTCTTTATCTTAACATGTACACTTGTTTCAGTATACTCTCTTTGATACATGTTGATAAAGCCCATAGAATGTTAGCTTGACTACTAGGACTATGATGCAAATCATACTAGTAGGGCTTGTGTAGTCCGCAAGCACATCCTTTAACAGTTCCCAGTCGAGGGAATATCGAGACAGGGCATCGATATTCCAAAGTAGACTGGTGTGTACGTTTCTTGACCCTGTATGGGGCGATGGTTGACATAACCATTGGTGTTTGACATCAAAAATTGTACACAGGTGCTCATTAGAGAATGGGTACACCGAACAGGACTTGCCGAGAACTCCTAGATAGTGTCATATTTATCGTCAGATAGTAGTTCTTTGGTGACACTTGTACAGATTAGTCTGTAGACCCGAGATCGTCATAGTGTCTTGTGTAGTTCCCACTGTGCTTTGATTTCCTCCCTACCACGGCTCAAAAGAGTCATGCAAATAGGTGGATTTTGGGTACAGTCCCGAGTCACATGGAGACAGTGAGCGATAGGAGGGGTTTTGTCTCTCCCGGTGTTGGGAGTTGATGTTGAGCTATGCTCGATTGGTTATAACAGCAAATTCCTGGGCAGGGCTGATGAGATTTACGATAAGTGTTATCAGTAGTTTCTCGAAAGGTTATAGGCCATATATCGGCATGACTTATCAAGTTATTGAGGTCTGACGATTCCACCCCCAAACTTGATATGCGACATATCAGACGAAGAGACCGGACTGTATGGTAAGTGTTGCTTATAGGCTCTATGGGAGTTTGGACAAGTTTGCTTGTTGACCTTCTATTCGTTCAATACCTAGGTCGTCGTTACGTCCAGCTAGTACCGCTGACGGCTTGTGGGTATCTGATGTGATCATTATCTACTACTGGCGTATTGATGAGTCTTTAGAGTCCCATACAGAGGTTTCCTAGCTCAAGCACAATGAAGTAAGGCATGTATGGAGATATGTGTGGGGGCTTGATTGAATACGTGTATATGATACCGTATTCTAATCTAGCGATATTTGATATCAGTCAGGTTATATGTGATATAACCGGATTATTGAATCAAGTGTTGATTCAATGATTTGATTTATATGTGTGTGTGTGTGTGTGTTATAATATATTTGATATTGGCTGATTATATATGATATATATATATATATGTTAATATATTTGATATTGGCTGGTTATATATGATATAACCGGATTATTGAATCAAGTGTTGACTTAATATCTAATATTGTTAGCTGGTTATATGTGATATAATCGGATAATTGAATCAAGTGTTGATTTAATGTTTTAATATACATATATATATGATATTAGTCGGTTATATATATATATATGATATAACCGGATTATTGAATCAAGTGTTGATTTAATAATTTGATATATATATATATATATATATATATATATATATATTAACTAATATAAGCTCACTTAAGATTTTTCTCTCTTAATATATATTTATATATGTGATATATATATATATATATACATATATACATATATACATATTGTATCATGCTTGATGATACACTATACATGGATGTATGAGAATCACACAAGAGTAAGAGAAAAAAGAAATGATATATATTTTTAAGAAAAGAAAAAGATTTAGAGAATGAGTCATAGTTTTGGATGCTTGGAGAAGCATTGAAAAGCCATGACTCATCTATAATTCTTGTTTTATTCTTAGATATTTTATCATTCTCATCTTATCTCTTATCTTTTGGCTCATGGTTCACAACTCATCCAAGTTCATCCTAATTTTCTTCTTCATTCTTTTCTCTAAATTTTTCTTGAGTTGAGGAAAAAAAAAACATTTCTAGTGAGCAAATCTCATACTTTGTCAACCTACACTAATCTAGCCCATTAGTTTAGGTTGTTTGCTTCACCGATACCTTGATTAATGAAGAGTGAGCTATAGTGAGAAAGACTTCAAGGTGGATCATCTTCGGCATCGAAGACAACAAGAAAACTAGATCTTTTCTTCAAGTGGAGCCTTAAGAAAAGTTCTAGGGACTATTACTTGGAGCTTTAGAAGTGAAGGACCGGTCTACAAAGGTTGTAGACTCTTATTACTTAGTATAGAATCTTGTTTGCTTACTTAAAAACATTAATTCTCTAGTTCGATTCTAGGTTAGTATACTTAGCACTCTAGATTTTTTAAAATTACATACTAGATTTTTTAAAATTACATACTTGATGCTTATTGAAACCTAGTAAAGGTGCTAAGACATATTTTCACAGCTTTCCCGTTACACTGGGGATGAGAGACCTCGGAGAACTTCATCAGTATGTGGTAGTCGCCGCAGAATTCTCTGACTTTGTCGTTTTCAAAGTTGGTTCCGCGGTGGGTGATGATGCACTTTGGAATTCCAAATCGTGCAATTATGTTGTTCTGCGGGAACTTCACTATGGAGGTGGCATCCGGTTTTCTAATCGGCGTGGTTTTGACCCATTTTGTAAAGTAGTCTACGGCGACAAGGATATATTGGTGCCCCCTGTGCCTTTGGAGAGCTAGCCAACCATGTCCATTCTCCATTGAGCGAATGGCTAAAGGGAGCTCAGCGACGTTAGCTCTGTAGCTGGTAACTGAGAAATACTGCCGAAAAGTTGACATGCCTTGCACCTTCGCACGAGCTTTTCTGCATCGTTGTGAATAGTCGGCCAATAATAGCCTTTTAGCAGCGTCTTTTGAATCAGATTGTGGGCCCCCTAATGTGCGCCTCCGACCCCTTCATGTATCTCTTGGAGAACGTACTCAGCTTTGCCGGAATCAATGCATCTGAGTAGAGGCTGGGTGTATAATTTTTTATAAAAGTTACATTTGCTCTATACGAAGTGACGAGCTTTCATGCGGAGCCTGCGCGCATTTGTTCGGTCCTTGACGAGCGTTCCGTCCTTGAAGAAATCCACTATGGGCTTTCTCCAATCCAGGATACTCCGCTGAATGGTGTAGATATGTATATTACTTCGGTATCTTCAATGCTGGGTTGTGGCAAGACTTCAAAGAGGATGTTCCTCTTGTGGTTAGCCAATCAGGAGGAGGCGAGCTTACTCAAGGCATCGGCTTCGACGTTCATACCCCAGGGAACCTGCTCCACTTGGATTTCGTCGAAATTTTTCCGTAGCCTTTTCGCCTCAGCAAGATATTTCATCATGAAGGATTCTTAGGTTTTGAATCATGCGGTCACTTGGCCGACGACCAACGTGGAATCAATGTGGATTTTGATTTTCTATACCACCACCCCAAGACGATTCGTAGGCTGGACAATAAAGCTTCATACTTCGAGGCGTTGTTCAAGGCCTTGAAGTTGAACCGCAGAGAATATTCCATCTCGGCTTCATTAGGGCTGCAGATGACCGGCCCAGACACACTTCCTTCCTCCGTGGAGGAACCATCCACATAGAGTACCCAGTCCGGAATCAGACCGAGCATTTCTTCGACTGAGTGTTTTGGGTTTGGATCTCGTGTCAGCGCCTCTTCTCTGTTGGAAATGGTGCATTCGACCACGAAATCGGCTAAGGCTTATACTTTGATAGTTTGTCTTAGTCAGTACTGGATGTCAAATTGTGACAACTCCCATCTCTACTTCTCCAAGCGGCTCGATGACTCAAGGGAACCGAGGATGTTCCCCAGGGGTCAGTCGGTGAGAACGATGATTCTATGAGCCTGGAAATAGTGTCGAAGTTTCCTGGAGGTGACGACGAGTGCCAGGACTATCTTTTCGATGGCCGAGTACCTGGTCTTTGCGTCTTTGAAAACATAGTTGATGTAGTAAACCAGCTTCTGTATTCCCTCGGATTCTTTGATGAGTACAGAGTTGGCTGCCTGGCCAGAGACGGCCAAGTACATCAGCAACTCGTCTCCTTCAGCTGGTCGGGTGAGAAGCGGCGGTGTCGACAGATGAGCCTTAAGCTGCTCGAAGGCAACTTGACACTTCTCGGACCACTCGAACCCAGGGATCTTCCTTAAAGCTTTCAGGTAATGTAGGAACTTTTCCCCGGATATAGACATGAATCAACTCAGAATGGCTACCTTGCCTATGAGTCGCATGATTTTTACGTTGCTCTTGGGCGTCGTCATGTCAATGATGGCTTTGATCTTCTCTGGGTTTGCTTCGATTCCTCGGTGGGATACCATAAATTCGAGGAACTTTCCGTCCGTGACGCAAAAAGCACACTTGGCTAGATTCAGCTTTATTTTGTACTTTCGCAGGACCTCGAAGGTTTCTCCAATGTCCGTGGTATGCCCGGCGACTGGGTGGACTTCACAAGCATGTCATCATTTCCATATTCCGCCCGATCTTTGACTTGAACAACTTATTGACCAGCCGTTGATATGTTGCCCCAGCATTTTTGAGGATAAAGGGCATTACCTTGTAGCAGTAGACCCCTTGATCAGTGGTGAAGGCGGTGAGCTCTTCGACAGCCTGGTCCATCCGGATTTGATTATAACCGGAGAAGGTATCCATGAAGCTCAGCAACTCATGACCTGCCGAGCTATCCACCAGATGATCCATCCGAGGGAGCGGATAGTTGTCTTTCGGGAAGGCCTTGGTCAGATCGATAAAGTCGACGCACATGCGCCACATCCCATTTGCTTTCTTAACCATGACTATGTTGGTTAACCAAGCTGAGTAGTCCAGGTTTCTGATGAAGTCTGCCGCAAGTGGTCTGTCCACTTCCTCCTCAATCGAAAGGTGTGAAGATTCTTTTCTTTTGTCGGACTGGACGGGCTTTTAGGTCAACTCCAAGCTTGTAGGAGATCATCTTGGGGTCAATCCCCGGCATGCCCACGGGGGCCCAAGCGAACACGTCAGAGTTGCTTTGGACGAACTGGATAAGGTTGTCTTGAGTTTCCCCGGTCAAGAGGGAGCCGATCGAGATGGTTCGGCTGCTGTCTCCCTCTTTGAGAGGGACATCGGATAAGGCTTCTACTGGGGAACCCCGGATCTCCTTCTTGTTATCACATGTATCCAGCGATAACTAAGGATCAAACGGTTCGTCGGTTAGATCAACTTCTTTTTCTTCGGGTACTGTCGTGGCGAGACACACCCTAGCGATTTAATGATCTCCGAAGTCTCGGTCTATCCCTCCATCGCTCAGAGGAAACTTGAGCATAAGGTGGTAGGTCGAGATCTGAGCTTGAAGGGCGTTTAAGGTCGGGCGACTCAAGAGGATGTTATAAGACGAAGGAATCCGGGCGACGAGGAAACTCACTGATGGGTTTAATCCCATACGCTGGAAGCAGTCGTAAAATAGGATATCCGCTGAGCTTCCTGAGTCAACGAGGATTCTCCTGACTTTGTACCGATTTACCCAGGCCATGATCACTAGGGGATCATTGTGCGGAATGGATATGCCATGCAGGTCCTCGTCGGTGAAGGTGATGGTGTAATAACTCCAATTTTAATATACATAAAATTCATTTAAAGTTAATGTAAAATTGGGGTATTTAAAAATTCCTGTTAGTACTATAATAATTTGTTTTACTTTTGAACGGCAAGAAAGAGCTTGTAGCTCACTGGTAAGACCTTGCACTGCTGTTACAAAGCACCAGAGTTCAAATCCCATCAGCCACATTATCTTTTTAATTATTTTTCTTTTAATCTTTTAGAAGCTCAAAGGTCTACACGTGCACAACCCGTAAAACCAAGAGTCACGGCCTAAACAAATATGTCCACGAGGCTAGACCAAGCATCGGGGACACGTGGCACCAAGATGAGCCCCGACTCGCCCGACTCGGGCCGGCGAAAACCTCGACTCGGCCGGCGATTCCGGTCCAACTCGGTCCAAACCCTAATTTTCTTTAACCCTTGCGACTCTTGGACTCCCCCGATAACTCCTGTATTATTTGTTTTTCCTGCACATTTACAGAGCACATTAAAACACACATTTAAGACATTTTAATACAAATTTTTAATACACCCTTTCACTACCCTAAACCCTAATTTTTCCTATAAATACCACCCTCAAATCACCCCTTTTCACTCACAAATCCCTGCCCAAACTCTCAAGAAAATTCCAAGATCCTTTTGTGTGCAAGTGGAGTTAGCAAAAGGGCGAAACTCCAACGAACTTCCGACAACAATCCGAGGAGATTCCGACGACGAAACGACGCACCGGAAAATCCTACCTCTTCCTATTTCTCTCCTCTAGCTAATCATCCAGTAAATCCCTACTTCTCCTTCTTTTCTCTATTCTAAAAACATTCAAAACTAAAACCCGACGGAAGCGGAGTTAGTCCGACTTCCGATTCGTTTTTTCTTTAAAAAATATAATTTTTCTTAGTCAAGATACCTTCATATCATCACATATTATTCATTAAACATTAATAAACATTTTTAACAAGTTTCGTCACAAAAGATTGTTATATGCATCTTTTATTGCAATTTTACATTAAAATACCACAAATTTTAGTTTCCAACATAAACTGTATAATACCTTTATACCTTTAGAAAACTCACGAGGTAATGACCTACCTCCTCACAACACACATATCTAATATAGCACGATGGAATTTGGGAGGATTGATTCGGAAAATACGACTTTACATATAACTATCTTCAACTATTAAAACATTTTTCTACACGAAGTGTATTTTAACAAATCTTTACAATTGCGCCTCTACACCCCATTTGGGGAACCCATTCAGGATGGTGCGGATTATCGTACATCCTCGGGCTTAGTAGAGTGAGATGCAGACCTCCGCAAGGAGCATACGATCTCGAAAGATTTTAATACATTTTCCTTTAGAAAAATGTGATTTCTATTATAAATAAAACATATATTTTTATAAATAAATATATATGTAATTAATATAAAAATATCTATTTTTAATATTTATAATATTTCACATTTCCAAAATTCAAGAAAAACATTCCATTTACAAGAAAATACTATACAATTCCAATATTTCAAATAAATACCTTATACTTTAAAACTAGGTCATATTCACTAGAAATTTCACATTGAATAAAAGAAACATCTATGAAAACTCTAAAGACGATAATTAAGTACCTGAGGTGTATTTTGAAAATTATACAAAATTATTTTTACATAAAACCCCTCAAGTTATGTTAAATTACAATAAGGACCCTAGTAAACATAGGTTTAAGCGGGACCAGTCTCTTGAGCCTCCGGGAGCCGGAGATATGGGTGCTTGCCTATTTAAGGTAGACAACTTACCAAACGGTGTTATCAACACGGTAATTGTTTTTGAAAAAGACACAAATCCTGCCGTCCATGTGCAGCAGTTACCGATAACACCAAAACCTAATTCAGGATTCAATTTCTTTTCTAATTGTCTGACTCAGACTGAGTCTCAATATAATCAATCTTACTTAAATATGATTCAAGTATGAAATTACAAAACTACAATTCAATATGAATCCATATATTCAATCTATATTGACTGAACCGAACCATGGATATACATCCATCTACATGATTCTCCAGTTACATCCTGATTCCGGCAAGTCATCCATCTATATAAATCAAGACAATATAATACAAATAATACAATCAAGATATCATGGGGTTTAAAGGGTGGATTAGTACGGAAGGTGTTAGAAATGGCACGAGACAGCAACCATCAAGACACCTAACCTGAATTCAATTGCCGTTGTACCGTGGCTGAACGGTTCCTTGTACTCCATATACCGTAGTCTCTGGTCTAGTGAGACTCCTCTCGTATACATTGGCCTCTTCTGTACCAAGTTACAAACAACAGCGTTAACACTAAATACAACATTATAACAATATACTCTCTATTCTGTCTACTCCATTCTTGTCCATTTACGGGACTTACCGAGCGATTTGTTTGCTGACGACATTCTCTTTCTTCTTCTTTGGAATGTCGTCAGGTGATTCGGACTCACTGGAGATCGAGCCCACCAGCGAGGATTTGGACCAGCTAGCTTTCGATCCAGATCTTTAAATTCCTTGTACACATTACATTCTGTTTTTCCATTTCTGTTATGCCACTGTTTAGGCATTGCTTTCCATTCCATGTATTTACGTTTCAAATGTATTGTAAAAAGAATGTTAATAAATAAAGTTGTTGTTCATTTATATCTTGTCACTTGTGTACATTACATTTTATATTGCTTAGATACGCTTAGCGTGTTTACTTCTGAGTAAATACGTAGCGGCCTCGTCACGTGCTCTGCCCGTACACTTGGAAGTGGGGCATAACAGGTTTTGTTGGTGGCCCATACAGGTCAGAGCTGTATGGAACCCTACCATGCAGGTCTGTTCTGCGTTGACAACCTAAGCAATATAACACAAGAACCAGCAACTAAAAACATTCTTTACATTTCACATTCCTTGAATCTTATCATTTCATATACTTTGAATCTGTCCTAACCCAAATTTTTCTTTCAAGGTTATGGATTCCCCAAACAACACCAGCACGAATGTCAACATCACTCCTCCACCACTACCACTCACACCTGTTGTCGCTGCTCCGATCAACGAGCAGACGGTTTTACTTGAGGCGATCCGCAGCCTCCTAAAAGGACAACAGCAGCAGACTGCTATCTTAATGAACCGACCAGAGGCAGAAGCACCTGGAGTGAAGAAATTCAGGGCCTTCCACCCCAAGCAATTCTCAGGAAAAGAGAGCCCTCTGGAAGGGGAAGAATGGGCTCAAAGCATTGAAGATGATCTGGCAGCGGCACAAGTGCCAGAGATAGCTTGGGTCCGAGTTGCGAAGCTGCAGCTCACGGACAATGCACGGGTTTGATGGAAGGCGGAAGAAAGCCGTCTTGATCAACCCATCGAATGGAAAACTTTCCACGACATGTTCGAGGCAAAGTATTTCCCAGAGACTACCAGGTTCGACATGGAACAGCAGTTCATCCACTTACAACCGGGTTCGATGTGGACCAAATTAGTGGATGAATACGTTGTTGAGTTCACCATGCTCAGTCGGTAAGATATGTCTCAATAATTCAATTTTTCAATAAATCACATACTACACAGCTAACACAATACTTTAACAGATTTGCGGCAAACCCGATACCGACAAAAGTGATCAGAGCCCGTCGATTTCAACAAGGGTTAGATTCGGAGATCCAGGTTGCATTAGCCATAGGAGATTTTTCGACTCATGAATTGGCTCTGAAAGCTACCCACCGTTATGAGGCAGTGGTAAAGATGAGGGGCAGATCTCAATCTGCTGGAGTTAAGCGCCCTGCCACCCAGATGGCAGGAGGAGCCTCATCAAGGCCACCATTTGTGCCAAGGAGACCAGGAGTACCAATCAACCGGCCCAGCCCAGCCTTTTGTACCTACTGCAAGAGAGATGGAGATTTGGCGAAAGACTGTCGGCGAGCCAACCGTCTTTGCTTAGTCTGGGGCTCAGCTACTCATGATATTGGATCTTGTCCCCGAAGACACAACCTAATTGTTGCACCCAGGCCAGCAATCACTTACCAGCAGAGACCAGCCCTTCAGGCACCTGCTCCAAGACTCGCTCTCCCTGCTCCACCACCTAGAGGACCACCGACTGCACCTCCTCCTCGTCAGTTCCATCAAGCTCAAAGGAATGTTCAGAGGAATGCTCCTCCGGCCAGGAGGAATGTACCACGGTGACAGGCTTTCACGATGACCGTGGAAGAAGCTGAGGCCACTGGCCAAGTCATCACTGGTAACCCTTTATTCTCAAGCTTTTCTTTCAGCTTAACACCCACATACGTATTTTTCTCTATACCTAATACCTATCCCATATAACTTAGGTACAATCTTAGTAGCCTCACTTCCTGCACTAGCACTCTTCGATACTGGAGCATCTCATTGCTTTATGTCGCAACGGTTCGTCCAAACTCATGCGATTCCAGTCACACCGCTTGTATCCAGCTGGAATGTTAGTTCAGGAAATGGCATTCTAAAGGCAACAATGGGTACAGCTTGTGTCCAGTAGTCGTCTGCAGCATAGAATTCTATGCTGACTTCAAGGTGCTAGACATACCGAACTTCGATGTGGTTTTAAGTATGGATTGGCTCGGAACGTTCTATGCTACCATTGACTGTCGTTAAAGGAGGGTATTATTCGAAATTCCGGAGCATCCGGTTTTCTATTTCAAAAGTGGGGACCGTACCGTGGAGCCAAGTACTTACAAGGCAAAACCAAAGGCGGTGATTGCAGCAATTCAAGCGGAGGAAGGATCAAAGCCAGAAGTGGTTCGAGAGTTCGACGATGTGTTTCCTGACGATATATCAAGTTTGCCTCCCGATCGAGCTCTTAAATTCAGCATTGATTTAATACCAGGAGCACAACTAGTGATCAAAGCACCTTATCGATTAAGTCCGGAAGGTTTGAAGGAAGTCCGAACTCAGTTGGACGAATTATTGGCGAAAGGATGGATTCGTCCTAGCACTTCAAGTTGGGGATCTCCAGTTCTACTTATGAAGAAGAAGGAAGGTTCATACAGAATGTGTATCGATTATAGAGTCTTGAACGAAGTAACGATAAAGAACAAGTATCTGCTACCGCGTATCAACGATTTATTCGATCAGCTAAGTGGATCTTGTGTTTTCTCCAAATTAGATTTTCGTTTAGGTTGTCATCAGGGGAAGGTCAAGGAAGCTGATATTCATAAAACAGTATTCAGAACTCGCTATGGTCATTACGAATTTCTTGTGATGCCATTTGGAGTGACCAACGCACCAGCAATATTCATGAACCTGATGAATCAAGTTTTCCGGGAGTACTTAGACAGGTTTGTTGTCATCTTTATCGACGACATCCTGGTGTATTCAAAGAGTCGGAAAGAACATGCCGAGCACCTACGAATTGTCCTGGAAACTCTACGACAACATCAACTCTACGCCAAGTACAGCAAGTGCGAGTTTTGGCTAAATCAAGTTGGTTTTATCGGACATATTGTATCAGGCGAAGGAATTTCTGTGGATCCAGTGAAAGTTTCAGCAATAAACGAATGGCCAACACCAAAGTCAGTGAAGGACATTCGGAGTTTCTTGGGTCTAGCTGGATATTACAGAAGGTTCATTGAAGGCTTTTCAAAGATAGCAACACCCCTGACCAAGCTCACACGTAAAGATGAAGAATTCGTGTGGTCAAAAGCATGCGAACAAACTTTCGTAGAACTCAAGTCAAGGTTGACATCAGTGCATATTCTAGTTATACCGGACCAATCTGGAGGTTTCGAAGTGTATTGTGATGCATCCGGTAAGAGATTAGGATGTGTTCTACATCAGCACGGTAAAGTTGTGGCTTATGCTTCAAGACAGCTGAAGATTCATGAGCGCAATTATCCGACGCATGATTTGGAGTTGGCGGCCGTGATCTTTGCTCTTAAGATTTGGCGTCATTATCTTCTTGGTGAACGAGTGAACATATACACAGATCACAAGAGTCTGAAATATGTGTTTACTCAGAAGGAGCTTAATATGCGGCAGAGACGATGGTTAGAACTCATGGCGGACATCGACATCAACCTGCAATATCACCCAGAGAAGGTGAATGTGGTACCTAATGCTCTTAGTCGCCAACCATTAGCAATGAATCTCACCGCCCGGTGGAAGCTTCAACAGGAATTGCATCAGATGGAGATTGAAGTAGTCATGCCAGGTAACGCTTCAAGCTTGATGAATTTACAAGTTCAATCAACAATTGTCATTCAGATCAAAGCAGCTCAAGCAAGTGATACTAAGTTGCAAAAGATCAAAGAACAAGTGGAGAATGGACTCAGAACAGACTTCATCATCCATGAAGACGGATCTTTGAGATACGGCAGCAGATTATGTGTACCAAAAGGTTCTGTTCGGAAAGAGTTAATGAAAGAAGCTCACAGCTCTCTCTACTCAGTACACCCTGGAGGTACAAAGATGTACAAAGATCTATGCCAGAATTACTGGTGGCATGGAATGAAGCGTGAAGTAGCCAGAAGCGTCGCTAAATGCTTGGTGTGTCAGCAAGTAAAGGCTGAACATCACAGGACAGCTGGATTACTTCAACCGTTACCTATCCCAGAATGGAAGTGGCAACACATCACAATGTATTTATGACTGCACTCCCTCACAGCACAAAGGGTAACGATGCGGTATGGGTTATTGTGGATCGACTCACAAAATCGGCTCACTTCATCCTATTTCGAGTTGGCCAATCAACTGAGACATTAGCAAAGAAGTACATGGAGGTAAGAATCTACTTAAGATTTAAATCCTTTATAGTGTACTATCTCTGATACCCATAAACTCATACAGGAAATCGTGAGACTTCATGGAGTACCAGTCTGCATTGTCTCCGATCATGACACCAGATTCCGATCATAATTTTGGCAAAGTCTGCATGCGAGTTTGGGAACAAGTCTGAACTTCAGCACAGCTTATCATCCACAAATAGATGGTCAGTCTGAGCGAACTGTTCAGATCTTGGAGGATATTCTCAGAGCGTGTATGTTGGACTTCAGAGGATCGTGGGAAGATCACCTACATCTTGTGGAGTTTTCATACAACAACAGCTACCAAGAAAGCATCGTAATGTCATCTTTTGCAGCACTTTATGGAAGGAAGTGTCAATCTCCATTAAGTGGGGACGACATCGGTGATAAGGAACTTCTTGGACCTGAGATGATAGTAGCAACTGTTGATGTGGTTCGTACTATCAGAGAAAGAATGCACATAGCCTAAGATCGACAGAAGCACTGGGCTGATGCAAAGCGCTGTCATTTGGAGTTTCAATTAGGAGATCATGTATTTATGAAGATATCTCTGAACCGTGGAGTGATCCGATTTGGAAGACGAGGTAAGCTCAGTCCAAGGTATATTGGACCGTTCGACATACTCGAACGAGTCGGTGAAGTGGCTTATCGCTTGGCACTTCCACCTTCATTAGAAGGAGTCACAATGTGTTCCACATATCCCAACTCAGAAGGTATGTGAGTGACCCCAGCCATATTCTCGATCATTCCGAGCTCACTGTACAGCCCGATTTATCTTGTGAGCAGCAACCTGTTGAGATCCTGAATAGGAAAGTGAAGTCACTTCAGAACAAGGAAGTCAACTTGGTTCGAGTGATGTGGAGAAAAGACACTCCAGGAGAATCAACATGGGAAAGGGAAGATGAGATGCATACAAGATATCCTCACCTATTTGTAAACCAGTCCTTAAAATAAATTGTAAATTTCGAGAACGAAATTTTTGTAAGGAGGGTAGACTGTAACAACTCCAATTTTAGTGTACATAAAATTCATTTAAAGTTAATGTACAATTGGGGTATTTACAAATTCCTGTAAGTACTATAAGAATTTGTTTTACTTTTGAACAGTAAGAAAGAGCTTGTAGCTCACTGGTAAGACCTTGCACTGCTGTTACAAAGCACCGGAGTTTAAATCCCATCAGCCACATTATCTTTTTAATTATTTTTCTTTTAATCTTTTAGAAGCCCAAAGGTCTACACGTGCACAACCCGTAAAACCAAGAGTCACAGCCTAAACAAACATGTCCACGAGGCTAGACCAAGCGTCAGGGACACATGGCACCAAGATGAGCCCCGACTCGCCTAACTCGGGCCGGCGAAAACCTCGACTCGGCCGGCGCCGCCGATCCAACTCGGTCCAAACCCTAATTTTCTTTAACCCTTGCGACTCTTGGACTCCACCCATAACTCCTGTATTATTTGTTTTTCCTGTACATTTACAGAGCACATTAAAACACACATTTAAGACATTTTAATACAAATTTTTAATACACCCTTTCACTACCCTAAACCCTAATTTTTCCTATAAATACCACCCTCAAATCACCCCTCCTCACTCACAAATCCCTTCCCAAACTCTCAAGAAAATTCCAAGATCCTTTTGTGTGCAAGTGGAGTTAGCAAAAAGGCGAAGCTCTGACGAACTTTCGACGACAATCCGATGAGATTCCGACGAAGAAACGACGCACCGGCAACTCCCACCTCTTCCTCTTTCTCTCCTCTAGCTAATCATCCAGTAAGTCCATACTTCTCCTTCTTTTCTCTATTCTAAAAACATTCAAAACTAAAACCCGACGGAAGCGGAGTTAGTCCGACTTCCGATTCGGTTTTCTTTAAAAACTACAATTTTTCTTAATCAAGATACCTTCATATCATCACATATTATTCATTAAATATTAATAAAAATCTTTAACATGTTTCATCACAAAATATTTTTATATGCATCTTTTATCGTAATTTTACATTAAAATACCACAAACTTTAGTTTCCGACATAAACTTTATAATACCCTTATACCCTTAGAAAACTCATGAGGTAATGATCTACCTCCTCACAATACACATATCTAACATAGCACGATGGAATTTGGGAGTATAGATTCGGAAAATACGACTTTACATATAACTACCTTCAACTATTAAAACATTTTTCTACAAGTAGTGTATTTTAACAAATGTTTGCAATTGCGTCTCTCCAACCCATTTAGGGAACCCGTTCGGGATGGTGCGGATTATCGTACATTCTCGGATTTAGTAGAGTGAGATGCAGACCTCCGCAAGGAGCATACGATCTCGAAAGATTTTAATACATTTTCCTTTAGAAAAATTTGATTTCTATTATAAATAAAACTTATATTTTATAAATAAATATATATGTAATTAATATAAAAATATCTATTTTTAATATTTATAATATTCCACATTTCCAAAATTCAAGAAAAATATTCCATTTACAAGAAAATACCATACAATTCCAATATTTTAAATAAATACCTTATACTTTAAAACTAGGTCATATTCACTAGAAATTTCACATTGAATAAAAGAAATATCTATGAAAACTATAAAGACGATAATTAAGTACTTGAGGTGTATTTTGAAAATTATACAAAATTATTTTACCATAAAACCCCTCAAGTTATGTTAAATTACAATAAGGACCCTAGTAAACATAGGTTTAAGCGGGACCAATCTGTTGAGCCTCACGGAGCCGGAGATATGGGTGCTTGCCTATTTAAGGTAGACAACATAACAAACGGTGTTATCAACACGGTAATTGTTTTTGAAAAAGACACAAATCCTGCCGTTCATGTGCAGCAGTTACCGATAATACCAAAACCTAATTCAGGATTCAATTTCTTTTCTAATTGTCTGACTCGGACTGAGTCTTAATATAATCAATCTTACTTAAATATGATTCAAGTATGAAATTACAAAACGACAATTCAATATGAATTCATATATTCAATCTGTTCAATCTATATTGGCTGAACCGAACCATGGATATACATCCATCTACATGATTCTCCAGTTACATCCATTTACTGATATCATGGTTCCTGCAAGTCATCGATCTATATAAATCAAGACAATACAATACAAATAATACAATCAAGACATTGCGTGGTTTAAGGGGTAGATTGGTACGGAAGGTGTTAGATGTGGCACGAGACAGCAACCATAAAGACACCTAACCTGAATTCAATTGCCGTTGTACTGTGGCTGAACAGTTCCATGTACTCCATATACCGTAGTCTCTGGTCTAATGAGACTCCTCTCGTATACACTGGCATCTTCTGTACCAAGCTACAAACAACAGCGTTAACACTAAATACAACATTATAACAATATACTCTCTATTCTGTCTATTCCATTCTTGTCCATTTACGGGACTTACCGAGCGATTTGTTCGCTTACGACATTCTCTTTCTTCTTCTTCTTTGGAATGCCATCAGGTGATTCGGACTCACTGGAGATCGAGCCCACCAGCGAGGATTTGGACCGGCTAGCTTTCGACCCAGAGCTTTAAATTCCTTATACACATTACATTCTGTATTTCCATTTCTATTATGCCACTGTTTAGGCATTGCTTTCCATTCCATGTATTTACTTTTCAGATGTATTGTAAAAAGAATGTTAATAAATAAAGTTGCTTGTGGGGTGTTTTTCGTCGCCCCATTGAGATGGGAATGCGCACGCGCTTGTCAGGCGCATTACAGATTCCCCCTGCCTAGGGTAGGCTTGGGTTTATTGATTGTGGGGATCCAAATCTCCGGCAGCCGTGGACTAAGCTGCCGTTAATTACCCCTCGCCTTTGGAGTGAGAGAACCTCTGATTGACGGGTCAAACAGGTCATGCGAACTCAATGTGCAGTATTGTGTTTTGAAGGCGTTTTGGGTATATCGGAGGCCCCGCAGAGTTTTTACGGGGGTCCCGCTACCCGGATAGCGGGCTGGGGGTCAAGGGGGCTAGCAGCCCCCTTGCAGAGTGCGGGGCAGCGTCCCGGTAAAAATTTTTTTAAGGGAGGGACAGTGTAGTGGAGTGTGTGTGTATACATATATATATGCATATAAAAAGGGGAAAAGCGCCCAAAGGATGCGTAGGGCCAGCGCCTCACGTGCCTAGCATGCGAGCGCTGGGCGCTTAGGCGCTAGCGCATCACGTGCCCGGCACGTGGGCGCTGGACACTTGAGCGCTGTGCGCTCGAGCGCTAGCGCTTCACGTGCCCGGCATTGAGCGCAAGGCGCTCGAGCGCTAGCGCTTCACGTGCATGGCACGTGGGCTCTGGGCTCTTGAGCGCAAGGCGCTCGAGCGCCAGCGCTTCACGTGCCCGGCACGTGGGCGTTGGGCGCTGGGCGCTGGAGCGCTCGGGCGCTTGGGTGCCGGCGAGAAAAGGGGGTTTTTAGCTCCAGAAATAGGTTTTAAACTCCCGAAAGAGGATTTAGAGTGGAGTTAAACTCCTAAGATGTTTTTGGAGATGATGAAAGGGGCTTCTCCCTTGAGCTCTGGATCTTCCCAAAGTGGGATTTTTGGGAGATAGGTCTCCTTCTTCTTCCCCTCGGTTGGCCGGATCTTAGATGAAAAGGGGGTGATTTTAAAAATCTTTCCTTCTTAAGATCTGATGGAAGATCCAAGCTCCCCTTTATGGGTTTTATGGTGAAAAACTATTTAGTTTTGGAAAAGGAAGAGTAAAACTCTTGATTTAATTCAAAAGAAAGAAGAAGGTTTTTAGAACCTTAAGGAAGAAGATCACAGATCTTGATTCTTTTTGGGAGAGAGAAAAAGTTGTTGAGATATTTTCATTATCTTTGCCTTTATAGGCTATACACTTTACACATAGCCCCTTGGGCTTCACAAAATGGCATTTTGTCCATCCCATACCTCATGTGCTATTTCTTTTTGCACATAAGCCATGGGCTTTACAAATATTTGGCTTTATGACCATTTTTCTTACATTTATTCATAAAATAAAATAAAATAAATACAACAAAATTATTTATTACAAAATTTTTATTTTGGCATGAAGGGAGGTCGGCCGCTTCATGTTCGGGCTCGACCCGGGCATTGGCCCACTTGACATGGGCTTGGGCCCACCTGGCTTGGAGTTGACTTTGATTTTGACTTGGTCAACCGGGATGTAAATGTTTACCCCGAAAAATTGCCCCCCATCAATAAATGCACACAGCATATGTGGGTCGTGTGGATGAAATTGATGGATCTTCTTTCACGTGGAGGCGACTTGATTCGGTTCCCGCTTTTTTGGGAAGCTGGCACTGCCCTTTTTACGACATGGACGGTCGATGCTTGACGTGTCTCCGAGATGGAGTGTCTGGTTGAATTGATTCCGGGGCGGAGCATAATTCCGACGAGGAGGTCGTTGTTGCCCTTTTAGCGACGTGGACGGTCGTTGCTGCCCTTTTAGCGACGTGGATGGTCGATGCTGCCCTTTTAGCGACGTGGACGGTCGATGCTGCCCTTTTACCGACGTGGATGGTCGGTGCTGCCATTTTAGCGACGTGGACGGTCGGTTCTGCCCTTTTTGCGACTTGGACGATCAATGCTACCCTTTTAGCGACTTGGACGGTCGGTGCTGCCATTTTAGCGACGTGGACGGTCGGTGCTGCTTTTTTAGCGACTTGGACGGTCGATGCTGCCCTTTTTGCAACGTGGACGGTCGGTGCTGCCATTTTACCGACGTAGACAATCGGCTCTGCCCTTTTTGCGACTTGGACGGTCGATGCTGCCCTTTTAGCGACTTGGACGGTCGATGCTGCCCTTTTTGCGATATGGACAGTCGATCCTGTCATTTTAGCGACGTGGACGGTCGGTTCTACCCTTTTTGCGACTTGGACGGTCGATACTGCCCTTTTAGCGATGTGGACGGTCGATGCTGCCCTTTTTGCGACGTGGACGGTCGGTGCTTCCATTTTAACGACGTGGACGGTCGGTTCTGCCCTTTTAGCGACTTGGACGGTCGATGCTGCCCTTTTTGCGACGTGGACGGTCGGTGCTGCCATTTTAGCGACGTGGACGGTCGGCTCTGCCCTTTTTGCGACTTGGATGGTCGATGTTGCCCTTTTAGCGACTTGGACGGTCGATGCTGCCCTTTTTGCGACATGGACGGTCGGTGCTGCCATTTTAGCGACGTGGACGGTCGGTTCTGCCCTTTTTGCGACTTGGACGGTCGATGCTGCCCTTTTAGCGACGTGGACGGTCAATGCTACCCTTTTTGCGACGTGGACGGTCGGTGCTGCCATTTTAACGACGTGGACGGTCGGTTCTGCCCTTTTAGCGACTTGGACGGTCGAATGTTCTGATTTGACTTGCTCCGCTTTCTGCGGTGTCGGGATTTGACTTGTTTCCGAGGTGGAGCATGATTCCGCCAGGGAGATTGTTGGTTGTCTTGCTGACTTGATATGATTTGGGTTGACATCGGCATCGTTATACTGGAATATAGTACCAGGAGTGAATCATCACCTGTCATGACAGGATTTAGGGGTTTTGGTTTTGGTTTGGCATCAGCACCGCTACACTGGAATATGGTACCAGGAGCGAATCATCATTTTCCGTGAGGGAATTTCCCTCGTTCCCAGTTTAACGACTTAGGGGTCATCTGCTCCTAGTTTAACGACTTAGAGGTCATCTGTTCCCAGTTTAAAGACTTAGGGGTCTATTGGATTGGAGTTAGGAATTTTAGGGTTAGGGTAGGCATCAGCGTTGCTAACACTGAAGCACATGTGCCGGTAGCAATTCATCATTTGCCTTTTCCTGTTGGGAAGCGGTGGCTTAGGAAACAGGTTTAGGTCCCTATCACCTAAGACTTTTCAATTTTATGAGCCTCAAGAGTCCCATAAAAGCATTTTCTCCCTACGAGTCGAAAGGATCTCGTAGGTGCACTTTCTCCTTAGGAGTCGTGGGGACTCCCAAGTGTGTTTTTCCTTTGTGAGTCGTAAGGATCCCACGAAGGTGTTTTCTTACAAGTCATGAGGATCCCGTAAGTTGGTTCTCCTCATGTATCGTGAGGACACATGAGTTGGTCTTCCAAAATGGAACATAAGTCCAAGGGCGGAGACCGACCGCTGGACTGGTGATTGCGGTGGGGTATAAGTATGATGAGAATTATTTGAGCTTGTGGATTGTATACAGTAGTCAATTTGGGGACTAACCGTAGGGCCGGGAGAATTTTGAGAAATTGGATTTTGGTTGGCGTCTGCATCGCTGCACTGGAATATGGTACCAGGAGAGACTCATCATTCACCGTTTGGGGACTTGGAATTTGGATCTTGTTTGGCATCAGCATTGCTGCACTGGAATAATGCCATGAGCAACTCATCATTTGCCCCGGGAGGACTTGGGATTTGGTTTTTGGGTCGGCATCAGCACCTCTGACACTGAAGAAATGTCAGGAGCGACTCATCATTTGCCGTTGGGAAAACTTGGGATTTGGGTTTTTGGTCGGCATCAGCACCGCTAACACTGAAGCATAATTCCAAGAGCGACTCATCATTTACCGTTGTCCGTTGGGGAGCGATGGCTCAAGAGACAGGTTTAGATCCCTATCACCTAAGGCTTTTCAATTTTATGAGCCGTAAGGGTCTCATAAAAGCATTTTCTCCCTACGAGTCGAGAGGATCTCGTAGGTGTATGTTCTCCTTAGGAATCGTATGGATCCCTAAGTGTGTTGCTCCTTTGTGAGTCGTAAGGATCTCACGCAGGGATTTTCTCCTCACAAGGTCGAGAGGACTTTGCGAGTGTATTTTATCTCTTTTCATGAGTTTGCGCCCTTTCGGGTTTTCACAAACTCGCCGGTAGTCCTGCTGTTTTTACTCACGGAGCCCTTTCGGGTTTTCATCCATGCCCGTTTTGCTTGTGGACATACCGTTTTTTTTTTGCCGCTGGTAGGACTTTAAAGTAGTCTCACCGGCAGGACTTGGGAGAGATAAGGGTCGTTTACGCCTGTGGATTGTATACGATTTTACAGGATGTATGATCTAGACCGTAGGGCTGGTGTGCTCAATTCGCCTGCGACTTAGAGCATTCACGCGTAGTATTTCTTGAGATATCGGCCATTGATGGGTGGCATGGGCCTTTCTCCCTCGGCACTTATTAGTTGGTAGGATCCTCCGTCGAACACTTTCTCGATGACGTATGGTCCTTCCCAGTTTGGCTCGAATTTTCCCTTGGCATGTCGATTGGGGATGATCGGTCTTTTGGGGACCAACACCAATTCACCTTTCTTGAAAGCGCGGAGACGGGTTATCTTGTCATAGGCCCATGACATTTAGGCTCGGTATAGTCCAGATTTTGCTGCACCGCGAGCCTCTTTTCTTTGAGGGCGTCGAGCTCTTCAAGCCGAAGGAGCACGTTTTCCTCCTCCGTCAACTCGTGCTGAGCGGCCATTCTTAAGCTTGGAACTTCGACTTCGAGGGGGAGGACCGCCTCCACTCCGAAGAGCAATGAGTATGGAGTGGACTGAGATGGAGTACGGTGCGTAGTACGATATGCCCACAACGCCTCGTGAAGTTTGAGATTCCAGTCTCTCTTGTTGGCTGAAGCATTTTTCCTCAGGAGCTTGCATAGAGTCTTATTGAAGGCTTCGGCTAGCCCATTGGCTCTTGGATTATAGATGGAGGAATATATCCAGTGTATCTTGTGCTGAGTAGCGAACTTTGAGACTTTGAAGCTCTTGAAAGAAGGCTCGTTGTCAGAAATGATTCTTCTTGGTGTACCGAAGCGGTATAGAATATTATGCTGGAAGAATGTCAGAATATCTTCTTTCTTGACTTCTTTTAGCGGGACAGCTTCAATCCATCTGGAGAAGTAGTCTGTTGCGGCCAGTATGAACCGGTGGCCTCTAGATGACGGAGGATCAATTGGGCCAACTATGTCGGTTCCCCAGACTTCGAAGGGCCACGACGCCACCGTAGGATGCAACGGATTGGGGTGCTTGTGAATGAAATCACCGTGAATTTGGTAGATATAACATTTCTTTGCATGCTCTCCGCAATCCCGTATCATGGTGGGCCAGTAATACCCAAGACGTTTAATTTGAAATCGCATCTTGGGGCCAGATTGGTGAACACCGCAAACGCCCGAGTGAACTTCTTTTATGACCTTTTGGGCTTTGGCCAATGACAGGCACCTGAGCCAGAGTTGGTCATATGACCTGCGGTATAGCGTGTCATTTACAAACACGTATCAGAGAGCTCTCATCTTCAGCTGAATCCTTGCAAATTTTTCTTTGGGCAGCTTGTCGTATTGGAGGTACTCTATGAAGGGTTCTCTCCAATCGGGCTCGTCTTGGATGATCAAAACTTCTTCGGCGGAACTGCTCTTCCATTCCGCGCTTTCCTCTTCTCGTAGAGAGACTGGGGGTAGAATTTGCCAGCTCCTGACTGTGATCAGAATTTCGTCCATGTCAGGATCATCCATCTCCTTGGCTAAGCGAGCGAGTACGTCAGCCTTTCCATTCAACGCCCTAGGAACTCTCATCAGCTCAATATGGGTGAACTGTTTCATAAGCTCCACCACCCGGCTTCTGTACCGAGCTAACTCGGGTTTGTATATCTTATAGTCGCCACTTACTTGGTTGACGACAAGATGGGAGTCACCGTAAACCCGTAGCCGAAGGATTTCCATTTCTATGGCGAGCTCCAGACCAGCTATCAGAGCTTCATACTCAGCCTCGTTGTTTGTGCGAGGCTCGATGAGAGCAAAAGAACGTCGTAGGGTTCCCATCGATGGTGTGATGAACACCAATCCTATCCCTGCTTTTATCTCCGGGACGCTTGATTTACTGATGGTCCTCATCAATGAAGCCCCATCGAAGTAGAGCTCCCAACATGGCTCGTCATTCTCAAGGTGCAGCACTTGTTCGTCGGGTAACTCGCAATTGAGTAGTGACCCTTCTGGCACGGGATGAGCAGTAAGGAAGTCCGCAAGAGCTTGCCCTTTTACTGCTTTCTGAGGAGTATAAACTATGTCAAACTCAAGTAGCATGACAGCCCATCTTGCCATTCTGCCGGTTAGGCTTGCTTTGGTCATCAAGTGTTTGAGCGGGTCGACCTTGGAGATCAGCATAACCCAATGAGCGATCAGATAGTGCCTCAGCTTCTTCACAGCAAATATCAGAGCCAGGCATTGCTTTTCGATCAGGGAATAGTTGTGTTCCGCCCCGACTAGAGTTCGACTGAGGTAGTAGAGGGCATTTCTTTTCCCTGCTCGTTATTCTGGGCAAGAAACGCACCGAGTGATTCATCTAGCGCGGCAGTGTAGAGAATCAACGGTTTATTTGGAATAGGAGCGGCCAGTACTGGAGGGTGCAACAAGTACCCTTTAATTCTTTCGAACACTTCTTGACATTCGGCATCCCAGACAAAAGGAGCTCCTTTCTTCATGAGCTTCGAGAAGGGCCTACATCTCCCCGATAAATTTGAGATAAACCTTCGTATATAAGCAAGCTTGCCTTGAAAAGATCTTAGCTGCGTCAGACTCTTCGGAGGGAGCATCTCCATGATGGCCTTTATCTTTGATGGGTCAATTTCGATCTCTCGATGTCGGACTATGATGCCCAGGAATTTTCCCGATGACACGCCAAAAGCGCACTTCAGAGGATTCATTTTCAGATCGTACTCCCTCAGTCTGGTGAGAACGGTCCTAAGATCTTGGATGTGATCGGCCTTGGCTTTAGTCTTGACGACCAGATCATCAACATAGCATTCGATGACTTTATGGATTAGGTCGTCAAAGATATTGGTCATTGCCCTTTGATATGTAGCACCTGCGTTCTTCAGTCCGAACGGCATCACTTTGTAGCAGTATACTCCAATCGGGGTTCGAAATGCTGTGTGTTTCCCATCCTCAGGTGACATCTTGATCTGATTATATCCAGACGAGCCGTCCATAAAGGTGAACAGCTCGTAATTTGAGGTGTCATCGACCATCATTTCCATGACCGGTAGCGGGAAGTCGTCTTTAGGACATGCCTTGTTGAGGTCCATGAAATCGACACAAACTCGGATCTGCCAATTTTTCTTCTTCACTGGGACTATGCATGCGATCCAGTCCGCATATTTCTCTTCCCTGATGAAGCCGGCATCGATGAGCTTCTTGGTTTCCTCGATGAACTTTTCTTCTAGTTCCCTTCTCATTCTTCGAGGAGCTTGTTTGACTGGCTTAGCATCAGGAGATATAGCCAGTTTATGCATGGCCACTTCAGGGGAAAGGCCAGGCATTTCTTTGTATGTCCATGCGAAGCAGTCGACGAACTCATGCAGTAGGGTAATTATCTGCTCTTTCATTTCCTCTGACAAGAGTGGGCTAATGTAGGTCGGCCTTGGATTATCGAGCTTTCCTAAGTCAATCTCGGTTAGCTCGTCAAAGGTTGCTTGTTCGCCGTCTTCGAGCTCTTGAGGAGCTTCTTCTAGTTCGGTTATCTCGTCATCATCATTTGATCTTTTGCTGGCTTCACCAACATGGATCATGTAGCATGCTTTGGAATCAGGTTGAATGAAGCTTATGCCCCGTCTATCTGGAATTCGTCCATCGATGAGTGCTCGGACCTGGGGCGGATGCCATAGCCCTTCATAAAACTTTGCTTCGGACTCCGTTTGAAATAGCCGGCATCCGCACCTTTTGAAATATTCCCGCATCTCGGGTGCATAGTATCTGGGATTGAGGACGGCTCTTTTGCCTCTCTTATAGGGAAGGCACGCGACAGACAAGTCGTCCGGGTGCACAACGGGGTTTGACCCATAAAACAGGATACCCTTCTGTCCACTTTTCCTTCCGGGAACGTAGAAAGTTTTTAGCTGGTCCACGGTAGAGACTGACAATGCATCGAGCTCTTTGCACATCCGTTCCAGCACCCTTGTGATGGCCAGGGACCCTTCTGCAATTTCGAAGGTCTCTCGTAGTTTCTCTCGCTGCATGGGGGTCCAATCTGCACAGCTGTTGCACGGCAGGTCCTCTTCCTCCGACTCTTCAGTGTCGCTGCCAAGATGAGGGCGGACTTTGCTGCTAGATGGGCTTTCGGTATCGGATTCGTCCGTATCGCTAACGAAACGAGCGCGAGTTTTACGGAAGGATGGACTTCCAGCATCGGACTCATCAGCGTCGCTACCAAAACGCGGGCGCACTTGGGCGTTTTTGCTTTTGAAAGTGACAGCCAGCTCAGATTTTCTTTTGAGTCTTAGGGCCGCTCTATCCTCAGTCGGTTGTGGCTTAGCATCTTGGTGGTTCATGAAGTACCGAGAATCTTCATATCGGACTTCATGCACACCGAACGGCTGGATGTCTCCGTCAATGCGTCTTTCTTCGCCAATTTTAGTATACTTCATGCATTGATGGAGAGTTGACGGAACGATGCCGTAATCGTGGAGCCACGGCCGTCCCAAGAGAATTTTATAAGACGTGTTAGCGTCGATCACGTATATCTTAGCTTCAGTTTGCAGATCCCCGAATTTGATTGGCAAAGCTATAGACCCCAGAACTTGCTGGCAGTTTTGATTGAAGCCTTGAATGACAATCCTTTCCCTTGACAGGTGTCAGACGTCCATTGACAAACTCATCAAAGTTCGCAAGTTCATGATGTTCACCGAGGACCCCGGATCAATCAATATGCAATTAATCCGATCTCCGTCGCTGTACCCGGTCATGTAAAGCGGCCGGTTATGCTCAGCCGTTCCCAGTAGCAAGTCTTCGTCCTTAAACGAGACTGCAGCGGCATGCAAAGCATACTGGGTTTCTTTCATATTAATTTCTGCAAAGCGAGCCTGATACCGCTCGGGGTTTTGTAGAGCGTGAATGAGAACATCTCTAAGCTCTTTAGATAGGACCAAGGCATCGTAGATGCTCAGGAGAGACAAGAGCTTTCGGAGATGAGCCAAGACATTGTAGTCTACTGAGGAAGGACTTGAGTTTTCATTAGCTGGCTCTCTGCCATCTTCCTCATTAGCCACCTGTTTTTCCTTTCCTTTTGGGGCGTTTCCCTGATTTGGCGGTAGAGCCCTGCCCTTCTAAACTGGATTTGGTTGACCTTTGTGGCGAGCTCCTCGTCCTCTTCGGGAAAGTAGAGCTCCTCCTCAGAGTCGCTGCCAAGATGGATGGCGTAGCAGGTCACTACTGGGATCTCTTCATTGGAGTCTTCTTCTAACTCTTCCAGAATTTCAGCCGCTTGTACAGGGAGGAACTCCTTCATTTGAATCAGAGTCATTTCCTTCTGTTCATAGTCTTCGAGGGAATCAATATATTTTTGAATGGTCGATCTCCCTGCAGACTCCTTTTCGCGTCGAGCTGCACTTTTCTTCTTCTTGAGCTTTTTGGATTTTGAGCCTGATTGGGCCGAATTGGCAGCTGGAATGGTGGGCTTCTTCTTCCCTTCCCATTCCGTCCTGGGCTCTTTCTAATGTAGCTTTTGCATCTTCTTCGTCTTACTAGATATGTGCTTACTCCAAGGAGGCTGCGGTGAGTCGGTTTCATTTCTCAGGGTAGCGGGTTCGGCTGTCTGCTCCCAGAAGGCTTCAGCTTCTGTCTGTATAAAGTTGGTGGTTGCAACTTGATTGTTCACCAACACACTTTTGGACAGCTCGATCTCTCCAGCCTTGTACTTCTTCTCGACCCAGTCCTTGAAAATATAGCAATCCTCGATTGCATGGCTCACTACTCGGTGGTACGGGCAATACAGGGGATTGTCAGTCATTTTTGCTTCTTGAGGTCTTTTCGACTCCGGCAATTGTAGACCGTTGTTCAAGGCATCTTTAAATATCTTGCGGACCTTGTCCCTTCTGAAAGAGTAAACCTTGTTCTTTTTCTCCTCTAGGGAAGGCCCATCTCCTCCCAGCAATGGCTTTCAAGACCGGTTGGTTTTTGAATCGCCTGCCCTTCGCTTGTCTTCATTGTCGGACGCATTGAAGACATTGGTACTGCTAGAACTCCCACTTCTACGGTTGTCGTCCCGCTTGCTTTTCCAAGTCTTGTCTCTCTGAGAGTCTAGGGTAGGCTCTTGCTTCGAGAGTTCCAGCATTTGTACTTTCTTGGTTAGCTCTTGAAACGTCTTGAGGCCTGCTGTACACAAGAATAGGACCATCCAATTGCTGAGCTTCCCAATGAGAAGGCTGACAGACTGGTCCTGCTCCAGCGGCGGTTCGCACTTGACGGTGAGATTACGCCATCGGGATATAAAGTCGGTGTTGCTTTCATTCTTCCCCGGCTTGGTCCTCACAAGGTCAGCAATGGAGATTTTATCACTGACACTCATGAACCTTTGCCGAAACAGAGACTACATTTGGGCAAAGGTAATAACGGACCCGTCTGGTATACTCGCGTACCAGTCGAAAGCGACACCGGTCAGGCTATTGACAAACTGACGAAGAAGGAGCGCATCATTGTCCCCTGTATTTCCGCACGATGCTTTAAAGTGGGCGACGTGCTGATTTGCATTTCCCGTCCCGTCAAATCTTCCGAACTTAGGAATGACGTAGCTGCTCGGGAACTCGATCAGATCGTACTGTGCGGGATATGGCCGCCCACTACTGCCAATTTCTTTCTGAGCTTCAGCTTCGGCCACCAATGTTTTAACCTTGTTGGTGACCAAATCCATTATCCGGTCTTGTGTTAGCGGGATAGTGCTATCTGGGGCCAAGGCGTCCCCAGAAGTGGAATGTGGCCGGCTTTCGTGCGGCTCGACCAATCTTGGACCCAAAGGGACAGGCATCGGCCGCTTCGGATTGTCATCATCCGGCTTATGAGTAGCGACTTGTGCTTGATTGGGAGGTGCTCGAGCAATTTGAGCCATAAGCTGCATCGCAACGTTTGTTAGGTCATCAATTTTCGAATAGAGCTTGGCCATCTCTTTATCTTTGCTCTTGAGCTTTTTTCGAAGCTCTTGAAGCAGCTCTTGCTCCGCGGTCCTGGGGCAGAAAGTCAGCTCTTCCTCGCTGTCCGAGCTTGACTCTGCATTGACTGAGGGGTCTTTCTGCCTATCGTCCTCATCGAGAGGGTTTTCATCATCCAGCGGAGGCGGCTGTTCTTGGGAAGCGGCAACCACATTCAATCCAGATTGGGTTTGGGATGTGGTGGCCCCATCCTTGCTTTTGCTGCGAAGGTTGTCGCTGGGGCGCCCACCCGCCATATAGACCGTATGGATAATATATCCAACCATCTTTTTATTATCGGCGGCTAATTTCACGGATCGCTGGCTTGACCCCCTCCCCCCCGGTTTCAGTAACGGGTAGTCGATTGAAGGCGGCTGGCCTGGTCGGATTCTTGAATGGTGCTGACGCTTCCTTTTTGGTTTTGCCCCGCTGTTTTCGTGCGGCACAGAGCGCTTGATAAACTCTTGAAGAGACAGTGTAATACTTTTTCTGTTGGGGCCGGGACACGTCTCTTTGTAGCAACGTTCGGACTGCTGTCTTCTTGATTCTGGCGGTCATGGCATTTTTCTGAACCCACTTCAGAGGTTCGAAAGAATTGTTGATTTTTACGGCCGACTCAGCCGTCGTCGTGGAGTAACCCTGCTTTTGGAACCTCACAAGATTCCACTTGGCCAGAGTCCTGGCCCTCTTATTAGCTCGATACCTGAGCCGCTTCTGCCTTAACTTTTCTGTTTTAAGCACTTGGCAGACTTCGGGTCTTCGGGAAGACGCCGTAGACAGGACGATGGGGGGCTTTGGAGATACGCCTGATTGTGCATTTGTTGGGGTCATCGCTTGAGCTCGTCTGCAACGTTTGATGTAGCCCTTTGTACCGGAAGCCTTGCCCCCAGCTGGAGCACCAGAGAGTCGTTCAGGCACCGTCTTAAGTTTCGGTTGTGGTGCCTTAGCGATCACAACATTCGGCCTCTTGCCCCTTGAGACCGGCTTGGCCGCCTGTTTTGCCGGGATTTCTGCCAGATAAGCGCTTCCGGCAGGGTAGATGACGACGGAACCAAACTGACGGGGCAGTTCCTCCCACTGTCGATTGAGGCTTGCGGGGAGAACCACACGAGCATTGATCTTGACCACGTACGAGATCGGGGTCGCGTTGGAAGCTGAATTCGTCTTGGGAGACATTGTAGTTGAAAGTTGATTGCTGCACGGAAAAAAAACATTATTTCAGTACAAACATCAGCATATATGTTAAATGAGTTCGCATGAACACTTGACCCGAGATATGGGAGGAGAGAAAGGTCCCACCGGGCGTGCCAGAATCTGTAGGGTGTTTTTCGTCACCCCATTGAGAAGTGAATGCGCGCGCTTGTCAGGCGCATTACAGATTCCCCCTGCCTAGGGTAGGCCGGGGTTTATTGATTGTGGGGATCCAAATCTCCGGCAGCCGTGGACTAAGCTGCCGTTAATTACCCCTCGCCTTTGGAGCGAGAGAACCTCCGATTGACGGGTCAAACAGGTCATGCGAACTCAATGTGCAGTGTTGTGTTTTGAAGGCGTTTTGGGTATATCGGAGGCCCCGCAGAGTTCTTACGGGGGTCCCGCTACCCGGATAGCGGGTTAGGAGTCAAGGGGGCTAGCAGCCCCCTTGCAGGGTGCGGGACAGAGCCCCAGTAAAATTTTTTTTAAGGGAGGGACAATGTTGTGGAGTGTGTGTATGTGTGTGTATATATATATATATATATATATATATATATATATATATATATATGCATATAAAAAGGGGAAAAGCGCTCAAAGGACGCGTGAGGCCAGCGCCTCACGAGCCCAGCACGCGAGCGCTGGGCTCTTGAACACTGTGCGCTTAGGCGCTAACGCAACACGTGCCCGGCACGCGGGCGCTGGGCACTTAAGCGCTGGGCACTTGAGCGTTGTGCGCTTAGGCGCTAGCGCATCACGTGCTCGGCAAACGGGCGCTTAGGCGCTAGCGCATCACGTGCCCGGCACGCGGGCGCTGGGCGCTTGAGCACTGGGCACTTAGGCTCTAGCGCATCACGTGCCCGGCATGCGAGCGCTTGGCGCTTGAGCGCAAGGCGCTCGAGCTCTAGCGCTTCACGTGCCCGGCACGTGGGCGCTGGGCGCTCGGGCGCCGGCGAGAAAAAGGACCTTTAACCCCCGAAAGAGGATTTAGAGCGGATTTAAACTCCTAAGATGTTTTTGGAGATGATGAAAGGGGCTTCTCCATTGAGCTCTGGATCTTCCCAAAGTGGGATTTTTGGGAGATAGGTCTCCTTTTTCTTCCCCTCGGTTGGCCGGATCTTAGATGAAAAGGGGGTGATTTTAAAAATCTTTCCTTTTTAAGATCTGATGGAAGATCCAAGCTCCCCTTTATGGGTTTTGTGGTGAAAAACTATTTAGTTTTGGAAAAGGAAGAGTAAAACTCTTGATTTAATTCAAAAGAAAGAAGAAGGTTTTTAGAACCTTAAGGAAGAAGAAGATCACAGATCTTGATTCTTTTTGGGAGAGAGAAAAAGTTGTTGAGATATTTTCATTATCTTTGCCTTTATAGGCTATACACTTTACACATAGCCCCTTAGGCTTCACAAAATGGCATTTTGTCCATCCCATGCCTTATATGCTATTTCTTTTTGCACATAAGCCATGGGCTTTACAAAAATTTGGCTTTATACCCATTTTTCTTACATTTATTCATAAAAGAAAATAAAATAAATACAACAAAATTATTTATTACAAAAATTTTATTTTGGCATGGTGGGAAGGCCGGCCGCTTCATGTTCGGGCTCGACCCGGGCATTGGCCCACTTGACCTGGGCTTGGGCCCACCTGGCTTGGGGTTGTCTTTGATTTTGACTTGGTCAACCGGGGTGTAAATTTTTACCCCAACATTGCTGTTCATTTATATCTTGTCTCTTGTGTACATTACATTTTATATTGCTTAGATACGCTTAGCATGTTTACTTCTGAGTAAATACATAGCGGCCTCGTCACGTCCTCTGCCCGTACACTGGGTCTTACCAGTGAGCTGTCCTCGACCTTCTTCTCAATGACCTCGATTCGCTGTTGGTATCCCGAGGACTCTCTATAATCGGAGTGCTTGATGTATCTGCTTTGGGCTTAGGCAATGGAGCGGCTTCGGCTTCGCTCTATCACGTTCCTCGGATCCTCGGGGTGAACCCTTTGCGACTCCCCCAACGTGCGCCATAGGCACGGCCTCGATGACTATGTTGACGTCGGTCTTTCCTAAAATCAGGTGACCTGACCGGCATCGCCTTGGAGAGCGAGGGAGCGCAGTGAGCGTTGAAACGACAGTTCGGTTGGTCCTAAGACCTCGGCGTTGGACTGTCCGGTGCCCAACAAGTCATAGAATCATTCCTTATATGGGGGTCGCGACTGCCGGAATCAGCACGCCGGTATTCCGTGGTGTCAGGATTGGCTCGAGCGAGGCCAAAAACCTAAACGCATCCTTCTGTCGCCTCGTGCACACCGCCGTTCTGGGGAGCAGGGGCGGCGTTTGCCAGGCGTGGCCGGCGGTTTGGACACGAGCGAGCGCATCCACCATCGCTGTCATTCGGTCGATCCATGCCGATAAGGCTTCGACGATATTGGGAGGAGTAGAACCGTCCCCACCCCCGTTGCGGAGGACAGGATGGCTCATGCTAGGATCTTCATTACGATGATCGTAGGCCATCGAATCGAAGGCGGAAAATCAACTTTTTGGGTGGAAAAACTTCTTTTCCCACAAACGCCACCAACTGATGGAGGTCGGGATCTCTCAGATGTTGTCCTCCATCGATCTTGTGGCCAACAGGGCTGAACGGTTGAGATTTGTGATGGAGATTGGGTGTAGATCTTAATAGGAATTGTAGTTGATGTCGAGCTACCTGTAAAGGAAGTCCCAGGGTGGGAAACCACCATAGGACCCTCCGACGGTCAAGTGAGTCGCATCCTACGCCAGCGTATACCGCCATTAATGAGCGTATCTCGCCATCAATGCGGATGTTACGCAAGGGCGGAACGGACGGCGAAAATCTCGTCGTGGCGAGATACACGGAGCGAGATGCGGGACATGGAGCGGCGGAGATCTCGTTGTGGCGAGATACACGGAGCCGTTATGTAGACGCCCGTGCTCCATACTCTCGGCCAAACAAGGGTACTGAGGAACCTCAGCTCTAAGACAGCTCGAAGACGAACAAAGGAGCTGAGGAAGCTTAACTCTATGATTTCTCGGGGACGAGCTATTGGCTGGTGGTTAGGCGAGGAGGGAACGTACTCAGAAAAGGCCTCCAAAAGGTCGGGTGCTACCTCAGAAGCGAGGCTCCGAGAATGTCCCCAGTGCATCATACCTATTCCAGCTCCATAGCCTCCAAGAATCTAGTGGGTTTACGTGGACGATACGTCATCTGCTACGTGTCATGATCTGGGAAATCCCCACTTATGAGTATCATCAGTGCTATTCTTGGAGACCGAGAAGAAGGTAATGTCTCTTACGAATATTGGTACCCATGAAAATCCGACAGACGCATTTATGAGATAGTTCTGGTGCAAGTTCAAGTTTTGCCTAATTGATTATTGAGGTGCCTTTAGACACAAGGCGACGAGAACGAAATTCCAAAATGTTGAGAAAGTGAAGAGATTAAGGCGAATTTGAATCAAGATGAAGATTGTTGAATTTGATTTAAATTCGGGAATAGTTAGGATTTAAATCTAATTTTTTTAGTTTATATTTAAATCTAATATCTAGTTTAAATTCATATTTATCACTAATTTAAATGTTGAGAAAGTTTTCTCTAAGATTTTGAAGTATTCATAATTCTCTAATAATCTAGGGTTTGATTAGAGTGGAAGAGGCGGCCAAGCGCGGTCATGGATAGATAAAGGTTTTGTAAGAGAGAGTGTTTCTTTGTAAAGGAAAGGTAAGAAGTCGGTGTAATCTCTTATAATTCTTTCTCATAGTGGAAGTTTTTGTCACGGTTTGAAGGATTAGGTGTTAGCTGCACCGAACCTGGATAAATCTTATGTGTTGTTGTTTGGTATGCTTTTTCGTGTGATTTGGTATCCGTTAGATAGTGTTTTTCAGTATATTCTAAAATAAAGTTCTTGAATTTCCGCTGCGTATAAATACGTAATCCTTACAACACGTTGAGTGTCGACGTTGCTTTAGAGATGTGTGAATTAGGTGACAAGTCCTATTCTACGTCTCTGTGGATCCTGAAACCAAACACATGCATACTTGGTCCATCACCAACCAGCTTGAAAGTGATCTTTGAGAAGAATTTGCATGTGTATCTCACTAGTATTATTTCAGCTTGACATGTGGGTGTGATGATGAGAATGTTCTATACATCTGGAGAATGTTCTGGATGCAAAGTAAGGTGTCCATTACCTGGACCTATAACAAGAAAATTCACTGATGAACTGCACTTTTTTAGATAAAAATTTAAGTTTTGTGAACTCTAAATAAATTATATAAATTAAGCAAGACCGGATTCCTATGGGTAAACCCCTGCTGTCATTTTGGACCTTTGAATTTGAGGCGTATATAATTATGATTGAAGCATTGATATGATATTTTGCACAAATCCCAATCTATATCCAATGGTTAAAAAACTGATAGAATTGTTTTCGAGTTTTGTTCGATGATATCATTGTCTAACTAACATGAATTAATCCGGTTAAAAATAAATCCTAAGAGTTCAACATTATTTATTGTTTGCAATTGTTTATTCTTTCTGTCAATGTATAAATCATCCTATTTTTTCTCGAACCTTCCTCCAACCTATGATCTTATGCTTCGTAGCATTTTCCGAACTTCAACTTTTATATGCATGTGTAATTTGTTATTGGGTAGTGTCGAAAATATAGCATTAACAACAAATTTTATAAAAATAAGTTATTTTACCCACTCTTTCGGCTAGCTTTCACTTCATAATAGTGGGAAGATTTTGCTTTTCCTTGTTTGCACTCGACATGTGTTGAAGGAGATGCCATGCTTCACGCGCTTGAAACCATCCCAAAAGGTGCCATGAGATGTCAAAAGCTAGAGCTCTAAATGTGTCTTCTGGGGTGCTTTTTTTGGTATCTTTATTCCAAATGCTCGCTTTCCTATGTTGACACTTTAAATTCCTCCTAGCATGGTGGGAAAATGGCACAAAATTGGTAGAGCAATTATGTGCAATTGTCAATAAACAACGCCAAGTAATTTAACTCCGACTTCTCAGAATATAAAAACGCATCCCTCTATTCCGTTCATAATTTTGAAGTTTCTGTAGAATAGTAGAATATTTAATATGGTGGTACAACTTGGGTTCAAATAGCACACCAGACATAAATATAAACCAAATTGATAAAAAAAAGTATCACTACACAAAGTTTTGCCGATGAGTGATGAGTGCTCTATCGAAGTAGACAACGATAGTAAATTTCAATTTATGGCCATCTTTTTTTGACAATCGATAGTATTCGAACATCCTTCAAATGAATTAATTTATGTAAGACAGATTTATTCAAACACTCTTTGTTTTTCCTTGCAGTGATCACAGTGATCTAGCAGACAGTGATCTAGCAGCAGTCGATTGCAAGATTTTTTTTTTAACAGCAGCTGTAGGTTTTGGGGTGGGGGGTTAGTTATGTAGGACCATGAAAAAAATTTCCGCATAATTGGTTGAAAATCCTTCTTGCCATTGCAAGTAGGGTTTTCTAACCCGAGACCTCCCACCAAATGGAGGGTGTTATTGTCACTCAAGCGGATGCTCTTTGACGGCAGTCGATTGCAGTTACAGTCTTCTTTTTGTACTCATCGTATACATGTCATCTGTAAACTAATAAAATGGATGCATTGTGGGATCCAACCCCTTTCCCAACGGAAAAAACTACTCTAAAAGAGCTTGCATGGTGCAAGTCCCTCTAGAGCCCTTGAATGGACTTTTCTTGTATGTGGGGAAGCTCATACAAAGGCTATGCAAGGGCTTGTTCCATGCAAGCGCATGCATAGTAATTTTTTTCTTTCCCAACTACATAATACAGTATGCAGTCACTTCCCTGATAAGAAAAAGTACCAGTAAAAGTTATTCGTGCTGTGTTACGCCTGCATCTGCATTAACCTACCTGTAAATTTTTTAATTAAGATATGCTCTTTATTTTTTAATCCTGAAATTAACTTGAACCAAACTTCAAAATAATTGATTCCATTAATTACTTTTACCGCCACTGCAATTAATACAGTCAATCATGTGTACAAATTACAATATTGCAATCATAGTCCTAGAAATTTACAGTTGATTTTTCACTCTTAAACATCTCAAAAATAAAAACAAAATTCGCATTCCTGGCGCATGAATCACACAAAACTCACCAGCCAAATCGAATCTTTATCTCACAGCAGAAGCGACCGCATGCGCCCAAAATCTGAGCCGATCCTTGAAATCGACCCCCTCCTCCACAGTCGGAATCTTCAAACTTCTCAACGGAATATTCTCCTCCTCCTCTGCCGGATCCCACGCCTCCGACAGATACGGCCTCGGCGCCACCACGTCATCCGCCGACGCACTATCAGACGCCACGTCATCCTCAGCCGCCCTCAGCCGCTGAAGCCCCGGCACGATCTCCATCAGCCTCGGATCGGCCTCGGCGTCGGAGAACGTGAACCCTAGGTCCATGAACCCCTTCAGCTCCTCGAACTCGAGCTCCGACATGCTCTTGCTGCTCTCGCTCCGGCTCCGGCGACGCCTCCGCCTCCGATCGCTCCGCTTTCTCCACCGATCGAGCCTCGGGATCTCGTCGGCGGGAATCGATTCCCTGCCAGAGAGGATCGTATGGAGCTTCGGAGCCGGGATCTGGAACCCCGGAGACAGGGAGAGATCGTCGCTGAGAGACCGCTGGTGGTTGAATCGTCGGCCGAGGAGGATTTCCGGCGGCGGCGGCGATAGTGCGAGGGGCTCGACCTCCGGCGCCGGTGGAGGTGGAGATGGAGGCGGCGAAGGAGGAGGTGGAGGCGGAGGGTTTCTGAAGAGGACGAAGAAGCGGAACCAGTAAAGATCGAAGAGAGCTAGGGTTAGGGTTCCGACGCGATCGTCATCTTCCATGGATCGATTTTTGAGTAGAAAGGAAGAGTGAATCAGCTGGTGGAGCTTCGTTGATTTTATAGGGATGGTGTGTGATGACGAGAATACCCCCAGATGAAACGTTAATTTACGGAAGAGAGGGGTGATAAGGATGATGAAGGGGCACGTGGCGGTGAAGACAAGGAGAGGTTAGAGATCCCTCTGGATTGGCCGCAGCCAACAGTAGATTCTGTTTCGGTCTGGTTTAAAATTCACGCAACACTGAAAATATCGAGGTTCAGATTGGTGAGAACAGATTGTTTACTTTGATATTTTGATACAGATAGATGTAATTATTTTTACATTTTTGCATCTCTAATTATGAAGAATCCATTTTTACATTACTCTCATCTACACTTGATCATAAATGGATAGGCCATCTTCTTTTCTGGTTTTAGTTATACTCCATCAAGCAACAACGGAATAATATTATCGTCTTCAATAAGCAGAGCATGTTCAAAAACATAATCTGAACGTGCAAATGGTTGATGCTATTTAGCCATGTTTGGAGAAGATGGACAAGTCACTTTGGTTTTCAAGGACATATCAGCTACTTGTAGAAGATTATAAATATTAGAAAACTTGAAAGATAGAAGACTTTTCTTAGATCAAACACAGCTTTTATCATATTTATGGCTTAATCTATATAACATAGAAGATTGTGTTATCGAAGACTCTGTCGAAGTAGAGTGTGAATCCCTTGCCGTCAGGTAGCCCCTGCCATCTTGATAGTGTTTGGTAGTACGTGGAGATGCAACGTACGAATCTCTCGTAGTGGGATTTAGTCCGCGGCCGATATTTGCATCTGAGTTTTCTTAAGGTGGTAGTTAGGCGTACGGTACAATCCCTGCATTTAGGGTTCGGTTGAAGTGAGGAGGAGTATGCTAAATCTTGAGTGTTTATGCATGGCTTGAACAGTGTGAATCTCCGCAAACCGACCCCTTCTCCAGTGAGAATCCATGTATGGGATCTAAGAATAATTAGCCTCAATTGACACTCGATGAGCCTGTACTTATGCCCAATCTCCATCTATGCGGTGAACTATCCTTGTGAAGCAAAAACCCCTAATTTGGCTGAGTGTATGCATATGTAATTCGTGCTTGAATGTAAAAATGGCTACAGGTCCACATGTGGAGGTTAAAATGCGTGCATGCCCTGCAACAGAAGCCTAAAGGGCTAGTATTTTTAAAATAATATGAAACGACCACCATATTTCTTGTCGGTGCCCATGATTTAAATGTAAAATGAAGGTTTTCTTAGCGGATAACTAGCAATGAGTAATGATTGACTTTTGCTTCTTTTTTCCCCTTGCACTCCTTGCTTATCATATAAGCTACCATTCAAATAACAATACCTCATAATCGGCTAGTAATAAGCTTTTGTGGGTGAGCTCTGCCAAGGGAAGACCCCCGTCCCCCGTTCCTTCAGGGAGTCTGTGTTATGTTTAAAAGATATGTGTTGTTTTAACTATTATATTGTCGAACGCTCGCACTTTAAATCAAGAAGATATTTCAAGCCAACCATCTATCTATATTATATATAACAAAGCTATATGAGAAAATATTCCAAGTATATTCCCTCATTTAACTTAGACATATGTGCCTATAAGTTTGTCTGTCTTTCAATTTTTTATAAATTATAAATTACAAATTGCTATCATTTTTCCTTTGGTTTTCAATATGTTTCTTGATATAGCATATGAAAATCGTAAAATTTTCAAATATCTAAATCTGTTTTCAATGTTTTTTAATATTTTGCATGTAAAAGTCCAAAAAAAATCGAGGAATTTTGAAAATTCCCAAAAAGATAAATTTTGTCCAGTTTTCCAATTTATTGCTCTTAAAATATCCCAAATTTTTTTTGCTTAAAATTTGCAATATTTTAATTTCTATTAACAAACGAAAATCTAGAATTTTTTTTGTTTTATTTGGTTTTTTCAATATTTTGCTTTCGCAAACGGAAATTGCGAAATTTTCAAAAATCCTAAATAGTTTTTGTTTTCTCTAGTCATTTAATACTTTTGTAAAGACCCCAAAATCCCTATACCTTTGTATTTTCTTTTTTTAATAAAAAAATCGTTTTCCTTTCAAACGTTGGTATATATATTATTCTTGTTAAATATATAATAGAGCAAGCTTGTATCCCTTTGGTAGTGTCATTGCACTATTGGTCTATATGCCACATGTTCGAACCCTTTTTTCAATTTTTTCTCTCAAAACCCTCAAAATGAATTCACTATAACTATTAAACCTAGTTTAATTCCTTCTAATACATGTAACTCTCTTCTCCATTCTACCTTAGCTCTTCCTCTCTTGATCAATTCTAAAATCCTTTTTCTCTTGAGCTTAGAGAAGCATCAGTTCCCTCAAGTTTCGAAATCTCGGTCAAGTCAAGACTTTTCTTACCAATCGGCAATACGGTTGTTATACCATATTGCAAAGTGAGTAAATCCCTTTTTCCTTTCCTTTTGTTGAATCCCCTTCCCATGTTGACACCACATCGATACTTGTTATACTCGGTTAATCCCATATTCGAATAATATTCATAAAATAAAATATTAGTGGTTGTTACAATAAGTTTTGCCTTTATGAGGTTGCGAATATGTTAGGAATGAGATTTATTCCTTTTACATACTCATGATCATTATTTCATATCGATTGTTATTATATGAGAGCGCATAAATCGTTTCACAAGGTACTTGCATGACACCTAGAATCCGATTTTTATTTTATTTAAAATCCTAGTTTATCTTGTGGTTGTCTCCGCATATGTTTCATCATATAATTGCTTGATATACATTAGCTCCCATTATTTGCTTGCTGTAAATGAAAGGATCACACTCTATTCCGTATTTTTAATATTAAGATTTAAATCGCATTTCTAAAGGAACCCCTATATTTTGAAAACCGACTCGTTTAGACACTAATGTGTTTTCGAAACATATTTATAATTAATTCTTATGATATGATAATTTAAGAAAATTAAGTAGAGTAATAGATAGATTTTTACAAGTGCTAAAATTTCAGATCGAACTAAACTACGATTTATGTTTTACGTCGCTTTGAATCATTGTTTTTATAACTCCAAAAACTATTTTTAAATGTCCTCTTCAAAATTCATAACTCTTTTTTTAGAAACTCAAATTAAGTGAAATCAGATTGGCTTGACAACTATATCGAGATATCTAACTTTTCTTAATTCAACTATAATTCCAAAACGACGGAAATATTTTTATTTCTGCCTTTTAAACTTATGTGTCGTATCTGGAATCTGCGGACTGTTTTTCAAAACGTCATATCTAGCATTATAGAACTCATATTGCGACAAGCCTTAGATGTACAGATGCAAAATTGATAACCCTACATCTTTCCTATAAAATCCTAGACTCAGAAATGTATATATCAATATGATATATACTCTACAAGTTACCCACTCATTGTTGTCCCAGAAAATAAAATCTATTTTACACCCTTCGATTAACATAGTTATACCTATAGTTCCAGAGATCCAAATCGCATAAACTCAAGTTATTTTGATAACTAAACTAAAAGAACTACTTTTTTCTAGTTCAACTCCAGACCTGAAAATCGACAGAAAATATCACAATCTGCACTTTTAAAGCATGTGACAGTGCTGGACAGATTCTGATCTACTCTGCGCAGCGATACCAAAACGCGTTTATCTCCTAAGCCAGTAATCGAAATTAGTCAAGACTTGAACCTCTGTCTGCATAACACGTAGGAATACATTTCTTGTTTTCATCCTAAGTTTATATGAATTTGGTAACTATTAGTTTTCATTATTTCTTTATGCTATTGTTTCTGGTTTATGCTTGTGGATATTTCACTTTATATCATTCATGTCATGCGAACTTGTGTAGCCAACTTTCTAAATGTTACATTTACATGAATTATATGGTTAGATGTATTGCACATGTTTGATACGAACCTGACTCGAACCGTGAATACGTATATACATAAACACTTGAACACGTGAATACATGAACATGTGAACTTGACATGAACTTCGTGAATATTTGAATCCGTTAATCTGTGACTTGACATGAAACCATACAACACGTATACATGGACCCATGTTTGATTCATACATGAGACCAGTAGATTAGAAACGGGGTTTGGAGTAGTTTGGTAAATGAGATGGTTTTCAATTTGTTTTGGTAGTCCCCTTACTGACACATGAATCAGTGAATTCGTGTTGCTATGGTACCGAGCCGGAACTATTGGATATAGTGCCCTCAAGGCAATTATTGTAATCGCAGGCAGGCGATTATGATGATTGAGGGAGAACCTATACGGGTAGAACAGTCTTATTCAAGATGATAGTATGCTATCTGGTTCATCTTTATCATCATGTACATGTATTATGTTGTATTACATATCACTATTACATGTTGATAGAGCCAATAAGATTCTTGCTTGACTACCAGGGTTATTGTGGCGATCATACTTGTGAGAACTGGGTAGTCTATAAGCAAATTCTTGAATGTCCCTAGTCATAGAAATATCGAGACTGGGTATCGATATTCCAGAGTAGACTAGTGTATATGTTTCTTGACCCCGACGAGGGGCGATAACCGGTCTCACAGCCATTAGTGTCAGATAGTCACCAAAGATAATATATAGGTGCTCATTGGGTTATGAGTTACACTGGACGGACTCGCTGGGAACATGATAGATGGTATTATACCTATTGTCAAATAGCAGTTCTCAAGTGACATGAGTACATGTTAATCTATCGACCTGAAATCATCATTTGTCTTGTGTGAGTTCCCACTGTGCTTTGATTACTGCCCTACCATGGCTCAAAAGAGTCGTGCAAACAAGTTTTGGTTGGGTACAGTCCCGAGCCACATGGAGGCAGTGGACGGATGGTCGGGGATTCATCTCTTTCTGTATTAGGGGTAGATGTCGCGATGTGCATGGGTGGTTGTAGGGTGTTTTTCGTCACCCCATTGAGATGGGAATACGCGCGCGCTTGTCAGGCGTACTACAGATTCCCCCTGCCTAGGATAGGCGGGGGTTTATTGAATGTGAGGATCCAAATCTCCGGCAGCCGCGGACTAAGCTGCCGTTAATTACCCCTCGCCTTTGGGGCGAGGGAACCTCCGATTAATGGGTTAAACTGGTCATGCGAACTCAATGTGCAGTGTACGTGTGTTGTGTTTTGAAAGGGGGGTTTGGATATATCGGGAGCCACGCAGAGTTTTTTACGGGGGTCCCGCTACCCGGATAGCGGGCTGGGGGTCAAGGGGGCTAGCAGCCCCCTTGCCCCCTTGCGGGGTGCGGGGCAGCGCCCCGTTAGAATTTTTTTTTCTAACAGGGGCAGTGTCGTGGAGTAAGTGTGTGTGTACATATGTATGCATATGTATATATATATATATGTATGTATATATATATAAAAAGAGGGAGGAAAGACATCCAAAGGATGCGTGGGGGCCAGCACCTTGAGCGCTGTGCGCTTAGGTGCTGTGCGCTCAGGCGCAAGCGCGCCACGTGTCGGCACGTGGGCATTTTGCGCTTGAGCGCAAGCGCGCCACGTGTGGGCACGTGGGCGCTTTTCGCTCGAGCGCAGTGTGCCTGAGCGCAGTGCGCCACGTGTCGGCACGTGGGCGCTTTGCGCTCGAGCGCAGTGCGCCTGAGCGCAAGCGCGCCACGTGTCGGCATATGGGCGCTTTGCGCTCGAGCGCAGTGCGCCTGAGCGCAAGCGCGCCACGTGTCGGCATATGGGCGCTTGGCGCTCGAGCGCAGTGCGCCTGAGCGCAAGCGCGCCAAGTGTCGGCACGTGGGCGTTTTGCGCTCGAGCGCTGGACGCTGGGGAGACAAAGGGGCTTTTAGTCCCAGAACCAGAAGCTATACTTCAGAAAGGAAATATTTATTATATATATATATATATGTAAATATATGGAGTTAAACTCCTAAAATATTTTGGTTGATGAAAAGGGTTCTTCCTCTTCCTCCTCTGTTGGCCGAATCTTGATGATCAAGAGATGTGAGATCTAAAAATCTCTCATTTCTGAGATCTAATGGTAGATCCAAGTTCCCCTTTGTGGGTTTTGTGGTGGAAGACTTCTTAGTTTTTGAAAAGAAAGAGTAAAACTCTTGATTTAATTCAAAAGAAATGAGAAGGTTTAGAACCTTGGAGAAGGAGCAGGAGGCACAAAAGATCTCAGATCTAAAATTTTTGTGGAGAGAATGAAAAGTCTTCTTTATTTTTTCATCATGTTGCCTTTTATAGGCTTACATATTTACATATAGCCCCTTGGGCTTCACAAAAATGGCATTTTGCCTATCCCATGGCTCATGTGCCATTTCATTTTTGCACATAAGCCATGGGCTTACAAAATATTGGCTTTATGCCCATTTTGCATACATTCATGTATAAAAAATTACATAAAAATTATTTATTACATGATTTTGTTGTTGGCATGGGGAGGCTGGCCGCGGGCTCGACTTGGGCATGGGCCCGCTTGACCTGGGCTTGGGCCCACCTGGCTTGGGGTCGACCTTGACTTTGACTCGGTCAACGGGGGTGTAATTTTTTACCCCAACAAAGTGCCCCCCATCAATAAATGCACACCGCACATTTGAGTTGCGTGCATGAAATTGATGGATCTTGAAGCTGAACTTCGAGGTGGAACATCATTCCGGAGGCGAAGCATCATCCCGGGGAGCATGATTCCTGAGGATCGGAGCATCATTCCGATTCGCGGAGCATAATTCCAACGTCAGAGCATCATTCCGAAGCGTGGAGAATAATTCCAGGGTCGGAGCATCATTCCGATTTGCGGAGCATAATTCCAGGGGATCGGAGCATCGTTCCGATGGGCGAAGCATAATTCCAGAGATCGGAGCATCATTCCGATGATCGGAGCATGATTCCAGGATTCAGAGCATCATTCCGAAGGGCGGAGCATGATTCCAGAGTTCGGAACATCTTTCCGAAGAGCGGAGCATGATTCCAGGATTCGGAGCATCGTTCCGAAGGGCGGAGCATAATTCCAGAGATCGGAGCATCTTTCCGAAGAGCGGAGTATAATTCCAGGATTCGGAGCATCATTCCGAAGGGTGGAGCATGATTCCAAAGTTCGAAGCATCTTTCCGAAGAGCGGAGCATAATTCCAGGGTTCGGAGCATCATTCCGATGGGCGGAGCATAATTCTAGAGATCGGAGCATCATTCCGATGATCGGAGCATGATTCCAGGATTCGGAGCATCATTCCGAAGGGCGGAGCATGATTCCAGAGTTCGGAGAATCTTTCCGAAGAGCGGAGCATGATTCCAAAGATCGGAGCATCATTCCGATGGGCGGAGCATAATTCCAGAGATCAGAGCATCATTCCGATGATCGGAGCATAATTCCAGGATTCGGAGCATCGTTCCGAAGGGCGGAGCATGATTCCAGAGTTCGGAGCATCTTTCCGAAGAGCGGAGCATAATTCCAGGATTCGGAGCATCATTCCGAAGGGCGGAGCATGATTCCAGAGTTCGGAACATCTTTCCGAAGAGCGGAGCATAATTCCAGAGATCGGAGCATCATTCCGAGGATCGGCAGACATTCTGACCGAAGCATGATTTCGATGCAGAGGTAGATTCCTAGGCGAAGTATAATTCCGTCCGAGGCGAAGCATGATTTCGACACGGGGTATATCTGAGACGGAGCATGATTCCGGCGCAGAGCTTGTTGGCTGACTTGATTCCGAGACGAAGCATAATTTCGACAGGGAAGGCAGGTACACCGAGGCGAAGCATCATTTCGACACTGGGTGTATTCTGAGACGAAGCATAATTCCGACGAGGAGGTCGTTATCCCGAGGCGAAGCATGATTTCGACACGGGGTAAATTCTGGGACGAAGCATGATTCCGCCGCAGAGGTTGTTGGTTTGATTTGATTTGGGTTGACATCAGCATCGCTACACTGGGATATGGTACCAGGAGCGAATCATCATTTGTCATGAGAGGATTTGGGGATTGGTTTTTTTTGTTTGGCATCAGCATCGCTACACTGGAATATGGTACCAGGAGCGAATCATCATTTGCGTTTGCTTGTTAGGAAATGATGGCTTAGGAGACAGGTTTTAGGTCCATGTCACTAAAGACTTTTCAATTTTGTGAGCCGTAAGGGTCTCACAAAGCATTTTCTCCCTACGGGTCGTAAGGATCCAGTAGGTGTATTTTCTCCTTAGGAGTCGTGAGGACCCCCAAGTGTGTTGCTCCTTTGTGAGTTGTAAGGATCCCACGCGGGAATTTTCTCCTCACAAAGTCGAGAGGACTTTGCGAGTGTTTCGTCTTTTTTTTACGAGTCTGCGCCCTTTCGGGTTTTCACAAACTCGCCGGCAGTCCTGCTGTTTTTACTCACGGAGCCCTTTCGGGTTTTCATCCGTGCCCATTTTGCTTGTGGACATACCCTTTTTTTTATTTTTATTATATATTTTTTTTGGAGAGATTGGGATTGTGTTTACGCCCGTGGATTGTATACGGTTTTGCAGGATGTATGCTCCAGACCGTAGGGCCATAAAAAAAATTTGGGACTTTGTTGGCGTCTGTATAGCTGCACTGGAATATGGTACTAGGAGCGACTCATCATTCGCCGTTGGGGTATGGGATTTAGAATTTGGTTGGCGTCTGCATCGCTGCACTGGAATATGATACCAGGAGCGACTCATCATTCGCCTTTGGGGTATGGGATTTGGAATTTGGTTGGCGTCTGCATCGCTGCACTGGAATATGGTACCAGGAGCGACTCATCATTCGCCGTTGGGGTATGGGATTTGGAATTTGGTTGGCGTCTGCATCGCTGCACTGGAATATGGTACCAGGAGCGACTCATCATTCGCTGTTGGGATATGGGATTTGGAATTTGGTTGGCGTCTGCATCGTTGCACTGGAATATGGTACCAGGAGCGACTCATCATTCGCCGTTGGGGTATGGGATTTGGAATTTGGTTGGCGTCTGCATCGTTGCACTGGAATATGGTACCAGGAGCGACTCATCATTCGCCGCTGAGGGAATGGGGAGCGATGGCTTAGGAGACAGGTTTTAGATCCCCATCTCCTAAGGCTTTTCAATTTTATGGGCCGTGAGGGTCCCATAAAAGCATTTTCTCCCTACGGGTCGTAAGGATCTCGTAGGTGTATTTTCTCCTTAGGATTCGTGAGGACTCCTAAGTGTGTTTTTCCTTCGTGAGTCGTAAGGATCCCACAAAGGTTTGTTCTCCTCATGTATCGTGAGGACACATGAGTGGGTCTTCTCAATGGAGCATAATTCCAAAGGCAGAGACCAGCCGCGTAACTGGTGATTACGGTGGGACATAGGTATGATGGGAATTATTTGAGCCCGTGGATTGTATACGGCAGTCATTTTGGGGACTGGCCGTAGGGCTGGAAGAATTTTGGGAAATTGGATTTTGGTTGGCGTCTGCATCGCTGCACTGGAATATGGTACCGGGAGCGACTCATCATTCGCCGTTTTTTTTTTTGCATTTTTTGTTTTACCGCGATTGCTCTAGTATTTTAGCTTTTTTTATCGCGAAGGTCGCGATTGCCCCATCATTTCGGCTTTTATTCGTGGTTGCCCCATCATTTCAGCTTTTCTTTATTTTCCTTTTATTTACACTTTTTTTTTATTTACATTTTTTTTTACATTCCCAGTTTAACGACTTAGAGGTCGACTGTTCCCAGTTTAATGACGTGGTGGTCGATTGTTTTCAGAGAGAGGCGGATATCTGAGAGAATCAGTTTCACGAAGAACTTCGGTCTCCGTTTGTATGAAATTGGCGGTCGCATCTTGACTGTTTATTAACACGTCTTTGGACAGTTCTATCTCTCCTGCCTTGTATTGCTTTTCGACCCAATCTTTGAAGACGAAGCAGTCCTCAATGGCATGACCTATCACTCTGTGATAGGGGCAGTATTTGGGGCCGTCGGTCCTATTCGCTTCCTGCGGTCTTTTTGACTCTGGCAGTTGTAGACCATTCTTCAGGGCGTCTTTGAATATTTTACGGATCTTGTCCCTTCTGAAGGAATAGACCTTATCCAGCTTCTCTTTCAGTGGAGATTCTCCTCCCTCTCCGAACACTGGCTTCCGAGGCTGGTTGGTGCTAGGCCCGCTCATCCCTTGCTTATTTTGGTTAGCCGAAGTGTTGAAAGATTCAGAATCATCGGAGTTTCCGCCTTTGCGATTATCGTCCTTCCGATTTCTCCAGGACCTATTGTTATTTTGAGAATCCGAGGAGGACTCCTGTTTTGAGCGCTCCAGCATCTGGACTTTCCTGGTCAGCTCTTGGAATGTTTTGAGACCCGCGGTGCATAAAAACGGGGCCATCCAATTGTTGAGATTTCCGACGAGGAGACTGACAGCTTCGTCCTGCTCTATCGGCGGTTCGCATTTGACGGAGAGATTGCACCATCGGGTTATAAAATCCGTGCTGCTTTCGTCGCTCTTGGGCTTGGTCCTTACGAGCTCGGCAATGGTAATCTTATCGCTGACGCTCATGAACCTCTGCCGAAACATGTTAGTTGTATGTATGCCCTAGAGGCCAGTATTGTACAGATGATGTATATTATATTGGATGCTTGGACATATATAGAGATGACTTTCTTGCTCGATATGATAGTATGCTATCTGGTTACTCTTTATCTTAACATGTATACTAGTCTCTTTAAACTGTCTTATAGTTACATGTTGGTAAAGCCCTTAGGATGTGTACTTGACTACCTGGACTATGATGCAGATCATACTAGTGGGGACATGGTAGTCCATAAGTACATCCTTCAAGGTCCCTAGTCGTGGGTGTATCGAGACGGGGCATCGATATACCAGAGTAGACTAGCATAAACGCTTCTCGACCCATGAGATGGGCGATGGATGATCCCATATCCATTGGTGTTTGACATCAGAGATGGTGTACGGGTGCTCAGTGGAGACTGGGTACACTGGACGGACTCGCCGAGAACTCCCAGATGGTATTATACCTCACGTCAGATGGCAGTTCTCAGGTGACACTTGTGCAGGTTAGTCTGTAGACCCGAGATCGTCATAGAGTCTTGTGTGATTCCTACTGTGCTTTGATCTCCACCTTACCACGTCCATGAGGGCGTGCAAAACGGTGGACTTTGGGTACAGTCCCGAGTAACATGGAGGCAATGAGCGATAGGAGGGGTTTCGTCTCTCCCGGTATTGGGGGTTGATGTTGCGCAGTGCTCGATTGGCCGTAACAGGGAAGTCCCTGGCCAGGGCTGATCAGAGATTTGCTGGTAAGTGTTACCAGTAGTTTCTCGACCCGTTATGAGCCTCACATCGGCACGACTTATCGGTTATTGGGGTCTGACATTTACCACCCCTAGACTTGATATGCGACGTATCAGACGAACAGACCGGACTGTACGGTAAGTGTTACTGGTTGAATTCACAGGAGTGTGAGCGGGCTAGCTCGTCGATCTTCTGATCGCTCGATGCCCGGATGGCCGTTACGTTTAGCAGACCGCTTGCGGCTTGTGGGTGCTTGATATGATCATCATCTGCTACCGGCGTATTGACGAGTCTTTAGAGTTCTACACAGAGGTTTCCTGGCTCAAGCGAAACGAAATAGGAGCGCATATGAGATATGTGCGGGACCGAGAATAATACGTGTATGTGATACCGTATTTCATTCTCGCGATAAATGTTTTGATTGGTTATATTCGATATGACCTAGTTATCGAATCATTGATTCGATAAATCGATACATTGAATACTAGTCGGTTATGTGCGACATGACCGGATCATTGAATCAAATGTTGATTTAATGATTTAATGTATAATTATATATTTGATATATTACTTTGCATTAACTAGTATTGGTTCACTTTATTTGGATTTTCTCACTTGATGTGCAAGTTGTATATGTGATATACTTTTGTGCACATATTTGTATCATGTTTGATGATACTTGATTATTTAGTTAAGTATATAGAATTAAACCATGGTTAATTTGATAATTAGGGTTTTGCATATTCATTTATTTATTTGTTTGTTTCATTTATTTATTTGGAAATGATTTAAAGAGAATGGTGGTTTTCTTTTATCTTTAGTTGAAGCTTCATGAAGTCTTGACTTTTTCCACCATTCTTGTCCTCATGCTTAACCCTAACTCTCCAAATGACTATGGTTTATTCTCTACACTTAACCTTTGTTAGATTATGATAAGTATGCATTTTTCTTTTCATTTAAAATAACTTATCATAAACTAGCTTCTTCTTCTTCTTCATCTTCAAGAGAGAAACCTTGATGCCATCAATGGCATCTTGAGTTCCAAAGTGAGAAATCCAATTCTAAAGAGAACCCACCTCCTATTTTTTCACCCTCTACCTCTTGCCAAGTTGTTTTGGGTGTTTTCTTCACAAGTTTCACAACTTTGTGAAGTCGGAGCTTGAACTTGTGATGCCTCGACGTAGATCGTCTTTGACACGAAGCCGACGACCTATTCCGCTCGTTTTCCCGATGAAGCCGATGAACGAGTCTAGGATTCGAAAAGGACAGCGAGAGGACGACTACGTGGAGCTTAGGAAGTGGATATCCGGATCTACAAAGGTTGTAGCTTTTCACTTCTAGTTAAATAGTTAACTAGTTTAGTTTTTTCGCCTAGAATTCTAGTCTAAGATCCGCGTTAGGGTTTCGCGGCTCCCATAATTTTTGAAATTGGCATGGTTGATGCCTTGTGAGACCTCTATAGGGTGCCTAGGAACCTTTCAAAACAGAGACTCCATTTGGACAAAAGTTGTGACGGAGCCATCCGGTATGCTCGCGTACCAGTCGAAAGCAACATCGGTCAAGCTATTAACGAACTGGCGGAGGAGAAGCGCATCATTGCCCCCAGTATTCCCGCATGAGGCTTTGAAGTGGGCGATATGCTGATTCGCATTTCCCGTCCCATCGAATCTTCCGAATTTAGGGATGACATAGCCGCTAGGAAATTCTACCAGATCATACTGAGCAGGATATGGTCTCCTACTACTGCTGATATCTTTTTGCGCTTCGGCTTCGGCCACCAATGTTTTGACTTTGCTGGCAACTAAATCCATAATTTGATCTTGAGTTAGCGGGCTACTGTCATCGGTAGCCAAGACATTTCCCGAGATAGGATGCGACTGGTTTTCATGTAGTTCGCCCACTTTTGGATTTGAGGGAATAGGCGTCGGCTGCTTTGGGACACCATTTTCCGGTTCACGAGCAGAGCCCTCCGCTTGATTGGGCGGCTGAGAGGCAAGTCGGGCTGTGAGCTGCATCACGACATTCGTCAAGTCATCGATTTTGGAGTAGAGTTTGTCCATCTCCTTGTCTTTGTTTCTGAGCTGCTTTCGGAGCTCTTGAAGCAGCTCTTGCTCCGCGGTCCTGGGGCGGAAAGTCGGCTCTTCTTCGCTTTCCGAGCCCGACTCCTCATAGACCGAAGGGTCTTTCCGCCTATCGTCTTCATCAAGAGGGTTTTCATCACCCAGCAGAGGCGGCTGTTCTTGGGAAGCGGCCACCACATTCAAGCCAGATTGGGTTTGAGATGTGGTAGCCCCGTCCTTGCTCTTGCTGCGCGTGCCCACCGTGTAGACAGTGTGGACCACATACCCAGCCATTTTCTCATCTTCGGCGGGGTAACCCTGTTCTTCGAACCTCATGAGGTTCAGCCTGGTAGGAGCCCTAGCCTTTTTGTTGGCTCTATATCTAAGCCTTTTCTCCCTCAGCTTCTCGATTTTGAAGGCTTGGCGGGCATCCGCTACCCGGGAAGCCATTGTGAGTTGATCAGCGGGGAGCTTAGAGAAGACACCCGATCGAGCATTTGTCAGGGGCGCCGCTGGAGTTTGCTCGGGAAGCGTTGTAGCTTTGTTGGTGTTTATGGCCTTGCCCCCAGCTGGGGCCAAGGAAAGTCGTTCAGATACCGACTTGCGTTTGGGTTGGGGCGCCCTTGAGATCACCACATTTGGTCTCCTTCCTTTCGAGACCGGTTTGTCTGCCATCGGGGCTTGAGGAGCTGGGATGGCGCCAACTGGCATGAACATAATAGAGCCGAATGGTAGCAGCGGCTCCTCCCATTATCGCCCGAGACTGGCCGGAAGGACCGTCCTAGAGTCTATCCTCATCGTGTAGGAGACGGGAGCTGAGTTCATCATCGAAGACATCGTCGGAAGGTGATTGTTTGAAAATCTGCATGAAAAAGCATTATTTTTAGTATAAATACAGGTATGTATATTGATTGAGTTCGCATGAACGTTTAACCCGAAATATGGGAGGAGAGATTTGTCCCACCGGGCGTGCCAGAATCTGTAGGGTGTTTTTCGTCACCCCATTGAGATGGGAATACGTGCGCGCTTGTCAGGCGTACTACAGATTCCCCCTGCCTAGGATAGGCAGGGGTTTATTGAATGTGGGGATCCGAATCTCCGGCAGCCGCTGACTAAGCTGTCGTTAATTACCCCCCGCCTTTGGGGCGAGGGAACCTCCGATTAACGGGTTAAACTGGTCATGCGAACTCAATGTGCAGTGTACGTGTGTTGTGTTTTGAAAGGGGGTTTGGATATATCGGGAGCCACACAGAGTTTTTTACGGGGGTCCCGCTACCCGGATAGCGGGCTGGGGGTCAAGGGGGCTAGCAGCCCCCTTGCCCCCTTGCGGGGTGCGGGGCAGCGCCCCGTTAGAAATTTTTTTCTAACAGGGGCAGTGTCGTGGAGTAAGTGTGTGTGTACATATGTATGCATATGTATATATATATATGTATGTATATATATATATAAAAAGAGGGGGAAAAGACATCCAAAGGATGCGTGGGGGCCAGCACCTTGAGCGCTGTGCGCTTAGGTGCTGTGCGCTCAGGCGCAAGCGCGCCACGTGTCGGCACGTGGGCATTTTGCGCTTGAGCGCAGTGCGCTTGAGCGCAAGCCCGCCACGTGTGGGCACGTGGGCGCTTTGCGCTCGAGCGCAGTGCGCCTGAGCGCAGCGCGCCACGTGTCGGCACGTGGGCGCTTTGCGCTCGAGCGCAGTGCGCCTGAGCGCAAGCGCGCCACGTGCCGGCATATGGGCGCTTGGCGCTCGAGCGCAGTGCGCCTGAGCGCAAGCGCGCCACGTGTCGGCACGTGGGCGTTTTGCGCTCGAGCCCTGGGCGCTGGCGAGACAAAGGGGCTTTTAGTCCCAGAACCAGAAGCTATGCTTCAGAAAGGAAATATTTATTATATATATATATGTATATATGTAAATATATGGAGTTAAACTCCTAAAATATTTTGGTTGATGAAAGGGGTTCTTCCTCTTCCTCCTCTGTTGGTTGAATCTTGATGATCAAGAGATGTGAGATCTAAAAATCTCTCCTTTCTGAGATCTAATGGTAGATCCAAGTTCCCCTTTATGGGTTTTGTGGTGGAAGACTTCTTAGTTTTTGAAAAAAAAGAGTAAAACTCTTGATTTAATTCAAAAGAAATGAGAAGGTTTAGAACCTTGGAGAAGGAGCAGGAGGCACAAAAGATCTCAGATCTAAAATTTTTATGGAGAGAATGAAAAGTCTTTTTATTTTTTCATCATGTTGCCTTTTATAGGCTTACATATTTACATATAGCCCCTTGGGCTTCACAAAAATGACATTTTCCTATCCCATGGCTCATGTGCCATTTCATTTTTGCACATAAGCCATGGGCTTACAAAATATTGGCTTTATGCCCATTTTGCATACATTCGTGTATAAAAAATTACATAAAAATTATTTATTACATGATTTTGTTGTTGGCATGGGAAGGCTGGCCGTGGGCTCGACTTGGGCATGGGCCCGCTTGACCTGGGCTTGGGCCCACCTGGCTTGGGGTCGACCTTGACTTTGACTCAGTCAACGGGGGTGTAAATTTTTACCCCAACAGTGGCCATCACTAGAAATCCTTGGCCAAGGTGGACGAGAATTACTGATTTGGATCAGTAGTTTCTCAGTGGGTGATGGGCTTCACACCGACACGATTTATCGCGTTATTAGGAGTCTGACTTTATCCACCCCCCTAGACCCGATATGCGATACTCTTAAACGAACAGACCGGACTGTATGGAGATTGTCACAGACAGGCTCGGTACGGGTTCGGATTAGTTTGCTCGTCGGCCTTCCTTTCGTTCAATACCTGGGTAGCCGTTACATGTAGTTAGTGTCGCTGACGTGCTTGTGGTTAAACTCACTGCAAGCGTATTAACGAGTCTTTAGAGTTCCAGACAGAGGGCTTTCCCGGTTCATGAGATATGATATAGATGACGTATGTTGGTACATACATGTGTCCGATTAAATATGTGTACAGGCTACACAGACTTTAATTGGACGGTTGATAATATTAGTGGCTTTGGATTAAGCCGGATTATTAAATCAAGTTTTGATTTAATAATTTATATATATTTTTTAATATATGTATTCTAGTATTATTGTTCACTATTCATTTTCTCTTTTAGCTATTCGTATTTTTATACGGATACGCATATATGTATTTCAATACGTATACCGAGTTGTATTCCGTATTTATACGAAATTTGTTCTAGAAGATGGACACCTCATTTGCGAATATTCATTTATGAATATTCATAAAATGATATGGAGAGTGAGATGGCATTGAGCATGGTTGAAGACATGTAGAGAGGAATGGACTTTATTCTTTTATTATAATATGTTGTAAGATTTTATTTTTGTATGGTTGTGAAAAATGAGGAAGCTATTCTACTCTTCATTGATTATTTTCTTATATTCCTTCAACACTTGCTCATGGCTAAGTTTCCTCACTCCTCCTCCTTCTTCTTCACTTGCTCTCACGAGCTTTAGATTTGAGAGAAAAAGATAGTGAAAAATTCCTACATCTCCACTCTCTATTCCTAGCGAGGATGGAGCGTCGGTTGCTTCACTAGGTGAATCCGGAGCTTGGATCGGTTGTCTCGGATAGATCGTCTTTGGCGAAGGAGAACTAGTTTGCAAGCGCGATCCGAAACTCTTGAGAGCATGCTAGAGTCCAACCCGATTGGAGCAAATGAAGACTCTACAAAGGTTGTAATTTCTATCTTTTTGTGCTTGCTAGTTTAGGTGTTTGGTTAGATTCTCGGTTTTAAGTTTATAGTGCCAAGAAAATTTTTGTTTTTGAATTCCGTATTGACCATGGGTTAGCGGCAAAAACACTAAGAACTTTCAATGGTATCACAGCCACCCAAACACCCTAAACTAGATAGATACGACTCCTGAATCCCGCCGGTTTTTTCCTCGCAAAAACTATCGCCAAATCAAGTGAGCAATTCCATGTTATATTGATGATTAGATTCCCCGCGGGCTCTCGGTTTGGACCGAGAAGCCACAGGGAGGCGCCCGGGGACCCCAGAAATGACCCGAAGGAACCTAAGGAGGGCCCACACCCCCAAGACCACCCTAAGGTGGCCTTGTGGGGTGGGGACCCGAGCCCTGCCCACTAAGGGGGGCTCGGGTCTACCATGCCCCCATGGCCACCTTAGGGTGGATTAAGGGTGGATACCCCCTAGGTGCCTTCAGGTCCACTCTAATTTTATTCTGGGGCCCTCCGCGAAGATTTGGCTTAATCCGAGCTCATTTCAAACTCCCAGAGTGGGTTTGTCAGTTTTTAGCACACTTGATTTTCGGTGTTCTGGAAAATTGAAGTGTTGGCTATTTGTGTGCAGTATTCGATTGTCGTAGGCATAGTGATGGTTGCGTATATCATAACGTTTGGTAAAACGTCGTCTAATTGTTATACGTATCAATTAGACGGTGTTACGGAATTGATACTCGCAATTTTGCATGTTCGTTGATGGATATTTCTTGTTATTTATGGTTGTGTTAGATTTGTCGCGATGGATAGCCCGGTGTATATAGTATTAGATAGAATTCTCTGTAATGTAATGTATATTCATATTACGTGACGAGCGTCCGACATGTGGACTGTCGTCATCGCGGCTTGTATTATTTTTTGGGGCACGTCCTGGTTGTGGACGTGGTCACCGTTGTATATTCAGGTTTTCATTACATGCACTAGGATTACCCCACGGCGGAGTGCTCGAGTAGCCGGGTTCTAGAGGGCAACGGGCCTCCATCTCATGGCGTTGAGACCGAGGTGCCTTACTCTAGAAATGGCGGGCTATTCGCCACATTCGTAGGGGGTATAGGTTTGACCCGCGGAAGGGGCCCAAGTCACCGGATTTTGGGAGTGCTGGGTGGCTCATTCACTTTATCGCAGGATGAACAGGAGTACTTTACCGATCAAGCCGAGCAGTGAAGAATTGAACGGTTGTTATTTAGATATGTTTAGTTTAGTTTAGTTTATTTTCCGCAGTTTTATTTCCTTGATGTGAGCCCATATTGGGACAAGTTTTCAGATGTTGTTTATTGGATTCGTTTCCGCTTATACATTCTCTTGACTCTTTTACTATGGCGAATGGACATGTACCAGATAGTTTTTATATTTTCATGTTCTTGATATCCTATAGACAGCCATAATATGACTGTGGAGGGATGTTTCCTAGCCACGGGTAGCATGGTTAGCTCTGTCACGTGCCGTAGTTTGCGCACTCTGGGAAGCGGGGCGTGACATTACCTTTATCAGTTGATAATTAGGTAAGGTATATTCAATAATGGTGTAATTCTTCTTAACCATAATACAGTTTTCAACTTACGACACACAACGTTTGAGTAATTAAACTCAGAGGACTTATACAAAGTATTATATGTTGTCCGATGTCCATTAGGACAAGGGGTTGGTACTCGCACAATATTCCATATACTTATGACTTCCTTAGTTTTAGACACGCATTTCATTGAAATACAAAGCCCAAATTTTGAGAAGTTATAGATATAAGAATAAAGTATAGAACAATGCATTGGAAGTATCAGGATTCTTTAAGGTGATCGAAGATATAGATAGTTATGCTAGGTATTCCGTCATAAGTAATATATTTGAGAACTTGCTTCTCTCTCAGATTACTCATCCGTAGGCGCGCTCTTTGATGAGTAATGTTGCATGGCTTTCTTCCATTTAGTCGATATGCACAGGAAATAACTGCATGATTTTTTATTCTGATTCCAATTAAATTAGTGTCTTTATTTCTATATTGGATATAGAATAGATTCATATCTTAACGATGTTAATGTATAAGGAGTTGTCCGGCTTATGCTTAAAACCAGAATCCGGATAAACTCGAGGCACGTTTCAGTAATGGTAGTTTATAGGTTATCCCGGGTTTTGACGAGAGTTAATATTCTACCATTTACAGGATCAATAGTTATATTGTTCTTGGCTCGCCACCCATATTAGTAAAATGAATTTTTTTCAGAAAACATTAATGGGAGTATGGTAGAACTGGAAGTGATTCCAGAACCACAGACGGTTACTGAAAATTTAGTAGAACCCAAGAATTCAAATGGATTCGACAATCCATTAGCCACTCCGTAGATTTGGTGGGTAACCTCAACCACCCGAGAGGTACTTCGGTTTCCTCAAAGACGGTGATAGGGAGGTTTTGATGACCCAAGCCTGCTACCACTATTGTCCTAGACTATGAGATCTGGCAGGTGGATGACTATAACGTCGTTCTAAATTAGTATTAGAAGTGCACGTGTATATGACTCTGCCAGAGGGTTGTTATAATCAGTAGGAGCAATGAAAGCATGGTGGGCCAGTAGCTTATGTCTATTTATAGATTAAAGCAAGTATAGCGGAAATAGATCGTCTATTTTTGATGTGACGGTCATGGAGTTTGACTTCATTAGAATAACAGATGGACCTGGTTAGATGTCCTGGTATTTAGATGACGTGCTCCTTAATAGGAAGTGATGTTCCTATACTACGAGCGGTTATACTGTGGTTGTCACAAGGTGTTTTCTCCACATAGGATCTGAACAAAATATCAGGGATTCTAGTGACTAGATCTATGGTTTTAGATCTAGATTTGGGAAGTGTCCCAATTGGGGTACTTTAACACTATTCTAAAGTGTTTTAGAATGGAAGACTCCTGACGCAGTGGTGTACCTGCAGGTGATGGAGTCACCCTCTCTAAAGAGATGTCTTTTAGACGGATGAGAAAAGGGATTTGCATGATTGATGTATCACTTGCTTATACAATTGGGTCAATCATGAAATGTCAAGTACCACACTAAATATTGCTTTTGCACTAGTTACAATAAACATATATTAATCCAATCCCGGAGAAACATTGGGAAGCAGTTATAAACATAAGAGGAAGTTCTTGGTATATGGTAACGGCAGCCTCCTTAAGGAGACGATTATCATTTCAAACTTCTAAAGTGACCTGGATGACAGATTGGCTGTCAGAGTTAATAGTTTTCCTTCTTTTGAAGTGCGGTATGTTGGATAGATTTTCAAGCAGGATACTGAGGTGGTCATGGCGCTGGGTGCTGATTACATCAACAAATGGATACAGTCTAAGAAGCATGTTGGATTTGGTGTTCATATTATGAACAACGTCCCATCAGATATTCAGACAAGTTCTAAGACATGTATCGCTCATTTCAGGAGATAGTCGTTCTTCGCGAAGTTGAGATATAGAGAGATGAAGATAGAAACATTTGAGCGGATCCACTCACTGAGGTCATTTCTTGAACACGAATGTCTCGCAAATATGATTTGCAAAACTGATTAGTAGAGAAATTTGGTGTTTAGCAGCACACAGGCTGTGAGTATGCGACACCGCAATAATTAGCCTTAAGTGAAAGTGGAAGATTGTTAGATATAGTACTCTCAAGGCAATTATTGTAATCGTAGGCAGGCAATTATTGTAATTGAGAGAGAACCTATATTGGTAGAGCAGTCTTACTCGAGATGATAGTATGCTATCTGGTTCATCTCGATCATCATGTACATGTGTTATGTGGTATTACAGATCATTATTACATGTTGATTGAGCCCATAGGATTCTTGCTTGACTACCAAGATTATTGTGACGATCATACTTGTGAGAACTGGGTAGTCTATAAGCAAATCTTTAAATGTCTCTAGTCGTGAGAATATCGAGACTTGGCATTGATATTCCAAAGTAGATTAGTGTATACGTTTCTTGACCCCAACGAAGGGCGATGGCCGGTCACACAGCCATTGGTGTCAGATGGTCACCAATGATAGTATATGGATGCTCATTGGGTTATGAGTTACACTGGACGGACTCGCCGAGAACATGCTAGATAGTATTATACCTATTGTCAGATAGCAGTTCTCAGGTGACATGAGTACAGATTAGTCTGTCGACCTGAGATCGTCATTTGTCTCGTGTGAGTTCCCACTGTGCTTTGATTACTACCCTACCATGGCTCAAAAGAGTCGTGCAAATATGTTTTAGTTATGTACAGTCCCGAGCCACATGGAGGCAGTGAGCGGATCGTCGGAGATTCGTCACTCCCGGTATTAGGGATAGATGTCACGCTGTGCACAGGTGGTCATCACCAGAAATCCTTAGCCAAGCTGGACAAGAATTACTGATTTGGATCGGTAGTTTCTCAATGGGTAATGGGCTTCACACCGAAACAATTTATCACGTTATTAAGTGTCACGCCCCGCTTCCCAGAGTACGCAAGATTTGGGCATGTGACATAGCCAACCATGCTACCTGTGGGTAGGAAGTATCCATCCACAGTCACATTACGGTTGTAAGGTTATCAAGAACAGTACAAATAAACTAAACTAATACATGTCCAAATCCAATATAACAAGAATCAATAAACAATAAGTGCGGAAGCTAATGATCCAATACAATGAATAAACAGTACGTCCTATAATGCGGGCTCACATCTGGAAATGAAATGAAAATAAACAAACTAAACTTTAAGGAACTCACAGTTCAGCCTGCTGGCTGAAGTACTCCTGCTCGGTCGTCGATAAAGGTATGGAATCTGGGCCATGCAAAACCCAGACGTCAGCGCGTCAAAGCATCAAGTATATAGCATAAACATGGTAATAAGTAGTGCAAGTATGATCATGAGTAAAGCAGTGATAAGAAATAACAAGCAGGGTAGTGTGCAATGGTGACTGAACTGTCCTATCAGGTTTTCTACTCTATAGTCTTTGAAACCAATTGATGAATCGTCGATGTAACTCAATAGTATCCCGTGCGTGCCCGGGACCACGGTCATGATCCTCGGGGCTGAATCCGAGACGTGCCGCTAAGCAGTAAAAGGTAGTAGGATAGATGAGTGATGTCAGCATCAACACTCCGGAGCTGGCCAAGCCCGTAAGACTGATCAGAACAATGTATCGAACTGTTGAGTTACAAGTCGGTTTCACCTTTGATTTCCCCATACCCCCAAACTATGTATGTCAGTCAGGTATTCAGTAGTCAAGGACTAATGCCAACACAAGTCAAGTAAAGGTAGGTCTGTCTGGATCGACAGCAGGAATGGTTAGGTCTGTCGGCATTAGGCACGAGATCAGGAACAAGTAATGTCATGGTACAACGGGATGAGTCGGTATGTATGTATATGTCAGGTGTAGCAGGGTCAGGCCAATATGTCGTGCAATCGGTAAGTGCTCACAACATGTATACAATCAATAGTGAATAACAGCAGGAAACCGTAATTAATCACAATATTCCATATAACTACAGTGATGTATGTATTCTCTTATTAACAGGTTCAAACATCTTTAGGGTGCAAAAGCCACAAGGTAAAGCAATATTCACAATTATAGATTAAGGAACTACGTGGAATTATACTAAGTATAATTATTGTCTCAAGAATAGTTTAACAGTTCAAGCAGATCTGATTCAATTGTTTTGTTTAGATAAAGCATGGAGTGATGTGGGTTAGTTAATTACTAGGGACGGTTGTAACGATTCCAGGTTAAGATAACTGCAATAATATGATATCCGTTACCATCATTAAGTTACGGGATTAAATAATGTGAATTAAATTGCGTGGCAAGACTAGATCTCGCACACTAGCATGTTCAAGCAAGTATTCAGATACTTGCCTCGACGGTCTGCAAATTGGAACACGGATGCGATGTCGGTAGAAACCACGATACGGAAGCACGGGCCACGGATCGAGTCCCAACAGAGGTTAACGGGATCACACGGACCAGGGGGCTTCGCTGGAGCGTCGGGTTCGTCAGACGGCACGGTCGGATTCCGGCAAAATATCATCGGTAACTAGTTAGCAACAAGATACGATACACGCAAAATAACGACCAGCGGGGGTTGTACCAAAAGGAAAGAGAAGGAAACTTACAGGGAGACACCAGGGGGGTGACCACGGCGGGTTCGACGGCACTGGAACGCCGGCGAGGCCGCGACGGTGGCTGCGAAGGCTGGAACAGCCGCTGGGCTTGCTGGAGAGGGGTGCGACGAGTGGAGGAGGGTGTGGTCGGCTCTGGTGGTCGTGGGAGAGAGAGAGGTGGTCGGAGGTGGCGTCGACGAGGTCGCCGGCACGTTTCTCCGGCGAACAGCGGGGTAGGCGATGGTTTAGGGCTCGGGTTTACTGTTCCGGCGAGGGGAGGAAGGAAACGACGACGAGGTCTCGACGAGGAGGGTGAGAGGGAGTCGTGGTGGTGAGGCTTCGATGGTCGGAGGCGACGTCGACGGCGAGGTCTGCGAGGGGATGGAGGCGTCGGGGAGATGGGTTGCAGGCGTGGGAAGGAGCGGGAGAACGGGAAGAAAAGGGTAGGTGGGTGCGGTGGAGGTCGTGGTGGTGAGGGCGGCGACGGCGAGGTCTCGAGGAAGTCGGCGATGGGATCGCGAGGGCTAGGGTTAGGGTTTGAGGGGGTTTCTCGCGACGAAGATGGGTCGGGGGCGGCTGCTGCATGGGAAATATTAATAGAGGAAGAGAGAGAGAGAGGTTAGAGAGAGAGAGAGAGATTGGAGAGAGAAAGGAAAGATTGAGAGAAATATTGTGGGAAGAGAGAGAGAGAGATAGGGAATGGGAGTGGGGCCCACGCGGGTGTAATCCCCCGCTGGGATTGGCCACGAGAGAGATTTAAAAGAGATTTGGAATTAAATTGGAAAGAGTTGGAGATAAAAAGCAGGTAAGGAATATATTTATATTCGTATATTTAGTTTAAGGTATTCATTTTAAATGGGCCATTTTGGCGCAAAATGAAACATTTTCAAATCGCGTCCGGGTTGAGCCCAAATGTTCCAAATTCAAATTATAGGATTTTAAGCGGGTTCCAAATTTTGAAAAGAGGTGTTTAGTGATTAAAATGCATGCCCCCAAGTCGGACACTTGCACGCGCGCGTAGTCGCCCAAACTTGCCCGTTTAGCCAAACGGAACGGAATCTCGACACGCGGACGCTACCACGCGACTAGTGGCGACGAGTAGGCTAACATGGACATCTTAAATTTCATTTTCGGAGTTAAAATTTGTTATGTGCCAAAATGACTTAACCGGGTAAAATTTAGCAATGAACACCAGAAAATCAGGAAAATTGGAAATGAGCAAACCACAACCCTCAACTAGTAATATACATAGTATTATTGGGCTCGGGTGTTACATCATACCCAACTACAAAAGAATTTCGTCCTCGAAATTCCAAGAATACAAGATAACTAACTACTGGAAAAGATGAGGGAATTTCTGTCGGATCTTGTCTTCTCGCTCCCAAGTAGATTCTCCATGCAATCGGTTACCCCAAGAACCTAGCACAAGAGGGATAACCTTGTTCTCAAGAACCTTTCTCTTCGATCCTTGATCTCGACTGGTCGCTCCTCAAAAGTCAGGTCCTCCCGAACGGTCAACTCCGAATGATCCAAGACATGAGTCTCATCACGAACATACCTCCGTAGTTGAGACACATGAAACACATCGTGAACTCCTGCTAATGACGGTGGTAACGCCAACCGGTACGATACCTCTCCATCACGCTCCAATATCTCGAAGGGTCTAACGAATCGGGGACTAAGCTTTCCCCGACTTCCAAAGCGAATCACCCCTCTAGTCGGTGATAACTTCAGGAATACCAAATTGCCCACGGCGAACTCTAGAGGTCTTCTTGACGTGTCGGCCCAACTCTTCTGTCTGTCTTGAGCTGCCTTCATATGCTTCCTGATTGTATTCACCTTCTCGACTGTCTGTACCACCAAATCTGGTCCTAGTAACCTTCGTTCACCAACATCATCCCAACAAACAGGTGAACGGCACTTACGACCATACAGTGCTTCAAACGGGGCCATCAGAATAGTTGCTTGGAAGCTGTGGTTGTACGAAAACTCCACCAGGTGTAGATGATCTTCCCAAGAACCTTTGAAGTCCAACATGCAAGCCCTCAACATATCTTCAAGGGTCTGGATCGTTCTCTCTGATTGTCCATCAGTCTGGGGATGATAAGCTGTGCTAAATTTCAATCGAGTCCCCAACTTTCTTGTAAACTCCTCCAAAAGTGTGACAAGAACCGAGTGTCCCGATCGGACACGATGCTTACCGGCACTCCATGCAATCTGACAATCTCCTGCATGTACCGCTCTGCCAGAGTCTCCGTCGATTGACCAACCCGAAAAGGAATAAAGTGAGCTGCCTTGGTCAACCGATCGACAATCACCCATACAACACTGTTGCCCCTTTGGACTCCGCGGTAAAGCCATCACGAAATCCATGGTTAAATGTTCCCACTTCCATTGAGGAATCGGAAGTGGTTGCAACAAACCAGCAACCCTTTAGTGTCCATCCTTGACTTGCTGACACACCAAGCACTTAGCCACGAAGCGAGCAATTTCCCGTTTCATACCTTCCCACCAGAAATGCTGTCGAATATCTCGGTACATCTTTGTCCCTCCTGGATGTACAGAGTAAGCTGAACTGTGTGCCTCCTTCATAAGCTCTTCACGCACATCTCCTTTTGGCACACACACACGGCTACCATATCTCAACGAACCATCTTCATGGATCAGTAAATCGGTTCGCAGTCCGGCTACAACCTGCTCTCGAAACTTTTGCAGTCTCGGATCCTGCGATTGTGTCGCTTTAATCTTCTCAACTAAGGACGATTGTACTTGCAACTGCATCAACTGTCCTGTAGCATGTGGTAGCACAACCTCCAAGTCAAATCTCCGAAACTCCTCAATGATCGTTCTCTGTGCAGTCAATATCTGAATTCCTGGTAACTGACTTAGTGCATCTGGCACGACATTAACCTTTTCCGGATGGTACTTAAGATCAAGGTCGTAGTCGGCCATCAGCTCCAACCATCTGCGTTGCCTCATGTTCAACTCCTTCTGAGTGAACACATATTTCAAACTCTTGTGATCCGTAAAGACTTCAACTCTCTCGCCCAGAAGGTAGTGTCTCCAAATCTTCAGGGCGAAGATCACGGCTGCAAGCTCCAAGTCATGAGTCGGATAGTTCTGATCATGAGTCTTCAGCTGCCTCGATGCGTAAGCGACGACTTTCCCATTCTGCATCAAAACACATCCCAATCCTTCTCCAGATGCGTCGCGGTGAATCCTCAGTCCTTCGGAATTGTCCGGTACGGTTAGGATAGGGGCGGTTATCAACTCCTGCTTCAACGTCTCGAAGGCTAAAGCACATCCATCCGTCCAAACAAACGGTACCTCCTTTCGTGTGAGCTTGGTTAACGGTTCAGCTACGCGAGCGAAGTCCTCCACAAATCTTCTGTAGTAACCGGCGAGTCCAAGAAAACTCCTTATCTCAGCTACATTCCTTGGAATAGGCCAATCCCGAACTGTTGTAATCTTTTCGGGATCAACGGCGATTCCATCGCCCGACACGACATGCCGCAGAAACCTCACTTCTTTCAGCCAGAATTCGCACTTACTCGTCTTCGCGAATAGTTTCTCTTGTCTCAGCGTCGGCAGTGCGGTCCTTCTTCTTCACTAAAAGAACTGGAGCTTCCCACGGTGAGTTGCTGCTTCGAATTCATCCCTTCTCGAGTAATTCACCCACTTGTTTCTTAACTTCTTCCAATTCCACCGGTGCCATCGGATAAGCTTTAGACACTGGCGCTGCACCAGGACTAAGGTCAAACGTGAACTCCACGTCTCGCTTCGGCGGTAAGCCCGAAATGTCTTCAAACACATCCACAAAGTCGCGAACAACTGCCGGCTCTTCATTACTCTCTACTACTATAGCCGCAAGAACACTGTTCGTCGGCCGAGCCCTAAACTCGACTGGCCCGACAGAACTGCTTCCTCAAATGAAGGTAAACTTAGGATGTCCGGGAATCTGGAAATTACCTTCCTTGCCCTACAGTCAATGTGGGCGCAGAAAGTGCCAAGAAAATCCATCCCCAAGACAACCTCCTAACTGCCCGTATCTATCACAAGAAATCTGCAAAAAGCTCCCGTCCGCAAACAACAACTGTACAATCTCTACTTTCCTTACTAGCTATGATTTTCCCATTCCCAGTGTGTATGTCCCAGAAACTAGACAGGGTCGTGCAGGTGATCGAGTGTGTAGTTATAAATTTGGATGACATAAACAATGGGATGCTCCGAAATTAAGTAATGCCAAAGCGGGAAAACCATGAACGAGTAAATTACCTGAAACCACTTCTCCCGATGCCTTAGCTTCTTCAGCTGTCAACGTGAACGCTCGAGCCTGATTTGGTCCTTGATTCAACTGTCTCTGCCCTTGGAACGGTCTCTGCGGAGGCTTCGACGGACAAGCATTAACGGTGTGATCTGCCGCTCCACATCTCAAACAGAGTCCCAGCCTCAAACGACACTCCCTTCGCACATATCCGGGTTTATGGCAGTGGCTACAGATCACGCTCCCCTTCCGATCACCCACAATCATTTTCTTCATCGGTGCTACGCTGCGCCTGTTCACTGGAATACTTCTACGTACCGACGTTTGGTTCAGTGCAAAAGCCGGTTCCAGCTCGATCTGTTCCTTTAGACTCTCCAGCAATCCCCTTATCACTCTACGCCTGGCGGCTAAGACCGCACTTCTTTGGTCCATCTTCAAATTCGTACCTGCCATGAATCCTGGAAATCAAAGTACCCAACATTAGCATGATGATAGATTCTGAGTATAGATCAAGGCTAGAACTCCAAGATACTTAAATAGAGTACTGCATTGTAGCTATGCCGCGGTATCATAGCCGCAATTACTTAACTCCACCCAAGTCGCCTAAGTCCTAGAGATAACAAGAAATTAGGTTTTTGAGTTGACAAATGCAAAGTAAGTTTGTACGTCGACATGATCCAGAAGAATGATTCAAGGATAGTAAAACGGTCAAAGTGGCAGGACATGTTTCCTAATCACGGGTATTCTGATTCATGTATCGGGTGCAATACCCAACTACAAGAATCAACCCAATTAACCTATGGCTCTGATACCATAAAACCATGTCACGCCCCGCTTCCCAGAGTACGCAAGATTTGGGCACGTGACATAGCCAACCATGCTACCTGTGGGTAGGAAGTATCCATCCACAGTCACATTACGGTTGTAAGGTTATCAAGAACAGTACAAATAAACTAAACTAATACATGTCCAAATCCAATATAACAAGAATCAATAAACAATAAGTGCGGAAGCTAATGATCCAATACAATGAATAAACAGTACGTCCCATAATGCGGGCTCACATCTAGAAATGAAATGAAAATAAACAAACTAAACTTTAAGGAACTCACAGTTCAGCCTGCTGGCTGAAGTACTCCTGCTCGGTCGTCGATAAAGGTATGGAATCTGGGCCATGCAAAACCCAGACGTCAACGCGTCAAAGCATCAAGTATATAGCATAAACATGGTAATAAGTAGTGCAAGTATGATCATGAGTAAAGCAGTGATAAGAAATAACAAGCAGGGTAGTGTGCAATGGTGACTGAACTGTCCTATCAGGTTTTCTACTCTATAGTCTTTGAAACCAATTGATGAATCGTCGATGTAACTCAATAGTATCCCGTGCGTGCCCGGGACCACGGTCATGATCCTCGGGGCTGAATCCGAGACGTGCCGCTAAGCAGTAAAAGGTAGTAGGATAGATGAGTGATGTCAGCATCAACACTCCGGAGCTGGCCAAGCCCGTAAGACTGATCAGAACAATGTATCGAACTGTTGAGTTACAAGTCGGTTTCACCTTTGATTTCCCCATACCCCCAAACTATGTATGTCAGTCAGGTATTCAGTAGTCAAGGACTAATGCCAACACAAGTCAAGTAAAGGTAGGTCTGTCTGGATCGACAGCAGGAATGGTTAGGTCTGTCGGCATTAGGCACGAGATCAGGAACAAGTAATGTCATGGTACAACGGGATGAGTCGGTATGTATGTATATGTCAGGTGTAGCAGGGTCAGGCCAATATGTCGTGCAATCGGTAAGTGCTCACAACATGTATACAATCAATAGTGAATAACAGCAGGAAACCGTAATTAATCACAATATTCCATATAACTACAGTGATGTATGTATTCTCTTATTAACAGGTTCAAACATCTTCAGGGTGCAAAAGCCACAAGGTAAAGCAATATTCACAATTATAGATTAAGGAACTACGTGGAATTATACTAAGTATAATTATTGTCTCAAGAATAGTTTAACAGTTCAAGCAGATCTGATTCAATTGTTTTGTTTAGATAAAGCATGGAGTGATGTGGGTTAGTTAATTACTAGGGACGGTTGTAACGATTCCAGGTTAAGATAACTGCAATAATATGATATCCGTTACCATCATTAAGTTACGGGATTAAATAATGTGAATTAAATTGCGTGGCAAGACTAGATCTCGCACACTAGCATGTTCAAGCAAGTATTCAGATACTTGCCTCGACGGTCTGCAAATTGGAACACGGATGCGATGTCGGTAGAAACCACGATACGGAAGCACGGGCCACGGATCGAGTCCCAACAGAGGTTAACGGGATCACACGGACCAGGGGGCTTCGCTGGAGCGTCGGGTTCGTCAGACGGCACGGTCGGATTCCGGCAAAATATCATCGGTAACTAGTTAGCAACAAGATACGATACACGCAAAATAACGACCAGCGGGGGTTGTACCAAAAGGAAAGAGAAGGAAACTTACAGGGAGACACCAGGGGGGTGACCACGGCGGGTTCGACGGCACTGGAACGCCGGCGAGGCCGCGACGGTGGCTGCGAAGGCTGGAACAGCCGCTGGGCTTGCTGGAGAGGGGTGCGACGAGTGGAGGAGGGTGTGGTCGGCTCTGGTGGTCGTGGGAGAGAGAGAGGTGGTCGGAGGTGGCGTCGACGAGGTCGCCGGCACGTTTCTCCGGCGAACAGCGGGGTAGGCGATGGTTTAGGGCTCGGGTTTACTGTTCCGGCGAGGGGAGGAAGGAAACGACGACGAGGTCTCGACGAGGAGGGTGAGAGGGAGTCGTGGTGGTGAGGCTTCGACGGTCGGAGGCGACGTCGACGGCGAGGTCTGCGAGGGGATGGAGGCGTCGGGGAGATGGGTTGCAGGCGTGGGAAGGAGCGGGAGAACGGGAGGAAAAGGGTAGGTGGGTGCGGTGGAGGTCGTGGTGGTGAGGGCGGCGACGGCGAGGTCTCGAGGAAGTCGGCGATGGGATCGCGAGGGCTAGGGTTAGGGTTTGAGGGGGTTTCTCGCGACGAAGATGGGTCGGGGGCGGCTGCTGCATGGGAAATATTAATAGAGGAAGAGAGAGAGAGAGGTTAGAGAGAGAGAGAGAGATTGGAGAGAGAAAGGAAAGATTGAGAGAAATATTGTGGGAAGAGAGAGAGAGATAGGGAATGGGAGTGGGGCCCACGCGGGTGTAATCCCCCGCTGGGATTGGCCACGAGAGAGATTTAAAAGAGATTTGGAATTAAATTAGAAAGAGTTGGAGATAAAAAGCAGGTAAGGAATATATTTATATTCGTATATTTAGTTTAAGGTATTAATTTTAAATGGGCCATTTTGGCGCAAAATGAAACATTTCCAAATCGCGTCCGGGTTGCGCCCAAATGTTCTAAATTCAAATTATAGGATTTTAAGCGGGTTCCAAATTTTGAAAAGAGGTGTTTAGTGATTAAAATGCATGCCCCCAAGTCGGACACTTGCACGCGCGCGTAGTCGCCCAAACTTGCCCGTTTAGCCAAACGGAATGGAATCTCGACACGCGGACGCTACCACGCGACTAGTGGCGACGAGTAGGCTAACATGGACATCTTAAATTTCATTTTCGAAGTTAAAATTTGTTATGTGCCAAAATGACTTAACCGGGTAAAATTTAGCAATGAACACCAGAAAATCAGGAAAATTGGAAATGAGCAAACCACAACCCTCAACTAGTAATATACATAGTATTATTGGGCTCGGGTGTTACATTAAGGGTCTGACTTTATCCACCCCCCTAAACCCGATATGCGATACTCTTAGATGAACAAACCGGACTGTATAGAGATTATCACAGACAGGCTCAGTAAGGGTACGGATGAGTTTGCTCGTTGGCCTTTCTTTCGTTCAGTACCTGGGTAGCCGTTACGTTCAGCTAGTACCACTGACTTGCTTGTGGTTAAACCCACTGTCAGCGTATTGACGAATCTTTAGAGTTCCACATAGAGAGCTTTCCCGGTTCAAGAAATATGATGTAGATGACGTATGTTGGTACATATAGGTGTCCGATTAAATATGTGTACATGCTACATGGACTTTAATCGGATGGTTGATAATACTAGCGGTTTTGGATTAAGCCGGATTATTAAATCAAGTTTTGATTTAATAATTTATATATATAAATATATATATATATATATATATATATATTTAATATATGTATTATAGTATTATTGTTCACTGTTCATTTTCTCTCTTGGCTATTCATATTTTTATACGGATACGCGTATATGTATTTCGATAGGTATACCGGGTTGTATTCCGTATTTATACGGAATTTGTTCTAGAAGATGGACACCTCATTTGTGAATATTCATAAAATGAGGTGGAGGGTGAGATAGCATTGCGCATAGTTGAAGACATGTAGAGAGAAATGAGTTTCATTATTTTATTACGATATGTTGTAAGATTTTATTTTTGTATGGTTATGAAAAAAGAGGAAGCCATTCTACTCTTCATTGATTATTCTTTCATATCCGTTCAACACTTGCTCATGGCTAAGTTTCCTCCCCTCCTCCTCCTCCTCCATCTTCACTTGCTCTCATGAGCTTTAGATTTGAGAGAAAAAGATAGTGGAAAATTCCTACATCCCCACTATCCATTCCTAACGAGCTCGGAGCGTCGGTTGCTTCACTGGGTGAAGCAGGAGTTTGGATCGGTTCTCTCGGGTGGATCATCTTCGGCGAAAGAAGACCGGCTTGCAAGCGCGATTCGGAGCTCTTGAAAGCATGCTAGAGTCCAACCCAATTGGACCAAATGAAGACGCTACAAAAGTTGTGATTTTTATCTTTTTGTGCTTGCTAGTTTTGGTGTTTGATTAGATTCTCGGGTTTAAGTTTCTAGTGCCAAGAAAAATTTTATTTTGAATTCCGTATTGGCCGTGGGTTAGCTGCGAAAGCACTAGGAATTTTCAGGAACGATACATTACTAACTCATGAATCCGTGTTGTTGTGATACCGTGCCGAAACGGTACAGCTCCTGAGACGGGTTGAACTCTCACGAACCAAACTTACTTTAGTATAGTAACCTTTATGATCACGTGCTCATTCATAACATGCTTATTATGTTGATCACATGCCTTATCATATCATGTTTATTACCATGCATACATGCTTAGTTAATTACAACCCTGCTAACTCCATGCTTATACTTTTGTTTTAAACCTAGCCTTTAAAATCAATACTTTTAATGTGGGATTTACCGAGCACAAGTTTGCTGACGGACATTCTGTTTTGTTTCTTTTCTTTTTTTTGGAATATTCATCAGGTGATATAGGGACAAGTGAGAAGATTGAGTGAAAGGTCAAGATATCAGAGAACTTCTAGCTACCTTTAGTTCTTTTCATAGTATACCCATATGTTAAGGTTTTTCATTTATTTCTATTTCAATTATATCGGTTTTTATTCAGACCTGTTATCAATTTTCCTTTGAATATTGTGGACTTGGAATGTAATAGACATAGTCGCGTTTATTTTTATCTCTTACTAAATTCTTGTGTAATTATATTGCTTGTCTGACGCTCAACGTGTCTATTTCAGGGATGACCTTTTCTCGATATAAATGTGCCGCGGACCTAGTCATGTGCATTCTATCATCTTTTGGGAAGCGGGGTATGACAATTTTGCACACTATACAACATGAAAATCGAGAAATTTTATGTTTTCTATTATTTTTCAATATTTTGCATGTTGTAGTATATGAAAATCGTGAAATTTTCAAAACCCACAAAAATTTCTTTTTAATTAATTTTTCAATATTTTTCTTGCCATAGTACACGAAAATCACGATATTTATAAAAATCTAAAATTTTCTGTTTTGTTCAAATGTTCAATATTTTGCAAAGTATAGCACATGAAACGTCGAAATTTTGAAAATTTCAAAATTTTCATTTTTTCAATTATTCAATATTTGGTTACTGTACCATACGAAAATCATGAATTTTCAAAAATCTTAAATCTTTTTTCTTCTGTGTAAATATTTTATATGATATAACATAGAAAAATATTGAAAATCTACAGAAAAATGCTGAAGTGTTTACAAAATAATCCTTCATATATTTTTACATATGAATATCACAAATATAAAATATTCCAACTTACAGATTATACTTTTGAGTTAATCCGATATTCCGGATTTGGATTTTGTACCCGTGCATTACGTACGGGCCTTTGCTATATAAAAAGATATTCAAGATCAACTATATATTGTTATGGCAATTTTTATTCATATACCAACTGTGCTTAGCTCAGTTGGTACCAATTTCCTCTCTGATGCGAGAGATCGTACGTTCGATTCCCGAAAAGTGTTTTCTGTGCGTGCGCGTGTGCGTGTGTTGGGAAATCAACCCCAGCGAAGAAGAAATTGGTATCAAATGAGCATTAATATATTTCATATACTAGTAATTAAAATAAAATCACACGGGGTACAGAGATTCGTATGTATCTGTCCCTTGCCTAATACAAGACTCATGTTAGAATCACTGTCGTGGTTCAATAATTGAGTTTCTACAGTAGTCCACTAGGAATTAAAAATGAGAAGGAACTGTATGAGTATTCCCCTTAGGTCAGCCCCAAACATTTAATTAATTACAAGAGATTATCATGATAATTACTAATTTTTAATATTTCATTGGGACCAGAGATTTTTTTTATTTTTTAACATGCAACATTTCCTTCACCATGTCCATATGTCTATTATAAGTTCTTGGGTAAGGGTCTTGAGAATAATTAATTGCTAAAGTATATCCCATCAGCACTTTAATACTTAATAAAGAGTTCAACCAAAATCTTATGTTTCATGTGTGCAATGATAGGAAAAGAAACTAAAAATAAACACCATCGTATCCGCTGAATTTTTTGGTGTTTGTTTGGTACTAAATCAAAAGATGATGACTCTCAACTTTTCGTTTCCTATTTTGGTTGTCCTAAACTTGATGATGAATTCAAAACAAGGTATTGGAGGAAACCATCACGAGGTGAGCATAGTTTGTCACTTCTAAGCTTGAAAATTGCATAGATATAGATAGGAGATTGAAAATATTACCTTGAATTCTCGAGTTCTTGCCAAATAATTTTTTTTTCTAGAGAGATGGCGTGAGAGGACATCATCGGAGAGGGAGATAGGAAGACGAGATGGCCGGCCAAATAAATAAGTTTTTTTTCAAGAGGAGATCATTGGATCGGAATAAATCTCATTTTAGGATGATGCGACACCTAATCCAACACACTCCCGGCTCAACAGACCAAACAGTAGAACAACAATTATTGTGCATTTAGCCCTCAAAACTCCTAAAGCTAACCCAAATCCACCAGCCAAACACGCACTTGACAAAAGAAATAGCTTGTTTATAGATCACCAGATTCGCATTTCATCTATCCAGAAGTTGCTGATACAGAATAACCGTGATCAAACCTCCCAAAAAAGGTTATTCATCAGATCTTTTACTCGTTTTTAATGTTTAGCTTCGATTTTTACTATTCAGAAATTACTGATACACTAAGTCATAATCAAACATACAAAAAAAGAAATGAATAAAGCAACTAAAACTGGAACACAATCAAACCCTCCTAAAATATACATATAAAACAAAATACCAAACTACTAAAACATCCACTTCAACTCGAGCAGTTTTAAAATTCATTTGAGTAAAAGCTAAATTACACACTACTGCCCTTAAATATCATTGTTTTTCACCAAATTAACTTTTTCCAATTCCAGTAAACTCCCTTGAATTCCCCCTCGAATGGAGCACGTTAAGGGAGCTTGATCTACTTAACTGGAAACAGCCATGGTACAAGGGCAGTTCACTGTAATCACTCCAACTAAGTTGAGCAACACCCAACTCTCTTGAGTGCCGAAACATCATCCTTAACGTTAATCTTCTCCCCTTTACTTGGCACACTCGATCCCGCGCCCTCATCCCCAGTCTCTACTGCCTTCCTACTAACAATCCGATATATCTGAGTTAAAACCTCAGCGAAAGCATTATCGACATTGGTCGCTTCGAGCGCGGAGGTCTCCATGAAGTAGAGTGATTCTCGCTCAGCCAGAGATTTTCCGTCCTCGGTTGAGACTGAGACAAGGTGGCGGAGATCAGACTTGTTGGCGATGAGCATCACGACGATATTCGGGTCCGTGTGGTCACGGAGTTCACGGAGCCAGCGCTCTGCGTTTTCGAATGTGGCGCGGCGGGTGACATCATAGACGAGGAGGGCACCCACGGCGCCTCGGTAGTATGCACTCGTGATGGCACGGTACCTGAATTTGGTAAATCTTAATTGTTAACTATGCAAGATATTTAGAATTGTCAACATGCAGATCTAACTAGGGCAGTTGAAACTACATCCCCTTTTTCCTCTGGATTGAAATGTAATCTACATGGTTCAGGGAAAAAAAATGTTCGGCTGGTTGTAGTTACAGGGTCATAACTAATTATTCTATTATTTTATTTCTTACCATAATTATAGCTGGAACAACTCTAGTTGGAATTGCTAATGTGGCATGGCTAGTGATGTCGTAGATAATGTAGTGTGTTTCTGGCTTATATGCAGATCCAACCGTAACAGTTGAAATTGTGTTTGCATGCTTTATACAAATTTAGTATAAAACTTGTAAAATTTTAAACTTTTTTAGGTGTTCTCCTGATTAAGATAAAGTAATATCATACATTATAATTTTGATACAGATACTGTTATGCTAAGAAATCCACCACATACCTGAGCAATCTATCCCCATCAGGGTTGCACAGATACTTCCACCAGGTTGTCGTATCCGTGTCCGGCACGTATCGGACACCGATACTTGCAAGACACTTGCACGACACATCGGAAGTGTTGTATATATCATATACATATAGTATGTGTTATATGTGTGTCATATGCGTATAAACATATTTTTAGTATATTAGTAGCGTATAACATGCTAGACTTGTTAATTTTTTCTTATTTAATGTTGTCATAATAGCTTGATATCTTATTTATCTTTATAAGATTATATATATAGTCGTGTCCCCGTATCCTAGATTTTGGGATTTTGACATGTCACCGTATCGTGTTGTATCGTGCCCGTGTCCTCGTATCCGTGTCCATGCACCCTTGCTTACAAGCATGGAAAATTTGGGGTGAGGTCTGCTTTCGATTCCATTTCTCTACTTCTATCTAAGGCAGCGAAGCTGTTGTCAAATAGGCATTAGATTTGGTTGGAATCGGTACGAGCAAAGTACTTTTGAGGGCAGGATGGCAAGTTCAGGGGGGCTCTTATGGAGAAATATTTACAAGGAATATGAGCGACTGAACAACAGGGTATGTTGGAGAGTGCAGGGTGGTAAGCAAATCAAGTTTTGGAGCCAAAGGTGGCTGAGCAGCCGTTGAACAACTTTCCATGGGAGATCAAAGTCAATCCTATAAATGAAGACAATGGTGGATTTTAGGTAAGCCAATGGAACATGGAATCAGGATAAGCTTTGTATTTTACTGGGTTAAGTTTATGAGGCGGTTCAATCAACACCAACTTGCTAGACGACGAAGCAGAGTGTAGGCGCAGAGAACAAGGAGTTAACCCTGCATCACTGTATCTTATGCCGAATAAAATTTGGGCTACAAATAGTACTAAGGTTTGTATGGAGAGTCTTGAACAAGAAAGTACCAAAGGTTTGTATGGGGAGTCTTGAACAAGGGATTTTGTAGTGAAACAGAGGCAGCAAGTAATTGTCTAGAGATCAGGGGGTTTAAGTAGGGAAGATGCAATTGGTGCCAGATCAGGTTGAGAATCAATGGATCAGCATTACAGAAGCTAGGATGTTAGATGGTGGGTCCTAGTTGGGCTGGCCTTAGGTCAGCTGTGAAACTGTGGTTTCTTCCATATGGTCCTTTGGATTTAACTTGTATCGAGAAAGAAAGAGACTTATACAGTTGATTAAATTGGAATCGTGGAACCTATTTGTAAGTTTGTTCATATGGCTTTGACTCAGTTGCTCAATTGGCTACTCAATCTGTTCCGATAAGAGAAACAAGAGAGAACATAAAGATAAATGCATATATTAAAGTTAATCCTATTATCATTTCTTCTTGGTTAAGAAAACTTAGACAAAGGAAAAGCATGAAACACGATATGACAAATGTAGCAGACACAAACAAACAAACAGGAATGTGTGCATCGAGTAAAATCAATTTAAAGGAGCTAAGCATGAATAAAGGGCAGTGGCAACGGTTGTAGCGAGCAACAAGCATTTATGAGTGCATAATGTCAGAGTGCAAGTCTTCAACAAATGTAACCAATCCAGGAAAACGACAAGGCATGATCAATCTCAAAAACATATCACTGACCATTTACATGTGCAATATTACCGTTTGGGTGGGGGGGGGATTCAAGGTTAAAAACGGAGTACAATCTACGTAGAACACAGATCAAGTAAAGCATAATCACAAGCAAAGATTCAAAGCATAGGTAAGAAATGAAAGTGGGGTTAGTAGGTTATCTTATTGACTGCACACCGACAGGGAATGCATGAAAAAAGTAGCTTAGCTGAAATATAAATCACAAGAAGATGTTGCCTTTCAGCTTTATGTGTTTAAAGAAGGGAAAACATGAGTGAGACCTAATACTCACTTTCCATCCACTAGATTTTATTGATGCTTTCAGGATCAAACCCAAATACATAGCAGAGCAAAGACCAAAAACCACACAAATTCCTTTTTAGCCTAAAACAAGGGGATCAAACTTGAAGAAGGTGCATGCTAAAAGACCCATAAACACTGAACCCCCATATAAAGCAGTTTGAACTCATGTCAAGGTCAATTTGACATAACATAATTAAAAGCAAATGAAGCCTTCTAGATAACAAAGGTAAAATAAGTATTCGTAGTTAGCAGTTTGAAGAGCTTGTCAAAGGTTATAGGAAAGAAAATCTAAAAACAAATAGTCATAAGCAAGAGAAGACAAGAGACGTATGGCCTAAGCAACGCAAAGGAGGAACATATAATAATTTAGTTAGAGAGGAAAGGAAGATTAAGAGACATACATTAACAAAGAAGACGAAGATCCAGATTATGCATTTTAAAGGACTAAGCTTTCTCACAATTATAAGCACTTGATCTACGTCATGCATCTCAAAAGGCAAATGAACTACTGTCCATGTGTAAGAGAGCTCATGAAGATATTTTTAGACCTTGCTGCCAAATGACCTTTTCAAGGAACTAAGGACCCGCATAACTGATAGTGATGGGTTTTATATCTTGGTTCTAAAAAAACTTTATGAATTTTGCAGAAAGATGTCAAGTTGATTGGATTATTTATAGAGAGGAATTAAAAGAATGTATTTTTACCAACAATGTTACAAGTCAACTTCTTTTTTCTTTCACCTTGATATGTCATTAACACTTCTTTACATTATTTATTCTTCACCTTTTCCTCTATTATATCTCCTATCATTGATCCTAATCTCTTTTATCCATTGTTATTATATGTATCGTTAAGTGTGCAATTCACAAACAATCAAAACTTTTGAATCATGAATACCGACATAAATTATTAGTATTAAATTTGTCGCTTTCATATTAACTTAATTACTTCTTTCATAACATAAGAAGTGCCATCAAATTTCTCCTAATTATCATCATAATCAACACGTAAAAGTTATCTCAATCCTATTATCTTTTTCACCTTAGCTATGATAATCTTCATTATCCACATGTTAGGAGCAAAAGAAAGAACCTAAAAAGTATACAAAGTGTTAGAATATCTCTATGCATAATATGTTGTGAGAGATGAAATGATCGGTCATGTAACTTTTACCTTACTTTGAGTTACTATAGTACATGGGTGGAGAGCAATCTTATCTCTAATCCATTATGTTCGTCCAAACATCCTCTCTTCTCTTTTCTCTCACATCAAAACCCTGACCCTAGCAACTCTAATACTTTAACATGGTATCAGAGCAAGATCCAATATAGATCCACTCTAGATCCTCAATCCCTTGGCAAAACCCACTCGATCTTTTTTTAACATCATTGTGTTTCACATATGCGGTACGGTAGCTACTTGCAGTACTATAGAAACCTGAGCATTGAGCGAACCTGGACACTATAGCAATCGCGAGTATTGTTTGCGCCGTGATTTGCACTAGAGCAACTGTGATTGCCACTTGATCATCCACAATTAGTGTTGTTGCAACCCCGGCCGATGTAGCAATATCATGCAGTCATATTATGGCAGCTTGTTTTTTAGTCCTAAGCGTGCTAGAACTATAATATCCGATGGGTTTGTCTGCATTGGAGTGTGACTCTTATGAGTTGGGTAAACATCATTGCTCTAGGTATCCATCTCGAACTAACAAGAAAAGAGCTAAACTATTTGATCTGGTGTTTGGGGTCTTGCCTGATTGTAAGATCATTCTTAATTTCATGCTTGTTATATATTACGACCCTTACCAAAGAAAGATTTATTACCATAGAACGGTGAGATGAGACTACACTTGAACCCAAAAGTTAATATTTGAGGTATATGGCCAAATAACATATAACTGCACCATCACAATTTGAGACCATCCTAGAATAAAAGTATCAAAAACTCAAACACGAATTCCTTACTAATACTGGTGGGTTAGCTTTCTCATTGGATGTAAATAGTGCATATGGAAAATCCTTAACAAGCTACACATATTTAAAATCAATTTAAAGCAAGTAAACACAAATGGATAATGAGATGTGATTATAGAGCTAAGACATATCGAAGTTTTGCATATGAGAAAAAAATAGAATTTTCTATCTATCTATATATCTATTAGAAAGCTGAGTGGAAGATGAAAAATCTGAGTTATTCCAAAAATACCCCAACACAGTATAATAATTTTTTAGATTCCTTCGCGCAAAATCAGATTTTCTTGTAAATTCCAATATTTTTGAGTAGGCATTTTAGGCAATTCGGTGCAAAATTTTCTTCCGTCTTTTTCTGGATTGGCCCACCAGCAGCAACATTTGGTATGTATTTTTTTCCTCATGATGTTCTGCAATTCTATAAGAAAACTTGGTCCACTTTTTAGTGAGGGTAAAGTTGGGTTTAAGGTTTTATGTGTATTTAGATTTTTACAATTATGAGAGCAGAAGGCAATAACCAATAAGTCATGAGAGAGAAATGGATATCCCCCTTTACTCCCTTGGTGGCTCCGGCTCTCATTCTCAGGTATATTTTCTTTCTCTAAAAAAATATTAGCCCCAAATCATAAAATGATCCCATCAATTGAATTGGAAATTTTGTTTTCCACTTATTTTCGTTCAACATAGATAAAGCTTTCTTGGTGATTGTGTAATTTTCGTTTCTTTCGTTTTGGGCTTGGCATTTATAGATTTTTAGTGTTCCTTCTTACAAAAAGTTTGCATCTTTCATCAAAAGAATGTGGTGTTATTGTTCATTATAGATGAAGTTTGCTTCTACTATGGTGATTGTCTAATTTTCGTTACTTTTGTTGAGTTTGAGATCTACGGGTTTTTATTCTTCCCTCTTTCCAAAACTTTGCATCTATCATCAAAAGGATGTATGAGTTAGAAAAATACTTGGTCTTGCTCTTCTTTTGTGCCCAACATTCATAAATTTATGTTATCTTTGTTGATTTTATTTTGGGTTTGTAATTACGGGTTTTTATTCTTTTCGTTTGCAAATTATTTTAGCTTAGTTCATGAAAGTAAAGCATTAATTAAAAGAAAATTTTGGTCTCGCTCTCCATTTCTGCTCGGTTTAGATAAAAGGTTTTCCTTTTCTAGCAATTATTTCATCTTCGTTATTTTTTGGGTTTGTTTTGTTCTATTTTCGGGTTTTATTTATTTCTCTTGAGAAAATTTCTTGCTTAGTAGTGAATCTGTATATGCATTTCATTATATATTTAATTATGCTAAGATTGTTATGGAACATCTATTTAGATAAATTGTAAGTGTAATAAATGTGGTGATTTTTTGTGGAGACAATGTTTATATAATTTTATTTGATCATTATGCAATTATCTTTTAAAATATGATTTTTGATCACAAGGCTGTCTGTAGCAGCTTCATATATAATTTTGAAGAAAAAAAAAGCATTCTCTAAACGTGAACATAATATAAATTCATAATATAGATTATTTCGCAGATCCCACGCACCGCATGGGGTTTTTACCCCTATTATCACAGAAAACTAATAGTGATGAAATCACATATGCAAAATTCTTCTTTGCATTTGACAGTAATTCAGTATAAGAAATTGTTAAGGATGTTGGTCCCACATCACCATCAAGCACACAAGATAGCAACAAGACGAGTTCAACACCGGATAATGTGGTTTGACAAAAGCTGGTCTATAAGACTGTATCTATAAGGAAACATCACGAGGATTCCACTAAAATTAGAATAGTATTGCTTACGAGAGAACCTCATCTCTCATCCTATCATCTCCCCTCTCTTTCCCTCACTACAAGTTAAGTAGCATAGATTCAAATACTAATATAGATACGAAACACAATACGAGTTTGTTGATTCGCAATTTTTCAAAACTTTGGGATTAAAATTTGTTGGAATATGCTAATTTTTTTGTTGTTTAAATATACATACATAATAGAAAAACATTTACAAAGTCAAAACAAAAAATGAAAACAATTTGTTAGTGGCTCGGTGTTGATGCATATACTTTCCGTGACGTAGTCATTTGTATATATTCGGCACATCTACAAAACAATAAAATTGTACGATGTGCCATAAAAAGCTCCAAAGGTCTAATTGACAAACCAATAGAATCTAATATGGATATGAATCCGATACGGATATGTCATTCAGAATCCATGCAACGTCGACCCTAAAAGGGGAGGCACAAATGTCACACTAACAAGACTATGTATCATTTGAACTTACATATCCCTCATTCTCACAAGAGATGTATACATCTGTTGGTGGCCTACACCATTTGATGGCTGACCCAAATGGCCTAAGTCCAATATGCATCTAAGCGTTCAATCGGATACAAGAAACAAACCCCTGTAACAACCTAGAAAGAGAGTAAAAATCATGGATCACATCCCCAATCATTACTGCAATTCAAGTAACCTAGAACTTGTGGTGACTATCATGGAAGACCCTCATGTTCCTGTCTATAATTTACTCAACTAATCATGATATTCATCTCATAAAGCATGCATGCACCTTCTCAACAGTCAAACTGCAACCACTATCAGAGCCTGATATTCAGATCTAAAACTAAACCCTACAAACCCTAATCAGTTCATCTGCATCTAGAATCAAAAACCCATCTCCAAGACACAAAAACAAAACATGGGTAGTCTTCAGAAGATAAAACAGAAAACAAAAGGGTTACCTCTCTTGGCCTGCAGTGTCCCAAATCTGAGCCTTGATGACCTTGCCTTCAACGTTCAAGCTCCTGGTGGCGAACTCGACCCCGATCGTGGACTTGGATTCGAGGCTGAACTCGTTTCTGGTGAACCTCGAGAGGAGATTCGACTTGCCTACGCCGGAATCGCCGATGAGGACGACCTTGAAGAGGTAATCGTAGTCGTCTTCTGCTCTGTAAGCTGCCATCGATCTTTGATCTTTGATCTTTGTTTGAGAGAGAGAGAGAGAGAGGCGTGAATTAGTATCTCACTTGCGTTGCGGGGATTTAAGCTTTGGGTTCACTTTTTGATCTGAGAGAGAGAGAGAGATGGAACGGCAAAAGGTGAGATTTTTATTTGGTGATTTGCGCGGTGGAATCGACGGTAGAGATGAAGCGAGACACAAGGAGCGGCATTCAAGGCACGCTTCGCTGGAGACTCGAAATCACTGTGGGTGACTGTACCCAAAACGGATATATAGAATTTTAAAAGGGCAAAGCACACTCAAATACCCTTCACTAAAATAACTTAACGATTTTACTTAGATCGGAATTTCCCTAAGTTGCCCTAAGGCAGCGCCTAAGGTATTTTACTGTAATAAAAGAGTTATTTTAGCAAGAAACACCATAGTTGAGGGAATTTTAATGTCAAATTTACTATGAGGAAAAAAACAAACTTTTATCTCTACTATTATAACGTAAAAAGGAGAGACGCCATGTGGCGCTCTCACGTTTATTTGAAATTAATAATGAGAAAAAACGAGAAAAATCTATGAATCTAAGATGGTCCACATCATCTATTTTTTGCACATGTGATACACATTGATACATATTAACATCAAACAGATAATATTTAAAAAGATTTGTAATAACTTTTAGTTAAGATAAATAATACTTTGAAAACTTTTAGCTAAAATAACAAAAATATCCACGTTGAACGAAAATACTCACGTCATGCAGACGATGCATCGCACATGCAAAATACTCGTAACTAGAATTAGAAAGGAAAATGAATTACGAGAAATCAAGGGGGTCAGAGTCATGGAAGACGGGTATTTATAGAAAACCGCCCTATGGTTTGATCCTTTCAAGAGAAACCGCTCTGTGATTTTTTATAGCAAAAACCGCTCTGAAATATGCACTATTAGTGAAAAACCATGCTGCTGAAAAGTATAGTATTAAATAACATTTCTGCTATTTATCTTTGACTATCAAAATTGAGATATTCATCAAAAATCATTCTATAGTTTGATAGTTATATCCAAAACCCATCCTGAATCGTTAGCAAAATAGCACCCTCGGTGAATACTTTAAGGTGATTTTCACCAACGGAAAAGCCACAAATGGGTCCTCGTAAAAGGATCAAACAACATGGTGGTTTTCGATAAATATCTCTCCAACAATATATCAATATTTCTAACGATACATCATTCATTTTGATCAATAAATTCCAAGGCATTCAAACATGAAAATGTTATGGATTTTCGATACATCTTGAACTTCAATGATAGAGTTTGAAACTTTAAAGCTTTAATTGATAATATAATATTTCCCATAATTAATTCAATGATCAAATATCATCAAATTCATATTGAAATTGGTGTAAATATAGGCCCTAAAAAGTAAGATGAACGAGGTCTTTTATTAAAAAAATGCAGTGGAAAGTGGATAAGGAGACCTGCTTTATACTCACAATTTAAACTCCGGAAAAATGGGTTCCTGATGATGCTCGGTATCGGTAATCTTCCGGATCATGACACGTGGCAGATGACGTGTCCCAAGGCTCACAAGAAAGGACCCACAGTGGCCGACCAGATCACTCTTGTGCCCGTCCCACAAACAAGCGCTTGCTCACCTCCGAACCCCCAGCACAATTGGCCTCCTTGGCCTCACAGCTCGTCTCCAGGCTACCACGGAACCAAGATAGCTCGGCTCTCCCGCTCGTCCGCGAGCTCTCCTGCCGAGGTCATCTTCCTCGGTCTCATCGACCGACCGACGGTACCGCTCACAGGCGCAACCGCCATCCCACGAATCTCGCCATGCGCGAGATATCCGCCGGCCACATCCCACGTTCCACGCCATCACGATCCCCCATTAACGAGCCTGTCTCGCTATTAATGAGAGATCCCGCTCGTCACGCGGGTATGACGTCGGGAGCGTAACGGCCGGTGTGATTCTCGCATCTGTCCTGCCTGCTGCCACTGCTATATAAACCCCTTCTTCAGACGGTTCAAGTAAGCCATTTTTACTCCACTAAGCCGTTACTCTGCTCGGATCTCTAGTCTAACTTGACCGTCGGAGGGTCCTCGGTGGTACAACCACCTGTTTCCCCAATCAGAGCAAAACTTTGTTCAAAAATTCAAATTTTGAAATGAAGCAACGCTTCAGATGCAGCGCCAAGTGATCTGCGCCCTAAGCAGCGCACCACGTGCAAAGCACGGGTGCGCTAGCGCTGGAACTAAAAGCTCCCTACCGTCAGATCAAAGATCCAATAATAATGATAAATCATTAATTAATCAAAATTAAATTCTGTTAAGGAAAGATTCCTCAAAATCTTTCCAAACAACGAGACTGTGCTCTGTAAATCAGAGCACCGTTGGATCAATGATCCAATGGTGATTAAAAATCACCAGAAGCACAGAATAAATTCTGTTTAGAAAATTTCCCAATTTTGTTAAAAACAAGAAAATTGCCTTCTGTAAATCAGAAACCCTTGCATCAAAGATCCAACGATGGGATAGTCCCCAAATCAATTGGAGAAAAGATCTCCTTAACTGATTGAACTGATCAGTTTGCCCTATATAAAGGCCCCAAGACTTCAAGTCTCAGATACAGAAGCATACAGAGGAACCTCCCCAAAAACTTTGAGAAAATTGAGCGAGAAAAGCTCTCTGTAAGAGGAAGAAGATTTTTTCTTCAAGGTAAAAAAAATGATGATGATGAATATAGAGATGAAATCATCTCATAATTAAAAAAGAAGAATTGTCACGTCCCGCTTCCTGGTATACGGCAAAGTGGACGGGACTGGTCCGCTACGTATTTACTGTGAAGTAAATACGCTAAGCGTATCTAAGCAATATAAAAGTAAGCACAAGAGACAAGAGATATAAACTGAACAGTAACTTTATTTATTAACATTCTTTTGTACAATGCATGAAAAGTAAATACAACTGAATAAAAAGCAATGCCTAAACAATGGCATAACAGAAATGAAAGTACTGAATGGAAAGTGTACAATGATTAGAGCTCGGGGTCTTCACTGAACTGGTCCATGTGTTCAGCAGTGGTCTCGATCTCAGGTAAGTCCAGATCACCTGACGACATTCAAAGAAGAAAGAAAGAGAATGTCGTCAGCGAACAGGTCTCTCGGTAAGTCCCAAAGACAAGGGAGAAATAAAATAGACAGAATAAGAAGGTATATTATATTGTTGTAATGTTTTATTAACGCTGTTGTTTGTACCTTGGTACAGAAGGATGCCAGTGTATACGAGAGTAGTCTCTATATACCAGAGACTAGAGGCAGGTGTTCCCCTCCGAACGGCGGCGCACAGGACCGCGATGGCCTGACGCTGAGATTCGGGGCAGATGCTATTTGGTTTTATCCGTCTACCTCTCCGAAGATGCCAAGTTGATTTATGGCACTGTGTATCGGAGGTTTAGACGGATGCGGCCGATTTAGCAGATTTCGTCAGATTCCCCCTCGCTTGAGGGGTTTTTGATTGTGGGGACGCTCTTCCCTGCAGGCGCAAGCCCCTGCAGTTAATTACGCTACCGCATCGCGGTAACAACTTTCTCCTTCTCCAGAATTTCACTTCGTGCCGTGTGTGTTTGTTTTGTTTGTGGTTGCCCGTGGATTGTATACGGAGACTGAGTAATGCCGTCGCCCGTAGGACGTGGATTAGTCCAAATCCGTATTTACTTAGATTTGGGTTTGGTGTTTTTAGTTTAAGGATACGTTAGTCGCGTTGCGGCTAAGATCAACTTAAACGTTCGTTAAGGATACGTTAGTCCTGTTTGAGACTAAGATCAACTTAACGTGATTGTTTAGATCCAACAAAAGAGCGTTTGGGCTCTATTGTTCCAGTTTGGGAGATTCATAGTTCAATTTAGGACTAAAGTCTGTTTGGAGGATACGTTAGCCATTTTTTAGGCTAAGATCGACTCAAACGTTTGTTAAGGATACGTTAGTCCAGTTTGAGACTAAGATCAACTTAACGGGACCGTTTAGATCCGACAAAAGAGCATTTGGGCTCTATTGTGCCAGTTTAGGAATGTGGTGGTCCAATACCAGTTTAAGGACATGGTGGTCCATATTAGTTTAGGGACGTCTCGGTCCGATATTAGTTTAGGGACGTTTCGGTCCGATATTAGTTTAAGGACGTTTCGGTCCACGAGTTTAAGGACCCCGCAGTCCATATCGATGTGTGGTCGTTGGGACCCGTCACCTCTTTGACGTCGTTGAGGAATTACAACGACGGATGTCAATGGAGTTCGGAGATGTACCCTCGAACCGGATGTAAATTGATTTAGAAGAGCAATTTTGCTCAGTCAATTTAATTTAAGGACTTATGGTCAAAATTGGGCTAAGTCCAGTTGAAATGTTCAACATTTTATTTGCTTTTGAATTGCATTTCTTTTTTTTTATTTTTATTTGGGCTTTGCCCAGAAAGGATGCAGAGCATCAATTTGTTTTGGGCTCTGCCCTTTTAGGAATGATGCAAGGCATCAATTTTATTTGGGCTCTGCCCTTGTATAAAGGATGCAAAGCATCAATTTATTAGGGCTCTCCCATTTATTGCCTTGCAATTTATTTTGGCCTGTCAGGTCATTTTGATTTGGGCCTGGCCCTTTTAGTAATGCATTGCATTTGTGCAAAGCACTGTTAATTTGAGAATCTTTTAGATTCAAGAACCGATGGTTCAAAAAAAGAAGTGCAAAGCACTATTTAATTTAGATCTAAGAAAAAACAAGTTTTTTCTTGTTTTTCTTATCTCAGAGAACCAGAAGTTCATAAAAGTGCAAAGCACTATTAATTTAAGAACCTTTTAGGTTCAAGAACCAATGGTTCATAAAATAAGTGCAAGGCACTATTTGATTTAGATATAAGAAAAAGCAAGTTTTTCTTGTTTTTTCTCATCTCAGGGAACCAATCATGAAAGTGCAAAGCACTATTAATTTAAAAACCTTTTAGGTTCAAGAACCGATGGTTCATAAAACAAGTGCAAGGCACTATTTTTATTTTCATTTTATTTTATTTATTTATTGAAGATCCATGGTCTTGTTCACCAGAGAAATCTCTCTTCATTCAAAGGTTTTTACCTTTTTTTTATTCTTCAAGAGTTCTCAAGAATTCTCTTCTCTTTTTTTTTGCCAGATCTTCCTCCTTTTGAAATGAGGTCTAGGGTCATTTTTATAGTGCCCATAAATTAGTTAAAGTTTGTTAAAGAGATCATTCTCTGAGTGATTTGGGAAATTTTCCCCACCGTCGGATCTTTAATCCAAAGGGCTCTGTTTTACAGAAGAAATCTTCTTGTTTTAACAAAAAACAGAAAAGATTTCTTTAAATCTTCATTCTGTTTTTACGCAACTCCCTAACGCCTGACACGTGTCGCGCAGTTAAAATTTTTTTTTTAAATTTTTAAATTTTTAAATTTTTTATTTTTTAATTTTTTTTTTAAAAAAAATGCGCAGCGCGCGCACTGCGCAGCAGTGCGCAGTTGCGCAACTTTTTTTTTTTTTTTTGGAAGAGCTTTGCTCTAATTGTGGTAAACAAATGCCCCCCCACCGTTGCGCTTACGTGGCCTCCTAACGTGAGCGCAGCGGTGGCAGACTCTGAACCGTCGCGCCATCCCATGGTAGCTGAAAGGACACTTGATGCCTATAAATAGGATTTTTGGTCTCTTAGATGATTTTAATCTCTAAAATTTTACTTTCAGAACTCAGAGCCCTGCTCTTTATTTTCAAGAACTTTAAGAGTTAAATTCTGAAAACTTTTAGGTGAAAATTTTAATTTGGATTAAATTAAATTAAATTAATTTTCATTGATAGAGCCTTGCTCTCAATAGATCCCTGATCTAAAGGAGATCCATTTAGGGTTTCACTTAGTAGAGCTTTGCTCTACAGGTCTTAAAAGGATCTAAAGAGAACTAAAGGAGATCCTACTAGGGTTCCATAGAGCTCTGCTCTCTGAAAGATTTTCCTTAGATTTTCTTAATTCATTAATGGAGCTTTGCTCCTCCTAAATCATATAGAAGAACTCTTAAGAATTCTTCATGGATCTTGGAACTTAAAGATGGCATTTTATTCCTCAGTGCATTATATCGTTTTGCTTAATCAGTCTTCCTGATAATTCTGTTGATTCTCTTTCACAGGAACAATGAACGCCCACATGTACGCTCTTAACGAGATCATCTCTCATGAGGACATCCGCCGACTTGGCCGCTCTCAAAATCAGGAGTTCACAAACGAGGAGTGTGCTGAAATAATGAGTCGCTTCGACGCATGCAATGGTCCACTGCTTCCCCGCCGTTCCTCTCTTCTTAAACTTATCGTGGGAGCTATCTGGGAAGCGCTTCCCCTATTCTGTTCCGGCGTGCCGCTTAGGGAATTGGATGCCGCTGAGGACAAGGTGCACTCTGTGTACCTATCGAATTTTATCTCGAAGAGACGGCGAGACAGTCTTATCGACCTCTTGCACGAGGTCTTTCAACAGTCTGCCAAACTCGCTGCTTATCGGAGGGTGGAAGACATCGGAAGGGACCCTGACGCTTGTGCTTGCGAAAGGAAGCACACTAGGATGGTCCGCGAGGTTTGGAAAGTCATAGATAGGGTCGCTTTTGAATTCCTCAATCCATGCCTTGGATCTGAGGTTATTCCATTGTAACTTTCGTTTATTGTTTTTATGACTGTAAGAACTTCGGGCAATATTAATGGAATTTTTTTTATCCCAGCTTGTCTTTATTATATATCTTTTGTCCTGAGTCTTTTTGCCCATGCATGAATGAATGTGTCTTGAACGCTTGATCAAATGTAAATCGGATGCTCTTTCTGTTGCTTTTCCTCTTTCTCAGCATGTCGTCACAATTAGCGGGTAATAGAGTAAGGTTCTTGATTTCTTCATGAGATAGCGAGGGCTTAGGCCGCAGGTTCAGATCTGCTGCCTAAGACTTTTCAACTCTATGAGCCGTGAGGGTCTCATAGAGACTTTTCTCCCTACGGATCGAGAGGATCTCGTAGGCGGGTTTTTCTCCTTAGGAATCGTGAGGATTCCTAAGTGTGGTTTTCTCTTATAAGTCGTAAGGATCCAACAAGAGAATTTTTCTCTCTTACGAGTCGAGAGGACTTGTAAGCGGTTGCTTCCCTCCTTGTCGAAGTTCGACGTTGGAGAGTGAGACCCGTGGATGGTATGCAAGAGACCGTTTTGGGCCAACTCGCAGGGTCCCAATGCTTAGGAAACAGGCTTCTTTTATGCCCACTGCCTAAGGCTTTATCTCACGAGTCGAGCCGCTTCGACAATTTTTCACAAGTCGAGACGAATCGAACGTTTCTCGCAAGAACATCTTAACGTCGCATTTAACCTCTGCTCTTTACGACAGAAGCCCGTTAAGGTTGGTGGTACTTAGGGTTTTGGCCATCGTACCGTCGCATAAGCTGATATAGTCCTCGATATGCAATCGTGCTGTTCGAGTAGCCCTGCGACTGCCGTGTCTCTGATCCCTTCGGGGGCTGGACAAGACGTCTTCAAGCAATCCTCCTTGGCAGTTTGACCGTCGGAAGAGCAAGCGCTAGGAATTTGCCATGCCGCTTTTTACTTGAGGTTAGGCTCATTTTGGAGAGCCCCGATGAGTCATAACCACTCCGCGCTGGTGTGGAATGATCTCCGATAGTTTTTCAGGCTTTATATGACTTGCCGTTAAGACCCTGAAGCTAGGAATTTGGCCTTTGCTTCGTTTGCTGACATTGCGTCCTCTGTATCGAGACGGATGTCATGGTGGGAACTAGGGATTTTGCCGTGGCTCCGTTTGTTTGATGACGTTGCGTCTGCTGTGTCGAGACGAACGTTGGGGCGACATCTCGTCTACTGTATCGAGACGGACGTCGAGGTTGTCTCTAGGTTGCTGGTGAACCGCCGAGATTTGGCTTCGCTTTTTGATGGAGCCTGTTGGGAATGTATGGTTCCCTCTTTATCTGTGCCCCTGGATTGTATACAGGGATCGGTGTGATTTCACCTGTAGGGCAAAAAGTTTCATTCTTTCATTTTTTTTATTTTTTATTTTTTATTTATTTTTATTTTTTTTATTTTTTTTTTCGCAATGCTCTATCATTTCAGCTTTTATATCGCGAAGGTCGCGATTGCCCAATCATTTCGGCTATTTTTCGCAGTGCCCAATCATTTCGGCTATTTATTTTATTTTTACTCGCTTCTTTTTATTGCGAGTTGCCCAATCATTTCGGCTATTTTGCATGCATACATTTTTACTTGCTGCTTTTTATTGCAAGTTGCCCTATCGTTTCGGCTATTTCATATGCATTTTTGGCTCGCTGATTTTTTTTATCATGAGTGTGGGTTTTGGGATCTGATACCAATCTTAGCATCAGCATCGCTGCGACCGGAATATTGCCAGGAGCGAATCATCATTTGCCGTGAAAGGACTTGGAATTTGATACCGATTTAGGCATCAGCATCGCTACAACTGGGATATTGCCAGGAGCGAATCATCATCTGCCGTGAAAGGACTTGGAATTTGATACCGATTTAGGCATCAGCATCGCTGCAACTGGGATATTGCCAGGAGCGAATCATCATCTGCCGTGAAAGGACTTGGAATTTGATACCGATTTAGGCATCAGCATCGCTGCAACTGGGATATTGCCAGGAGCGAATCATCATCTGCCGTGAAAGGACTTGGAATTTGATACCGATTTAGGCATCAGCATCGCTGCAACTGGGATATTGCCAGGAGCGAATCATCATTTGCCTTTGTCGATATCGAACAAAGGGTGGCTTAGTAAACAGGGTTAGGATTCTGTCGACTAAGGCTTTTGACTTCATGAGCCATAAGGGTCTCACAAAGGTGTTACTCCCTACGAGTCGTGAGGATCTCGCAGGTGTGTTTTCTCCTTAGGAATCGTGAGGATTCCTAAGTGCATGTTCTCTTGTAAGTCGTAAGGATCTTACAAAAGGGTTTTCTCCTTAAAAGTCGAGAGGACTTACAAGTGTTGTTTGCTGTACAAGCATATCCCTAGTCACGGATGGGACTTTGTTAGGGAAATATTTATTCGTGCCCGTGGATTGTATACAAGGGTCATTATGAGCCGCTTGTAGGGCAATATCGAAGGTTGTGGGGGCTGCTTAAGAACAGGTTAAGGTTTCTGCAACTTAAGACTTTCAAATCTTATGAGCCGTAAGGGTCCCACAAGAGAGTTCTCCTTACGAGTCGTGAGGATCTCGCAAGTGTATTTTTTCCTTCGGAATCGTGAGGATCCCTAAGTGTGTTGTTCCTTTGTGAGTCGTAAGGATCTCACGCAGGTGGTTTCTCCTTACAGGGTCGAGAGGACCCTATAAGTGTTTCTTAACGAGGTTGCGCCCTTTCAGGTTTTCACAAACACTCGCCGGTAGCCCTGCTGTTTTTACTCACGGAGCCCTTTCGGGTTTTCATCCGTGCCCATTTTGCTTATGGACATACCGTTTTTTTTTATTCTTTTTATTTTATTTTTTTTATTATTATTTTTTTTTACGAGGTCGCGCCCTTTCGGGTTTTCACGAACACTCGCCGGTAGCCCTGCTGTTTTTACTCACGGAGCCCTTTCGGGTTTTCATCCGTGCCCATTTTGCTTATGGACATACCGTTTTTTTTTCGTCAGCCTGAGAATGCTGCGGTAGTAGTTTAAAAACATTTCGGTCATTTGCAAGTTTTAGGACATTGCGGTCCATCATTAGTTTAAGGACATCCCAGTCCGTTGTTAGTTTAAGGACGTTTCGGTCCGTTGTCGCCGTATTTGAGGCGAATATCTAGTTTATTGACTTTTCGGTCTATGAGTCTTTCTCCATGAATGAACATGATGCCCCCGGCGTATCCATCTTCTTCGGAGCGTGCGGTTGTGGCGGACTCACCTTCCAGTTCTCAGACAGCGCAAACTTGCCCTGTTGGTATTGGTCTTCAACCCAGTTTTTGAAGACGTAGCAGTCCTCGATCAGGTGACCTACTGTTTGGTGGTACGGGCAATAGTTAGGATTATTAACATCGTCTGGCCGCAACGGACGTTTTGGAGCCGGCAGATTGATGAGTCTGTTGCACACTGCCAGCTCGAACAGTCCCCTTGTTTTATCTTGCGGAAACGAGTAAGGACGTTTCAACTTTTCTTGGAGGGATTGCTGCTTGTTGCTTTGGCGAGCAACCGGTCTAGGGTCACCTGATTGTTGTTGAGCGCTGGCGACGAGGGCCTTTTTTCCTTTTCCTTTATTCTTTTTGCTCGGTCCCTTGTTTACGGGGCCGAGATTTTTTTCGAATAACGTGCGATTACATGGCTGAACGTTCTCGCAGTTTCTCAATTCCTTTATTTTCTAAATAGATTCCCCGAGGGAAAAGTTGGGGATAGCTTCTTCGTCAGAGTCGCTTCCAAAGGTGACAATTTGTGATCCCTTGAAGTCGGCTATATGACAGTTTGCGGCGGCTCCTTTGCGCTCATATATCGCATTTTTCCGATGTCCACAAGCTTCACACTTTGTCCTGTCGAAGTGTCGCTTTTGAGCGACATACCCTTGCCACCAGCAGTTAAAGGATTCGCAGTCTTCGGTAGGATGTATGATCTTCTGATGATATAAACAGAAGTTAGGGTGCATCTCTACCTCAGAGAAAGAATTTTCTTCAGAGGGCGGTAGCTTCATTCCTACTGATAGAGCTTTGGCGAACCGTTTCCTCATCTTGAATTTGTTTTTACCCGCAGTGTATGGCTTTTGATTTGACGGGAATACCTTGGTTCTTTCTAGTATGGCCATTTCACGTTCTTGATTGGCTTTTGCTTTCAGACGAATTTCATTTAGGAAGGCATTGATCAACTTGTCTGACGGCCGCGGAATTTCTGTTTCAGGGTCCGCCATTGATTTCTCAGCGCAAGGATCCTCCTCATCATCCGTCAGTGAATGAGAAATCACATGACAAGTCGCTACGTAGTCTTCGGATTCATTCGATAAGTTTTCTCCATCGTTTTCATCCTCGACGAAAGAACAAGTTGCCCCCGGCGTGTCCGTCTTCTTTGGAGAGTGTGGCTATGGGGGGTTTACCTTCCAGCTTTCAGACAGCGTGAACTTGCCTTGCAGGTATTGATCCTCGATCCATCCCTTAAAGACGAAACAATCCTCAATCGGGTGACTTACCGTTTGGTGGTAAGGGCAATAATTGGGATTATTAAGATCGCCTGGCTGCAACGGACGTTTTGGATTCGGCAGATTAATGAGTCTGTTGCGCACTGCCAGCTCGAACAGTCTTCTCGTTTTATTCTGAGGAAACGAGTAATGACGTCCTAGCCTCTCTTCGAGGGATGGGCGTGGACGCACGTTGTTTTGGCGAGCGACCGGCTTTGAGTTGCTCGACTGTTGTTGAGCATTGGCGACGACGATCGCTTTCCCTTTTCCTTTCTCATCTCGGGAATCTGATTTTGGAGGAGACGGTCTATGGCCCATCTGGTCCATTTGGGCTAATTTGTCAATCAAGGCCTGGAAGGTGGTAGGCCTGAAGAACATCATGAATTGCGAGATGGTCGCCTGCGGATCGAGAGTGCCCACAAACATGCCTACCGCAGGTGCCTCTTCTATGCGTTGTTCGCATTTCGACCATAGGTTTCGCCATCGTGTTGCGTATTGGACCCACGTTTCGCCGGGCCTTATCCTGGCATTTATCAGTGCTGTAATCGGGGTGCGTTCACTAGCACTTGCGAATCTTTGTGTAAACAGCAGTTCCATCTCTGCAAATGTTTTGACAGAGTCGTTAGATAGCTCCGAATACCATTCAAAGGCTGTTTCTGCTAAGCTGCCGACGAATTGACGTAGCAACAATTTGTCATCGCCTCCAGTATTGCCGCATAAGGCCCTGAATTGAGCGACATGCTGATGCGGATTCCCTGTCCCTTTATATACGTGGAATTTAGGGATCGTATATCCTGGCGGGTAATTGATTTGGTCATACCAGCTCGGATACGGTCGTCCGGTTTTAACAATTTGCCCAGCCGCTTCATTTGCCTGATGAACCCGAATCTGCTGAGCTATATATTCGTCTAGGTCAACTTTGGAGATTGCCTCTTCCTTGGCTGTTGATAAAACCGGCGGAGGATTTGACGTTTCTCCCCTGTCGTCTTCAAGGACGATTGGAGGATCTTCAGCAGGAGGGTCCGGTTGTAACATCATCCCTACCATATCTTGGAAGAGAAGCGCCATCTGTTTTATGTTAGCCGCTTGCTCTGCAGCTTCTTTGTCCCTCTTTTCGAGGACTCTGCGCAAAAAGTCAGCGTCGGTTTCTTGTTCTTGACGCACATCCGAAGACATTTCAGAGCTTTCTTTTGGCTTAGCGAGTGCAGCCATTGTAGTCATCATTTCCTGAAGCTTTTGTTGTTGCTCCTGGGCTTTCGTCACGGATCGGGTGAGCGGTCGGTGGCCCGTAGAAGTGCGGCTTTCCTCCTTTCCAGAAGCCATATAAACAGTGTGCACCACCATGCCCCCAGACTTGGGGCGTTTGTGTTCGGTGTCTTTGCGATTTGCCGAAGACACAGGGGCTTTTTGCGGCCTCCTTTTTTGAGTGATTGGAGTTAAGGGAGCCGTTGTAGTGGGCACCCAAGTAGCTTTTGCTTTTTGTGGTTTGACAGAGTAATCCTTCCCCTGCCGAACCTTCATCTTTTTCTGTCGTCGGAGGCAGTCTTGATCGATCACCGACTCTTGAACCTGTCGCCAGACTTTGTAAATTTTAGAGGACAGCCGTTGAGGGGGCTGCTCTAGCTTCTTCTCTGGAGTATTCTCCACAGGTGAAGGAGTTCGTTTCAATATCGCAGTAGGAGAGTTTCTGCGCACCTTGTTGAGCAGTTCAAAGTTATTCTTGGTTGGAACAGCAGCACCGATCCTCACCATCGGAGCTGACGGAGTAAGTCCAGAGGGGGAGTTGCCCCCAGCCTTCCTTACTCGACGCCAGTGGTGACGTCGAGCATGTCGTGCTAATGGAGTTGTTTCAGCTATAGGGGTGACCTCCTCATGCCCCCTGTGTTGGTCAGAATATACTGGTACCAGCATTTTAAAGATCGACGTCCGTTGAACGGGGACGGCCAACTTGTCAGAAGCGGACTTCTGAACATGGGAAGCAACCTTGGTGATTTTGCCAGGAACGGGAGTTGGAATGGCTATCCGCTTCGGGATAACGCCTTCTGGTATGGCAGGCTTCTTCATGAGCCTGTTAGAGCTCTGGCCTAGTCCGTTAAAAACTGAAGCAGTGGAGTTGGACGATCCGTTGAGAGGGGTCGCGGCAGTGGTAAGTCGATCGAAGACCGACTTCTTTGGAGCTTCTTGCAATGTCATTGGGGCGTTGAAGCTCATTGGTGGGAGCATGGTCCCAAAAAATAGTCCAGTGGTGGCTTGAGCCATCTGCTCCACCGGCATTTTGAAAAGGGAGGCCGCTTGGGGCCCATAAGTCACTCCTCCAGCAATGACGGAGCGAGAGTTATCGCTGCGGGCGGTGCAGTTCGAAGCCATCGATTTTCTGTTTTCTGCATAAAGCAAGACACCAAATCTTAGTATCTTGAATCCACAGGCAATCACAGCAAACCGCGATTTGTTCGCGAACACGACACACGGAGTGTGGAGTGGAAAGAGGAAGAGGTCCCACCGGGCGTGCCAGAATCTGTTCCCCTCCGAACGGCGGCGCACAGGACCGCGATGGCCTGACGCTGAGATTCGGGGCAGATGCTATTTGGTTTCATCCGTCTACCTCTCCGAAGATGCCAAGTTGATTTATGGCACCGTGTATCGGAGGTTTAGACAGATGCGGCCGATTTAGCAGATTTCGTCAGATTCCCCCTCGCTTGAGGGGTTTTTGATTGTGGGGACGCTCTTCCCTGCAGGCGCAAGCCCCTGCAGTTAATTACGCTACCGCATCGCGGTAACAACTTTCTCCTTCTCCAGAATTTCACTTCGTGTCGTGTGTGTTTGTTTTGTTTGTGGTTGCCCGTGGATTGTATATGGAGACTGAGTAATGCCGTCGCCCGTAGGACATGGATTAGTCCAAATCCGTATTTACTTAGATTTGGGTTTGGTGTTTTTAGTTTAAGGATACGTTAGTCGCGTTGCGGCTAAGATCAACTTAAACGTTCGTTAAGGATACGTTAGTCCTGTTTGAGACTAAGATCAACTTAACGTGATCGTTTAGATCCGACAAAAGAGCGTTTGGGCTCTATTGTTCCAGTTTGGGAGATTCATAGTCCAATTTAGGACTAAAGTCTGTTTGGAGGATACGTTAGCCATTTTTGAGGCTAAGATCGACTCAAACGTTTGTTAAGGATACGTTAGTCCAGTTTGAGACTAAGATCAACTTAACGGGACCGTTTAGATCCGACAAAAGAGCATTTGGGCTCTATTGTGCCAGTTTAGGGACGTGGTGGTCCAATACCAGTTTAAGGACATGGTGGTCCATATTAGTTTAGGGACGTTTCGGTCCGATATTAGTTTAGGGACGTTTCGGTCCACGAGTTTAAGGACCCCGCAGTCCATATCGATGTGTGGTCGTTGGGACCCGTCACCTCTTTGACGTCGTTGAGGAATTACAACGACGGATGTCAAAGGAGTTCGGAGATGTACCCTCGAACCGGATGTAAATTGATTTAGAAGAGCAATTTTGCTCAGTCAATTTAATTTAAGGACTTATGGCCAAAATTGGGCTAAGTCCAGTTGAAATGTTCAACATTTTATTTGCTTTTGCATTGCATTTCTTTTTTTATATTTTTATTTGGGTTTTGCCCAGAAAGGATGCGGAGCATCAATTTGTTTTGGGCTCTGCCCTTTTAGGAATGATGCAAGGCATCAATTTTATTTGGGCTCTGCCCTTGTATAAAGGATGCAAAGCATCAATTTATTTGGGCTCTGCCCATTTATTGCCTTGCAATTTATTTTGGCCTGTCAGGTCATTTTAATTTGGGCCTGGCCCTTTTAGTAATGCATTGCATTTGTGCAAAGCACTGTTAATTTGATAATCTTTTAGATTCAAGAACCGATGGTTCAAAAAAAGAAGTGCAAAGCACTATTTAATTTAGATCTAAGAAAAAACAAGTTTTTTCTTGTTTTTCTTATCTCAGAGAACCAGAAGTTCATAAAAGTGCAAAGCACTATTAATTTAAGAACCTTTTAGGTTCAAGAACCAATGGTTCATAAAATAAGTGCAAGGCACTATTTGATTTAGATATAAGAAAAAGCAAGTTTTTCTTGTTTTTTCTCATCTCAGGGAACCAATCATGAAAGTGCAAAGCACTATTAATTTAAAAACCTTTTAGGTTCAAGAACCGATGGTTCATAAAACAAGTGCAAGGCACTATTTTTATTTTCATTTTATTTTATTTATTTATTTATTTATTGAAGATCCATGGTCTTGTTCACCAGAGAAATCTCTCTTCATTCAAAGGTTTTTACCTTTTTTTTATTCTTCAAGAGTTCTCAAGAGTTCTCTTCTCTTTTTTTTTGCCAGATCTTCCTCCTTTTGAAATGAGGTCTAGGGTCATTTTTATAGTGCCCATAAATTAGTTAAAGTTTGTTAAAGAGATCATTCTCTGAGTGATTTGGGAAATTTTCCCCACCGTCGGATTTTTAATCCAAAGGGCTCTGTTTTACAGAAGAAATCTTCTTGTTTTAACAAAAAACAGAAAAGATTTCCTTAAATCTTCATTCTGTTTTTACGCAACTCCCTAACGCCTGACACGTGTCGCGCAGTTAAAATTTTTTTTTAATTTTTTTAATTTTTTTAATTTTTTAATTTTAATTTTTATTTTTTTTTAAAAAAAAATGCGCAGCGTGCAGCTGCGCAGCGCGCGCACTGCGCAGCAGTGCGCAGGTGCGCAACTTTTTTTTTTTTTGGAAGAGCTTTGCTCTAATTGTGGTAAACAGCAGGTATAGTACAAGGCTCTGTTAGAAGGCCCAGAACAACGGCAATTGGATTCATGTTAGGTGTCTTAAATCTTGCAGTATCGTGCCACTTTTAACGCCTTCCGTACCAGTCTACCCCTTAGCCCCCGAGATGTCTTGTTTGTATTGTTTGTTTTTGTAAATTGTATTGATTGTATAATTGATTGACTGACCGAAACCATGATATCAGTAAACGGATGTAGCCGTAGAATCATGTAAATGGATGTAAACTGGAGATCATGTAAATGGAATGTATATCCATGGTTCGGTTCAGTCAAGTTGTATAATGGATTCATGGAATCATGTTGAATTGGAATATTGAAGATTTGTATATTGTAAATTGTAGATTGTAGATTGTACTTGAATCATATTCAAGTCAGATTATACTGAGACTCAAACTGAGTCAGACAATTAGAAAAGTAAATTGAAGTCCTGATTGTTTTGATATTATCGGTAACCGCTGCACATGGACGACAGGATTTGTGTCTTTTTTTCAAAGACGATTACCGTATTGATAACACCATTGTTAAGTTGTCTACTTTAGATAGGCAAGCACCCATATCTCCGGCTCCCCGAGGCTCAAGAGACTGGTCCCGCTTAAACCTATGCTTACTAGGGTCCTTAGGGTAATTTATAGAACTTGAGGGGTTTTATGTAAAAATACGTTTATATACTTTTTAAAATACACCCCAAGTATTTATTAATCGTCTTAAAAGTTTTAATGAATGTAGATTTTATATTATGATATATCTAATGAAAATATCCTAATTTCATAATAATTGGTATTTATTTGTAATATTAATTTATATGGAATTCATAGTATTTTAGTGTAAAATGATTCTTGTGAGATTTTTAGAAAAAGTGGAATATTTATATTATTACAAAATAGATATTTTAAGGATAAATATACACATATTTATATGAAAATAATTTTACATATATTTAATATTCAAGAAATCTCATTTTCGTTAGATTTTCGTATTTTAAATCTTTCGAGACCGAATGCTCCTTGCGGAGGTCTGAATCTCGTACTACTAGGCCCGAGGATGTGCGATAAACCACACCATCCCGAACGGGTCCCCCAAAATGGATTGTAGCGACGCTTTGAAAAGATTTATATAAATACTAAATCCTTCAGAAAACGGTTTTATTAAATAAATGGTATTTAAATGAAAATGTGTCGTTTTCCCGTATTCTATGTTCTAGGGCTTCCTAAATCTGGTCCAAAGCGACAAGTTGTGAGATATCTCTTAAATCGCCTCTTCACCGCCAATTATGACCAGGTAAGTACAAGTGAAGAAAGGAGGGGTCCGCTCACGAATCACCGTGAGACGGGCCTTTTAAAGTTACCTTTCTCACTTGTCTAGCCTAGGCACCACAAAGTCGGGTTTAGATAAACGATTGAATGCCCACAACCTTCCTCTGTCCTAATGAGCGCGGCAGTCCTTAATTGGTTGAGTCTAGATATTTTTTCTTATTAGTTCAAAGGTTATTTATTTATAAAGATTTCGATTTCACGTATTCTATGTTCCCGAGGGTGTCGTGCTATGTTGAATATGAGTATGTAAGGAGGTAAGTCGTTACCTCGTGATCTACTTAAAGGTATAGCAAGTTTAATGAAATTAAATGTATAATTGAAACAATATGGTATTTAAATGAAAAATACGATAAAATGAAATAGCCATCATATTATGAAATGAAACTTGATCAATTTGGTTGATTAGTGTTTAATAGTCAACATGAGGGAGTTTAAGCATAATTGTATTAACGAGAAATGAAGTTTTATAAGAAAACCGAATCGGAAATCGGATTTATTCCAATTCCGTCGGGTTTTGTAAATCCGTATTTTTAGAATGGAAAAGAAAGTTAGAAATGAGACTTACGGGTTTTGGACAACTAGGAGAAAGAGATAGAACGGGAGGAGTCGCCGGTGCATCGCTTCGTCGCCGGGAGCTCCTAGAATGATCGTCGGAAGTTCGCCGGAAAATTCACCGAAGCTTCGCTTCGTGCTCGATTTCAAAGTACACAAGATTTATTGAGAATTTTTGAGAGGTGGCTCAGAGTTTGGGGTGAGCGGGTAGAGGGTAGGGGTGGTATTTATAGGGTTAGGCTGGGGTTAGGGTAGGTGAAGGGTTTTAAATAAAAAAATGTAAAAATGTGTGAAAAATGTATTAAAAATGAAGCAAATGAGAGTTAATGGGCTCTCTGGAATTGATATCAGAAATTGAAGTATACAGGGGAGTGGGGGAGTTGAAGGGCCACAATTTCCTTCAGGTGACTCGGCCGTCCGGCCGAGTCCGGCCGGCTGCGCCAGCCCGAGTCGGGCCGAGTCGGGGCATGGGGAGGTGGGAGGTCGCCGGAGGTAGCCACTGGTACTTTTAGGTTTTCAGGTTCAGAAGAAAGTTTGGGAGTTATCTCATGTGGACTGTTAGGCTTCTATAAAATTTAAAACAAAATAAATATTAAAAATAATGTGGGGCATGGGATTTGAACTCTGGTGGCTTGATTCAGCAGTACAAGGTATTACCAATGAGACACAAGCTCCTTCTTGTAATTAAATTGCTAATTAATTACTTAGGTCTTGTGCTCAGGCAATAAATACCCCTTTATGGATTTTTGAAATTTTTTTGTAAAAACTTGTATAGGAAATTTAGGGTTGTTACAAGAATCCACTTCTTTAAAGATCATAGATCTATAAGACCGAGATCTTTCATAAAGAGATCAAAAGATCTCATCATAAAAGAAGAACATAATTTTTCTCACAGATCATAAATCTATAAGACAAATTGTCTTTCAGAGATCATCTCATCACAAAAGGGGAGAATAATTCAATTCTCTTAGGATCAAAGATCCATAAAAGCAAAATCCTTCACTAAAATAAGAGATTAAAATATCTCCTACAAAGTAAGAACTTTTGTTCTTAGAATCTTGAGACAAAGTCTCTTATAAACGAGAATTTATTTCCCAGATCATAAAATTGATCAGATGCGTTTTGCGCCCTTGAACTGTGCTTCTGCGCTCTTGGACTGGCGCTCAGTGCAAAGCGCCGCGTGTCCCTCACGTGTGCGCCATTTAACAGTTAGCGCTTTGCGCTCTTGAAATAGCGCACTGCGCTCATGGGCTGGCGCTCAGCGCCAAGCGCACCACGTATCAATCACGTGTGCGCCACTGAATTACTAGCGCCCTGCGCTCATAAACCGGCGCAATGCGCCCATCATCTGGCGCTTAGCGCCAAGCGCGACACGTGTCCCTCACGTGAGCGCTACTCGGCAGAAGCGCATTGCGCTCTTTGACTGGCGCAAAGCGTCAAGCGCGCCACGTGTTGCGCTGATAGAACATAAATTGTTCTTTAATAAGCGCAGGGCTATGAGGAATGCTCAGCATTCAGTAAAAGACAAAAACACTGTTAGGGCCAAGCCCAAATAAAGGCTCAACAGCCCAAAATACAATGTTAAACATTTTAACTTGATTGGACTTAGCCCAAGATTGGCCATAAGTCCTCAACTCATATTAATTAAGCTCATCTGCTCATAAATATTTTAACAGATCTTAGCCCCAAATTGGACTACAGATCTTTCAACCAATTCATATCGGTTCAAGGGTACATCTCTTTACTCCTCTGATATTTGTCGTTGTAATCTTTCAACGTCTTCAGAGAGGTGACGGGTCCCGACAACTATACATTTCATAGACTATGACGTCTTTAAACTGGACTGTAGGGTCCTTAAACCCATAGACTATGATGTTCTTAACCTCGGACTGTGGGGTCCTTAAGCCCATGGACTATCATTTCCTTAACCTCGGACTGTGGGGTCCTTAAGCCCATGGACTATGATGTCCTTAATCTCGGACTGTGGGGTCCTTAAGCCCATGGACTATGATGTCCTTAACCTTAGACTGTGGGGTCCTTAAATCCATGGACTATGATGTCCTTAACCTTGGACCAAGATGTTCTTAAACTAACATTGGACCGAAATATTCTTAAACTAACACTGGACCGAGATGTCCTTAAACTAACATTGGACCGTAATGTCCTTAAACTAACTATGGACCGCAATGTCCCTAAACTAAACAATAGAGCCCAAATGCTCTTTTGTTGGATCTAAACGATCCCGTTAAGTTGATCTTAGTCTAAAATCAGACTAACGTATTCTTAATAAACGTTTAAGTTGATCTTAGTCTCAAATGAGACTAACATATACTTAAACCCAAACCCCAAACCCAAATCTAAAAAGATACGGATTTGGACTAATCCACGCCCTACGGGCGATAACATAAATTAGTCTCCGTATACAATCCATGGGCAACCAAAAACAAAACAAACACCCACGACACGAAGTGACCATCTGGAGAAGGAGAAAGTGGTTACCGCTATGCGGTAACGTAATTAACTGCAGGGGCTTGCGCCTGCAGGGAAGAGCGTCCCCACAATCAAAACCCCCTCAACGAGGGGGAATCTGACGAAGTCTGCTACATCGGCCGCATCCGTTTAAACCTTCGATATATGGTGTCATAAATCAACTTGGCATCTTCGGAGAGGTGGACGGATACACCAAATAGCATCTGCCCCGAAATTCAGGCAAGACGGACCTACGCGGTCCCGTCTCCGTGTTTCGGTGGGGAACAGATTCTGGCACGCCCGGTGGGACCTTTTCCTCTTTCCACTCCACACATCATGTGTCGTGTTCACGAACGAATCGCGGTTTGATATGGTTGCCCTTGGGTTCGAGGTACTAAAATTTGGTTTTGCTCTCATGCAGAGAAAAGAAGATCAAATGGCTTTCAACTGCACAAGCTGCAACAATGGCAATAACTCTCACTCCGTCGCCGTAGGAGGAGTGACCTATGGGCCTCAGGCGGCTTCTGTTTTTACAATGCCAGTGGACCAAGTAACTCGTCCACCACTGGGCTATTCTTCGGGACCATTCTCCCACCGATGAACTTCAAAGCCCCGATGCCGTTGCAGGAAACCCCAAAGAAGTCGGTCTTTGATCGACTCACAACTACTGCGGCCCCTCTCAACGGGTCATCCAGCTCCAACGCCTCAGTCTTTGACAGACTGGGCCAAAACACCAACGGGCCCATGAAGAAGCCCGCGATACCGGAAAGAGTCGTCCCTAAGCGGATAGCCATTCCTGCTCATGAAGTCGTCAAGGCGGCTTCTCCTGCCAAAGGGTCGGTCTTCACAAGACTGACTGTTCCGGCTCCCACTCCAGGCGAAGTCCTCAAAGATGCTTCCCCTGCCCAGAGGTCTGTCTTCGACAGATTGGACATTGCTTCTCAACAGATATCGGTCTTCAAGAGGCTGACGCCGGCGACAACCCTTCGCCAAAACAGGGGGCATGATGAAGCCATCCCCATAAATGAACCAACTCCATCCGTACGACATGCTCGCCGTCGTTACTGGCGCCGAGTAAGGAAGGCTGGGGGCAGCTCCCCTTTTGGACTGACTCCGTCGGCTCCAACAGTGGAAATCGATGTTGCTGTTCCAACTGGAAACAGCTTTGAACCTCTTAGGAAGGTTCGCAAGAACTCTCAGACTGCCGTGCTAAAGAGATCTCCTCCACCCATGGAGAACGCTACTAAAGTGAAGCCGGAGCAGCCCCCTCAGCGGCTGTCCTCCAAAATCTACAAAGTTTGGCGACAGGTCCAGGAATCGGTGATTGACCAAGACTACTCTCGCCGACCAAAGAAGATTAAAGCTTGGCAAGAAAAGAGCCATCCCGTGGTTCCACAAAAGACGTCATCCGTCTGGGTGCCCGCTGCAACGGCTCCCTCAACTTCAACCGCTCACAAGAGAAGGAGGCCGGTGAAAGCCCTTGTGACCGCGGCGAACTGCAGGGACGCTGAGTCTAAACGCCCCAAGTCTGGGGGCATGGTAACACATACCGTTTATATGGCTTCTGGAAAAGAGGAAAGCCGTGCTTCTACGGGTCATCGACCGCTTACCCGATCGATAACGAAGGCTCAGGAACAACAGCGGCAGAAACTTCAGAAGATGCTGACTGCAATGGCTGCATTCACTGAGCCAAAAGAAATCCAGGGACCTCAGAGCAGCGTCAAGAACAAGAAACTGATGCTGAATTCCTCCGAAGAATGCTCGAGAGGAAAGAAAAAAAGGCCGCAGAACAGGCGGCCAACATAAAACGAATGGCTCTTTTGTTCCAAGATGTGGCTGGGATGATATTACAGCCGGAACCTCCAGCTGAAGACCCCCCGATTATCATTGAAGACGATAGAGGGGAGATATCGAACCCTCCTCCGGCTCTTTCAGCAGCCAAGGAGGAGACTATCTCCAAGGCCGCTCTGGATGATTACATTGCTCAGCAAATACGAGCTCACCAGGCGAATGAAGCGGCTGGGCAGATCGTTAAGACTGGACGACCCTACCCGAGCTGGTATGACCAAATAAGGTACCCGCCGGGATATACGATCCCTAAATTCCATGTATATAAGAGGACGGGAAATCCGCATCAGCACGTCGCTTAATTCAGAGCCTTGTGCGGCAACACTGGAGGTGATGATAAACTTCTGCTCCGCCAGTTTGTTGGCAGCTTGTCGGAGACAGCGTTCGAATGATACTCCGAACTCCCGAACGACTCTGTCAAGGCATTCGCAGAGATGGAGCTGCTATTTACACAGAGGTTCGTAAGTGCTAGCGAGCGCACCCCGATCATCGCATTGATTAACGCCAGGGTAAAGCCAGGTGAAACGCGGGTGCAATACGCAATACGATGGCGGAACCTATGGTCGAAATGTGAGCAGCGCATCGCAGAAGCACTAGCGGTAGGCATGTTCATGGGTACTCTTGACCCTCAAGCGACTATTTCCCAATTTATGATGTTTTTCAAGCTGACCACTTTCCAGTCCTTGATTGATAAGCTGGCCCAAATGGACCAGATGGGTCACAAGCCTTCCTCTTCGAAGCCGGAGCCACGGAATGAAAAAGGGAAAGGGAAAGCGGCCTTCGTCGCCAATGCTCAACAGCAGCCCAGTGGTCTAAAATTAACTGATCGACTAGACAAGAGACGACGATACTATAATAAGAAAATAAAGCGCCTTTATTCGTTTTCCCGGGACAAAACGAGGAGATTGTTCAAGTTGGCGGTGCGCAACAGGCTCATTAATTTGCCGAGTCCAAAACGCCCATTGCAAACCGGTGAGGCTAATAGTCCCAATTATTGCCCCTACCATCAAACGGTAAGCCATCCAATTGAAAATTGCTTCGTTTTTAAAGGCTGGATCGAAAACCAATACCAACAGGGCAAGTTCGCACTGTCCGAGAATTGGAAAGTGTAACAACCCTAATTTTCCTATACAAATATTTTCAAATATTTTTTCAAAAATCCATAAAGGAGTATTTTAGCCTGAGCACAAGATATAAGTAATTATTTTGCTTTTTAATTACAACTTAAAAGAATGTAACAACTCCATTTTTAGTGTACAAAATTTGCTTTAAAATTAATGTATACTTGGGGTATTTATATTTTCTGTGACTATTTTAAGTAATTAAATAGCTCTATAATTACAAAAAGGAGCTTGTAGCTCATTGGTAATACCTTGCACTGTTGAACTAAGCCACCAGAGTTCAAATCCCATACCCCACATTATTTTTAATATTGTTTTTTTAAACCTTTAGAATACCAAGGGTTTACACGTGCATATCTCACAAAAACCCCACTACACCCAAAAATGTAACATTGCCAGAGGATAGATGAACCGTCGGGAGGGATTCCGGCCATCGGAATCGGCCGGAAATTGGCCGACTCGGCCTCGACTCGGCCGACTCAGTCCTCCGACCGAGTCACCCCCGAGTCGGCCGATTCCGGCGATGACCCCAACATGAAAATTATGTCTTTTCACATTCCCTATGCACCTGCAAAATTTTAGCCTCAGACCATTTCCAGAGCTCTTTTAAAACCCCAATTACTCTACTTTTAATACATTTTTAATACATTTTATCATATTTTTCATTTTAACCTTTCACCTACCCTAACCCTAGCCTAACCCTATAAATGTCACCCCTACCCTCTACCATCTAACCCCAAAACTCTGAGCCAATTCTCTAAAATTTCCAAGAAACTTGTGTACTTTGAAAACGAGCACGAAGCGAAACTACGGAGAAATTCCCGGCGAACTTCCGGCGATCGTTCTAGAGCCCTCGACGACGAAACGACGCACCGGCGACTCCTCCCGATCCACCTTCCTCTTATCTTTGATCAAAACCCGTAAGTCCCATTTCTAACTTCTCTATTCTATTCTAAAATATGGATTTACAAAGCCCGACGGAATCAGAACAAATCCGATTTCCGATTCGGTTTCTTCTTAAAACTTCACTTCTCGTTAATACAATTATGTTTAAATCCTTCATGTTGACTATTAAACACTAATCAACCAAATTGATCAAGTTTCATATCATAAAACAATTGCTATTTCATTTTACCGTATATTTTTCATGTAAATACCACATAGTTTCAATTCCACCTTCAACATCACAAAACCTTGCTATACCTTTAAGTAGATCATGTGGTAACGATCTACCTCCTCACACACTCATATGCAGCATAGCACGATACCCTCGGGAACATAGAATACGGGAAATCGACATCTTTACAAATAAATAACTTTTGAGCTAATAAAAAATATCTAGACTCAGCCAATTAAGGACTGTCGCACTCATTAGGACAGAGAAAGGTTGTGGGCATTCAGTCGTTTATCTAAACCTGATTTTGTGGTGCCTAGGCTAGACAAGTGAGAAAGGTAACTTTAAAAGGCCCGTCTCACGGTGATTCATGAGCGGAATCCTCCTTTCTTCACTTGTACTTACCTGGCCACAATTGGCGGTGAAGAGGCGATTTGAGAGATATCTCACAACTTGTCGCTTTGGACCAGTTAGGAGCAGTCTAGTTGACTTAGGAGACCCTAGAATATAGAATACGGGAAATCGACATCTTTACAAATAAATACCATAATTAATAAAATCGTTTTTCCTTAATGATTAGTATTTATACAAATATTTGCAAAGCGCCGCTACAACCCATTTGGGGAACCCGTTCGGGATGGTGCGGATTATCGCACATCCTCGGGCTTAGTAGTGCGAGATGTAGACCTCCGCAATGAGCATTCGGTCTCGAAAGATTTAAAATACGACATCTTAAGAAAACGAGATTTCTTGAATATTATAGATATATACAAAAATTATTTTCATATAAATATATGTATATGTAACATAAACACATCTATTTTTGAAGTATTATAAATATTCCACATTTTCTACAATATCACAAGAATCAATTTTACACTAAAATACCATGAATTCCATGCAAAACCAATATTACAAATAAATGCCTTTATTTATGAAATTAGGATATTTTCACTAGAAATATCACAATATAAAATCCACATTCATTACAAGTCTAAAGAAGAATAATAAATGCTTGGGGTGTATTTTGAAAAGTATATAAAAGTAAGGACGGGACTGATCCGCTATGTATTTACGGTGAAGTAAATATGCTAAGCGGACCAGTCCCGTCCTCTTCGCCATATATCGGGAAGTGGGGCGTGACAGAAAGTAAACCCGCCCCAGCTGCATGTTCTCAAAAAGGCGGACACACCGGGGGCATCATACTCTTTTGTAGAAGAAGCTCCATGGGAGATCGTTCTTTCAGCCAAGACGAAAAGAATGCTGAAGGATCTTCAAACATGCCGGACAATCAGGTGGAAGAATCCACTGGAACCCGAGATCATCGAGGGAATGTTGAAACCGCGCCCAACTCCAAAAATTGGTGGTGATAGTCAAAGCGCTCGCACCCAGCCGTCAATGTCTTCGAAGAAGAAGAAGAAGACTAAAAAACCCGTGAAGCATGGTGACAAGAGCACGGACCTGCAAAAATATATCGACGCGCTGGAAGAATATAACTAGAAGGCGCGAACCCCAGTCACACTCCAATATTTCTCAGCCACGTCCTTGAGGACGAAAATGATGACAATGGAGAAGACTCGTCGGATGAGCCTGAAGATTATGTGGAAAGCTGCCATGTGATCTCTCACTCGCTAATAAACGATGAAGAAGCTCCCTACGCAGAGAAACTGGGGGCAGATCCTGAGACGGAACTTCCAGGACCATCAGATGAGATGATTGATGCATTCCTGAACGAAGCTCTTCTTAAAAGCAAAGCTGATCGGAAGCGCAAGATGGCTATATTTGAAAAGGCCAAACGCCGGCGACTGGACGAAAGGGTCGAAACACTCACACCAGATCAAAGCACATCCTTCGCAAATAAAAGCAGGTTCAAGACGAGGAGAAGATTCGCCAAAACCATATCGATGAGAATGAAGCTGCCACCATCCGAAGGAAGCACTCCTAATGAAACGGATATACATCCTAGCCACTGCTTATTTCATCGAAAGATTGCGCACCCCACCGAAGAGTGCAACGCTTTTAAAAACTGGTGGCAGGGATATGTTGCTCACCGACAACATTTTAAGCGGATGAAACACAAAACTCGTCGAGAGCAAAGAAATACGACTGAGGAGCGCAAAAGAACTACTGGAAACTATCACATGGTCGACGCTGTGGGATCGCAAGTTCTCACCTTTGGGAGCGATTCTGATGAAGAAATAGCCCTTGGCCCTCTCTTCAAAGAACCCACATCCGAAACGGAAGAAATGAAGACCTGTGAGAACATTCAGCTGCGTAATCGTACGCTGCCCGAAAAGAATCTCGGGCCTGCGAACAGTGGGTCGAATAGAAAAGATAAGGGGAAAGAAAAAATCCCTGAGGACATCGCCATAGATGATCAAGTTGTCAAAGAGCTGACAGCCAAGGATCCGCCAAAGAAAAACAAGGTGGATTACAACGTTCTGGCACACTTGAGGAAGATCCCCTCAGAGCTAAGCATTCTTGACGCCCTTCTGCTATCTAAGGAGGCGAGAGATTCTCTGATCAAGGCGTTTCAAGAGCCCGGACAGTCCCAAGCTTTTCTCGCCGAAGAAAAGATGAAGGACGAGCTGGAAGTACATACGGCCGATATCACTTTCGGCGATGAAGATCTTCTCCTCGGGACGTGTGAGCATAACCGCCCCCTTTATGTCTCCAGATACTGTCATGATATCAAGATAAGAAAAATCCTGGTTGACAATGGGTCCTCCGTTAACCTCCTCAATGTAAGAGTGTTGAAGGAAATCTGTATAAGCATTCAACACCTCGCTCGGGATAAGATCACTATCTCCGGGTTTGACTCCCAGTCGTCACGGACGCTCGAGTCTGTGATACTGAAGCTGTGCTTTGGGCTGCTAGTCACGGACATCAAGTTTCACGTCATTGACGCTAAGACCTGCTATAACGCTTTGCTCGGCCGGCCTTGGTTACACGAGTACAACATTATCCCTTCTACACAACATCAGTGTATGAAGTACTTCAAAGATGGTCTCGAATACACTGTGACAGGGGAACTAAACCCATTCTCCGTGAACGAAGTCCGCAAATATAAGGATGCCATGTACTTCCTGCCAGATTTCGAAGACACAGAAAGATGTCGCAAATCGGAGGATAAGAACAAAGCTATCACCACTATTCCAGTCTTCGGGAGTGATACCGAGGAGGAAGAAGAAATAGTTTATTCAGGGCCACCCCAATGTAACAAGCCAGGACCATCCACCCCTATTCTGGTCTTCGGCAGCGACTCGGAAGATGAGGTCAATGTCGTATTCTCTGCTCGGCCATCGATACAAGCCTTCGCTGATGAAGGTCAAAGTTTGCAAGTTGCCATGGTTCCGCAAGAGCATTACAAAGAGCTCGATGCACTTAAAACTTATAGTGTGCAACAACTGTAGACATTCTATGTCCCTCCCAGGCGAAGAGATGAAAAGGCGATCCTCTTTTATCAATCCACGGAAACCAAAGTGGAGAAAGAAATTTGGCATGGTGCGGATTCTACACTTGACAGGCTCCAGCCCATTCGCTTGCCCAGATACTACACAGATGGTTTAAAAAGACTGTTGAGGCGCCAGGACATACCCTTCAAATAGACTGCTCGACAAGCCCAGTTCTATAACAGGATCTGGAACGTCCCCGGAACTCAACGAAAGTTGCCCAATGGGAGGATGGAAACGATCGGGCTTGGGTATGTTCAATCCAAGAAACGGGAGCGATTTCGCGACTGCTATTTCATACATGACTTCGATGAAGAAGGTGATGCTCTGTGGGAAGATGCTAACCCTGAACCAAAACGAGCTCCCGTCGTGAAAATACCAAGCCCATCGTTCGAAGAACAAATGGACAAGCTTATAAGGGAAGCGGGTCAAAAGGTTCGAGACGACCATAATCGCGAAATGGACATCTACGAGAAAGCCAGAATGCGACGCCTCCTTCAGCAGGCTACGGAAAATGACGGTGCACTTCGTCGCCAGCCCGCCATATAAAAGACCCAACGCAGAGGCAAAAATAAACCAAAGAACAGAAAAAACATTCGACAACGGCAAAACGGGTCCAAGAAGCCACGCGATCGAGAATTGAGCAACCAGGAATCGTCTCTTACAAAGAAGATGGGTCGAGCGTATTCTTTTTCCCAAGACAAGACAAGAAAGATACTCGATCTTGTCATAAAACATCAGATGATTACCCTTCCGGAGTCCAAACACCCCGAGCAAGCAGGCGAGGTCTCTCACCCAGACTATTGCTCCTATCACCGAGCGATAGGACATCCTCTCGAAGACTGCTTCACATTCAAAGACTGGGTAGAAGACCAGTATCAGTAAGGCAGGTTCGCTCTATCCAGCAGTTGGAGGGTAACCCCGCCGCAGAAGTATGAACCAAAAGCCACGAAAGTAGAACCGGATCATCATCGGTCTTGGAAGCGATCTCGTACCTGTCACGTGATAACGCTGTCAGAAGAAGAACACGAGAATATGGATGATCTCCCCTGGTGCTTCGAAAACGATGATGACGAGGTGATCTCAGAGTTTCCACCGGCGCCAAAAGAGCTGGAAGATGGAATACATACTACTGCAGATAACCTCAAGAAAATTGACTTAGGGACGGCAAGTGACCCGCGGCCGACGTTCGTCAGTGAGCTTTTGTCTAAAGAAAGGGTGGCTATGCTAAAAGATGTGCTCATGCAGTATAAAGACTGTTTTGCATGGAACTATTCCGAGATGCCCGGATTGGATCCAGAAATAGCCGTCCACAAATTGGCGATATCTTCGGACGTCAAGCCGATCAAACAAGCACCGAGAAGAATGCGGCTCGAGCTTAAGATGGGCATCAATGCCGAGGTCAAGAAGCTAATCGACTCCGGCTTTATCCAAGAGGTTTAGTATCCTGACTGGATCGCCAATATTGTCCCGGTAGTGAAGAAAAATGGGGCGGTGCGTATATGTGTGGACTTTCGAGATCTCAACAAAGTTTGTCCGAAAGATGACTTTCCAGTACCGATCACCGAGCTGATGATAGACAACATGGACGACTCATCAGGATACAATCAGATAAAGATGCATCCCGAGGACCAGAAGCATACTGCTTTCTGGAATCCTTTGGGCATATTCTGCTACAAGGTGATGCCCTTCGGTCTAAAGAACGCCGGTGCCACCTATCAGAGGGCCATGACGAAGATCTTCGATGACCTCATACATGAAATCGTCGAATGCTATATCGACGACCTCGTAGTTAAAAGCAAATCATACGAGGAACATTTAGAGCATCTGAAGATCGTGTTTCAGCGCCTTCGGAAATACAACTTGAAGATGAACCCTCTCAAATGTGCATTCGGAGTTTCCTCGGGCAAGTTTCTAGGATTCGTCGTCCGACACCGAGGCATCGAGATAGACCCGTCGAAGATTAAGGCGATCATGGAAATGCCTCTGCCAAGGACTCTCAAGCAACTGCGGTCTCTCCAAGGAAAGCTCGCGTATATCCGGCGATTTATAGCCAATCTCTCCGGCAAGTGTCGTCCTTACAGTCACCTAATGAAGAAGGGAACCCCGATCGTCTGGGATCGCAAATGCCAAGGCGCACTGGACGAAATCAAGCAATACCTACAGAATCCTCCGGTGCTAACCGCCTCGGTCAAGGGAAAGCCCCTCATCCTGTACACGACTGCCCTCAAAGGTTCTTTAGGCGCGCTGTGGGAACAAAAAAACGACCAAGGGAAAGAGAGAGCCCTTTACTACTTGAGTCGAGTTCTACTGGGGGCAGAAAACAATTATTCACCCATCGAAAAACACTGTCTAGCGTTGATCTTCGCGATAACGAAGCTCAGACACTATGCGTTGGCACATGAGGTCCATCTCATATCGAAAGTAGATCCTCTCAAATATTTGATGTCAAAGGCTATATTAACGGGATGGCTCGCTAAATGGGCCCTACTCTTAATGGAATTCTCGGTGACATACAGACCCCTCAAGGCAGTGAAAGGCCAGGCCATCGCCGACTTCCTCGCTGAACATCCGATACCCGCCGATTCTCCTTTGAACTGCGAATTGCCCGACGAGCACGCGTTTGACATGATCGACGGTGAGAGAAGAGGGAGTGACACCCGATGGGAACTCTACTTCGATGGAGCATCTTCCATGAAGAAGCGCAAACAAAGCACCCTCATAATCAAATCCGGGGTGGGCCTCATCTTCGTGACTCCACAAGGAGTGATAATGCGCTTCGCCTTCTCCTTAACAGAGCCGAGGACAAACAACGAAGCCGAATATGAAGCTTTGATAGCAGGTCTAGAGATCGCTGTCGACATGGGAATTGAAAACCTCCTCATATACGGAGACTTCAAACTGGTCGTTAGTCAAGTAAACGGCGACTATCAAACGTGCAAACCAGAGTTGGTGAAATACGGCGAGAGAGTGCGGCAACTGCTGACTCAAATTCCCTCCTACATGCTGGAAAGTATACCGCGTGCGGAAAACAGCAAAGCCGATGCATTAGCCAGGCTCGCTAAAGAACTGGCCGACGAGAACCTCGATGATGTGAGAATCGTTGTGCAAAGCCGTCGAGTTCTTGCACCGGAAGAAATATCTCCGGAGTCATCCGAAGAAAAGGGAGCTACCGAGCAAACGGCCCTACAAATAAAAGACCAGGAAGAGGCTAAAGATTGGAGAGAAGTCTTTATAGATTACTTCAAATCCCGTCGAACTCCTGAATATGCGTCCTCAAGACATCAGCTCATGAAACGAGCTCTATCCTTCGCCTTCGTCAATGATACTCTTTATAAGAGATCGTTTGACTCCCTGTGGCTAAGATGCCTGGGACCTGAAGAGGCAAGGAGAGTCGTCCAAGAAACTCATGACGGACTCTGCGGTTCTCATCAAGCCGGGCCGAAGATGAAACTAAAGATCAAAAGGATGGGCTACTATCGGCCCACGATGATCCAAGACTGCTTCGAATACGCGAAGCAGTGCCACTCGTGCCAGATTCATGGGGACTTTATCCACCAACATCCAAATCCGCTACATCCAACGGTGGCTAGTTGGACATTCGAAATGTGGGGAACTGACATAATCGGACCCATTGAGCCAGCATCGTCTAGAGGACACCGGTTCATATTGGCGACGACCGAACTTTTCTAAATGAGCAGAAGTAGTACCACTAAGAGAAGTGAAGACGGAGAATATCCTCCATTTCTTTAAGACCGTTATTTACCGGTTCGGCACTCCGCGACGGATTATCTCCGATAACGGGACAGCCTATAGAAACCACAAAACCAGCCGCTTTGTACAACAGCATAACATAGACTGGAGATACTCTTCGGTCTATAATCCCTGAGCTAACGGTCTAGCTGAGGCTTTCAACAAGACCTTGATGAAGATCGTGAAAAAGACGGTGTCTCAAAATAAGAAGGACTGGCACGAGAGATTGCATAAAACTCTCTGGGCGTATCGAACTACATTCAAAACAACCACGAACACAACGCCGTATGCATTGGTATTCGGCACAGAAGCGGTATTCCCTCTCGAGATAGAGTTACCCTCTCTACGAGTGGTGGTTCACTACGAGCTAACAGACGAAGAAAATGCTCACCTTCGGCTTGAGGAGCTCGATGCCCTTGATGAAACCCGGCTCACGGCGCAACAAAATCTGGAGGCTTATAAAGCAAAGATGGCGCGCTCATATGAGAGATTGACCAGGCCGAGAACATTCTGCCAATGCAAACTTGTGCTAGTGGTCAAAAGACCTATGATCCCCAATCGTGCCAAGCGGGGAAAATTCGAGCCGAACTATGAAGGCCCGTATATCATAGACAAAGTTTACCAGGGTGGAGCCTATCTACTTATGGACATGCATGGTGAAAGACCTTTCAGGCCACTAAACGGTCGCTTCCTGAAAAAATACTACGCCTAGCGAGTCACGGCCTAGGTATATCTTCCTAAGCCCAAACTCTATAAGTAGTAGCCGGCTTAAGGACCGAAACGTCCTTAAACTAACGATGGACCACTATTTCTTAAAACTGGCTATTGACCGAGATGTCGATAAACTATTACGGACCGCAGCATCCCAAGGCTGACAAAAAAAATATTTAAAAAATATAAAAAAAACGGTATGTACATAAGAAAAATGGGCACGGATGAAAACCCGAAAGGGCTCCATGAGTAAAAACAGCAGGGCTACCGGCGAGTTTTGTGAAAACCCGAAAGGGTGCAATCTCGTTAAAAGACACTTGCAAGGCCCTCTCGACCCTGTAAGGAGAAACTACCTGCCTGAGATCCTTACGAATCACAAGGGAGCAACACACTTAGGGATCCCCACGATTCTTAAGGAGAAATTACACTTACGAGATCCTCACGACTCGTAAGGAGAATTCCCCTTTGAGACCCTCACGGCTCATAGGATTCAAAAGCCTTAAGCTATAGGGATCTGAATCTGTTCTTAAGCCATCACAACCTCCAGTGTTGCCCTACAAGCGGTTCAGTATCAACCCCTGTATACAATCCACGGGCGCGAATAAACATTTCCCTAACAAAGTCTTACCCACGACTAGGGATATGTTTATACGGTGAACAACCCTTGTAAGTCCTCTCGACTTATAAGGAGAAAACACTCTTGTAAGTTCCTTATGACTTACGAGAAACCATACACTTAGGAATCCTCACGATTCTTGAGGAGAAAACGCACCTACGAGATCTTTACGACTCGTAGGGAGAAATACCTTTATGAGACCCTTACATCTCATGAAGTCAAAAGCCTTAGCCGACAGGATCTTAACCCTGTTTGCTAAGCACCTTTGGTCGATATCGACAGAGACAAATGATGATTCGCTCATGGCAATATCCCAGTTGTAGCGATACTGATGCCGAAATCGGTGTCCAATCCCGAACTCGCAGCGAGAAGCCAGTAAGCCACAAATGCATATGAAATAGCCGAAATGATAGGGCAACTTGCAACAGAATTAGCAAGTAAAAATGTATGCATACAAAATAGCCGAAATGATTGGGCAACTCGCAATAAAAAACAGCGAGTAAATAAAACAAATAGCAGAAATGATTGGGCACCGCGAAAAATAGCCGAAATGATTGGGCAATCGCGACTTTCGCGATATAAAAGATGAAATGATAGAGCATTGCGGAAAGAAAAATATATAAAATAAAACTTTTTGTCCTACAGGTAAGATCACATCGATCCCTGTATACAATGCAGGGGCACAAAAAAAGAGGGAACCATACCTTCCCCTTAGGCTCCATCCGAAAAAGAGCCAAGTCTCGACGGTTCACAGATAGCCTGGAGATCATCTCAATATTCGTCTCACTACCACAGACACAACATCGACAAAGCGGAACAGCGGCAACTCCCAGTTCCATGACTCGGCGGTGCACAGACAACCGAGAGTCAACCCCCGACTCCGTGAAATGCGGATAAAGTCAACCCTTCCTGGTCCTTGCAAAATACGGCTATGTCAATCCTGACCCCGTGGGAAGCGTCCAAAGCGGATCCTGGTCCTTGCGGAACACGGCTATGTCAATCCTGACCTTGTGGGAAGTGTCCAGAGCAAATCCTGGTCTAGTGGAACACGGCCTATGTCAATCCTGACTCCGTAGGAAGCGTCCAGAGCGGAACCTGGTCCTTGTGGAACACGGCCTATGTCAATCCTGACCCGTGGGAAGCATCCAGAGCGGAATCAGGTCCTTACGGAATACGGCCTATGTCAATCCTGACCCCGTGGGAAGCGTCCAGAGCAAATCTTGGTCTAGTGGAACACGGCCTATGTCAATCCTGACCCTGTGGGAAGCGTCCAGAGCGGATTCTGGTCCTTGCGGAACACGGCCTATGTTAATCCTGACCCTGTGGAAAGCGTCCAGAGCAAATCCTGGTCTAGTGGAACATGGCCTATGTCAATCCTGACCCCATGGGAAGCGTCCAGAGCGGATCCTGGTTCTTGCGGAACACGGCTATGTCAATCCTGACCCCGTGGGAAGCATCCAGAGCAAATCCTGGTCTAGTGGAACACGACCTATGTCAATCCTGACCCCGTGGGAAGGGTCCAGAGCGGAACCTGGTCCTTGCGGAACACGATCTATATCAATCCTGACCCTGTGGGAAGCGTCCAGAGCAAATCCTGGTCTAGTGGAACACGGCCTATGTTAATCCTGACCCCGTAGGAAGCGTCCAGAGCAGATCCTGGTCCTTGCGGAACACGGCCTATGTCAATCCTGACTCCGTGGGAAACGTCCAAAGCAAATCCTGGTCTAGTGGAACACGGCCTATGTCAATCCTGACCCCGTGGGAAGCGTCCAGAGCGGATCCTGATCCTTGCGGAAAACGGCTATGTCAATCCTGACCCCATGGGAAGCATCCAGAGCAAATCCTGATCTAGTGGAACACGGCTTATGTCAATCCTGACCAGTGGGAAGGGTCCAGAGCGGATCCTGGTCCCTGCGGAACACGGCTATATCAATCCTGGCCCCGTGGGAAGCATCCAGAGCAAATCCTGGTCTAGTAGAACACAGCTGTTTACCGCCGGAAACCGGGAAGACGAACATCTTTCCTGAATCTGGGGGCAGATGCTAATTGGTGCTATTCGTCCACCTCTCCGAAGAGGCCAAGTTGATCTATGACACCATGTATCGAAGATTTAAACGGATGCGGCCGATGTAGCAGACTTCGTCAGATTCCCCCTCGTTTGAGGGGGTTTAGATTGTGGGGACGCTCTTCCCTGCAGGGCAAGCCCCGGCAGTTAATTACGCTACCGCATCGCGGTAACAACTTTCTCCTTCTCCGTATGGTCACTTCGTGTCGTGGGTGTTTGTTTTGTGTTTGGTTGCCCGTGGATTGTATACGGAGACTAAGTTATGTTGTCGCCTGTAGGGCGTGGACTAGTCCAAATCCGTATCTTTCTTAGATTTGGGTTTGGGGGTTTGGGTTTAAGGATACATTAGCCTCATTTGAGACTAAGATCAATTTAAACGTTTATTAAAGATACGTTAGTCTTATTTTAGACTAAGATCAACTTAACGGGATTGTTTAGATCCAACAAAAGAGCAATTGTGCTCTATTGTTTAGTTTAATGACATTGCGGTCGGTTAGTTTAAGGACATTACGGTCCATTGGTAGTTTAAGGACATCTCGGTCCACTGTTAGTTTAAAGATATCGTGGTCGAGGTTAAGGACATCATAGTCCATGGGTTTAAGGACCCCACAGTCTAATGTGTTAGTTATATGTATGCCCTAGAGGCCATTATTGTACATAGGATGTATATTGTAGTGGATGCTGGGACATATATAGGGAGGACTTTCTTGCTCGACATGATAGTATGCTATCTGGTTGATCTTTACCTTAACGTGTATGCTGTTTGTCTCTCTGTTACATGTTGGTAAAGCCCTTAGGATCTGTACTTGACTACCTGGACTATGATGCGGATCATACTAGTGGGGACATGGTAGTCCATAAGTACATCCTTGAAAGTCCCTAGTCGTGGGTGTATCGAGATGGGGCATCGATATACCAGAGTAGACTAGCGTATACCTTCTCGACCCATACAGATGGGCGATGGATGATCCCATATCCATTGGTGTTTGACATCAGAGATGATATACGGGTGCTCAGTAGAGACTGGGTACACTGGACGGACTCGCCGAGAACTCCCAGATGGTATTATACCTCACGTCAGATGGCAGTTCTATGGTGACACTGGTACAGAGTAGTCTGTTGACCCGAGATCGTCATAGAGTCTTGTGTGGTTCCCACTGTGCTTTGATTTCCATCTTACCACGTCCAAGAGGGCGTGCAAAACGGTGGTTTTTGGGTACAGTCCCGAGTCACATGGAGGCAATGAGCGATAGGAGGGGATTCGTCTCTCCCGGTATAGGGGGTTGATGTTGCGCTGTGTTCGATTGGCTATAACAGGAAATCCCTGGCCAGGGTTGCTGAGATTTACTGGTAAGTGTTACCAGTAGTTTCTCGAATAGTTATAGACCTCATATCGACACGACTTATTGAGCTATTGGGGTCTGACGTTTACCACCCCTAGGCGAGATATGCGACATATCAGACGATCAGACCGGACTGTACGGTAGTGTTACTGGTCGGATTCACTGGAGTGTGAGCGGGCTTGCTCGTCGATCTTCAGATCGCTCAATACCCGGGTGGCCGTTACGTTTAGCAGACCGCTTGCGGCTTGTGGGTGTTTGATATGATCATCACCTGCTGCCGGAGTATTGACGAGTCTTTAGAGTCCTACACAGAGGTTTCCTGGCTCAAGCGAAACGAAATAGGAGCGCATATGAGATATGTGCGGGACCGAGAATAATGCGTGTATGTGATGCCGCATTCCATTCTCGCGATGAATGTATCGGAAAGGTTGTATGCAATATAACCTAGTTATCGATTCAAGCGTTGATTCGATAAGCCGATACATTGTATACTAGTCGGTTGTGTGCGACATGACCGGATCATTGAGTCAAGTGTTGATTTAATGATTTAATGTATAATTATATATTTGATATATTACTTTGCATTAACTAGTATTGGTTCACTTTAAATGGATTTTCTCACTCGGGTGTGCGCATTACATATGCGATATGATTTTGTGCATTTGATTGTATCATGTTTGATGATACATGATTACTTGGTTAAGTGCAAAGAATTAAACCATGGTTAAAAGAATGGTTAGGGTTTCATTTCCTTTATTTATTCATTTATTTATTTGTTTATTCATTTTGGAAAAGAGGGGAAAAGAATGGTGGCTTAATTTGGAGTTTAGTTGAAGCTTCATGAATCTTTGATAAAGTCAACCATTCTTATCTCATCCTTAACCCTAACCATTCCCACTAACCATGATTCATTCTCTACACTTAACTCTAGTTAACATTATGATAAGTTTTGATTATTCTTTTCTTTTTCTAATTAACTTATCATAATATTCTTCTTCATCTTCTTCATTCTTCAAGTGAAGAAAACCAAGCTCCATCAATGGTGATTGTTGGAAAAGAGTGAGAAATCCAAAACTAAAGTCTACCCACTTCCTATTTCTTCATCCTCTACCTCTTGCCAAGTAGTAGAGTGTGTTTACTTCACAAGTTTCTTGACTTGGTGAAGTTGTGAGCTTGATCTAGCGATGCCTCGACGTAGATCATCTTCGGCATGGACATCGACGACCTAGCTTCCTTTTTCTCCGACGAAGCCGACTCTAGAGCCCGGATTTGATTTGGACAGCGGAGAGGACCTCGTTGCGGAGCTATGGAGGTGGAGCACCGGATCTACAAAGGTTGTATTTCCGTTAAACTTTTAGTTAAGTGTTAACTAGTTAGTTTTTCGCCTAGACTTCTAGCCGACGATCCGTAGTTTAGGGTTTGTAGGCACCGTAAAATTTGAAATTGGCATGTTCGATGCCTTGTGAGACCTCCTTGGGGTGCCTAGGAACCCTACAGTGGTATCAGAGCCTAGCTAGAGCCTTAGGCGAAGTCCAGACGGAAATTGAAGTCCGAACGAACCCGAAACCCCGAACCAATATTGCTCTCTGTCCAATTTTTAAAAACAGGGATTTTTCAGTATTAAAAATATCCAGAAAAACATGCAGGAAAATATAAGAGTAACTGTGCAATTCGTGACCATAATTCCATTAAAGCGCCGCGCTTCCGCGGCACGAGCATGGCTCGTGCGGCGGAAACGCGGCCGTTTTGTCGTTTTGTGAGACGAAGTTTACACAGTAACTCCTAGTTTCCAGTGTTGGTCTTCCTGGGTATTTTTAATATTTTTCAAGAGTTGAATTTTTCTGAGTTGATTTGGGGATTCGGTGTTTCGATCGGGGTATCAAATTTTGTCTATTTGGCTTTCCGGATAAATTTTAGAATATGTTAAAAAAGTTCGACCGGATATAAATACCCAATTTTTCCCCTGTCGGGAAATTTCCAAGTGTTGGATTTTTCCGTAGTTTAACGACGTTCTAAGTAGTGCAAGTAACGCGATGGTCCCTCTAGAAGACAACAAACCTTAACTCGATTATGTGACCGTCTTGAACTGCCCTTTGAACTTTCGGGTTTGGGGCAGTACGGTGTGCCACATGTGAGGCGTTGGCTTGACCCTTCTACGGCTGGACCGTTGGTACTGAGGTACGAACTGAATGTTGTTAGACTTATTTCATGTGTTGATCTGTTTCGGGAAAACTTGGGTGTTCGATTGTTCGATCGGAAAGTTTAACATTTTCTGTTTATCCGGAATGGGATACAATAATTGGAATTCACAAGTAGTTATGAGATAACTAAATGAATGTTATAAACATAGCAGTTTAGTCTCACTTGATCGGTTGCCACGGAATTTTGATGCGATCAAAAGTCCGTCGCAATCACGTAGTGTACGCGGATACTCGCCGGGTAAACTTAATAGACAGCCTCACTCCATAGCCCCGACCAAGTGACTGTAGGAGAACCCCGTCGCCGAAAGCATCCCTCCGGGTGCTCGCGGTAGCGGTGTTCCGCCTTGGTGCACTTCGTCGACGGTATCGGGGGTGCAGCCGTCTACTGAAGTTTGTGACGAGCATTCGATCAAAATGTCGGGAATCCTGTTGAATTGCCCGACTTGGTATTGAAAAGTGTTTTCGATAATGAGACTAAAATGCGGGGTTTATAATTGTTAGGCATGCGATGTCTAAGTAATTCATTTGGTCAGGCATGCGATGTCTGAGGTGGTTGCGGATTCCAACTGTTGTAGTTTTACACTTTCTTTTCTGTGACCGTAAGTGTAATATGTGATATCGCCGGTTTCGTTGCTATATGTCAACGACAATTGGGATGGACATATTTACTTACGTTGATGACATGTGATGTTATGTGTTGCTGGATATGTTATATTGGATCGTCGTGTTTGAATAGCCGGGGGTTTTTATGTGAGATGAGTGTTTTTCATTTTCATTCATGTAAAAACTTGTATGTAATATTCTTTTATTTGGGGCACTTCCAGGTAGCGGAAGTAGTCACCGTTTGTATATTATTTACTTTTCCGCACTAGGATAGACCCAAGGAGGAGGGCACAAGTAACCGGGTTCTGGAGTCCAGTGGGAGACCAACTCGAGGAGTCGGGTCCCGGTCTCCTAACTCCAGAATTGGTAGGGTTGCTTGCCGCTCTCGTAGGGGTCTAGGGGTGTGGGTTTGGCTATTCATCGCGACCGTGGAATCTGTGTTTTATACTGGCTCGTATTGAAAACACGGACGTCCTAGTATATCCAATATTTCATATGTTTCTTCTGCTGCGATATCTGTGATGTGATCATGTGATGTTCTGTGATAGATACAGCATATAGTATATATGATATATTATATATACGTTACTTATGTTTTACACCCGTGCTAGCCCTGCCCTGCTCTGCCGTTAGTTACCTAACCTAACGGTGCACGAGGGGACATCGAGGCGAATGCGGATGGCATAAGTGTACGTCGTATTTATCTGTGATGATTAGGTACTTATTGATGGGACTTCATTAATGTGATTAATGAATTAAAAAGAAACCTAAGATGTTGTAGAATCGAATTTCAAAATAAAACAGGTAGCTACAGTTCTTGCTTTGCACAGCGGTATATGTGATATATCCTGCACCTTATTCAATGAGGAAAGGACCGAGATCCCTTCACCGGGAGTGACTCCTTTAGCAATAACTGGCAGATGCTACACACTCGGTTTGTCTTTTGATTGCTTTTAAGAGTTTTTGCTTTGCACAGTGATATATATGATATATCCCGCACCTCATTCGACGAGGAAAGGACCGACGATCCCTTCATCGGGAGTGACTCCTTTAGCAAAACTAGAAAAGCCTCAAAAACACTCCATTTCAAAATCATTTGATTCTACAACGATATCAAGTTCATTACGCAATAGGTTTTCAGAAAAACCTGTCGTAGCCCTCCTTCATTTCAGATAAGTTGTATATAGTATTCGTGCTGCATTTGTTGGCTTTCGTCAAGGTGCAGTGTGCGGTAGCTATATGCTGCTTATCTGCTAGCATACGATGCGATTGGATTAGGGTAGTCGTGCGGCTTTGTTGGCTTTCGTCAAGGGTCGTTCGGGTGGGTTTAATTCGATCAAGAAATGTACGGGTTGAACTTGACTAGCTGGCTATGGTTTGTTGGCTTTCGTCAAGGTCATAGCACGTTAGGGGCAAAATATTATCGGGAATTTCAAGTGTTGAAATTTGCAATGAGATTGCATACCTTCTATGAGATAGTTGGATCCCGATACCCGCTGCGAGTAAGAGTTACTCCTGAGAGAGTTTTACATATTACAATTAGCCGATCAAGTAGGTGTCTAGAAAGGTGTTAACGAGGTTACGCCTCTGGGAAAACGAGGTTTACATTAATTAGGTTCGTGCGAAAGCACGGGGGACCTCCCTCAAAGTACCGACACTGGCCTGGCTGAAAGATTGGCGAACTTGTAGTGTGTAATTAATCCCGGCTAGTCTTTCCTTTTAGGGTTTGAAGGAAGATTTGATAAAAAGCAGTGGGAGCCATCCTGATTAGATAAAATAATAACCAATCTATTCTTGACAGAGCGCACGCTGAGTGTTTTCTTCTCTCTCTCTCCTGGTAGCGACCATATCACGCCTTAATCAAGATAATAATACGGAATATTGACCGAACCCGCTTGTAATACTGAGCTGGGGAACGTTGGTCCCGCTCCTATTTATAATTGTTATAAGACAGAGCAGGAAATTGGGGATTACCCGAATTCCCGTGCCGCCCAAACGAAGAGAGTGCATGCTGATGCATCATCTTCGGGTGTGTTCGTTACAAAGAACTGTTTCTCTGTATCTTCTACGTCCTGGGTATGTGATACCAGATCAGGATCCCAGATATGTAATCTGTTACATAGGGCTACAGAAAGGTAGAGAACTGAGAACGGGTGATAAGTTTCATGAGGCAGAAAACGGGGCAAGTATTGCAACCAAGTCTGTCGGTCACTGTCACCCTGTATTACAAATACAATGATTCTGAACGAATGTTATTAGATACCGAACCTGATATACAAAATCATATCCGTCTCTTTATTAGTAAAGAAACGATATAATTTTGTATTGTTGGATAATGTTTTGAACATTTCCTATATCAAAAGTTGATCGGTTCAGGCACGTTATCTAAAAGCATTAATGTTCTAAATCAAACTACAGTTCTTAGTATACAGAACACACACAAGAGGAAGAGTTCAGAAATGAACGAATTCTTCTTGAGGCATTGTAGACTAGGTCAGATCAATGTGACCCGACTAGCTAGAGTTACATTTAGATGTATATTTAAATCAGTTTGAATTTACATCTTGTGAAACTCGCCAGTCATGTCACAAAGATAAGATGACCATAGCTTCGTTTACTGGAAACAGAGAAAGAGTTAGTAAACTCTTGGGATGATACATGTTGATGTATGTAGGTCCCCTGTCTACACATGCCAAAACCGGTTCTTTGTACTTCATTACATTCTCTGATGATCTCTTTAGATTCAAACATATGTTCCTGTTGAAACACAAGTCCGAACCTTTTGAGATATTCACAGAATATAAGTTAGAAGTAGAGAACCAATACGGGTATAAGTATTATGTCCTATGATGAGATCAAGGAGGAGAATACTTGAGCACGGAAATCCTGGACTTTTCTAAAGGAGAATGAGATTCTCTCTCAGCATTACTCCTCCGCATACACCATAACACGATGGTATATCGGGGTGGAGCAATAACACCCTATATGATAAGGTGTGCTCTATGATGAGTATTACTGAGTTACCTATTTCCTTTTGGGAGTTATGCGCTTGAGAAGCTGCATACCTATTGAATAGGGTTCGAATCAAATCAGTTGCCTGCCACTTCATATATGATATGGAATGGGAAGAACCCATGTCTTAAGTCAGTTAAGATTTGGGGTTGTCCGGCCTATGTCTGAAAGCAAAATCCGGACAAGCTCGAGGCAAGGTCTGTAATGTAGAACTGGAAAGGTTCCAGCTATACAAACTGCAGCTGATGGTTTGAGAGAACCTAAGGATTCAATAGTTACCAATGAACCTCAGCCTCTCCGCCGATCTAGTAGGGTTCCTCACCCACCTGAGAGATACTTCTGTTTCTCTATGACAGTAGGAGCGAGGATTGTATCATGAGATGATGACCCAACTAGTTTCGAGCTGGCCATCAGGAGTGAGACTCTGTAAGAATGGCTGGATGCTTAGCGATCTGAGATGGAATCCTTATACACCAACAAAGTATGGACTTTGGTTGCAATATCTGAAGGGTTAAATCCCCTTCAGGAGCAAGTAAATCTTGAGAAGATTACTTGGTGTAGATGGAAAAGTTGAGACTTTCAAAGCTAGACTTGTTAAAGCTTTTCGTCATCGACCAGGCGTGGATCATGATGAAACCTTTTCAAGTGACTATGCTTAAGTCCATCCAGATCCTACTTGCCACGGCTACATACCATGACTGCGATATCTGGTGGTTGGGTGTCTTGACTGCTTTTCTAAATGATGTTTTAGAAGAGTGCGTCTATAAGTACACAGCCAGAGGGCTTCGTAGACAGTGGGAGCAGCGGAAACGTGTGCAAGATGCTTTATAGGATAAAGCAGGCATCGCGGAGTTGGAACATCTGTTTTGATGAATTAGTCAAACAGTTTGACATCATCAAAATGGTAGATGAACCTTGTATAAACAAAAAGGTAGTAGGGAGTATGGTGGTGATCCTCGTAGAGTACGTGGATGACATACTCTTGATAGGGAAGGAGTTTCCTGTGCTACGCTCGATCAATCTCCGCTTATCACAATGATTCTCCACATAGGATCAAAATGATACCTACTAAATCCTGGATTTTGGATCTATGAGATAGATCTAATTGGATGTTAGGATTCTTACTAGTTGTAGTGAGATGGTATCAATCGATCCTGGGGAGAATCACTGGAAGGGTTCCAGTATGATTATGACGACTGAATGTCAGTCGCAGACATTGTCTTTACCCTCAGTAAAGGGACGGTATGTTGGAAGAGTTCCAAGCTAGATACCGTGAAATACTAGACGATAAAGGAAGGATACATCGCTACTTAAGATGCTACCAAAGAGGCAGTCTGGGTGTATATTGGTTCATGAGATGAACTTAGTTCCTCCCATTGTGTGACAATGGAGTTGTGGCTTTTGCCAAGGAACGCCCGTCCCATCAGTGATCCAGACATATTCTAAGGCAGTGTCACCTGATCATGGAGATAGTTGATCTCCAGGGTGATCGAGGTTAGGAGAGTAGACTCAGAGGACAACACAGCGGATCCACTCACAAAGGCCTGTTCCCAGAGGGAGACTTTTATGGGATGGTTGAGTATGAGATACTACAACCACTGCTACAGATGGCCCTAGTGCAAGTGGGAGATTGTTAGTTATATGTATGCCCTAGAGGCCATTACTGTACATAGGATGTATATTGTAGTGGATGCTGGGACATATATAGGGAGGACTTTCTTGCTCGACATGATAGTATGCTATCTGGTTGATCTTTACCTTAACGTGTATGCTGTTTGTCTCTCTGTTACATGTTGGTAAAGCCCTTAGGATCTGTACTTGACTACCTGGACTATGATGCGGATCATACTAGTAGGGACATGGTAGTCCATAAGTACATCCTTGAAAGTCCCTAGTCGTGGGTGTATCGAGATGGGGCATCGATATACCAGAGTAGACTAGCGTATACCTTCTCGACCCATACAGATGGGCGATGGATGATCCCATATCCATTGGTGTTTGACATCAGAGATGATATACGGGTGCTCAGTAGAGACTGGGTACACTGGACGGACTCGCCGAGAACTCCCAGATGGTATTATACCTCACGTCAGATGGCAGTTCTATGGTGACACTGGTACAGAGTAGTCTGTTGACCCGAGATCGTCATAGAGTCTTGTGTGGTTCCCACTGTGCTTTGATTTCCATCTTACCACGTCCAAGAGGGCGTGCAAAACGGTGGTTTTTGGGTACAGTCCCGAGTCACATGGAGGCAATGAGCGATAGGAGGGGATTCGTCTCTCCCGGTATAGGGGGTTGACGTTGCGCTGTGTTCGATTGGCTATAACAGGAAATCCCTGGCCAGGGTTGCTGAGATTTACTGGTAAGTGTTACCAGTAGTTTCTCGAATAGTTATAGACCTCATATCGACACGACTTATTGAGCTATTGGGGTCTGACGTTTACCACCCCTAGGCGAGATATGCGACATATCAGACGATCAGACCGGACTGTACGGTAGTGTTACTGGTCGGATTCACTGGAGTGTGAGCGGGCTTGCTCGTCGATCTTCAGATCGCTCAATACCCGGGTGGCCGTTACGTTTAGCAGACCGCTTGCGGCTTGTGGGTGTTTGATATGATCATCACCTGCTGCCGGAGTATTGACGAGTCTTTAGAGTCCTACACAGAGGTTTCCTGGCTCAAGCGAAACGAAATAGAAGCGCATATGAGATATGTGCGGGACCGAGAATAATGCGTGTATGTGATGCCGCATTCCATTCTCGCGATGAATGTATCGGAAAGGTTGTATGCAATATAACCTAGTTATCGATTCAAGCGTTGATTCGATAAGCCGATACATTGTATACTAGTCGGTTGTGTGCGACATGACCGGATCATTGAGTCAAGTGTTGATTTAATGATTTAATGTATAATTATATATTTGATATATTACTTTGCATTAACTAGTATTGGTTCACTTTAAATGGATTTTCTCACTCGGGTGTGCGCATTACATATGCGATATGATTTTGTGCATTTGATTGTATCATGTTTGATGATACATGATTACTTGGTTAAGTGCAAAGAATTAAACCATGGTTAAAAGAATGGTTAGGGTTTCATTTCCTTTATTTATTCATTTATTTATTTGTTTATTCATTTTGGAAAAGAGGGGAAAAGAATAGTGGCTTAATTTGGAGTTTAGTTGAAGCTTCATGAATCTTTGATAAAGTCAACCATTCTTATCTCATCCTTAACCCTAACCATTCCCACTAACCATGATTCATTCTCTACACTTAACTCTAGTTAACATTATGATAAGTTTTGATTATTCTTTTCTTTTTCTAATTAACTTATCATAATATTCTTCTTCATCTTCTTCATTCTTCAAGTGAAGAAAACCAAGCTCCATCAATGGTGATTGTTGGAAAAGAGTGAGAAATCCAAAACTAAAGTCTACCCACTTCCTATTTCTTCATCCTCTACCTCTTGCCAAGTAGTAGAGTGTGTTTACTTCACAAGTTTCTTGACTTGGTGAAGTTGTGAGCTTGATCTAGCGATGCCTCGACGTAGATCATCTTCGGCATGGACATCGACGACCTAGCTTCCTTTTTCTCCGACGAAGCCGACTCTAGAGCCCGGATTTGATTTGGACAGCGGAGAGGACCTCGTTGCGGAGCTATGGAGGTGGAGCACCGGATCTACAAAGGTTGTATTTCCGTTAAACTTTTAGTTAAGTGTTAACTAGTTAGTTTTTCGCCTAGACTTCTAGCCGACGATCCGTAGTTTAGGGTTTGTAGGCACCGTAAAATTTAAAATTGGCATGTTCGATGCCTTGTGAGACCTCCTTGGGGTGCCTAGGAACCCTACATAATGTTAGTTTAAAGACATCACGGTCGAGGTTAAGGACATCATAGTCCATGGGTTTAAGGACCCCACAGTCCAATGTTAGTTTAAAGACATCACGGTCGAGGTTAAGGACATCATAGTCCATGGATTTAGGGACCTCACAGTCCAGTGTTAGTTTTAAGATATCACGGTCGAGGTTAAGGACATCATAGACCATGAGTTTAAGGACCCCACAGTCCAGTGTTAGTTTTAAGACATCACGGTCGAGGTTAAAGACATCATAGTCCATGAGTTTAAGGACCCCACAGTCCAGTGTTAGTTTAAAGACATCACGGTCGAGGTTAAGGACATCATAGTCCGTGAGTTTAAGGACCCCACAGTCCAATGTTAGTTTAAAGACATTACGGTCGAGGTTAAGGACATCATAGTCCGTGAGTGTAAGGACCTCACAGTTCGATGCTAGTTTAAAGACATCACGGTCGAGGTTAAGGACATCATAGTCCATGAGTTTAAGGACCCCACAGTCCAGTGTTACTTTTAAGACATCACGGTCGAGGTTAAGGACATCATAGTCCATGAGTTTAAGGACCCCACAGTCCAATGTTAGTTTAAAGACATCACGGTCGAGGTTAAGGACATCATAGTCTGTGGATTTAGGGACCTCATAGTCCAGTGTTAGTTTTAAGACATCACGGTCGAGATTAAGGACATCATAGTCCATGAGTTTAAGGACCCCACAGTCCAGTGTTAGTTTTAAGACATCACGGCCAAGGTTAAGGACATCATAGTCCATGAGTTTAAGGACCCCACAGTCCAGTGTTAGTTTAAAGACATCACGGTCGAGATTAAGGACATCATAGTCCGTGAGTTTAAGGACCCCATGGTCCAATGTTAGCTTAAAGACATCACGGTCGAGGTTAAGGACATCATAGTCCGTGAGTTTAAGGACCTCACAGTCCGATGTTAGTTTAAAGACATCACGGTCGAGGTTAAGGACATCATAGTCCATGAGTTTAAGGACCCCACAGTCCAGTGTTAGTTTTAAGACATCACGGTCGAGGTTAAGGACATCATAGTCCATGAGTTTAAGGACCCCACAGTCCAATGTTAGTTTAAAGACATCACGGTCGAGGTTAAGGACATCATAGTCCGTGAATTTAGGGACCCCACAGTCCAGTGTTAGTTTTAAGACATCACGGTCGAGATTAAGAACATCATAGTCCACGAGTTTAAGGACCCCACAGTCTAGTGTTAGTTTTAAGACATCACGGTCGAGGTTAAAGACATCATAGTCTATGAGTTTAAGGACCCCACAGTCCAGTGTTAGTTTTAAGACATCACGCTCGAGATTAAGGACATCATAGTCCGTGAGTTTAAGGACCCCACAGTCCAATGTTAGTTTAAAGACATCACGGTCGAGGTTAAGGACATCATAGTCCGTGAGTTTAAGGACCTCACTGTCCGTGAGTTTAAGGACCTCACTGTCCGATGTTAGTTTAAAGACATCACGGTCGAGGTTAAGGACATCATTGTCCAAGAGTTTAAGGACCCCACAGTCCAGTGTTAGTTTTAAGACATCACGGTCGAGGTTAAGGATATCATAGTCCATGAGTTTAAGGACCCCACAGTCCAATGTTAGTTTAAAGACATCACGGTCGAGGTTAAGGACATCATAGTCTGTGGATTTAGGGACCCCACAGTCTAGTGTTAGTTTTAAGACATCACGGTCGAGCTTAAGGATATCATAGTCCATGAGTTTAAGGACCTCACAGTCCATGAAATGTGTGGTTGTCGGGACCCGTCACCTCTTTGAAGACGTTGAGGAATTATAACGACAAATATCAAAGGAGTGAAGAGATGTACCCTTGAACTAAGGTGAGTTGGTTGAAAGAGCAGATATGCTCAGTTCAATATAAGTTGAGGACTTATGGCCAGAATTGGGCTAAGTCCAATTAAAAAAAATGTTTAACATTTTATTTTTGTTCTGGCTATTAAACCTTTATTTGCGCTCAGCCCTTTTAATAATGCTAGGCATTGGGCTCTGACATTTTTGTCTTGTATTGAATGCTTAGCATTCTTCAGAACAGATTGTGTTCTGACAACGCGCCACGTGGCGCGCCAGGCGCCTTGCGCCAGCTAAAAAGCGCATTGCGCTTCTGTCAGGTAGCACACACGAAGAGGACGCGTGTCGCGCTTAGCGCTAAGCGCTAGTTTATTAGCGTATTGCTTTTTTAATTTATGAGCGCGTTGCGCTAGTCTGTTGGCGCGCCAGCGAGTGACACGTGGCGCGCTTGGCGCTGAGCGCCAGCCCATGAGCACAGTGCGCTGTTTCAGAAGCGCAAAGCGCAAATGGTGTCTATGGTTGACACGTGGCATGTTTTGGCGCTGAGCGCCGATCCGAGGAGCGCAAAGGCGCAGTTCATGAGTGCAAGCCACTTTTCAGTTGCGCAAAGCCCATTTGATCAATTTTAAGATTAAGGAACAAATTTATGTTCTTCTTAAAAGAGGCTTTGCCTCAAGATCCAAGAACAAAAGTTCTTGTTTTATAAAAAGGGCTCTGCCTTTATAGATCAAAAATCTGTGAATGAAGTAAAATACTTCTATTATTTTTTTATGATTAGATCTTTTGATCTTTTTCTTTTTATCAAAAAACCTTGATGTTTTTTCAAATCTATGATCTTTTTAGAAGATGGTTCTTCTTTTTACGAGATGGTTTCATCTCTGTTATTCAAGAACACAGTTCTTTACCTTGAAAATGAAAAAAAATCTTCCTTTTTCTAAGAGCTTGCTCTTCTTTTTCTCAAAGTTTTGCAGAGGGTTTCTCTCTCTCCGTTTCTGTATATTTTAGACTTGAAGTCTAGGGGCCTTTATATAGGGCCAATTGATTTGTTGAATCGGTTTTAAGAGATCTTTCTCTGATTAATTTGTGAATATTTCCCACCGTTGGATCTTTGATCCTAAGGCTTCTATTTTACAGAAGATAATCTTCTTGTTTCAATAAGATTGAAAAATCTTTCCATAACAGAATTTTAGTTCTGATTAATTAATAATTTATTAGTAGTAGATCTTTTGATCTGACGGTGGGGAATTTTTAATTCTTGCGCTGGCGCACCTTGCGTTCGACACGTGGCGCGCAGCGCAACAGTGCTAGCGCACCCGTGTTTGACACGTGGCGCGCAGCGCGCAGAATCTGAAGCATTGCTTGAGCGCAGCGCAACTGCGCTAGCGCACCTGTGTTTGACACGTGGCGCGCAGCGCGCAGAATCTGAAGCGTTGCTTCAATTTAAATTTTGAATTTTGAAACAGAGGTTTGCTCTGATTGGGTGTGCGCTACCTAGGGCGCAGCGCACCTGGCGCCAGCGCGTCTGCGCTTGACACGTGGCGCACAGCGCGCAGCGCATAGGATCTGAAGCGTTGTTTCAATTTAAATTTTGAATTTTGAAATAGAGCTTTGCTCTGATTGGGGGTGTGCTGCCTAGGGCGCAGCGCACCTGGCGCCAGCGCGTCTGCGCTTGACACGTGGCGCGCAGCGCGCAGCGCACGGGATCTGAAGCGTTGCTTCAATTTAAATTTTGAATTTTGAAACAGAGCTTTGCTCTGATTGGGGGAAACAAATGCCCCCCCACCGTTGCGCTCACGTGGCGCACACGTGAGTGCAGCGGTGACAACATCTGAGCCCTTGGATCAACTCAGAAGTTGAAGAGGCGGTTCAGTGCCTATAAATAGGACGTTGGGTCCCTTAGATGATTTCCATCTTCTTCTTAAGAATTTTATTCAGAGCCTTGCTCTTCAGTTAAGAACTTTCAAGAGTCAGAACTCTTTTCAAACTTAGGTAAAATTAATTTTTTTTAATAAATTAGGGTTTTTACCCATTAACAGAGCCTTGCTCTTCATAGATCTTTGATCTAAAGAAAACTCTTTTAGGGTTTCATTAATAGAGCCTTGCTCTCATGAACCCATAGATCTAAAGAGATCTTTCTTGGGGTTTCTTAACCCATAAATCAGAGCTCTGCTCTTTTGATAATATGTAGATCTTTTGATCTTTGATGAAGAACTCTTAAGAGTTTTTTCATGGATCTTGAAGATCCCAGAATTTTTTAATTCTCAAGAATTAATTTTAATTAATCTTTGATGGATTTTCCATCATCATTACAGAGCTAGGCTCTTTAAGGAATTTTATTCCTTCATGATCAGAGTGTGACAAGTGTCACTCTGTCATAGAGCTTTGCTCTCAAAGGGAGATTTTCTCCTTTTTCCAAGGGATTTCTGATTTAATGAGAATATTCTTTGAGGATTTCCTCATTAATTGACAGTCTCATCCAATGATGAGGCTGTTTTATTAATTGATGCATTGTCATCTGGATTTTGTGGGTCCTCGTTTGGTCCCCTTTCCACTGCATTGCAGTGTAGTACAACTTTTAAAGTACCGAGTGTCAGAAATTAAAAATTAAATTACAACACTGACAGTTGATTTCTGTCCCCCCTTTTGCAGGCAACATGTCTTTCGATGCTTCGTTCCCGTTCGTTCGTTCAGAGGGAGGATTTCCTGGAGCACCCGTAGACCGGGAGGTCCTAGCTTTGATCAGAGACCATGATCCGGAACATAAGAATCTTCACCTTTGGGGGTCATAGTACAATCAGATTATCAGGGGTCGACAAAGCTTTTCATGTGCGGTACCCTCGGAGCCCATCACGGCAATCCATTACACCAACTCACCCCCGGTGAACTACGCCGTGGAGATGGTCAATTGGACTTCAGAAGGCCTTCTTCATCCCGCTATTGCTTCGATTCCCATTCAGCCTCCCATGGTTTTAGATACCTTGAGACGCCATATTTATCAAGGCGAGGCGCGGCCGTGGGGGCAACCATATAACATAGGTCTGATTCCTCGTCATCCGATCGGTTATCTGCAATGGGCCCGCTACATTCTGTCAGCGAAGAAGTCGCAGTTGGTGAGGCTTGGGTTGTATACCGCCGTTTATGCTTCTCTTTTCCAGTATCCTACGCTTCCCACCTGGTGGGTTAAGGCCTTTTTGGAGCAGTGGAATATCCCTACTCACACCTTCCTTTCACTGGACCGGGAAGTGTCAATCTCCTTAGAGGAGTTTGCAGAAGTTTCTGGCTTACCGGTCATAGGGGAGCATTATGAGGAGCTGCTTCCCACAGACGAATATGTCTTTGGTGCCAAGCCAGTGATAATGGGCCTTACTTCGGTGAATGCTGTTCAACACCAGTTTCCCAGTTTGATCAAAGTGTTGGATATCTACGAGCGCCTTTTCCTCGAATCTGGGAGCCGCGGGGTTAGTTTCGAGGATTTCATCGCTCGCTTCCTTCACCCAAAAGTCTTCTCGAAGGAGGCCGTTAAATTCGCCATGCTTGACGACCCTTTTGGCTTAGGTTTGGACAACCTGCCAGCGACGGAGGTACAGAAGAGTTTCTTCCTTCCCAACTCTCCAGTTGTTCCTTTTGCGGAGATTGCAGTCCCTGGGATGGATGAGGAAGCATTCTTTTTGGGATTTCTTGGGCTATGGTTGAGCTGGTTCGCGCTCCCGATGCACCTTCGCCGTATGAGGCCATCTGTCTTTTACCCGGCTCACCAGATGACTATTGGGGTGAAAGTGGCTGTCGGGGTCGCCGGCTTAGCCCATATGTATTACGGCCTTAGTCAAGCGGCGGATACTACTGAACCCGGAGTACAACATGTGAACTTCTTGATGCATTACTTCATGTCATGGCTCGAGTTACATGCACTTGGCGTTTTTGGTATCCATAGAAGGCCTTCATTCTATGACAGGTGCAGCTTCCCCAGGATTATGCGATTAGTCAGCGCCTCAATTGTAAATCCGTCGCCGCGGGATGCTAGAGGTTTGCTCCTTCATCCCCGCACGGTTGGAGACGGGACGACCTTTACCGACAAGGTGTTAACTGTCGGAAAAGAGTCTGCCACAACGGTGCGGCCCTTGCAGGACATTTTCAAAGATGGAGCCTCAGTTTTGACAGCTCGGGAGATCCTCCACTTATATTCTATCAGACCGGGCTTCCTGGTGTTTAGGTAAAATGATGCGACGCTTTTCATGAGATATAATCCGCATCGTTTTGCCCAACAATTGAGCTATAATCAAGGAGTGCCGCTGGAGGCTTTCTTGCTGGAACCCATCGCCACTGAAGAGGGGATGCGGAGTGTACTGCATCACTTTATGCGATTGAATACGGGCTCTTGCTTCTTTATCAGCGAGCCGAGTTGCGTCCCACGGATCCTTAATATGTATACGACATGGTACCAGCATTCGACGGGCGCCGTTATTAAGGAAGAAAGGCGGTTGCTGCTTGATCGCAAAAGTGCACCTCCTGCCAGTGATCGTAAAGTCCCTTTGAAGCGACGGATCGATGTCCCCCCTCCGCTAAGAGAGGTTGCTGCAGTTGAGCTTCCACGTGTGCTAAGCCCTACGCGTGGATTGCCCCATGCTCCTGTGGAGACGGTGGATGTGCCATCGGTTCCCCGTGCTCCCGTGGAGACGGTAAATGTAGCTTCACCCGAATCTGGCGTGGGCTCGGACATCGGGACTCACCGTCCTAAAGTGGCCACTAAACGCAAGTTGGTGCTGGCTGCGACCGGAGCTCGCGCACAGAAGAAGAAGAAGAAGTCGGTCCTCTCCCTTTATGCCGTACTCGGCCTAGAGCCTCAGGCTCCTCATACCGAAGGCCTAAGTGAATATGGAACCAATGAGGGTCTCTTCATAGCGCCAGAAGACACTGATCTCGATGCCGCTATTACTGCTTCTGCGCGACTCGCAAGCCACAAAGCGGAAATAGCCGCTCTCGTGCAATCAAGTAAATATTAGTCGCACTTTGTTTTTGCGTTATATTTTTATTTTTATTATCATGTCTTGACTGACATTCTTCCTTTTGTAACAGGCTTTACTACTGAAGAGGCTCTGGCGGCTTCCCTCAGGACCTTCGCGGAGGAGGAGAGGAATTGCGCTTTATTGGGCATTGGTATGTCTCGGCTCATTGAGTCTTTATTCTCTTTTTTATGGACAATCTAACCCTTTCTTTATCTCATCACAGAGACCACAATGCTGGTCCCGCAAGGTGACGCGGAGACTCTTCCCGGGCCAGCCACCGAAATCCCAGCCTCTTCGGTATTGCCGAAAGAGGCCTTACTCAAACGACCGATGACGGAAGCCTTGATGGCTCCAGAGGTAACCCTGGGTGCGGATGATGATGCTCTGTTGAGGGAGGCTTCTAGAAGGTCTTTTTTGACGGCCCGGGACGAAAGGAAGCGCCGGAGGCGCGCGGCAAGAGAGCGTAGTGCTGCTTTAGCTGTGGGTGCGGGTTCGAGCGCCGCTACCCCAGCTGCTACTCCTTCAGAGGAATCTCCGGTCGCCTTGTCTACTGCTTACGGACGGGCGGCACGTGCGGCTCGGGAAGCAAACGGTAAATCAACTCCAGGTAATGTGCCTTGAGGTTCCGTTGTCAAATTTTGAATTATCAGTTCTCATATATCTTATCTTGTAGGGCCGAGTGTAACATCCGAGTTCATTTATACCAATTCAGTTCCCCGTATTTCCTTATTGGTGGTATTTTCTTGATTTACCGTGTTTTGGGTGCGAATGGTATTTTACAATTTACATTGCATTCAACCCGACCCGCTTGCTTGGAACTTGTTCGATTCATGTTTATAGTTTAACTTGACTTGTTGCGTAGACTTGTGCATTTTCATAAATACTGCATATTGGCATTTTATCCAGAATTGCATCTTTTACCATATAACATTTTAAGTCACGCAAAATATTTTAAAAATACATTTCATAGCCTGCATGATACCCCTGACCCCGTGGTAGCATCCATGCATCTTGTTCTCGTCCCGTTCAGTGAAACGGACGTGTTAGGATGGCTACGCGCACGTACGTACATCCGTTCTTGGGGGTATGCATTTTCGTTATCCGAGCATTCATTTTTAATTTTAGTCGTCGTATATATTTTTCATATTTTAAATCTGAATTTTTGGACCCGACCCGGGTGTGTTTTGGAGTAAATTTGTATTTACCAAAATCTCAAAACGGACGATTATTATATCCTTATTATATTCTATGGTTATAAGTTTTATATTTTAAACTAAAAATATTTTTTAAAAATATACTAACCTCTTTACACAGATCACATAATCTTTACACAAATCACATAACCTCTCTCTCTGCATATTTTATTGATTCGAATGTATATTTTAGTGATCAAATCCTAACCTCACCCTCTCTCTATGCTGCCTATATATATAATATTTATATATATCTTTTCACCTCTTAATTTTTCCATGTACCCGTTCTCTCTCTCTCTCTTCTTCATCTTCTCAAAATTTCTCTTTCCCGCCTTCCGCGCTCGTGTGAACCCACGCCTGCAACCCTCGTCTTGTCATCGCGCTCGCCGTCGCTGCCTCTACCCTCGACCCCGATCTCCTCCCCTCTCTTCTACCACCTCCTCGCCGTCGCCTTCACTCCTCCCCTGCACATCCACCGCGATAGGACCTAGGAACCCAACTTCAGCACCTCGCCTGCGTCCACCTTGCCGGCGCCGCCTCTGCCCTCGACTTTGACCACACTCGTTCCTCAAGTTCTCTCGCCATCGTGCCCTCAACCTCGACTTGGACCACCTCCCATCAGCCTCCGATCCCCCTTGAGACCGTTTCCAGCCATTAACGCCGCCCGTCCTCCTCGGATCTCACTTCCGAAGCCGCCTCTTTCATCCACGAGAAGATTTGTGAAAATCAAAGAATCTCCTCCCGCTAATTCTGAAGCGTTGATAAGAGAGCCACACAAATACTTTGATCAAGTTATCATCACTGTTCGATCTGGAGATGGAGGTCATGGTGCAGTTCTTAGCATGCCCAACCAGGCCAAAAATTCTAAGTCTGATGGAAAACATGAGCAGGAGAGAAAGAAGGATAGGGGATTATATAAAATGGATTCAGATGAGTCACTAATTTTGCCAATTGGTGGTCATGGGGGCGACATAGTGATATATGCTGATGAGAGCAAAGAATATTTGTTGGATTTCATCAAAAACGTCGCTATAGTGCAAAACGTGGAGGGAACGTGGATGCCATGGGCTCTTTGACTTCGCATTTGCATGATGGGTTTGCTGCACCGACATTGAGAATACATGTGCCTGTAGATTAGCTTATTAGAGATTCCTGAACACAAAAGGAAAAAAGTTGATGGCGTTATCGAGTAATGCAATGAGAGATGGGAGTGACAAGTTGCCGGAATCCGGTCGTGCCGTCGACGATCCCGACGACCCAGCGAGCGTACCTGACCCGTGTGATCCCCTTGTACGTTGTTTGGATTCGTTCCGTGTACCGTGCGCGCGCCGCAACATTTTCCGCCGACGTGTGACGTTCCATATACCCATTTCTTGATCTGTCGAGGCAAGTGGAACTTGCTACATGCTATTCATAATATTTTATACTTATTTGATTACATGTGAAACCTATAGATTTAATCTAATGTCTCATGTTACATTTTAACATTCGATGTTCCATTATATCATTTTAGATTCAGAAATTGAGACATACCCTGTTGCATTTTAGTTAGCTATACATAGGACCCATATCCATTTTTAAATCACATAATGATTATTTACATAGCCCATAGTACCTTTTAAAATAGTTTATAACCTTTCAAACACCCGTTTGCATTCATCTCGTCTAGTATACATATTATTGCATCCATAGATCACTTGAATATATAACATTGAAATATTAACTTTCCACATTTGATAAATTATACTTTAATTAGTATTGGAACTTTAACTTTAGCCCTAATCATAACTGTGCATCTATATGCCTTAATATGTACCTGATTGCATATCACATTACCATGTTCCATTTTATAGTTCCATTAGTACCCCATGCTTGTTTTGTATACCCATGCTTATGTTAGTTGATTATGAGCACCCACATGACATTTTGTGCACCCCTGACATGACTTGTTACACCTACTACTTGACACGATATGGTACCGTGCACCTCTCGACATAACATGATACCTATATACTACCTGACTTGACCTTATGTACCATGGCTCTACCTGTTACCTGATCTTGTGACTAATGCCAACAAACCTGACCTGTTGTCCTTACGGACATTTCCTGTTGTCTATCCAGACAAACCTGTACCTGCCTGATCCTGTGTTGGCATTAGCTCCAGATTATTTAATACCTGACTTGAGCACATATAATTTGGGGGTATGGGGAAATCAATGATGAAACCTGACTTGTAACTCGACATTTCTATACCTTTTTTGATCAGTCTTACGGGCTAGGCCAGCCCCGGGGTGATGCTGCTAACATCACTCGTCATTACCTACCACCCTTTACTGCCTTGCGGCACATCTCGGATTCAGCCCGAGAGTCATAGACCGTGATCCCGGGCACGCACGGGATACTATTGAGTTACATCGATGATTCATCAAATTGATTTCAAAGACTTGAGAGTAGTTAACCCAATAGACCAGTTTAGATTACTCACTACACGTTACCCCACTGTCCTTACTTATATCACTGTTATGCATGTTTTATCATTTATACTTATACCTGCATGTATTTCTACCCCCTTTTATAGTATTGCTTGATATTATGACGCACTGACGTCTGGGTTTTGCATGGCCCAGATTCTCTACCTTTGTTGCAGACTGATCAGGAGTACTGCCGCTGTTAGACCGAGCGGTGAGGATCCTGTTGGTATCCAGTTTTACTTCCCAGGTGTTTTATTTATTGGATCTTTTGCTTCCGCATATTTTATTATTTCTTGACTCATTTATTCTGGCTCATGGACATGTATTAGATGGTTTAGTTTACTTTCCTGTTCTTGATATCTTTACAGCCGTAATGTGACTGTGGAGGGATTTTTCCTATCCACAGGTAGCATGGTTGGCTATGTCACGTGCCTATCTTAGCGTACTCTGGGAAGCGGGGCGTGACATGGTTCTTTTGGTTTCAGAGCCATGGGATATAGGTTAATCGGGTTTGATTCTTTTGTAGTTGGGTATTGGACCCAATACACGAATCAGAAAATCTGTGATTAGGAACATGTCCTGCCACATTGCTATCATGATTCTTGAATCATATCTTTCTCCTATCCTTTGCCTTGACGATATGCAAACCCCTTTGCATTTCGACTTGAAACCTTTTTGGTTCCCTATTGTTCCTCCCTGTTTCTTGATTCTGATACTAGGATTTGGGCGACTTAAGTGGAGTTATGTTATTGTACCTATGAACTGCAGCATGGTTACAATGCGGTACTCTATTTAAGTAACTTGGAATTCTAGTTTTGATTCATTTCCTTGTTTTATGATCGTTATATTACCTTGTTTCTCTTGTTTCATTGCTTACCAGTTATTGTTTTATCGCAAGCTTGAATCATGTTTACCGTGCTTAATCCTCTTCAGTATCTTGACTTCGGATGAAGTCATCTTGGTATCTTACTTGTTCATGTATTCCCCGCATTAGAATTATTCAATTCTGGTGCATCCCTTTGCTCGTTGTTGTCTTGGTAATGGATTTTCTCGGCACTTTCCACGCTCATATTGATTGTAAGGAAAGGAAAGTGATTTTACAGATTCCCGGACATCCGGATTTTGTTTTGCTGGAGGAAGCGGTTCTGTCGGGCCAGTCGAGTTTAGGGCTAAGCCGACAAACAATGTTCTTTCGTCGATGGAAGTTGAAGCGCCAGCTGTAGTTCGAGATTTCATAGACGTGTTCGAGGATATCTCGGGTTTACCGCCGAAACAAGATGTGGAGTTCGCAATCGATCTTGTTCTGGTGTAGCACCAATCTCAAAGGCGCACTATCGAATGGCACCAGTGGAGTTGGAAGAAGTCAAGAAGCAGATTACTAAATTACTTGAGAAGGGTTGATTCGCAGCAATAACTCGCCTTGGGGAGCTCCAGTTCTTCTAGTAAAGAAGAGGATGTCACAAGAAGGATGTGCATCGATTATCGAGAATTAAACCGGGTGACTATTGAGGACAAATACCCGATCCCTCGCATTGGCAAATTGTTCGAGCAGCTTAGTGGCATGAGGGTATTCTCGAAGCTGGATTTGCGATCCGGATATCATCAGATCTGAGTTAAATCAGAAGACATTTGCAAGACTGCGTTCAGGACTCGGTATGGATATTACGAGTACTTAGTGATGCCCTTTGGAGTAACGAATGCACCGGCGATATTTATGGACTTGATGAACCGAATCTTTTCACCATTCTTGAACCAGTTTATAGTAGTGTTCATTGATGATATTCTGGTCTACTCAAAGGAGTATTGAAGAGCATGCAAAACATTTGAAGATCGCACTGCAGACATTGAGGCAAGAAAGATTGTATGCAAAGATGAGCAAGTGTGAGTTTTGGCTGGAGGAAGTAAAATTTTTGGGGCATGTCGTGTCTGGAGATGGAATCACCGTTGATCCTGAAAAGATTGCAGCAGTTCGAGATTGGCCGATTCCGAAGAATGTTGCGGAGATAAGAAGCTTTCTTAGACTTGCCGGGTATTACAGTAGGTTCGTGGAAAATTTTGCTCGTTTGGCTGAGCCTTTGACTAAGCTTACGCGCAAGGAGGTACCATTAGTATGGACGGATAAGTGTGCGTCAGCTTTTGAGGCGTTGAAGCAGAGGTTGATAACCGCACCTGTTTTAACCGTACCAGACGGTTCCGGAGAATTGGTGATTCACAGCAACACATCTGAGAAAGGATTGGGATGTGTTTTGTTGCAGCATGGGAAAGCTATAGCTTATGCATCGAGGTAGTTGAAGACTCATGAGAAGAATTACTCAACTCATGATTTGGAGCTAGCAATTTGGCTTTGAAGATTTGGAGACACTACTTATTGGGCGAAAGGGTCGAAATATTCACCGATCACAAAAGCCTAAAGTACGTGTTCACTCAGAAGTAGCTAAATGTAAGGCAGCACAGATGGTTTGGGCTGATGGCTGACTACGATCTTGATCTTAAATACCATCCGGGGAAAGTTAATGTTGTGACCGGATATACTTAGTCGGTTGCCAGCAATTCAGATGTTGACTGCACTAAAGGAACTTATCGAAGATTTTCGAAGATTCGATTCGGAGGTTGTGCTACCACAATCTTCGAGACAGTTGATGCAGCTGCAAGTACAGTCGTCGTTGATCAAGAATATTAAGGCAGCGCAATTGCAGGACCCAAGATTGCAAAGTTTTCGAGAACAGGTTGAAGCTGGACTTCGAACGGACTTGTTAATTCATGGAGATGGTTCGTTGCGATATGGTAGCCGTTTGTGTGTGCCAAAAGGGGATAATCGTGAAGAAGTTATGAAAGAGGCACACAGTTCCGCATATTCCGTACATCCAGGAGGCACGAAGATGTACCGAGATATACGACAGTATTTCTGGTGGGAAGACATGAAACGGGAGATTGCCCGCTTTGTAGCGAAGCGCCTGGTGTGTTGGCAAGTTAAGGCTGAACATCAAGGATTGCTGGTTTATTGCAACCACTTCCGATTCCTCAATGGAAGTGGGAACATATAACCATGGATTTCGTGACGGCTTTACCGCGGAGTCTAAAAGGCAACAATGCAGATTGGGTGATTGTCGATCGATTGACCGAGGCAGCTCATTTCATACCATTTCAAGTTGGTCAATCAACAGAAGCTTTGGCAGAACGGTACATACAGGAGATTGTAAGATTGCATGGAGTACCGGTGAGCATCGTGTCCGACCGTGACACCCGTTTCTTATCACACTTCTGGAGGAGCTTATAGGAAAGTTTGGGAACTCGATTGAAGTTTAGCACAGCTTATCATCCTCAGACAGATGGCCAATCGGAGAGAACGATACAAACTCTTGAAGATATGTTGAGAGCTTGCATGATGGACTTCAAGGGTTCATGGGAGGATCATCTACATTTGGTGGAGTTTTCTTACAACAACAGTTTCCAGACGACTATTCAGATGGCTCCATTCGAAGCTTTATATGGTCGCAAGTGTCGTTCACCTGTTTGTTGAGACGATATTGGTGAACGGAGATTGTTGGGACCAGATTTCGTAGTGCAAACAGTTGAGAAGGTTAACGCTATCCGGAATCATAGGAAAGCAGCACAAGACCGACAGAAGAGTTGGGCAGATACGTCGAGAGAACCTCTAGAGTTCGCCGTTGGTGATTGGTGTTCCTGAAGATATCACCGACTAGAGGGGTGATTCGTTTCGGAAGTTGAAGAAAGCTCAGTCCTCGATTCGTCGAACCATTTGAGATTTTGGAGCGTGTTGGTAAGGTAGCGTATCGATTGGTGTTACCGCAATCCTTGGCGAATGTTCATGACGTGTTTCACGTATCTCAACTCCGTAAATATGTTCGAGATGAAACACACGTATTGGATCATTCAGAGCTGACTGTACGTGAAGATTTGACTTTTGAGGAGCGACCGATATCAATTGTGGATCGAAGAGAAAAGGTTCTTAAGTACAAAGTTATCCCTCTTGTACTTGTTCCTTGGGGTAATCGCTCACATGGAGAATCAACTTGGGAACGAGAAGATGAAATCCGGCAGAAGTTTCCGCATCTATTCTTGTAGTTTGATTGATTGTTTATCCGTTCTTGTTCTTGGAATTTCGAGAACGAAATTATTTTTGTAGTTGGGTATAATGTAACACCCGAGTTCATTTATACCAATTCCAGTTCCCCGTATTTCCTTATTGGTGGTATTTTCTTGATTTACCGTGGTTTGGGTGCGAATGGTATTTTACAATTTACATTGCATTCGACCCGACCCGCTTGCTTGGAACCTGTTCGATTCATGTTTATAGTTTAACTTGACTTGTTGCGTAGACTTGTGCATTTTCATAAATACTGCATACTGGCATTTTATCTAGCATTGAATATTTTACCATATAACATTTTAAGTCACGCAAAATATTTTAAAAATACATTTCATAGCCTGCATGATACCCCTGACCCCGTGGTAGCATCCGTGCATCTTGTTCTCGTCCCGTTCAGTGAAACGGACGTGTTAGGATGGCTACGCGTACGTACGTACATCCGTTCTTGGGGGTATGCATTTTCGTTACACGAGCATTCGTTTTTAATTTTGGTCATCGCATATATTTTTCATATTTTAAATCTGAATTTTTTGACCCGACCCGGGTGTATTTTGGAGTAAATTTGTATTTGCCAAAATCTCAAAACGGACGATTATTATATCCTTATTATATTCTATGGTTATAAGTTTTATATTTTAAACAAAAAATATTTTTTAAAAATATACTAACCTTTTTACACAGATCACATAATCTTTACACGAATCACATAACCTCTCTCTCTGTCTCTCACTGCATATTTTATTGATTCGAGTGTATATTTTAGTGATCAAATCCTAACCTCACCCTCTCTCTATGCTGCCTATATATATAATATTTATATATATCTTTTCACCTCTTAATTTTTCCATGTACACGTTCTCTCTCTCTCGCTCTTTCTCATCTTCTCAAAATTTCTCTTTCCCGCCTTCCGCGCTCGCGTGAACCCACGCCTGCAACCCTCGTCTCGTCGTTGCGCTCGCCGTCACCGCCTCTACCCTCGACCCTGATCTCCTCCCCTCTCTTCTACCACCTCCTCGCCGTCGCCTTCACTCCTCCCCTGCACATCCACCGCGACGGGACCTAGGAACCCAACTTCAGTTCCTCGCCTGCGTCCACCTTGCCGGCGCCGCCTCTGCCCTCGACTTTGACCACCCTCGTTCCTCAAGTTCTCTCGCCATCGTGCCCTCGATCTCGACTTGGACCACCTCCCATCAGACTCCGATCCCCCTTGAGACCGTTTCCAGCCATTAACGCCGCCCGTCCTCCTCGGATCTCACTTCCGAAGCCGCCTCCTTCATCCACGAGAAGATCTGTAAAAATCAAAGAATCTCCTCCCGCTAATTCTGAAGCTTTGATAAGAGAGCCACACAAATACTTTGATCAAGTTATCATCACTGTTCGATCTGGAGATGGAGGTCATGGTGCAGTTCTTAGCATGCCCATCCAGGCCAAAAATTCTAAGTCTGATGGAAAACATGAGCAGGAGAGAAAGAAGGATAGGGGATTATATAAAATGGATTCAGATGGATCGCTAATTTTTCTAATTGGTGGTCATGGGGGCGACAAAGTGATATATGCTGATGAGAGCAAAGAATATTTGTTGGATTTCATCAAAAAACGCTGCTATAGTGCAAAACGTGGAGGGAACGTGGATGCCATGGGCTCTTTGACTTCGCATTTGCATGATGGGTTTGCTGCACCGACATTGAGAATACATGTGCCTGTAGATTAGCTTATTAGAGATTCCTGAACACAAAAGGAAAAATGTTGATGGCGTTATCGAGTAATGCAATGAGAGATGGGAGTGACAAGTTGCCGGAATCTGGTCGTGCCGTCGACGATCCCGACGACCCAGCGAGCGTACCTGACCCGTGTGATCCCCTTGTACGTTGTTTAGATTCGTTCCGTGTACCGTGCGTGCGTCGCAACTTTTTCCGCCGACATGTGATGTTCCATATACCCATTTCTTGATCTGTCGAGGCAAGTGAAACTTGCTACATGCTATTCATAATATTTTATACTTATTTGATTACATGTGAAACTTATAGATTTAATCTAATGTTTCATGTTACATTTTAACATTCGGTGTTCCATTATATCATTTTAGATTCAGAAATTGAGACATACCCTGTTGCATTTTAGTTTGCTATACATAGGACCCATATCCATATTTAAATCACATAATGATTATTTATATAGCCCATAGTACCTTTTAAAATAGTTTATAACCTTTCAAACACCCGTTTGCATTCATCTCGTCTAGTATATATATTATTGCATCCATAGATCACTTGAATATATAACATTGAAATATTAACTTTCCACATTTGATAAATTGTAGTTTAATTAGTATTGGAACTTTAACTTTAGCCCTAATCATAACTGTGCATCTATATGCCTTAATCTGTACCTGATTGCATATCACATTACCATGTTCCATTTTATAGTTCCATTAGTACCCCATGCTTGTTTTGTATACCCATCCTTATGTTAGTTGATTATGAGAACCCATATGACATTTTGTGCACCCCTGACATGACTTGTTACACCTACTACTTGACACGACATGGTACCGTGCACCTCTCGACATGACATGATACCTATATACTACCTGACTTGACCTTATGTACCATGGCTCTACCTGTTACCTGATCTTGTGACTAATGCCAACAAACCTGACCTGTTGTCCTTACGGACATTTCCTGTTGTCTATCCAGACAAACCTGTACCTGCCTGATCCTGTGTTGGCATTAGCTCCAGATTATTTAATACCTGACTTGAGCACATATAACTTGGGGGTATGGGGAAATCAATGATGAAACCTGACTTGTAACTCGACAGTTCTATACCTTTTCTGATTAGTCTTACGGGCTAGGCCAGCCCCGGGGTGATGCTGCTGACATCACTCGTCATTACCTACCACCCTTTACTGCCTTGGACACATCTCGGATTCAGCCCGAGAGTCATAGACCGTGATCCCGGGCACGCACGGGATACTATTGAGTTACATCGATGATTCATCAAATTGATTTCAAAGAGTTGAGAGTAGTTAACCCAATAAACCAGTTTAGATTACTCACTACACGTTACCCCACTGTCCTTACTTATATCACTGTTATGCATGTTTTATCATTTATACTTATACCTGCATGTATTGCTACCCCCTTTTATAGTATTGCTTGATATTATGACGCACTGACGTCTGGGTTTTGCATGGCCCAGATTCTCTACCTTTGTTGCAGACTGATCAGGAGTACTGCCGCTGTTAGACCGAGCGGTGAGGATCCTGTTGGTATCCAGTTTTACTTCCCAAGTGTTTTATTTATTGGATCTTTTGCTTCCGCATATTTTATTATTTCTTGACTCATTTATTCTGGCTCATGGACATGTATTAGATAGTTTAGTTTACTTTCCTGTTCTTGATATCTTTACAGCCGTAATGTGACTGTGGAGGGATTTTTCCTATCCACAGGTAGCATGGTTGGCTATGTCACGTGCCTATCTTAGCGTACTCTGGGAAGCGGAGCGTGACACCGAGCCTTACCAAAGAAGTGGCGGCGACCGCTGAGCCTGAGGGAGCGGTGGAGGAGGTAGCTGCTATTCCCGAACCCGGGGCGGCGGTAGGCGATGTGGCCGCAATTGCCGGGCTCAAGGTAGTGGCTGACGTGACGGCTACCACGGCTGAGCCTAAGGCGGTGGTGGATGAGATGGCTACAATTACTGAGCCCGAGGTGGCGGCGAGCGAAATGGGTACAATTGCTGGGCCCGAGATGGCCGCTCTTTCTCAAGAGTCGGGCACCGACCCGATCATCGCTCTTCCCGCCTACGGTTCTTTGCCGTCTCCCGGCGTCGCAAGCATGACGACGACTTTCGTGGAGTCAGGGGACGAGGCGACGGGAGGTGAGACCACCCCGATGGAGGAGGGAGACGCCGTTGTTGTATCAAGTGACGCCCTCGTCACGGTTCCGGCTGGCGACTCATCAGGTAGATTTTAGGTCACCGCCCTTTTTTTATTCCGCAATCTTTTTCAATCTTTCCTGACAGAGTTTATCTTGTTTCTAATGCAGGTGCGGCTAGTGCTGATGTCGCGCTACCAGAGGCAGCGCCGTCAGTTACCGCCCTGACGGTGACCACCTCTCTACCTTCTCTCGCATCGTCTCAGATGCTGGAAGGTATGGATTTGTGACCTATCAGTCTTATCTCTAGGCTGTATAATTCATGTACTGACGTTGCGTTTTTGTAGGAGTCTTTTTTGACCACCTGTACCAGGTGCTGCACCCCCACTTCTCCTTCCCGTCGGAGATTGCTTCATTCAGTGGCGCTGGTGAATACAGCCTTCAGTTAATGTTCTTTCTTTTACCAACAGTGAAATCATTTCTGATTCTTCTTTGCCTTGATTGCAGCACTATAGATTGAAGGAGGAGATGAGAGAACAATTGCGCCATTGGTCCTTCCGGTTTTGCCACCTGCTGCAGCTGGTATAGTAAATCCCATTGTTCATGAACCTCTTATACTTCTTAAACCGTCATCTGATTGTGATTTGTTTTGCAGCGGTCGCTTCGACTCAGGCCTCTTTCGAATCTCGCATCATGATGCTGGCTGGGCCCTTTTCCAGACGTCCATCCTCAAAAGGTGTTGTGACCAGTCTGCGTATGCTGAGTGAATACGTCGAGGAGCTTGACGCGGAGGCTCCTACATCTGCCGCAGATTTTGCTGCTGAGGTCAATCTAATGCTGGCGACGCTTATGAATTTCCATAATGAAGGCGTCGTCGAGTCTTAGGTTAATCACTACAGGAAGATTGAGGCCTGTCTGCATGAGCTTGAGCTTATGCGTCCTGCCCCTGAGACTTAGGCTTTGAACTCCCAGCGGGCCACATGGGTTGAGCAGAGTGTTCCGTTCCTTCGCCATTTCGAACGAGAGGCAACCCTTAAGCGAAAGGAACGTGAGGCGACTGCTGCTGAATCTGCCCAACTGCGCGCTGAGGTTGCAGCTAATGCTGCCCAGCTGAACACCATTTTTGAAAACCTTCAACGATGTATCTTAGACGGGCTGGTGTTGAGGAAGAAGCTTGATCTTAACGAGCAGGTCGCGCAGAGTCAGGAGGCTGCCCAGCAGGAAGTTGATCAGAAACTCTCATACTGTTTGCAGCAATGGGCCCAAGTTGAAGCAGAGCTGGCCGCGGCGGCTGATCGTGAGGAAGAGCTGAGAAGAGTGCGCGAGCAGCTAGCTGGTCTATTGAAGGCGCTTCCCTCCCAATAGCTGTTTTTGTATAGATTGAACACTTGTAATCTTTGAACAACATGTATCCATTTTTTATTCTTTTATACGATTTGCCTTGTACTCAATTGAATTCATGAATAAAAGATACACATTTTTTTTGTTATACTGTTGCTTTCTTCTCCTTGCTGTGTTGTTTGCCATGTGATTTTAGCAAGCGCGGTCTGTAGATAGTATATAGCTGTCAGTCTTGTACTCTTTGTAGGGCGGTGATGGCTTAGAAAACAGGGTTATGATCTGTCACCTAAGACTTTTCAACTTTATGAGCCGTGAGGGTCTCATAAAGAATTTTCTCCCTACGAGTCGAGAGGATCCCGTAGGTGTAATTTCTCCTTAGGAATCGTGAGGATTCCTAAGTGTGTTTTCTCTTGAGAGTCGTAAGGATCTCACAAGAGAATTTTCTTCCTTACGAGTCGTGAGGACTCGTAAGTGATTGATGAGTTGACCTACTCCCGAGTCAAAGCATTGCCTCAACAGGGAAGTCGGGGGTTGACTTTGGTTTGTCTGTGCACCGCCGAGTCATGGAACTGGGAACTTTGCCGCAGCTCCGCGTTGTTGACGTTGTATATTCCTGCAGAGAGACTGATTTCTCTGCGGGTCAAAATGAATCGAGATGCTCTCGTCAAGGACGCTGATTTTCCTGAATCGAGGTTTTTGCCAAGGACACCGATTTCCCTGGAGTCGAAACGAATCGAGGTATCCCTGCAAAGACACTGATTTCTCTGCGGGTCGATGCGAAACGAGGTGCTCTCGTCAAGGACGCTGATTTCCCTGAATCGAGGAGGTTGCCAAGGACACTGATTTCCCTGGGGTTGAGACGAATCGAGGTATTCCTGCAAAGACACTGATTTCTCTGCGGGTCAATGCGAATCAAGATGCTCTCGTCAAGGACGCTGATTTCCCTGAATCGAGGAGGTTTCCAAGGACACTGATTTCCCTGGGGTTGAGATGAATCGAGGTATTTCTGCAAAGACGCTGATTTCTCTGCGGGTCGATGCGAATCAAGACGCTCTCGTCAAGGACGCTGATTTCCCTGAATCAAGGAGGTTGCCAAAGACACTGATTTCCCTGGAGTTGAGACGAATCGAGGTATTCCTGCAAAGATGCTGATTTCTCTGCGGGTCGACGCGAATCGAGATGCTCTCGTCAAGGATGTTGATTTCCCTGAATCGAGGAGGTTGCCAAGGACACTGATTTTCCTGGGGTTGAGACGAATCGAGGTATTCCTGCAAAGACACCGATTTCTCTGCGGGTCGATGCGAATCAAGATGCTCTCATCAAGGACGCTGATTTCCCTGAATCGATGAGGTTTCCAAGGACACTGATTTCCTTGGGGTTGAGACGAATCGAGGTATTCCTGCAAAGACGCTGATTTCTCTGCGGGTCGATGCGAATCAAGATGCTCTCGTCAAGGACACTGATTTCCCTGAATCGAGGAGGTTTCCAAAGACACTGATTTCTCTGGGGTTGAGAGGAATCGAGGTATTCCTGCAAAGATGCTGATTTCTCTGCGGGTCGACGCGAATCGAGATGCTCTCGTCAAGGATGTTGATTTCCCTGAATCGAGGAGGTTGCCAAGGACACTGATTTCCCTGGGGTTGAGACGAATCGAGGTATTCCTGCAAAGACGCTAATTTCTCTGCGGGTCGACGCGCATCAAGATGCCCTCATCAAGGACGCTGATTTCCCTGAACCGAGGAGATTGCCAAGGACACTGATTTCCCTGGGGTTAAGACGAATTGAGGTATTCCTGCAAATACGCCGATTTCTCTGCGGGTCGACGCGAATTGAGGTGCTCTTGTCAAGGAGGCTCCTGAATCGAGTTTTTTTATAAAGGACACTGATTTCCTCGAAGTTGAAACGAATTATTTCCGAGACGGAGCGTTGATCCTGCAGGGAGGTCATTGGTTGACTCCAGGTTGTCTGTGAACCGTAGAGTTTTGGAACTGGGGACTTTGCCGTGGCTCCGATTAATGGTGTAGCATTTGTGTCCTGCTGGAATGAGGAGGCACACCATTGTTGGTCTTCGGGCCATAGATGTGGCTATCGATATTTGGAACTAGGGACTTTGCCATGGCTCCGTTTGTTGGTGTAACATCTGCATCCGATTGGAGGGAGGAAGAATGCCGGTGTTGATCTCTAAGTTGTCGATGTTGACGTTGAGACCTTGAAGCCAGGGATCTTCCTTCGTTTCATTTATTGACATTGTGTCTGCAATAATGCGACAAATGTCGAGATTGTCTTTAGGTTGTCTATGAACCGTCGAGATTTAGCTTCGCTTCGACGAAGCCTGGTTGGACGATATGGTTCCCTTCTTGTTTGTGCCCATGGATTGTATACAGGAGTCAATGTGACCTCACCTGTAAGGCAAAAAGTTTTATTGTTTCATCATTTTTTTTATTCTTTCCGCGATGCTCTATCATTTCAGCTTTTATATCGCGAAGGTCGCAATTGCCCAATCATTTCGGCTATTTTTCGCAGTGCCCAATCATTTCGGCTATTTGTTTTATTTACTCATTGCTTTTTATTGTGAGTTGCCCAATCATTTCGGCTGTTTTGCATGCATACATTTTTTTTACTTGCTGATTTTGTTGCAAATTGCCCCATCATTTCGGCTATTTCGTATGCATGTGTGGCTCGCTAGCTTTTTGCCACAAGCTTGGGATTAGACACCGATTTCGGCATCAGCACCGCTACAACTGGGATATTGCCAGGAGCGAATCATCATTTGCCTCTGTCGATATCGAACAAAGATGGCTTAGCGAACAGGGTCAGGATCCTGTCAACTAAGGCTTTTGACTTCATGAGCCGTAAGGGTCTCACAAAGGTATTTCTCCCTGCGAGTCGTGAGGATCTCGTAGGTGCGTTTTCTCCTTAGGGATCGTGAGGATTCCTAAGTGCATGTTCCCTTATAAGTCGTAAGGATCTTACAAGAGTGTTTTCTCCTTATAAGTGAAGAGGACTTACAAGGGTTGTTCACCGTGCAGACATATCCCTAGTCACGGATGGGACTTTGTTAGGGAAATGTTTATTCGCACCCGTGGATTGTATACAAGGGCCAGCATTGAGCCGCTTGTAAGGCAGTACCGGAGGTTGTGGTGGCTGCTTAAGAACAGGTTCAGATCCCTGTAGTTTAAGACTTTTGAATCTTATGAGCCGTGAGGGTCTCATAAGAGGGTTCTCCTTACGAGTTGTGAGGATCTCGCAAGTGTAATTTCTCCTTAGGAATCGTGGGGATCCCTAAGTGTGTTGCTCCCTTGTGAGTCGTAAGGATCTCATGCGGGTGGTTTCTCCTTACAAAGTCGAGAGGACCTTGCAAGTGTCTTTTAACGAGATTGCACCCTTTTCGGGTTTTCACAAAACTCGCCGGTGGTCCTGCTGTTTTTACTCTCGGAGCCCTTTCGGGTTTTCATCCGTACCCATTTTGCTTATGGACGTACCATTTTTTCTTTTTCTTTTTTCTCTTTTTTTTATTTTAACGAGGCTGCACCCTTTCGGGTTTTCACAAAACTCGCTGGTAGCCCTGCTGTTTTTACTCACGGAGCCCTTTCAGGTTTTCATCCGTGCCCATTTTACTTATGGACGTACCATTTTTTCTCTCTCTCTTTTTTATTCTTTTTTTTATCACGTCAGCCTTGGGATGCTGCGGTCCGTAGTAGTTTATAGACGTCTCGGTCAGTTGCAAGTTTTAGGACATTGCGATCCATCGTTAGTTTAAGGACGTTTCGGTCCGTTGTTGCTTTGAGGCGAAGTTTCGCCGGATGCTTTATGAACACGTAGGTTTCTCTTTGATAGACCTTGTCACATAATCCAAAGGTTTTGGCACTGCTCCTGCCCCCAGCTCCTCTGCGTTATCTCCTAACGCCGAGTGAGCTGCTTTGTTACTTAACTACAGATGAGCGATCATGTGGCAATTTGCCACATAATCTTCGGATTCTTCTGACAAGTCGTCTCCCTCATCATTGTTGTTATCTTCATTCTTAAGGATGTGACTGAGGAACTCTTGAAGTGTGACTGGGGTTCGCGCCCTCCGGTTGTATTCTTTCAGCGCATCAATATGCTTTTGCAGGTCCGTGCGCTTGTCGTCGGGCTTCACGGGCTTTTTGGTCTTCTTCTCTTTCTTCGAAGACTTTGACGGCTGGGCCTGAGCGTTTTGTCCACCATCGATATTAATTCCCAATGCTGGGCGTGGTTTCAGCATCCCCTCGATGATCCCCGGCTCTAGCGGGCTTTTCCACCTGATCGCCGGGCGTGTTTGAAGATCTTTCAGCATTCTTTTAGTTTTTGTCGAAAGAACAACTTCCCATGGAGCTTCCTCTATGAATGAGCACGATGCCCCCGGCATGTCCATCTTTTCCGGAGCATGTGGTTGTGGCGGGTTCACCTTCCAATTTTTAGACAACGCGAATTTGCCTTGCCGGTATTGGTCTTCAACCCAATTTTTGAAGACGTAGCAATCTTCGAGTGGATGGTCCAATACTCGGTGGTAGGGGCAGTAATTAGGATCGTTGACATCGTTCGGTTGCGTTGGGTGTCTCGATTCCGGTAAAGTGATGAGCCCATTGCGCACTGCTAGTTTAAACAGTTTCCTTGTTTTATCCCGGGGAAACGAGTAAGGACGTCTCAACTTCTCATCGAGGGATTGCCGCTTGTTGCTTTGGCGAACAACCTGTTTCGGGCCACCCGGTTGTTGTTGAGCGTTGGCGACGAAGGTTGCTTTCCCTTTCCCCTTTTCATTCCAAGGCTCAGTCTTTAAAGAGGAAGGCCTATGGCCCATCTGGTCCATTTGGACCAGCTTGTCAATCAAGGCCTGGAAGGTGGTCGGCTTGAAGAACATCATGAATTGGGATATGGTCGCCTGAGGGCCGAGAGTACCCACGAACATGCCTACCGCAAGAGCCTCTTCGATGCGCTGTTCGCACTTCGACCATAGATTCCGCTACCGTATTGCGTACTGGACCCAAGTTTCTCCCGGCTTCACCCTGGCATTGATCAGTGCCGTGATTGGGGTACGTTCACTAGCACTCGCGAATCGCTGGGTGAATAACAACTCCATTTCTGCGAAAGTTTTGACGGAGTCGTTTGGGAGTTCGGAGTACCACTCAAATGCCGTGTCCGACAGGTTGCCGACGAATTGGCGGAGCAAAAGCTTATCATCACCACCGGTGTTGCCACAAAGAGCCCTGAACTGAGCGACATGTTGATGAGGATTGCCTGTCCTTTTGTACACATGGAATTTGGGGATCGTGTAGCCCGGCGGGTACTTTATTTGATCATACCAGCCTGGATACGGTCGCCCAGTTCTAACAATTTGCCCAGCCGCTTCATTCTCCTGGTGAACTCGTATCTGCTGAATGATGTAATCATGCAGGGCAGCTTTGGAGATTGTCTCTTCCTTGGCTGTTGACAGAGCAGACAGAGGATTTGATGTCTCTCCTCTATCATCTTCAATTATTACTAGAGGATCTTCGGCTGGGGGATCCGGCTGGATCATCATGCCCACCATATCTTGGAATAGAAGGGCCATTTGCTTTATATTGGCCGCCTGTTCTGCGGCCTCTTTGTCCTTCTTTTCGAGGACTCTGCGAAGGAAGTCAGTGTCAGTTTCTTGTTCGTGACGCTGTTCTGATGATGCCTCCGGGCTTTCTTTTGGCCCGGTGAGTGCGGCCATCGCAGTCAGCATCTCCTGAAGCTTCTGCTCCTGTTGTTCCTGAGCTCTTGTGATGGATCGGGTGAGTGGTCGGTGGCCCGTAGAAGATCGGCTATCTTCTTTCCCGGATGCCATATAAATAGTATGGACCGTTATGCCCCCAGACTTGGGGCGTTTAGTCTCGGCGTCTTTCCGATTTGCCGTAGTTATAGGGGCTTTCTCTGGCCTCCTTCTTTTCTGAGTGGTTGACGTTGAGGGGGCCGTTGCGGCGGGCACCCAGGTGGTTGTCGTCCTTTGTGTTTTGACAGGACGGTTCTCTTCCTTCTGAGCCTTCAGCTTCTTCTGTCGGCGGAGATAGTCCTGATCGATCACCGAGTCCTGGACCCGTTGCCAGACTTTGTAAACTTTGGAGGACAGCCGTTGAGGAGATTGGTCCAGCTTCATTTTTGTAACATTCTCCACCGGAGGGGGAGATCTTTTCAGTATGGCGGTAGGAGAGTCCCTGCGCACCTTGTTCAGCAGCTCAAAGCTGTTCCTAGTTGGAACAACAGCATTGATTTCCACCGTTGGGGCTGGTGGAGTTAGCCCAGAGGGGGAGCTGCCCCCAGCTTTCCTCACTCGGCACCAATGGCGATGTCGAGCATGTCGAGCCGATGGTGTTGGTTTGGTGATGGGGATGTCTTTGTCTTGCCCTCTATCCAGGTGAGGGGCTGTTGCCGGCGTCAGCCTGTTGAAGACTGATGTCCGTTAAGAAGCGGTATCCAACCGGTCAAAAGCAGACTTCTGAGCAGGGACAGGAACCGTAGTGGGAACCGGAACAGCCAGTCTTGTAAAAACTGACCCTTTGGTAGGAGAAGCCGCCTTGACGACTTCAGGAGCAGGGATGGCTATCCTCTTTGGAACAACCTTCTGTGGGATTGCAGGCTTCATCATGGGCCCGCATGGACTTTGGCCCAATCTGGCGAAGACCGGGGCGCTGGAGCTGAACGACCATTGAGGGGGGCCGCGGTAGTAGCAAGCCGATCAAAGAACGACTTCTTGGGAACTTCTGGTGTTGGTATAGGGGTGCTGAAGCTCATCGGCGGAAGCATGGTCCAGAAAAACAATCCAGTGGTGGCCTGAGTCACCTGGTCCACCGGCATTGTGAACAAGGAAGCTGCTTGGGGCCCTTAGGCTATGCCTCCAGATGAGGCGGAGCGCGAGTTGCAGCTGCAGTTGGAGCACTTTACGCAAGTAGATGCCATTGCTGTTTTGCTTTCTGCGCCAAGCAAGAAACCAAATCTTAGTAACTCGAACCCAAGGGCAACCATTAGCAAACCGCGATTGGTTTGCGAACACGACACTCAAAGTGTGAAGTGGAAAGAGGAAAAGGTCCCACCGGGCGTGCCAGAATCTGTTTACCGCCGGAAACCGGGAAGACGAATGTCTTGCCTGAATCTGGGGGCAGATGCTAATTGGTGCTATCCGTCCACCTCTTCGAAGATGCCAAGTTGATTTATGGCACCATGTATCGAAGGTTTAAACGGATGCGGCCGTTGTAGCAGACTTCGTCAGATTCACCCTCGTTTGAGGGGTTTTTGATTGTGGGGACGCTCTTCCATGCAGGCGCAAGCCCCTGCAGTTAATTACGCTACCGCATCGCGGTAACAACTTTCTCCTTCTCCGTATGGTCACTTCGTGTCGTGGGTGTTTGTTTTGTATTTGGTTGCCCGCGGATTGTATATGGAGACTAAGTTATGTTGTCGCCCGTAGGGTGTGGACTAGTCCAAATCCGTATCTTTCTTAGATTTGGGTTTGGGGGTTTGGGTTTAAGGATACGTTAGCCTCATTTGAGACTAAGATCAACTTAAACGTTTGTTAAGAATACGTTAGTCTTATTTTAGACTAAGATCAACTTAATGGGATCGTTTAGATCCAACAAAAGAGCAATTGGGCTCTATTGTTTAGTTTAATGACATTGCGGTCGGTTAGTTTAAGGACATTACGGTCCATTGGTAGTTTAAGGACATCTCGGTCCACTGTTAGTTTAAAGATATCGTGGTCGAGATTAAGGACATCATAGTCCATGGGTTTAAGGACCCCACAGTCCAATGTTAGTTTAAAGACATCACGGTCAAGGTTAAGGATATCATAGTCCATGGGTTTAAGGACCCCACTGTCCAATGTTAGTTTAAAGACATCACGGTCGAGGTTAAGGACATCATAGTCCGTGGATTTAGGGACCTCACAGTCCAGTGTTAGTTTTAAGACATCACGGTCGAGGTTAAGGACGTCATAGTCCATGAGTTTAAGGACCCCACAGTCCAGTGTTAGTTTTAAGACATCACGGTCGAGGTTAAGGACATCATTATCCATGAGTTTAAGGACCCCACGGTCCAGTGTTAGTTTAAAGACATCACGGTCGAGGTTAAGGACATCATAGTCCGTGAGTTTAAGGACCCTACAGTCCAATGTTAGTTTAAAGACATCACGGTCGAGGTTAAGAACATCATAGTCCGTGAGTTTAAGGACCTCACAGTCCGATGTTAGTTTAAAGACATCACGGTCGAGGTTAAGGATATCATAGTCCAAGAGTTTAAGGACCCCATAGTCCAGTGTTAGTTTTAAGACATCACGGTCGAGGTTAAGGACATCATAGTCCATGAGTTTAAGGACCCCACAGTCCAATGTTAGTTTAAAGACATCACGGTCGAGGTTAAGGACATCATAGTCCATGGATTTAGGGACCCCCACAGTCTAATGTTAGTATTAAGACATCACGGTCGAGGTTAAGGACATCATAGTCTATGAGTTTAAGGACCCCACAGTCCAGTGTTAGTTTTAAGACATCACGGTCGAGGTTAAGGACATCATAGTCTGTGAGTTTAAGGACCCCACAGTCCAATGTTAGTTTAAAGACATCACGGTCGAGGTTAAGGGCATCATAGGCCGTGAGTTTAAGGACCTCACGGTCCGATGTTAGTTTAAAGACATCACGGTCGAGGTTAAGGACATTATAGTCCATGAGTTTAAGGACCCTACAGTCCAGTGTTAGTTTTAAGACATCACGGTCGAGGTTAAGGACATCATAGTCTATGAGTTTAAGGACCCCACAGTCCAATGTTAGTTTAAAGACATCACGGTCGAAGTTAAGGACATCATAGTCCGTGGATTTAGGGACCCCACAGTCCATTGTTAGTTTTAAGACATCACGGTCGAGGTTAAGGACATCATAGTCCATGAGTTTAAGGACCCCACAGTCCATGAAATGTGTGGTTGTCGGGACCCGTCACCTCTTTGAAGACGTTGAGGAATTACAACGACAAATATCAAAGGAGTGAAGAGACGTACCCTTGAACCAAGGTGAGTTGGTTGAAAGAGCAGATGTGCTCAGTTCAATATAAGTTGAGGACTTATGGCCAGAATTGGGCTAAGTCCAATTAAAAAAAATGTTTAACATTTTATTTTTGTTCTGGCTATTAAGCCTTTATTTGGGCTCAGCCTTTTTAATAATTCTAGGCATTGGGCTCTAACATTTTTGTCTTGTATTGAATGCTTAGCATTCTTCAGAACAGATTGTGTTCTGACAACGCGCCACGTGGTGCACCAGGCGCCTTGCGTCAGCTAAAGAGCGCATTGCGCTTCTGTCAGGTAGCACACACGAAGAGGACACGTGTCGCGCTTAGCGCTAAGCGCTAGTTTATTAGCGCTTGCGTTTTTAATTTATGAGCGCGTTGCGCTAGTCTGTTGGCGCGCCAGCGAGTGACACGTGCCGCGCTTGGCGCTGAGCGCCAGCCCATGAGCGCAGTGCGCTGTTTCAGAAGCGCAAAGCGCAAGTGGTGTTTATGGTTGACACGTGGCATGTTTTGGCGCTGAGCGCCGATCCGAGTAGCGCAAAGGCGCAGTTCATGAGTGCAAGGCACTTTTCAGTAGCGCAAAGCGTATTTGATCAATTTTAAGATCAAAGAACAAATTTATGTTCTTCTTAAAGGAGGCTTTGCCTCAAGATCCAAGAACAAAAGTTCTTGTTTTATAAAAAGGGCTCTGCCTTTATAGATCAAAGAGTTGTGAATGAAGTAAAATACTTCTATTATTTTTTTATGATTAGATCTTTTGATCCTTTTCTTTTTATTAAAAAACCTTGGTGTTTTTTCAAATCTATGATCTTTTTAGAAAATGGTTCTTCTTTTTACGAGATGGTTTCATCTCTGTTATTCAAGAACATAGTTCTTTACCTTGAAAATGAAAAAAAATCTTCTTTTTTCTAAGAGCTTGCTCTTCTTTTTCTCAAAGTTTTGCAGAGGGTTTCTCTCTCTTCGTTTCTGTATATTTTAGACTTGAAGTCTAGGGGCCTTTATATAGGGTCAATTGATTTGTTGAATCAGTTTTAAGAGATCTTTCTCTGATTGATTTGGGAATATTTCCCACCGTTGGATCTTTGATCCTAAGGTTTCTATTTTACAGAAGATAATCTTCTTGTTTCAATAAGATTGAAAAATCTTTCCATAACAGAATTTTAGTTCTGATTAATTAATAATTTATTAGTAGTAGATCTTTTGATCTGACGGTGGGGAATTTTTAATTCCAGCGCTGGCGCACCTTGCGCTAGCGCACCTGCGTTCGACACGTGGCGCACAGCGTAGAGCGCAGCGCAATAGTGTTAGCACACCCATGTTTGACATGTGGCACGCAGCGCAGCGCAACTGCGCTAGCGCACCTGTGTTTGACACGTGGCGCGCTGCGTGCAGAATCTGATGCGTTGCTTCAATTTAAATTTTGAATTTTGAAACAGAGCATTGTTCTGATTGGGGGTGCACTGCCTAGGGCGCAGCGCACCTGGTGCCAGCGCATCTGCGCTTGACACGTGGCGCGCAGCGCACAGGATCTGAAGCGTTGCTTCAATTTAAATTTTTAATTTTGAAACAGAGCTTTGCTCTGATTAGGGGTGCGCTGCCTAGGGCGCAGCGCACCTGGCGCCAGCGCGTCTGCGCTTGACACGTGGCGCGCAGCGCACGGGATCTGAAGCGTTGCTTCAATTTAAATTTTGAATTTTGAAACAGAGCTTTGCTCTGATTGGGGGAAACAACAGCCTATGTCAATCCTGACCCCGTGAGAAGCGTCCAGAGTGGATCCTAGTCCTTGCGGAACACGGCTATGTGAATCCTGACCCCGTGGGAAGCATCCAGAGCAAATTCTGGTCTAGTGGAACACGGCCTATGTCAATTCTGACCCCGTGGGAAGCGTCCACAGCGGAACCTGGTCCTTGCGGAACACGGCCTATGTCAATTCTGACCCCGTGGGAAGCGTCCAGAGCGGAACCTGGTCCTTGCGGAACACGGCTATGTCAATCCTGACCCCGTGGGAAGCGTCCAGAGCAGAACCTGGTCCTTACGGAACACGGCTTATATCAATCCTGACCCCGTGGGAAGCATCCAGAGCAAATCCTGGTCCCATGGAACACGGCTAGAGTCAATCTCGACCCCGTGGGAAACGCCCAGAGCAATTTCTGACTCCGTGAAATGCGGATAATGTCAATCTCATCAAACACTTACGGGTCCTCTCGACTCGTAAGGAAGAAAACTTTCTTGTGAGATCCTTACAACTCCCAAGAGAAAAACACACTTAGGAATCTTTACGATTCCTAAGGAGAAAATACACCTATGAGATCCTTTCGACTCGCAGGGAGAAAAGTCTTTATGAGACCCTCACGACTCATAAAGTTGAAAATCCTTAGGCAGCAGATCTGAACTTGCTGCCTAAGCTATCACTACCTCTCGAAGAATTCAAGACGGAATATTCTCTATCATCTACAGGCTATGCTTACTAAGGTAACATGCCGGCAACAAAGAAAAGAGAAGAAAGCAAAAGATAACACAAGATAGTACGAAAGAAATGTATCTTTTATTTATAAGTTCAATTGAGTACAAGTTACATCATATGAAAGGATAAAAAAATGGATACATTCTATTCAAAAATTACAAATGATAATTGGTACAAAAACAACTATTTGGAGGGAAGCGCTGTCAGTAAACCAATCAGTTGTTCACGCACTCCCTTTATCCCCTTTTCATGGTCAGCTGTAGTGGCCAACTCCGCTTCGACCTGAGCCCGTTGCTGCAAGTAAGATGAAAGTTGCTCATCACTGACCTGCTGAGCTGCCCCACGACTCTGCGCATCTCGCTCGAAAAGGTCGAGTTTCTGCCTCAGCGTTAGCCCGTCAGAGATGCATCGTAGAAGGCCCTCAAAGATAGCTTTCAACCGCACAGCATTGGCATCAACCTGAGCATGCAGTCGAGCAGATTCGCTTGAAATCTCTTCACATTCCTTACGCTTTAAGGCCGCTTCTTGTTCAAAATGGCGGAAGTAGGGAGTGCTCTTCTCGACCCACGCAGCCCGTTGAGAGTTCACAGCCAGGACCTCAGGAGCAGGACATCCAAACTCGAGCTCATGCAAACAGGCCTCAATTTTCCTGCAGTGATTAACCCAAGACTCAACGACCCCCTCACTATGAAAGTTCACAAGCGTCGCCAGCATAGGATTCACCTCAGCAGCAAAATCTGCAGTGAATGTAGGAGCCTCCGCATCAAGCTTCTCGATATAATCGCTCAACATGCGCAGACTATTCACAGCGCCTTTTAAGGATGAACGCCTGGAAAAGGGGCCCGCTGGTATTATGATTCGAGACTCGAACGAAGCTGAAGTCGATGTCACTGCTGCAAAACAAATCATAGTCAAATAACGGTTCAAGAAATAGAGAAGCTACATGAACAATAGAGTTTACTATACCGGTTGTGGCAGGTGGCAAGGCTGGGAGTACCGGTGGCGCAACTATTCTTTCATCTCCTCCTTCAATCTGTAGCGCTGCAGTCAAAACAAAGAAGAATTAGCAACGACTTGGCGGCCCATAAAAGAAAAGAGAGGACATTAGCTAGAGGACTGTACTCACCAACGCCACTAGATGAAGCAATCTCCGAATGGAAGGAGAAATGTGGGTGCAGCACCTGATATAGATGATCAAATAGAACTCCTGCAAGGGTGTAATAATGCAATGCCAGTACCTAAAGTATATCGCTTACAATGAAACCGATAAGTCACAAAACCGTACCTTCTAGCATTTGGGAGGATACGGGAGAAGGCAAAGGGGCGGCCACCGTCAAAGCAGCAACTGGTGATGCTTCCTTGGGTCGCACAACCTCAACGCTCACCACACCTGCATTAGAAATGAGAGAAATACTGTCAAAAGAGATTGGAAGGGATTGCAGAATAAAAGAGAAAGCAATAACCCAAAATCTACCTGGTGAGTCGCCAGTTGAAACCGTGACAAGGGCGTCACTGGGTGCAGCGACTGCTTCACCCTCCTCCATCGGAATGGTTTCGCCGCCCGTAGCTTCATCCCCCGACTCCATGAGAATCGTCGTGACACTCGCAGTGCCCGACAACGGTAAGGAACCGCAAGGTGAGAGAGTGGCAATTGGAGCAGTTCCAGACTCTTGAGAAAGAGTGGCTAACTCAGGCTCGGTAGTTGCCGCCATCTTACCCACCACTTCCTCATCAAGACTCGGCCTTGCAGGATAGGATATATGAGAATCTGAAAATTAAAACTTTGACAAAAGAACTCAATGTTACGTTACCTTAGGTCGGTCTTTTAACTGCTTCCCGAGCCGCACATGCTTCCTGTCTGTGAGCGGTAGACAGGGCGGCCGAAGCACCCTCTGAAGGAGTAGGGGCAGGGGTAGCAGCGCTCGAGGCTGCACCCACGGCCAAGGCGGCGTTACGCTCCCTTGCTGCATGCATTCTGCGCTTCCTTTCTGCCCGGGCCGTGAGAGCTGATCTTCTCAAGACCTCCGTCAAGGGAACGTCATCGTCCGCGCCAAGAGTTACCTCTGGAGCCGTTATGGAATCCGTCATCGGTCGCTTAAGTAAAGCCTCTTTTGGCAGTGCTGAGGAGGCTGGGACTTCGATAGCTGGCTCTGGAAGCGTTTCCGCATCATTCTGTGGGATTGGCATTGTAGTCCCTACGATAAGATGAAAAAGGGGTCAGATTGTCTATAAGAAAGGCGAATGAAGGCGCAATGATCCGAAATATACCAACGCCCAGCGAAGCGCGAATCCTCTCCTCCTCCTCAAAAGTCTTGAGGGAAACCGCGAGAGCTTCTTCAGTAGAAATGCCTGTTAAAGACGAGGTGTCAGTCAAGGCATGATAATATAAAAATATATATAATAGCAAAAAGATGCGACTAAAGATTACCTGACTCAACAAGGATGATCATTCCTGCTTTGTGGCTAGCCATACGCTCGGAAGGTGCAATGGCAGCCTCCAGATCAGTATCATCTGGCGGCATGAATAGACCCTCGTTTGTCCCATATTCGCTCAGGCCCATGCTATAAGGAGCATGAGGCTCCTGGCCGAGTACAACGTCTGCAGAGAGAATCGATTTCTTCTTCCTCTTCTGCGAGAGAGTGCCCGTAGCCGCTAGCACAAGCTTAGGCTTGGTGGGCACCTTGGGACGACGAGTCCCGATATCTGAACCCATACCAGATTCGGGAGACGCCACAGTCACCGTTTCCATAGGAGCACGGGGTATCGGTAGCTCAGGCCTATCATGCGGGACCTTGACCGCAACAACTTCTCTTAAGGGAGGACGGACAATGGTCCGTCGCTTCAGAGGGACGTTTGGATTACCGGCAGGGGGTGCACCCTTGCGGTCGAGCAACAATTTCTTTTCCTCCCTGATGACGGCGCCCATTGCGTGTTGATACCACGTCACGTATACGTTTAGGGCCCTAGGAACACAACTTGGTTCACTAATGAAGAAATTGGACCCCGTGTTTAGGTGCATGAAGTGGTACAAAGCGCTCCGGATACCCTCCTCAGTATAAACTGGTTCTGCCAGGAATGCCTCGAGCGGAACGCCCTGATTATAACTTGATTGCTGGCCAAAATGGTGGGGATTATATCTCATGAACAGAGCCGAATCGTTCTGCCTGAATACCAAATATCCCGGCTTGCTGGAGTATAGATGGAGAATTTCCCGAGCTTTCAGGGTAGAAACTCCATCCTTAAAGGTGTTCCGCAATGGCTGCACCGTCTTAGCGGACTCCTTACCGATGGTCATAACCTTATCAACAAAGGTCATGCCGTCCTCGACGGTACGTGGGCGAAGGATTACACCCCGAGCCTCTCGCTAACTTGGCTCCACAATGGAAGCATTGACCAGCCGCATGATCCGTGGAAAATTGCAAGTTTCATAGAAATGAGGCCGCTTGTGCATTCCAAAGGCACCAAGCACATGTAATTCAAGCCATGAGGTAAAATAATGCATCGGGAAGTTCACGGGCTGCACCCCCGGCTGAGTAGTATCGGCCGCCGAACTAAGGCCGTGATACAAATGAGCCAGCCCTGCAATTCCAACAGCAACTTGTCTCCCTTCAACCATTCGATGAGGTGGGTAGAAGACTGACGGCCTCATTTAGCGAGGGTGTATGGGAAGCGCAAACCAGCCTAACCACAAACCGAAGAACCCTAGAAATAACGCTTCCTCATCGATGCATGGAGCAACAATTTCTGAAAAAGGGACGATCGCAACGTTTGGAAGAAAGAATCCCTTTTGATCAGCTTCCAATATTGGCCGGCGATCCAAACCAAAGCCGAAAGGATCATCGAGTTTGGCAAACTTTTCACCTTGTCGCGATAAAACTTCTGGGCGAAGAAAACGGGCGATGAAGTCCGCAAAGCTAACCCCATGGCTCCCAGATTCAAGAAATAGGCCTTCGTAAATGTTTAGCACCTTGATCAAGCTAGGGAATCGGTGCTGAATGGCATTCTATGGGTTTAGACCCGTCATCACCAGTCAGGTAGCGAAAACATATTCATCGGGGGCAAGATCTCCTCATAATGCTCCCCTCTGACAGGCAAACCGGAGATATCCGCAAACTCTTCCAGAGAGATGGAAACTTCCCGATCTAGCATAAGGAAGGTATGAGTTGGAACGTTCCATTGTTCCAAGAATGCTTTGACCCACCATGCGGGAGGTGTGGAATACTGGAACAGAGAAGCATAAATCGCAGGATACAACCCAAGCTTCAGCAGTTTTGACTTCTTTGCCGATAGGATATATCGGGCCCACTACAAGTATACAGCTGAGTGACGGGGAGTCAGACCTATATTGTATGGCTGTCCCCAAGGGCGCGACTCACCTTGGCATATACGCCGCCTTAGAATATCCAAAGCCATAGGCGGTTGTACAGGTATTGCAGCCATAGAGGGATGAAGCCAACCCTCTGAAGTCCAATTAACCACCTCCATAGCATAGTTCACCGGGGATACGTCAGCATAATGAATCGCCGAGATAGCCTCTGAAGGTGTTGCGCAAGAGAAGCTGCGTCGACCCATGATGATCTGGTTATATCATGTTTGTTAGTGTATATGCCCTAGAGGCCATTGCTGTATCATACTAGTTTGTATATTACTTAATGGAAGCTTGGGATATTCACCTTGTATATACAATCTTGCTCAAAATAGTAGTATGCTACTTGGTTTGTTTCTACTTCAATGTGTACATGTGTTTATTTTATTATCACTTATACGCATTAGTGGAGCCCTTAGGATCTTTGCTTGATTACCAGCGTTGTGATGGCAGTCACACTAGTGGGGCTGGGTAATCTATAAGCACATCCTTATGCACGTCCCTAGTCACAGGACTATCGAGACAGGGCATCGATACTCCGGAGTAGACTAGCGCATGCGCTTCTCATCCCAGATTGGGAGATGGTCTGTCCCACAGCCATCAGTACGTCGTACTGGAGATAGTATGCGGGTGCTCGTTGGGTTACGAGTACACTGGACAGGACTCGTCGGGAACTGACCGGTTGGTATTATACCTATCGTCAGTTATCAGTTCCCAGGTGACATGAGTACAGCTTAGTCCGCTGACTTGACACTGTCACTTCGCCTCGAGTGTGTTCCCACTGTACTTTGATTACTACCCTACCACGGCTCAAAGGAGTTGTGCAAACAGGTGGTAGTTGGGTGCAGTCCCGAAGCACTTGGAGGCAGTGACGGTTAGACAGGATTCGTCTCTCCCGGTATTGGGGGTTGACATCGCGCTGTGTCTAGGAGAGCCATTACACGAGTAGTCCCTGGCCAGGGAAAGCGGGATATACTGGTAGGCTTCCAGTGTTATCTCAGGGTGTATTGGGCTTCACTCCGACACGACTTGTACCGCTATTAGGGGACTGACATTTACCGCCCCCCTAGGCCCGCCATGCGATGTATCAGACGAACAGACCGGACTGTACGGAGATTGTCACATTCAAGCTCAGTAGGAGTTCAGATGGGTTTCACCTCGTCAGTCTTCTTGTCGGCATCTACCTGGGGACCGTTACGCACAGCTAGTGCCGCTTGCGGTCTGTGGTTAAACCCACTGCCAGCGTAGTGTCGAGTCTTTAGAGTCCCACACAGAAAGCTATTCTCCTTTAGGCAAAAGAGTAGAGGTCGCATGGTTTTGCGACAGGTCGCATGGTTTTGCGACAGGGTTCAGTCACATCCGTGCACTTGTGCACGTTTAGTGTCCGGACAGTTTACACTAGCGGGCTTTGGTTTAAGCCAGATCCTAGTGTACGTATTGGGATTGGTTTTATCCAGTTTGCATCCGTGTTCCTCGGAACGCGGATGCGGGTGTGTATGCACAGTTGACGGAGAGACAGAGGCAGAGGATTCTCATTAGGGTTGTTGACCGTTGACCGTTGACTTTTTGCTCAACCCTAATGAGAATATGATATATGATTAACAATTATATTAATTAAGTATTATGGTGACTTGGTTGTTGAGGGATTGACTTTGTTGACTTGTTGACTTTGTTGACCGGTTGACTAGGCTTGACTAGTTGACCATCATGATAACAATAGCTATCATTTCATGGCAAAGACTTTTGCTTGCTTGCTCTCTTGTGCAAAATGAGTGCATGAAATGATATGGCTATTGTTGCTTAAACCATCACATAATACTTGATTGCTATGATGTGTTATGATGGTTATGGATTATGAGAGCCAAATGAGAAAAGTCTTCTCTCATTCTATCATTCTCATTCTCTCTCTTGTTCTTGAGCTCTCATCTTTCTCCTCTTGCTCTCCCTCTCTTGAGTCTATGGTTCACTTGTCTCATGAGTTGAGAACCAAGAACCATAGATAAAATCCCAAACAAACTCTTCTCTACTCACTCTAGTTCACAAGGTTTAGCAAACCGAGTGAACTAGTTTCTTCAAAGTTCGAAGAAGGAGCCAAAAGTAGAAGCTTTCAGGTGGATCTATCTTCGGCACAAGAAGATGACGGGGTGAAGCCGATCCGGACAACCATCGAGGCTTGAAGACGAAGAGTTCAAGAAAGAAAGGTATAACCCCCTAACCGAGTAGTTAACAACTCCTAGTTAGGTTGTTAGTTAGATGTTTAACAAAGATCCGGTTTTGAGTCCATGTTACCACCTCTAGAAAATTGTTTTTCACCAAATTCCGCATGCCCGAAAGTACCGGGAGAGGTAGTATGGACTTACAGTGGTATCAGAGCCTAGTTAAACTCTACCTAACATGTTAGCATAGTAACTAGAAATTCGATCGGAGAAAAAGTCGCGAAATACACCCGGATTTCAAACTTTCTGTCGATTTTCAAAGTGCTGCAAAAATTATTTGAGATATACCAAAAATCGACTCAGGGTTTTTAGAGTATACTGTAGAAAGACGGTCCCCTGATCTCATCAAAGAGCCGCGGTTCCGCGGCCGTCTTGGCTCCTCTCTGGGTCTTCTTTGCTACAGTATGCTTATAGGGGTATTTTGGGATTTTTGGAATATATATTTTCTGCCCAGATTTTCCAGAACGAAAATTTTGTGTTTGGGGCCTGAAAATCCGTATTTTTGATCGAACTTCTAAAAGACTTAAGCTGACGGGTTTTTCTGTGATGTGATATTTGTATTGAACGTCTGCTAATCGCTATATGGCGATTAGTGGGGGTTATACAAATCTGTGATCTGTAATGTTATTGGAATGTGTATATGAATTCATTGGATTGTCGCGGGTGAATAGCCGGGGGTTGTGAGACGAGAGTTTTCTTTTCTTTCAATTCATGTAAATTTGTAAATTGATGTAATAATTATTTGTATGGCCGCACAACCGGGTCGGGGTTGTAGCCGTCATTGTATAATTTCTTTTTACTGTTTTTGCTCCTAGGATAGACCCATGGAGGGGGTGCACAAACTACCGGGTATGCCGAAGTGCCGAGTGGCCTACTCACGGAGTTGAGGGAGGTTGCTTCGCTTCGGGTACTTGGCGGGAAGTTTGCCGCACACGTAGGGGTCTTGGGTGGGGTATTGGCTATTCACCGCGACCGTGTAATCTGCTTTTCGTTACAGCCTCGTACGAATTGCGGATTCCTAGTATATCCAATGTGTTCATCTGTGATCTGAAATGGCTATCATTGCAGTATATCTATATATGATATTATTTAGGCGTTGCTTATGTTTTACAGCCGCGCTAGCCCAGCCCCCGCTCTGTCGTTAGTTAAGTAACCTAACGGGTAATGACGGGGCCCCGTGGCGAATGCGAATGGCATAAGCGTACGTCATATTTTGGTTGTTTTCTGCAATGGTAGGATAAAATGATGGGACGCATTAAAAGAACTAATGCAAGGATATCACGCATTAAAAGAATTAATGCAAGAAAATAAACCAAGTTAAAATCGTTGGAACACTTTCGGAAAACCACTCGGTTCTTTTCAAAACTAACTTTTAAATGCGGAGCTTGAGCCACTCCTTTTAAAAGCTATCTCGTTCCATCGATTATATCAAGTTCACTACGTTCACGGTTTTGCCAAAACCATTCGTAGCCCTCCGTCGTTTCACATGAATAGTCAATAGTATTCAAGCTGTGTATGTTGGCCAAAGTCAAGGCATAGTGATTGGTAGCTATTGGGTATTCATGTGTAGCATAGATAGATGCGTTGGTTTGGGACAGTCGTACTGCCATTTTGGCCAAAGTCAAGGGTAGGTACGGATGGATCCAAATTAACCTGGAGAATGACGGGTAGAACTTGACATGTGACTTATGATATTTTGGCCAAAATCAAGGTCATAAGAGCATGGGGCAAAAATCCACATCAGAAGTTTCAAAAGAACTGAAACTTGCTAGTGTTGCATACCATTTGGAGTGTGATAATTCTGGTAGGATTCCTTCAGTTTCGTCACGCGATGATATTTAGATCCCGATCCTACTGTGAGTATATGCTACTCCTCGGGAAATTTCTTACTTAACGATCAATGCTATAAACCAAGTAGGTGTCTAGAAAGGTGTTAGCGGGGCTACGCCCCCAGGGAAAAGAGGTTATTTAATTAAGGAACTTCGTGAAAGCGTTGGAAAACCTCCCTCGAAGTACCGACACTGGCCTGGCTGAACGGTTAAGCAAGTATTGTACGGTGAGATTGATCCTGACTAATTCTTCCTTTTTGGTTTGAGGAGGGATTCGAGAAACAGTGGGAGCCATCCTGTTTAGACAAACTAAAAACCATTCTAAACTTGCAAGAGCATCAAGCTGAGTGTTTCTTCTCTCTCCTAATTGCAGCGACCAATCGACATGACTGGACTTAAGTTACTTCTAGATAAAAACATACTGACAGGGCCAAACTACAAAGATTGGCTCAGGAATGTCAAGATGGCAATCACTTACGACAAGCTGGGGTATCTTCTTACCACCAAAGCTCCCCCTGTCCCAGGTCCCAAAACCAGCGTCGCGGATAAGGAAATCCGTAAGACCTGGGAACTAGACTGCGCGAAGGACAAGTGCCTCGTTCTTGCCTCTATGGACAATGAACATCAGAGGAAGCACGAGAATATGGACCTAGAATCCATATTTCTTCATACAAAAGAACTGTATGGAGAGCAATCTCGTATCGCAAGATACGAAGTGTCGAAGAAGTTATTTTCGGCAAGATTGGCCGTCGGATCATCGGTAGCGGAACACGTGCTTAAGATGATTGGCTACATTGAGGAGCTCGCGGACCTTGGGACCACGTTGGAGAATGAGCTCTATACGGACTTGATTCTCCAGTCCCTTCCTTCCACTTACGCCCAGTTTATACTGAACTTCAACTTACAAGACAAGGAAGTTGAACTTTCAGAACTCCTCAACATGCTGAGGAGCGCAGAGGGCACCCTACAGAAAGGTAGGGAAACATCCACTTTGTTTGTAGGAGGATCTTCTTCTTCTAGGTCCAAGGCGAAAGCCAAGGGAAAGAAGAAGAAAGCCCCCGCCAAACCAAGAGGCGGTGTTAGTAAAGTGGATGCGAAGGGAAAGACAAAAGCAACAAAGAAAGTGGGAAAGCTTGTGGATAAGGAAGAATGCTTCTATTGTCATAAGAAAGGACACTGGAAGAATGATTGCAGGGCTTGGAAAGCCAGGATACAGGAATTGAAGCAGATTGCAGCTTCAGCTTCAGGTGTGTATGTTATTGAAAACTGTCTTTCAATAAACTCTACTTCCTGGGTATTGGATACCGGATCAGGATCTCATATCTGTAATTCTTTGCAGGCGTTGATAAACCGTAGGGTTTTGAAAGCAGGTGACATGACCCTCAAAGTTGCAAACGGGGCAAGCATGGATGCTAAGGCCGTGGGGGACTATCACCTGGGAATGTCATATGGACATGTTTTGGTTTTGCGTAATTGCTTTTTTGTACCCAACGCAACTTGTACTGTATCTTTGGTTTCTAAAGAAGGTTATGAATTTGCGTTTGTAAGTAATGTTGTAAACATTCACCTTAATCAAGTTCTGATTGGGTCAAGTACATTAAGCAATGGTATATACGTATTAAACCAACCACAGATTTTCAATGTCCAGAATACACACAAAAGAAAGTCTCCAGAAATAAATCAGACTTTCTTGTGGCATTGTAGACTGGGTCACATCAATGAGAGAAGGTTGACGAAGTTACATACAGAAGGATATTTGAATTCGTTCGAATATCAATCGTATGCCACTTGTCAATCCTGTCTCAAAGGAAAGATGACAAAGACTCCGTTCACTGGACACGGAGTAAGAGCGAGCGAGCTCTTGGGACTCGTACACAGCGACGTGTGCGGCCCAATGTCTACACATGCGCGAAGCAGTTATTCTTACTTCATTACTTTTACGGATGACTTTTCAAGGTACGGTTATGTCTTCTTAATGAAACATAAGTCCGAAGGCTTTGGAAAATTCCAGGAATATAAGAATGAAGTAGAAAAACAAACCGGCAAAAGTATCAAGATCCTAAGATCGGATCGAGGTGGTGAATACTTAAGTGCCGAGTTCCTGGACTATTTAAAAGAGAACGGAATTCTCTCTCAGCTTACTCCTCCATACACTCCGCAACATAATGGTGTATCGGAGAGACGGAACCGAACCCTATTGAATATGGTACGGTCCATGATGAGTAACGCTGAGTTACCGCGATCATTCTGGGGGTATGCACTAGAATCAGCTGCATACCTTTTGAACCGAGTTCCCACTAAGACTGTGCCTACTACACCATATGAGATGTGGTGTGGGAAGAGACCCTATCTTAATCACATTAAGACATGGGGAAGTCCAGCTTTTGTCAAAAAGCAGCATGCGGACAAGCTCGAGGCACACTCAGTACAGTGGAAGTTCGTGGGATATCCAAAGAACTCCAAGGATATTTCTTCTATTGCGAAGAGGAACAAAAGGTTTTTGTTTCTCGTCATGCCCACTTTTTAGAACACCAGTTCTTAGAAAAGGAAATTAGTGGGAGTGGGAGCGCAGTAGAACTGGAAGAAATTCCAGAACCACGAGCTATTACTGAAAGCTTAGTGGAACCAGAGGGTTCAAAAGAACAGGACATTCCTACGCCGCTCCGCAGGAGTAGTAGGCAGTCTCATCCGCCCGAGAGATACTACGGTTTTCTCATAGACGGGGATAGAGAGGATTGCATCATAGATTATGATGAGCCTACTAGCTTCCAGCAGGCCGTTCAGAGCGTTGACTCAGTAAAATGGCTGGATGCAATGCGGACCGAAATGGAGTCCATGTACACCAACAAGGTATGGACGTTGGACATTGCTCCAGACGGGGTAAAACCCGTAGGATGCAAGTGGATCTTCAAAAGGAAGATTGGTGTAGATGGACAGGTTGAGACCTATAAAGCTAAACTGGTTGCAAAGGGTTTTCGTCAAAGACCTGGTTTGGACTATGACGAAACCTTTTCTCCAGTAGCTATGCTGAAATCCATTCGGACCCTTCTTGCCATTGCTGCCTTCCACGATTATGAGATCTGGCAAATGGACGTAAAGACCGCTTTTCTAAATGGAAATTTAGAGGAGTGTGTCTATATGGACCAACCAGAGGGTTTCATTCAGAGTGGGAGCAGCGGAAAGGTGTGCAAGTTGCTTAAGTCCATCTATGGACTAAAGCAGGCATCGCGGAGTTGGAACATCTGTTTTGATGAGACGGTCAAGGAATTTGGCTTTATCAAAAATCCAGATGAACCATGCATCTACAGTAGATTTGTAGCGAGAACTGTAGTATTCCTCATTTTGTACGTGGATGACATTCTCTTAATAGGAAATGACATTCCTATGCTACAATCTATCAAGGGGTTCTTGTCACACAGGTTCTCCATGAAAGACCTGGGTGATGCCTCATACATCCTGGGGATCCGGATCCATCGTGATAGATCCAAGAGGATATCAGGACTTTCACAGTCCAGCTACATCGACACCATACTGAAAAGATTCAGAATGGAAGATTCCAAGCGCGGTAACCTACCGGCTTGTCACGGGATCACCCTCTCTAAAGAGATGTTTCCCAAGACTGATTTGGAGAGGGATCGCATGTCTATTATACCCTACGCTTCTGCGGTAGGCTCTATAATGTATGCGATGTTGTGTACCAGACCGGATGTAGCTTATGCACTGAGTGTGGTAAGCCGGTATCAGTCAAACCCTGGGGAGAAACACTGGATAGCGGTAAAGAACATTCTCAAGTACCTGAGAAGGACTAAGGAGATGTTCTTGGTGTATGGCGGAAAAGACCTCCAGATCGAGGCCTTTGCTGACTCCAGCTTCCAGAGTGACAAGGATGATTCCAAGTCCATGTCGGGTTTTGTCTTTACCCTCAATGGAAGGGCGGTGTGTTGGAAGAGTTCCAAACAGGAAACCGTTGCAGACTCGACGATGGAAGCGGAATACATCGCTGCATCTGATGCCGCAAAAGAAGCTGTCTGGATGAGGAAGTTCTTGAAAGAACTTCAGGTGGTTCCGTCCATTGTTGATCCAATACCTCTGTATTGCGACAACAACGGGGCTATAGCTTTAGCGAAGGAACCCAGGTCCCATCAGAGATCCAGACACATCTTGAGGCGGTATCACCTGATCAGGGAGATCGTGGATCGCCAGGAGATCGAGGTTCGGAGGGTTGCTTCAGAAGAAAACACTGCAGATCCATTCACCAAGGCCTTGCCCCAGACTCAGTTCGAGCGGCTGATCGAGATGATAGGTCTTCGATACGCCAGTACATGGCCTTAGTGCAAGTGGGAGATTGTTAGTGTATATGCCCTAGAGGCCATTGCTGTATCATACTAGTTTGTATATTACTTAATGGAAGCTTGGGATATTCACCTTGTATATACAATCTTGCTCAAAATAGTAGTATGCTCCTTGGTTTGTTTCTACTTCAATGTGTACATGTGTTTATTTTATTATCACCTATACGCATTAGTGGAGCCCTTAGGATCTTTGCTTGATTACCAGCGTTGTGATGGCAGTCACACTAGTGGGGCTGGGTAATCTATAAACACATCCTTATGCAGGTCCCTAGTCACAGGACTATCGAGACAGGGCATCGATACTCCGGAGTAGACTAGCGCATGCTCTTCTCATCCCAGAGTGGGAGATGGTCTGTCCCACAGCCATCAGTACGTCGTACTGGAGATAGTATGCGGGTGCTCGTTGGGTTACGAGTACACTGGACAGGACTCGTCGGGAACTGACCGGTTGGTATTATACCTATCGTCAGTTATCAGTTCCCAGGTGACATGAGTACAGCTTAGTCCGCTGACTTGACACTGTCACTTCGCCTCGAGTGTGTTCCCACTGTACTTTGATTACTACCCTACCACGGCTCAAAGGAGTTGTGCAAACAGGTGGTAGTTGGGTGCAGTCCCGAAGCACTTGGAGGTAGTGACGGTTAGACAGGATTCATCTCTCCCGGTATTGGGGGTTGACATCGCGCTGTGTCTAGGAGAGCCATTACACGAGTAGTCCCTGGCCAGGGCAAGCGGGATATACTGGTAGGCTTCCAGTGTTATCTCAGGGTGTATTGGGCTTCACTCCGACACGACTTGTACCGCTATTAGGGGACTGACATTTACCGCCCCTTAGGCCCGCCATGCGATGTATCAGACGAACAGACCGGACTGTACGGAGATTGTCACATTCAGGCTCAGTAGGAGTTCAAATGGGTTTCACCTCGTCAGTCTTCTTGTCGGCATCTACCTGGGGACCGTTACGTACAGCTAGTGCCGCTTGCGGTCTGTGGTTAAACCCATTGCCAGCATAGTGTCGAGTCTTTAGAGTCCCACACAGAAAGCTATTCGCCTTTAGGCAAAAGAGTAGAGGTCGCATGGTTTTGCGACAGGTCGCATGGTTTTGCGACAGGGTTCAGTCACATCCGTGCACTTGTGCACGTTTAGTGTCCGGACAGTTTACACTAGTGGGCTTTGGTTTAAGCCAGATCCTAGTGTACGTATTGGGATTGGTTTTATCCAGTTTGCATCCGTGTTCCTCGGAACGCGGATGCGGGTGTGTATGCACAGTTGACGGAGAGACAGAGGCAGAGGATTCTCATTAGGGTTGTTGACCGTTGACCGTTGACTATTGACTTTTTGCTCAACCCTAATGAGAATATGATATATGATTAACAATTATATTAATTAAGTATTATGGTGACTTGGTTGTTGAGGGATTGACTTTGTTGACTTGTTGACTTTGTTGACCGGTTGACTAGGCTTGACTAGTTGACCATCATGATAACAATAGCTATCATTTCATGGCAAAGACTTTTTCTTGCTTGCTCTCTTGTGCAAAATGAGTGCATGAAATGATATGGCTATTGTTGCTTAAACCATCACATAATACTTGATTGCTATGATGTGTTATGATGGTTATGGATTATGAGAGCCAAATGAGAAAAGTCTTCTCTCATTCTATCATTCTCATTCTCTCTCTTGTTCTTGAGCTCTCATCTTTCTCCTCTTGCTCTCCCTCTCTTGAGTCTATGGTTCACTTGTCTCATGAGTTGAGAACCAAGAACCATAGATAAAATCCCAAACAAACTCTTCTCTACTCACTCTAGTTCACAAGGTTTAGCAAACCGAGTGAACTAGTTTCTTCAAAGTTCGAAGAAGGAGCCAAAGGTAGAAGCTTTCAGGTGGATCTATCTTCGGCGCAAGGAGACGACGTGGTGAAGCCGATCCGGACAACCATCGAGGCTTGAAGACGAAGGAGTTCAAGAAAGAAAGGTATAACCCCCTAACCGAGTAGTTAACAACTCCTAGTTAGGTTGTTAGTTAGATATTTAACAAAGATCCGGTTTTGAGTCCATGTTACCACCTCTAGAAAATTGTTTTTCACCAAATTCCGCATGCCCGAAAGTACCGGGAGAGGTAGCATGGACTTACAATGTTCCCCACAAATGAAGATTCTTGTGCTCCGGGTCATGGTATTTGATCAGCGCAATAACCTCTCGGTCTACGGGCGCTTCAGGAAATCCGCCTTCTGAGCGGACAAACGGAAAGGAAGTGTCGAAAGAAATGTCACCTGCGCGAAAAAGAACAAACGTCAATCGTCGGTGCTATAATTTAAATTCTGACACTTGGTACTTTAAAATTCGTATCGCACTGCAATGCAGTAAAAAGGGGACCAAAGAGGGACCCACAAAATCTAGATGACAGTTCATCATTAATAAAACAGCCTCATCATTTGATGAGACTATCAATTAAATGAGGAAATCCTCAATTGATTCTCATTTAATGAGAAAACCCCTCGGGCTATGGAGTAAATCCCCCTTGAGAGCAGTGCTCTGTGACAGAGTGACATCTGTCAAACTCTAATGATGAAAAAATAAAAATTCCTCAAAAGCCTTACTCTGGAAAAAAATGATGGAATAATCCATCAGAAAAATTGAAATCAATTTTTATACATGAATGAAAAATTCTGAGATCTTCAAGATCTATGAACAAACTCTAAGAGTTCTTTATGAGCAAAGCTCTGTTCATGGGCTAAGAAACCCCAAGAAAAGATCTCTTTAGATCTATGGGTTCAAGAGAGCAAAGCTCCGTTGATGAAACCCTAAAACGATTTTCTTTAGATCAAAGATCTATGAAGAGCAAAGTTCTGTTAATGGGTGAAACCCTAGATTATTAAAAGGTTCTTTAAAAGATTTAATTTTTACCTAAAAATTTTGACAGAGTTCTGTCCTTAAGGAGGTTCTTAAGCCAAAGAGCTATACTCTGCAAGAGAATGAAAATTCTCAGAAGGAGGAAGATGAACAATGGTCATCTCAGAGGGCCAAAGGCCCTATTTATAGGCACTGAGATGCCTTTTCAACTTCTGAGTTGATCCAAGGGCGCAAATGCTGCCACCGCTGCACCCATATGTGGGCCACGTGAGCACAACGGTGGAGGGCATTTGTTTCCCCAATCAGAGCAAAGCTCTATTCAGAAATTCAAATTTTAAAATGAAGCAACGCTTCAGATGCAGCGCCAAGTGCGCTAGCGCTGGGTGCACTAGCGCTGGGTGCGCTGCGCTCTAAGCAGCGCACCACGTGCAAACCACGGATGCGCTGTGTCCTAAGCAGCGCACCACGTGCAAAGCACGGGTGCGCTAGCGTTAAGTGCGCTGCACCCTAAGCAGCGCACCACGTGCAAAGCATGGGTGCTCTAGCGCTAGAACTAAAATCTCTCCACCGTCAGATCAAAGATCCAATAATAATGATAAATCATTAATTAATCAAAATTAAATTCTGTTAAGGAAAGATTTCTCAAAATCTTTCCAAACAACGAGTTTGTGCTCTGAACTAAAAGCTCCCCACCGTCAGATCAAAGATCTAATAATAATGATAAATCATTAATTAATCAAAATTAAATTCTGTTAAGGAAAGATTCCTCAAAATCTTTCCAAACAACGAGATTATGCTCTGTAAATCAGAGCACCGTTGGATCAATGATCCAATGGTGATTAAAAATCACCAGAAGTACAGAATAAATTCTGTTTAGAAGATTTCCCAATCTTGTTAAAAACAAGAAGATTGCCTTCTGTAAATCAGAAGCCCTTGGATCAAAGATTCAACGATGGGATAATCCCCAAATCAATTTGAGAAAAGATCTCCTTAACTGATTGAACTGATCAGTTTGCCCTATATAAAGGACCCAAGACTTCAAGTATCAGATACAGAATCATACATAGGAACCTCCCCAAAAACTTTGAGAAAATTGAGAAAGAAGAGCCAAGCTTTCTGTAAGAGGAAGAAGATTTTTTTTTCAAGGTAAAAAAAATGATGATGATGAATATAGAGATGAAATCATCTCATAATTAAAAAAGAAGAATCCACTTCTTTAAAAATCATAGATTTATAAGACCGAGGTCTTTCACAAAGAGATCAAAAGATCTCATCATAAAAGAAGAACATAATTCTTCTCACAGATCATAGATCTATAAGACAAATTGTCTTTCAGAGATCATCTCATCACAAAAGGGGAGAATAATTCAATTATCTTAGGATCAAAGATCCATAAAGACAAAGCCTTTCACTAAAATAAGAGATTAAAATATCTCCTACAAAGTAAGAACTTTTGTTCTTAGAATCTTGAGACAAAGTCTCTTATAAACGAGAATTTATTTCCTAGATCATAAAATTGATCAGATGTGCTTTGCTCCCTTGAACTGCGCTTCTGCGCTCTTGGACTGGCGCTCAGCACCAAGCGCGCCACGTGTCTCTCACGTGTGCGCCACTTAACAGTTAGCGCTTTGCGCTCATGGGCTGGCGCTCAGCGCCAAGCGCACCACGTGTCAATCACGTGTGCGCCATTGAACTACTAGCGCTCTGCGCTCATAAACTGGCGCAATGCGTCCATCATCTGGCGTTTAGCGCCAAGCGCCACACGTGTCCCTCATGTGTGTGCTACTCGGCAGAAGCGCACTGCTCTCTTTGACTGGCGCAAGGCGCCAAGCGCGCCACGTGTTGCGCTGATAGAACATAAATTGTTCTTTAATAAGCCCAGGCCTATGAGGAATGCTCAGCATTCAGTAAAAGACAAAAACACTGTCGGGGCCAAGCCCAAATAAAGGCTCAATAGCCCAAAATAAAATGTTAAACATTTTAACTTGATTGGACTTAGCCCAAGATTGGCCATAAGTCCTCAACTCATATTAATTGAGCCCATCTGCTCATAAATATTTTAACAGATCTTAGCCCCATATTGGACTACAGATCTTTCAACCAACTCACATCGGTTCAAGGGTACATCTCTTTACTCCTCTGATATTTGTCGTTGTAATCCTTCAACGTCTTCAGAGAGGCGACGGGTCCCGACAACCATACATTTCATAAACTATGACGTCTTTAAACTGGACTGTGGGGTCCTTAAACCCATGGACTATGATGTCCTTAACCTCGGACTGTGGGGTCCATAAACCCATGGACTATGATGTCCTTAACCTCGGACTGTGGGGTCCTTAAGCCCATGGACTATGATGTCCTTAAACTAACATTGGACCGTAATGTCCTTAAACTAATTATGGACTGCAATGTCCCTAAACTAAACAATAGAGCCCAAATGCTCTTTTGTTGGATCTAAACGATCCCGTTAAGTTGATTTTAGTCTAAAATTAGTCTAATGTATCCTTAACAAACGTTTAAGTTGATCTTAGTCTCAAATGAGACTAACGTATCCTTAAACCCAAACCCCAAACCCAAATCTAAGAAGATACGGATTTGGACTAATCCACGCCCTACGGGCGACAACATAAATTAGTCTCCGTATACAATCCACGGGCAACCAAAAACAAAACAAACACCCACGACACGAAGTGACCATCTGGAGAAAGAGAAAGTGGTTACCGCTATGCGGTAGCGTAATTAACTGCAGGGGCTTGCGCCTGCAGGGAAGAGCGTCCCCACAATCAAAAACCCCTCAACGAGGGGGAATCTGACGAAGTCTGCTACATCGTCCGCATCTGTTTAAACTTTTGATATATGGTGTCATAAATCAACTTGGCATCTTCGGAGAGGTGGACGGATAGCACCAAATAGTATCTGCCCCGAAATTCAGGCAAGACGGACCTACGCGGTCCCGTCTCCGTGTTTCGGAGGGGAACACCACCCAGGGACTTCCTTGCAGGTAGCTCGGCAGCTACAACTACAAACCCATTGAGATCCACACGCTTCAGGAGCCTGCCTCCAGATCCAATATCAGCCATCCATCGCCGCCATCAGCAGATCAACGGAAGGTAACATCTCGACGTGATTCCGCACGCGTCAGCTAGCGCCGTCTGTGGGAAAGCTTGATTCCACAAAACAAAAGTTCATCTTCCGATCTTAATCTAATGGCGAGCGATCATCACGATGATCCCAGCACCAGCCGCTGCCTCCCTCTCAACGGAGGCGCGAAAGAACCTCCTCCGCCGAATGCCATCAACGCCCTTGCCGGCCGGATAGACCGACTCGCGTCTGTCGTGGAGGCGCTCATCCGCGTCCAAACGGCAAGGAAAGATCCCTAGGTCGCCGGTCCCCCGCCTCGGGACCAGGACCCCTACTGAGGAAGAGAAGGCTCCACTCGTGCAGGCACAGCCGATCGTCGCCCCATTATTTCCAACAGCCGCAGGCCCCCCGGGCCGACGTGTTCAATAACCCGGTGGACACCGCTTCATTTTGCCCCGAGGTCTTACGCCAGAGAGTTTCGTCCCGAGTCTCGTCGCACCCCTGTCCCTCCCGAGGCGGTAGCGGTCAGCTCACCTGTTCGCAGGCATGATTTGCACCCCCTCCTTCAATGGGGTCGAGCATGCGAGACTCTCTCTGGCAGCTCAAAAACAACCCCACCGGGGGGGGCGTGAGGAACCTCACCGAAAAGAACCGAGGCTCGTCAAAAATCATGGTCATGGCGGGGGAGGGTATGTCAAGCACGTACAAGACTCAACACCCCATGCCAGCCCCGGAGGCCGACAGCAGTCCGAGGAAGAAGGCCAGGGAGACCGATCCGATCACTTTTGACGATGGGGACTTTCACGGCATATCACTGCCCCACAACGACCCCCTGGTGATTACGTCTCGGGTCCATCAATACGAGGTGCACAGGATCCTGGTCGACTGGGGAAGCTCGGCAGACATTCTCTTCCACGACTGCTTTCTGCGCATGGGGCTCACCGCGACAGACCTGTAACACCCGAGCCCAATACTACTAATTTCAGTTACCGTTCGAACGTAGTGTGTCACTTATTTCATTTATCTTGCTTGATGGTTAATTATTGTAAATTCTACCCGGAAATTAATTTCTGCATATAACAATTTTTGGCATCTAAAATAAAATTAAAAATATTCATCTTGTCCTGCTTGACACCCCTAACCCTGTTGTAGCGTCCGTGCATTGTGTTCTCGTCCCGTTCAGTGAAACGGGCGAGTTTGGACGGCTACGCGCGCGTACATGTGTCCGTTTTGGGGGTATACTTTTTATCATAAAACACTTAATTTTAAAATTTGGATCCCGCTTAAAATCCTATTATTTCAATTTCAAATTTTTGGACTCAATCCGAGCGCGATTTGGAAATATTTTATTTGACGCCAAAATCCCAAATTTTAATATTATTAAAACCATCGCATATATTTTTCTAACTAACCTGATATCTTACTGTTCATTACCTATCTTTTAAATCTTTAAGTTAACCATATAATATTTTTACAATCTTTTATATCCTTCTCAAATTATTCTCTCAGCCAATCGCAACCTCCCCTTTAACGCCGTGGGCCCCACCTTCTCTCTCTCCCCCTTCTCTCTCTCTCTCCACTTTTTTTCTCTCTCTCTCTCCCTCATATATTCTCTCGTACTTCTCTTTATCATTCTTTCTCTTCTTGCTTCATGTCTCGTTTCTCATTTTTTTAACTGTTCTTTTGTTGCCGGAATTCCGTCGTGCCGGTGACGCTTCTCTACGTTCCAGCGAGGTACCCCGACCCGTGTGGTTCCTTTGTTCGTCGTTTGGGGTTCATTCCGTGAACCGTGCGCCCGTCGCGAGTTTTCCCCGCCGACGGTTAACGTTCCGTTTTCTCGATTCGCGACCCATCGCGGCAAGTTAATCTTGCTACATGCTATATAATTCATTTTATACCTATTTAAATAAATACCATACCTATAGTTTAAATCTAGTGCCCCATGTTTAATTTTATAACGTTTCGATGTTCCGTTTGCATCCGTTTATATCATATTAAATCTAGATCATGAAAACTTATCTTGTGACATACTAGATTACATTATACTGCATCCATATCAATTAAAATATACATCGTCGTAATATTTCTTATTATTAACTTTAATTAGTTTATAATCTGCATTTTATGATATTATATATTTAAAATATTATAGTTTATACATGAAATGTCGCTGAAAAAGCGGATACGACAAATCTGAAATTTATTGTACACCTTACCGTATAAAATTCATTATAAATCATAGAAAAATCATTATTATACGTTCTTTAGTTCGTTACGAAGCTAACTCAGAATACTATAACTCTATGAAATATTTACTTGCAAAATAAATTGTTTAAATAACGTAAAATGCAAATGAAAATGTCTCCAAACTGCTGTCCAGGAAAATTCCAGCAGCAAACTTTCAACTTCGAATGTTCATAACTTTTTGTAGGGACAACCTGAGATGCTTATACTTATAAAACTGAAAACCTTATTGAATTATATTTGTTTTGGTATAAGACACGTCCCTTTTGGAGAACGTTTGTTATTTTTAAGCTATTTTACAAATTAGGGTGACGCTGAATTTCTGAACGGTACTTTCTTGTGTATGGTTAATCAATACCACTTTTATAGTTATTAATCGCTTTGAATATGCTATCCATATTAATATTATTATATCAATATTTATATCACATATTGCTTAGTTGTACATCCCACATTACCATTTTATAGTTTTATAACTTTTCGGATATCCGTTTGCATCCATCGCATTTAAGATATGTATAATTGCATCCATAGATCACATTACTACATAATAATGTGATATTAACACTCCATGTTTAATAAATTGCATCCTAATTAATATTGGAACTATAAATGTAATCCTAATCGATAACTGTGCATCCATATCCTTGAAATTATATCTATTTGCATATCATATTATATGTTCCAGTTTATTGTTCTGATAGTACTCATGCTTGTTTATTTATACACATGCTTATGTTAGTTTGATTATGAGCACCCACATGACATCTTGTGCTTCCTGACATGACCTGTTACACTTCCTACTTGACATGACATGGTACCGTACACTCTTGACATGACATGACACCTTTATACATTACCTAGCTTGACCTGATGTACCATGGTTTTACCTGTTACCTGATCTTGTGTCTAATGCCAACAAACATAACATGTAGTCCTCATGGACCGTTCCTGTTATCTATCCAGACAAACCTGCTTTTATCTGATCCTGTGTTGGCACTAGTTCTTGATTACTGAATACCTGACTTGACATACATAACTTGGGGGTATGGGGAAATCAAAGGTGAAACCTGACTTGTAACTCAGCAGTTCGATACCTGTTCTGATCAGTCTTACGGGCTAGGCCAGCCCCGGAGTGATGATGCTGACATCACTCGCCCATCCTGCTACCTGTTACTGCCTAGCGGCACGTCTCGGATTCAGCCCCGAGGATCTTGACCGTGGTCCCGGGCATGCACGGGATACTATTGAGTTACATCGATGATTCATCAATTGATTTCAAAGACTTTAGAATAGAAAACCTGATAGAACAGTTTAGTTACCCACTGCACACTACCCTGCACTGCTTGATTCATATTACTGCTACTCTCGTTTTTATTCATGTTTATTTTGCATTGCCTGCTACATTGTTCATATTATATTACTTGATGACATGACGCGCTGACGTCTGGGTTTTGCATGGCCCAGATTCCGTACCGCTGTTGCAGTCCGAGCAGGAGTACTTCAGCCAGCAGGCTGAGCTGTGAGTTCAGTAGTAGTTAGTTCTATTTCCTGCATTTATATCCTGATGTGAGCCCGCATTATGGGACACACTTTTCAGTTATTTGTATTGGATCATTTGCTTCCGTATTTATTTATTATTGACTCCTATTATTCTGGATTATGGACATGTTTTAGATAGTTTTATCTTGTTCTTGATATCTCTACAGCCGTAATGTGACTGTGGATGGATACTTCTTACCTACAGGTAGCATGGTTGGCTATGTCACGTGCCCAATATAGCGTACTCTGGGAAGCGGGGCGTGACATGGTTCTTTTGGTATCAGAGCCATAGGATAGTCGGGTTGATTCTTTTGTAGTTGTGTATTGTACCCAATACGCGAATCAGAATACCCGTGTTTAGGAAACATGTCCTGCCACCTTGCCGTTTTAACATTCTTGAATCACATTCTTCCTGATTATATCTTTTACGATGTGCAAACTTCCATTGCATATCGACTCGAAAACCTGATTCCTTGTTATCTCTAGGACTTAGGCGACTTGGGTGGAGTTAAGTAATTGTGGCTATGATACCGCGGCATAGTTACAATACGGTACTCTATTTAAGTATCTTGGAGTTCTAGCCTTGATCTATATTCAAAATCTATCATCATGCTAATGTTGGGTATTTTGAGTTCAGGATTATGGCCGGTAAGAAATTGAAGGCATACCAGAGGCGTGTGGATGAAGCCGCCATGCTTGGAGTGATAAGAGGAATGCTGGAGAATCAAAGAAACAGACCGAGCTGATCCAGCAGCAAGCGGACTCATTTCGGGAAGATTTGCAGATCGTTCAGCAGTCTGTGAACAATGTTGGAGCTAGACCAGTTGACCGAGTAGGGACCGTAGCAGATTTCAGGCGGTTGGGTCCGTCTACATTTACTGGTTTAAAGGAGCCGTTGCCAGTGGAGCAGTGTCTAGTTGACACAGAGAACTTGCTTTTTGCGGCACAGATTCCAGATGAGAAAGAGTTGATGTGGTATGCATTCAGTTAGTGGATTACGCCCGAGAGTGGTGGCTTGTGGAGGAGACCCGCTTGCCCAAGCCGATCAAGTGGGCGGATTTTTCTAAGAGTTTCCTGGAGAAGTTCTTCCCACGGACTGCACGGGAGGAAATGGAAGAGAAATTTTTGGGCTAAGGCAGAATGGAGCACCCGTGGACATGCATGCAGCAGAGTGGACGAGACTCAGCAGATTCGCTGGACCTTTAGTCGCCAACGATGCAGACAGGGCACGAAGGTTCATGCGCAGCTTGGATGTGGACATCCGGAGGCAGATTGTCTCCCTGGGTTTGACCACTTTCTCACGGGTTCTTACGGCAGCTCGGGAACAACAGAGTTTATCTGGGATGAAAGGGAGTTTGCAGCAGACAGCAGTTGCGTTAAGGAAGCAGTTCGGTCGGGCCAGTCGAGTTTAGGGATAGGCCGACAAACCATATTCTTGCAGCAATGGAAGTTGATGAAAGTGAAGAACCGGCTGTTGTTCGTGATTGTATGGACGTATTTGAAGATATATCGGGTTTACCGCCGAAGCGAGACGTGGAGTTTGTAATTGATCTTATTCCTGGTACAGCGCCAGTATCCAAAGCATATTATCCAATGGCACCAGTAGAGTTAGAAGAAGTTAAGAAACAGGTTGCTGAATTGCTTGAGAAAGGTTGGATTCGAAGCAGTAATTCGCCTTAGGGAGCTCCAGTTCTTTTAGTAAAGAAGAAGGATGGCACGAGAAGGATGTGCATCGACTATCGAGAATTAAACCGGGTGACTATCAAGAACAAGTACCCGATCCCTCGCATTGGAGAACTTTTTGAGCAGCTTAGTGGCGCGAGGGTATTCTCGAAGCTGGATTTGCGATCCGGATATCATCAGGTCCGAGTGAAGACAGAAGATATTTGCAAGACGGCGTTCCGAACTCGGTATGGACATTACGAGTACTTAGTGATGCCTTTCGGAGTAACGAATGCGCCGGCAGTATTCATGGACTTGATGAACCGAATCTTTTCACCGTTCTAGGACCAGTTTATCATGGTCTTCATTGACGATATTCGGGTTTACTCGAAGAGTTTTAAGGAGCATGCTGAGCATTTGAAGATCGCACTGCAGACGTTGAGACAGGAGAAGCTTTATGCGAAGATGAGTAAGTGCGAGTTTTGGCTGGAGGAAGTGAAGTTTTTAGGACATGTTGTGTCTGGCGATGGCATTGCCGACGATCCAGAAAAGATTGCAGCAGTTCGAGATTGGCCTATTCCAAAGAATGTTGCTGAGATAAGAAGTTTCCTTGGATTAGCCGGATACTACAGGAGATTTGTGGAGAACTTTGCTCGTCTGGCAGAGCCGTTGACCAAGTTTACGCGTAAGGAGGTACCTTTTGTATAGACGGATAAGTGTGCGTTAGCTTTCGAGACGTTGAAGCAGAAGTTGATAACCGCCCCTATTCTGACCGTGCCAGACAATTCCGGAGGATTGGTGATTCACAGCGACGCATCTGGGAAAGGATTGGGATGTGTTTTGATGCAGCATGGGAAGGTTGTAGCATACGCATCGAGACAGTTGAAGACCCATGAGAAGAATTATCCAACTCATGACTTGGAGCTTGCGGCTGTGATTTTCGCTTTGAAGATTTGGAGACACTACCTTTTGGGCGAAAGAGTCGAAGTTTTTACAGATCATAAGAGCTTGAAGTACGTGTTCACGCAGAAGGAACTTAACATGAGGCAGCGTAGATGGTTGGAGCTGATGGCTGACTACGATCTTGATCTTAAGTACCATCCGGGGAAGGTTAATGTTGTGCCGGATGCGCTTAGTCGGTTACCAGCAATTCAGGTGTTAACTACGCAGAAGGAGATCGTTGCAGATTTTCGAAGATTTGACTTGGAGGTTGTGCTACTGCGTTCTACGGGACAGTTGATGCAGCTGCAAGTGCAGTCGTCTTTGATTGAGAAAATTTGAGAAGCACAATCGCAGGATCCTAGACTGCAAAAGTTTTGAGAGCAGGTTGAAGCCGGGCTACGAACAGATTTATTGATCCACGAAGATGGTTCGTTGAGGTATGGTAGCCGTTTGTGTGTGCCAAAGGGTGATGTTCGCGAAGAGCTTATGAAGGAGGCACACAGTTCAGTTTATTCTGTACATCCAGGAGGCACAAAGATGTACTGAGATATTCGACAGCATTTCTGGTGGGAGGGCATGAAGCGGGAGATTGCTCGCTTTGTGGCAAAGTGCTTGGTGTGTCAGCAAGTTAAGGCTGAACATCAAAGGGTTGCTGGTTTATTGCAACCACTTCCGATTCCTCAGTTGAAGTGGGAACATATAACCATGGATTTCGTGACGGCTTTACCGCGGCGTCCAAAAGGCAACAATGCAGTATGGGTAATTTTTGACCGATTGACCAAGGCAGCTCACTTTATTTCTTTTCGGGTTGGTCAATCAACAGAGACTTTGGCAGAGCGGTACATGCAGGAGATTGTAAGATTGCATGGAGTACCGGTGAGCATCGTGTCCGATCGGGACACTCGGTTCTTATCACACTTCTGGAGGAGTTTACAGGAAAGTTTGGAGACTCGATTGAAGTTTAGCACAGCTTATCATCCTCAAACTGATGGTCAGTCGGAGAGAACGATCCAAACTCTTGAGGATATGTTAAGAGCATGCATGTTGGACTTCAAGGGGTCTTGGGAGGATCATCTACTTTTGGTGGAGTTGTCTTACAACAAAAGTTTTCAAGCAACTATTCAGATGGCTCCATTTGAAGTTTTGTATGGTCGTAAATGCCGTTCACCTGTTTGTTGGGACGATATCGGTGAACGAAGATTATTGGGACCAGATTTGGTTGTGCAGACAGTTGAGAAGGTTAACCCTATCAGAAATCATATGAAGGCAGCACAGGACCGACAGAAGAGTTGGGCAGATACGTCAAGAAGACCTCTAGAGTTCACCATGGGTGATTTGGTATTCTTGAAGATATCACCGACTAGAGGGGTGATTTGTTTTGGAAGTCGAGGAAAGCTTAGTCCTCGATTCGTTGGACCCTTGAAATCGTGGATCGAAGGGAAAAGATTCTTAAGAACAAGGTTATCCCCCTTGTGCTTGTTTCTTGGGGTAATCGCTCGAATGGAGAGTCCACTTGGGAATGAGAAAATGAAATCCGGCAGAAGTTTCCTCACATTTTCTTGTAGTTATCTATCTTTGTATTCTTGGAATTTCGAGGACGAAATTCCTTTTGTAGTTGGGTATAATGTAACACCCGAGCCCAATACTACTAATTTCAGTTACCGTTCGAACGTAGTGTGTCACTTATTTCATTTATCTTGCTTGATGGTTAATTATTGTAAATTCTACCCGGAAATTAATTTCTGCATATAACAACTTTGGGCATCTAAAATAAAATTAAAAATATTCATCTTGTCCTGCTTGACACCCCTAACCCTGTTGTAGCGTCCGTGCATTGTGTTCTCGTCCCGTTCAGTGAAACGGACGAGTTTGGACGGCTACGCGCGCGTACATGTGTCCGTTTTGGGGGTATACTTTTTATCATAAAACACTTAATTTTAAAATTTGGATCCCGCTTAAAATCCTATTATTTCAATTTCAAATTTTTGGACTCGATCCGAGCGCGATTTGGAAATGTTTTATTTGGCGCCAAAATCCCAAATTTTAATATTATTAAAACCATCGCATATATTTTTCTAACTAACCTGGTATTTTACTGTTCATTACCTATCTTTTAAATCTTTAAGTTAACCATATAATATTTTTACAATCTTTTATATCCTTCCCAAATTATTCTCTCAGCCAATCGCAACCTCCCCTTTAACCCCGTGGGCCCCACTTTCTCTCTCTCCCCCTTCTCTCTCTCTCTCCACTTTTTCTCTCTCTCTCTCTCCCTCATATATTCTCTCGTACTTCTCTTTATCATTCTTTCTCTTCTTGCTTCATGTCTCGTTTCTCATTTTTTTAACTGTTCTTTTGTTGCCGGAATTCCGTCGTGCCGGTAACGCTTCTCTACGTTCCAGCGAGGTACCCCGACCCGTGTGGTTCCTTTGTTCGTCGTTTGGGGTTCATTCCGTGAACCGTGCGCCCGTCGCGAGTTTTCCCCGCCGACGGTTAAAGTTCCGTTTTCCCGATTCGCGATCCATCGAGGCAAGTTAATCTTGCTACATGCTATATAATTCATTTTATACCTATTTAAATAAGTACCATACCTATAGTTTAAATCTAGTGCCCCATGTTTAATTTTATAACGTTTCGATGTTCCGTTTGCATCCGTTTATATCATATTAAATCTAGATCATGAAAACTTATCTTGTGACATACTAGATTACATTATACTGCATCCATATCAATTAAAATATACATCGTCGTAATATTTCTTATTATTAACTTTAATTAGTTTATAATCTGCATTTTATGATATTATATATTTAAAATATTATAGTTTACACATGAAACGTCGTTGAAAAAGCGGATACGACAAATCTGAAATTTATTGTACACCTTACCGTATAAAATTCATTATAAATCATAGAAAAATCATTATTATACGTTCTTTAGTTCGTTACGAAGCTAACTAAGAATACTATAACTCTATGAAATATTTACTTGCAAAATAAATTGTTTAAATAACGTAAAATGCAAATGAAAATGTCTCCAAACTGCTGTCCAGGAAAATTCCAGCAGCAAACTTTCAACTTCGAATGTTCATAACTTTTTGTAGGGACAACCTGAGATGCTTATACTTATAAAACTGAAAACCTTATTGAATTATCTTTGTTTTGGTATAAGACACGTCCCTTTTGGAGAACGTTTGTTATTTTTAAGCTATTTTACAAATTAGGGTGACGCTGAATTTCTGAACGGTACTTTCTTGTGTATGGTTAATCAATACCACTTTTATAGTTATTAATCGCTTTGAATATGCTATCCATATTAATATTATTATATCAATATTTATATCACATATTGCTTAGTTGTACATCCCACATTACCATTTTATAGTTTTATAACTTTTCGGATATCCGTTTGCATCCATCGCATTTAAGATATATATAATTGCATCCATAGATCACATTACTACATAATAATGTGATATTAACATTCCATGTTTAATAAATTGCATCCTAATTAATATTGAAACTATAAATGTAATCCTAATCGATAACTGTGCATCCATATCCTTGAAATTATATCTATTTGCATATCATATTATATGTTCCAGTTTATTGTTCTGATAGTACTCATGCTTGTTTATTTATACACATGCTTATGTTAGTTTGATTATGAGCACCCACATGACATCTTGTGCTTCCTGACATGACCTGTTACACTTCCTACTTGACATGACATAGTACCGTACACTCTTGACATGACATGACACCTTTATACATTACCTAGCTTGACCTGATATACCATGGCTTTACCTGTTACCTGATCTTGTGTCTAATGCCAACAAACATAATATGTAGTCCTCATGGACCGTTCCTGTTGTCTATCCAGACAAACCTGCTTTTATCTGATCCTGTGTTGGTACTAGTTCTTGATTACTGAATACCTGACTTGACATACATAACTTGGGGGTATGGGGAAATCAAAGGTGAAACCTGACTTGTAACTCAGCAGTTCGATACCTGTTCTGATCAGTCTTACGGGCTAGGCCAGCCCCGGAGTGATGATGCTGACATCACTCGCCCATCCTGCTACCTGTTACTGCCTAGCGGCACGTCTCGGATTCAGCCCCGAGGATCTTGACCGTGGTCCCGGGCATGCACGGGATACTATTGAGTTACATCGACGATTCATCAATTGATTTCAAAGACTTTAGAATAGAAAACCTGATAGAACAGTTTAGTTACCCACTGCACACTACCCTGCACTGCTTGATTCATATTACTGCTACTCTCGTTTTTATTCATGTTTATTTTGCATTGCCTGCTACATTGTTCATATTATATTACTTGATGACATGACGCGCTGACGTCTGGGTTTTGCATGGCCCAGATTCCGTACCGCTGTTGCAGTCCGAGCAGGAGTACTTCAGCCAGCAGGCTGAGCTGTGAGTTCAGTAGTAGTTAGTTCTATTTCCTGCATTTATTTCCTGATGTGAGCCCGCATTATGGGACACACTTTTCAATTATTTGTATTGGATCATTTGCTTCCGCATTTATTTATTATTGACTCCTATTATTCTGGATTATGGACATGTTTTAGATAGTTTTATCTTGTTCTTGATATCTCTACAGCCGTAATGTGACTGTGGATGCATACTTCCTACCTACAGGTAGCATGGTTGGCTATGTCACGTGCCCAATATAGCGTACTCTGGGAAGCGGGGCGTGACATGGTTCTTTTGGTATCAGAGCCATAGGATAGTCGGGTTGATTCTTTTGTAGTTGTGTATTGTACCCAATACGCGAATCAGAATACCCGTGTTTAGGAAACATGTCCTGCCACCTTGCCGTTTTACCATTCTTGAATCACATTCTTCCTGATTATATCTTTTACGATGTGCAAACTTCTTTTGCATATCGACTCGAAAACCTGATTCCTTGTTATCTCTAGGACTTAGGCGACTTGGGTGGAGTTAAGTAATTGTGGCTATGATACCGCGGCATAGTTACAATACGGTACTCTATTTAAGTATCTTGGAGTTCTAGCCTTGATCTATATTCAAAATCTATCATCATGCTAATGTTGGGTATTTTGAGTTCAGGATTATGGCCGGTAAGAAATTGAAGGCATACCAGAGGCGTGTGGATGAAGCCGCCATGCTTGGAGTGATAAGAGGAATGCTGGAGAATCAAAGAAACAGACCGAGCTGATCCAGCAGCAAGCGGACTCATTTCGGGAAGATTTGCAGATCGTTCAGCAGTCTGTGAACAATGTTGGAGCTAGACCAGTTGACCGAGTAGGGACCGTAGCAGATTTCAGGCGGTTGGGTCCGTCTACATTTACTTGTTTAAAGGAGCCGTTGCCAGTGGAGCAGTGTCTAGTTGACACAGAGAACTTGCTTTTTGCGGCACAGATTCCAGATGAGAAAGAGTTGATGTGGTACGCATTCAGTTAGTGGATTACGCCCGAGAGTGGTGGCTTGTGGAGGAGACCTGCTTGCCCAAGCCGATCAAGTGGGCGGATTTTTCTAAGAGTTTCCTGGAGAAGTTCTTCCCGCGGACTGCACGGGAGGAAATGGAAGAGAAATTTTTGGGCTAAGGCAGAATGGAGCACCTGTGGACGTGCATGCAGCAGAGTGGACGAGACTCAGCAGATTCGCTGGACCTTTAGTCGCCAACGATGCAGACAGGGCACGAAGGTTCATGCGCAGCTTGGATGTGGACATCCGGAGGCAGATTGTCTCCCTGGGTTTGACCACTTTCTAACGGGTTCTTACGGCAGCTCGGGAACAACAGAGTTTATCTGGGATGAAAGGGAGTTTGCAGCAGACAGCAGTTGCGTTAAGGAAGCAGTTCGGTCGGGCCAGTCGAGTTTAGGGCTAGGCCGACAAACCATATTCTTGCAGCAATGGAAGTTGATGAAAGTGAAGAACCGGCTGTTGTTCGTGATTGTATGGACGTATTTGAAGATATATCGGGTTTACCGCCGAAGCGAGACGTGGAGTTCGTAATTGATCTTATTCCTGGTACAGCGCCAGTATCCAAAACATATTATCCAATGGCACCAGTAGAGTTAGAAGAAGTTAAGAAACAGGTTGCTGAATTGCTTGAGAAAGGTTGGATTCGAAGCAGTAATTCGCCTTAGGGAGCTCCAGTTCTTCTAGTAAAGAAGAAGGATGGCATGAGAAGGATGTGCATCGACTATCGAGAATTAAACCGGGTGACTATCAAGAACAAGTACCCGATCCCTCGCATTGGAGAACTTTTTGAGCAGCTTAGTGGCGCGAGGGTATTCTCGAAGCTGGATTTGCGATCCGGATATCATCAGGTCCGAGTGAAAGCAGAAGATATTTGCAAGACGGCGTTCCGAACTCGGTATGGACATTACGAGTACTTAGTGATGCCTTTCGGAGTAACGAATGCGCCGGCAGTATTCATGGACTTGATGAACCGAATCTTTTCACCGTTCTAGGACCAGTTTATCGTGGTCTTCATTGACGATATTCTGGTTTACTCGAAGAGTTTTGAGGAGCATGCTGAGCATTTGAAGATCGCACTGTAGACGTTGAGACAGGAGAAGCTTTATGCGAAGATGAGTAAGTGCGAGTTTTGGCTGGAGGAAGTGAAGTTTTTAGGACATGTTGTGTCTGGCGATGGCATTGCCGACGATCCAGAAAAGATTGCAGCAGTTCGAGATTGGCCTATTCCAAAGAATGTTGCTGAGATAAGAAGTTTCCTTGGATTAGCCGGATACTACAGGAGATTTGTGGAGAACTTTGCTCGTCTGGCAGAGCCGTTGACCAAGCTTACGCGCAAGGAGGTATCTTTTGTATGGGCGGATAAGTGTGCGTTAGCTTTCGAGACGTTGAAGCAGAAGTTGATAACCGCCCCTATTCTTACCGTGCCAGACAATTCCGGAGGATTGGTGATTCACAGCGACGCATCTGGGAAAGGATTGGGATGTGTTTTGATGCAGCATGGGAAGGTTGTAGCATACGCATCGAGACAGTTGAAGACCCATGAGAAGAATTATCCAACTCATGACTCGGAGCTTGCGGCTGTGATTTTTGCTTTGAAGATTTGGAGACACTACCTTTTGGGCGAAAGAGTCGAAGTTTTTACAGATCATAAGAGCTTGAAGTACGTGTTCACGCAGAAGGAACTTAACATGAGGCAGCGTAGATGGTTGGAGCTGATGGCTGACTACGATCTTGATCTTAAGTACCATCCGGGGAAGGTTAATGTTGTGCCGGATGCGCTTAGTCGGTTACCAGCAATTCAGGTGTTAACTACGCAGAAGGAGATCGTTGCAGATTTTCGAAGATTTGACTTGGAGGTTGTGCTACCGCGTTCTACGGGACAGTTGATGCAGCTGCAAGTGCAGTCGTCTTTGATTGAGAAAATTTGAGCAGCACAATCGCAGGATCCTAGACTGCAAAAGTTTCGAGAGCAGGTTGAAGCCAGGCTACGAACAGATTTATTGATCCACGAAGATGGTTCGTTGAGGTATGGTAGCCGTTTGTGTGTGCCAAAGGGTGATGTTCGTGAAGAGCTTATGAAGGAGGCACACAGTTCAGTTTATTCTGTACATCCAGGAGGCACAAAGATGTACCGAGATATTCGACAGCATTTCTGGTGGGAGGGCATGAAGTGGGAGATTGCTCGCTTTGTGGCAAAGTGCTTGGTGTGTCAGCAAGTTAAGGCTGAACATCAAAGGGTTGCTGGTTTATTGCAACCACTTCCGATTCCTCAGTGGAAGTGGGAACATATAACCATGGATTTCGTGACGGCTTTACCGTGGCGTCCAAAAGGCAACAATGCAGTATGGGTAATTGTTGACCGATTGACCAAGGCAGCTCACTTTATTCCTTTTCGGGTTGGTCAATCAACAGAGACTTTGGCAGAGCGGTACATGCAGGAGATTGTAAGATTGCATGGAGTACCGGTGAGCATCGTGTCCGATCGGGACACTCGGTTCTTATCACACTTCTGGAGGAGTTTACAGGAAAGTTTGGAGACTCGATTGAAGTTTAGCACAGCTTATCATCCTCAAACTGATGGTCAGTCGGAGAGAACGATCCAAACTCTTGAGGATATGTTGAGAGCATGCATGTTGGACTTCAAGGGGTCTTGAGAGGATCATCTACTTTTGGTGGAGTTGTCTTACAACAACAGTTTTCAGGCAACTATTCAGATGGCTCCATTTGAAGTTTTGTATGGTCGTAAATGCCGTTCACATGTTTGTGGGACGATATCGGTGAACGAAGATTATTGGGACCAGATTTGGTTGTGCAGACAGTTGAGAAGGTTAACCCTATCAGAAATCATATGAAGGCAGCACAGGACCGACAGAAGAGTTGGGCAGATACATCAAGAAGACCTCTAGAGTTCACCATGGGTGATTTGGTATTCTTGAAGATATCACCGACTAGAGGGGTGATTTGTTTTGGAAGTCGAGGAAAGCTTAGTTCTCGATTCGTTGGACCCTTGAAATCGTGGATCGAAGGGAAAAGATTCTTAAGAACAAGGTTATCCCCCTTGTGCTTGTTTCTTGGGGTAATCGCTCGCATGGAGAGTCCACTTGGGAATGAGAAGATGAAATCCGGCAGAACTTTCCTCACATTTTCTTGTAGTTATCTATCTTTGTATTCTTGGAATTTCGAGAACGAAATTCTTTTTGTAGTTGGGTATAATGTAACACCAGAGCCCAATACTACTAATTTCAGTTACCGTTCGAACGTAGTGTGTCACTTATTTCATTTATCTTGCTTGATGGTTAATTATTGTAAATTCTACCCGGAAATTAATTTCTGCATATAACAATTTTTGGCATCTAAAATAAAATTAAAAATATTCATCTTGTCCTGCTTGACACCCCTAACCCTGTTGTAGCGTCCGTGCATTGTGTTCTCGTCCCGTTCAGTGAAACGGGCGAGTTTGGACGGCTACGCGCGCGTACATGTGTCCGTTTTGGGGGTATACTTTTTATCATAAAACACTTAATTTTAAAATTTGGATCCAGCTTAAAATCCTATTATTTCAATTTCAAATTTTTGGACTCGATCCGAGCGCGATTTGGAAATGTTTTATTTGGCGCCAAAATCCCAAATTTTAATATTATTAAAACCATCGCATATATTTTTCTAACTAACCTGATATCTTACTGTTCATTACCTATCTTTTAAATCTTTAAGTTAACCATATAATATTTTTACAATCTTTTATATCCTTCTTAAATTATTCTCTCAGCCAATCGCAACCTCCCCTTTAACCCCGTGGGCCCCACTTTCTCTCTCTCCCCCTTCTCTCTCTCTCTCCACTTTTTTCTCTCTCTCTCTCTCCCTCATATATTCTCTCGTACTTCTCTTTATCATTCTTTCTCTTCTTGCTTCATGTCTCGTTTCTCATTTTTTTAACTGTTCTTTTGTTGCCGGAATTCCGTCGTGCCGGTGACGCTTCTCTACGTTCCAGCGAGGTACCCCGACCCGTGTGGTTCCTTTGTTCGTCGTTTGGGGTTCATTCCGTGAACCGTGCGCCCGTCGCGAGTTTTCCCCGCCGACGGTTAACGTTCCGTTTTCCCGATTCGCGACCCATCGAGGCAAGTTAATCTTGCTACATGCTATATAATTCATTTTATACCTATTTAAATAAATACCATACCTATAGTTTAAATCTAGTGCCCCATGTTTAATTTTATAACGTTTCGATGTTCTGTTTGCATCCGTTTATATCATATTAAATCTAGATCATGAAAACTTATCTTGTGACATACTAGATTACATTATACTGCATCCATATCAATTAAAATATACATCGTCGTAATATTTCTTATCATTATCTTTAATTAGTTTATAATCTGCATTTTATGATATTATATATTTAAAATATTATAGTTTACACATGAAACGTCGTTGAAAAAGCGGATACGACAAATCTGAAATTTATTGTACACCTTACCGTATAAAATTCATTATAAATCATAGAAAAATCATTATTATACGTTCTTTAGTTCGTTACGAAGCTAACTCAGAATACTATAACTCTATGAAATATTTACTTGCAAAATAAATTGTTTAAATAACGTAAAATGCAAATGAAAATGTCTCCAAACTGCTGTCCAGGAAAATTCCAGCAGCAAACTTTCAACTTCGAATGTTCATAACTTTTTGTAGGGACAACCTGAGATACTTATACTTATAAAACTGAAAACCTTATTGAATTATCTTTGTTTTGGTATAAGACACGTCCCTTTTGGAGAATGTTTGTTATTTTTAAGCTATTTTACAAATTAGGGTGACGCTGAATTTCTGAACGGTACTTTCTTGTGTATGGTTAATCAATACCACTTTTATAGTTATTAATCACTTTGAATATGCTATCCATATTAATATTATTATATCAATATTTATATCACATATTGCTTAGTTGTACATCCCACATTACCATTTTATAGTTTTATAACTTTTCGAATATCCGTTTGCATCCATCGCATTTAAGATATATATAATTGCATCCATAGATCACATTACTACATAATAAGGTGATATTAACACTCCATATTTAATAAATTGCATCCTAATTAATATTGGAACTATAAATGTAATCCTAATCGATAACTGTGCATCCATATCCTTGAAATTATATCTATTTGCATATCATATTATATGTTCCAGTTTATTGTTCTGATAGTACTCATGCTTGTTTATTTATACACATGCTTATGTTAGTTTGATTATGAGCACCCACATGACATCTTGTGCTTCCTGACATGACCTGTTACACTTCCTACTTGACATGACATGGTACCGTACACTCTTGACATGACATGACACCTTTATACATTACCTGGCTTGACCTGATGTACCATGGCTTTACCTGTTACCTGATCTTGTGTCTAATGCCAACAAATATAACATGTAGTCCTCATGGACCGTTCCTGTTGTCTATCCAGAAAAACCTGCTTTTATCTGATCCTGTGTTGGCACTAGATCTTGATTACTGAATACCTGACTTGACATACATAACTTGGGGGTATGGGGAAATCAAAGGTGAAACCTGACTTGTAACTCAGCAGTTCGATACCTGTTCTGATCAGTCTTACGGGCTAGGCCAGCCCCGGAGTGATGATGCTGACATCACTCGCCCATCCTGCTACCTGTTACTGCCTAGCGGCACGTCTCGGATTCAGCCCCGAGGATCTTGACCGTGGTCCCGAGCATGCACGGGATACTATTGAGTTACATCGACGATTCATCAATTGATTTCAAAGACTTTAGAATAGAAAACCTGATAGAACAGTTTAGTTACCCACTGCACACTACCCTGCACTACTTGATTCATATTACTGCTACTCTCGTTTTTATTCATGTTTATTTTGCATTGCCTGCTACATTGTTCATATTATATTACTTGATGACATGACGCGCTGACGTCTGGGTTTTGCATGGCCCAGATTCCGTACCGCTGTTGCAGTCCGAGAAGGAGTACTTCAGCCAGCAGGCTGAGCTGTGAGTTCAGTAGTAGTTAGTTCTATTTCCTGCATTTATTTCCTGATGTGAGCCCGCATTATGGGACACACTTTTCAGTTATTTGTATTGGATCATTTGCTTCCGCATTTATTTATTATTGACTCCTATTATTCTGGATTATGGTCATGTTTTAGATAGTTTTATCTTGTTCTTGATATCTCTACAACCGTAATGTGACTGTGGATGGATACTTCCTACCCACATGTAGCATGGTTGGCTATGTCACGTGCCCAATATAGCGTACTCTGGGAAGCGGGGCGTGACAAGACCTAAGGCCGACCTCCCACGTCCATTCAGGATTCACCAACCACTCCATCTCGGCGAAAGGGGTGATCACCCTGCAGTTCAACGTCGGGGAGCCCGGCCGTACGCAGACGGTGCCGGTGGAGTTCATCGTAGCGAAAATTCCATCGGCCTACAACATCATCCTCGGCCGCCCCACACTGAACTCCCTCCGGGCCCAGATATCGACCTACCACCTGGCAATGAAGTTCCCTCTCGACCAGGGCGGGATAGGTCGGGTCTATGGAGACCAGCGAATTGCAAAGGTTTGCTTCACCGCAACATCTTCATCGGAGAGGTCGGTCGACGACGTCGAAGATGAGGGTGACATCAAGGGCTCTCTAGACACTCAAGACAAGCAAAAAGAGGTCCGAGGTACCCCGGTGGAGCCTCTGACAGAGGTCCCGCTCGTAGAAGGGGAAGACGAAAAACTCGTTCAGATCGGGTTGCTTCTGACAGGAACTCAGCGAGATGACCTGGGTCATTTCCTCATAAACAACTCCTACGTGTTTTCCTGGGCGCCTGCTGACATGCCTGGGATCGACCCCAAAATTATATCTCACAAGCTCGGGGTGTAAGGTTAGTATAGCACCCTATGAAGTGTTTTGAAGCATCACATGACCCAAACTTACAATTTTTAAGGTGCTAAACTAACATGCAAAGGGATCGATCCTAGAAAATTAGGGTTATTAAACTTTAAGCTAGTAAAGTTAAGGGTTTGAAGGCTACAGTCTTTGTAGCTCCCCTTCGCTGGACTCCTTGGTCTCTAAGGTGTTGAACGAAGGTCCTTTTGATGTCCCTTTGTATCCACGACGATCCACCACGGAGATCTCCGTCCAAGCTCGCAACTTCGTCAAATCGAAGAGAACACTCTAAACAAAGCGGCTAAGCTAGTGTAGAATGATGTTGTGGTTAGGAATCTCACTTCAAAAACCTTTCTTTAGTTGTATTTCACTCACTAGAAAAGACTAGAGAAGAAAAGATGAAGGAAGATGAAGATGGTGGCTAATATTGACAAGAGGTAAAAGAGATAACTCTTGAGTTAAGAAGAAAAGAAATATATATCACTATATATATTTATTTCCTTCTTGACTTCAACCATGATTAAATGATGGATAGTTAGTTTAACTTGGGTTTTAAATGATAAAGAGAAAGATAACCATAGGTTAGTGGTAGTTGAGCATGGTTAGGTCAATGGAAGAGTGTGGAAGCATGAATGATTATCCTTTCTTTTTCATTTTCTTTTTAAACCTAAAATGAAATAATAATCCATTATATAATCCATGGTGTGAGTCTTATATTGCCACCATTTCCATATGCTAACAACCATGATGGATGGGTGTATGTATGTATGCATGTATGCACATTCACATGTGCATGAAACTAGCATGAAAGAAAGAAAAGCACACATGCATGCACACATCCATCATCCAAGAAAAGGTTTTAAGTGAGAAAACTAATGGTTAAATGATAAATCAACACTTGATTTATCAATTCGGTCATATCTCATATGACCCCACCAAAAGCAGTTCACCCGATCAATGTTCGGTATCATATACGCACATTTCAATCGGGTGCATGCGCATATCGCATATGCGCACCACAACGTTTCGCCTGGACTGGGTAACTCCTCTGTGGGACTCTAAGACTCGTCAATACGCCGGCAGAGGGTAATGATCATATCAAGTACCCTCAAGCCGCAAGCGGTCAGCTAAACGTAACGGCCACCCGGGTATTGAGCGATCAGAAGACAACAAGCGAACCTGCTACAACTCCCGTCGAGCCATCCGGCAACATTACCGTACAGTCCGGTCTCTTCGTCAGATATACTGCATATCGAGCCTAGGGATGGTCACGTCGACCCCAATAACTCAATAAGTCGTGTCGGTGAATGGTCTATAACAGATCGAGAAACTACTGATAACACTTATCAGCAAATCTCATCAGCCCTGGCCAGGGACTTGCTGTTATAACCAGTCGGGCACTGCACAGCATCAACTCCCAATACCGGGAGAGACGAAACCCCTCCTATCGCTCATCGTCTTCGTGTGTCTCGGGACTGTACCCAACGGCCACCTGTTTACACGACTCAGTAGAGCCGTGGTAGGGTGGCAATCAAAGTGCAGTGGGAGAACACACAAGACTCCATGACGATCTCGGGTCTACAGACTAACCTGTACCAGTGTCACCTGAGAACTGCTATCCGACGATAGATATAATTCCATATAGGAGTCCTCGGTGAGTCCGTCCAGTGTACCCAGTCACCACTGAGCACCCGTATATGATCTTGATGTCAAACATCGATGAATGTGGGAACATCCATCGCCCATCGTATGGGTCTAGTATCATATACGCTAGTCTACTCTGGTATATCAATGCCCCGTCTTGATATACCTACGACTAGGGACGTTCTAGGATATGCTTATAGACTACAGATGTCCCACTAGTATGATCTCCATCATAATCAGAGTAGTCAAGCCGATATCCTCAGGGCTTTATCAGCATGCATGAGTGAATAGAAGCATGATCAAATAAACATGTCAGATAAAGAAGAACCAGATAGCATACTATCATGTCGAGCAAGAATGCAAACTGAATATATATATACATGTATAGATACATCCACTATCACATAATGGCCTCTAGGGCATACATATATCCAACAATCTCCCACTTGCACTAAGGCCAGTTATTGGCGTATCTCATACCCAACATCTCAAAAAGTCGCTCATGCTGCGGCTGAGGGAGGGCCTTGGTGAATGGATCCGCGGCGTTGTTCTTTGTGTCTACTCTCTTAATCTCGATCTCGCGGCGATCTACAATCTCCCGGATCAAATGAAAGCGCCTCAGGATGTGTCTGGACCGTTGATGGGATCTGGGCTCCTTGGCTAACGCCATCGCCCCATTATTGTCACAATACAAAGGTATTGGATCAATAATGGTTGGAACTACTCCTAGCTCCGAGACGAACTTCTTCATCCAGACGGCTTCCTTGGCGGCATCATTTGCAGCAATGTACTCAGCTTCCATCGTAGAGTCTGCAACGGTATCTTGTTTGGAACTCTTCCAACTTACCGCCCCTCCATTGAGGGTAAATACAAACCCTGAGATAGATTTGCTGTCATCCTTATCGCTCTGGAAGCTCGAATCGGTAAAGACCTCCATTTGGAGATCTTTATTACCATACACCAAGAACAATTCTTTAGTCCTTCGTAAGTACTTAAGAATGTTCTTCACAGCTGTCCAGTGGTTCTCCCCTGGGTTGGATTGATACCTGCTTACAACACTAAGCGCATAAGCTACATCTGGGCGTGTACATAACATCGCATACATTATAGATCCTACTGCCGAAGCATAAGGTATAATGCTCATGCGAGCTCTCTCTTCATCGGTCTTTGGACAAGAATCCTTGGAGAGAGTGACTCCATGGCAAGCGGGTAAGGCACCCCGCTTGTAGTCTTCCATACTAAACCTTTTTAGGATGGTGTTGATGTACCTGGTTTGGGACAGTCCCAATAACTTTTTGAATCTATCCCTATAAATCCTTATGCCCAGGATGTATGTGGCATCACCCAGGTCCTTCATGGAGAACCTCAGTGATAAGAATGATTTGACCGACTGTAGCATAGGAATATCATTTCCTATCAGAAGAATGTCATCAACGTACAATACGAGGAATGTGACAGCTCTTCCTACAGCCTTCCTATAAACACAAGGTTCATCTGGATTTTTGATGAAATCAAACTCTTTGATAACATCATCGAAACAGATGTTCCAACTCCGAGATGCCTGCTTTAACCCATATATGGATTTAAGCAATCTACATGCTTTCTCGCTGCTCCCACTGTCAATGAAGCCCTCTGGCTGATCCATATAAACGCATTCTTCTAAATCTCCATTTAGAAATGCTGTTTTAACGTCCATCTGCCAGATTTCATAGTCGTAGTGAGCAGCAATAGCAAGTAGGATCCGAATGGATTTAAGCATGGCTACGGGCGAAAAAGTTTCGTCATAGTCCAAACCTGGTCTTTGACGAAAACCTTTCGCCACAAGTCTTGCCTTATAGGTCTCTACCTGCCCATCCACACCAATCTTTCTTTTAAAGATCCATTTGCACCCTACAGGTTTTACCCCAGGGGGTACAACGTCCAAAGTCCATACTTTGTTGGTGTACATAGACTCCATTTCGGATCTCATGGCATCCAGCCACTTCACAGAGTCACCACTCGTGATAGCTTGCTGAAAACTGGTAGGATCATCATCTTCCATGATACAGTCTTCTCTGTCACCATCAATGAGGAAACCGTAGTACCTCTCCGGTGGGCGAGAAGTCCTACCAGACCTACGGAGTGGCCGAGGTTCTTCAGTTTCTGCTGCAACAGTCGGTTCAACCAAATCGTCATTTGTAGTTTGTGTCTCTAGAACCTCTTCTAGATCCACCACTTTGCCATCATCTTTATCTGTGAAAAACTCTTTTTCCAAGAATGTGGTATGTTGAGAAACAAACACTTTTTGTTCCTCTTTGTGGTAGAACAGATATCCATAAGAATTCTTTGGATATCCTACAAAGTTACACATGACTGACCGTGTCTCGAGTTTGTCCGGATTCTGCTTTTTAACATAGGCCGGGCAACCCCAAATCTTAATTCTCTTAAGAGATGGTCTCTTCCCATGCCATATCTCATATGGCGTGGTAGACACGGCTTTGGTTGGAACCCTGTTTAGTAGAAACGCTGCAGTCTCCAATGCATGCCCCCAAAACGAGACTGGTAACTCAGTGTCACTCATCATGGACCGGACCATATCTAATAGGGTCCTATTCCGTCGTTCTGACACACCGTTGTGCTGTGGTGTGTAAGGAGGAGTGAGCTGAGAGAGAATCCCATTCTCTTTTAGGAAGTTTGCAAATTCTGTACTGAGATACTCTCCACCTCGATCTGATCGAAGCATCTTAATACTCAAGCCGGTTTGTTTTTCTACTTCTTGTTTATATTCAATGAATTTCTCGAAAGCGTCGGACTTGTGCTTTAATAAAAATACATGACCGAATCTTGAGAAATCATCAGTGAATGTAATGAAGTATGAAAAACCGCCTCTAGCCTGTGTAGACATAGGCACACATACATCACTATGTATGAGGCCCAGGAGCTGAGTAGCTCTTTCTCCGTGTCCGGTAAATGGAGTTTTGGTCATTTTACCCTTGATACAAGACTGGCAAGTCGCATAAGATTTATATTCAAAAGGATTTAAATATCCATCTTTGTGTAACTTGTTTAGTCTTGTTTCGTTAATATGACCAAGTCTACAGTGCCAAAGAAAAGCTTCATTTAATTCTGAAAGTTTTCTTTTATTAGTGTGTTGTATACTGAAAACTGTGTGTTGATTTAGGACATATATTCCGTTATTAAGTGTACCATACCCAACCAACAATTGATTCAGGTGAATGTTCATAACATTGTTTTGCAATACAAAATTATACCCTTCATTGTCCAACAAAGAAACGGATATTATATTACATAGCATAGTTGGTACAAAATACATGGATTTAAAACCAAAATACATCCAGAAGGCAACCCCAAGTGATACTCTCCCACTGCGACTGTATGTACATTGGAACCATTTCCAACGCGGAGAGTATGGTCACCTGTCCTCAAAACCTTGCTATTTCTCAGCCCCTGCATAGAATTGCAAATGTGAGAACCTGAACCGGTATCCAATACCCAGGAAGCAGAGTTTATAGAAAAACAGTTTTCAGTCACAAACGCACCTGAAGCAGAAGCATCACCATGCTTCTTCTTGAGACTTAAGTACTCTGTGCAATTGCGCTTCCAATGTCCTGTCTTGTGGCAATGAAAACATTCGCCCTTCCCCGAGTCTCCAGCCTTGGACTTTCCCTTTCCCTTCACCTTTTGAACTCCGCCTTTAGGATTAGTGGGTTTCTTCTTTTTCTTTCCCTTGGCTTTAGCTTTCGGGCGAGAAGAAGAAGACTGTCCAATAGTCATAACGGGAGTTCAAACTGACTTCATAGTGCTCTCTGCACTCCTTAACATGTTAAGGAGTTCAGGGAGATCCTTCTCCATGCTGTGCATGTTGAAGTTCACTATGAACTGAGCAAAGGTGGAGGGGAGGGACTGCAGAATAATATCTATATATTGTTCATTGTCCATTGTCCATCCCAGGTCCTCAAGCTCTTCTATAAGAGCTATCATCTTCAATACATGGTCTCCTACTGGTGTGCCAGGGGCCATTCTCATCTGAAACAGTTTCCTTGATGCTTCGTATCGTAATACGCGGGATTGCTCCCCATACAACTCCTTTGTATGGAGCAATATACCGTGAATATCCATGTCCTCGTGCTGCTTTTGATGTGTATTGTCCATCGATGCAAGCGCGAGGCATGTGGCCGTGGCACAGTCAGCGTCCCATGTCTTGCGGACTTCAATGTCCGCAACTGAGGATTTTGGACCTGGGACGGGCGGGGCTGAAGCCGTGAGGACATATGATACTTTATCATAAGTCAAGGCGATCTTCAGATTCCTTAGCCAGTCTTTATAGTTGGTCCCATTCAGTTTGTTTTTATCTAGTAGAAGCTTAAGTCCAGTCATTGGTATCTGCCATTAAGAGAGAGAAAAGAATACACTCAGCGAAATCTCTTGAAAAGATTAGATTGGTTTATTATCTTGTCTAATCGATGTTTCCCACTGCTTTTTATCAAGTTTTTCTTTCAAACCTTAAAAAGAAAAACTAGCCAGGATTAATTACAGTCTACAACTTCGCTAACCGTTCAGCCAGGCCAGTGTCGGTACTTTGAGGGAGGTTCCCCGTGCTTTCGTACGGACCTAATTAGAGTAAACCTCGTTTTCCCAGAGGCGGAGCCCCGTTAACACCTTTCTAGACACCTAATGAGTTAGCTAATTGTAAACTGTAAAACTCTCCTAGGAGCAACTATTGCCCACAGTGGGATCGGGATCCAACCATCATATGGAAGGTATGCAATCTCATTGCAAATTTCAACTATTGAAATTCCCGATGTGGTTTTTACCCCTAATACTCGTGACCTTGGCTAAGGTCAACAAATCACGAGCACTAGTCAAGCTCAACCCGTCATTTCTTGATTAATTAGACCCGTTCACATGACCCTTGGCTAAGGTCAACAAAGTCATATGCTCGTCCTAATTAATCTGCATCATATGCGTTTGTAGGAAGACATCACTTAGCTACCGTACACAACGCCTTGGCTAAGGTCAACAAACGTAGCACGAATACTAAGTACTCTACTTCCTAAAATGACGGAGGGTTGCGGATGATTTTTAAGAAAATCTTTAACGCTTTGAGCTTGATATCGTTGTAGAATCAAAAGGTTTTCAAAAGGAGTGGCTTAAGCTCCGCATTTTTGAAATATAGCTTTTTCATAAATAGCCGAGTAGTTTTTAAATCCGATTCTACAACATCTTTTAGGTTTATTTTCTTTACATTAATCACATTAATGTAATCCCATCACTTAAGTCCTTAAGCCAATCACAGAAAAGAAACGAAAATAACACGTACGCTTATGCCATCCGCATTCGCCGCAATGTTCCGTTATGCACCGTTAGGTTACTTAACTAACGGCATACCGGGACGGGACTAGCGCGGGTGTAAAACATAAGCAACGTCTACTATATATCATATATATAATATGTCATTCGTCTCAGATATCACAGAACACAGGCAGCAGAAAAATATAGATATAACGTGAGATATACTAGGACGTCCGTATTTAGTATTTTAGCCAGAATAGAAAATACGGATTCCACAGTCGCGATGAATAGCCAAGCCCACACCCTGGACCCCTACGAGAGCGGCAAGTGACCCTACCAATCCTGGAGTTTAGGAGACCCGGTCTCGACTCCTCGAGATGGCCTCCCACTGAACCCCAGAACCCGGTCACCTGTGCTCTCCTCCTTGGGTCCATCCTAATGCGGAAAAGTAAATAATATACAACACTGGTGACACAACCGCAACCTGGAAGTGCTCCAAATAAAAGAATATTACATTACATTTGAATTTACATGAATGAAAATATAAAACTCTCATCTCACAAAAACCCCCCGGCTATTCGATCGCGACAATCCTGCACATCATATCTCAGCAACACATAATATCACATATCATCAACGTAAGTAAGTATGCGTACCCCGATTGTCGTTGATGTATAGCAACGAAACCGGCGATATCTAACATACTACACTTACGGTCACAGAAAAGAAAGTGTAAAACTACAATATTTGGAATCCAGATTCTCTTTAGACATCATAAATGCGAAATATCACATATTTCGTATTTCATGCCTAAACCATATGAATTCCACATATTGTATCACATTCCAGACAAACAGACAGTATTAAACTTTTCGAACGAACAATCAAGCACCCAAGATTCACTAAAGCTCAACACTTGAGCAGGGTTCAAAAAATCTGGAGTGTGACACAGTAGCGGCGGTCCAGCCGTAGAAGGGTCAAGCCAACGCCTCACATGTGGCACGCCGTACTGCCCCAAACCCTAGGGTTCAAAGGGCAGTTCGAGACGGTCACATAATCGAGTTAAGGTTTGTTGTCTTCTAGAGGGACCACCGCAAAAAGACTTGCACGTATTTCCAAACTATTTAAACCCCGTGAATAGTGAGTAAATGATACTCGTTCAAGCACTTCAATACTTTCTAATTTACCCGGAAAGGCTACGAAATGAAAGTCCCGATCGAATCGACGAATCCAAAAACATCTCCAGAATTTTTCAAAACTTTATTCAGTTTAAAAATATCCAAAAAATTATACATGCAGAACCAAGAATTACTGAAGAAAACTTATCCACCAATTCACATACAAGGCCGCGTTTCCGCGGCAATAAACACTGTTCATGGTATAATTTTTCTGTCGTAATCCTTATTTTTTCCTGCTTTATTTTTTACATATTTTTAATTCTGAAAAATGTCAAAATTTAGAAAATTTCCAGAGAGCATCCCATAATATCGTATTTTTGTCCGATCGGGGTTTTCACTTCGTAAAAACGTCGCCTAATGTTCTAGGTCGGCTCTGATACCAATGTAAGGTTAGTATAGCACCCTATGAAGTGTTTTGAAGCATCACATGACCCAAAGTTACAATTTTTAAGGTGCTAAACTAACATGCAAAGGGATCGATCCTAGAAAATTAGGGTTATTAAACTTTAAGCTAGTAAAGTTAAGGGTTTGAAGGCTACAACCTTTGTAGCTCCCCTTCGCTGGACTCCTTGGTCTCTAAGGTGTTGAACGAAGGTCCTTTTGATGTCCCTTTGTATCCACGACGATCCACCACGGAGATCTCCGTCCAAGCTCGCAACTTCGTCAAATCGAAGAGAACACTCTAAACAAAGCGGCTAAGCTAGTGTAGAATGATGTTGTGGTTAGGAATCTCACTTCAAAAACCTTTCTTTAGTTGTATTTCACTGACTAGAAAAGACTAGAGAAGAAAAGATGAAGGAAGATGAAGATGGTGGCTAATATTGACAAGAGGTAAAAGAGATAACTCTTGAGTTAAGAAGAAAATAAATATATATCACTATATATATTTATTTCCTTCTTGACTTCAACCATGATTAAATGATGGATAGTTAGTTTAACTTGGGTTTTAAATGATAAAGAGAAAGATAACCATAGGTTAGTGGTAGTTGAGCATGGTTAGGTCAATGGAAGAGTGTGGAAGCATGAATGATTATCCTTTCTTTTTCATTTTCTTTTTAAACCCAAAATGAAATAATAATCCATTATATAATCCATGGTGTGAGTCTTATATTGCCACCATTTCCATATGCTAACAACCATGATGGATGGGTGTATGTATGTATGCATGTATGCACATTCACATGTGCATGAAACTAGCATGAAAGAAAGAAAAGCACACATGCATGCACACATCCATCATCCAAGAAAAGGTTTTAAGTGAGAAAACTAATGGTTAAATGATAAATCAACACTTGATTTATCAATTCGGTCATATCTCATATGACCCCACCAAAAGCAGTTCACCCGATCAATGTTCGGTATCATATACGCACATTTCAATCGGGTGCATGCGCATATCGCATATGCGCACCACAACGTTTCGCCTGGACTGGGTAACTCCTCTGTGGGACTCTAAGACTCGTCAATACGCCGGCAGAGAGTAATGATCATATCAAGTACCCTCAAGCCGCAAGCGGTCAGCTAAACATAACGGCCACCCGGGTATTGAGCGATCAGAAGACAACAAGCGAACCTGCTACAACTCCCGTCGAGCCATCCGGCAACACTACCATACAGTCCGGTCTCTTCGTCAGATATGCTGCATATCGAGCCTAGGGATGGTCACGTCGACCCCAATAACTCAATAATTCGTGTCGGTGAATGGTCTATAACAGATCGAGAAACTACTGATAACACTTATCAGCAAATCTCATCAGCCCTGGCCAGGGACTTGCTGTTATAACCAGTCGGGCACTGCACAGCATCAACTCCCAATACCGGGAGAGACGAAACCCCTCCTATCGCTCATCGTCTTCGTGTGTCTTGGGACTGTACCCAACGGCCACCTGTTTGCACGACTCAGTAGAGCCGTGGTAGGGTGGCAATCAAAGTGCAGTGGGAGAACACACAAGACTCCATGACGATCTCGGGTCTACAGACTAACCTGTACCAGTGTCACCTGAGAACTGCTATCCGACGATAGATATAATTCCATATAGGAGTCCTCGGTGAGTCCGTCCAGTGTACCCAGTCACCACTGAGCACCCGTATATGATCTTGATGTCAAACATCGATGAATGTGGGAATATCTATCGCCCATCGTATGGGTCTAGTATCATATACGCTAGTCTACTCTGGTATATCAATGCCCCGTCTTGATATACCTACGACTAGGGACGTTCCAGGATATGCTTATAGACTACAGATGTCCCACTAGTATGATCTCCATCATAATCAGAGTAGTCAAGCCGATATCCTCAGGGCTTTATCAGCATGCATGAGTGAATAGAAGCATGATCAAATAAACATGTCAGATAAAGAAGAACCAGATAGCATACTATCATGTCGAGCAAGAATGCAAACTGAATATATATATACATGTATAGATACATCCACTATCACATAATGGCCTCTAGGGCATACATATATCCAACACGGGGTAGATCCTACGGCCCGACCCGTCAGACAGAAGAAGCGAAGCTTCGCCCCGGTTAAACAGAAGGCTATCGATGACGAGGTAGATCGGATCCTCGCCGCCAACTTCATTCGGAATGTGCCCTATTCGGAGTGGCTAGCGAACGTAGTCCTGGTCAAGAAGTCAAGCGGGAAGTGGCGCAAGTGTGTCGACTTCACCGACCTCAACAAGGCCTGCCCCAAAGACAACTACCCCCTACCTCGGATAGATCAGCTCGTTGACAGCTCGGCGGGCCACGAGCTATTGAGCTTCATGGATGCCTTCTCTGGCTACAATCAGATCCGTATGAATCCGGAAGACGAAGATCTCACCGCATTCACAACGGACCGGGGGGTATACTGCTACAAGGTGGTGCCATTCGGCCTCAAGAACGCCGAGGCTACGTACGAACGGTTGGTCAACCGTATGTTCAAGCCACAGATCGGCAGGAACATGGAAGTTTACGTCGACGACATGCTCGTCAAGTCAGTCTCGTCGACCGACCACGCCAAGGACCTGGGCGAGGCCTTTGAGGTACTCCGCAAGTTCAAGATGAAGCTGAACCCCGCCAAGTGCGCATTCGGGATCACCGGGGGAAAGTTCCTCGGTTTCATGGTCACCCACCGTGGGATCAAGGCTAACCCAGAAAAAATCGACGCTATCCTCAACATGGCCGCACCCAAAACCAACGTCGAGATCATGCGACTGACAGGGCGGGTAGCCGCTCTATCACGTTTCATGTCGAGGTCTGGGGAAAAATACCTCCCATTCTTCAAAGCTCTCAGGAAAATTCCGAGGTTCGAGTGGTCAGAAGAGTGCCAGACCGCCTTTGACCAGTTAAAAAGGCACCTTGCGACGCCACCGCTGCACACCCGACCAGTTGAAGGAGATGAGCTATCGCTATATCTGGCGGTATCCGACCAAGCAGCGGGCTCAGTGCTCGTACGAGAGGTCGACGGAGTGCAGAAGCCGGTATACTACGTGAGCCACGTCTTCAAAGACGCAGAAACGAGGTATCCAGCCATAGAGAAGATCATTTTAGCACTCATTGAGGCCTCAAGGAAGCTACGGCACTACTTCCAGGCGCACACTATCCTCGTTCTCACCGAGCGCCCACTGGGGGCTATCCTCGCCTCACCCGAATTCTCGGGCCGCTTAGAGAAATGGTGGTGGGAGCTATCCCGGTTTGACATAAAATACCGCCCGAGACAGGCCATCAAAGCACAAGCCCTGGTCGATTTTATCGTCGAGTGCACTATCCCCAGCAAAGAACCGGAGCCCACACCGACCTTTGCGGACCAACACCCGATCGTGGGGAGACCCGACTCGATCCCTGAGTGGGTCATCTATGTCGACGGGTTTTCAACCGAGGAAGGCTGTGGCACCGGCCTCATCATTCGGGGCCCGAACGAGGCAGAAATGGAGTATTCTCTAAAACTCGGATTCAAGGCTTCAAACAATGCGGCAGAGTACGAGGCCCTGCTGGATGGACTGCGCATGGCCTCCGAGCTGGGGCTGAAAACAATTCGAATCCACAGTGACTCAGTCCTAGTCGTTGGCCAAGTGACCGGCCACTTCGAGGCTCGGGAACCTCTAATGGTAAAGTATCTAGCCGAGGTAAGAAAACTTCGGAAGAACTCAGATGAAGTCCAGGTAGAGCCGATACCCAGGCAGCTCAACGCCCAAGCCGACGCCTTGAGCAAGCTGGTTTCATCCTACTCGGCCCACAACAAGCGATCTATCCTCTTCAAGACCTTGCCGTGGCACAGCGTGGAAGACGGGGCGACAATACTTCATGTATATACGGCGCAGGAAGGTGACCCAGACTGGAGGAATCCCCTCGTTGAATTCTTAAGAGATGGTGAGATCCCAGAAGATCGGGGAGTAGCTCATCGTCTCCGAGCCAAAGCCGTCACTTCGTCTGGAGCAATGGGAACCTTTACAAGAAGTCCTTCACTCAGCCCCTGCTCCGGTGCGTCGACCCCCACGAAGCTGACTACGTCCTTCATAAAATCCATGAAGGGGTCGGCGGCGCACACCAAGAGGCCCGCACCTTGATCCAGAAGGCCCTGCTCCAGGGGTACAACTGGCCAACTATCCACCAAGACACCCAGAAGATCGTCAGGAGATGCAAAAGTTGCCAGCTCCACGGAAGCATACCTCGCCTCCCTGCTACCGAGCTGACCGCGTTAACCTCCCCGTGGCCGTTCGCCCAGTGTGGATTAGACATGATAGGCCAGTTCCCCACCGGTGCGGGCGGGCACAAATATATCCTCGTCGCAGTAGATTACTTCACGAAGTGGATCGAGGCCGACACCGCTACGACCATCAAGTTCCTGCAGAACAACCTGATACTCCGGTTCGGCATCTCGAGGTGTATCATCACCGACCACGGGACGAACTTCGAAAACGAGAAAGTGAAGGAGTTCTGCAACGAGTACCATATCCTCATGAAGTTTGCCGTGGTCGCACATCCCTAATGCAATGGACAGGCCGAAGTCGCCAACCGGGACGTCCTCCGAGGCCTCCGAACCCACCTAGAAGGACGCCAAGGCAGTTGGGTCGAGGAATTGCCCCGGGTCCTATGGGCCCTGATCACGTCAAAGAAGACCCCCACCGGGGAAACCCCTTTCAGCCTCTGCTACAGGACTGAGGCCATGGTCCCAGCGGAGATCGGGCTACCCAGTCATCGGGTTAAACACTTCGACGACGAAGCAAACACCACGGAACTACGGACCAACCTGGACATCTTGTTAGAGAAACGAGACCGGGCTCAGATCAGGGCTGCCGTCTATCAGCAGCAAACTGCTCGATACTACAACGCGCGGGTCAAGCATCGTTCCTTCAGGGCCGGAGATCTAGTCCTACAGCGAAATGAGTTCATCGATCAAGGCATGCTGCACAAGTTCTCCCCAAGATGGGATGGTCTTTTCCTCGTCTCTGAGGTACTTCCCGGCGGAGCCTACCGCTTACAGGACGCGGACGGGTGCAAGTTTCCGCGGCCTTACAACGCCGAGAAGCTCAAGCTGTACCAGTGAAATCAACACCTACGAGTGTGCACCTCTCCTTTCACAAAGACAATGTAAATTTTTTCTAAAATGTCATTTCCATTCAAATAACAAGAAAGGAACGTTAGAATATTGCAAAAAGAGGAGTTCTGTCTTTATGATCAAAGCCCTCACCGAGAGGCAGCCGAGCAGCTTCATTGCTTGGTCAATCCTTAGCAGGCCTCCCATGGCCCCTCCAGCGCTAAGGATCTAATCCCTCACGAAGAGGCAGTCGAGCGGCTACCCTGCTCGGCTATCCCTGGCTGGTAGCTCTACTACCCCACAATGCCAGAGATCAAAGCCCTCGCCAAGAGGCAACTGAGCAGCTTCACTGCTCGGTCCATCCTTAGCAGGCCTCCCACGACCCCTCCGGCACTAAGGATCTAAGCCCTCACGAAGAGGCAGCCGAGCGGCTACCCTGCTCGGCTATCCCTGGCTGGTAGCTCCCTACCCCACAATGCCAGGGATCAAAGCCCTCGCCAAGAGGCAACTGAGCAGTTTCACTGCTCGGTCAATCCTTAGCAGGCCTCCCATGGCCCCTCCAGCGCCAAGGATCTAAGCCCTCACGAAGAGGCAGTCGAGCGGCTACCCTGCTCGGCTATCCCTGGCTGGTAGCCCTCCTACCCCACAACGCCAGGGATCAAAGCCCTCGCCAAGAGGCAACTGAGTAGCTTCACTGCTCGGTCAATCCTTAGCAGGCCTCCTATGGCCCCTCTAGCACTAAGGATCTAAGCCCTCACGAAGAGGCAACCGAGCGACTACCATGCTCGGCTATCCCTGACTGGTAGCTCTCTACCCCACAACGCCAGGGATCAAAACCCTCACCAAGAGGCAGCCGAGCGGCTACCCTGCTCGGCTATCCCTGGCCGGTAGCTCCTCTACCCCACAACTCCAGGGATCAAATCCCTCACCAAGAGGCAGCTGAGCGGCTACCCTACTCGGCTATCCCTGGCTGGTAGCTCCCTACCCCACAACGTCGGGGATCAAACCCCTCACCAAGAGGCATCCGAGCGGCCACCCTGCTCGGCTATCCCTGGCTGGTAGCTCCCTACCCTACAACGCCAGGGATCAAAGCCCTCACCAAGAGGCAGCCGAGCGGCTACCCTGCTCGGATATCCCTGGCTGGTAGTTTCCTACCCCATAACTCCAGGGATCAAAGCCCTCACCAAAAGGCAGCCGAGCGGCTACCCTGCTCGGCTATCCCTGGCTGGTAGTCCCTACCCCACAACGCCAGGGATCAAAGCCCCCGCCAAGAGGCACCGGGCAGCAACCCTGCTCGGCCATCCTTAAGGATCAAAGCCCTCGCCAAGAGGCACCGGGACGCAACCCTGCTCGGCCATCCTTAGTAGGCCTCTTACGGCCCCTCCCGTGCTAAGGATAAAAAGCCCTCGCAAGAGGCAACCGGGCCCGCCCTTGCTCGGTTATCCCTGGCTGGTAGCTCTCTACCCCAACACACCAAGGATCAAAGCCCTCACCAAGAGTCACCGGGCAGTAACCCTGCCCGGCCCATCCTTAAGGATCAAAGCCCTCGCCAAGAGGCACCGGGCAGTAACCCTGCTCGGCCCATCCTTAGTAGGCCACTTACGGCCCCTCCCGCGCTAAGGATCTAAAGCCCTCGAAAGAGGAAACCGGGCCTGCCCTTGCTCGGTTATCCCTAGCTGGTAGCTCCCCTACCCCGCAACGCCAGGGATCAAGGCCCTCTCCAAGAGGCAGCCGAGCGGCTACCCTGCTCGGCTATCCCTGGCCGGTAGCTCCCTACCCCAACACACCAGGGATCAAAGCCCTCACCATGAGACACCAGGCAGCTACCCTGCTCGGCCCGTCCTTGGTAGGCCACGTACGGCCCCTCCCGCGCTAAGGATCAAAGCCCTCGCCAAGAGGCACCGAGCAGCTACCCTACTCGGACCCGTCCTTAGCATGCCTCTCCGAGCCTCCCACGCTAAGGAACATGACCTCACCATAAGGCATCTGGTCTGTCTACGTCTGAGCAATCTCCACCTCGACTTCGGGGCCATGGAGATACCGTCTTTGCACACTGGGCAAGTGAACAAATTCAACTCGATGCGTAATCGCTAGACGAAGAACCGACATAACACAAAGGCAGTACTATGAAACTACAAGTGTTTACCGACAAATGAAAATACGTGCGCAAATACTGCTGCAAAAAGTCTTTATTCACAAAGTCAAAGTCTTTACAAGGGTATTGGGGGCTCCCCAGCCTTACAAAATACCCGGAGGCTTACAAAAGAGAGTGGAAGAAAATCCAAAAAGTTCGAGTCGCAAGCCCCGCCTAGACCTCGCCTCCCTCATCACCGTCGGCCGGAGACATGACCACCGAAAGTGGGACTCGAGCACGGAGCTCACCATCGGAAAACTCTAGAAACTGCTCCTTGACGGCATCAAGAGTTTTGTTCCATGCAATGGCGGAGGCCTCGCCGAGATCGACGTAAAACTGGTCCGACCCCTTGTAATCGGTCACCGCTTTCCTAGCCCGAATCTTGGCAACCTTCGCCGCCTGAAGCGCCGCCTCGGCATCCCGCCTGCTGGCATCCCTCGCCTTCTTCATAGCTGCAAAGTGATCGGCCAGTTCCATCAACTTCGCCCCGACGACTCGGTGAGACTCACTTAGGCGGTGATAGGACTCCTGGCACCTTGAGATGGCGAGTTCCGCGGCGGCCGATCGGGCTTCCAAGACAGCCGTCCTCTCCCTCTCCAGACGCAGCTCAAGTCGCAGGTCCTCGACCTCCGAAGAAGACTCTCCCGCCGGCCTCGTAGAATGGATAGCCCCCTCGGCGTCCATGCGAGCGACAAGGGCGCAACGCTGAAGGACCTGACGGGAAACAACAGAGAGACTTAGAGACACTCGGACTAAAGAAGGGACGCTCAAAACGACACATGAGAGAGTACGTACCTGCACTGCCTCCTGAGCTATAGCCGCCATTTGGACCCTCAGGGTCCCCCGCGGAATCTTGCACCCGGCCGACTCTTCCATACCAGCAAGCAGGCCGACAGCAAAAGAAAGCCCAGACGGGACAACGAAATGGACGTCCCCTTCCTGCACAGGAATCCCACCAGGATTCTCCGACGGTGACGCATGAGAGACCGTCCTCTTCCTCTTAAGATGAACCCCGTCTTCGCCCTCTCCTGCATCCCTCGTCTAGGGCTCGGGAACCCATGGACGCCTTTGGCCGCCGCCGGGACAATCATCGGGAGCTCGTGACGAGGCAGATGGCCCCACCATCGGTGACACATTTGGTGTTGGGCTCGGGTCAGCCGGAGGCACGGCCGCACCGCCGGCCCCCCTCCGGGACGGAGCACCGAGGGAACCAAGAGCCCTAGATCGATCCATTTATCCTGCCAAAGGGAGAGGCAAGCTCGATTCAGAAGGAGAAGAAGCAGAAGAAAAGAAAAAGCAGACATCTGACCTGACGGAGAAGTCCTCGGGAACGCAAAGATCCGACCTAAAAAGGAGAATTCCGAGCTAACAAGACCAAAAACGGGGAGATTATGAAAAGGAATGGGCCCTCACGTGGACCCCACCTCTACTTATTGCCACCGACGTTCTCATCCAACGGCGACCGTTATCTCCCGCCGAAATGGTTCAGTACACTCGACAACCACGATCGCTCCACCTGTCGCATGCACATTGGCATATCCCCTCAGACGCCAGAGGTCTGCGGCCCGTCGCGTCAGCCAACCAGCGCCCGACACGTGGACTGTCGCTTCAGTAAATGTACACACGACCCGGCGTACCCTCTTTAATGCAGAGATCTCTCCCCTGATCCACTGGCATCATCCAGAAAATACAACAGATTGCCCGGGAACACGCCCCGATGATATCTTCGAAAGGAGCTCACCTCGGGTGACCCGGCAGATCACTCTCGACCCGACTTGTCAGCTGGTCGGGACGAGAGTGGGGGGCTAATGATGATGCTCGGTATCGGTAATCTCCCAGATCATGACACATGGTAGATGGCATGTCCCAAAGCTCATAAGAAAGGACCCACAGTGGCCGACCAGACCACTCCTGTGCCCGTCCCATAAACAAGCGCTGGCTCACCTCCGAGGCCCCAGCACAATTGGCCTCCTCGGCCTCACAGCTCGTCTCCGGGCTACCACGGAACCAAGATACCTTGGCTCTCCCGCTCGTCCGCGAGCTCTCCCGCCGAGGTCGTCTTCCTCGGTCTCATCGACCGACCAACGGCACTGCTCACAGGCGCAACCGCCATCCCGCGAATCTCGCCATGCGCGAGATATCCGCCGGCGACATCCCACGTTCCACGCCATTATGATCCCCCATCAACGAGCCTGTCTCGCCATTAATGGGAGATCCCGCTCATCACGCGGGTGTGACGTCGGGAGCGTAACGGCCTGCGTGATTCTCACGCCTGCCCTGCCTACTGCGACCGCTATATAAACCCCTTCTTCAGACGGTCCAAGTAAGCCATTTTTACTCCACTAAGCCGTTACCCTGCTCGGATCTCTAGTCTAACTTGACCGTCGGAGGGTCCTCGGTTGTATAACCACCCCGGGACTTCCTTGCAGGTAGCTCGGCAACCACAACCTCAAACCCATTGAGATCCACACGCTTCAGGAGCCTGCCTCCAGATCCAATATCAGCCATCCATCGCCGCCATCAGCAGATCGACGGAAGGTAACATCTTGACGTGATTCCGCACGCGTCAGTTCCCTTGTCTTGAAAAGCAATAAGTTTAGATACCTGACCCAAAAATCAATAGATTTAGGTCCCTATAGTATATTTACCATTCTTTATGCCAATACCGACATTTCAGGTAAACTACTACATTTATCTTTTAAAGTGCTATATTTATATTGAAATAGGTCAAATGCATATTAGTAATTTTACGAAAAAATTTAACAGTTTCATGTCAAATGTAGTATTTTAATACAAATGTAGTATTTTATAATATAAATGTAGTATAAGATATTCATGTCAAATGTAGTATTTTAACACAAATGTAGTAGTTTGTAACATAAATGTAGTATTTTGAAAGATAACTATAATACTTTAAAAGGTAAATGTGGTAGTTTACCTAAAAGGATGGTGTTGGCATAAAAAATAGTAAATGTAATATAGGGACTAAATCACAAGAATCTTTAAATTTAGGGAGTTTTTCACAACTTTTTTGGGTCAGGGATCCAAACCTATTATTTTTCAAAGGTAGGGAGTTAGATCCATTTTTCTCGCTAAAATTTTGACACTGAAAGTAAATAAATTTAGAAAGATGCATGTTTTCATATGCCAACTGAAAGATATTCAAAACGCAACATCTTTGGAAAAAAAATAATAGTTCAAAATGTCAGAACCAAAACAATGTCGAGTTATTAAGTTACTTACAGCCTTCGTTTATAAAAACCCAAGGTTTGGTGTGTTTTATATGTTATGAAATTACTTTAAAAGATGTGTTTTATATGTTATGAAATTACTTTAAAAGATGTCATATCGAATTTAATTTTTTGAACCGAATCTCATGATATTTTGATAGCTTGAACAAGATTTTTTTTTTTATAACACTTGGGTCGGAAGATAAATCCGGCGATTCAATTGACTTTTGACTAATAACATTTTGGTAAGATGTTCAACTAATTAAAAAAGGCTAAAATTTGAGTATAGGTGAGATTTGAACCCATGGCCTCCAATTTTGGAATAGGATGGATTACCACTTGAGTTATATGTTCATATAGGACAATTTAGAAGGAGTAAATATATATAACACATGTCAAAAAAAATACCCGAGTTCAATTGCAACCAATACTCGATCTTTTTTCCAAAATTTGAGGCAGGGCACTAGCCCCCTCTCGCCTTGCCGTGGGTCCTCTCCTGACTCATCCCTAATTTGACCTTGATGTTGATCCTGATCCGTTTATAAATGTGTATTTGAAGCCGTGAGCTTAATCTATTTAAATCTTGGGGGGTGATTTTTTTTTTTGGGAAACAGGTTAAGCTGGATAACCATAACCCGGCTCGTTATATAAACAGATAGATGGATCTCTCTGATTATGATTCATACCCATTTATTTTGTACCAGATTTGGATCAGATTATCAGATCGGATCAAAATTGCTGTTCCTGCTCCTATAAACGAACTCAGGCACCGACCAAGTCATTTTCCACCTTTTGAAAAATCTAATCCCTCCATATCCCTTTGCCCAACCCCAACTCATCTTCTACAACCCCCACCCAACCTGGAAAGAGAAACCACATCCCTCAATGCTCTCTCTCTCTCTCTCCTCTCTCTCTCTCTCAAAACTTCAACCAATCTTGTATCTTATCTCCACACCTCACATTCACCAATGCTAATGGCCGATTCGAGTTCTACCACCAATGAAGCCTCTCCTCTTAGGATCCAAGTTGTGACCAAACGAGTCTCCGACAGGCTCTTGCTCAAGTTTCCCGACATGTCCGAGTTCGGGTTCGAGTATGAGAAGAGCGGGATTTGGTCCCCGATGCTGCCGGTGCCGCGTGGTGACTTCTTGAGGTCGCCGGAGTCCGTGTTCTCTGATGAAGAGATGCCTTCAAGGAAGAGGAAGAGGAAGAGGAAGGATAAGGTGTGTTTGCATGTGTGTATGTATATTTTTCCATGAATCAAATATCTTTGGCAAATGAAGAACACAGGAGTATATGTTACAATTGTAGCGGGGCTGTTACATTTGTATTGTATGCAGGTTATTTGGTGCTCATGATACTACCTTAGGATGAGAAAGGGTTTCATGAACGAGAATATTTTACCTATTTTTCAAATCCGAAAGACACAAATATCAAAATTGTATAACGTTAATTTTTATTGTTTTTTAAATCTTTTTGGCTTTCCTTTCCTTCTTCCTGTCCCTTTTTTAGCTATTAATTCTTTTCAGGAATTTGTTGAGTGGGAGGCTTTTTGATAGCTGAAACAAAGTTGTCATATTGAATGTTTTGTATGGGGTGTATACTTGTAATGCAACATGTGTAATGTAATTCAATTGAAAATAATATATATTTTAGATTATCTACAATCATAAAGGAAAATGCACTTCATATTATTATGTTATCATCAATTTTTCTGTATATATAATGACATATGACTCAACTCACATGAATCTTGCTAGTCCTTGTCTTCAGCACAACTCATGAGACATGCTGTTTCTGCCGAAACGGAAAATGAGGCCAAGAGACCCCCCCCCCTCCCCCCGCCCACCGAATTGGGTTGAAAGCTAAATCATGTTCTTCATTTGATATAAATTGATTTATAATAAAGAAATATCCTTTTATTGAAAAGAAAGTAGACGACCTGTCATTAGTAAAGACACCGACGTTAGTTCCAGTGGCAAAACTTAGAATTTTTTTCTTGGGGGAGCCAGGGATTTATTTGACAATTTTAGCTATAATTGTGAATTAAAACAATTAAAATTCTAGGGTTCAAAATAAAACAAAAATCCCTATAAAAATTTCAATCAAGATATCATAACTTAAAAATAAAAATATCAATCAATGTTTTTGACATTGTTTTAATAAACTAGCAAAAATGAAAAATACAAATTTATTTCTTAAGCCAACCCCTTTCTATTATTAAGATGCAATAACATTACAAAGAAGCAAAACACCACAAATTTACCTTTTTATTTTTGCTGCAGTAATTTCAGAATTTCATTCTTCCCAAATCTGATGATTAAAATATCAGGAATCAAACCTATAAACAGTAAACACTCTCATGGGATAAACATCTAGCTTTTATAATACATTTGGTTTGGCTTTAATATTTACAGAAGCTTGTGATAACTTATACCAGCTATTAGTGCTAGTTGAATCACCTTGTCGATGCATGGAATCTAAACTGGCACCGGGCTCTCTTCTAAGGCTTCTTTCCCTGTGATTCCAGGTTTCAGAGTCTTGAAATAGACATCGTAATCCTTTTCGGGTGGAGGGTTTGAGGGATCCACTGTGAACAGTTCGCTAAATGGTACTGTGCTTTTAACCTGATGAAAATTAATCAAAATAAGAGAATTAGAATATATTACTTGGATCTGGATCCTCTGCTATTTCTTTTCCCTCCTCTGAAATTTCGACGGTTGACATTAGTGTAAAACAGGGAGGCCCGGTGTTTGGTGGGGTCAGAAAGAGGATCCAACGGTTTAAAGGGTGGCAGAGCAGGGTTCTCTTGCGAGAAAAATAGCAGAGGATCCTAATCCATACCACTTCATGTGCTAATAATCATGAGAGTTTTATTTCTGTTTATGCGACATTATCGAACATAAATCCATATACTCGAAAAATAATTTGCATCTAACATGGTTATAACTGAACAATTCTTATGTCAATAAAAATCACATATTAAACATAATATTCAATGTCAAATGCCTGCAAACAACCACATATTCCAGAACATGTAGAATCCCCATTTGATATTTTAAGGAAAAAGTCGGTTATCCACCGTTCATAGTATGATACACAGACGGTTGAAATTTGCTTTTAGAGAAAGAACATAGTGGATTCTTCTATAAATCTCAACTGTCTATGTATCACATCACAATAAGAACAATGGAAAAAATTGATTTTGCTTATTAATGTCAAATGGGGATTCTATAGGAACCTTGCATAATCTCACGGAGTCACGCTAAAAATTTGATTGTCATAACTATCTTGTAATGAGTATGAAAGTTTCACAGTATCATTTTATATTACTATAACTTTTACACACATCAATTTAACATACCATTTAAATTATTTTTTGGGAGATATTTTAGATGTTCTGGCTATATCAAACACGTGTTATTTGAGATGAATTGGTGATGCATGTGATATTGAAGATGTGTAAAGTTATTTTCTAAAATGCCGCAGTTTATTACAATATAAAGAAAAATGCGGAGTGTTTTAACCTCGAAAGTCTTATCACATGCATATGGGCTTCCCAGAGCTGCTACACAGATTCGTGCAACCTCTTCCCTTGATATCTTTCCCTGTAAGCAATTAAAATTTCAGTAAACACCTCTTATTATTTCTCAGTTTAAGCTAAATTCAAGTGTTGTTTAACCCACAAAAAAAATATTGCAGCCAAGATGAATTATATGTCAACACATAAACATATTTTGTTAAAATTTGGCAACATAATCTTCCATGGTTAATTACCTCGAATGAACGATGACAACCAAAACATGCACACAACATGAATATATAAAAATGTTAAGGTAGTCAAAATACCGTTATATTGTCTCCCTGATCAAATATGAGATCAGCTCCAGCAGGCTCTTCCGTTAGCGCACAAGGTCTGATTATGGTGTAAGGCACACCACTTTCTCTTATCAAATCCTCCCCCTGTTCCCTAAGAATATAATATGACGAAGATTAATAATTTGGTTCAAATTTATTCCACTACTAGATCACATCATAAAGCCGCAGTGTACAGTAAAGACATGCTGGAATAGTTTTAGGTATGTTTCTGCAGGAACAATATAATCTGATTCAAAATGAAGAACTAATTGCACTCAATCAGAAAATTTTCTACATCTGTTCAATATTTCGAGATATATAATGTTGAATGTTATGTGTCCATGACCAGGGTATTGCTGAAAGGTAAATGAAATGCTCACGTAATCCGGACCTTCAGTTTGTATGTGAGTATGAATCCCAACTCCTTGTTCAAGCGCACTGCAGGCGGTTGTTTGCTCAAATCAAGGCCAGGCCTCTCAGGTCGAGTAACTCCAGCAGAACCCACATGTACAAATCTGACAACACAAGGGGAAGAAGAAGAAGAAGAAGAAGAAGAAGAAGAAGAAGAAGAAGAAGAAAGTAAGATAATTTGACATAAACAAAAAGTCCTTAATTTATCGCTATCAAAATACTATGTCCGGAGTTTTGTTTAACTGTCTTATAGAGAAAATGTTTTTTCTCCTATGCGATGTCTATTTTTTTGCTGACAATTGATGATCAAAGATTAATGCTGAATCTCTATGTAGCTAATTGTTATTTATCTTTGGAGATGGATTGCTGTGAGCTGCTTACTGTATATCTAAGTTGCACGGACACTTCCAACGGGTTGCCGTATCCATTTTCGACACGTATCGGATACCGATACTTGCAAGACACTTGCACGACACATATCGGACGTGTTGTATATATATCATATACATATTGTATGTGTCATATGCGTTTCATATGCGTATAAACATATTTTTAGTATATTATTAGTGTATAGCATGCTACTTGTTAATTTTTCCTTATTTAATGTTGTCATAATAGCTTGATATCTTATTTATCTGTATAAGATTATATATATAGCCGTATTCCCGTATCCTATATTTTTGGATTTTGACGTGTCTCCTTATCATGTTGTATCGTACCCGTGTCCCCGTATTCATGTCCATGCACCCTTGTGTATATCGTTTTAGTTGTTATCTTATAGTTTTCTATCATTTCTTAATTTCAAGGAAATGCTTTATTCGGCTAGGGCCCATGTTACTGAAAAATAAAGCCCAGTAAACAACACATCTCGACGAGTATGTATGATCTTAGCCCAGTTGGTTTATAGTTGTCTTAGTCTCACAATATATCGGTTTCATGTCCAAGTATACAACACATTAAAGAAGAGATTGAAACCTGGAAGTAATTGGCTCTTTTAAGTACGCTCTAATACTTGAGAATGGAAGCTGAAATACACCTTCCACAAAGGTTGGATTTATCTTTCCATCATATTCAAACTTGCTGTACATTAGCTGCAACGATAAAATAACAATATAAATTATCTTAATAAATTAAAGACGAATACTAGATGAACTTTTTTTTTGGAAAACTTCCGTGAGAAGCATATCTGTAATGAAATAATTTGGCTTGGATCAAAAGGTGGAGCATCAGCCTTGGTCCGAGCACAAAACACAGGCCTTAATGAAGGAAAGGGTATTTTTATCTGAACGAGAGTACAAAAAAAGATGGAAAAAAATATTATATGTAGGTTTAAGCTCAAAACTTCCCTGTAGTTTACCCCATGTAACACTTATACCCCCCTCCAGTAATTTATTAGTGCAAACACCTCTATCCATCAAACAAAACCCTCGAAAACACTCATTTTCTACTCTAAACAACACATAAGTTCTAAAGTTATATTAGACAATTATTTGAGTTATTTAGAATTGAATTTGAGTGTTTTAAAGGATTTTGGTTAATGAGTAGGGGGTAATAAATCAATTGAGGCGATCTAAGTGATACACAGGGTAAAGTACAGGGGTCTGTTGTGCAATTAACCCAATTGTGTATATGTAAAGTATGTGATATTGGGGAAATTGTAGCCTACATTTTGCCATTGGCCCTCTTTAGTGTCACAGCTTCCAGTATAACCCACAGTATCCCAATCAGAGCTGGTGCACACAACGAGCTTGTAATGACGGCCGTCACCTTTGACTCTCATTTCAATACCATCATAGGCTGAAAGGTCCTCTGGCACCGAAAAATTCTGGGATAGGCAGCAATGGCTAATTTGGTTAATCATTTACAAGTAATAGTTGTACTTCTGAAATAAAAAGATTAGATGATATTAACACGACACAGAAGAAAGGCTTATAGTCTACGATAATTTGTTGAAACATTCATCCGATGACATAATAGTTCTTCTAAAGAATTTTGGCATGGGGTTTTCTTATTTTAAACTAGTGGGATATATGGGAACACCTGAAAATTTTATCAAAAAAATTCTCGATATGCATGGCTTGTTTATTGCCAGTAACATCTTCATTTCAAATAGAATATAACTTATCCTCTGAAATTCTGCGAAAACTATTATAATAATTTACGAGAAGTTCATGTCCTGTCCTAAAAAGATCTCATCAGATATATTAACAATGCCTGATACTCAATACAATACAATTTAAGATGACACATGATATGACATTAACAAAATAAAGCGCCGACTAGTCTTTAAAACACTTCATTGCTAGTAAGGAAAGTTGAGCAAGCAAATCATCCACATTTCTCAAATTAAGTTATAATGTTGTTTAAGTATTAAAGTTTTGAATTCAGTGTGCAAGTGATTCCATAGAGATCAATTTCATAAGCCCTTGCTTTAAAAAAATGATAATAGGATAACAAGTTTGATAGGTGCCTTTGTCCTGATACTAGTAAAGCCACCATTATTTGCAGTAGATACAGTACCTAAAGGAGAACAAGATAATCAAGTTCATAGAAACAGATATTCACAACATATTCAGAAGCCACAGTAATGTTCCTTTCATTGCAAATTTTCTTTGAATTTTGCAGCAAAAACGAGTAAAAAATGGAGATATGATACCTTTAAATAACCCAGCAGGTCCGCCGTCTTCATTTCCAGTTGGATCAATTTGGAAATTACTCTCACTTACACCTCCCATGACAACATCATCCAATGCACCCCACACAAGCTTACCAGTAAAGTTACCTAAAAAGAATTACATAGATATATAGTTATGAAGTGCATTTATTAGTTCTTACTCTAGGATCAATAAATCAATACAGCATTTCAATCAGCTTTAATTCAGCATCCCAATACCATAATAGAAATTTTTGTGAACCAATCATTGATTATCAAAGATGTCTTAATAAGGTAACGATTACCTTTGAATCCAAACAGAAGTTTACCATCACGAAGTCCAACACTGTTCTTTAGAGAATTAATCAAATTCCACATTCCGATATACTCTACCAATTCAGGTGAATCTCCTTTTATCTAATAAAAAAAGTTGTGGCATTTGTAAGTTAAATGAACATAAGGATAATGACACATGATGAACCAGAGGAAACTTAAAATTATCATCACTTCACCTCGGGTTCAAAAAATTTGATCCCCTGCATCCAAGTAGACATGCATGCATTAGTTGAACAATTTTAAGTTCAGAATCATGTGCTGCACACAACAAACGCAACTTATATGCTTCAAAACAAAGACTTAAGGTATACACGTACTTGACTATACTTCGCCCTGTCAGGAGTATCTCCTTCCTTTGGACCAACAATCACAGATACTGCATTGATGACTTTCCTCAGTCCTATAAAATATTCGGGAGCTACAGTTTCCTCCTTAGTAAGATCTCCAACAATCTGAAACATTGCAAAGCTGAGGGTTAAAACCTACAATTAATAGCATCCCAAGTTATTGATAATTTGTAAAATACATATGCTTGAGACAAAGACAATAAGTCACAATGAATATTAGAATCATTACAAATATCAGTATTAGAAAACGACTATTTATAGTCGAAATAAAGTTCATTGTATCTTGATTTATTTTCTCAATTCCTTCTTGATTTATTTCATCATTATAAATGGATTTATTGATAATTTTTTTTGTTGATTTAAAGAAAAGTTGTGTATTGATCCTTGGAATCTTAATTATACATAGTAATATATCCGTGTATATTTTTTCAATGAAAAATTTCATAAAATAATGTGATTTCCGTATTAATCAGATATTTTTTTCTTTTGAATATTTGCCAAATGTCCTTCTGCGATTCCGATTTTTATCATTACAAGTAAGAACTCCTTGTCTTTTTCCGATTCCTTCTATTTGAGTCCTAATTGTGAATCTGTGATTGTCTTATTAGCAAGATCTTTCGTTTTTGTTTCTATGAGTGATAATTTTCTACACAGTTCGTTGATCGAATTCGACTGGTGGATTCAAGGATAATCTTATTATTTATATTGGAATCTTTTCACTTTCACCTTCCTCAATTTCATAAGAAAATGGGGTTTACTTTTTCAGGTTCTTTCGTTATGAATTAGGTTTTTAACTAGAACTATTTTGATGACCCATAAACATGTTTTGCCATCATATCATGATTCATAGCCAATCCCATGCTAGCAGGAAAAATCCCATATAAGGATGACGATAAAGACTATGATGGTCAAAACAGCACAACAGCAATGGCATGGATATAACTAGCAAAATGGAAATAATATATTCAGTCATTGTCAAAAATAAACTCTCCACAGACGGAGATAATATAAGTGATCATTGTCTTGAAGTCCCTCCCGCTGCACCAAACCTAAGAATTTGTGGTGAGGGCTAAGGGATATACTTTTATATTCTAACACTCCCACAGGATGGGTTCCTTTTTTGGACTAAAACTTAGTTATTTTTTTTGGAAAGGTATTATGGTATTTTTAATCCGTATTTCAATTGTGCCTCCAGTGATGGTTTGAAGCTGAGTTGCTCTAAAAGCCATCTTAAAATCCCTCTTGCTGCACTAAATCTCTGAAGTTGTGATGAGGGTTACAACAACAACAACAACAACAACAACAAGACGCCTTTATACTAAATTGGGTCTGGCTATATAAATGATTTCTTCCAACCTGCTTTGTTAAGGGTCGTCTCCTCGATTAAGGGATGAGAGTTGAGTTTTGAGGGATAACATTTTATATTCTACCACAATGTCATGCAACAATCAGATATAGCAGAGACTATTTATAAACATATCATCTTCTTATGAAATCAAATCATATTATTAAATGTATTTTATCTCAAGATATGAGTTCATTTTTCTAGCGTTCTAGAATTGATATCTAAATGACTTATGTAAAGAGCTCACCAAATCCACATCTGGACCTAGCATGGTTCTTGCCTTTTCTTTGTTCCTAACCTGCAAGCCATAGCATGTCAGACCTTTAGTGCATAGAAGAAAGTAAACACTTAACACCATTAAGGTATTAACATTAGTTGCATATAAAAAATATAGAAATGTGAGTGTAGCATAATACCAATACTCGAACAGGACACCCTTTCTGGCGTAATATGTCAACCACTCTTCGTCCAACACAACCAGTGCCCCCCGCTACCAGGACTATACCAGAAGTTTCCATTTTTCTTGCTGGTTCACTTGATTCTGAACTAGCCAGTTTTTCAAGCAGCGATGCAACGAACTTACCAAATGAAAGCATATCGTAAGTCACAGCTAATCAATAATTTGCATTTTTTTTACTATCAACTACATAAGAAAAAGAAACATGTACCAACCTTGATAGGATTTGGCGGCCCGTTGATTTAGTACAATGTTTTAATAAATCTACTGATATCCCACGCTGGTTGACCAGTCTCGGCATATACAGTCCATTTAGATGTTTTTGGAGAAATAAAAGGCAAGACTCCCTTATGAAGACATTGCCTATGTGCAAGTTGAACAAATTGTTTAGAGCGAAGTGATAACCACTTATGCTGCAATGTGTTCGAATAACTTTTACAAGTATATGATGCAGAAAACCCCTGAAACGTCATTCATCAAGTTAAGCTACGATGAAAGAACTATTTGAACTTTTAATCTAAAAAATTAAACTCTCATCTACACATGATTCCATAAAGTACATAAAATTGTCATAAGTACAAAGCCATCTCATGCTTGAGGCATATCTTTCTTTTTTTCCAATCAAGAATGTTTTAAACTTAGGTTTTGTAAGTAACTCAGTTGTTAAAACACTTTACAGCAGTGCAAAATAAGCTCGAGTTTGGTCAGGTTAACATTTTTCTAGTTTTTTGACGGAAAAACTACATTAGTATATCGCAAACCATCAGATGGTTCAATTGTTTGAAATATCGGCCGTAACGGCCAATATATCACCAAATATATAGGAGCAATCCCATACAAGCAAAAATAAATGGATATTGTTTTGCCAAACTATTGGCCGATGTTTTGATTATGTCCCAATATCGGCCATAATGTAACGGCCCAAATATCGTTCATAATTCACTATACCTGGGCCAATGACATTTTGGGTAGCCAATTTTAGCTTTCAAGGGTATGAAACCCGTCATTCAAAATGAGGATGTAGAAAATGAAATGTGTTTTAAAGTAATTTGATATTCCACTGCAAATCAAATGCATAATCATCTAAAAAAGTAACTTTTGTTGTGAAGGTGTCTCATATTTACAGAAAACTGTGCATCAGAAGGAGAGACTGACGTCTGCCGGCAAAGAATAGCCGTCAGTTAAAATAAGATACATAAACCCAGATGAACTACAAACGTCGGGTACTAACGTCTGTACATATGTCTGCCTGCAATCTGGACAGAAACATGTTAAAGCATCAAACGTCAGCCCGTATGGCCACTCACGTCTGTGCAGACGTCAGTACTGACGTCTGGTCGGCGATAACTGCGAATTTAAGTTCGATATTTAACTCGAAAGTCAGGTTTTTTTGTGGCATTTTTGTAATTTTTGAGATCTTATTATAACTAAGATTGTGTAGGTTATAAATAACATCTTAAGGTTATTATTTAGGGTGCAAGGTTTTTGATCATAAGGTTAAAGGGAGCCGTCGCTCCATAAGAGATCAAGATCATCATATAAGGAGAATTTGTTGAAGAAGATAGATCTTGTTGGAGATCTTAAGAAGAGGATGTAATAATTCTTTGTAAGGCTTTCTTCTTCTTAAGTTCTAGTAAATGTTCTCCCCGTTGCCCCCAAATCTCTTTTGTTAGTTTTATTGCGGTTTGCATCCAATTTTCTTTTGTTATTTTGTTTGTAAAGTTTTCCGCTGCGTTGCCGATCGGTCTTGCAGCAGCAACAATTGGTATCAGAGCTACGTTCCATATTTTTGCAATTTAAGTTTACGGTAGATGACGACGTTTATGTCCGCTCTTTATCTTCTAATATCGTAATTATATTGATAGTGGTGCGTAAGGATCCGAGGAAAATGTATTTTCTTTGGAATTAAAGATGACGGATAACAAAGTAAATAGCATAAAATTTGAGATGGAGAAATTTAATAGGAAACAGAACTTCTCTATGTAGCAGAGAAGGGTGAAGACACTTCTGTGAAGGAAGGGCCGTTTAAGTTACTTGGCGGTAGTAAACCTACCTCCATAACAGATGCTGCATGGGCAGAATTAGATCAGAAGGCACAATAAACAATAGAACTTTGTTTGGCAGATAACGTGATGTATAACGTTACGAAGGAAACTTCTACGGCAAGTTTGTGGTTGAAGCTGAAGAGTTTGTACATGACAAAGTCGTTGTGAGACAAGCTATTTTTGAAGAAACAACTATATGGTTTATGCATGAAAGAAGGGACTTCTATTCACGACTATATAAGCAGCTTCAATAAGATAGTGAGCGATCTTTTATGCCTTGAAGCCAAGTTAGAGGAGGAGGATCAAGCGCTCTTGCTTCTATCTTCATTTCCAAATTCGTATGAATACTTGGTGATAACGATTCTTTATAAGAAGGAGACTCTCGAGATGGATGTTAGAGCGACTCTTTTGAACAACGAGATTATGAAAAAATCAAATCCATCAGAGGAGTCATCGGGATTGTTCGCCGGTGAAAGGGGAAGATCGAAGAATAGAAACGAAGGCCAGAGCATAAGGGGAAATCCAAATCATCTGGGAAAGAGAGCGGATCGTGCTTTTTTTGCAAACAGTTAGAGGATCTAAAGAAGCAATGCCAAAAGTATAAGCAGTGGTTGGAGAAAAAGGATAAATGTGTCAATTCAAAGGGTTTGGATCAAGCCAGTGTTGCGACCGAAATAGAAGAAGATCCATGTGACGTATTAGCAGTACATACCGGGAAGACAAATTCTGATGCTTAAATTCTTGATTCCGGATGTTCATACCACATATGCCTACAAAGAGTTCAATGGCATCAGTGTTCTCATGGGGAACATGTGGCGTGCAAGACCATTGGCATAGGGAACATCAAAGTCCGCATGTTTGATAGGATGGTGTGAACGCTTGTGAACGTGCGACACGTTCCAGAACTAAAGAAAAACCCGATTTCTCTTGAAGCATTAAATGCGAAAGGATGTAAATTCATTAGTCAAAATCAAGTATTAAAGGTTGTCAAGGTGCCCTAGTGGTTATGAAGGGACAACGACTAAACAATTTATATCGTTTGGACGGCAGCACAATGACTGGTGGTGCGGCCGTAGGTACGGAGAAATAGGTGGAGAATACTGCAAAACTGTGGCATATGCATCTTGGCCACATGAGTGAGATGGGGCTTCGTGAGTTGCACAGAAAGGAGTTGCTGAAAGGTGTTACCTCATGCAAGTTAGATTTCTGCAAATTTTGTATGATGGGGAAGCAACATAAGGTCGGCTTCAAGTAAGCCACACACAAGACCGGAGGATTCCTGGATTACATTCACTCAGATGTATGGAGGCCATCGCCAGTTGTACCAAAGGGAGGTGCCATGTATTATGTCACTTTCATTTACAATTTCTCACAGAAGGTATGTGTCTACGTCCTCAAACACAAATCATATGAGTGCCAGATTTAAGGAATGGAAACCAGCCGTGGAGAAGCAAAAGGGACGACCGGTGAAGTATTTGCGGACAGATAATAGAGGTGAATACACATCGAAAGAGTATAGGGACTTCTGTAAAGATCAGGACATACAACGGCAATAGACTGTTCCAGGACATTCAGAGCAGAATGGGGTAACGGAGCGCATGAACATGACACTACTAGAGAGAGCCAGAAGTATGCGGATGCAATCCAGACTTTCGGAGGACTTCTGGACAGAGACGATGAGTCATGCGTACTATTTGGTCAACATGTCTCTATCAACGACCATAAATATTCAGATCTCAGAAAAAGTATGGAGAGAAGAGCCAGTCAGTTATGATTCATTACGGGTGTTTGGATGCCCTGGTTATTCGCTCGTGAATCGAAAGGATAGAACCAAGATGGAATCAAAGTCTAAAAGTTGTGTTTTCTTAGGATTCAAAGTTGGTGTTAAAGACTACAAGTTATAAGATCTCGAAAACAAAAGAGCGTTCACTACCCGAGATGTGATCTTCAATGAGAATTCCATGTTGAAAGACGTGGTTAGAGATAATAAGGAAACAGATAGAGCATTAAGGGACAATGATTCGGTGGAGGTGGAGTTATTTGGCGCTCATAAGGTTTACAGATACTGAAGCACAATTACAGCCTATTGATACGGAGGTGGACAGGCAGATTTCGGAGACAGAAAGTGAAGACCAACCCCAATAGGACCCACAGGGCATTAAGACGATCAACACATACTTATAAGGCACCGGTCAGATACAGTTTCGAAGATATAGTTGCATTTGCTATAGTCACCGAAAGCGGAGATTCTAGCTCTTATCAGGAGGCCATTGGGCAAGAGTATAATGATCGATGGATTGTGGTGATGACGGAGGAGATGGAGTTACTTCGAAAGAATAGTACGTGGAGATTGACATAGCCACCGAAAGGAAAAAGAGCTATTGGCTACAAGTGGGTATACAGAAAAAAGGAAAACGGGCAATTCAAGGCATGTTTAGTCGCGAAGAGTTTTGCTCAAAAGGAAGGGTTGACCACAACGAGGTTTTCTCGCCGGTAGTCAAGCATACATCTATTCGAGTGTTGTTGGCAATGGTAGCTACTCAAGATTTTGAATTGGAGGAAATTGGCATGAAAACGGCATTTCTGCATGAGGAGTTGGAAGAGACGATCTTCATGAAGCAACCTGAAGGATTTATAGAGCCCGGCAAGGAGGATCGTGTATGTGAGCTCAAGCGGTCTTTATATGGGTTGAAACAGTCTTCCAGGCAGTGGTACAAACACTTTGATTCGTTCATTAGGAAGACTAATTACTCTCGATGTGAGTATGACAGCTGCGTATACTCGAAGCGGCTTAAGAATGAGTCGTCGATATATCTACTCGTATATGTCGATGACATGTTGATTGCAGCTAAGAGTATGGCGGAAATAAAGATGCTCAAATCTTCATTGAGCACAGAATTTGACATGAAGGACTTGGATGAAGTGAAAAAGATTCTTAGGATGGAAATTATTCGAGACAGGAGGGCTGGAAAGCTGTGGCTATCCCAAGTCAGATATATAAAGGTGTTGGAGAGATTCAACATGAAGGACTCTAGATCGGTGAATACCCCTATCGCCGGTCATTTCAAGTTATCTTCCAAAAAGTGTCCGAAATCAGTGGAGGAGAAGGAAAAGATGTCTTGAATACCATATGCAAGTGCAATAGGATCGCTGATGTATGCTATGGTATACACACGTCCAGACATATCCTATGCGGTAAGTCTGGTTAGCCGGTACATGTCAAATCCAGGAAAGTTTCATTGGGAAGCTGTAAAGTGGATACTTCGGTATCTAAAGGGAACTAAAGATCTCGATTTATTCTTTCACAAGTCAGAAAATAAATCGAGCCGGTTGCAAGGAAATGTAGATGTGGATTACGCTGGGGACTTGGACAAGAGGAGATCTCTTACATGCCATGTATATACAGTTGCAGAATCCCCTATCAGTTGAAAGTCGACACTTCAGAATATCGTGACGCTCTCAACAATGGAGGCAGAATACATGGCGGCAGTGAAAGCATCTAAGGAGGCCTTGTGATTAAAGGGCCTGGTTGGCGAGTTTGGGTTCGATAAGAGGCTGGTTCTTTTGTTTTGCGACAGTTAAAACGTCATTCACTTAGCGAAGAATCAAGTATACCACAGTCGAACTAATCATATCGATGTACGGTAGCACAAGATAAGGGAGTGGGCCGAAAATGAGATCGATTTGATAAAGATCGATACTAAGGTGAATCCGGCGGACATGCTAACGAATGTTATTCCTGCAGAGAAGTTCAAGTCTGCATTGACTTCTATTCAAGTATTCAAATGTAAGGAAGGACGATCTCGGTAGGAGGATCGCAAACCAGTTTTTCAGTTCTGGTTAAAAACGGTGACAATATCAGTTTCACAATTATGAAGAAAGATTGTACCAGTAGGGGAAACGGAAGAAAAACTAAAGCAACCCTAACAGGAATACAAGACGAAGGGCAACATATTTTCAAGGTGGTTATAAGGAAATACGAGCCAATATAGAGATTGTTGTGAAGGAGTCCCGTATTTAAAGAAGACCGCGCTTCAGAAGGAGGGACCGACATCTGCCTGTGAAGAATAGAGGTCGGTTAAAAGAAGATATAGAAACCCAGATGAACTACAGACGTCAGGTACCGACGTATGTACAGACGTAAGCCTGCAAAGAATAGACGTCTGCCTGCAATTTGGACAGAAACTTGTTAAAGCATCAGACGTTAGCCTGCATGGCTACTGGCGTCTGTGCAGACGTCAGTACTGACGTCTAACTGCGAATTTAAGTTCGAGATTTAACTCGAAAATCAAGTTTTTTTGTGGCAGTTTTATAAGTTCTGAGATCTTATAATTAAGATTGTGTGGGCTATAAATATGATCTTAGGGTTATTGTTTAGGGTACATGGTTTTTGATCATAAGGTTAAAGGGAGTCGTCGCTCCATAAGGGATCAGGAACATCGTATAAGGAGAATTTGTAGGAGATAAATCTCGTTGGAGATAATAAGAAGATGGTGTAATAATTCTCTGTAAGGTTTTCTTCTTCTCAAGTTCTAATAAAGGTTTTCCCCGTTCCCCCAAATCTTTTTTGTTTTTTTATTGCGGTTTGGATCCAGTTTTCTTTGTTATTTCTTCTATAAGGTTTTCCGCTGCATTGCCGATCAGTTTGGACGGCAGCAACAACTTTATACCTCACATGGGAAATTCAAGATATTCTAACAGAAGGTTAACAAAGGGTGTAGAATCATGTACAGTAGAATTATAAGGTAGTTATGCAAAAATATGCATTAAAATATAAGGTTAGACAAACTTAGGTATTCCAGAGCAAATTAGCCTAAATTTTTTGTTGGTTCACTCTTTTAGTTAAGTTATACAGATGATAGATGACATTTTAGAACTTCATGGAGTTTATATTTATACATATTTATTCACGACAAAATGCAATGTCCAATATAAATCAGTTATGTCTTATAACTATATAAAAATCCCCGAAATGAACTTCCGATAGGAGAGTCAATGTTAACTCGTATCTCCGATATATTGTCCACTATCCTCTATCCAACATTACCGATACAATACATTCCGATATCAGATATTTGAAACCTTAGGCCTCTTATACATGTTGAGAAACCAAATTGAGGAAGATCATGCAATGATTGGGTTGCACGATGCAAACATTATAGACATTGAAATAAGTTGATTCATTTTAACATATTTTAAACTACCAATTTCATCCATCGGCTTTGAACGCTAGAAATGCATTTCAACATCTAAATCACTGATCAGGATTCACTCGCATTTAGTAAACCTAACAGCAATAACATACGACCATTCGGTTTACAATATGCATTCACTTAGGGTATGAAATTATTATCATATCTTTCTTGAGGGGTGACACAGTAGGTTCAAGTGCTGCCAGTGTTACATTCTCATATCCAAGTCCATATAAATATATGACAAGCACGCGTCTACCTCTTTATATCAATTTATTTAGGTTGTCAAGCTTCTCGGTTCAACTGCATCTCAAAATATTTTCTTATTGTCAATTGCATAAAACCCTCCTTTAGTTTACACCATATAGCTCTTATCCCCCCAAGTGATTTGTTAGCTTAAACACCACCACCACCCCTTACCCCATATCCGAATCGACCAAAACATTTAGAACGCTCAAATTTAACTCTAAACATATCAAATGATTGTATAATTCATTTCACGAGCTCATTTGTGTTGTTTAAAGTTGAATTTAAGTGTTGTTGAGGGTTTTCGCCGATACACTTATGAAGGCCCGGTTTGGGAATGGAGTTTAGTTTTGTAAACTGGAGTTTCATAAAGTTTAGAAAACTAAACTCTATTTTTCAAACTGAACCCTGTTTAGGGACCTTTTTGGAGTTGAAATAACTGTAGTTATCAAAACTCCAATCTAAGCAGAGTTTTGTTAACTGTGTCTTCTCCAGAGAAAATAATGCTTCCGCTTGTTTCTCTATTCCCATCTTCTCCGTTCCTTCCCCCGCTGCCATGGCTCCAAAAATCCCTTCCAAATCTCTCGAAAAACTTCCTATGTATTGTGATAAACCCTTTTCATCTCTTTCGAGAACCTCCTCCCCATCTCCTTCGAGGCCTATCTCCTTCTAAGGGTTTCAAGTCGCCTTCTTCAAATATGAAGTTCCTGATTCAGAAACCCCAAATTAAAGATCCTTCGGCCTCTAACCCTGTTTCGAAACTTCTCCGCTGCCTCGTAACCCCAATTCGAAGGTAAGTGTTGTTAGATTCATGGAATAGTTTGTAAAATCGAACTCAATTTTTTTTGAGATATTTAAAATCTGGTCTTTTTGTTAAAAGAATATTTTGTTTGATTTTTATTTTTTTAAAAATCTTTTTGTTAGGAAATACTTGTTTTGTGACATTTTTTTCCATAAAATTCAATACTGATTTACAATTATTATGTATATACGCGCATGTTTCTGGATTAGGATTGATGATAAGATTAATCTAACAAGTTTTTTCCAAATTGTTAAATCATTATAGTGAACAAATACTTGTGATGTTCATGTATAATACTGAACACTGCAATAATATATGAAGTCGCATTTTAGCCCTGCAACTACCTTTGGAGAAGACACGTTTTTCTTAAAACTTTCATTTTAACAAAGTACCTTATGGTTAGCATTTGCTTCCTTTAGAATTGGAGAATACTAAATTCTATTACAAATCTAGCATTTCTCAATTCTTGTTTCAGATGGTATTACCCTGGATTCCGACCATTACAAGACAAGTCTCTAGATCATCTCCACCAATACCAACATCTCTACAACATGAGAATAACGATAGATTCAAAGAGGGTAATGTTATTGTATTCTATATAAATGGGAAATTTTGTTGTTTTACGGTCGTTTAAATATTTTTGTTTGTTGTACATTGATTGTTAGATGCAAATAGGAAAGGAAAAGGCATTCGCCATACATGGTCTGAGTATCAAACGACGTCTGTAGTTCAACTTTTGAAAGAACATGATAACACTCGATGGAGAGTCCAAAATGGTTGGTCGAGAGAAGCGTGGGCTAAAATCACAGCGGAGTTTAATGCAAAATTCATGGTTGAAGGTGTGAATTTGACAAGAGAGCAAGTAAAGGAAAAAGAACAAAATTTAAAGAAGCAATTTAAATCTTTTAAATCATTGTTAGATAGAAGCGGATTTGGTTGGGACAATGTCGAGAATTGTGTTGTGGTGGTTTTTGGAATGATATTTTGAAGGTCAATTTTTTATTTACTTTAATTTATTTAAATTAAATTGATTATTGCAACAATAAATTAATGGACTAAATATGAGTTGCATGTTATTATGAAGAGTCTCGGACGACAAAGGCATCATATAAGATGAAGGGAAAACGATTCCCAAATTATAGCAACTGCTTTGACTTGTATGAAGGTGTTAAGATATGTGAATTAAATGGTCCCGCATCGGGCTTGAAATTTAATATAAGGTAAATATTACAGACTTGTTTTCATATTACGTACGTATAATCAGGATTGTTTGTCTTTTATGTGTTAACATTGAGTTTAATTGGCATAGGGTGATATGCGGAGGGTAAGCATTCTCGCGGTCCCGAAGATTACACTCTCGTCAATGACACTCAAGATGAAGGTGATCCACTAACACCGTCTGCGTCTCTTCAAGCCCCTATAGAGAACCCTTATGAAGATGATGAATACATCGATACCTACTGGAATGGACATCAATATAATGCAGAGGTCCATTCTACTCAAATGTCACATACACCCACATGCACCACCTTCCACTCAAGAGCCGCATGCACCAAGTGGAGAGACTATACCTGTGGAGCTTAGAGGCAAATCTAGAAAGAAATGATTGAAAGAAAAATGGAGGAAGGGCTACTTTGATTTCAAGAAGCATGAGTCGGATCGATACATTCAAGCTACTTATGAGGCACAACGGTTGCAAGCAGAGTTTCAACTAGCTAACATGGAGAGGCAAAGCGAGATATCACTCGAGTTTTCCACCAAGAGATGTATGGAAGCATAGGATAAACTATATGGACATGGCACGGCTGAGCCTTGAAATATTTCAAGAATATCATCCATTATAACTTCGTCTTCTTCTTCATTGAGTTGACGCCAAAGCCAATGATTCATAACTATGTTTAGGTGATAAGTGGTAATTTGAAGAAAATGTTTTCATGTTATATTTATAAAGCAAATAAAGAAGAAATAGGTTGGGATAGAAGGATTGACTTGGGAATATGTACAGATTAAAATTTGCTTAGGAAATCGATTAATTTTGTTTGGGAAATGGCTTGATTCTACTTAGGAAATTGATTTCACTGGGACAAGGTCGTTTGAGAATTGATGGGGGGCAGGCTGGGCAGCAACTAGTTGGGTTTGAGATGTAAAATGGAGATAGAAATAAAAATAGAGTTAACAAAACTCCATTTGAGAGCCAAACACATATTTTTGACTAAACTGTAGTTTATTTTTAAGTGGAGTTTGAGGGTTGCAAACCCCAGTTTTGCAAACCCCAGACTCCACTTAAAACTAAACTGCAGTTTTCCTAACTGAGTTTCCAAACAGAGCAGGGTTTTGTGCAATTGGCCCTTCTTTTTCTGTGCGGGAGTCGTCGATTTTATAGTAAACATTAGTTGATGGATCCAAATCGAACGCATTCCCATAACTTAATACAGCGCTTGATGAATTGAAATCCCTCAACACAGCGCACGGTAAAATGAAGAAGAAGAAGGAATTAGAAACCCTAAGAACTTACCAGCGGAGTTTGCAGCGTAGAGAGCTTCGAAAGAAAGCAGCAGCACTCCATGTTCCTCACAAAAAAAGATGAAAAAAATGAAGAAGAGGTTATGAGATAGTTGAATTAATTGGTAGGAGAATTGAGGCCACCCAAACTCGTAAATACCTTTTCCAGTTACAGCGTCCTCGTGCAAAGCTTTAGTGTACCCGACGCCAGCGTTCATGAACGGACCCGGGCATGGCCCGGGCCATAAAACACGGCAGTATAGCACTTATATCAACGCCGTCTCTCCGGTTATCTAATCAAAACAGTTATGTTTTACCCATTTGGCCCTGTTTGGATCCAAGGAAAGGTAGAAATGGTGGGGCCCTTTGAAACGTTTTCGGTAAGAATTGTTTTTTCCCTGTTTGTTTGCTGGTAGAGAAGGGGGCATGAATCATGCTAAGTAAGTATTTGTAAAGCATAAATAGGAAAGTATTTTCAGAGCGTTTAGCTCTGATCGATAGTTTGATAACAAAGCGTCATTTCTCTTTTTTACTAGGTCTTATTTTTGGTCAACAAAAAACCCGTTAGTGTAAATATTTGCTTTTCATTATACAAAACTAAATAAGGAAACAACGTTTCTCAACCAATACTGATTTGCATTTTTATAAGCTATCAGAGGATTCTTTTTTTTCCTTTGGCCAAATAGCTCCTTAGCCAAATGTCTTGAAGAAGCTCTCTTGAATTTCTTGCCAAATGACGACCGTTTGTACAATATCCATGCACCATTTTTATGTTAGCGTTTGATTAAAATATATCCATCGAGAGATATTTTGCAAATAAAAAAGAGGTTTGGGACGCTGCGAGCAGTAGGAAAGATAAGGGGCGGGGCAGTGGCCCCACCACACATGTGTGCCCCTTCCCAACGCACAAAAAACGCTTCTATTGCACGGCTTTTCTTTTTCCGATTTAAAAATTGATGAAAACTAGAAAAATTAATTTCGGTTAAACTTCAATGGTAAGATGATGTATTTATTTAGAGAGTTTAATGTGGCTGGGTTGACTGCAGCCAACACTTACAGCCTAAGAGGGTGCTTCCTGTCACAGCGCGCGCGCACACACAAAACTTCTATTGCACGGCTCTTCTTTTTCCCAATTAAAAATAGATAAAATCTAAAAAAAGTTAATTTCGGTTAAATTTGAACTGATGTATTTATTTACAGAGTTTAACGTGGCTGCGGCCAGCACGCACAGCTTAAGAGGGCCCCCCACCCACTTAAATTCTTAGTGGACCCACCCGTTGTTAGACCCCATCTGAAGTGGCCGACCGGCCGGCCCCAGCCACATGTTCCTCTTATTCAGGTTACCCTTTAGCTTGAAGCTAAAGACTGTTTACCACACCCATCGAAAACTCTCTAGAACCAACCCAACGCCACGCATCCTCTTTCCCGCGCTTTCTTCGCTCAACATCAATGGAAAAAGCAACGAAAATCTCGCCTTTTCGACTCGCCTCCCTCCTCCGCCTCGAGACAAACCCTAATCTCGCCCTCCAACCCTTCAGAAACCCTAACCCTAGCCATCAGTCCCCAAAGCCCTACCGCTACAGCGCCAGATCCTACGACCTCATCATCTGCAGGCTCGGCCGAGCCAAGAAGTTCCCCGAAATGGAGCAGATCCTCGATCAAATGTCTCAAGAGACGCGCTTCGCTGCTAAGGAGGCGCTCTTCTGCCACGTCATCTCCTTCTACGGCCGCGCCAGGATGGCCGGCGCCGCCCTCCGCGCCTCCGATCGGATCCCTTCGTTCCTCTGTTGCCGGTCGATTCGTTCGTTCAATTCGCTCCTCAACGCGCTCCTCAACTGTGGCGACCTCGAAAAGGTCTCAACTTTAGGGAAAAGCCTCAAGGACCTCAATCTGAATCCTGATGCTTGCACTTATAATATTTTAATCTGTGCTGCGAGTTCCCACGATTGCACGCTGAACCTGTTCGATGAAATGCGGAGGAGAGGGATCGAACCGAGCATGATCATATATGGAACGCTGATTTCAGCTCTCTGCAACAATTCGAAGATAGACGAAGCATTCAAGCTCAAAGACGAAATGCTAAGGTTATACAATGTGAGACCTAATGTTTAAATCTATACTTCCCTAATCAAAGCCCTATGCAAGAACGGCAAACTCGATGAAGCTCTCGAGTTAAAGAATGAGATTGTTGGATTGGATTCTGCAGTTTATTCTTCTATAATTCGCACGCTTTTCAAATCAGGCCAAAAGGAGAAAGCAGTTGGAGTTTTAGACGAAATGAAGAGCAAGGGATTGAAGCCTGATAGTGTAACTTACAACGCGATGATTGCAGGATTCTGCGACTCTAAAGAATTTGAAGCAGCATTCGAGGTGATCAACGAGACGGACACTAACAAAATCAAACCAGACATTGTGAGTTACAACACAATTATCTTAGGGTTTTGTAGAGAGAGAAAAATGGAGAGATGCATTTGAGTTGTTTGAAGATATGCCGATGAGAGAGTCTAAGCCGGTGTGTTTAGTTACAAGATGTTTTTTGAGGTTTTGTGTGATTCGAAGGAGTTCAAAGTGGCACGATTGGTTTTGGATGAGATGTTGTTTAATGGGTTTTTACCAGGAGGGAGAGAGAGAGAGAGCTTTGAAGAAGCTTTTTGAGGGTTTGGGGTTGGGGGGGGGGGGGGGGAGATGGTGATTGGAGAGGGATTTTTGAGGTTTTATGTCGGTTGTCAAGGAGGAATAAAGGGGTTTTGGATTGTTGGGAGATGGTCATTGATGGAGCTGTGAAGGAGGAGGAGAGTGAGTTAGTTAGGATTGGAGAGCTCGTGGATTTCTTGAGCTTAAGTTGAGTCAATTCTGCATCTTTTGTCTTACTTAAAGTTGTTGGCACTGCACTAGAACCCCAGACGTATGATGAGGGTTGAGGAATTTATACTCTAATAAAGCCCGGGGTTATAATGAGGGGTGGAGGGACATTAATTCACTCCCATCAGTCCCAAACCTTTTGAGGTCGGCTTTCTTTCATTTAAGGGTTATTGAGGTTTTGTTGTGCATCGTTCAGAAGGAAGGTTTTTCGATGGGTGGGAGATTATCTGTTATGGCCTTGTGAACAAGAAGGATTGGTAAATGTTGGAGAATTTGCTGATAGCAGGAGCTTTGATTTGAGTCAGATTAGCTAGTTTGGGGTTAATAGCCTTTTATAAACTTGGGCTCAACTCTGTTAAGTTATGGGAGAGAAAATAAACTCAACAAGAGTATCGGAATTTAAACTTATGAGAACAAGGCATGATGCTTCAAGTTCAATCATGAAACAATGCATCCTCAGGCCTCTGCTATATATAACTTTCAGTTCTGCAAAAGGCACAGATACTAGGGGAAACTATTTTTGCTACTTCTGTGAGGGTTATCATTAGGTCTTGAACCAACTGAGCCTTGTCATTGACGGCAATGTATCATTCCCCTCTTCATTCCTGCACATCGACAGGAAGCAAATGGGATCATTTTGGGTTTGAAGAGTTTAGAATTTGGGGCGTTTGTATAAGTGACTTTTTGATATCTGCCTTATGTAAGTCTTAAAGAGCCCATACTTGGGGCATTTTCCAGCCTGTTCTACTCCTGGAAGATCACCGTGTTCAGTTAAATCACTGCGGCTACTCGCAGTCACATTACATGCCAAACCAGGTTCAATTATTGCTTCTCGACTTTAATTTTGTTGGAATTTTCTTTTTCACTATAGAAATATTATCAAATGGTTCAATTGTTGATTTCCAACTTCAATTTTGTCAGAATTTTATTTCCATTATAGAGATATTATTAAATGTATGAAACATGAGAACATAGTTTCTCACATTACCCTCCCTACATACCAATTTCATGTCTACCGCATCTAATATAAAGCAGTATAGCGTTTTCCCATGAAATTTTATTATTTTCCATGCTTTTCATCTCAGACCTGTCACACCAGGGAGATGCATGGGTAATTAGTAAGAGATATAATAGTCTTGACCAATTCTAACCCACGACATAACTGGCCTCCATATAAGATATTACTCGATGATTTTGAAATCAACGCAGTGAGGGGTCATACTGAAAGGAACAGTCCGAACAGATTGACCTCATTATTCCAAGTCTCATCTTCCAATCCTATCTGTATGGTCATAGTCGAGCCACCATTGTAGACATCAAACCCAATCATTTTTTAACCTCCTCCTCGTCTCCCTAAGATTCTTAACTTCACTCCATGGCCAACCATGTGACCATTTGATTGTTTCTTCCCTCTCCTTGCTGCCCTCTATACTCTTCTTGCTCTCAATAGCGTTCAGTCTTCTATGTACCCAACCGCCGAAATCTCTTTTGATGGGCAAATGGTCCTTCTTTCACTAACCATGTGAACTACCCGGATTGTGCTTTCATACTTGTCATCCTCGTCCGAGGGAGGTGTTGTCATCTTCGTCTGTGGGAGGTGTTGTCCTTCCTTTGCTTGCGACTTCTTCTGTTCAGGCCCATGCATCGCCTTTCTCTTTTCTGCTGTAACCTTTGTTGCATAAATGTGAAATTACCTTCAATTGATTTAAGATAAAGTTTAAATGTTGCCGGCCTAGGAATAGACATGAGAAACCTCATTGCTCTGAAGGACATATCGTCGACCTCATGTTGTTAGCTTAGGCAGATGTGTCCTCTAGGTACAAATCACATACTACCGGTATTCCTTCACGTGCATGACTACTAAAGGGAGAAGATCACGAGTTGCTCACAGTTATTCCCAGATACAAAGGAATATAGATGAAGAAAATTGAATGGAATATGTTGCAAGGCGAGAGATAAATTATCTTCTTTTCTTCTCTTGTATATTTCCTCTTAGGTCAGGCCTTAATTATATAATATGTTGGTTGAGTAAAATAGCATCTGGGTAGCGTGTGAAAGCATTGCCCTATAGATACAATAGCCGCCTTCCTGCAGCTAGTCTAGGCATATTGCCCTTTAGCCGCACTATCTCTTTTCTACCAAAAGGCCTAGCATGTCATGACCATTAGGCGGAATGGTTCATGAATACAAAGCTTGCCCATATTGAAAATACTAAAGTGAAATTGTTTGGAACAAAAAGGTTTATCAAAATGATTATTTTATTCTTGATCTCTACTCTCATACCTTACCCGACCTTATATAATAAAAACTAGAGAAAGTATTGATTTCTCCAATAAAAATGGTCATTATTATTTTTATTTGGTCAAAGATCTTTTGATCCCTTATATTATAACAGCCCCCATAAATGAGTGCTATAAATATGCAATATAAAAATATTATTTTTCAATAAGTCAATAGAGAAATTGATTTGGTCCAAGGTATGAAATGGATAGACAGATAAGGCAATTAGTATAAAGCCATAACATGTGTCATAATTTAAATATTAAATTTATTACTAAAATTCCAACAATCCCCTGCCCCAAAATAATAAATTTAAGGTGATTAAAATTCTTTAATAAATGGGTAAATAAATAATTAGAATAATGCTGGTCAAACATTTATGTATAAGTATATATAGCTTCTGGCAAACTACACTTAGTAACAATCATCTCTCATGACTTTAGTTGCCTCATGAGACCTTGAACTAGTCCCTTTACCGAAATTTGACTAACACATAAAAAACTCTCCATATTGGGTCAACAGAGTGGCACGTTTAATGGGCCATGCATTTGATACCGACCCATGAAGAAACGAGTAGTTAGCCCAATTTCTCTTGCCGTGGCCCCTACGGCGTTCGTAGCCCAATTTCTCTTGCCATGGCCCCTACGGCGTTCGTCACGTAGGTAAATTCTCTAGGCATACAAGAGACCGGATTTGACATATTTATCGATTTCTCTTTAGTATATTACTAGGTTTTTGCACGTGCCATGCACGCGGATATGATAAGAAACCAAACAAGGCAACACATGTTATATAAGATAATAAACCAAACAAGACATACCATATATCATAAGAAACCAAGTAACATATGTTATATATTAATAATGCCACGAGATATGCTAAATCAATTGGAATCCAGACCCCATGTAACTTGGATAGATAAAAGAAATTACCAAATTGCAAACTATTAAAACTAACATATTATAAAAAATGATTAGTTGCGGCTTGTTTTGCAATGAAAATAATTGATAAAAGGTTTCCACAGTCTTACAAACCAGATGATAATTTTAAATTTCATCTTCACCGTGTTGCTTGATCAACTCTCTCTTTTTTCTTAACCGCTGATGTTTGCTTTGGATGATCTTCTTCAGCATCTATAATATGCATCGCAACAGCATTGTTGCTAGTATATGTTGACTTTTTTTGAATCAGGCACTATCTGCTTCAGTGCAATATATGTGCTTCTATATTTTCTCTAGTTGTTTGCATTGATCTCTAAAACTTTTGTTGCAAGTAAATATTGATTATGAATGCATTTTTCCATACACGTGATATATTCATGGGTGTCTTGTTCCTGTGTCGTAAATAACATAAATTATTATCACAAATATAGCTTTTACTTAAATAATTCTTAAAATAAAAACGCGTCAATAAATCCAACCTTCATTTTATGCAAACATTGACTTCACAACCAACTATTTTCTCCACCTCTTTATCAAACAACGAGATCCATAGCACATCACCATCTTGCACCTTTCGCCTCAACATATACCTATTGAAAATTAATTTAGAATGGTTAAAGCTAATATAAATCTTATCTTATTAAATAGAGGTAATAAAAAGTTATTATAGATTCATGATACGTGTACGTAGTTTTCGGAGACGATGGAGTACAAGTTACATCTTTACATACCTTATTGCCTTCAACATCAATAACCTTTTTACCGCATTTCTTGCAAGCAAGATACCATGAGTCTTGTCAATTGTTCATTTCAACTACATATGCTTCAATTTGATACCCAATGGCCTATAGATACAAAACATGGAAAACACAAAAAGACATCACTACTAATAATCAAAGTTATTATATCTACCTGATGAATTCCATTAGCAACAGTTTAATTAATATTCGAAATTTTAACATTTTTTGGGTTTATCGTGCTTGTTTCAGTGATGTCCTCCTTATTGATTGATATCATACATAAATTAAATAAAAAAAATAGAAAGCTCGAGTGCATACACCAATTAATTTGCAATAAAAATTATTTATGAATACTTACCAATTTCTTAGGTCTTCGACTTCTCTTGATGAATTAATTCCAAAATTGTGTTTCTTGTTGTCGAAATAGAAATTCCTATCTATGTTTCAAATGAATGACGTGCATATTTATACATCTATATACATGCATGTATGAAATAAAGTCCGCTTACATAATTATAACTTCTAACCTTTATAGTCTTGAACCTTAAGTGAGGTTGCAACAAGAATAGGCATGCGTTCGATTAATTTGTTAACGGCGTTGCCTTCTACCGTTGCCAAATCTTCCTACAAGATGAATTGAATGGGATATGCTTTACTACTTAAAACATGAACATAACAAAAGTAGAAGCAATGCATTTTTAGTTATATTTTTATTGAAGGACTAATTATTTGATTTTTTTTTCATATATATTGTTCAACAACAAAACTTACGAACTGTCCATCACTATCAGATTACGGCGCACAATCTCACTTCCATCCGATTTTTTCTCAAAACATCGGTTTTTTTATAGCAACTACAACCACAAGAACGTCTGCAAATCATAAAAGAAGGTTTATAAACATCAATAACAACATAATTTTTTTATCATAATTTAATTTTCTATTAATATGATGTTTAGCTATCAAAACTTTCGCAGTGTTATAGTCACTTAACGATTTAAGAGGCACGAAATTGTTCATCAAATTTTCATCTTTAACAAAACCACATAATTCGCTGATACTACTGATAGCGTCTACAAGATATCATACTCGGCGGTTCCAATATTGTATCTCAGAAGAGCTTCTTTAACGTTGCTTTTGAAATCATATAAAAGTGTACTTTGTGTCATATATTCTCGAAAGCTTTTATTGCCACATTAAATATTGTTGCTTCTATTCTCTCACCTTACCAACTTTATTCAATCAATGATATAGATGAATAATTAGAGAATATATATTTTATAAATATGTATCAATATAAACCTTACATGTTCATCCATTAGTAAAATTTTCGGGAGTGTGCCAAAACTTTTATCGTTGTCATAGAAACGAACATATTCTATATTTGGAAGCCGACTCTTGAACACCCAATCAATAGATTCATAAAATGCAGAGTAAATAACTAAATATAAAGAAATTACATCTTTTTTATTAAGAACAAATTAACGTAAAAATTCTAATACAAATTTAGAAACTGATTAAGTTGAGCATCCACACTTGACACATTTGACGTAAATTTATTTTGTTTCTGTTTTTCAATATAAATATTTCAATACAAATTTAAAGTAATAAATTATTGTAGCAACCGTAGTCTTTTATGTTCACCCATTTTGTACAAACCATACCAATCCATTTTGACATTTTCTCTACGTCAAGTGTGGATGACTCAACTTAATCAGTGATTTAAAAAGAGATTCCAACAGAAAAAACAAAGAGACTATACAACAAACACAGCAAAGTTCAAGTATTCTAAAGGGCATCTTATGTTTTCTTGTTGTAGAAAGTGATTTACTCTGTTTTCATTTTCTTAATTGTAGAAGCCACGTAACCATGCTTCACATTTTACTGAATTGTGAATCATTAAAATTGATAATTGTTTTTGGATGCCTGAGTCCTTTCTTGATGTTATGTTCTTTTCGCTTAACCATGTTTTTCCATTTTAAATACCTAATTTAAACATTTTCTAAGATATGGATACATAACAGCCTTTTTATACCATAGATAAAAACTTCAAGTATGTTTTTTCATTCTAAATACTTAATTTGAACATTTTTTAAGACATGGATATATAACAACCTTTTCATTTCTCACATCACCATCTCATATAATATTCTCAAAGCAATCCGTTTAAATTTATAATCTTATGTTCAATAAAATTATTGCTCATCACATCCTTTCTCTTTCTAAGGCCTAAACTCAAAAGCCAACATACCAACAAATACCAACAGATTCCGGTTTAAATCAAGCAAAGTACTAAAAAATCTATTTTGAATTAGCATAACAACCTTCATATAAAAAAGTATACAATGCACCAACCAAACTAATAAAAAATGACAGAAAATAGAGGAAATCAGCATCACTAAAATCAATTAAAAAAGAAAAAATATTCATGAATATAATTAAACAATTGCTAACTTACCACAACCTCACTAGGCTGTAGTCGTCCTTGACCTGTCGCAATAGACTTAGCGAAATAAGGACATGAAACAATAAACACCATCATTAACATTAACAAAATCCGAATATCCTATAAATTTGTAACGTTTTAGAAATCGTTTTGTGAATGTTTCCGTTTTTGGGTGAAATTCGTCGGTATCTTCTGTTTTGTACCGACTGTGATCAAACGGCCATATAGACTTACCAGCACCTAATTTAGCAAAAATAAAGCTAGTGCGCAAACTTTGGGGGTATATGGGACGTTTTGGTCCAATTTGAATTTTTCCCAATTTTAATGTTATTTTAATGCGGGTTTACTGTAAAAAGTTTACCAATTCGGGTTTCTCACTTTTTATAACATTTAATTAATAATTTATTATTATTTGTTATAAGCACGCACGCACGTGTGCACGTAAAAGTGAGGGTTTGTTTGTGCTAATTTTTGTTATTAGCAACCTTGACACTTAGCTTAATCCTTGTTTAATCTAATTCTTAACCTAAACCCTGAGATCTTTTGTGGATGAAGGAAAGATATTTTTGCTTGAGGATGAGGTGTATGTGAATGCATTAATAGCTCATTAATGCATGATACACTCACTCTCTCATCTCTCCCTACACTCACCTCCCTCTCTCATTTCCTCACCCTCTCTTATTCTTTCTCAATTATTCTTTCATAATTCTCTCTCTCTCAACCAAACTGAGCTCTCTTCTTCTCATCTCAAAATTCATCATAAAATCTTCACAAAAACCACATCTTTGTACTCATTTTCCCTCTTGCTTGCCATGGTGCATGCAAAGCTTGGATCTTTGGCTTCTTTGGTGTAGGTAAAGTTCTCTTGCTGTTCTTTATGTGTTTTTAGTGTAGCTTTGCTTGTTAGTTCAGTTTAGAGTAGTGTTTAGTTAGGTTTTGTTGCGATATATCGTATTTTAGTTTCGGTTTGTGACATCTAGGATCTGCTGTGACCCGGGAAAAATACTGAAAAACTAAACAAAATTGTAGTGATGTACTAGGGACCCTGGAGCACCACCTGAGAGACGGACCCCAGGGCACCGGCCAGGGCCGGCGACGGCAAGAGGAGGGGCCGGCGTCGCCGACTTCTCTATGGAGTTAGGGTTTGGATTTTTCTGTGTAGGTGTCTGCAGTGGGTTGAGTTCTGTTGGTCTCGTTTGTTTGTTTAGTTTTCACAGTAGGCAAAATCTGGGATCACTTAGGTAGTTTCTAGTGTTTTGTATCCGCGCGATACGTGATACGACACGGGTCGTGCAGTTTGCGTGGTTTTGCTCTTAGGTTAGTTTCGTCGTGTCGCTACGCACGTTAACCACAATACGAACACTTAAGAGGATATTTGGTGTTGTTGTGCCGGTTATGTGTAGTTGGTTCGTGTTTTGTAGCTGTTATTAATATATATATTTGCTTGTTTTAATGTTGCAGGTTCGCAGGCGGAGACTACGGACACTGCCACAGGGGGAAACATGTGGTAGGATTCACCTAGCTTGGAGTGTTGGTGAGTAAATTTAACATCTACAGGGGTATCGTCCGCATGGCGTTATGCGTCAGGGCTAGAGACTTTATTACTTGTTGCATATTCTATGTTATGTTTAGAATTGCGCATTTACCCTATTACTTAGATGTTATATTGCTTGGTTAGGGACATGGTGACATTGAATTATACTGATTATCATATATGACATTTAGCATACCTGTATTCCTATAGAGTATTGTACCATTAGTGATAGGTACATACGCACTCCATGACATAGCTACAGGTATACCTTGCACATACTGTTCTTATACCCAGGGGGTATACTACATCATTTATTGATAGGTAGACACATATATCTTGCTATACCTTATTGATTTCATATACATCTGGTTTTAGCTACATGTTTACCTTTACTTGATATTATTTAGAATCGGATAATATAGGAACCGCATGATATTGGTATTAATTTGATGCAGTTAATTAGCGGTTTTCCTTTATATGCTTGCATTTCAGATATGTCGCACATATTATATTTATGGATTTTTCATGATGTTTTCTGGATTTGGGGACCGCGGGAGTTCATAAAATTATGCATTATTTGAAAAACCCGGTTTTCTTGATATGATATTTCAGCAGCCACCATGAGATTTGTCGTTTACGATGTGTATACCCCACGCGAGGAAATGAGGGGTCCGTGTGCGGGTACATGGTGGGGTCCGGAGGTACCCCGAAGCAAGAACGATGTCGTGGTGTCAGGTGATGAGGCTTAGAGAAACCATACTTTCCGGTGACAGGACCAATGACTCAGCGGCTATCATGTGGATACCGACGGGAGTCATGTACGTATGGATACGTCGAGAGGCGAGAGTCAGAGCTAGGCACTCGAGCTTTCGGGATAGCATATGATACGTACCTATCAGGATGTTAGTCTGGGAGACGGCATATGATAGATCAGTATTTATGTGTCGATACTTGGCACATTGGTTTCAAGATATTTCTAATTACTATTGTATATATAACAGGGGATTTATCCGCTGTTATATATACCCTTACACCAATATTAGTGGAATGAGACACTAATATATGTGTATTGACCTCATCATATTTATTTATGTCATTATATTTAGGATGTTAGAATTTCGCTGGAGATTTCATTCGGGATATAAGAGATTTATTTGAGATTGGATACTGGATATATATATGTGAGATATACTTGATATTGTACATACGATATATGTGAGATATACTTGATATTGTACATACGAGATATGTGAGATATACTTGATGTTGTACATTCGATATATGTGAGATATACTTGATGTTGTACATTCGGGATATACGAGATATACTTGATATTGTGCAATTGAGGAGATGTGATACTTAGATGATATGAGAGCCAATTTGGGGGCTAATTTGAGGAATTAGGATTTGAATTGTCTTGCTGGATTGTGATCCTATCACGATGTCAGGATTCCGTGGAAATGACATATTTCACTCCATACCTCACCTTTATCTATTTATGCACTGCTTCATGTATTAATAGTACCTGTTAGTGTATCTTTCATGATTGTTGCACCTTTACATTCTCATATCCCTATTGCATGGTTATTGCATACTATTGTCATATCATTATTGCTTTATATATATTGGTTGTACCTGCTAGTGTACCTTCCATTATTCTGCATTCATATGACATGTTATTACTGGTAATTGCATATCTTAGATTCACGCAGTACGTGCATACTTGCGATTACCTGCATATGTTATTTACTATTCACGAGTTGGCAACTCATCCCCGTTGTGCCACAGGTATTGTAGGTGTTTCCCCAGAGTAGTCGAGGCTGGCTATTCATCTATCATCTTTTACTACAGATACCGCATCAGCTCACAGTGTGCCGTTTTGCTTAGGTGGGTTTTGGTGGTTATCTGTATTTTGTATTGTATATTCGTTGTATCTTGTACTCTCCATCTACTTTTATGTTGTTGACTTAGAGACTTGGTGAGGACGATATTGTATATTATTGTGGATTGTTGCCTTTTATACAGTTTCCTTTGTTTTGTCTCTTATTTTTTCGCTACGGCGTCGTATATTTGTGGTGGTGTTTGTTTTCCGTCTTTGGGCGTGTACTTGCTCCCGTTTGGGGATGCTTTATTAATCTTTATTTGTTGTACCCATTTTGGGGTTAGTTTTTACAAAGGGGGTGCTGCCAAAATTTTAAAGAAAGAAAGTGGACTCTTTTAAAAAATTTGGGTTGTGATTTCAAATGTTTCAAAAACTCCTATTATCTTTTCTTGTCTTTTAATAGTTTAGATTTCTGGGTTTTGGTTTTCTTTTACTGCGTTACGTCTGTAGGCGTTGCGTAGTATTAGGGCCGTCACGTGACAAATTTCGGGTCATGACAAAACTTAAACAAAAAATTTCATTTTATTTGTTCTCAATTAATTTAAAGAATGAAAGAGTAATAAAATAGCCAAAGGCACAACAATACTAAGTTCAAGAAGAAAATATAATAACAAAGTTACCCACTTGAAAAACCTAATTTACAAAGTCATTTAATTTCCATGAAGCACGGATAACTTGTATATGCCTCACGAATCGTCTCCGATCGTGTACCGGAGTCCGAAACTCTCAGATTCTTTCGGATTCGCTCGAACTTGTTAATGTCTCACCGAGCTCTCTCGAATCGACGCATTTTCTCTTTCTTTCGAAAACTAGGGCACTCAAAAGTTTGAAAGTGCATTGAATAGCTAACATAATGCCATTATTTATTTATATTATTATATATTGGTATATATACCTTAATGTGTGTGTGTGTGTATATATTAATATTTAGTTAATTTAAAATTGATATAAAAACGTATCCCGCATCTTAGTTTTTTGGAAAATTGCGAATCCGCGAATCTGTATCGTATCCCGTATCCGACCCCGTGCTACATAGTTTAACTTAATATAAAAATCAAAAATTTAAAAACCCTAACCAAATTTTAGGATGGCAATTTTAGCTGAAATTGAACATACCTAGATGCCTGATGCAAGTGATGATACTTTGATTTGCTGCCTACATTCCCTCATTTATAGATGAATAAAGAATTCAAAGAGTCGATTTAAGTGTCCGGAAGAAAATTTTGCGTTTCGAAAAGAGATGGCTTATGGATTTTGGAAGTCAGGAGCCAGTTTTTTTCCATTCTGATTGGGAGAGGGATGCTGCCTATTTTTATTAATTATAGCATTTAATATGGGCTAAGGCTAATGTGGCCTTAAATAACCGTTAAAAATTTGATTTATTATTAAACCCAACCCATAACAATTTAATTGCTATTATCATTCTATTTATTGATTTTGTTATTAAACCCAGGTCATAACAATCTAATTACTATTGTCACTCTATTTTTAACTAAATTCACTCTTCTATACAAATAGGCCTCTAATTGCATTAGAGCATGAAATTTAAATTACGGTATGCATGTATCAAAAAAGGACTACTAATTTTTTTTGTAATTTTCATTAAGTAGAGTACTTTAGATAATAATAATAATATAGGGTATAGATAAGAAAAGATGTAATAATAAACTAAAGTAATAAAGATAATTAACTATAAATAAATGAAATAAATATAAACTACTTAAAAAAATAACCTTTCCAAATTTTATTCTCCTTTTTCTTTGCATGACTATAAATATGGGATATAATAAATATTAAATGAAATGATGGAGATAATTGTCTATAAATGATGAAACGAACATAAGTTTTAAATTTTATATTTTCGTATTCTTTTTTCATTTTCCAAACTATCCCTCATAATTCATTTCTCTAATTTCACTCCATTTTTTTTACTAAATCCATTATGAAAATCATTTACAATATAATTAATACAAGGAGTGGATTATAAAATTGGATGTGTATATATAATGAGGATTACCAAAAGTCGAGAATACCAAAATATTTTGTTGCCCTCATAACCATTTTCACTAATATTGCTTTGTTTTGCTAATCATACATCACAACTTTATATAATTTAGTTAGAATACAAAGTGGATTTTAATTATTGGGTGTGAATATAAAAAAGGGCTATCAAATCTTTGTTACCATTGACTATAAGTATAGATATAAATAGACTATAGATTAAAATTATATTAACTTTTTTTCTTTTTTCTAACAATAACAATAAATAATATGAGAAATGAATTATAAATATGGATATAATTGACAATAAATAATGGTAAACAACATACATTATGTTAAATTTAATTTTTTTCATATCCAATCGTTTTTAAATACCCCTCATAATTCTTTCTGCTATTACCACTCTTCTTTTAACAAATCAAAATCATAACTATACTCAATTTAACCAGTACAAGTGAGTGGAATATAGTAATTGAGAGAGTAGAAAAAGAGACTACCAAAAATTGGCTCTTATTTTCACTTAGTAGAGTACTATATATAGATATTGATTTGTCTTGCTGTCAACCCAAAGATTTGGGATGAAGGCTTGTTGTATATTATTTGTCTGTCTCACAAAATTCTAGTTTTGATATAAACTTATGTGATAAAAAACCAAAGAGCTATTAGAAGTTCTATGAAAGTTCTTAATTATTCGTTCAAAATTTTCAGTTTAACCGAAGCACCCATATTATTTTATCAATTAGAACATGTTTATATTGTAAGGCTAATATATTGGACTTTGAAAATCAAGAATCTAATATTACAAGTTACTTAGTGTGTGTGACTTATTATAGGGAATTTTGAATGCAATAATTAAATTTTAATTATCACTGGAGTCTTGGAGATGACACAAATCAACTTATTAGAAAGTTTCATCTAAATGAATACCATTTGTGTGTCTAAACCTAATCATGAACGTTATATACGGTAATCTAAGATATTGTCTAACAAATTCTGCTCCATGTATTTATACTTGCATCTTGTCTGTTGATACATGAATAGGAAGGAATCGATTTTCTGGATCTTTCTAATTTTACCGTTAACTTTTTCTCTATATAGAAATAAATACAAATTTATTTTATTGTCATTTACTTCAATTGACTTTGAATTCACAATAATTTTTACAAATAAACTTTTACACCAAGATATATATAGACTATTTTTTAGTTACCTTAAATCAGTGGTGGACCATGAATGTTGGTTACACCAAAAGATTTTTTAATTAATTAAATGGTCCAACCAAATAAGAACAATTACATAATTTGAAACAAGATGTTGAAGTAAAAAATCAAATGATGGGACTTTAAAGATAGTCCTGCATTGAACAACAAAAGAAACACATGGGTATAAAATATAAGATGGGTCAAATCTCAACAAGGCTTGAGTCTTATTGTTGGAGTCCATTTTTATCAAAGGCCTATGTGTACCTGTTAAAAGCCCACCACCTGCTCAACTTTAAATAAACTTTAAATTCTGATATGGAACGTAAAAAAACCAAATGATGGGACTTTAAAGATAGTCCCACATTGGAAACAACAAAAGAAATACATGGGTATAAAATATAAAATGGTTCACACCCCAGTAAGGCTTGAGTCTTATTGTTGGAACCCACTTATCATTAAAAGTCTATGTGTAAAAGCTCATCACTCATCCAACTCTTTCCTAACTTTAAACCCTACCATTTTAAAAAATAATTGACCCAAAAGAATAAAACGAATAACTCATACATGGTAATAAATATGTTTATAATAGCAATTTGCTATGCTTTTTGACGTATGCCACCAAACACCATTCAGTCAATTATCTTTCATTCGGTTCTGTTTCATGAACTTTTGAGGATGACGAGAAGTGTGAGCTCCAATCAATAAAAGACTTAGCGACCAGCGAGGACGGTGATGGCGAGGTTGTGGGGGCTCGCAGCTTGGATTCTCGTAGCGAAAAAATTGAAAAAAGAGAAGAAATAAATGAGAAAAAGGTTAAGGAATTAGGTTTAGGATACAAGGAACTTCTATCTTTTTGTGTTATTAGAGGTCCAAGAATAGTAAAGAGTCAAAACCAGGGAGTAGTGGGGGGTACTTTTTTTTTTGCCAAACCCAGGGGAGTTATGTGACCCCCCTGACTTGTACATGGGTCCGCACATGCTTTATATCCTAGAATGGTAATTTTTATAAAATTTATTGTCGTGATGTCCTTTTAATTCTAACATATGCACACGACATTCTCTATGCTTACTCTTAATTCATATAAGTTATTAACTACATAGGGCCAGCTCGGATGAGTGATGTGAAATCATGGTTGTGAAACCACGGTTTTGTAGCCAAGCCATATTTTGGGTTGTGTTCGGGGGAGCGGTAGGAAAAGCTAAATTTAAAATTAAAAAGAGGGGCCCACCATTTTTTTTAAACTTGGCCCTTTATAAAAAAACAAAATTAAAATTGGGTGCGGCCCACCATTTTTTTTGAAGCTTGAAAGGGACCAGTGCCCTTTAATAAAAAAGCAAAATTAAAAGGGGGCCACCAGGCCCCCTCTTCCCCACCACTCAATTGGGCGGTGGAAAAAGCTCGCCGCTCCCTCCGAACGGGGAGCAACGAGGTGTTGAGCCGCTCAACGCTCGGAGGAGCGGCGCTCACCGCTCCTACGAACGGGCCTATAATATATTAAGAGAAAGAGTAAGCTTTACCAAACACTATCCAACTTTTAGGACTTTTGAGGCAACACCATTGAACTTTAAAAATTCTATAAAACCCCCATTGAAGGGCATTTTCATAAAAGAAGTGAAATGTATTTTTGTTTTTAAAAAAATACCATATTCTATTCATTTTGAGTATATTCAATCTATCCATATGACATTTTAGGGTTATTCGGTTCAATTGTGCCTTGCACGAAAGTTAATCAAACCGACGATTTCATATAAGAGTTTTATAACATTTTTAAAGTTTAATAGTGTTATCTCAAAGACCCCAAAAGATGGATAGCGTTTAGTATAGTTCATCCTAAAATATAACGATAGAGGCTTTCATCATCCTTTTCCAACAGAATAAAAAAGTAACATAATAATTAACCTATAGTTTTGGGCGGATTGCATGCTAATGGAATTTTGTAAAATTTGGCTTTACTTCTTCTGTATCACAGTTGACACAAATCTTCTGCATAAATTAGTATCTAGGATAAAATTTGGGATTTAGCACTTTTTTATAACTAATTAAGGATTTATCTAGGTTTTAGAACTATTTAAGGAAATAGTAACTTTGGGTCACATCGAAGACCCCTAGACGCCACGTAGGATTGGCAGTTGAAGATCTGGGCGCGTCATAATCCACACTTGCAAAGTGTGGTTTATAACTGGGTCTTGTTGTCAGCCAAGTTTTAATCCGCACTTACAAAGTGCGGATTAAAACTTGGTGTTTTGTGAGTCAAGTTTTAGTCCTCGCTTTCAAAGTGCAGATCAAGTTTTAATATGCACTTTGAAAATGAGGATTAAAACTGAATGGCCCCCTGAAAACAGCTAGCTGCCTTTGTTAAAAATATAGCAGAATTGAATCATGGGTTTAATAGTGTTGCCAAAAATATAGCAGAATTGAATTCTAGCGAGTTATTTTAGGTCTTAATACGGAACACTTATACGGAACAATTCAAGGTCATGAATTTTAGGTCTTGATACGGAACAATTCAAGAAATCGCTCGTTTTTCATTACAGAAACCCTAGAACCACTCGATAATACAAATTGAAGCCTTGATAATCTACAAAACGAATTGAAAACGGACAGCACCTCCTTTGCAAATTTTGACTTAAATTCCTGTACAACATCAGTAAAATAAACTCATCCCCACACAGGAGCTAACTCGACGCCCACACGGTGGAGACACAATCCACGCAAAATATACGACGTCTAAAGGCAAAGAACAAAAAGCGTAAAGCAATAAACATTGTACATAAGAACAAATACAAAAGAGTGTCATGGAAAGCATGACAACGCGTGTGGAATCCTAGATCTACTGCGACGGTGCTACGATGGACCAGGTATATCCTCCGTTTGTGTAGCTGGCTGCGAGGGTCCAGATTTGTCCGTAGGTCTTCCAGGTCCAGATTGATCCATAGTTCAAGAAGGTCCAGCTTCGTCTTTACGTCGATGACGTTGATAAGTCTGGGTCACCGGTTGTGGAGGAAGAGAAGGATCTGGACGTATTAATGGACGTCGTTGGAAGAAACTAGTGACCTATTTCCATATGGTCTCGATCTCACCAGCTGATGTCCTGTGTCTACGTATTACGCTATCCGCGACATTGTAGACCTGAAACAATTCTTCGACCTGTCTCAAATATATAATTTTAGAAAGCTAAGAAAAAATAGAAATTAATAACAAAGTTTACCATTTCACACTCAACGGTTCCCTGCTGCTCATGTCACCCGTGGAGGACACGCCGTTTGAATGTACCGCCGTGTTATCCTCCACTACCAACGCATATAATCCGTTATCCGTAACTCAGGTTCTTTCTGGTGTTCTATGAGAAGAGCATGTGTATTCGATTGAAGGATGTAGATATATCGAACAATCTTCCAGTCTACAGCTGACCTCCCTTTCCGTCCGACCTGATCAATCAGCTCTACCGGATCTGGGATGTGATGTATAAACCCGAACTGTCGTAATACACGGTGGGGGACACAGTATACGACGATGCCGAAACACATAATAGGTGTCCGAGAATGTCAGATATTGTATTCCTCTAAACACAAATCCAGTAAAGCCTGCTAGACATCCCCTGTATATGGGATTCAGAGTACAGCTCGGTTATGGAGCATATATAACTCATTTCAGTGAAACTCTAGGGACCTGGAGGGTGTCTTATCTCATATCCTACCAACATTAAACCTGCAACGCAACAAAAAAGCAATGTAGTTCAGGAGTCACATTTATGATTCACAGAAATTGCAAAGGCTGATTTTAATTGAATAAGCTAGAAAATTATCTGCATCCTAATGGCTGATCTCCAGTTAGCTGCGCCTCTTGGATCAATGTAGGATAACCGGTGGATAGTCAGGTCCAACACCACATATGCAAATATCATACTTTATTAGATTTCAATATATTCAAATTGATAACGAGATCTATTAAGTATTTCACATTTTTACCAAAAGAAAAATAAAGACAACCACCTATCATGTTGCGCTCCTTCACAGCCATAATGATCAACTCCTTATACAGATAAGTAAGCACGACACTCTCCCACGACAACGTGCCACACGTCTAGCTCAGCTAATAAAGGTAGCCATATGAGATGTACCATGGTTTTGGACGTGTCGGGAATATAAAGACGTCCCGATCTGATGGAGAATATATGCTCGTACGTACTGCTCAATCTCCTCCTGATCTGCATCATCTCCGGGTTGATCGAATGCATCGCGAAGCCATGTAAGCTTTAGAGCACCTCCTTTCAATTCTGCGGGAGCCCGACCAAGATGCTCCATGCAAAGCTCCCGCTAGTCATGCCTCGTATGCCCTGTCACCGGTGCACCGTCGATGTGCAATCCAAGAAGCACAACATCCTGAAGGGTGATCAGCATATCACCTATGGGCAAATGAAATGTGTAGGTCTCGAGCCTCCACCGTTCAGCCAACGCTGTAATGAGAGGATGGTCAAGACGGATGTAGTCAATTTTCGAGTAGTAAAGAAATCCTGCACACACTAACTCAGCCTGCACACGTGCATCGTTAATCGCCCATGAACTCACCTGCTGTGAGGAGCACATGTCAAAAAGACGTTCTCCTGCACATTAAACAAATAAACTTGTTAGAAATATACAATTAGAAGCAAAGTATTATATTAAATTGAATTAATTTCTTGTCGTCGCGCATGTCGTAGTCCGAGGATAAAACAGACGGATCTACAGGTCCAGGGCCCATCGATACGAAATCTGCAAAAATTAATAATTCGAAGATAAGTACCAATTATACATCAACGAATACAATACGCAACTGGAGATAAAATATAATACATCGACGAACACGGTACGTAATTGGAGATATGATATAATACGTCAACGAACACAATACATAACTGAATATAGGATGCAATACATTAAGCAACGGAATACGCAAGTGAATATAGGATATGCTACAATATATCATTGCGGTTGATTCTGGTTGAGGTGGAAGGTTAGGACATCGTGATTTTTTATGGCCATAGGTTTAGCAATTGCTGCACCTGTTCTATCCTTTTGTCCTTTCGCACTCTTTATCCATAACACCCTTGATACGACAGCTTGGCGGCATGCTTTTCTTTCTCGTATTGCTGGGTAGGAATATAATTGGCCCACGATATTCCTCCCAATATCGTTGATATGAAACAGGGTTAAATACATGGGCATATGATTCTAAATAATATCCCGCTAAATACCATTGGGCGCATTTGGGCTCGTATGCTATATTTGCTTCCCCAGAAGCTCGTGAACAAGCTGCTATCACATATTTGCATGGAATCTCATGTAGTAAAGGTATATTACAGCTGCAGTAGAATCCATCATCGTCTATACTGACATCATCCGTCATTCCATTATTATCTACCACTTCTCAACTATACTTAGAGAATCGATGGGGTTGGCAATGTCTCGCATCTGCATTTCTTTTTGTCAACGTGCTCTCATTTCTCATAGTGAACTGTTTGTCCCACTTTTCCGGTGCTTTATGACATGTGACAAAGTAATGGTTGAGACGGTAGAAGGTTCTAGTAATTAATGCATGCATAAGTAATGCACGGGCTCTTTTAAGAACACCATTAAAGCTCCCGGAGCAATTCGTAGTCATAATACAATATCTTTTATCGTCGTCCTTACATAACGCCCAACGATCTTCGTATCTCCCTAAACTTTTATTAACCCAAGCATCCGCTGCCAGACTTATTTCTTTCAAATGGGCTCTTTTTTATCATAAATTAAACGATCCGAAGCACGGCTAGCTTCATATTACAAAAGCTGTAATGGTTCGTCTTTAAATTCTAAAGAGAAATTAGCTCTGATATGCCTCAAACAGTAGCGATAATAATGAAGCTCCTGCCAGCCCTGAGCTAGTGTCCCTGGAAGCCCCTTCATCCGATCAGACTACCAAGTAATCATGCGATAGCTTACACTGGGGATATATTTATGAATACATGCCAAGAAGCATTTCCAATTTGCTGAAGTTTCACTGCCGACAACCGCAAATGCCAAAGGTACAAATCTTCATCCGCATCCATCCCAGTAGCAACAAGCAAAGTCCTCTGATATTTTCCGTATAAGTGTGTGCCATCAATGCTTAGAACAGGACGACAAAATGTAAATCCCTCAATTGATGGTCCAAATACCTAAAAAAACACCAGTAAACTGGACCGCGGTTGGTGTTAGGGTCTCGTAGGTGATCTTGTAGACTGTGCCAGGATTGCTCTTTTTGATTGCCTCTAAGTACCGTGGCAGAGTTTGATATGATTTCTCTCAATCCCCAAATATCATGTATAAAGCCTTCCTTCTCGCCTCCCACGCGAAATAAGAAACGTCAATATGATAGCCCCTTTTCATTAGATCTTGAATCACAGTCGGTGTTATATCAAACCATCTCTTCAGCAAAGGCAAGATGCATTGGTATATAAATGTTGATGTGGCCTGTTTGTGCCCTACATCCTTAGAAGTATTTCGGCACCGATACTCTGAATTATATTCCTTTATAGTGAAGTGTGTCGATAACATCCACCGTTTTGAAATTACTGCATGTAGTTTCCAAGGGTATTGTTCAGGACTTGTATCTAGATTGTTAGCATACACTACTAGGTACGCTGATTTGGTACTTCTGGCTGTTTTGAATGACACACCTTTTAATGGACCATGCACTGAGTTGAATCAAATTTTCCTTCGTCGCAAACATCTGTCCGGCTTGAAATCCGACATTATCGTCGGTTTCCGTTGCCCAACAAGTGTCATCGATGATCATATTCTCAGTAGCACATGCTTGTACCATAGCATCATCGATCGCCTCATCAGGATATGGCTCTTCGAACTTAACATATTCGTTAGCATATGCTTGATGCACCCACTGATCGTCCACTTCATCTTGGACTATGCACTGCATACTATATTCTTGCATACCACCCCCCTTCACGATCAGTATCTTCATCATCACCATCTCTTTCGTTTTCGGGGTCATCTCTTTCTTCAGTATGATGTTAGGAAGCTGGTCCCACATAAGATGTTGCACCTACAGATTCATAGGGTAGCAAGTCATGAACCACATAAGGCGTTTCACCTCCTAAAGATGCACCGGTATCAAACTCTCCTTCCATTGAACATTGTGTTCGCATATGCTCTGGTACAAAAGTTGAAGACCTACGCGACATATAAATTTAAAGTCCACATGTCAATTAACCATGATTCGATATACGAAGAGTATCGTCGGTTTTATTTAATATAGTATGCTGCCTATTTGCTTCAACCATCCCCATTGTGCAATTCGTATTGTACGGATTTGACATTGTCTGACCATACAAATCCCAACCACAGTTATATATATTTGCGTCAACCTGCGTGCAATGGAATGGAACTTGCATGAAATTGAATTCGTCATCAGACACGTTTGGCTCTCCGGGACTGCATATAGTCGTATTAACCATGCGTGTAAATTCTCCTTGTGGTTCGGAAGCTTGATGCAATTGTACTGCTTCTTGAGACGATTGTATTGCTTCTTAATGCTATTGTACTCTTTTCACTAACACCTGTATCGATAGATTTTCAGGATACAAGCTAAGCATCATGCTTGTATCCTCGTCATCGGCTATTTCAACGCTTATGTAGTCCTGACTTGTGATTGGAATCTTGCATACCAAATTGATCTTATGCTCTCTCGGATTTATCCTCGTAGCATAAATTTTTCACTTCAACTCATTATATGCGCACGATTTATTGACTCTTATCATTTTACTTTTTTCACCAATGTAGTTCGGCTGACCAGTCGCTTCAATGTTTAAGGTTTCGTTATAATGATAAATCAACACAACATTCTCATTTGCCATCGTACCTAATATTAACAATAATCGTGAAATTATCCAAAGCTCAAGAAACAAACTTATACATTGTACAAATTCTAACCCTAACCACAACAAGGTCTATAACATGACAACCGGTAATGAAAGCCGGTAGCATGGCATGAAAGCCGGTTTATAACTTGGCAAGAATGCCGGGAATATAAACAACATTCACAATAACATTCAATTCACAACAACATTCCATATTTAATGAAAAATTCATATTTTGTTACACTAAAATACTCTAAACCTCACCTTAAACTCTAACAACCACCTCCCATCCCCAAAATACCTTAATCCCAACTCTAACCATAACCCTAACACCCTATATTATACCCTAACCTTAATTAACCATCACCCTAAACTCTAATTAAAATTAACTAATTAAATTTAACATTCAAAACAAACTAATTTAAAAACCTTAATTAAAATAATTTCTAACAATTTATTTTAAAAAAAATTGTATTCACTGTGATCGGCTCGGCACTGGAGGAGGAGAGAGGTCGGCGACTCGATGGAAGGGGCCTGGAGATTGGAGTAGAGGGCTTTGGAGGATGAGGGGGCTGGAGATCACGAGAGGAGAGAGGAGCGGGGGGATGAAACATCGGGAGAGGGAGAGAGGGAGTTTTGTGTTGACCTATATATCTCAAATCTTTTTAGTTTTGATTATTTTACAAAACAACACTTTATATATATCCAATGTTACTAACCATGTTAGATAAAGTTGATGTGCTACACAACTGGAGTTAATCAAGCATAAGAACAATCAAACGCGACAAATGGACATCTTAAAGTAACATCTACGAAATCATACGACTCAGAAACTTCAAAGTCAATTTAAAGGAGATATCGGAGAAATCAACAAATGAAGATATTCAAGATTTTTCCATTTTCTTTAAGTTTAGAGTCGAGTCAATCTCAAATGGTTAGATTCTATTTTCTAATTCTTTATTCATTTATAAACCCATTTTTCACAAAACCTAATACTTATTTTTCAAATTTACAAAAACTCTTAAGTCGCTGTCACTGATGTCAGACATGGGACGTCCTATGGAGCGTCCCTACCAGTTGACAATTTTTCAAATTTTGGCGTATAATCCGTTTTTCAACGGCTAGTAATTGTCAATAACGGCCCCAAAAATTAAGGGCGGTTATTTTAACTTTCCAAACTGCCATTTATGGTTTTCTATAAATAGAACAAACCTATAATTTGTTTTTCATCAATTCACTCATTTTTGCACTCGATTTTTCACTTTCGTTACTTTCGAATATTTTGTGAAACTCTCTTTTTCTCTCAACGTTGTTAAGTTGAGCCTTTTAGAATTTTCTATTATTTTAGAAAAGAAAGATCTCGAATAAATTTGAAGAGCGATTGTTTTGAAAACTTGTTTTTATCTTTAAAACTTCTTCGATTTGATTCTAAATTTTCATTCATCTCCAAAATACAATCTTGTAATATCCTGTTGGGATCAAAATTTATACCCTTTTGTCCAAAAAAGTCAAAGTCAACGCCCGAATAAGTGGGTCCAAGCTTGAGTCCAAGTCAAGCGGGTCCAAACCCGGCTCAAGCCAAGTCCAAATTCCAAACATTGGACCGACTCCATGTCAAACTAGAAAATAAAATAAATATGTAGCAAATAAATGAATATGTAATTTGTTAGAATTAAATTGGGTAAGATAGCCAAAAATTGTAAAGCCCAAGAGGCCCAATGTAAAATACCAAGGCTATAAAAGCCAACCCTTATGATTAAATAAAATAATCATTCTCCTTCATAAATTTATAGGGTTTTGTGCCTCTTTTTTCTTCAAAGGTTTTAAACCTATTTCTTTCTTTTTTTGAATTAAATTAAGAGTTTAACTCTTATTTTCTCAAAAAGAAATAGTTTTTCACCATAAAATTATTGAAAGAGAGTTCAAATCTCCTATCAAATCTCTAAAAGGGAAGATTTTAAATCTCATCACCCTTCTTCAAGATCCAAAAAAAAGAGGAGAATGAAGAAGACCCATCTTCGAAAATCCCACTCTGGGAGGATCCAAGTCTCAAAAGAGAAGAAAGATGTCCTCTTTCACCATCCAAGACATAGATCTTAAAGCTTTAAGGTACCCTCTTTGGTTTTCTAAATAAAAATATTTTTAGGAGTTTAACTCCGAATAAAAAGCTTTTTTTGGGAGTTTTAACTCCATATAAAATCTTTTAGAAGTTTAACTCCGAATAAAAATCCCTTTAGGAATTCAACTTCATTAAATGCTTTAGGAGTTTAACTCCTCCAAATCCAAAAATAAATGTTTTGGGAGTTTAACTCTCACGAATCCAAAATAAAATCTTTAGAAGTTTTAGTCCAGATAAAAATCTCTTTTAGGAGTTTAATTCCAAATTATCTTAAAGGGAGTCCAACTCCAAATGCATATTCATAGCCGGGGCCTTGCCGATGCCGCTGCGCGCGCATGGCTTGTGTGCCGCGGTAATGTGCAACGCGCGTGTAGTGGCGGGCCTTCTTAGCCCTTGCCTCCCTCATGTGATGGGTTTGTTCCTCATGTGAGGAGGACAGACCCCTTCACACTGTTGGGGTCAAAAATTACACTCCGGTTGACCAAGTCAAAGTCAAAGTCAACCCCAAGTAAGCGGGCCCAAGCCCAGGTCAAGTAGGTACATGCCCAAGTCGAGCCCCGCGGTCGGCCTCTCTCATGCTAAAATGAAAATTATGTAATAAATAATTTTGATGTAATTTTTATAAATAAATGTAAGAAAAATGGGCATAATGCCAAATTTTTGTAAAGCCCATGGCGCATGTGCAAAAGAAATGAGTACATGGGGCATGGGATGGGCAAAATGCCATTTTGTAAAGTCCAAGGGGCTATATGTAAACTTGTAAGCCTATATAATGCCACATGATGATGAAATGAAGGATAATAATTCATTCCTCTCAAAAGCTAGGGTTTCTGTGTCTCCTTCTCCTTTTCCTTAGGTTCTAAACATTCTTTTTTTTGGAATTAAATCAAGAGTTTAACTCTTCTTTTTCAAAAAGAAACCGTTTTTCACCATAAAACCCTTGAAGGGGAGCTTGGATCTTCCATCAAATCTCAAAAAGGGAGATTTTTAAATCTCACCCCTTTTTCTCCAAGATCCAGTCAACAGAGAAAAGGAAGAAGGAGGCCCATCTCCAAAAACCCTATTTCTGAAAAATCCAAGGCTCAAAAGAAGATCCAGAACTAAAGGGGAGAAGAAAGGGGTCTTCTTTGATCATCTCCAAAGATTTCTGGGAGTTTAACTCCATTCAAGATCTTTTGGAGTTTAACTCCACAAATAAAACCCTTTTAGGAGTTTAACTTCATCTTTTGGAGTTTAACTCCATAAATAAAAAATCCTTTTTGGGAGTTTAACTCCATAAATAAAAATCCTTTTTGGGAGTTTAACTCCACTCAAAATCTTTCGGAGTTTAACTCCATAGATAAAAATCCTTTTTTCGGAGTTTAACTCCACTCAAAATCTTTCGGAGTTTAACTCCATAAATAAAAAATCCTTTGTGGGAGTTTAACTCCATTCAAAATCTTTCGGATTTCTGCAGGCGCCCAGCGTCCACGTGCCGGGCGTGTGAGGCTCTTGCACCCACCGCCTAGCTCCCAGCGTCCACGTGCCGGGCACGTGAGTTGCCCGCACCCAGCGCCCACGCGTCCTTAAGATGCTACTCACCATTTTTTTTTCTTTTCTTTCTTTTTTCATACACTCCACACTCAAAACACGTCTCCCGCTAGAAATTTTTTTCTAACGGGACGCTGCCCCGCACCCCGCAAGGGGGTTGCTAGCTTTCTTGACCCCTAGCCCGCTATCCGGGTAGTGGGACCCTGTAAACTCTGCGAGGCCCTCGATATACCTAAAACCCCTCAAGATACACATACGCACACTGCACATTGAATTCGCATGACTAGTTGACCCGTCAATCAGAGGTTTCTTCGCTTCAAAGGCGAGAGATAATTTACGGCAGCTTAGTCCGCGGCTGCCGGAGATTCGGATTCCCACAATCAATAAACTCCGGCTTACCCTAGGCAGGGGGAATCTGTAATCCGTCTGACAAGCGTCACGTATTTCCCATCTCAATGGGGTGACGAAAAACACTATATAGATTCTGGCACGCCCGGTGGGACCTATCTTTCCTCCCATATTTCGGGTTATACGTTCATGCGAACTCAATCAACATATACATTGATTGCCTGTACTGAAATTATGCTTCTTTGTGCAGGTTAATAGTTTTCAATTGCAATCTTCGGACGCAGCAAAAATGTCTCCAAAGACAAGCTCGGCTCTCAACATGGCTTCCGTCTCCTAGACGATGAAGATGGACGCCAGGACGGTCCTCCCAGCCAGTCTTGGGTGACAGTGGGGGGAGCCGTTGCTACCATTTGGCTCTATTCTGTTCGTGCCAGCCAATGCCATCCCTGCTCCTCAAGCTTCGGTAACAGACAGACCGGCCTTGAAAGGCAGAAGACCAAATGTGGTGATCTCAAGGGTACCATTACCCAAAGGCAAGTCGGTGTTTGAACGACTTTTCTTGGCTCCAGCTGGGGGCAAGGCTATTAACACCAACAAAGCAATAAGGTATCTCGGGCAAGCTCCAGTGGTGTCTCTAACAACTGCTCAATCGGGTATCTTCTCTAAGCTCTCCGTCAATCGACTTACAATGGCTTCCTGGATGACGTTTGCTCGTCAAGCCCTCAAAATCGAGAAGGTTAGACAGAAAAGGCTCAGATACAGAGCCAACAAAAGGGCTAGGGCTCCTGCTAGGCTGAACTCCATGAGGTTCCAAGAACAGGGTTACCCCGCAAGAACAGCTGAATTGGCTGTAAAGCTCGCTAACTCTTTTGAACCACTGAAATTGGTCCAGAAGAATTCCATAACTACAAGAGTCAAGAAAATTGTGAGCCAGACAATGCCACCCAAGGACCTAGTCAGGCCAACCGTCTTCAGTCACCTATCCGTTCTAGAAGAGGAAGAGCCACGACGACGGTCCGAAAAATCAGTCGCCAAAGATAAAGAGATGGATGGACATGTGGTCCACACTGTTTACATGGTGAGCACGCACAGCAAGAGTAAGGACGGGGCCACCACATCTCAAATCCAATCTGGTGTGAATGTGGCTGCCACTTTCCAAGATCAGCCTCCTTTGGAAGGTAATGAAAACCCTTCCAGTAAGGCCGATAAGCAGAGAGATCCCTCAGTTTATGAGGAGTCGGGCTCGGAAAGCGAAGGGGAGCCAATCTTCCGTCCCAAGACCGTAGAGCCGCAACTTCTTAAAGAGCTTCAAAAGCAGCTCAGAAACAAAGATAAGGAGATGGCCATGCTCTACTCAAAAATTGACGACTTGACAAACGTCGTCTTACAGCTCACGGCCCAAGTTGCCCCTCATCCTCCCAATCAAGTGCAGGGCTCTACTCATGAACTGGGAAACGGTGTCCCGAGGCAGCCGACGCCTATTCCCTCAAATCTGAAGGTGGGCGAGCCGTATGAAAGTCGGCCGCCCCTATCTCGGAAAATGTCTTGGCTATCGATGACAGCAACCCGCTAACGCAAGATCAAATCATAGATTTGGTCGCCAACAAAGTCAAAACATTGGTAGCCAAAGCCGGAGCGTAAAAAGATGTCAGCAGTAGCGGGAAACCATATCCTGCTTGGTATGATCTGGTAGAGTTTTCAGGTGGCTATGTCATCTTGATGTTCGGAAGATTCGATGGGACGGAAAATGCGAATCAGCACATCGCCCATTTTAAAGCCTCATATGGGAATACTGAGGGCAATAATGTGCTTCTCCTCTGCCAGTTCGTCAATAGCTTAACCGATGTCGCTTTCGATTGGTACGCGAGCATACCGGATGGGTCCGTCACTACTTTCGTCCAAATGGAATTTCTGTTTCGGCAAAGTTTCATGAGTGTCAGCGATAAGATCACCATTGCCGACCTCGTAAGAACCAAGCCAAAGAACAACAAAAACATCACGGATTTTATAACCCGATGGCGCAATCTCTTCGTCAAATGTGAGCCACCGTTGGAACAAGACCAATCCGTCAATCTCCTTATCGGAAATCTCGGTACCTGGATGAATCATTTTCTATGCACCGCAGGTCTCAAGACGTTCCAAGAACTGACCAAGAAAGTTCAAATGTTGGAGCGCTCAAAGCAGGAATCTTACTTGGATTTCCAAAATAACAATGGATCCTGGAGAGACCGAAAGGACGATAATCGTAAAGGCGTAAATTCCGACGATACTGAATCTTTTAACATTTCGGCTAACCGAAATAAGCGAGGGATGAGCGGGCCTAATGCCAACCAGCCTCGGAAGCCAGTGTTGGATGAAGGAGGAGAATCTCCACTAAAACAGCTGGATAAGGTCTATTCCTTCAGAAGGGACAAAGTCCATAAAATATTCAAAGACGTCCTAAGAAACGGTCTACAATTACCAGAATAAAAAAGACCGCAAGAAACGAATATGACCGGCGACCCCAAATATTGCCTCTATCATAGAGTGATGGGTCATGCTATTGAAGACTGTTTTGTCTTAAAAGATTGGGTCGAAAAGCAATACAAGGCAGGAGAGATAGAACTATCTAAAGGCGTGTTAGCAAACAATCAAGCTGCGACCGCCAATTTCATACAAACAGAGACTGAAGCCTTTCGGGGACCTGCTTGTCTCGGTCATCTGCCCTTCTCTGAAAGGAACAGACCGAGGTAACATGCCAAAAGCCCAACGAGCAACATTACCAATGAAGCAGTAGACGGGTATATAACTCACACGGTGTACATGGTGGAGCCCAGAAGAATAAGTCCCCCGACGCCTTATACCCATGACAATGGCGCGGTTGATATCCAACACCAGCTTGGTCTAGATGATGAAGAACCCGCTCAGGCCATTAAGCCAAAGAAGTTCGTGGTTCATGCAGAATCAAGCTCAGACAGTAAGGATAACCCGGTTATCATGCCCGTAACTATAGAGCAAGCGTTATTCCAATGGCTTCAGAAGCAGCTTCAGGACATGGACGAGAAGTTGGCCAAGATCCATTCTAAAGTCGACGAGCTGGTAAACTTCATGGCAGATATTACGACCCAAGTCGTCCGATTACAGTTGCAGCAAAATCAAAATTTAGTTCATGAGTTAGGGATTGATATCATGAAACAGCCAATCGATACCCCCTCCAGCCTAAGAGCGGAACACCTTTACGAAAAACGGCCGCGATCAGCCTCCAGTTCCTCTGATACGTGCACTGAACGTGGTAAGCGAACAGCAGGCGAACCAAAGACTGATCGGCCTCGAGGACCAGCATCAGGAAGGCACCTACTCTAATGGAGAGAAAGTAGAAAGTACTCCTTCAAGAGGAATGAAGTTCGCAAAATATTCAAGGACGTCTTGAACAACGGTCTGCAACTGGCTATTTCAAAGAGGCCACATGAAATGAACATGACCGACGATCTCATGTACTGCTCATATCATAGGATGGTGAGTCATATCATCGAAGACTGCTATATTTTCAAAAATTGGGTGGAGGACGAATACTAGGCCGGGAAAAACCTACCGTCCTCGGATGTACCGGCAGACCACCAAGTTACGGTCATCAACTCAACCCCGCCAAGATCAAAGTTCAAGAGGCTTGGATAAGCAGACACCGTTGACCACCACGTCGTTAAACTGGGAACAGTCGACCACCACGTCGTTAAACTGGGAACGGTTGACCACTACGTCGTTAAATTGGGAACCGCCGATCCCCAAGTCGTTAAACTCGGAGTGTAAAAAAATTTATAAATAAAAAAATACTGAAATGATAGGGCAACTTGCAATAAAAATCAACGAGTAAAATAAAGATGAAAATAAAGCCGAAATGATGGGGGCAACCGTGAATAAATAGCCGAAATGATAGGGCAATCGCGACTTTCGCGATAAGAAAAGCTGAAATAATAGAGCAATCGCGGTAAAAAAACCCTCCAAATGGCGAATGATGAGTCGCTCCTTGTACCATATTCCAGTGCAGTAATGTAGATGCCAACTAAAATCCAAATCTCCAAATGGCGAATGATGAGTCGCTCCTGGTACCATATTCCGATGCAGCGATGCAGACGCCAACCAAAATTCAAATCCCCAAACGGTGAATGATGAGTCGTTCTTGGTACCATATTCCAGTGCAGCGATGCAGACGCCAACCAAAATCCAAATCCCTAAATTACCAAACGGCGAATGATGAGTCGCTCCTGGTACCTTTCCAATGTGAGCGATGCAGACGCCAATAAAATTCCAAATCCAAATTCTCCCAGCCCTACGGCCAGTCCCTAAATTAGTTACCGTATACAATCCAGACTTAAATAATCCTCATCACACTCATACCTCACCGCAATGACCAGCTCTGCGGCCGGTCTCCGCCCTCGGAATGCTCCATTTGGGAAGACCCGCTCATGTGTCTTCACGATACACGAGGAGAACAAAACTTACGAGATCTTCTCGACTCGTAAGAAAACATCTTTGTGGGATCCTTACGACTCACAAAGGAAAAACACACTTGGGTATTCCCACGACTCCTAAGGAGAAAATACATCTACGAGATCCTTTCGACTCATGGGGAGAAAATGATTTTATGGGACCCTTACGGCTCATAAAATTGAAAAGCCTTAGGTGATAGGGATCTAAACCTGTCTCCTAAGCCATCGTTTCCCAACAGACAAAGGCAAATGATGAATTGCTCCTGGCACCCGTGCTCCAGTGTTAGCAACGCCGATGCCAACCACAACCCAAAAATTCCAAACTTTCGATCTGATAGACCCCTAAGTCGTTAAACTGGGAATAGATGGCCCCTAAGTCGTTAAACCGGGAATGAGGGAAATTCTCTTATGGCAAATGATGATTCGCTCCCGGTACCAGTATAGCAATGTTGATGCTAAACCAAAACCAAAATCCCCAAATCCCCTCATGGCAAATGATGATTCGCTCCTGGTACCATATTCCAGTGTAGCGATGTTGATGTCAACCCAAATCCCATGTTCTCCACGGCAAATGATGATTCTCTCCTGGTGCCATATTCCGGTGTAGCGATGCTGACGCCAAACAAAAACCTAAATTCTAAGTTCCAGGCTCAAAAGCCCCGCTGGACGGATAAGAAACTCCCAAATCAAATCAAATCAACAATCTCTGCATCGGACTCATATTTTGTCTCAGAGTGTACCCCGTGTCGAAATTATGCTTCGCCTCGGAGTATCTGCCTTTCCCGTCGGAATCAAGCTCTGCTTCGGAATCAAGTCAAATCAACGACCTCCCTGTCGGAATTATGCTCCGTCTCGGAATCAAGTCAACCAACGATCTCCCTGCTGGAATTATGCTCCACTTTGGAATCAAGTTAACAAACGACCGCCCTGTCGGAATTATGCTCCGTCTCGGAATCAAGTCAACCAACAATTTCTGCGTCTAAATCACGTTTCGTCTCAGAATGTACCCCGTGTCGAAATCATGCTTCGTCTCGGAGTATCTGCCTTCCCTGTCGGAATTATGCTCCGTCTCGGAATTAAGTCAACCAGCAATCTCTGTGCCGGAATTAAGCTTCGTCCCAGGATATACATGTCCCGTGTCGAAATTATGCTTCGCCCCCGGAACCCTGCGTCGAAACTATGCTTCGTCTTAGAATATATCCTCCGACTGTGGAATTATGCTCCGCACCTCGGAATGATACTCCGACCCCCACCACAAAGTTAAACTTCTGCGGAACAAGTTCCATCAATTTCATGCACACAACTCATATACGCGGCGTGTATTTATTGATGGGGGCACTTTGTTGGGGTCAAAAATTACATCCCGGTTGACCAAGTCAAATTCAAAGTCAAAGTCAACCCCACATAAGCGGGCCCAAGCCCAGGTTAGGTGGGCCCATGCCCAAGTCGAACTTCGCGGCCGGCCTCTCCATGCCAAAATGAAAATCATGTAATAAATAATTTTGATGTAATTTTTATGAATAAATGTAAGAAAATGGACATAAAGCCAAATTTTTATAAAGCCCATGGCCCATGTGCAAAAGAAATGAGTACATAAGGCATGAGATGGGCAAAATGCCACTTTGTAAAGCCCAAGAGGCTATGTGTAAACTTGTAAGCCTATATAAGGCAACTTGATGATGAAATAAACGAAAATAATTCATTCTTCTCAAAAGTTAGGGTTTCTGTGCCACCTCCTTCCTCAAGGTTCTAAACCTTCTTTTTTCTTGAATTAAATCAAGAGTTTTAACTCTTCTTTTTCCAAAAAGAAACATTTTTTCACCATAAAACCCTTGAGGGGGAGCTCGGATCTTCCATCAAATCCCCAAAAGGGGAGATTTTTAAGTCTTATCCTCTTTTCTCCAAGATCCAATCAACAGGGAGGAGGAAGAAGGAGGCTCATCTCCAAAAACCCAATTTCGAGAAGATTTAAGGCTCAAAAGAAGAAGAAATGGGTCTCCTTTGATCATCTCCAAAGATTTCTGGGAGTTTTAACTCTATTCAAGATCTTTTAGTGTTTAACTCCATAAATAAAACCCTTTTAGGAGTTTAACTTCATCTTTCGGAGTTCAACTCTATAGATAAAAAATCCGTTTTGGGAGTTTAACTCCACTCAAAATCTTTCGGAGTTTAACTCCATAGATAAAAATCCTTTTTGGGAGTTTAACTCCACTCAAAATCTTTCCGAGTTTAACTTCATAGATAAAAATCCTTTTCGAGAGTTCAACTCCTTATTTCGGGGTATGTCCCTTCTTTCTGCAGGCGCCTAGCGCCCACGTGCTGGGCGCGTGAGGCGGGGGCACCCAGCAGCGCCCACGTGCCGGGCACTTGAGGCGCTGGCGCCTAGCACCCAGCGCCCAGCACCCACGTGCCCGGCTCCCAGCACCCACATGTCCTTAGGACGTTACTCACCGTTTTTTCTTTTCTCCTTTCTTTTTTCATACATTCCACACTCAAAACACGTTCCCCGCTAGAATTTTTTTTCTAACAGGACGCTGTCCCGCACCCCGCAAGAGGGCTGCTAGCCCTCTTGACCCCCAGTCCGCAATCCAAGTAGCGGGACCCCTGTAAACTCTGCGAGGCCCCCGATATACCTAAAACCCCTCAAGACACACATATGCATACTGCACATTGAGTTCGCATGACTAGTTGACCCGTCAATCGGAGGTTCCTTCGTTTCAAAGGTTAGGGATAATTAACGACAGCTTAGTCCGCGGCTGCCGGAGATTCGGATCCCATAATCAATAAACCTCGGCCTATCCTAGACAGAGGGAATCTGTAATACGCCTGACAAGCGCTGCGTATTTCCCATCTCAATGGGGTGACGAAAAACACCCTACACACAGGAGAGGACTTCCCCTCACGTGAGGGATTTGCTCGAAGGGGACAGTCCCTTCAGCTCGAGGGGGATAGTCCCTTCATGTGAGGGGGATAGCCCCTCACGGGGACTTCCCGGCCGTAAAAATAATTTAAAAAATAAAAAAGTATAATAAAAAAATATAAAACGTAAATATTAAATAAAGGAAAATTATTCTTTTGGATGTTTAGATGTTTTTTGGGTCACAGCTTTACTTTGGCGACTAAAATAAATAAATAAAAAATGAAATGAGCACACCCTTCTGTATTACTTTTAAGCACCAACACATCATATTGAGTTCGCATGATTAGTTTGACCCGTCAATCGGATATTCGTTCGCTCCAAAAGTAAGGGGTAATTAACGGCAGTTTACTCCGCGGCTGCCGGAGATTTGGATCCCCGCAATCAATAAATCTTAGCCTACCACAGACATGGGGAATCTGTACATGCCTGACAAGCGTGCGCATTTCTATCTCAATAGGGTGACGAAAAACACTCTACATCTCTGATACTAGAAAGTTTAATTTATCATTTGAGATCACTAGGATTGTTATAGCTAGTTACAAGATTATAAAATCTTTTATTTTATGACCTAGTGAAGAAAGGTCTAAGATCTTCACATCGTAAAGGTTTGGACTTGAGATTTGGAAAAAGTCTAGGTGATTCACAGCTTGCAATTGTAAAGATTCAGATCTGAGGCTGGGAAATGATTTAGGTTTCTACACCCGCAAGGAGTCACTAGATGGTGTTTAGAATTCTGAGTAGTTCTCGGACGGGGATTAGCCACTGGGTTGGTAAAGCTCGATAACAATTTCTTGTGTCCGTTTTTATTCTCTGTGCTTCTGTGGCTGTGTTAGTTTAGTATTTTTGATTCTTTTATTCCGCTGCATAATTTGTTTGTTTTTGTAAAATTACTCTGTGTTTGCCATAAAGCCATATTCACTCCCTTTTAAAGCTGTTTTCAATCTCGAGAGGGAGAGGGAGAGAGTTTGCGAGGGGGGAGCGAGGCTGCGAGAGGAGGGAGAGAGAGGAGTGTGAGTAATTAAATAGGGTGTGGGTCACGGGTTGTAGATGTGCAACCCGTGATTGGCATGTCTTAATCCGCACTTGCAAAGCGCGGATTAAAACTTGGCTGAAATTTTAATCCGCACTTTGCAATTGCGGATTGTAATTGGCTCTCAGGCGCGACCAACCCCTCAACTGCTAATCCTATGTGGCGACTAGGTGTCTTCGATGTGACCCAAAATTGTTATTTCCCTAAATAGTTTTAAAACCTATCTAAATCCCTAATTAGTTCTAAAAAAGTAGTAAATCCCAAATTTTGTCCTTAGTATCTATCCATTTGTAAAGGAAAATTAAATTGATTAATTATTGCAATATCCTTTATATTAATAAGAACCAAAGTACCATTCATACACTTTAGCTAATACGCTTATCCCAATATAATTAACTTTGATGAGCAACGGGTGATCAAAATGATCATAATTATTTGCCTGAACACTATTAGAGATTAAGATCCTTTATATTCCATATTACATATATATTGGATATATGACAGAAATATCATTCCACTATGGATTAAGATTTTCTAGACTACTCGACAATATATGGTTTTAAGTGTTTGACTATATAAGGAGAAAGAATTTTTTCGACTAATATCATTACGAATTCTATTTCCAAGAACACTAATCTCTTGCATTTTTTCCCATGTCAAATAATTGAGAGTTTTCGTTGGTCTCTTCCCTTTTGCGTTGGAGAAATATGCAGAAGAATATTGGAATCAAACTATCATCAAAAGGAAAGATAAGCCTCATTTCGTATAATCAATGGTTATGATTAATTTGTGCATTTTTATTATAATTGCTATTAAACTAACAACTTGAAATGCAAGAGAAGGTATTTCTCTTTGAATTACATTTAAAAAATAGTGTATATAATGAAACAAGCTTAAATATCAATATTTCATAAATATTTTGAAAATCATAATTTGGCTAGAAAAAGATGTGAAGTTGAAAAGTGGTAAGAATAAAGCAATCTAGGCTGACCACCAGAGTGTCGTTATTCTTATAACGCATGCATGGTAGTTACATCTATAAGCACTATCATAATCTATATATATATATATATATATATATATATATATAAAACTATGCATGATATGCAGGTACCATAAGATTTTCTCATATTCGTACACTTGAAACCTATTTGTTATTGAAATTTTCAATATATGCTAACAAAATTATATGTAAAGTGTCATGAGACTCATGACAAGTCTCTCAATGTAGAAGACATTATATTGTCCATTTGCAGGCATCTCCACCTGGAAGAGAAAATGAAGGAAAATAAGAATAAATATAAAAGAAAGCCTTTAAGCTATTTGTTATCGTGGACATTAAAGCCCAAATATATTAGCCAGCCGGTATTAGCTTTTAAGCTATTTACGACCTGAACATTAGAAAGTCGAAATTTTAAATGGGTCTAGATAGGAGGATGGTCATATATGGAAACAAAGCATACGGGTGCGGGGCTATGCCCTATAATTAAGTCATTGATGGTAGGAACCGTACTTCTGTGATGGGCGACTCCTAAAGGAAGTTCAAAGGGTAGCAACAAGCCGGATGATGAACCATTAAAGAGTAGCAATAATTTAGGTTTCCATATTGGAGCAAGACACTCTAAGCTCTCCTTAAGGCAGAGTTGTTGCATAGAGATCGGAATAGATTGGGTATAAAACTTAATGGATCCAAGACTTAGATCGGGGTTTTACCCCTAGAGGATCTACCTATGTGAGGAACCCTATAGGAGGCTGCAACAAGAGAGATTGGGCCAACTCTCGTTTCTTCATAAGCGGTATCGGACACATGATCCATTAAGCACGCGACCCCGCTAACCCACCCCGCTAACCCAATATAGAAAACTTTTGTATGTGTGTTAGTCTCATCTCGGTAAAGGGATTTTGAACTAGGTCTAAGGCCACTATGGTTTCCTTGAGAGGCCACCAAGTATCACAAAGTGTAGGTTCAAGATTGGAAGTTACCTATACCTATATATAGATGTTTGCCCAGCATTATTATAAATTTATTTACTTATTTGCTAAGTAATTATAATCACCTTAAATTTATTCTTCTGGGGAGGGGATTGTTGGATTTTTTTGAAATAAAAAGAATAAATTAAATATTTAAATTATGACGTATGTTATGACTGAATGTTAGTTATCTTATTTGTCCAATTGATTTCATATCTTTGACCAAATGAATATCTCTATTGGTTTATTGACAATTAATATTTTTACATTTCCTAATTGCAGCACCTGTTTATGGGGCTTGTTATGACATAAGTAATTAAAAGATATTTGACCACATAAAAAGAATAATTAGCATCTTTATTGGAGAAGTTAACGCATTCTCTAGTTCTCATTACTTAAAGATAGGCTAAGATATGAGAGTAAGGATCAAGAATAAAACAATCATTTTAATAACCTCTCTATTCCAAAACATTCTCTTCATCAAATAATTTCACTTTAGTATTTTCATTAGGGGCAAGGTTTCTATTCGTGGTCCATTCCGCTGAGTGGTCGAGATACGCCGGGCGTTTCGGTAGACAAGGAATAATATTGCTAAAGGGCAATATGCTTAGGCTGGGTGCACGAAACTGGCTATTGTGCCTTTAGAGCAGTGCCTTTTGTACGCTATCCAAAGGCCAATAAATTCTAATCCTTTTATTTTTATACATATCATCTTTATATATAATTTTTTGAAAATACTATCCAACAATTTCCATCTTCATTGTCTACACTAATAGTGGTTCCGGGATAGCACTGCCCATGTTTGTCTCCCCAGAAGTAGTTTGGACTGCGAACCGGGACCAAACGCAACATAAGAATTCTGTGCAGATGCCAACTTAATTCTTCGTGATATAGATGGTTCTACCGTTTGGTCTACAAACACTTCTGGCATGTCTGGCATGGGCATGAACCTGAATGAGGTTGGTAATCTTGAGCTAATTGATAGCAAAAATGCATCGATTTGGTCCTCAACCGATCACCCAACAACTGACTCTTGGGTTTTTGGGCAAACTGTGTGGCAAGGGCAGGGGCTGACTGCCAATGTTTCAGCCCCAAAATTGTACTCAAAGTCCGTTGCATCTTCGCATTGGTTCCGCGGCTTTGCAACATCTGTTGGTGCTAATCCTCCGCAACTGTACCATCGACAAGTAGACACCAAGGTCGAAGCACGAAAGAGTCCCGCCAATATTACATTCACCAATGAAACCATGATAAATGTATGCTTTCTGATGATTTGAGCATCAGGGTTGCCATACCAGATGTGACTTTCTTTTTGCCACCGGCATCGTCTCTCCAGTGTATAAGTCTTGATTTTGGTGGTCATTTGAGGCTTTATGAGTGGAATTCATCAATAGGGTGGGATATATAGGGTGATGTTTTTAAGATGAAACTAGATGATTGTGAGCATCCAATGGTTTGTTGGGAATATGGAATTTGTTCAAATGGGCAATGCACTTGTCCTAATACTGGAGCTGCGCGCGACCTATTTCAGGCAAGTTTATGAGAGGAAGCCTAATATTGGTTGCTTCCCATTGAATCCTTTGTTTTGCCCATCCAACCAAACACATCCGTTTATAGCTCTGAAAACTGTCTCTTTCAATTTTGTCGACCAGGGATGCTGCAGCTAACCATTTCACAACAGAGAGAGTAGCAAGCAAGCTTGCCTAATGTAACTGTTAATGTAAAGCTGCACATTTTAGATATTCTTGGAACCGTTCAGATGGTTATTGTTACTTGCCATCACAGCTCTTTTCAATGAAGATCAAAGATAGAAGCCACTGACTCAAACTCATTAGCATACATCAAAGTGCCCCATTTCTAATTCTCCCGATAGCAATTCTCCTCAAGGTTCAGAAAACAAGAAAGGCAGCAGTGTCGCAGTTATAGTGGGAGTTAGCATTGGAGCTCAATTTTTAGCATCATTTGTTATTGGTCTTATCATTGTACTTGCATGAAGAAATATAGAGTTGGGTTCTGAAGAGGAGGACGAGTTCCATATGGTACCAGGAATTCCCACAATATTTTCCTTTGAAGAGCTAAAGGTTGCAACAGATAAGTTTCTGAGGAGGATTTGGGTCTGTATTTGAGGGGACAGTCAGCGATAACACAAGAGTTGTAGTGAAGCGGTTGGATGGTGTTAACCGACGGCCAAATAATTGTAGCATTCATCATATCAATTTAGTGAGGGTAATTGGATTTTCTGCAGAAAAATCATATAGGCTGGTTTATGAGTACATATGCAATGGTTCACTTGGTAAATAGATCTTTGCCAAGCGGTATGATAAAATTCTGGATTGCCAGACAAGCCACGTTGTAACTGATATAGCCAAGGGGTTATGCTTGCTATCTCCATGAACAATGCAGATGAAAAATTGCCCATTTTGACATTAAGCGAACAAGAGAACAATGACAAGGTTTCCGATTTTGGATATCTAATATAATTTTGACTGGGAACAAACCCAGATAATGACCCGAATGAAAGGAAAGCCTGGGTATTTAGCTCCTGGGTGGCTTACATTAGTGATAACCGAAAAAGCCGATGTATATAATTTTGGTGTCGGGATAATAGAATTTGTGTGTAGAAGAAAGAACATGGATTACTCCCTACCAGAAGAACTTGTTCGTTTACTTAGTTTATTGCAAGATAAGGTGGAAGAAAATCTATATCCCGATTTAATCGATAATCATAGTCCAGATATGCAACTAAATGTCAATGTAATCGTCGAGATAATTATCCTTGCAATGTGCTACAGAATGACAACTGTAAGAGACCTTCAATGTCAGCTGTGGTGAAGGTCTCAGAAGTTTGGCGATCGTGGAGGCTAACATAGATTGTGAATTTTCAAACCCAGCTCCATTTGTGTCTTCTAATGGAAACAACAGTGTATCACCTTTGCCTTCAGCATGGCTTTTGTGTTATCCACCAAGGTGAAATTGTATTATCCACCAAGGTATAGCATTTGTGTTCATGTGCTCTATTTATTTGTGAAATAAATATGTGATATAAGATCTCATTTCAATCCTTTTCTGTTAATAATTTACTTTCTTGAGAATTTCGAAGAATGAAGAATTTGTTTAACTTTTAATTGTGAAAGACCATCTTAGGCTTCCTACTTGAGATTCTCGCTTAGGATTGTTCGTGTGTATGTCTGAGATTCTTGCTTAGATTCAAAACATAAGTAAACAGATCCCATATCACTTTGATATAGGTAGATAATATCATACAGCAAATAGACAGGTATTTTTCAAGATGCGATCGATTTGATTGATTTGATTGTCGGCCAATCTCTAAATAGGATTAGTACTCGCAATCAATCCAACAATCAATCCTTGGCATTAAATTTCGCTTTAGGATTTGCAATAAGATGGTTCATAAATATGGCTCTTGCTTCTAGTAAAGTTCACCTAATTGAGCTCTTCCCATAGACTCTATTGATTTTACTGACTCAAATCTTGACATACTGATGACTATACCCTATAATTGTGCCTGAACCTTGATATAGACTCTAGGGACATTTGGTTTGTTAGAAAATGGAGCTGTATGCAACATTTGTTGCAAAAAACCTATATTTCTCATGTTTGACCAGCGGTATTTTAGATGGCCTTAAAAATGGAGTTGTAAAGTTGCAATTTTGGGAAATATGATAGTAGCAATTATACCGCATGAGCTATGTCCAAAGTCCATCTCAAATTTATGCCGCATGAGCTATGCGCCTATGCCCAATTGGTCTCTTATTTTGTAGTTTAGTTCCTTCCCAAACCACGACTAGAAAATGGTTTAAATGTGGAAGAAATAATGACAGTTTACTTCTTGCTAAATTACACTAAACTACTCTGAATTACGGACAATTTTCAGTTAACTGGCTGAAAGGTTTTTTCATTTTAGCGCTACATTTCAGTAACAAAGCTCCTTAAAACCGAAGTTAAGGGAGGTTACTGAAAATCGGTAACAGTTAAGGGTGGTTGTGTATTTGGCCTTTAGTTAGTTTAGATAAAGGTAATATGGTGTAGTTTCAGAGGGACGTCGTGTCTGTTTTCGTGGTTAACTACAAAATTTCTGCAAGTAGTTCCTAATTCCTATCGCAATTTGCAGAAATATTTTGCATTTTCACTTGCAATACTGCTAAGAAAACATGCGAAGTGCAAGTGCGTTGTCTACTGGCTACTGCTACAATTCATTTCCATCAAACCAAACATTTTTTTTTATTAAACGAAGGCTAAACGAGTGCCCCCGTGTTTCATTAAAAATAACTTTAACGAAACAAGTAGCTAAAGCAAATACAGGGAAGTAAAAGAAAGATACATCAAAGTCCACAAGATCACATCTCACATAAAATAAAACTAAACTAAAGACCCGCGGCTTACACCCCACAAACAGCACCAACCCATGGTCTATGCACCTCTGTCGACCGCCGCGGTATCTGCAGCACTACGTAGCAATCCCAGCGGAACAGTGACGAGGTGCGACTCCACCCTATCATGCCCTCTTCTTCACCCTAGTTGTCGCTACTCCTGTTCAAAGCGAAATGGTTGAATCAGCAATACATAATAATCCCGATATAGTTTTAGGGGCAGAATTGAAAATTCTATTATTGAGCTCGATCCAGATGACCCAGCAAATCGCACTAACAACAATATCCCAATACCGGAGGTCACTACTAATAATGTTCTTAGACCTCCACGTGCCCCAGAATTCTTGAATAGATAAAGGCAGCACACCCTCCTTAGTTCTAGACAAAAACCTGACCCAGAGCTGCGGAGTAATATCACAGCTAAGGAACAAATGATCAACACTTTCGGCTTGATTTCTGCATAAACCGCACTCCGTCGGGCCAATCCATTTGCACTTGATCAAGTTGTCTCTTGTTAGGATTGACTTACGTAGCACCAGCCAGTTAAAGTTTTTAATCTTATGTGGTATACGAATCTCCCATATATGTTTAAGAGGCTGATTCTCCATTCTACCGTAGTGCAAAATTTTGTAAATAGAGGAGACGGAGAATTTCCGATCCGACGACCATCTCCAAGCAGGAATGTCGTTTTGTTCCCCTTGAATGGGTTTACAGGCTTCAAGAAACTCGATTAAATTCCTTCTCTCCCGGCGTTCTGCCGAAGACAAGGCCCTGCCAAAGGTTGTCCCCATTTGCTTCTTTTTCACTGGCTGGCCACCAAAGCATCCATATTTTTAGCCAGATTGAAGAGTTCCGGAAATCTTTCGTATAGAGGTGATTTCCACACCAATAGTCACACCAGAAATTGATGGACTTCCCATACCCAAGCATAAATGTGATGCGTTTGAAGAAAGCATCCTTAGACGACTGCACCCCTCTCCAACAGCCCGAAGCCGAGTATAAATTCTTGCCTCTAGAGTTGATCGCTCCAGTTCGATTTCAATATGCCATGTTAATGGTTGGGACCCATCTAGACTTGCACTCTATCCACTTCCACCACTATTTGGCTAGTAGGGCCTTATCCATCATATCAAGATCTTTAACCCCAAACCCCCCTATTCCTTTGGCCTACACATAGTTGCCCATTTGACAAGATTATATCCTTTCCTGACACCCCAGCTTCCTTTCCACAGAAAAGTTCTTCTAATTTTATCAATTCTGTTCAGAACCTATCTCGGGATACGGTAGAAGGACATGTACACCGGCAGGGCGGAGGACCGAGTTTAGAAGAGTTAGTCTTCCACCTAGCGAGAGACATTTGGCCTTCCAACCTTCCAAACGTTTCTAAAAGCACTCAATGAGTGGCATCCACTCAATCTTCTTTAGAGTCCTCGGACGGAGGAGTCCCAAATACTTGATTGGCAAAGCTTATGTCTTACAGTTGAACACTCTAGTTATAAGTACGTTCCTTGCATCTTCACCGTTCCAGAAGTTGATAGCACTCTTGTCGTAATTTATCCACAGTCCTGACCACAATTCGAAAGTATAGAGGATCTATTTGATTGTGACGGCCTGTTTTATGTTGTCTTCCAAATAAGATAGTGTTGTCTGCATATTGCGGATTTATCACCGAGATATTGTCGTCGCCTGGTCCCAGACCCTGGATATAGCCCTTGTCTTTGCAACGACGAATCAGGTTAGCAAGGCCATCCGCAACCAAATCGAACACTAGGGGAGAGAGAGAGGGTCACTCTGCCTCAGCCTCAGTCCTCTGCGGCATCTAAATTCATTGCAATCAGAGCTATTGATCGATACACAGGCCGATGAGGTGTACAGCCAGGTCCGGATCCAGTTAATCCATCTGCCTCCGAAACCTTTAAACTCTAATGTTTACAAGACACACCTCCAGTCCACCATATCATACGCTTTTGCAAAGTCAAGTTTGAGAAGACCTTTCGTTGCCTTTTTGCGTCCTGTAAAACCTCCTGAGCTGTAGCAATACCGTCCATAATGTTCTTACCCGCAATAAAAACCCATTTGTGTCTGGCCTATCACCTTTTCCACTCAGTTTTCAGCCTATTTGCCAGTACTTTGGCTATAATTTTGCTAGAGCAGTTGAGCAAGCTAATAGGCCTGAAGTCCTTTAATTGCTTAGTGCCTTCTTTTTTTGGTACTAGAATAATAGTCGCAGAGTTGAATCTATCCCAATTAGTTTCCCTCTGTAGGGCAATGAACACCATGTCAAAGTCATCTTTGACAACCACCCAGAATTTTTGATAGAACATCATTGGGAATCCATCCGGCCCTGGTGCTCCGTTGGACCCTAATTCCGACATAGCTTTCTTAATTTCTGCTTCTGTGAACTCACTCTCCAAAACAAGGTTATCAGCTTCACCCAGTTGCTGGTCAGCAGGCTAGAAGTCCTCTGACGCTTTCCAACTCTGCTCACTGGGTACACCTAAAAGATCTTTGAAATATTGTCCCGCAATAGCTTTGATATGATTAATGTCAGCGACATCTTTCCTTTCATGAATTAGGACCGGGATATGGTTCATTCTCCTCGTCATTAGCAATCTGATGAAAATAAGCAGAATTTTCGTCCCCGTCCTGCGCCCATTTTTCCCTCGCTCTTTGCGCCCAAGCCATTTATTCTCTGCAGTAAATATGGTGTAGCTCAATACGCCAGCTTTTAAGGCTGTCATATTCTTCAAGCGACACGTCTCTTTCTTCCTCCTTTTCAGCCCTCTCAATCAACTCCAAAAGTTCTATATTTCTAGCTGTTTCTAGCTCCCATTTTTGTTTGTCCCATTTTGTTAGAACTCTTCGCAGTCGACTGGGTTTGGCAGTTAAGTTACTCGTCGCATTCTCTTTGTTGGTAGGCCATCTCCAATTCTCTTCTACTATTCCTTCCACCTCGTCATTCCAGAACTTCTCCCATCTAAATTTCCTCTTCTTGCGAAAGTTGCTGTTCTCCACATTGCCAGTTTTAGCGGGACATGGTACGAAGTTAGCTTAGGTACCGAGGTCATGGCAAACGGAAATCTCTGCTCACTCTAGAGACACCAAGTCCATGTCGAGTTTTGCGAGTTTGGCCCGAAAACCATGACTAGACCAGGTGAACGTTCTGTCTCTTGTTGGGATCTCAATAAGATTCAGATCATTAATGAGTTTGTTAAACTGCAAGCAGTCGCGTCGATCATCCATACTTGCTCTTCTCTTGCTGGGAAACCGGATCACATTAAAGTCTCCCCCAATCACCCAAGGATGGGGCCATTTGTCCCTAACCCTCACCATCTCTTCCCAAAACTCCCTTCTTTCATGAGATTGATATAGACCATAAACTGTAGTAACAGTTTGAGTCCAACCATCAACCTTGTTAACTGCTACCAACGAAATGGTGAATCGACCTATCAGTTCGTCAGTAACGTCTACTTAGTCATCGCGAATACCTAGCAAAATACCGCCACTAGCCCCAATGGAATCTAGGACTTTCCAGGTGTTGAATCTACCATCACCCAATTTATGAAGAATAAGTGAACTCGGCTTACACAATTTTGTTTCCTCTAAGCAAACAAAAGAGGTCTCATTTTTATTAATACCTCTTGTACCATCCTACGTTTAGCAGCAAGATCAATCCCCTAACATTCCAGAATAAACAATCCATAAAACAACCGTATGTTAGCCTCATCACCTAGATAAGACACCCCCGTATTTAAGAAGGACAAACGCCATCCAAATTTGTACCATATTCATCAATAACTTTGCCTCCGCTAGTTGCTTTGAATGCACCGACCGCGTCTTGGATACTTTGTTGAAGGAGTGCTTGCAAATTGGTTGAGAAAATAACTTCCATCTTTTCAAAGATGAGGGTCCCAATCCGGTTCTCGAGAGCCGACTCAGGGGCACGAGTGTATGAGAGTTCCTCCTCCTGGTGGTTAGAAGCTCTTCCACCCATTTGTTTGAACGAATCAAGGTCGGACTCGTGGAAATCCACACCTGTTCCCGAGATGTATCCATGGAGTCTTCAAGCATCATCTCTCTCAAAATTGGGTCCGCATCGGCCTAATTCTCCTCTTGAACTTCACTTCATCTTCCGAAGGGTCCATCAAAGGTGGGCTGGTCGGTGTAAATCCTAGACCTTGTGTCCGTCTCGACATCGGTGGCCTGTGACCGCCTTCCAGGGTCGAACCGCACCATCTCAGGCTCAACATCAATATTTGACTTGAGGTCTGGCCTATCAAGCCCAACATCAATAGGCCCTCCACCCAGAGCCTGACAAAGGCTGCCAGGGTTACCAAAGTTGTAACACACATCACTGTTATACTATATATTTGGGGCATTTCAAATCTTGCAGGAAAATTCTTTATTATGGTTGTTTTTTGGGTTTCGAATGATGCAATTAGTAGCTGTAGTTATTATCCGACCCGACCCGTATGTTTGAACCCAACATGGTTCGAGATTACATCAAATATTGGCTAGTACAATATATACATGCAAATCTAGATTATATATACATACATAATATTTCTAAACTCTAAATATCTTTTTATAATACAATATAAAACCAAATAATATTTTTTTTATCCAGTCTTGCAAGTCATAATACCCCATATCATGTGGTTGCGTCCATCTATCATGTTCGTATCCTAAGAGTTAGACAGACATAATATTTGATTGCTACGTATATTTATGTAGATCTGTACTTGGGGTAATGTTTTTATTTACAAGATATCGCATCATGGTTTAAATTCTTACGTATATTCATCATATTTAAAAACTAAATTTTTGAAGGGACACGGGTAATATTCGGAGTAAGCTGGTATTATTTATAAAATCCCACAATATATATATATATATATATATATATATATATATATATATATAATATTAATTATTTTAAATAATAAAATCTCTTAAATCTCTCTTTCTCTCGTCTCTCTCCCTCGTCCCCACCCTCTCTTTATATATATATATATATATATAAAATATTATTTATATCAAAAACCTACTAAAACTCCTCCTTCTCTACGCTCTCGTCGCCGCCCTCTCACCGTCGCTGTTCCCATCGACTTGCCTCCCCTTCCTCGCCGCCATCACCTCCTCCTTTCCCGAGATCTCTTCTCCCGATCACCCAAGCTTGACCTCCCCGACGCCAAGAACCCAACACCTCTCGCCTCCGACCTCGTCGCCGGATCCCGACCACCACCCTAGCATCCCCATCACCTCCTCTCGACTCCCAGCAACCCCAGAGCACCACCACACCCGCTTCTATCCTCTGCTCTTCTCTTCATCACCATTCACCCCTCACGGCCACTTGATCTCGCCGCCGCCGACTTCGCCTCGTCGCCGTCACCTTGTCGCCACCATCTCCTCCGTCCTCGCTAAATCCCCAGAACTCCAGCAACCCTAACAGCTATTCTTCTGTTATGTTCTCCTTTTTCTTTTCTTTTTCGATTGTCTCGCCGAAGTTGTACACGTCGCCGATGATCTAGACGACCCAGCCACCGTCATCGTCTAACCCAGTTACCACGTCACGCAGCTGCTCAGGCAGGTCCAGTCCTGCGCGCGTAAGTTTTACGTCGTGACTTTATTTCGACGTCGGAACGTGACATCCGTATCTCGACGTGAGATTCGATCAGGAAAGTTCTAAACTTGCAACATGCTATTTTATTATATCAATATTTATTTGATAAATTATAATGCATGTGTTTTACTATTCAGCAGAAATTACCAATTTACAATTTTATATACTATCAGTCTATATCTGTACCGATAATGGGTTATTTAGTTGCATGCCGGATCATCATGATATTACTACACTACTATATTAGTTCAATATGTTATCTAGATTGCAATATACATGGTAATGGACGTATAATGGTTATTACATATAGATGCATATGCATCCTGACATTAGTTGTGTTTCGATATTGATTACAGTTTTACATTGATATCTATTTTGGTTAATATACGGTACATGATATGTTCACGACACACTACCAGACTTGTTACTTGGATCTTATTGCTAATGCCGACAATCCTGACTTGTTGTCCTGACAGACGTAACTTGTTGTCTACATATACAAGACCTGTACCTGCTTGATCCTGTATTGGCATTACATTTATATCGTCAATACCTGACTTGAACACAAAATCTTGGTGGAAAAGAGGAAATCAAGAATGTAACCGAAACGTAACTCAGGAGGATATTATTGTTTGCCGGGATTCCGGACATGAACGAAATAATCATTGTTTATTGTCTGCTGTGATTCCGGGCGTGAACAGAATAATCATTGTGTCGTGGTCCCGTGGGGGTTTGAACGGGATATATACTGTTGAGTTACGATGAGCATTATATTAATTGATTTCAAAGACTTCTAGAATAGATAACTTAGAAGCACAGACTTTAGGATACACATCACATACGTATAGCTCACTATTTATATCTGTATTTATTATTTATATTCATGTTTAATCATAGCATCATATCATGGTTATTACTATTGTTTTAATATTATGACGCACTGACGTCTGGGTTTTCCATGGCCCAGTTCCTCTGACATTGTCGCAGGCAGATCAGGAGTATTTTAGCAAGCAAGCCGAGCAATGAGGAGCTAGATGTGTATTTTTTTTTAAAGGTGCTTAGTTTATTTATTTCCGTAGTGTTATTTTATTGATGTGAGCCTATATGAGACGTGATTCAGATATTGTTCTTATTAGATCTTGATTCGTTTCCGCTACATCTATTTCTTGATTTTATTTATTGTGGCAGATGGACATTTGTTAACTAGATTTTTATTTTACTGTTCTTGATATCCGATTGACAGCTGTAATATGACTATAAAGAGATGATTCCCAGCCATAGGTAGTATAGTTGGCTCTGTCGCGTGCCGCGTTTACGAATTTTGGGAAGCAGGGCGTGACAAAAGTGCTTCGCATGCACTGCAGAAGCCAGGGCGACACTACGTAGAGGCTCGCAAGAGGACGCAGGGAGCATAACCACTGCATGGCATTGTTGCGCAGCTGTCACATGGTTCGTATCACCGCGTGCTGCATCTGGCGTAACATGCACAGAGCTAGGCCCCCACCTCAGACGTGTTGTTTTCCCAGCGCTCTTTTGACCGTGGTTGTCAAGCAACAATTCGTCCATGTCACTCCCATAAAGTGCATGTGAACTTGGCCCATCGTTTTCAACCTCTCCTCTTTTGTCGTTACTCTCAAACTCCAGGAGCATCACCGCCGGTTCCAAACCGTTTGTCGCCGGTGAACTAAAATGCACCGCTGTCACCTTCTTGATAGACCCATCCTTCGACAGAGAAGAGGACCGTAAGGGAACGACTAGTGACGGTGACGTTCCTCAACGGCGAAATCGTGGGATTGCCATGGCATCCAATACGAATCCTTGCTATCTCGTCATTATCCAGCGCCATTTGCTCCGTTGTGGGGTCAAGCTCGAGCAGCACACCAAAATATTGAACCTGGCATTCAAACGTCCTCCAAGTCCAGCATTGCATTGGCACATTCTCGACTTCAAGCCACACTTCCGCCTTGTGTTCGTGGGGCCTGGCTATTTCATATCCAGTCCACCGGAGGATTCGAAACCTGAATTGCCGATCGTTGTCGTAAATGATGGCCATGTTAGAGATACAGGCAATGGACTCAGCTCGTGGGAATTCAACGAAGAAGCCCCAAGGATGAGTCCTCGGCGTCCACTCATGGTCTCGGAATTTGTTGGAAAGGGTTCGGATTCGTGCAATAAAGCGGCTAGCCGTCGGTGGCGTCCCCTTAATGTTAGTATACCTTAGGTTCTCTACTAGGATTTTACAACAAGCACAATACGGATTTTAAAAATTTCAAGAGAGCTCAAGTTCTATATGCAAGGAACAATAGCTAAAGAATTGAACCAGCAAACCAAAGTGAGAACCATACAACCTTTCTAGTATCTTCATATGCTCCAATTTGTGTTGGACTCTAACTAGGCTCCATGGATGAGGAAACAGGCTTGGTGAAAACTTCTCTTGTCATAGATGATCCACTTGAGGAAACCCTTCTCTACCTCCAACTTCACCTCAAGCTCCAAGCTATATTGTGAAGTAACTATCCAAGATTACTAGTTTTGGATACTTAGGGATGTAGTGTATCACAAATATTTTATTCTTACAAAACCATATCCTTTTCATGATCTCTTTTCATTTTGGAGAGGAGGAAGAAGAAGGCTATGGAAAAAATGAGAGTAGAAAAAATAATGAAAACCTAAACCACTTTTCAAATGGTTGCTAGTTTTTATCCAAATGAAAACCAATCTCAACCATGAATTTTCTAAGTGTCCACCATCTTCTCTCCGCTCCACTTGTCCATAAATAAAGAATGACTTATGATGTGCTATGCCTAAGGAACAAGTCAAAGAGAATTAAAAGGAAAAAGGAAAAACATAAACAAACTAATATATATATATATATATATATATATATATATATATATATATATATATAGTATATAGTCACTATTTATTTATGTCTCATTTATGTATTTTTTACTACATAAGGAAATCATATAAACACACACACACACACACAATACATGTATAATCATATTAAATTAGCACTTGATTTAATACCCGTCTTTTCCAAAGACCGGTTAGTATGTCCAAAAGTCCGATTACCGTCAGTGTACAAATACACTAGTTTTAATCGAATCCTGGTACGTATCCAAAACACACATCTACATCATATCGCTAGAGTCAGAAAAACCTTTGTGTGGGACTCTAAGGACTCGAAAATACGCTGGTAGAGTATGTCAGCGGCACTAACTGTACGTAACAGCTACCGAGGTATTGAGCGAAAGGAAGATCGACAAACAAGCTCGTCCAATCGCCATCTAAGCCTATAAGTGACAATCTCCGTACAGTCCGGTCTGTTCATCAAAGAGTATCGCATACCGGGTCTAGAGATGGATAAATTCATACCCCTAATAATGCGATAAGTCGTGTCGGTGTAAAACTTTTCACCTACAAAGAGATTATTGATCTCCAATCAGTAAATATCATGCACGTTGGCCAGCGATTTATGACGATAGTCATCCGAACACAACGCGGCATCGACTCCCAATACCGGGATAGATGAATCCCTGACGATCGCTCACTGCCTCCATGTGGCTCGGAACTGTACCCAACTATAACCTGTATGCACGACTTTTTTGAGCCGTGGTAGGGTAGTAATCAAAACACAGTGGGGACTTACACGAGACAAATGACAATCTCAGGTCGACAGACTAACCTGTACTTATATCACCAAAGAATTGCAACATGCCTATAGTATAATTCCATCTAGCATATTTCGGCGAGTCCGTCCAAACGAGCACCTGTATACAATTTTTGGTGACTGACTAATACCAATGACTGTGAGACCGGCCATCGTCCCTCTTCAGGATCAAGAAACGTATACATTGGTTTACTCTGAAATACCGATGCCCAGTCTCGATACTCCTACGACTAGGGACATTTAAGAATGTGCTTATTGACTACTCAGGACTCACTTGTATGATCGTCATCACAACGCTGGTAGTCAAACAACCATCTTATAGGCTCTATCATCATTTAATAGTGATACGCAATACCACATAATACATGTATATAATGATAAAAACAAACCAAATAGTATACTATCATCTTGAATAAGACCGTTCTACTCGTATAGGTTCTCCCTCAATTATCATAATCGCTGGCCTGCAATTACAATAATTTCCTTGAGGGCACTATAGCCATCAATCTCCTACTTACACTTAAGGCTAATTATTGCGGCATCACATACCTACATCCCGTGTGCTACCGAATACCCAATTTCTCTACTAAGTTTCGCAAACCGTGTTTGTGAAAGATTCGTATTTGAGAAATAGCCTTATTGGGTAGATCCGCTCCAATGTTTCTATCTTTATCTCAACTTCGTGGAGAACTACTATCTTTCGAAATGAGCGATATCTACTTTAGAACTTGTATGGATAGCTGATGGGACCAGGTTTATAAATGAACATCTATATCCAACAAAATTCTTAGGCTATATCCATTGCTGATCGTAATCAGCATTGCCATATCCACCTTAGTATCCCGCCTGGAGAACTTTCCAACACACTGCATCTCCTAGAGAGGGTAAACTATTAACTCTGACAGCCACTGTCATCCAGGTCATGTTGGAAACTTGAAACGATAATCGCCTCCTACAGGAGACTGCCCTTACCATATACCATGAACATCTTCTTATGTTCATAATTGTTTCCTTTTGTTTCTCTAGAATTGGAATAATATATGCTTACAGCAGCTCGTGCAAAAGCAATATCTGGTCTGGTACTTGACATCTCATGATTGTCTTAATTTTCTAAGCAAGTGATATATTATTCATGCAAATCCTTCTCTTCATCAGTCTAGAAGATATCTCTTTAGAGAGGGTGACTCCATCACCTGCGGGTATACCACCATGACGGGAGTCGTCCATTCTAAAACACTTTAGAATAGTGTCTAAGTATCTGGATTGTGACACTTCCCAAATCTAAATCTAAAACTATAGATCTAGTCACCAGATTCCCTGACATCTTATCCAAATCCTAGGCAGAGAAGCAACTGTGACAACCAAAGTTTAACCAATCGTAATATAAGAACATCAATTCCTATTAGGAGCATATCATCCAAAAACTAGGATAGTACTCCCTACAACCTTTTTACCAGGTTCATCTGTTGTTTTGATGAAGTCAAATGCCATGACTGTCACATCAAAACAGATGATCCGTCTCCGTTATACCTATTTTAGTCTATAAATAAACATAAGCAACTGGCTCACCACGCTTCCGCTGCTCCCACTTCCTACAACCCTCTAGTATAGTCATATATACGTGCACTTCTAAATCCCATTTAGAATGATGTTATAGTCATCTACTTGCCAGATATTATAGTTAAGGATAGCAGTAGTGGTAAGCCAGGGTCATCATCGTCATGATGCAAGCCTGCTTGTCACCGTCTACGAGAAAACTGAAGTACCTCTTGAGTGGCTGAGGTCGCCCTCTAAATTTGCGAAGTGGCTAGTGGATTGTCTAATCCAATTGAATTCTTAGGTTTTACTAAATTTTCAGTAACAGTTGTTCTGGAATTACTTCCAGTTCTACCATACTCGCACTAATGTCTTTTGAAAAGAATCCATTTTACAAAAAGGTGGCGAGTCAAGAACAAAATAATTTTTGATCTTGCAAATGGTACAAAGTTAATCTCTCGTCTATGCCTGGGATAACCCACAAACTGCCATTACTGAAACGTGCCTTGAGTTTATCCAGATTCTGGTTTTAAACATAAGCCAAACAACTCTATATATCTTAACATCGTTAAAATATGAATCCATTATATATCCAATATAGAAACAAAAGCACCAATTTAGATGGAACTAAATTCATAAGTTATGCAGTTGTTTCCAGTGCACAAGCTAAAAGGAAAATACCATACAACATTACTCATCAAGGAGCGCACCCACGGATGAGTAACCTGAGAGAAACAAGTTCTCAAATATATTACTATGACGGAATACCTAGCATAAGTATCTATATCTTCGATCACTTCGAATTTCCAACATATGGTTTTCTACTTTATTCTTATACCTATGAACTTCTCAAAATCTTTGGATCTTGCATTTCATCGAAATACGTGTCTAAAATCAGAGAAGTCATAAGTAAATGGAATATAGTACGAGCACCAACCTTTTTGTCCTTACGGGTATCGGACAACATATAATACTTTGTATAAGTTTTATGAGTTTAATAACTCAAATTCTGTGTTGTAAGTTGAAAACTGTATTATGATTAAGAAAAATTACACCGTTATTGAATACACCTTAGCTAATCATCAACCGAGAAAAGTAAATGTTATAAACATAATTTCAAAAAATTATATCTCACTTTATAAAATAAACGTACAGATATATCAGTTTGAAATTGGTGTATAACAATGGATATTCAAAACTAAATATTTGCCATTAGGCAAAACCCATGTCATTTTCTCAAAATCATCAATTACAAAGAATTCTGATATTGATGATCTAATCACCCGATTTCCAATATTCTAGTGTCCTACAGATATGAGAATCAAGTCCGGTAAATACATATCTTGAAGTCAGAATCTAATTGGGAAAGCAGTTTTCAATTAACACCGTACAGGAAAATTGAAACATGAAAATATTTCGAGGGGTGGCCGGGTATTCCTAGCAACGTCTTTTCTAATACCAGACTCATGACAGTAGTTGCAATTTCCATTACCTTTATTCCAATCCCTTTATATGTTTACTTCTTACCTTCTGTACACCATACTTGGGTTAATTGGTTTTCTTTCTTTCCTTCCTTTCGTTACTAGTCTAAGGTTTGGAAGAAGACTATCCAATAAGCATAATATGTGTACTCCCTTAATATAAGGAGCTCTCGCATCCTGAGAGAAGATAAAGAAAAGAGACAACCGAATAAACTTATTCTATTTCTCCAGAACCCGAATCCATCCTCGAATTGAAATAAATTTCTGCGAGTTTATATGTAACTATACTAGATGGTTTTATCTATTTTATATGGATTTTCGTAGTAATACGGAATGTTCTGGAGAAAAGAAAAAGGTAAAGCAGGAGTGGCATAAATATATGTGAATTGTGACAATCCAATGCCGGATGGTAAAATGTTTGGTTAACTTGGTTATGAATTTTAGTTTAAGACGAGTCATGGTCGCTACCAGAGAGAAAAGAAACACTCAGCGTGCACTCTAATCTAAATTAGATTGGTTAATCATTTTATCTAATCTGGATGGCTCCCACTGTTTTCTCGAATTCTCCTTCAAACCCTAAAAGGAGAATTAGTCGGGATCATCTGAAAATCATCCGAGAAGTAATATCTATTCATCAGTGGGAATCGGGACCTAACTATCATTGCGTGATAACTTGATGGAAGCCACTCAAGTCACCACACTCCAGAAGGTATGCGTATGCCCGGCAAGTTTACCTTATATTTGAAACTCGCGATACGGTTTTTGCTCCTAACGACCTATGACCTTGACGGATGCCAATAATCATAGGCCGCTAGTCAAGTTCAACATGCCATTATCTTGATTAATACGAACCCACCCACACTAACCCTTGAAGGAGGCCGACAAAGCTGTGCGACTGTCCCGTTCAATCGCATCTCTATGCAACAAAGAAGCACCACTCACCTACTGAACACTATGCCTTGATGGAGGCTACAAACATAGCATGAATACTAAGCAATACTAATCTGAAATGACGGAGAGCTACGACTAGTTTTTTGGCGAAAAAACTTTAACGTAATGAACTTGATATCGTTGAAAGAACCAGGTAGTTTTGCAAATTTATAGTAACACAAACATTTGCTCAAGAGTTCATTCCCCGTGAAAGGATCTCGGCTCTTGCCTCATCGAATGAGGTGCAGGATATTTCTAATCAAATACTGCTATACAAAGCAAAAGAATCAACTATAATGTTAGTTTTGAAAAATTGGTTCCCGCACCATCATATAGATTTGTTTTCTTGCATTAATAAAGATTAATGCGGTCCCATCAATCAAATATTTCACACCTGAAGAAACGAAAATACAATGCACATATATGCCATCCGCATTCGTCATAGGGTCCCGGGTCTTCACCGTAAGGTTACTTAACTTACGGCAGGGTGGAGACAGGACTAGCGTGGATGCAAAGCATATATATCGTCTAATATATAATAATATCTATAGCCATTCGTCTCAGGCATGATATATCACAAACACAACAGTAGAACAATGAAATAAAGGGTATACTAGGAATTTCGTGTTTCATTTTAGCCATGAATAAAACACGGATTCCATGGTTATGTGAATAACCAAAACCTAGCTTCTAGACCATTACGAGCACAGCAAGTAGTCCGGCCAGTTATAGAATGAGACGACCCGTTCTCAACTCCATGAGATGGCCACCCGTTGCTTCCTAAAACCCAGCTACTTGATCACTCCTCCTGGGTTTATCCTAGGTACAAGAGATGAAGCAATATATAATACATATGCGACACAACCTCAGCCTAGAAGTGCCCCTCAAAAGAATATACATGAAGCAAAGACGGTAGTCCACAAAGTCGGACGCTCGCCCCACAATATGAATATACAAATGAAATATAAAACTCTCATCTTACAAAAGCCCCCGGCTATTCACCACGACGACCACAACTATTCTAATCCAAACATTCAACACAGAACATCAATGCGAGTATCAATTTCGTAATCCCGTCTAATTAATACCTATAGCAATCAAACGACGTTTTACCATATGTTATGATACTCGCAGTCGCAAAACAAACATACATAACCGTGACCATAAAATTCATCACAAGCGAAGCACACAATTGAAATTCCATACGACGAAAATCAAGTGCACTCCGACGACCGAAAACTCATCATTTTGCCTACCCTAGGCCCCCCAAGGACTCCTCGGGTACCTCCGATCCCCACCGCGGGTCTTGGTTCGAACCTAGGCCTCGTGGGGATCGGTTTAATAGCAACAGGTTGGATTTATCACTGATTTTGGACAACAACTTTAAACAGAATTCAGCCACACAAAAACGACAAATATAGAAACACGGCTTTGAAAAAAATGTCTCGAGACTCAACGAGTCACCCTCGACACACTACGAAGTCCTCGTTCCAAAACATGAGTTCCAGGGATCGAGTTTAAGCATTAAAAACATGTATTAGTCACGGATTTTTCACATAATAAGGTGGCTGAAAAACTGCCGATCAAAATCGTGTTTTGCGATGAATTATCCGGTCAAGGAAGCTAGTTTAATGCTTTAGTTAGGCTCTGATACCATGTTGGTAGACCTTAGGCTCTCTACAAGAATTTTACAACAAGCACAATAGGGATTTTAAAAATTTCAAGAGAGCTCAAGTTCTACATGCAAGGAACAATAGCTAAAGAATTAAACTAGCAAACCAAAGTAAGAACCATACAACCTTTGTAGTATCTTTATATGCTCCAAATGAAAACCAATCTCAACCATGAATTTTCCAAGTGTCCACTCTTTTATTTCCTCTCCACTTGTCCACAAATAAAGAATGGCTTATGATATACTATGCCCATGGAACAAGTTAACTTAAAGAGAATTAAAAGGAAAAAGGAAAAACATAAACAAACTAATATATATCTATATATATATATATATATATATATATATATATATCATAATATATATGTGTGTGTTTATGTGATTTCCTTATGTATTAAAAAATACATAAATGAGACATAAATAAATAGTGACTATATACTAGCAAATACATATATATATATATATATATATATACATATATATATATATATATATATATAATATGTATAATCATATTAAATCAGCACTTGATTTAATATCCGTCTTTCCCAAAGACCGGCTAGTATATCCAAAAGTCCAATTATCGTCAGTGTACTAAATACACTAGTTTTAATCGAACCCCGGTATGTATCCAATACGCACATCTACATATCGCTAGAGTAGGAAAAATCTCTGTGCGGGACTCTAAAAACTCGAAAATATGCTGGCAATGGGTTTAACCACAAGCATGTTAGAGACACTAGCTGTACGTAACGGCTACCCAGGTATTGAGCGAAAGGAAGATCGACAAGCAAGCTTGTCCGATCGCCATCTGAGTATATAAGTGACAGTTTTCGTACGGTCTGGTCTGTTCATCAAAGAGTATCGCATACCGGGTCTAGAGGACGGATAAAGTCAGACCCCTAATAACGCGGTAAGCCGTGTTAGTGTAAAACTCATTACCCACTGAGAGACTACTAATATCCAATTAGTAAATTTCATCCACGCTGGCCAGTGATTTATGTTGATAGTCATCCGATCACAGCGCGACATCAATTCCCAATACCGGAAGAGACAAATCCCTGACGATCGCTTACTACCTCCATATGGCTCGAGACTGTACCCAACTAAAACCTGTTTGGACTACTCCTTTGGGCCGTGATAGGGTAGTAATCAAAGCACAGTGAGAACTCACACGAGACAAATGATGATCTCAGGTCGATAGACTAACCTGTACTCATGTCACCAGAGAACTACCTGACGATAGGTATAATACCATCTAGCATGTTCCCGGCGAGTCCGTCCAGTGTAACTCATAACCCAATGAGCACCTGTATACAATTTTTGGTGACTGACTAACACCAATGGCTATGAGACCGGCCATCGTCCCTCGTCGGGTTAAGAAACGTATACACTAGTCTATTCTGAAATATCGATATACCCAGTCTCGATACTCCTACGACTAGCGATATTTAGGGATGCGCTTATTGATTACCCAAGCCTCATTTGTATAATCGCCATCACAACCCTAGTAGTCAAGAAACTATCCTATGGGCTCTATCAACATGTAACAGTGATACGCAATACCACATAATACATATACATGATGATAAAGACAGACCGAAAAACATATTATCATCTTGAGCAAGACTGTTTTACCCATATAGGTCTTCTCTCAATTATCATAATCGTCTGCCTGCAATTACAATAATTTCCTTGATTGCACTATAGCCAACAATTAACACTAACGATCTTGATGACGCCAATTTTCTCTGCCTGTGCCCTCCTTTTAATCTTCATGGACTCGTCGTAAGGGATCAACATCGTGTCTTGAAGAAAAGCTTTTCTAGAACCAGTTGCCGCTTTCGGCGCCTTGCACTCCACCGCCTCGTGACCTAGCCTATTGTAGTTATAGCACTGCTTCCCTAATGGGCAGAAGTCCTGGATGTGTCCTCGTCTATTGCAAGTGTAGCACTTCCTTTTTTGTTTCTTAGGTCGCATTGCCAACAGACCCTTTGCAAGCGAGAGCTAAGGATCTAATGGGATCGCTTGATCGTTGTCGGCAATCTCTTCCTACCGTTTTCTTCAACCATGAGAACACCCTCAGGCGAAATTAGGTCCTTGTATCTCCCTGGATCAGACCGCAACTGACGTTGTCGTAGCTCCGCTTCAAGCCTCCTGAGTGCCTATGTATATGCAATGTTGGCCGCCGACCTAAAAGCCTGGCCGTCTACCGTCAGGAGAGGGTACATCTGAGCATGGCTAGGAAGTGGGCCTCTACTGGCATTGAGGACCGCCGCTCCTTGACGTTCCATCCGAAGTATGCTTTGCGTGCCTCCGGCGGAAGATACGCTGCTGTTTCTTCTTTATATGACCTCTGGCTTATGGCTGGCGACGGGGTTCTAGGAAGTGGCAACGGCGAGAGAGGAAGAGGAGGGGATGGGTTTGTAGGTCGGTGCTGAAGAAAAGAAAGGGATTTGATTTGGGTCTCCGGTGAAGAGGATGATTGATTGATTGATGTTGTAAAGGAGATCATCTCCTCTCCATATATAGGTCACTTCCTCTACCTTACGCCTCTAATCTGTCCAGATATTTCTCCGCGAGATTAAAACCCACGATCTCTCTCCACCTCCGCGTTTGACTCGGTTGCGAGTGAGGAATCGCAATGAATGCGGTTTTTGTTTCTCAACACCCAGTAATTGGGCCGGGTCGAATATTTGGCCATAAGGCCACAACCGTTTACATCTCCCGTTTGACCGAAATGGCCAAATGATTTCCAAGCATACTCCCACTATTTGTGAGATATGGCTCAAGATATAATTACACATACTCCCACTATCCGTGAGATATGTATACTTATCACTTTTCGTGATAACCGAGACCACCATTATCCATGATTTGTCTCCTTTTTATTATTCATGAAAATCCTTCGACTTAAACATTTCTAAGTCCCATCAAACCAACATGTTTGATGAATATTTCTGCCGCCCTTCGTCAAAGGATCAGCTATCATGTCACTAGTAGGAATAAAAGTCACCTGACCTCTTCCTTCTTCATTATATCACGAATATAGTGATATTGAACTTCAATGTCTTCTTTTTGAATTATTTACACCACTGTGAATCGAGCTGATGGCTGCTTGATTATCACAGTAAATCTCAATTGGTCCATTCAGCAAATTGAGATCGAAGTCCTCTAGAAACCGTCTAATCCAGACTGTATGAGTAGTGACCATAGTACAGGCTATGTACTTAGCTTCTTGTGTGTACCTTCCTACACATCCCTGTTTCTTGCTATCCAAGAAACAACTGCACCTCCAAAGATAAACAAATGTTTTGAAGTGGAATTCCCGTCATCTCTGTCTCCTCCAAAATCAGCATCGGAGTAACCAAGAACCTCAAACGGGTTTGCTTGATAAACCAACTTATGGTGCACAATACCCTTTAGATATTTTAAAATCCTCTTAACAGCTTCCCCATGTGCTGGACTAGGATTACTTTGGGTACGTCAAGTCTGGTCTAGTACACAACATTGCATACATCAAGCTTCTAACAGCTTGAGCATATGGAGCATTAAGCGGTTTCTGCCTTTCTCCAGGACATTATTCTTTACACAACCGCTTTCCCATAACAAATGGTGTAGGTGTCGGATTGCAATTTTGCATCCCAAATCTTTTAAGTATTGTGTGCAAATACCTTTCTTGGTTCAAAGTTAACATTCTAGACTTTCTATCCCTAAGGATCTGTATACCAAGAACATAGGATGCATCTTCCATGTCTTTCATCTCAAATTCACTACTAAGTGATGATTTGATCTTGTTCAACACTTCATTTGTTATAGAGGTCTATGCTACTGGAGAGAAAGTCTCATGATAATCTATACATGCCTTTTGAGTAAAGACTTTGGCAACTAATCGAGCCTTAAATGTATCAACAGACCCATCAGTGATAGAGGTCCTTTTCAGATCTCCTTCAGATGTTGTCTTCCGTCGATCTCCCGGTGGATTCTGGAGGGGATCCCCTGATGTGTGTGGGTCTCAATGGGTTTTGAGGAGATTTGGTGATTGGTGGAGTTGGACGCCAAGTACCTGCAAAGAAGTCCCGGGGTGGTTTGATACCACCGAGGACCCTCCGACGATCAAGTTAGTACTAGATCCGAGCAGCGTAACAGCTAAGTGGAGTAAAAATGGCTTACCTGACCCTTCTGTGATGGGGGTTTATATAGTGGTGGAGGCACGCAGCAGCAGGCGTGAGAATCTCGCCGGCAGTTACGCTCCCGACGTCACGCCTGCGTAGAGAGCGGATCGCCCATGAGTGGGGATCGTGAAGGCATGGAACGTGGGATGTTGCTGGCGGAGAATCCGTGCATGGCGAGATTCGCGGAGCTGCGGTTACGCCGGTGAGCGGCGAACTGGTCGGATGACCGAGGAAGACGTCCTCGGCAAAGGGGCTCGGGGACGAGCGAGAAGGCCGAGGAGACTTGGTCTTGTGGCAGCTCGGGACAAGCTGAGAGGTCGAGGAGGACAATCTGCGGGGAGCCCTGAGGAGGGCTATCTCGTGCTGGCCAGTTGGGTATAGGGGTGGCATGGTCGGCCTTTGTGGGCCCTTTCTTCTGAGTTCTGGGACGTGTCGTCCGCCACGTGTCCCGATCTTAAGGGTCGCTGTAACAACCAAGTTCATTTATACCAGTTCAGTCCCCGTATTTATTATCTGTGGTATTTTATTGATTTATCATGTTTGAATGTGAATGGTAGTTTACATTTTACTTTGCATTCGACCCGACTCGCTTGCTTGAACTGGTTGGTTTATATTTATAGATTACCCTAGCTTATTACATAGACACGTGTATCTAGTATAAACTGCATATTAACTTTTATTTGGCATCGCACTTTTTATCATGTAGCATTTTAGATCACGTAAAATAAATTAAAATTATATTTCATAGCCTGCATGATACCCCTTAACCCCGTGGTAGCATCCGCGCATCTTGTTCTCATCCCGTTCAGTGAAACGGACGTGTTTGGATGGCTACGCGCTCGCACGTGCATCCGTTCTTGGGGGTATGCTTTTTAGTTACCTAATCATTCATTTTAAAATTTGGAAGTCGCATGTATTTTTCATATTTTAAAACTGGATTTTTAGACCCGACCCGGGCGCATTTTGAAATATTTTATATTCCGCCAAAATTCAATTATTTAAATTTAAATTTAATTATAATATTTTTTAACAACTCTGTTGATTTACCAAAACTAATATAAATCTTTTTAAATTTTTTGTGATCAAATCTTAACGCACACTCACAAACTCTTTTCTCTTTCTTCCGGGTCCCATCTTTTTCCCCCGAGCCAATGAATTCCCTTCTTCCTAACGCTGGGCCCCACAAAGAATCTCTCTCTTTCTTTCCCTTTTTCTTTCTCTTTCCCAGCACAGCAGTCTCTCTTTCTTCTTTCTCTCTCCTCTCGCGCCTCTCTCTCTCATCTCGCGAACACTGTTCGCTCCTCGATTCTGGTCACCGCCCGACGCGATCTCGTCACCTCCCTCCTATTTTTCTCTCCTCTTCTCTTTTAAACCCCCGAGCCCACGAGAACCCATCGCAACAACTCCACCCTAACCCTAGCCGCCTTCTCTACCTCCTTTTCCCCGACCTCACCACCACCTTCGTCTCCATTTTCATCTCCTCCTCATCGTCATCATCTTCTTCTTCTTTTCCCTCATCCGAGCCGAACCGCACCATCACCCTGCACCCAAGAAACCCACCTGCACCACCTCATCCCGCCGCCGACCACCCTCGCCGTCGCCATCTCTCTTCTCTCTCCTTTCTCTCTCCTGTTCTCCCCTTCACAAGACCCCTACACCAACACCCCAGCAAACCAAACCCTAGCTTAACCCTAACCGAACCCTAGCAGCCAAACCTCATCGCCGGAGTTCCTCCGATCATCACCGTCGACGCCATCACCCCTCTGCATATCCACTGAGCAACTCTTCCTCTTCTCATTCTTCTTCTTCCTTCCATTCTTTCCTTCTTTCTTTCTATAATTTTCTTTTTTAATGTTCACTGTTCTTTTGACTGCCGGAATCCGGTCATGCCGACGACGATCCCGACGACGCAGCGAGCGTATCTGACCCGTGTGATCCCCTTGTACGTTGTTTGGATCTGTTCCGTGTACCGTGCGCGCGTCGCCACTTTTTCCGCCGACATAAGACGTTCCGTATACCCGTTTCTTGATCTGTCGAGGCAAGTAAAACTCGCTACATGCTATCTATATTATTTTATACTTATTTAAGTGCATAGTAAACCTGTAGATTAAATCTAATGCCATATGTTCCATTTTAGCATTTCGATGTTCTATTTATATTATGTTTTAGATCTAGAACCTGAAATATATCATGTTGCATATTAGGTTACAGTACATTGTACCCATGTCCATATTTATATCATATAATGCCTAGTTGCCTAGCCCATAATACCATTTTAATAGTTTATAACCTATCGGACACTCGTCTGCATTCATTTAGCCTATTATATATATAATTGCATCCCTAGATCATTTAACCCATAATAATGAGATTTTAACATTCCATATTTGATAAAGTGTATTTAATTAATGTTGAAACCATAATCTTAACCCAAATCGATAACTGTTCATTCATATGCTTTAATCTGTACCTTTTGCACACCATATCATAATATTCCATTTTTATTGTTCCATTAGTACCCCATACTTGTTTTGTATACCATACTTATTAGGGTTTGATTATAAGCATCCATGTGACATTTTTGTGCACCCCGACATGACTTGTTATACCATTATTTGACACGACATGATACCGTGCACTTCTTGACATGACATGATACATATATATTACCTGACTTGACTTGAGGTACCATGGCTTTCTCTGTTACCTGATCTTGTTACTAATGCCAACAAACCTGACCTGTTGTCCCTACGGACATTTCCTGTTGTCTATCCAGACCAACCTGTACCTGCCTAATCCTGTGTTGGCATTAGTTCCAGATTATTTAATACCTGACTTGACATATATAACTTGGGGGTATGGGAAAATCAGGAATGTAACCGAACGTAACTCAAAGGGCCATTCTATTGTTTGCCGTTTTTCCGGGCTTTACGGAATACCTATTATTTGCCGTTTTTCCGGACGTTACGGAATACCTATTGTTTGCCGTTTTTCCGGGCGTTACGGAATAATCACCGATGGGTTATGATGAGGATTACATTACTTGGTTTCGAAGACTTTAGAATGGATAACCCCGTAGCACAGTTTAGATATCACTGCACGTCACTTATACCGACATACTCACTGTTTTATATTCTTGTTATATTCTTCATATTCATACCTGCATGTCTTGCTACCCCTGTTAATATTATTGCTTGATATTATGACGCACCGACGTCTGGGTTTTGCATGGCCTAGATTCCTTACCTTTGTTACAGGCCGAGCAGGAGTATTTCAGTCAGCAGGCTGAGCAGTGAGGATATTTAGTAGTTAGTTTATTTTACTTTCGGTATTTCATTCCTGATGTGAGCCCGCATTATGAGACGTACATTCCAGTTTATTCTTGTATTGGATCTTTTGCTTTCGCATTATTTTATTCTTGACTCGTTTTTTTCTGGCTTATAAACATGTGTTAGATAGTTTATTTTTTTCTTGATATCTCTACAGCCGCAACGTGACTGTGGAAGGATATTTCCTATCCACAGGTAGCATGGTTGGCTATGTCACGTGCCCATCTTAGCGTACTCTGGGAAGCGGGGCGTGACATGGTTCTTTTGGCATCAGAGCCATAGGTTTTAAGTTAATCGGGTTTGATTCCTTTGTAGTCGGGTATTCTACCCAATACATGAATTAGAATACTCGTGATTAGGAAACATATCCTGCCACCTTACCGTCTTGCCATTTTTGAATCTTAACTTCCTCCTGATTCTACTTTGACGATATGCAAACCTCTTTTGCATCTCGACTCGAAACCTGGTTTCCTTTTGATTATCTCTAGAACTTAGGCGACTTGGGTGGAGTTATGTTGTAACAACCGAGTCCAGTTTTACCAATTTCAGTTACCGTATGTTTTGTTTGTGGTGTTTATTTCATTTACCGTGTTTGGATGCGAATGGTAGTTTACTTGATATTCGACCCGCTTGCTCGAGCTCGTTGTTTCCTAGTTATAGATTACCCTAACATGACACATTTGCATATAACAATTTTAAGTCCCTTAATATAATTTAAAAATACATGACATGGCCTGCTTGATACCCCTAACCCTGTGGTAGCGTCCTTGCATCGTGTTCTCGTCGCGTTCAGTGAAACAGATGTGTTTGGATGGCTACGCGCACGTATGTGCGTCCGTTCTTGGGGGTATGCTTTTCTATTACAAAATCCTTCATTTTAATTTTTGGAACTTGCTAATAATTTTCTTATTTCAAATCCAAAATTTTGGACCCGACCCGGGAGCATTTCTGAATTATTTTGTATCCCGCCAAATTCTAGTATTTTAAATTTCTTTTAATTCGTTAGTGAATATTCTTTGCTAAAAATTTATATCACAGTTCACCACAGAATTTTTTTTTTAAACCATAAAAGTCCTTTTTAAATTTTTCTACCAACCAATCACAATCTCCTCTTTACTCCCTGGGCCCCACCACCGAATCTCTCCTTCTCTTATATTTTTCAACCAATCAGAAAACCTTCTCTTCAATCACCGGGCCCCATGTCTCTCTCTCTCTCTTCCTTTCTCCTTCTTTTTCTCTTTCTCTCTCTCTCTCTTCTTTTTCTCTCTCCTCTCGCGCTCTCTCTCTCAGATCTCGCGATCACTGTGCGTTTCTCGACTCCCGTCACCGCTCGATGAATCCTGTCACCTCCCTTCATTGTATTTGCTTCTTCTTTCTTTAAAACCCACAGCTTCCCTTCTTCCTTCAACCCATAAGCCCATCACCTCCCTCGCAACCCTAACCCTAAAAACTTCATCTCCTTTTCACCCTCACCTCACCGAGCACCCATCTCCTCCTCCTCGTCTTCATCTTCTTTTTCTTTTCCTTCTCCCGAGCCTCTCTCCCTGCATACACACCTGAGAAAACCGAACAACCCAACGCCGCCTTCCATCGCCGCCGACCATCCCAATTGCCATCGCCATCTCCTTCCTCTTCTCTGCTCTCCCCCAGCACTCAAAACCCCGCACTTATAACCCCAACAACTTCACACCCGAACCCTAACTTAACCCTAACAACCAACCTTCTTCGCCGGAGTCGATCGCCGCCGATCTCGCCCTCGATCCCAGATCATTCTACACCACCGTGAACACTACACCCTCTCTCCTCTTCTTCCTTCTTTCCTTCTTCTTCTTTCTTTCTTCTTCCTTCTGTTAATTTTCTTCTCTGGTTAAAAAAAAGAAAAAGAAAAGAATGAAAGAAAGGTACCTCTATAGATCGCCGGAGCTCCGTCGACGCCGTCGACACCTCACAACGTCTTTCTAAACCGCAGTAAGTCTCCTCTCTCCTCTCCTTTCTCCTTCCATTCTTCTCTTCTCTTTTTCCATGCATCTTTCTCACTATAATATGCTTACTGTTTCTTGGTTCGCCGGAATCCGGTCGTGCCGTCGACGATCCCGACGACCCAGCGGAGACCTCTGGCCCGTGTGATCCTACTGTTCGTTGTTTGGACTTATTCCGAGTACCGTGCACGCGTCGCAACTTTTCTCGCCGACGTGTGACGTTCCGTACGCCGTTTCTTGAATCCGTCGAGGCAAGTTAATCTTGCTACATGCTATTTAAACTATCTTATACCTATTTAAATATAGATCATACCTGTAGTGTAAATCTAGTACCACATGTTTCATTTTTTTTATAACACTTCGGTGTTCCGTTGCATTCGTTTATACCATTTTAGATCTAGGTCATGGAAGACATATCTTGTTGCATATTAGATTACATTAACTGCATCCATACCGATGTTTATATCACATAGTGTTTATTTGCATAACCCATAGTACCCTTTTATAGTTCCTACCCTGTCGGACGACCGTTTGCGTACATCTAACCTGATTTATAGTCCATTGCATCTTTAGATTATTTAGTACATATTAACCTGATTTAACATCCATATTGTTATACTGTAGTTAAGTAATGTTGAAACTATCGCTTAAACACAAAATGATAACCGTGCATCAATATAATGTAATATGTACCTATTTGCATATAATATTCCATGTTCCAGTTTATTGTTCTGTTAGTACCCATGCTTGGTTATTTATAATCTTGTTTATGTTAGTTTGATTATGAGCACCCACATGATATCTTGTGCCTCCTGACATGACTTGTTGCACCTATTACTTGACCCGACATGGTACCGTACAACTCTTGACATGACATGACACCTATATACATTATTTGACTTGACCTGATATACCATGGCTTTACATGTTACCTGATCTTGTGTCTAGTGCCAACAAACCTGACCTGTTGTCCTTACTGACCGTTCCTGTTGTCTATCCAGACAAACCTGTACCTGCCTGATCCTGTGTTGGCATTAGCTCTAGATTATTCAATACATGACTTGGACATATATAACTTGGGGGTATGGGGAAATCAATGATGAAACCTGACTTGTAACTCGACAGTGTGCTACCTTTACCAATCAGTTTTAGAGGCTGGGCCAGCCTTGAGATGATACTGCTGACATCATCCATCGTTATCCATTACCTTTTAGAGGCTAGGCCAGCCTTGGGATGATGCCATGGACATCATTCATCTTTACCCTTTTCCTTTAGAGCCTAGCGGCATGTCTCGGTTTCAGCCCGAGAGTCTTAGACCGTGATCCCGGGCACGCACGGGATACTATTGAGTTACATCGATGATTCATCAAATTGATTTCAAAGACTTGAGAATAGATAACCCAATAGACCAGTTTAGTTTACTCACTGCACACTACCCTTCGCTGCCCTGATTTATTTTGCTGTTACACCTGCTTTACCATTATGATTATACTTGCATGTCTTGTTACCCTGTTTATATTTTATTGCTTGATGACATGACGCACTGACGTCTGGGTTTTGCATGGCCCAGATTTCATACCCTTGCCGCAGTCCGAGCAGGAGTACTTCAGCCAGCAGGCTGAACAGTGAGGACTCAGTAGTAGTTAGTTCTTTTACTTTTCAGCATTTTATTTCTGATGTGAGCCCGCATTATGGGACATACATTCAAGTTATTTTTGTATTGGATCTCTTGCTTCCGCATTATTTATTCTTGACTCATTTTATTTTGGCTTATGAACATGTGCTAGATAGTTTTATTTTGTTCTTGATATCTCTACAGCCGTAATGTGACTGTGGAAGGATAATTCCTATCTACAGGTAGCATGGTTGGCTATGTCACATGCCTACCTTAGCGTACTCTGGGAAGCGGGGCGTGACATGGTTCTTTTGGTATCAGAGCCATAGGTTAATCGGGTTTGATTCTTTTGTAGTTGGGTATTGGACCCAGTACACGAATCAGAATACTTGTGATTAAGAAACATGTCCTGCCACCTTACTGTCTTCCCATTTTTGAATCTTAATCTCCTCCTGATTATACTTTTGCGGTATGCGAACCTCCTTTGCATACCGACTCGAAACTTGGTTCCTTTTTGGTTATCTCTAGAACTTAGGCGACTTGGGTGGAGTTATGTAATTGTAGCTATGATACAGCGGCATAGTTACAATGCGGTACTCTGTTTAAGTGACTTGGAGTTCTAGCTTTGATTCATATCCTTGATCTACATTTTGAATTTGTATCATACTAATCCTCTTTGGTGTCTTGGTTGCAGTATCATGGAAGCCAGGAATTTACAATCGTACCAGAGGTGTATGGATGACGCCACTCTGCTTGGAGTAATTCGTGACTTACTTGAGGACCATAAGCAGCAGACCGAGCTGAAGCCGGCGTTTGCACCAAATCAAACGCCCGTACGTAGAAGTATTCCGGTGAGCCGACGCGGCGTGGCACCAATGAAGAAAACAATCGTTGCTGGTCGGAGAAGGAGCGTGATTTGTGACTTTTGCCATTTGTCTGGGCATATGCAAAGGGAGTGTCAGAGAAAGCGTGGACTCTGTTTGGTCTGTGGATCGGCGGATCATACTATCAATGCTTGTCCGTCGAAGCTTCGTAAGAAAGAGAATGTTCGGAGGCCAGTTTTGCCCAAGCAAGAGGGAAGGGTGTTGTGTGATTACTGCCAACGGCCGGGTCATTATCGAAGAGATTGTCGTAAGAGGTTTGGACTTTGTCTTATTTGTGGATCAGCAGATCACACCATTGAGACCTGTCCGTCGAAGCTATGGTTGAAGGAAGATACTCAGAAGCCACCGCAGAGATAATTTCAGGAGCCGAAGCAGTTTACGGAGCAGGAGCAATTAACTCAGGGAGCTAATCAGGCTCAAGCTTTTACCCTGACGGCTGAAGAGGCTAAAACTTCAGAGGAAGCCGTTTCAGGTACCCTACTTGTTCATGGTATTCTCGCATTAGCGTTATTCAATTCTAGTGCATCCCATTGATTTATGTCATCTAAGTTTATTAGTACACACTCGATTATCTGCACGACCTGTTTAGTTAATGAGACATACACACCGGGAATGAGAAAACTATAACTAATAGAGGGTATAAGGATTGTTCTGTTGTTGTTGGCGGACGGGAGCTATTTACAGATTTCGGGGTGATTGTTATCGGCAATTATGAAGTCGTCTTGGGAATGGATTTTCGGCACTTTCCCCTCTCACATTGAGGGTAGAGCAAAGAAAGCGAATTTCCAGATTCTCGGACACCCAGAGGTTGTCTGGACGGGCCAGTCGAGGTTAGGGCTAGGCTGACAATTAATGATATTTCGTCGATGAAGGTTGATAAAGATGAAGCACTAGCTGTCGTTCGAGATTTCATGGACGTGTTCGAAGACATATCTGGATTACCGCCGAAGCGAGACGTAGAGTTCGCAATTGATCTTATTCCTGGTGCATCGTCAGTTTCCAAAGCGTATTATCCAATGGCACGAGTGGAGTTGGAAGAAGTTAGGAAGCAGGCTACTGAATTACTTGAGAAGGGATATATTTGTAGCAATGACTCGCCTTGGAAAGCTCCAGTTCTTCTAATCAAGAAGAAATATGGCACGAGGAGGATGAGCAGGTTTTGGCGTGATGAAGTAAAGTTGGGCATGTCGTGTCCGGAGATGGGATCTCCATTAATCTCGAGAAGATTGCAGCAGTTCGAGATTGGCTGATTCCGAAGAACGTTGCTGAGATAAGAAGCTTCCTTGGACTCGCCGGGTATTACAGACGGTTTGTGGAGAACTTTGCTCGTATGGCAGAGCCGTGGACCAAGCCTACGCGCAAGGAGGTACCATTTGTGTGGACGGATAATTATGCGTCAGCTTTTGAGGCGTTGAAGCAGAGATTGATAACCGCTCCTATTCTGACTATGCTCGACAGTTCCGGAGGATTGGTGATTCACAGCGATGCATCTGGGGAAGGATTGGGATGTGTTTTGATGCAGCGTGGGAAGGTTGTAGCATACGCATCGAGACAATTGAAGACCCAGGAGAAGAATTACCCAACTCATGGTTTGGAACTTGCAGATGTGATCTTCGCTTTGGAGATTTGGAGACGCTACCCTTTTGGGCGAAAGAGTCGAGGTTTTCACGGATCATAAAAGCTTGAAGTATGTGTTCACGCAGAAGGAGCTTAATATGAGGCAACATAGATGGTTGGAGCTGATGGCTGACCACGATCTTGATCTTAAGTACCATCCGGAGAAGGTTAGTGTTGTGCCGGATGCGCTCAGTCGGTTACCAGCCATTCGGATGTTGACTACGTAGAAGGAACTCGTTGAAGACTTTCGAAAATTTGATTTGGAGGTTGTGCTACCGCATTTTTCGGGACAGTTGATGCAGCTGCAGGTACATTCGTCGTTGATCGAGAATATTAAAGCAGCGCAATCGCAGGACCCTAGATTGCAAAAGTTTCGAGAACAGGTTGAAGCTGGACTTCGAACTGACTTATTGATCCATGAGGATGGTTCGATGAGATATGGTAGCTGTTTGTGTGTGCCAAAGGGAGATATTCACGAGGAACTTATGAAGGAGGCACACAGTTCAGCTTATTCCGTACATCCAGGAAGCACGAAGATGTACCGAGATATACGACAACATTTCCGGTGGGAAGGCATGAAACGGGAGATTGCTCGCTTTGTGGCAAAATGCTGGGTGTGTCAGTAAGTTAAGGCTGAACATCAAAGGGTTGCTGGTTTATTGTAACCACTTCCGATTCCTCAGTGGAAGTGGGAACATATAACCATGGATTTCGTAACAGCTCTACCGCGGAGTCCAAAAGGCAACAATGCAGTATGGGTGATTGTTGATCGTTTGACCAAGGCAGCTCATTTCATTCCTTTTGGGTTGGTCAATCAACAGAAAATTTTGGCAGAACGGTACATGCAGGAGATTGTAAGATTGCATGGAGTACCGGTGAGCATCGTATCCGACCGTGACACTCGGTTCTTATCACACTTTTGGAGGAGCTTACAGGAAAGTTTGGGGACTTGATTGAAGTTTAGCACGGCTTATCATCCTCAAACAGATGGCCAGTCGGAGAGAATGATCCAAACTCTTGAAGATATGTTGAGAGCTTGCATGTTGGACTTCAAGGGTTCATGGGAGGATCATCTACATTTGGTGGAGTTTTCTTACAACAACATTTTCCAGGAAACTATTCAGATGGCTCCATTCGAAGCTTTGTATGGTCGCAAGTGTCGTTCCCCTGTTTGTTGGGACGATGTCGGTGAACGAAGATTGTTGGGACCAGATTTGGTTGTGCAGACAGTTGAGAAAGTTAACGCTATCCGGAATCATATGAAAGCAGCACAAGACCGACATAAGAGTTGGGCAGATACGTCGAGAAGACCTTTAGAGTTCGCCGTGGGTGATTTGGTATTCTTGAAGATATCACCGACTAGAGGGGTGATTCGTTTCGTAAGTCGAGGAAAGCTCAGTCCTCGATTCGTCGGACCCTTTGAGATTTTGGAGCGTGTTGGTGAGGTAGCGTATCGATTGGCGTTACCGCAATCCTTGGCGAATGTGCATGATGTGTTTCACATATCTCAACTCCGTAAGTATGTTCGAGATGAAACACATGTGTTGGAACATTCGGAGCTGACTGTACGAGAAGACTTGACTTTTGAGGAGCGACCGATTGCGATCGTGGATCGAAGGGAAAAGGTTCTTAAGAACAAAGTTATCCCCCTTGTACTTATTTCTTGGGGTAATCGCTCACATGGAGAGTCAACTTGGGAATGAGAAGATGAAATCCGGCAGAAGTTTCCGTATCTATTCTTGTAGTTTTGATTGATTGTTTATCCTTTCTTGTTTTGGAATTTCGAGGACGAAATTCTTTTGTAGTTGGGTATAATGTAACAACCGAGTCCAGTTTTACCAATTTCAGTTACCGTATGTGTTGTTTGTGGTGTTTATTTCATTTACCGTGTTTGGATGCGAATGGTAGTTTACTTGATATTCGACCCGCTTGCTCGAGCTCGTTGTTTCCTAGTTATAGATTACCCCAACATGACACATTTGCATATAACAATTTTAAGTCCCTTAATATAATTTAAAAATACATGACATGGCCTGCTTGATACCCCTAACCCTGTGGTAGCGTCCTTGCATCGTGTTCTCGTCACGTTCAGTGAAACAGACGTGTTTGGATGGCTACGCGCACGTACGTGCGTCCGTTCTTGGGGGTATGCTTTTCTGTTACAAAATCCTTCATTTTAATTTTTGGAACTTACTAATAATTTTCTTATTTCAAATCCAAAATTTTGGAGCCGACCCGGGCGCATTTCTGAATTATTTTGTATCCCGCCAAATTCTAGTATTTTAAATTTCTTTTAATTCGTTAGTGAATATTCTTTGCTAAAAATTTATATCACAGTTCACCACAGAAAATATTTTTTTTTAACCATAAAAGTCCTTTTAAAATTTTTCTCCTAACCAATCACAATCTCCTCTTTACTCCCTGGGCCCCACCACCGAATCTCTCCTTCTCTTATATTTTTCAACCAATCAGAAAACCTTCTCTTCAATCACCGGGCCCCATGTCTCTCTCTCTCTTCCTTTCTCTTTCTCTCTCTCTCTCTCTCTCTCTCTCTCTCTCTTCTTTTTCTCTCTCCTCTCGCTCTCTCTCTCTCAGATCTCGCGATCATTGTGCGTTTCTCGACTCCCGTCACCGCTCGATGAATCCCGTCGCCTCCTTTCATTGTATTGGCTTCTTCCTTCTTTAAAACCCACAGCTTCCTTTCTTCCTTCAACCCATAAGCCCATCACCTCCCTCGCAACCCTAACCTTAAAAACTTCATCTCCTTTTCACCCTCACCTCACCGAGCACCCATCTCCTCCTCCTCGTCTTCATCTTCTTTTTCTTTTCCTTCTCCCGAGCCTCTCTCCCTGCATACACACCTGAGAAAACCGAACAACCCAACACCGCCTTCCATCGCCGCCGACCATCCCAATTGCCATCGCCATCCCCTTCCTCTTCTCTGCTCTCCCCCAGCACTCAAAACCCCGCACTTATAACCCCAACAACTTCACACCCGAACCCTAACCTAACCCTAACAACCAACCCTCTTCGCCGGAGTCGATCACCGCCGATCTCGTCCTCGATCCCAGATCATTCTACACCACCGTGAACACTACACCCTCTCTCCTCTTCTTCCTTCTTTCCTTCTTCTTCTTTCTTTCTTCTTCCTTCTGTTAATTTTCTTCTCTGGTTAAAAAAAAGAAAGAGAAAAGAATGAAAGAAAGGTACCTCTGTAGATCGCCGGAGCTCCGTCGACACCTCACAACGTCTTTCTAAACCACAGTGAGTCTCCTCCCTCCTTTCCTTTCTCCTTCCATTCTCCTCTTCTCTTTTTCCATGCATCTTTCTCATTATAATATGCTTACTGTTTCTTGGCTCGCCGGAATCCGGTCGTGCCGTCGACGATCCCGACGACCCAGTGGAGACCTCTGACTCGTGTGATCCCACTGTTCGTTGTTTGGACTCATTTCGAGTACCGTGCGCGCGTCGCAACTTTTCTCGCCGACGTGTGACGTTCCGTACGCCGTTTCTTGAATCCATCAAGGCTAGTTAATCTTGCTACATGCTATTTAAACTATCTTATACCTAATTAAATATAGATTATACCTGTAGTGTAAATCTAGTACCACATGTTTCATTTTTTTATAACACTTCGGTGTTCCGTTGCATTCGTTTATACCATTTTAGATCTAGGTCATGGAAGACATCTTGTTGCATATTAGATTACATTAACTGCATCCATACCGATGTTTATATCACATAGTGTTTATTTGCATAGCCCATAGTACCCTTTTATAGTTCCTACCCTGTCGGACGACCGTTTACGTACATCTAACCTGATTTATAGTCCATTGCATCTTTAAATTATTTAGTACATATTAACCTGATTTAACATCCATATTGTTATACTGTTGTTAAATAATGTTGAAACTATCCCTTAAACACAAAATGATAACCGTGCATCAATATAATGTAATCTGTACCTATTTGCATATAATATTCCATGTTCCAGTTTATTGTTCTGTTAGTACCCATGCTTGGTTATTTATAATCTTGTTTATGTTAGTTTGATTATGAGCACCCACATGACATCTTGTGCCTCCTGACATGACTTGTTGCACCTATTACTTGACCCGACATGGTACCGTACAACTCTTGACATGACATGACACCTATATACATTATTTGACTTGACCTGATGTACCATGGTTTTACCTGTTACCTGATCTTGTGTCTAGTGCCAACAAACCTGACCTGTTGTCCTTACTGACCGTTCCTGTTGTCTATCCAGACAAACCTGTACCTGCCTGATCCTGTGTTGGCATTAGCTCTAGATTATTCAATACATGACTTGGACACATATAACTTGGGGGTATGGGGAAATCAATGATGAAACCTGACTTGTAACTCGACAGTGTGCTACCTTTACCGATCAGTTTTAGAGGCTGGGCCAGCCTTGGGATGATGCTGCTGACATCATCCATCGTTATCCATTACCTTTTAGAGGCTAGGCCAGCCTCTGGATGATGCCATGGACATCATTCATCTTTACCCTTTTCCTTTAATGCCTAGCGGCATGTCTCGGTTTCAGCTCGAGAGTCTTAGACCGTGATCCCGGGCACGTACGGGATACTATTGAGTTACATCGATGATTCATCAAATTGATTTCAAAGACTTGAGAATAGATAACCCAATATACCAGTTTAGTTTACTCACTGCACACTACCCTTCGCTGCCCTGATTTATATTGCTATTACACCTGCTTTACCATTACGATTATACTTGCATGTCTTGTTACCCTGTTTATATTTTATTGCTTGATGACATGACGCGCTGACGTCTGGGTTTTGCATGGCCCAGATTCCGTACTCTTGCCGCAGTCCGAACAGGAGTACTTCAGCCAGCAGGCTGAGCAGTGAAGACTCAGTAGTAGTTAGTTCTTTTACTTTTCAGCATTTTATTTCTGATGTGAGCCCGCATTATGGGACATACATTCCAGTTATTTTTGTATTGGATCTCTTGCTTCCGCATTATTTATTCTTGACTTATTTTATTTTGGTTTATGGACATGTGCTAGATAGTTTTATTTTATTCTTGATATCTCTTCAGCCGTAATGTGACTGTGGAAGGATAATTCCTATCCACAGGTTGCATGGTTGGCTATGTCACGTGCCTACCTTAGCGTACTCTGGGAAGCGGGGCGTGACATATGTGATTGTAGCTATGATACCGCGGCATGGTTACAATGCGGTACTCTATTTAAGTAACTTGGAGTTCTGGCCTTGAATCATATCCTTGATCTATATGTTGAATCTGTTATCATGCTAATCCTTTGGGTGCTTTGATTTCAGGAACATGGCAGGAAAGAATCTGAAAACGTACCAAAGGTGTGTTGACGAAGCCTCTATGCTTGGAGTAATCCGTGAGATGTTGGAAAACCAAAAGCAACAGACCGAGCTGATCCAGCAGCAAGCTGAATCTTTTCAGGAAGGTTTGCGGACCGTTCAGCAGTCCGTGAGCAATGTTGTGGCCAGACCAGTAGATCGTGTGGGTACCGTGGCGGATTTCAGGAGACTGGGTCCGTCTGTCTTTACTGGCCTGGAGGAGTCGTTGCCAGCGGAGCAGTGGCTGGTTGATACGGAGAATTTACTCGTTGCGGCACAGATCCCAGAGGATAAGAGGGTGGATGTGGTACGCATCCAGTTGGTAGACTACGCCCGTGAATGGTGGCTTGTGGAAGAGACCCGCTTGCCCAAGCCGATCAGTTGGGCGGATTTTTCGAAGAGTTTCTTGGAGAAGTTCTTCCCGCGGACTGCACGGGAGGAAATGGAAGAAAAGTTCGTCAGTTTGAAGCAGAACGGTGCACCTGTAGATGTACATGCAGCTGAGTGGACGTGGCTCAGTAGATTCGCTGGACCTTTGGTTGCCAACGATGCTGATAGGGCAAGAAGGTTCATGCGCAGTTTGGATGTGGACATCCAGAGGCAGATTGTCTCCTTGGGTTTGACCACTTTCTCACGAGTACTTACAGCAGCCCGAGAGCAACAGAGCCTATCTATGAAGACCGGGAGTACACAGCAGCCAGCAGTTACAGTACGGAAGCCGGCATTTGCACCAAACCTAGCACATGGACGCAGAGGTATTCCGGTGGACAGTCGTGGCGTTGTACCAATGAAGAAGCCAGTTTTGCCCGAGCAAAAAGGGAGGGTGTTGTGCGATTACTGCCAACGATCGGGTCATTATCGAAGAGATTGTCGTATGAGGCTTGGACTTTGTCTTATTTGCGGATCAGCTAATCACACCATTGATACTTGTCCGTCGAAGCTACGGTTGAAGGAAGATACTCAGAAACCACCGCAGAAACAGTTTCAGGAGCAGAAGCTGATAACTCAGGGACCCAATCAAGCTCGAGCCTTTACCCTGACGGCTGAAGAGGCTAAAGCTTCAGAGGAAGTCTTTTCAGGTACCCTACTTGTTCATGGTTTTCTCGCATTAGCGTTATTCAATTCTAGTGCATCCCATTGATTTATGTCGTCCAAGTTTATTAATATACACTTGATGACTTGCACGACCCTGTTTAGTTATTGGGACATACACACTGGGAATGGGAAAATCATAACTAATAAAGGGTGTAAGGATTGTTCTGTTGTTGTTGGCGGACGGGAGTTATTTGCAGATTTCTTGGTGATTGTTACCGGCAGTTATGAAGTCGTCTTGGGAATGGATTTTTCGGCACTTTCCACGCGCACATTGAGTGTAGAGCAAAGAAAGCGAATTTCCAGATTCCCGGACACCCAGAGGTTGTCTGGAGGAAGCAGTTCTGTCGGGCTAGTCGAGTTTAGGGCTAGGCCGACAACTAGTGTTCTTTCGTCGATGAAGGTTGTTAAAGATGAAGCGCCAGCTGTAGTTTGAGAGTTCATGGACGTGTTCGAGGACATCTCGGGTTTACCGCCAAAACGAGATGTGGAGTTCGCGATCGATCATGTTCCTGGTGCAGCGCCAATCTCAAAGGCGTACTATCCAGTGGTACCAGTGGAGTTGGAAGAAGTCAAGAAGCGGGTTACTGAATTACTTGAGAAGGGTTGGATTCGAGGCAGTAACTTGCCTTGGGGAGCTCCAGTTCTTCTAGTAAAGAAGAAAGATGTCACAAGGAGGATGTGCATCGATTATCGAAAATTAAACCGGGTGACTATTAAGGACAAGTACCCGATCTCTCGCATTGGCGAATTATTTGAGCAGCTTAGTGGCGCGAGGGTATTCTCGAAGCGAGATTTGCGATCCGGATATCATCAGGTCCGAGTTAAAACAGAAGATATTTGCAAGACGGCGTTCCGAACTCGGTATGAACATTATGAGTATTTAGTGATGCCCTTCGGAGTAACGAATGCACCGGCGATATTTATGGACTTGATGAATCGAATCTTTTCACCATTCTTGGACCAGTTTATAGTGGTGTTTATTGATGATATTTTGGTCTACTCCAAGAGTATTGAAGGGCATGCAGAACACTTGAAAATCACATTGCAGACATTGAGGCAAGAAAAAATTGTATGCAAAGATGAGCAAGTGCGAGTTTTGGCTTGAAGAGGTGAAGTTTTTGGGGCATGTCGTGTCTGAAGATGGAATCGCCGTTGATCCCGAAAAGATTGCAGCAGTTCGAGATTGGCCGATTCCGAAGAACGTTGCAGAGATCAGAAGCTTTCTTGGACTTGCCGAGTATTACAGATATTCGTGAAGAGCTTATGAAGGAGGCGCACAGTTCAGCATATTCCGTACATCCAGGAGGCACGAAGATGTACCGAGATTTACGACAGCATTTCTGGTGGGAAGGCATGAAATGGGAGATTGCCCGTTTTGTAGCGAAGTGCTTGGTGTGTCAGCAAGTTAAGGATGAACATCAAAGGGTTGCTGGTTTATTGCAACCACTTCCGATTCCTCAGTGGAAGTAGGAACATATAACCATGGATTTCGTGACGGCTCTACCTCGGAGTCCAAAAGGCAACAATGCAGTTTGGGTGATTGTTAACCGATTGACCAAGACAGCTCATTTCATCCCTTTTCGAGTTGGTCAGTCAACAGAAACTTTGGCAGAACGGTACATGCAGGAGATTGTAAGATTGCATGGAGTACCGGTGAGCATCGTGTCCGACCGTGACACTCGTTTCTTATCACACTTTTGGAGGAGCTTACAGGAAAGTTTGGGGACTCGATTGAAGTTTAGCACAGATTATCATCCTCAAACAGATGGCTAGTCGGAGAGAACGATCCAAACTCTTGAAGATATGTTGAGAGCTTGCATGTTAGACTTCAAGGGTTCATGGGAGGATCATCTACACTTGGTGAAGTTTTCTTACAACAGCAGTTTTCAGGCGACTATTCAGATGGCTCCATTCGAAGGTTTATATGGTCGCAAGAGTCGCCCACCTGTTTGTTGGGACGATATTGGAGAACGAAGATTGTTGGGACCGGATTTGATAGTGCAAACAGTTGAGAAGGTTGATACTATCCGGAATCATATGAAAGCAGCACATGACCGACAGAAGAGTTGGGCAAATACATCGAGAAGACCTCTAGAGTTCGCCGCTGATTTGATATTCTTGAAGATATCACCGACTAGAGGGGTGATTCGTTTTCGGAAGTCGAGGAAAACTTAGTCCTCGATTCGTCGGACCTTTTGAGATTTTGGAGTGTTGGAGAAGTAGCGTAACGATTGGCGTTACCGAAATCCTTGGCGAATGTTCATGACGTGTTTCACGTATCTCAACTCCATAAGTATGTTCGAGATGAAACACATGTGTTGGATCATTCGGAGCTGACTGTACGAGAAGATTTGACTTTTGAGGAGCGACCGATGTCGATTATGGATCGAAGAGAAAAGGTTCTTAAGAACAAAGTTATCTCTCTTGTACTTGTTTCTTGGGGTAATAGCTCACATGGAGAATCAACTTGGGAACGAGAAGGTGAAATCTGACAGAAGTTTACACATCTATTCTTGTAGTTTCTTGATTGTTTTATCCTTTCTTGTTCTTGGAATTTCGAGAACGAAATTCTTTTTGTAGCTGGGTATAATTTAACAACCGAGTTCATTTATACCAGTTCAGTCCCCGTATTTATTGTCTGTGGTATTTTATTGATTTATCATATTTGAATGCGAATGGTAGTTTACATTTTACTTTGCATTCGACCCGACCCGCTTGCTTGAACTGGTTGATTTATATTTATAAATTACCCTGGCTTATTACATAGACACGTGCATCTAGTATAAACTGCATATTATCTTTTATTTAGCATCGCATTTTTTATCATGTAGCATTTTAGATCACGTAAAATAAATTAAAATTGCATTTCATAGCCTGCATGATACCCCTAACCCCGTGGTAGCATCCACGCATCTTGTTCTCGTCCCGTTCAGTGAAACGGACATGTTTGGATGGCTACGCGCTCGCACGTGCATCCGTTCTTGGGGGTATGCTTTTAAGTTACCTAATCATTCATTTTAAAATTTGAAAGTCGCATATATTTTTCATATTTTAAAACTGGATTTTTAGACCTGACCCGGGCGCATTTTGAAATATTTTATATTCCGCCAAAATTCAATTATTTAAATTTAAATTTAATTATAATATTTTTTAACAACTCTGTTGATTTACCAAAACTAATATAAATCTTTTTAATTTTTTTGTGATCAAATCTTAACGCACACTCACAAACTCTTTTCTCTTTCCTCTGGGTCCTATATTTTTCCCCCGAGCCAATGAATTTCCTTCTTCCTAACGCTGGGCCCCACAAAGAATCTCTCTCTCTTTCTTTCCCTTTTTCTTTCTCTCTCCCAGCACAGCAGTCTCTCTCTCTTCTTTCTCTCTCCTAGCACAGCAGTATCTCTCTCTTCTTTCTCTCTCCTCTCGTGCCTCTCTCTCTCATCTCGTGAACACTGTTCGCTCCTCGATTCTGGTCACCGCTCGACGCGATCTCGTCACCTCCATCCTATTTTTCTCTCCTCTTCTCTTTTAAACCCCCGAGCCCACGAGAACCCATCGCAACAACTCCACCCTAACCCTAGTCGCCTTCTCTGCCTCCTTTTCCCCGACCTCGCCTCCACCCTCGTCTCCATTTTCATCTCCTCCTCCTCATCGTCATCATCTTCTTCTTCTTTTCCCTCATCCGAGCCCAGCCGCACCATCACCCTGCACCCAAGAAACCCACCTGCACCACCTCATCCCATCGCCGCCGATCACCCTCGCCGTCTCCATCTCTCCTTTCTCTTCCCTGTTCTCTTCCCCTTCACAAGACCCCTACACCAACACCCCAGCAAACCAAACCCTAGCTTAACCCTAACCGAACCCTAGCAGCCAAACCTCATCGCCGGAGTTCCTCTGATCATCACCGTCGACACCATCACCCCTCTGCATATCCAGTGAGCAACTCTTCCTCTTCTCATTCTTCTTCTTCCTTCCATTCTTTCCTTCTTCTTTCTTTCTATAATTTTCTTTTTTAATGTTCACTGTTCTTTTGATTGCCGGAATCCGGTCGTGTCGACGACGCTCCCGACGACCCAGTGAGCGTACCTGACCCGTGTGATCCCCTTGTACGTTGTTTGGATCTGTTCCGTGTACCGTGCGCGCGTCGCCACTTTTTCCGCCGACGTGAGACGTTCCGTATACCCGTTTCTTGATCTGTCGAGGCAAATAAAACTTGCTACATGCTATCTATATTATTTTATACTTATTTAAGTGCATAGTAAACCTGTAGATTAAATCTAATGCCACATGTTCCATTTTAGCATTTCGATGTTCTATTTATATTATGTTTTAGATCTAGAACCTGAAATATATCATGTTGCATATTAGGTTACAGTACATTGTAACCACGTCCATATTTATATCACATAGTGCCTGGTTACATAGCCCATAATACCATTTTAATAGTTTATAACCTATCGGACACTCGTCTGCATTCATTTAGCCTATTATATATATATTGCATCCCTAGATCATTTAACCCATAATAATGAGATTTTAACATTCCATATTTGATAAAGTGTATTTAATTAGTGTTGGAACCATAATCTTAACCCAAATCGATAACTGTACATTCATATGCTTTAATCTGTACCTTTTGCACACCATATCATAATATTCCATTTTTATTGTTCCATTAGTACCCCATACTTGTTTTGTATACCAATACTTATTAGGGTTTGATTATAAGCATCCATGTGACATTTTTGTGCACCCCCGACATAACTTGTTATACCATTACTTGACACGACATGATACCGTGCACTTCTTGACATGACATGATACATATATATTACCTGACTTGACCTGAGGTACCATGGATTTCTCTGTTACCTGATCTTGTTACTAATGCCAACAAACCTGACCTGTTGTCTCTACGGACATTTCCTGTTGTCTATCCAGACCAACCTGTACCTGCCTGATCATGTGTTGGCATTAGTTCCAGATTATTTAATACCTGACTTGACATATATAACTTGGGGGTATGGGAAAATCAGGAATGTAACCGAACGTAACTCAAAGGGCCATCCTATTGTTTGCCGTTTTTCCGGGCTTTATGGAATACCTATTGTTTGCCGTTTTTCCGGGCGTTACGAAATACCTATTGTTTGCCGTTTTTCCGGGCGTTACGGAATAATCACCGATGGGTTACGACGAGGATTACATTACTTGGTTTCGAAGACTTTAGAATGGATAACCCCGTAGCACAGTTTAGATATCACTGCACGTCACTTATACTGACATACTCACTGTTTTATATTCTTGTTATATTCTTGTTCATATTCATACCTGCATGTCTTGCTACCCCTGTTAATATTATTGCTTGATATTATGACGCACTGACGTCTGGGTTTTGCATGGCCCAGATTCCTTACCTTCGCTACTGGCCGAGCAGGAGTATTTCAGTCAGCAGGCTAAGCAATGAGGACTTTTAGTAGTTAGTTTATTTTACTTTCGGTATTTCATTCCTGATGTGAGCCCGCATTATGGGACGTACATTCCAGTTTATTCTTGTATTGGATCTTTTGCTTCCGCATTATTTTATTCTTGACTCGTTTTATTCTGGCTTATGGACATGTGTTAGATAGTTTATTTTGTTCTTGATATCTCTACAGCCGTAACGTGACTATGAAAGGATATTTCCTATCCACAGGTAGCATGATTGGCTATGTCACGTGCCCATCTTAGCGTACTCTGGGAAGCGGGGCGTGACAGTCGCCTATATTGAGCATTATCATTAGCCCCCCACTCTTGTCCTGACCAGTCAGCGGGTCGGGTCAGGAGTGGACCGCTGGGCCGCCCGGGGTGAGCTCCTTCCTAAGGTTTCGTCGGGACGCGTCCCCAGGCCGTGAGCTGTCTTTTCTGCCAGCGAGTCAGGGCGAGATCCCCGCATTTAAGGAGGGTGTGCCGGTTCGTGTATCTTGCCTTTGAAGTGACGGCCCATGTGTCGAGCGTCGGTTGGCTGACGCGACGTGAGAAGACCTGCGACGCTTAAAAGGGTGCGGTCCAGTGCGGGGACGACAAGTGGAGCAATCGGAGCCGTTGGATGCGAGGAGGCGCCTTGGTGGGAGATGAAGGGCACTGTTGGATGAGGTCGCTCGTGGCGATAAAATAGGGGTGGGGCCCGTTCCAGGGCCTCTACTCCTTCATATTTCCCGTTCTAAGTCTCGGTTGCTCGGCGCTCGTCTTCTTCCTTCCACTTTCGTTCCCCGAGGATCATTCTTCCCAAGGTTAGATGTCTTCTCTTGTCGGGTCAGTAGATGTCGTTGAGGTAGGTTCTAGGAACCCTTTAGGTGAGCCCGAGTCCTCCCGGGGAGCAGGGGTTGGCCCCTCTTCCCGAGATCATGTGGCGGGGGCAGCCCCCAGGGACGAGGTGGTAGATGCTGCCCCTAATGCCTTGTGTTGGATAAGGCATGAGGACGAGCTTGCCAACGCTCATGCTCGCTTCCACATCCCTTCACGCTACGCGCTCCGTCTGGCTAAGGAGGGAGAGAAGGCAGACCAAGTACGGGGCAGGGAGATCGTCCTGTATTTGGAAGCATTTTGGGGTGGAATGCGTCTGCCCTTCTCTCCTGAGATCGTTGTAGCGTTGAACTTCTTCGGGTTAGCCCCCGGTCAGTTGGTGCCAAACTCGTGGAGGATTCTCCTCGGGTTCCTGGTTCTCCTGAAATTACAGGCGATCCCCTTCAGCCTTTCCCTCCTTGATTCTTCCCTCGTCTTCAAAAATCACCCCGGTGGTCGAGCGGGCCACCCGGGGTGGGTCTATCTCTCTTTCAGAAAGCAACCAGGGGGCGCCGCTGGGACGGGGGTCAATGGAAGAAGTTCTTCTTCCATTCATGACTGGAAGAAGTTCTTCTTCGTTCCCCTCCCGAGGGCGAGGACTGGCCCGTGCCTACAGAGTGGTCAAGGGAGAAGCACTTGCCGGAGAACCAGTCCAGTGACCCCGTCGCGGTGAGAGTGGCGTCGTGGGAGCCCATCCCCTGTTTCGACGTGCTGTTGTCTGAGAGGGTTCTGAGTTGGGCCGGGCTCAGCCCCGTTGAGTTTGTCGGTAAGTTTAGGCTTTCTTTTTTGGTTCGTATATTGCCTGCGTCGCTGACTCCCTTTACACTTGGTTCTGTGCAGGACCTATGGACATGGACTCGCTCCGGGCTTCAATGCGCCAGCCGAGGCCGGTTGCGAAGGTTGGGGACGCCGGCTCATCCCGTTCACAGCCTGCCCAAGCTCTTTCCCCCCCGGTGATAGTGCCCCGCGGGCGCTCGGAGGCGGATCTCGCCTCGGGGCCCAGCAGAACGTCGGGTCGGAGGTGGGCTCGGATTCTGGAGGACCCAGCCTCGGAGGAGGAAGCCGGCTCTCCCATAAGGCCGCTCAAGAGGAGATCTGCCCAGGGACCGTCTTCGCCGATCACGGTGGAAGGAGGCAGTCTTCAGTTCGCCGTGCCTTCGGGGCTATCCGTTGCGGATAGCCTGCTGCATGAGATAGAGGCATCGGCCGGGGGTACAGTCCCCGTGGGGACCTTTAGAGTTCAGCTGGCGTCCATCGCCCAGGAGTTCATGCAGGTAAGCGCTTGTCTTTCATCATTATTATTTTCGAGGTTCGATGCCTCTCTCATCTTCCTAATCTCTCTTCTGCTTTTCAGGTCCTTCAGCACGTCGCTCTCGCCTTGCGCATGGAGGCCGAGGTGATAGCCTCGGCGATGAAAGCTGCGGGCCAGCTCGCCTCGTTGGAAGAGAGCTCCAAGCGGGAGCTGGAGGTGATGAAGGCGAGGGTCGCCGCCTTGGAGGGCGAGGTGGAGGCCGGGAAGCGGTAGGTTGTCCGGCACCGCGAGGCCACCGCGGTTGCTGAGGCCAAGCTTGAGAACGCTCAGGTGCTGGCCGGCAACCTGAAGAAGACAGTGAAAACCCTCTGGAAGGAGCTGGGGGCGGCGGCCGAGTGGGCAAAGTCGGCCGACCTGAGGGCGGCGAAGTTGGCCGACCTCTCGGCGGTGAAGGCGGTGGAGGGCTACAAGAAGTCGAAAGACTACTATGATGACCTGGCCGTCACCACGACCCTCGTCTGGCACGAGGCCCTCGACGCTGTTAAGTCCCGGGTGCCGGGGTTCGCTGATGAAGAGCTCCGGGCCCAGTACCCCCTCACGGACACTAGTGGGCAGGGGAAGGAGATTAATGGTGAGGAAGTCGCCGAGGACCCAGCTCGCCTCGTGGTGGATGTCGAGGGCCTCGAGGTCGCTCCTGACCCCGAAGCCTAAAGCCTCCGTCTTCCTCTTCCTTTTTATTTTGCTGCGTCTGGAATTTTGTAAGCCTCCGAGCATTTTGTGAGGCTGGGGAGCCAAAAATACCCTCTGTAAAGACTACCTTTTAGTAATAAAACTTTTTCTTTGGTTTCATTGGCTTGCTTGTAAAAATTTTTTCTTCTTGGTCTTCTCGCGCCGTTGGGCTTCCGTGTCAGGTCGGTTATTTGCCTAGTGATCGTCCGTCGAGTTGATTCAAGCGCTGCGGAGGAGAAGGCAACTCTATGGCCCCGAAGTCGAGGGGAGATCGCTCGAGACTTGGATAGACCTGATGCCCTTAGTTTGCAGCTCGGATCCTTTGTGTGTGGTGGGCAAAGGGCTGTCCGCCTTATTTGCACCGAGGATGGATGGAAGCTGCTCCGTTACCCTTCGACAAGGGCTTCTGATTTCTGGTGTCGTAGGTAGGTAACTACCAGCCTGGGATGACCGAGCAGGGTAGCTGCCCGGTTGCCTTTTGCGAGGTCTTTGATCCTTCAGGACGGGGACCGAGCAGGGTTACTGCCCAGTGCCTCTTGGCGAGGACTTTGATCCATGTCGGTTGTGGTAGGATGCTACCAGCCGGGGATAGCCGAGCAAGGACTTGACTGCCTCTGGGAGGACTTTGGTCCTTGGCGTCGGAGGGGCTGTAGGAGCCTACCAAGGACCCTTGGCCGGGCAGGGTTACTGCCCGGTACCTCTTGGCGAGGGCTTTTGTCCTGAAGGATAGCCGAGTGAGAGATCCTCGGGCTCGACTGCCTTTGGGAGGGCTTTCTAATCCTTAGCGTTGAGGTAGGGGAGCTACCCGCCAGGGATAGCCGAGCGATGGTTGGGCTCGACTGCCTCTGCGAGGACTTTCTGATCCCTGGCGTTGCGGTAGGGGAGCTACCCGTCAGGAATAACTGAGCAGGGTAGCTGCTTGGTTGCCTCTTGGTGAGGGCTTTGATCCCTGGCATTGCAGTAGGGGAGCTACCCGCCGGGGATGACCGAGCAGGGTAGCTGCTAGGTTGCCTCTTGGTAAGGGCTTTGGTCCCTGGCGTTGCGGCAGGGAGGCTACCCGCCAGGGGTGAACAAGCAGGGCAGCTGCTAGGTTGCCTCTGGGAGGACTTCCTGATCCCTGGCGTTGCGGTAGGGAAGCTACCCTCCAGGGATAACCGAGCAGGGCGACTGCTGGGTTTCCTCTTGGTGAGGGCTTTTGACCTTTAGCGCTAGGGGGCCTGAGGAGGCCGGCTGAGGATAACCGGGTAGGGCAGCTGCTCAGCCGAATCTTCAAGAGGTTTCGCCCGACCATACATTTGGGGAACAGGAACGGTTAGCATGCGCATTGAATGCGGGGGAGGGGGGTGAAGCGCCAGGGTCGCGTCGCCTCGATTCCGCCAGAGAAGGCTTGACGATTGCCGCGTGTCAGCGACCTCTTGGGCGAAAGCGGGCGACTGTTGAGATTCGTTGGGACGCAGTGGGCTATATAAGGCTGAAGGAGGACTGGTCCTTCCTTCCTTCACAATCAGAAGATCGAGAATGCAAGACTTCCAATTCACCATTCCCGAGATCATCAATTTCGAAGATGTGTACCTGTATGACCAGAACTGCACCGAGGACACGGTGCAGTTGGTGTACGGGAGCATCGAGGACCACTTCGGCCGGTTGCTCCCCCGACGTTCCTCCCTGCTGCAGCTGCTGATGTACTCTATTTGGAGGACGTCACCGGGGCTTTACAACCCCCTGTCCGAGCAGCTCTATGATGAGGCCATGGGCAAGCTACGGTCTTTGAGGCGCTTCGGCCTCATCTTTGCGAACCGGCTGGCTCGCTCGGAGGCACTCGTCCGCGAGTGCTATGAGTTGAGGCTCAGGATCAACGCGTGCGGGGGAAACCGAGGGGAGAGGTTGGATCTCGTGAGGCCTCGGCTGGCGGAGATCTTCACCAAGTATCATGAGCAGTGCTCTCTGCACCCCCTTCCCCCGCTGTTGTAATTTTTTTTACATATACGGCTGAGGAGCCCATAATACCCCCATTTTTTGAATAAATAAGATCTTTTCTACTTTCTTCGCAATGTTCTGTTGATCTTTATTAAATTGACAGCACACCCTAGGGAGAGTTTACATTGCCTTAAAAGAAAAGTACATGCTAATAGATGACCCTATCAGCGTGGCCCGAGCTTCCTGGCGGCTTGCTGGTCTCCGTGCTCGGCATCGGGTATGAGGCTTTCCAGGCGCCAGACTGGTCGTCTGAGGAGACAAGCATGATCTGGCCGATGGTCAGCTCGGCAGGAGGAGGACGCTGCTCCTGTTTGCGGTCGGCCTGCCGTTTATTCCTTAAATAGGCGGCGAGGTGCCTCGATCGGATGAGCTCCTTGATGTAATCCCGGAGTTGCTTGCAATCCTCGGTGGCGTGGCCTAGCGTCCGGTGGAAGGCGCGGTAAGGGCCCCGGGTCCGCTTTGAGGCCCGACGCGGGATTGGAGGGAACTTGAAGAACCCTTCGCCTTGGGCCTCCTCCAGCAACATTGCGAGGGAGACGTTGAGCGGGGTGTGCTCCTGGAACTTCGGGTGATAGGGCTGCTTACGCTCCGGCCTCTCCTCCTGAGCCCTCTTCTTCTGGTCGGATCGCTCTGCCCGGGGGAGTTTCACGTTCACCTCGGACTCTAGCTGAACCTCACGCTCGGTCCACGCCTTGACCTCAGCCATGGTCTTAGGCTGTGCCAACGCAAAGGAGCACATGCCTCAGACCAGATCTGAGCGCCGTGATGACGGTCTCGTCCAGGTGCTCGGGAACCTCGAGGAGGGAGTTGTAAAAGCGGGTGATGTAAGCCTTGAACGTCTCTTTGTCTCTACTCTTAATTGTGAAGAGATAGTCGACCGTGCGCTTCTGCCGATGGTTCCCAACGAAGTGGCCGAGGAACTGAGTAGCCAGCTCGTCGAAGGTCGAGATTGAGCGAGGCTCGAGTCCTCAGAACCAGTCCCGACCAGAACGGATGAGGGTGGCAGGGAAGGCCCTGCACTGGGCGGCGTCGGAATGGTCCTGGAAGCTCATTCCCGCGGTGAAAGCATCCAAATGGTCTTTGTGGTCGGTTTTCTCGCTGAACAGAGAGAACTTCGAGGGTTTGTTGCGCGAGGAGACGTGGACAGCGAGCAGCTCCTCGGTGAACGATTTGGTGAGCGAGTCGGCGGCATACTCGGCTCCGTCGGCCGAGAGGTGACCTTCCCGGCGCATGCCCTCGATCTTCTTCTCGAGGGCGTCGAGTCGGCCGTGGTACCCCGAGGACTCGGCGCCTCATGATCCCTGGCCTTTACTGTGGGAGACCTGCGTCTGGGCACGGCTCCGGTTCCTCTCGATAAGGTTCCTCAGATCCCCGGGCGCGGTAGCCCTCGAACCGTCGTGGTGAGCCCCTTCTGTGTGACCTATTGGGGAAGAGGGTGCCGGTCATGCCTGTGGGCAGGCGAAGTGACCGACATCTCCTCAGGGGGGCAAGGGTCGTAAGGAGGTTCGAGGCGCCCAACGGGCCTTAGAGAGTATTGGTCCGTGAGATCCATGGCCAGGAGTCGCAGCCTGCTGGTGGTCGGCCGTGCCGACGGTTGCAGAGCATTCCGGAGGCGGAGGAGCGGCGATCTGGGGCCCAGGCCTGGCCGTTTGGGCACGGACGAGCGCCTCTACAAGGGAATGTAGCCGATCTATTTGGCTGGCGAGAGCGTGGATGATGGTCGCCGGAGGGGGTTATTCTGCGCCTCCGGTGAGGGGAGGGCGGCGGCTGGTACCCGAATCTTCAGGATGGTCGCTTGCCATGTGGACGGAGATCGGAAGGAAAACTTTGTTTTTGTGGAGTTTGCGTTCATACAGACGGCGCCAACTGATAGAGGTCCTTTTCAGATCTCTTTCAGATGTTGTCTTCCGTCGATCTCCTGGTGGATTCTGGAGGGGATCCCCTATTGTGTGTGGGTCTCAATGGGTTTTGAGGAGATTTGGTGATTGGTGGAGTTGGACGCCAAGTACCTGCAAAGAAGTCCCGGGATGGTTTGATACCACCGAGGACCCTCCGATGATCAAATTAGTACTAGATCCGAGCAGCGTAACAGCTAAGTGGAGTAAAAATGGCTTACCTGACCCTTCTGTGATGGGGGTTTATATAGTGGTGGAGGCACGCAGTAGCAGGCGCGAGAATCTCGCCGGCAGTTACGCTCCCGACGTCACGCCTGCGTAGAGAGCGGATCGCCCATGAGTGGGGATCGTGAAGGCATGGAATGTAGGATGTTGCTGGCGGAGAATCCGTGCATGGCGAGATTCGCGGAGCTGCGGTTACATCGGTGAGCGGCAAACTGGTCGGATGACCGAGGAAGACGTCCTCGGTAAAGGGGCACGGGGATGAGCGAGGAGGCCAATCTGCGGGGAGCCCTGAAGAGGGTTAGCTCGTGCTGGACAGTCGGGTACTGGGGTGGCATGGTCGGCCTTTGTGGGCCCTTTCTTCCGAGTTATGGGACGTGCCGTCCGCCACGTGTCCCGATCTTAAGGGTCGTCTATATTGAGCATTATCAATCAGCTTGATATTTTTTCTTCGACACCCATTTGCATCCTATGGGCTTCCATCTTCTGGTAAGTCACATGGCTTCCATACTTTGTTTCTCTCTATCGAGTCAAGCTCCTTTTCCATGGCTTCTAGCCATTGATCCAATTCATGCGTGTTCATCACATCCTCATAATTTAGAGGGTCAGCTTGCTCATCCACATCAATATCTACCGAGAAACAAGATGGTTCACATGAATATAAATGGTAGTCATCCATCCATGCAGGTGTTGTTCTAGGGCTTTTGTTGCTACTAACAATTGCAGGTTGGACAGGTTCAGCTGGTTGATTTTCCATAGGTATATTCTCATTTAAAGGTTCATCTTCCATAATTGGATGATTAACTTCATCCACTATATCCAGGTCATCTCTGAGAACATCATCTAAGTCTAGTAGAGGCGGCACATCATCTTGAACTTTTTCCCTTTCCTCTAGATTTTCTACAAAAATAGCATTTCTACTTTCAATGACCCTTTTTCTTCATGGAAGAACCTATGTCCCTTGGATTTTTTCAGAATAACGTATGAATCTACACTTCAAGATTTTGAGATCCAGATTATCTCTAACCTGATATGGAATGAGAATATGTGCTACACAATCCCATTTTCTTCAATGACTTAAATTGTGTTTGTGTCCATTCCAAATCTCATACGGTGTTGTCTCGACTGATTTTGTAGGAATTCTATTCAAAACATAATTTGCAGTCAATATTGCTTCTCCTCAGAAATCCTTAAAGAGACCAGAATGAGACAACATATATCTTACTATATTCATCAATAATATATTTTTCCTTTCAGACACACCATTTTGTTGTGGCGTATAAGGCATAGTGGTTTGTTTCTTAATACCATACTGAATGTAGTAATCATCAAATTCTTTTAGTTGAATTCACCACCCCTATTAGTTCTTAACACCTTAATACACCTTCCAAGTTTTCTTTCTATTTCTGTCTTATACCTTTTAAAACATTCAAATGTTTCTGATTTTCTGTTTAAAAGATATACAAAACAAAATTTAGAATAGTCATCTATGAAGATTGTAAAATATTTCTTGTTACCATGCGTCTTTACACTTAATGGTCCACAAATGTTAGAGTGAGTTAATTCTAAAAGTTCACATGCCCTTTGACCTTCCGGAAATGACTTTCTAGTCATTTTCCCGGTCAAGCAATGTTCATGTCCTTATTCCTGTCAGATTTGGTAACAAGTCCATCTTAATTATCTGATCTATCTTACCGTTACCAGGATATCCTAATCTCATATGCCAAAAATCCAAATCAAATAAAAAAATAGCAAGAATAATTCAAATCAGAGTTCTTATTGCATAAATCAGGTTTTATAACAGAGAGACAAAATAAATCATGTTCAGGTATAAACTTACCCATAGTAAAAACTCTTGTCTTTCCCAATGGAAATCCTATTGTTGTAGAACCTAACTTCAAGATCCTTTTTCAGCAAGACGAGAACGGAGATCAAATTACGTCTTATGCCAGGTGCATAAAATACATCCTTAAGAACCCAAATGTTGTCCCCAAGGTCCAATATGTATGAACCAATACCTTCTATGCCCATATAGGTATTGTTCTCTATATAGATCCTCTGTTCTCCCTTCTTAAGCTCCTGGAAGACAGCGATCCCTTCTTTCATCTTTGCAATATACCGGGTCGCTCCTGAGTCGATCCACCATCCAATAGTGTCAGTGGTTGTAGCATTGCACTCGATTACACCGATGAACTCCCGCTGCCAGATCCTCCTTGTTCTGGGCGTTTAGAATAGCACTTGTTCTTGGCATGTGGACAATTGGTTTTGAAGTGGCCAAACTTCCTACAGATATAGCAGGCTTCAGGAGGTCCTTTCTTGCTGCGAGCGTGCTGCTGGTTAGGTCCTTTGAAGAATGGTTTGGAGGATCCAATGTGATACGACTCCTTTGTGTTCCTTGCGCCTTCCGATACCGCACATCATTTTTTTCTTCCTGTTGTATAAGGTTCACATCTGAACCTCTCCTTCTGAATAGTAGGTTTTATTCCATTGCTAACTGCGTTGGTAAGTCAGTAACGCGCTTGATGGTTCCATTCAATTTAAGGGTTGTGGCAGCCATATTTAGTGAAGGTGGCAAACTATTTAAAATAGTTTCCACTTGCGGTTTTTCAGGAATTTCTGATTCTGCAGAAGCTAGGTCCTTAGCCATTACAATCATTTTGTTCACATGTTCAGTGGTATTATCGCCTTCTTGCATGCGACATGAGTTAAATTTATGCATTAAGAGTTGTATGTTCACCTCAGATGTAGTGTCATGTTTTTCTTTAATTGTAGGCCACGTATCTTTTGCAGTATTACGGTTTTCAAAAACCTTAATAAGATCATTTTCTATGAACATAAGTATCAGGCTTTTAGTCTTTTTGTCATTGAGTTGCCACTGATCAAACTTTTCTTTCTGGATGTCAGTGGGATAATCATTAAGAATTGGAGAAGCGACTTCAAGGACACTATCTAAATTATCATGAATAAGCTCATATTTAATGTTCCTATGTCACATATCGTAGTTGGTACCATTAAGCTATCTTGGCTTCAGAAGCAATGAGTTTACTAGCCATACCGATTAAGTACTGTATAACAATTCAAAAAAGGGATGAGTATGAGTCGATAAAAAACAAAAACTAATTGTTGCAAAGAGAAAAATTAATATTAAGGAAAAATACTCAAAACTAGTAAACGATTTAAGCATAAAATTATTATAGATTGAGACTAAGATGGATAGGTGCATAAAATAAAAAACTGAGAGCTGAAGGATGTTAAAATAAAAAAAATGCAAACTAAAAAATTAATGGATACATAGAATGTTAAAATTAGAAATGAGAGCTAACATGGGTATATGGTAATAGATCTAAGCAAGAATCGATTATAACATAAGACATGAACAGATTATAACATGAAGCATGATAGATCTAAGCATGAAGTGATTGTAACATGAAGCGTGAGTAGATTATAACATGAATTTGAATCAGTAAAATTAAATCCATCTTATCATGTTTTAGATTAAACCCAAAACCAAATCAATAAAATAAGCAAACCTGGCTATTTGTGTATAGAATAAAATTATATTGTTTATAATGCAAAGGTTCCAGAATCAACATAATAATGTAAACAAACACTCCATCAACCATGATGATTTCAATCAATAAAGTTCCAACTAAATGAACCATAACAATATTTCATGTATAATATACAAATTAGACAAATATATTGATTTACCAGTGCTAAGCTGACAATTCTAGTATTAAACTGAACAAATCCAGAACCAAATTGATGAAACCCTAGAATCATATATTAATTAGGTTAAACTAAATGAATCGGGGATAAATTAATTTGGGGATACCAAGCCCCAAAAAAATTACCGGAAAAGCTAAGCCGTGGAGATGGGGTCGGGGTCGGGTCGAAATGGGGTCTTCAGACGATGGCGGCGAGGGACGAGGCGCAGAAGATCGGCGGAACAGGAGGTCGACAGCGAGGGAACGGATCTGGTCGAGGGTCGAGAGATCGCTAAAGTCGACGGGGCGGGGTGTTGACCAAAGCGGCGGTGGGGAACATGGAACCAGCACGATGCGATCACAAAGGATGATGGAGGATCCCGAGCTCTGATACCTGTGAAGAAAAGAGAGGGATTTGATTTAGGGATCCGGTGAAGAGAATGATCGATTGATCAATGTCGTGGAGGAGATGATCTCCTCTCCATATATAGACCACTTCCTCTGTCCTACGTCCCTGAATTGCCCAGATATTTCTCCGCGAGATCAAAACCCACGATCTCTTTCCATCTCCACGTTTAACTCGGTTGCGAGTGAGGAATCATAACGAATGATGTTTCTGTTTCTCAATACCAAGTAATTGGGACAGGTCGAATGTTTGGCCATAAGGCCACAACCGCTTACAGGTGCGAGACTTCATTGTTAACCGTATGCCTATACCCGTCGTCTTCAGTTGACCGCTCCCTTAATGTCATGGCTCCATCACTCCGACGAGATGATGAGCGATTGTCGAGTGCCTGCTTAGTTAGAGCCCGAGAGAGGCTTCTGGTCGTCGTGGGTGTGCTCGAACGGCCCGAATTCGCCATATGCCGTCCCCATCCCGGAGACCTACTCCGGCGACAGGAAACTTGCTGGTGTCCTTCCGGTTGGAACCGAGGTGGCGAGATGGAGATCTCGTCCTGCTGTGTGGGTTCCGTCGCTCACCACCGGATGAGCGGCCGACACGGTGGTGTTGATGATGGAGAACGTCCCGGCTGTCGTCATGTTGGTGGTGGAGTTGCTTGTCACTTACACCGCAGAGGTTGCTACGGTCATGGCCTCTCCCCCTCCATCCGTGGTCGGAGGAGCTCCCACGACCGTGGCTGTGGTGTTGTTTGTGTGATTCCACATACCTGGTGTTGTGGTCCGGGAGGTCTTGTCGACTTGCCGAGCGGTCAGCTGAGGGATGTCGAGGAGCCGTCTGGTTCATGGATGGACGGCGGTGAGGTCGGGGGGGGAGGGAATTATGGTGGTTTGAGGAGGAGCGTTGATGGTTGTGGTTTGGGTAGTGGTGGTGGTTGTGGAGGTTTGAGGAGTGGTGGTGGTGGTTGTGGTATTGGCGGTGGGGGGCTCTTTCTTGCTCACTTTTTAAAATGAATTTTATGGTATTTTTATCAAACACTTGATATTGCACTTGATATTACAATACATTAGAAAGTCAGTCAAGACCATTCAGTGTTTACTCTTCTTTTTGTATAAATGTTTTGTATGAGAATAGAATATGATTTACTGTTAAATTTGATTGTTTTGCAAAATGTGACATGCTTTCAAGTTTGTATGATTTACATAGTATTGCAATCATTCATATTATTTACAGAACAGATAACAATTCAAGAATCTTCATGTTTCTAACAAACTTGTTGATTTAGGGCGTTTGTGTAAAAAGGCAATGTGTTTTGTATCAATTGTAACTTATCAGTAGTGATAATGCTCGATATTGGCAATCCCCACGATCAGGACACGTGGCGGATGGCACGTCCCAGAACTCAGAAGAAAGGGCCCATAAAGGCCGACCAGGCCACCCCTGTACCCGATCTGCCAGCACAAGCTAGCCCTCCTCGAGGCTTCCCGCAGATTGGCTTCCTCGGTCCCTCAGCTCGTCCTGAGCCGCCACAAGACCAAGTCTCCTCGGCCTTCTCGCTCGTCCCCGAACCCCTTGCCGAGGCCGTCTTCCTCGGACATCCGACCAGTTCCACCGCTCACAGGCGTAACCGCAGCTTCGCGAATCTCTCCATACGCGGATTCTCTGCTAGCAACATCCCACGTTCCACGCCTTCACGATCCCCATTCATGGGCGATCCACTTTCTACGCGGGCGTGACGTCGGGAGCGTAACTGCCGGCGAGATTCTCGCGCCTGCTGCTGCTTGCCTCCACCACTATATAAACCCCTATCACAGAAGGGTCAAGTAAGCCATTTTTACTCCACTTAGCCGTTACGCTGCTCGGATCTAGTACTAACTTGATCGTCGGAGGGTCCTCGGTGGTATCAAACCACCCCGGGACTTCTTTGCAGGTACTTGGCGTCCAACTCCTCCAATCACCAAATCTCCTCAAAACCCATTGAGACCCACACACAACAAGGGATCCCCTCCAGAATCTACTGGGAGATCGATGGATGACAACATCTGAAGGAGATCTGAAAAGGACCTCCATCAGTTGGCGCCGTCTGTGAGAAACGGAAACTCCACAAGAACAAAGTTGGCCTTCCGATCTCCATGCACATGGCAGGTAATCGCCCCGAAAATTCGGGTCCCAGCCGCCACTTTCCCCTCGACAGAGGCGTGGGCGACCTCAACCGAACGTCATCAGCCGCTACACCGGCCGCCGCTTCACGAGCCCCGCCGATGGAAACCAAGGCCTATAAAGAACTATGGTCATGGTGACAGGAGGCCAGTCGGGCTCCTGCGAGGCTCGGCACTACGCACCGACAACAGACGCCAGCGGTCGCCCGAGCAAAAAGGCTAGAAGCCACGAGCTCATCACCTTTGGCGACGGGGACCTCCACGGCATATCCATGCCCCACAATGACCCACTGGTGATCACGGCCCGAATCCACCGGTACGAGGTCCACCGGATACTCGTCGATTCAGGCAGCTCGGCGGACATCCTCTTCCACGACTGCTTTCTACGCATGGGGCTCACCCCAGCAGACTTGAAACCGACCTCTCACGTTCTTTCGGGGTTCACCAACCACTCCATCCCGGCGCAAGGGGTGCACCCTGCAGTTCAGGATCGGGGAGCCCGGCCGCACGCGTACGTTGCCTGTGGACTTTATCGTAGCAAAAGTCCCATCGGCCTACAACGCCCTCCTCGGCCGTCTGACACTGAACTCCCTTCAGGCCCAGATATCGACCTACCACCTAGCGATAAAGTTCCCTCTCGATCGGGGTGGGATAGGTCGGGCCTATAGGAACCAGTGGGTCGCGAAGATATGCCTCACCGAAACGTCTTCGTCAGAGCAGCCAGCCGACGACGCTGAGGTAAGTGACGACATCAAAGGTTCCCTGGACACCCAAGACGAGCGGAAGGAGATCCGGGGGGCACCGGTCGAACCTCTGACCGAGGTGCCCCTGACAGAAGGAGACCAGGGAAAAACCGTCCAGGTCGGATCACTCCCGATGGAGACTCAGCGAGATGACCTGGTCAGATTCCTCAGAAACAACTCCGACGTCTTCGCCTGGGCGCTTGTTGACATGCCTGGGATTGATCCCAAAATCATCTTCCACAAGCTCGGGGTTGATCCTGCAGCCCGACCCGTCAGACAGAAGAAGAGAAGCTTCGCCCCGGTCAAACAGAAGGCTATCGAAGAGGAGGTTGATCGGCTTCTCGCCGCCAACTTCATCAGGAATGTATCCTACTCGGAGTGGTTGGCGAATGTAGTTCTGGTCAAAAAGTCAAGCGGGAAGTGGCGTATGTGCGTCGACTTCACCGACCTCAATAAGGCCTGCCCCAAGGACAACTATCCACTCCCCCGGATAGACCAGCTCGTCGACAGCTCGGCCGGGCACGAGCTGTTGAGCTTCATGTATGCTTTCTCCGCTACAACTAAATCCGTATGAATCCTAAAGATGAAGATCTCACTGCATTCACAACGGACCAGGGAGTATATTGCTATAAGGTGATGCCCTTCGGCCTCAAGAACGCCGGGGCCACGTACCAAAGATTGGTCAACCGCATATTCAAGCCACAGATCGGCAGGAATATGGAAGTCTACGTTGACGACATGCTCGTCAAATCCGTCTCGTCTGCCGACCCTGCCAAGGACCTGGGCGAGGCTTTCGAAGTGCTCCGCAAGTTCAACATGAAGCTAAACCCCGCCAAGTGCGCATTCGAAGTCACCGGGGGAAAGTTCCTCGGGTTCATGATCACTCACCGCGGAATCGAAGCCAACCCAGAGAAAATTGACACTATTCTCAACATGGTCGCGCCCAAGACCAACATCGAGATCATGCGGCTCACGGGACGAGTCGCCGCACTGAGCCGTTTCATGTCCAGGTCAGGGGAGAAATGCCTTCCGTTCTTTAAGGCTCCGAGGAAAATCCCGAGGTTCGAGTGGTCGGAGGAGTGCCAAGCCGCCTTCGACCAATTGAAGAAGCACCTCGCGATGCCGCCACTGCTCACCCGACCAGTTGAAGGAGACGAGCTGTTGCTGTATCTGGCGGTATCCGACCAGGCAGCGGGATCGGTGCTCGTCCGGGAGGCCGATGGAGCGCAGAAGCCGGTGTACTATGTGAACCACGTATTTAAGGATGCAGAAACAAGATACCCTGCCATAGAGAAGATTGTCTTAGCCCTCGTGGTAGCCTTGAGGAAGCTGCGGCACTACTTCCAAGCGCACACCATCATCATCCTCACCGAGCGCCCGTTAGGGGCTATCCTAGCATCACCAGAATCCTCGGGCCGTTTAGAAAAGTGGAGGTGGGAGCTATCTCAGTTTGACAAACTATCGCCCGAGGCAGGCCATCAAAGCGCAGGCCCTGGCTGATTTCATCGTTGAATGCACCATCCCTAGTAAGAAGCCGGAGTCCACGCCGCCCCTCGCAACCCAGTGTCCCATCACGGAAAGGCCTGGCTCGGTTCCGGAATAGGTCATCTACGTTGACGGGTCTTCGACCGAGGAAGGCTGCGGTGCCGGCCTCATTATCCGGGGCCCGAAGGAAGCAGAGATGGAGTACTCTCTAAAGCTTGGTTTCAAAGCCTCGAACAACGCAGCAGAGTACGAGGCCCTCCTGGCCGGACTGCACATGGCCGCCGGGCTGGGACTAAAGACAGTTTGAATCCGCAGCGACTCGGCCCTCGTTGTCGGTCAAGTGACCGGCCGCTTCGAAGCTCGGGAGCCTCTGATGGTGAAGTACCTGGACGAGGTGAGGAAGCTCCGAAGGAACTTTGACGAAGTCCAGGTAGAGAAAATACCCAGGCAGCTGAATGCCCAAGCCAACGCCCTGAGCAAGCTGGCTTCGTCATACTCGGCCAACAATAAGCGGTCTATCCTCTTTGAAACCTTGCCTCAACCCAGCGTGAAGGACGGAGTGATGACACTCCACGTGTATGCGGCGCAGGAGGACAACCATGACTGGAGGAAACCCCTCGTGGAATTCCTGAAGGACTGCACGCTCCCAGAAGACCGGGAAGCCGCCCGCCGCCTCCAGGCCAAAGCCTTCCACTTCGTCTGGAGCAATGGGAACCTCTACAAGAAGGCCTTCATCCAGCCCCTGCTCCGGTCCGTTGACCTCCACGAAGCCGACTACGTCCTTCGGGAAATCCATGAGGGGGTGGGCGGTGCATACCAGGGGGCCTGAACCTTGATCCAAAAGGCGTTGCTCCAGGGGTACTACTGGCCCACTATTCATGAGGACGCCCTGAAATTAGTCAGGAGATGCAAGAGCTACCAGCTTCACGGCAGCATCCCCCGCCTCCCGGCTACCGAGCTGACTGCCCTAACATCCCCATGGCCGTTCGCCCATTGGGGATTGGATATGATCGGCCAATTCCCTACCGGTACAGGCGGGCACAAATACGTCCTCGTCGCGGTGGACTACTTCACCAAGTGGATTGAGGCCATCCCCATCAGGAAACCGGACGCCACCGCAACCATCAAGTTCCTGCAAAACAACCTAATACTTCGGTTCGGCATCCCAAGGTGTATCATCACTGACCACGGGACGAACTTCGAGAACGAGAAAGTGAAGGACTTCTGCAAAGAATACCATATCTTCATGAAGTTCGCCGCGGTCGCGCACCCCCAATGCAACGGGCAAGCCGAGGTCGCTAACCGAGACATCCTCCGAGGTCTCCGGACCCGCCTAGAGGAGCGACAAGGCAGTTGGGTCGAAGAACTATCCCGGGTCTTATGGGCCTTGCGCACGTCAAGGAAGACTCCCACCGGGGAGACCCCCTTCAGCTTCTGCTACGGGACCAAAGCAATGGTCCCAACGGAGATCGGGCTACACCGGGTCGAGCACTTCGATGATGGCGCAAACACCTCGGCGCTACAGACCAACCTAGACATCTTGTTGGAGAAGAGAGACCGGGCTCAGATCAGAGCTGCCGCTTATCAACAAAAAATGGCCCGATACTACAACGCTCGGGTCAAACACCGCTCCTTCAAGATCGGGGACCTGGTCCTACGGCGAAACGAGTTCCTCGACCAAGGCAGGCTTCACAAGTTCTCCCCAAAGTGGGATGGTCCCTTCCTCGTTTATGAGGCGCTCCCCGGCGGAGCCTACCGCCTACAAGATGCGGACGGACGCAAGCTCCCGCGGCCTTACAACGCCGAGAAGCTCAAGCTATACCAGTGAGGTCAAGGCCAGCGAGTATGTCCCCCCCTTTTCTTTCGCAAAGATGATGTAAAACGTTCTCTAAAAATCCTGTCCATTCGAATAAAGAAACGTCGAAACATCCCGAATAAAGTGCTGTCTTTACAATCCAAAGCCCTCACCAAGAGGCGGCCGCGCAGCGAAGCTGCCCGATTATCCTTAGCAGGCTTCCTACAGCCCCCGACGCTAAGGACCAAAGTCCTCCATAGAGGCAGCCCAGCAGCTACCCTGCTCGGTTATCCCTGGCGGGCAGCTTCCCTACGCAACGTCTGGGATCGGAAAGCCCTCCCAAAGGTAGTCGAGCCCAACTGTCGCTCGGCTATCCCCGGCGGGCAGCTTCCCTGCCGCAACGCCGAGGATTAGAAAGCCCTCCCAGAGGCAGTTGAGCCCAAGGATCCCTCGCTCGGCTATCTTTCAGGACAAAAGCCCTCGCCAAGCGGCACCGGGCAGTAACCTTGCCCGGCCAAGGGTCCTTAGTAGGCTTCTACAGCCCCTCCCGCGCCAAGGACCAAAGTCCTCCCAGAGGCAGTCGAGTCCTTGCTCGGCTATCCCCGGCTGGTAGCATCCTACCACGAACGACAGGGATCAAAGTCCTCGCCAAGAGGCACTGGGCGGTAACCCTGCTCGGTCCCCGTCCTGAAGGATCAGAGCCCTCGAAAGAGGCAACCGCACGGCTTCACTGCCCGGTCATTTCTGCATGGTTATCCCCGGCGGGTAGCTTCCCTGCCGCAATGCCTGGGATCAGAAAGTCCTCGTAGAGACAGTCGAGCCCCTGCTCGGCTATTCCCGGCTGGTAGCTCCCTACCCGTGACACCGGGGATCGAAGCCATCGCAAGAGGCGCCCAAGCGGCAACCTCGCTCGGTCATCCCAGGCTGGTAGTTGCCTACCCATAATGCCAGGAATCAGAAGCCCATGCCTAAGGGCAACGGGGCAGCTTCAGTCCATCCTCGGCAACGCTTAGCAAGCGGTCGAAGTCAACTCGACGAACGATCACTGAACAGATGGCCGGCCCGACGTGAAAGCCCAGCAGCGCAAAGAGAAAATAAAGTGCGAACCGATGAAACCAAAGAAGAAGTTTTATTATCAAACGCACAGTCTTTACAAAGGGTACTTCGGGCTCCCCAGCCTTACAAACTTCCCGGAGGCTTACAAAAGGGGGACGGGGAAATATCAAAATGACCTAAGTCGTGAACCCCCCGCGCCTCGCTTCCCTCATCGCTGGGGGCTTCACCATCGGAGGTTTTGCCACCAGGGGTGCGCCTCGTTTCCCCTATCATTGTCAGCCGGAGGCCTCACCATCGGGAGCGGAACCCGAGCACGGAGCTCGCCATCGGCGAAATTGGGAAGCTGCTCCTTCACGGCATCCAGAGCCTTATTCCACGTAACGGCGGAATACTCACCGAGCTCGACGTAAAACTGCTCTGACACCTTGTAATCGGTCACGGCTTTTCTAGCCCGGACCTCAGCAGCCTGAGCCGACAGAAGCGCCGCCTCGGCATCCCTCCGGCTGGCATCTCTCTCCTTCTCCATGGCCGCGAAGCGATCAGCCAAGTCCGCCAGCTTCCTCTCAGCAACCCGGAAAGATGCACTCAGGCGACGGTGGACGCCCTGATTCGCTGAATTGGCAAGCTCCGTAGACTCCGCATGGGCTGCCAAGACATCAGCCCTGGCCCTCTCCAGACGCAGATCACGCTGCAGGACCTCGACCTCCGAAGGGAATGCTTCTACTGGGCTCGGTGCGTGGAACGCTCCCTCGGCTTCCATACGAGCGGCGATGGCGTAGTGTTGAAGGACCTGATAGGAAGCGGATGAGAAACCGGGAGTCGCTCGGGCTAAAGAAAGGAAGGCCAAAGACAACACGCGAAGGGGTTCGTACCTGGACCGCCCCCTGGGCTATGGCCTCCATTTGGGCCCTCAGGGTGCCGCATGGAAGTCTCCCTCCTGCCGACTCTTCTATCCCGGCCAGCAAGCCGGCAGCGACGGAAAGCCCAGACGGAACCATGAAGACGGCCTCTCCCTCGTGCACGGGGGACCCTTCAGAGACCATTGACGGCGGAGCACGAGAGTGTTGGAGTTAGTGCCCTCAGAGTCAATTATTGGATCACAGGCACGTGATTGCAATGATTGAGGGAGGACCTATCCCGGTAGGACAGTCTCACTCGAGATGATAGTATGCTATCTGGTTTATCTTTATCTTCGTGTACTGCTTTAGGTGACCTGACATGTCGCTATTACACGTTGATAGAGCCCCTAGGATTCTTGCTTGACGACCAGCAGTATGATGGCGATCATATACGTGGGAGCTGGTAGTCTATAAGCACATCCTTAAAAGGTCCCTAGTCGTAGGAGTTTCGAGACTGGGCATCGATACTCCATTAGTAGACTAGTGTATACAGTCGAGACCCCGACGAGGGGCGGTGGCCGGTCTCACAAGCCACTGGTGTCAGTTGGTTCACCTAAGATGTATACAGGTGCTCATTGGGATATGAGTACACCGGATAGGACTCGCCGGGAACCTGCTAGTTGGTCTTATACCAGACGTCAGATAGCAGTTCCCAGGTGACATGTGTACAGGTTAGTTCATCGACCTGAGATCGTCATTTGTCTCGTGTGAGTTCCCACTGTGCTTTGATTACTACCCTACCACGGCTCAAAGGAGTCGTGCAAACAGGTTTTAGTTGGGTACAGTCCCGAGCCACATGGAGGCAGTGAGCGGATCTGCAGGGGTTCGTCTCTCCCGGTATTGGGGGTGAGGTCGCGCTGTGTCTAGGAGAGCCATTACGCAAAGCCCTCGGCCGAGGCAGGAGATTTACTGGTAGGTATTCCAGTAGTATCTCAGGGCGTTCTGGGCTACGCTCCGACACGACTTGTACCGCTTTTGGGGGTCTGACTTTCACCAACCCCCTAGGCCCGCCATGCGATACTCATAGACGAACGGACCGGACTGTACGGATATTGTCACTGACAGGCTCAGTTGGGTGTCGGGGTGAGCTTCCTCATCGACGTCCCTTTTGGTCAATAGCTGGTGGCCCGTCACGTATTGGCTTATACCTCTGACGTGCCAGTGGTTAAATCCACAGCCATAGTATTGACGAGTCTTTAGAGTCCACCACACTTTCAGTTACTCAGCTTTCGGGCGAAACGCTGTAGAGGCCGTATGGAGATATGGCAGGGTCCGATCAGATACGTGCGGTATTGCACGGATCAGGATCGAACAGTTTTGTACTAGTGGCCGTATGGATAAATATGGCAGGGTTCGATCAGATACGTGCGGTATTGCACGGATCAGGATCGAACGGTTTTTTACTAGCCGGCTTTGGTTTAAGCCGGTACTAGTTTAGTACAGTGTAGATTTTGTCTCATTGCATTTGTATCCGGACGGAATACAGATGCGGGTGTGTATGCACAGTATTGGGGTTTTCCTGTAATTTATTACGGGACCAGTTTTCTGGAGTTGCCAGTTTGCATTCCGTTCCGGCCGGTTTTCCTTTGTTCTTTCCCGGCCGGACTTTTCCGATGGAGGGGGTTATTTGCAAGTTCGCAAATAACATTTTGAGGAGGGGTTTATTGCATATATATTGATTATGATAGCTTCATATCTTTTGCTCCATACTCTTGCTTTTATGTGAAGTGAAAGGGTATGGGTTAAATAGTAGATTAAGCATGGTTGATGTTCCTTGGATGTGGTCACCATTCTTGTGCTCCTACACTCACCTCCCTTCTTGCTTCATATATTCTTTTCTTCCACCATTTCAAAGAATATAGGTTTTTCATGAGAAGAAAAAGAAAGAGAGAAGAAGAAGAAGAGAGTTTTCCTTCTTGAGAGTTTCATTCTTCTTGATCTCATTTCCATGCTAGAAAAATGCAAGCACCATTTTTCTAGTCTTGATTCCTCCATCATGGCAACTTAACCCCATTGAGTCAAAGCATCTTCTACACTACATTCTACAGCATATCTTGAGCATGTCGAGTTGCCGGCTTCATGCTCGAGTTGCCTCGGTATTGAGGCGGGAGCCCGTAAAAGACGAAGGCGATGTGGTGCCCTTTCCGGCGAGGAGGCGACGATGTGGAGCCAAGACTTTCCGCGGGAGATTGGGATGATGATGAGAAGACCGGAGGACTCGGATCACTCGGTATACTTCTCACCCTATCTCTTGATTGCTAGCGTAGGTTAATGGTTAACGATCCGGGTTTTCTTTGTCCGCGGTAGCGCCGGTTTCCGAGTAAGGAAAAAATTTTGATTCCGCAATTTGGCCTCGAGTAAGACGGCCGGGGCGCTGCCGTGGCGCAACATGGTATCAGAGCCACGCCATTAACTTAGCCTAGCTTGTGCTAACGTGTTTAGAACTCGATCGAACAAAAAATTGCAAAAACCGCATTTTTCTCCACATCAGTTTCTGTCGAAATTTTTTGAAGTCTAAAAATTTTTCAGGTTATTTCAGAATGATGTGTAGGACATAATAAGAGTTCTGGGAAAATTTGGACTCATGAACAGTAAACTTCACCGCGGAAGAGCGGCCAAATCCATGCTTTGGCCGCGCTTCCGCCGCGTATTCTACTGTTCAGTCACCCAAATTTTTCCAGAATGTTCCTGTGTTGAAAATGAGGTTTCTGGAATGTTAATTTTGGGCCCAGAATTTCTGTGAGTGCTACAGTATTTCTTGGGGGCCCACTTGGTAATTTTGATCGATCGGATAATTTTAAACACATTAGTTCACAGTATTTACATTATATCTGCGACCGTGAATGTCACTCGATCGGTAAATCCGGTCTAACTGCTATAGCCCGGTTAGACGGATTTGCGAACGTGATTTTCACGTTGATGTTCTATGTTTATGCTGTGTTGTTGCGGATCGGTCGTGGGGATGGCCTGGTTGTAGTGGTAGTACAGTTTGTTGTATTATGTACATTTGATATTGCGGGGCGAGCGTCCGACATGTGGACTGCCGTCACTGCCTGTTTGTATTATTCTTTTGGGGCACGACTTGGTTGCGGTCGATGTACCCGGTGTATGTATATTTTACTTTCTGTACTAGGATTACCCCGCGGAGGGGTGCACGGACAGCCGGGTTCTAGGGGGCAACGGGCCCGCATCTCATGGCATTGAGATGGAGGGGGCTTCACTCTAGGATTGGCGGGCTATTCGCCGCACTCGTAGGGGGTTCAGGTTGACCCAGGAGGGGTGCCCAAGTTGTCGGATTCCGTGGAGTGCTGGGTGGTCCATTCACGGTACTGAAGGGGGCTGCCTCGCTTCAGGTTTTGGCGGGTGACTTGCCGCGCCCGTTGGGGTCTAGGATTTCATTGCACAGGCTATCCACACGACCAAGGGAACGTCGGGTTTCAGCAGCGGCTCTGTGAAACCCGGGGCTTCCAGATATCTGTATTGTTCTGTGATGTTGTACATTTCTGTGATGTTGCATTTCATTCACGCCTTGAGCGAAATACTATATATTGGTATATATATTAGTAGATGTTGTATATGTTTTTCATCCGCGCTAGTCCAGTCCCCGCTCTGCCGTTAGTTAGCTAACCTAACGGGTGATGACGGGACCCAGTGACGAATGCGGATGGCATATACGTACGTCAGTATATTTTCGTTCTCTCTGGTGTGATCAATTGATGGGACTGCATTGATTCGGATCAATGCAAGATATACAAACCTAATCTGATGTTGTTGGAACACTTTTTCAAAAAGCTGTTATTGCAAGGACGTTCACTTTTGTTTTGCATCGTGGTATTCATTTGGAATATCCTGCTCCTCAGTCGACGAGGCAAGGGCCGAGATCCCTTCACCGGGAGTGACCCCTTGGACAGAAGTTTGCGTCAGGGCATTAACTTCACTATAGCCGATTACTTTTGCTTTGCATCGTGGTATTCAGTTGGAATATCCTGCACCTCATTCTACGGGGAAAGAGCCGAGATCCCTTCACCGGGAGTGACCTCTTTAGTAAAGGTTTTCGTCACTATATTTTCTAAAAGGCTATGCAGTTCCTTCAACGATATCAAGTTCATTACGTTAAAGGTTTTTCGCCAAAAACCAGTCGTAGCCCTCCGTCATTTCTTACAAGTATTACTTAGTATTCGTGCTGCGTTTGTTGACTGTGTCAAGGCGTAGTGTGCGGTAGCTAAGTAGTGTTTGTTTGCAGCATATTAATGGGATTGGTTAGGACAGTCGTGCGGCCTTGTTGACTGTGTCAAGGGCTCGTACGGGTGGGTTTAATGCAATCCAGGATAATGACGGGCTGAACTTGACTAGGACTCTTTGATTTGTTGACTGTGTCAAGGTCACTTGGGTCCTAGGGGTAAAAATCACATCGGGAGTTTCAAAAGAACTGAAACTTGCCAGGCATGCGCATACCTTCTGGAGTGTGGTGACTTGAGTGGATTCCGTCAAGTTATCATGCGATGATAGTTGGATCCCGATTCCCACTGATGAGTTAGTTTACTCCTCGGGTGATCCCGACTAATTCTTCTTTCAGGTTTGGAGGAGAATTTGAGGTACAGTGGGAGGTTTCCAGATTAGTTAAAGTGATAACCATTCTGATCTAGGATAGAGTGCACGCTGAGTGTTTCTTTTCTCTCTCTCTGGCAGCGACTATTGACCCGACCCTAAGACTATGACTCAGTGACCAAGTTGACCGAACCTTCTTAACACTGGCTTTTGGATTGTCAGAGTTGCAGACCTCATTGCCACTCCTACTTTTACCCTTTTCTCCAGGACACCCCGTATTACTACGAACGTTCACTTCCATTGGACAAAACCATCGTATGGTTATATACGAACTCGAAGGACCTCGAGGATGGTTTCTGGTTCTGGAGAAAACGGATAGGATTATTCAGTTGTCTTTTCTTTTCACCTTCTCTCAGGTTGCGAGTACTCCTTAGTTTAGGAGATAGTACACCTATTACGCAAATTGGATAGTCTTCTTCCAAACCTTAGGCTGGTGCCGACCGGTAGGGAATGAAGAAAACCGATTAGCCTAAACGGTGTGCAGAAGGTATTAAGATTAAGACAAAGCAAGGGATTAGTAGGAGGGCAAAGTAAAATGCGACTGATATTCACGACCAAACCAAGTTTTTCTTCGCCAATCCTAAATCACCTTTGTATTTCTCCAGGACACTCCGTATCACTACGAAGATCCACAGTTTATTGGATACTCCATCGTATGGTTATATACGAACTCGAAAGGAACTTGTTCCAGTTCGGGGATGGATTCTGGTTCAGGAGAAATAGGAATAAAGTACATTCAGGTGTCTTTTATCTTCACCTTCTCTCGCATTGCGAGTGCTCCTAGGATTAGGACAGTACACCCTTTATACTTTTTGGATAGTCTTCTTCCAAATCATAGGCTGGTGCCGAACGGTAGGGAAGGAAGAAAACCATTTGGCTTAAAGGGGTGTACAGAAGGTAATGACTAAAGACATATAAAGGGATTTGGAGAGGTGGCAAAGAATTATACGGTTATAGTTGTGAATCTGGATAATGGAAGAGGCATTACTAGGAATACCAGGATACCCCAACGAAACATTTCAATGTTTCAGTTTCACTGTATACTGTTAATGGAAAACTGATTTCCCAGTTAGACACTTGCTCCAGGGTATGTATTTACCAGGTTGGATTCTCACATCTGTATGGTTTTACAGATGCTGAGTGGGAGTAAGTTATTGGGAATTGGGTGATCATCCTCATTATATCGGGATTCGTTGTAATCGGTGATATTTGAGGAAGTCACCTGGGTTGTTTGCCGGTCGGCAAATATTTGGTTTTGAATATCCGCTGTTGTGCACCAATTTCAAATTGATATATCTGTACGTCTATTTTCATAGAGTGAGATATACCTTTTTGATATTATGTCGATGACATTTACCTATATCAGTGGATGGTTAGGTAAGGAGCATTAAACAGCGGTGTAATTCTTCTTAACCATAAGTACAGTTTTCAACCTACGACACACAGTGAAAGAGTTGTTAGACTCAGCAGACTTATACAGAGTATTGTATGTTGTCCAGTGTCCATTCGGACAGAGGGGTTGGTCCTCATACTATATTCTGTTTACTTTTAACTTCTCTAGTTCTTAGACATGTGTTTCGTAGAAACACAGGGTCTGAGTTTTGAGGAGTTATTGGTATAAGAATAGAGTAGAGAACCAGGTATTGCAAGTATCGGGATTCTTCAAGGTGATCGAAGATGTAGATACTTGTGTATGGTATTCAGTTGATAGTAATGAGAACTTGCTTCTCTTTCAGGTTACTCATAATTGGAAACGTTCCTAAGTTGAGTAACGCTGATCGACCTCCTTCCATTTAGTTAACATGCACTGGAGATAGCTGCATGATTTGAATCTGGTTCAATTAAATCAGTGCCTCTGGTTCTATATTGGATATAGAACAGTTCATATCTTAACGATGTTAAGGTACGGGGAGTTGTCCGGCTTATGCTTAAAACCAGACTCCGGATAACTCAAGGCACGTTTCTGTAATGGCTGTTTGTGGGTTGACCCAGGCTATGACAAGGGTTGACTTTCTACCATCTGGCAGATCAATAGAAATATTGTTCTAGACTCGCCACAGTTTTATTAAAAATGGATTTTTTCAAAAACAGCAGTGGGAGTATGGTAGAACTGGAAGTGATTCCAGAACCGCAAACGATTACTGAAGATTTGATAAGGAACCTAAAGATTTAATCTGATTTGACATTCCATTGGCCACTCTGCAGATAAGGTGGGTAACTTCAGGCACCCGAGAGGTACTCCGGTAGCCTCAAGGACGGTGACAGGAAAGTTCTTGTTTACCCACACTTGCCATTGTTGTTGTTCCAGGCTGCGAGACCTGGCAGGAGGATGAGTATAGCGTCGTTCTAAACTAGCTTTAGAAGTGCACGTCTATATGACTCTGGCAGAGGGTTGTCGTAGTCAGTGGGAGCAACGGAAGCATTGGTGGACTTCATGCTTATGTCTATTTATAGACTAAGGCAGATATAGCGGAGTTAGATCATCTGTTTCTGATGTGACAGTCATGGGTTTGACGTCATCAGAATAGGGGATGAATCTGTTGAGAAGGTAGTAGGAAGTGATATTCCTATACTACGATCGGTTATACTTTGGTCGTCACACAGTGTTTTCTCCACATGGGACTTGGATATTATATCAGACATACTGGTTACTAGACCTATGGTTTTAGATCTAGATTTGGGTGGTTTCCCAATCAGGGTACCTTGACAGCATTCTATGAGTATTTAGAATGGACGACTCCTGGCATGGTAGTGTACCTGCAGGTAATGGAGTCACCCTCTCTAAAGGTGTCTTACAGACTAAAGGGGAGAGGAATACGCATGATTGACAGATCACTTGCTTAGGCAATTGAGTCAATCATGAGATGTCAAGTACCACACCAGATGTTGTTCTTGCACTAAATGCAATAAGTTGATATTGATCCAATCCTGGAGGAACAGTCGGAAGCAGTTTTAGAACATAAGTGAATGTTCTAGGGATATGATAACGGCCGCCTCCTTTAGGAGACGGTTATCACTCCAGGCTTCCAAGGTGACATGGACGACAAGGAGGTTGTCAGAGTTATAGTTCTCCCTCTAACGAGGGGCAGTATTTTGGACAGGTGGTCCAAGGCAATACTGAGGGAGGCATGGCGCGGGATACTGATTAGTTTCAGTTGATGATACAGTCTAAGAAGTTTGGATTTGGAGTTCATTTATGAGCTAGGTCCCATCAGACATCCAGACATATTCTAAGACAGGTATTGCTCATTTCGGGAGATGGCTTTCTCCGCGAACTTGAGATATAGAGAGACATAGAAAGATACATCCCTGCGGATCCACTCACTGAGGCTATTCCTCGAACGCAATAGTTTCGCAAACGGGTTTTGTGAGACTGACTAGTAGAGGAGTTGGGTGTTCGGTATCACACGGGCTGTGAGTATGCGACATCGCAATAATTAGCTTTGAGTGCAAGTGGGAGATTGTTGGAGTTAGTGCCCTCAGAGTCAATTATTGGATCACAGGCACGTGATTGCAATGATTGAGGGAGGACCTATCCCGGTAGGACAGTCTCACTCGAGATGATAGTATGCTATCTGGTTTATCTTTATCTTCGTGTACTGCTTTAGGTGACCTGACATGTCGCTATTACACGTTGATAGAGCCCCTAGGATTCTTGCTTGACGACCAGCAGTATGATGGCGATCATATACGTGGGAGCTGGTAGTCTATAAGCACATCCTTAAAAGGTCCCTAGTCGTAGGAGTTTCGAGACTGGGCATCGATACTCCATTAGTAGACTAGTGTATACAGTCGAGACCCCGACGAGGGGCGGTGGCCGGTCTCACAAGCCACTGGTGTCAGTTGGTTCACCTAAGATGTATACAGGTGCTCATTGGGATATGAGTACACCGGACAGGACTCGCCGGGAACCTGCTAGTTGGTCTTATACCAGACGTCAGATAGCAGTTCCCAGGTGACATGTGTACAGGTTAGTTCATCGACCTGAGATCGTCATTTGTCTCGTGTGAGTTCCCACTGTGCTTTGATTACTACCCTACCACGGCTCAAAGGAGTCGTGCAAACAGGTTTTAGTTGGGTACAGTCCCGAGCCACATGGAGGCAGTGAGCGGATCTGCAGGGGTTCGTCTCTCCCGGTATTGGGGGTGAGGTCGCGCTGTGTCTAGAAGAGCCATTACGCAAAGCCCTCGGCCGAGGCAGGAGATTTACTGGTAGGTATTCCAGTAGTATCTCAGGGCGTTCTGGGCTACGCTCCGTGTCACGCCCCGCTTCCCAAAATACGGAAAACGAGGTACGACTAGGCCAGCCATGCTCCTACGGTCAAGGAATCATCCTGCCGTAGTCACACTTCGGCTTCTAGCACTACATGGTAATCAGTAATTAAAGCACAGTATTAAAGGAATCACATCACTAATTTATTACATTAAAATCCCATTGTTCACAATTTTACAGATAACAAGAACAATAACTAACCAAGTTCGATCTCACAATCTCTTTTATGGGAAGCAGTAAATGAAGAAGGAACACCAACTATATCTCCGTGAACTCGAAGGATAGATCCGTCTCCGGTGCCGGTCCTCGCGCGGAATCTGAGCATGCATACTCAGGTCGTCAGAACGACACAAATAATAATATTATTATAAGCAGATGAAACAGGTAAATGAGGTATTACTGGTATGAGAATAATGCAAGTAAACACTATATCACAGTATGATGCAGAATATGTTAAGTGTCCCTATCGGTCTCTACGTCATGTTTGAAATCACATAGTGGAAGGAGGATCATGTTTAACAGGAGTCTCGTACATACCCGAGACCACGGCCCACACGCCCGGGACATAACCCTGTCAGCCGGATCGCCAGATCCTGTCCTACACGAATAAGTATCACAGTTCGAATGATCATCCTCTAAACACGGTCCCGCTAAATAAGATACTCTTTCCACTTTGATTTCCCCTTTTTCCCCAGGTTACACTATTTAAGATATTGATCTATTTGTGTACGAGTATACCAATGTCACGGTTTCATCACTGTCCACTATATCAATCACTGTCCACTGTACCAATCACTATCACGATTATTCCAGTTTTAAACAACATGTTTGGGGGTATCGATTTTTGTTACAAACGATCGTGTTTTCCAGCGAATTTCTCACACATCATACATCATTAAAAGGGCCAACAGAAGGTATAGGTTGCCGTCAATTTAGACAAATATTTCTATTAGTAACTAACATCGAGCACTTAGGTTTTAACATGTATAGGAAATCGGTAAGTTGTAAACTACATTATCTAGGTGGGTAACCCTATTATTATAGCATGAAGCAAGTAAATACTTGCCTGAAGAATGCCTCGGGGTCGTACGGCAACAGCGTCGTCGCGAACGCGCGGTACACGCCACGTATCGAATTCCCGCGAGCCTCGATCTTGATGTGGATCTCGCGTCGGGTTGTCCGGAGTCCTTTGCGCAGCCACTAGACGTTGATGGATGTTTGACGATCCACTGCGAGTGTATTGGGGTTGCCGACGGTCGACGGCGTCGCTCCGGCGGCGTGTACAGTGCACACACAGTGAGGACAAGTTAGAAATTTGGGTTTTTTTTTGGAGTTTTTGGAGAAGGAAATAGGTTGGGCAGTGGCCGGGGCTCGTGGTGATGGTGATGATGCTGAGGAGGTGGAGATCGTTGGGAGGCCGGCGATGTGGTGGGGAGTTCGCCGGCGTCGAGAGGCAAGGTGGCCGAGTTAAGTTGAAATGGGTTAGTGTGCAGGTGAGGACTAGTGGGGCTCGGGTGATGAAGGGAGGAGTCGTGGAAGGAGAAGGAGGGGGATTTGAGTGGCTGTCGTCGACGTGGGTCGAGCGACGAGGTGGTACGATCGCCGGCGTGGAGGTGGCAATGGGTTCGAGAGAAAATTTTTGGGTGCTCGGTGGATTTTTGAGCTCGGTGAAAGCAAAGGAGAGAGGTGAGGAGTTTGTGAGTACGAGAGAGTTGAGGGCGACGAGATTGACCACGTGGGGGCAACGGTCGGGCGAAGGCGTGGGCGACGGCGAGGGAGGCGTGTCTCGCGCGCGCGTTACGGGGTTGCCGTTGGGGAAAAATTCAAAAGGAAGATGAACAGTGAGGGCTTTGCACGCGGGCTTGGGTTTATGGGAATGGGCCGGCATAAAAAAAATTCCTTTAAAAAAAATCCTCGTGGGCTGCAAGGGTTTTAAGGAGGGGACGGGCCAAAAATTTTGGTGAGGAAATTAAAGGAAAATGTTTGAAGAAAATTAGTTTGGGCTGAGGAATAATTTGATTGGCCCGGGAAAAGTAAGGAAAATAAAAGGTGGGCTGAAAAATAATACAAAGGGAATTTTATTTAATATAGTGTTAGGATTTTATTGATAAATTTTGGTTTTAAATTTTGGCTTTTAGCTTTTAGGGTTTGGACTATAATTCCAAAAGAGCTGAAAAAATAGGGTTTAAACAACCAACTAAAAATATATGGAGTCAAGAATAAGTTAATCACTAGAATTCAAAAAATAGGAGATTTCATGTAGAAAGGGAACGGGGATTTACATCATACCCCCCTTAACAAAAATTTCGTCCTCGAAATTTAACAAAGATACAAGAGTACAATGTACTAAACAAAAAGATGTGGATAACGATCACGGATGTCTTCCTCCCGCTCCCAGGTGGATTCTCCTGGGGAACGACCGCCCCAAGACACTCGGACTAACGGAATGACCTTATTCTTCAGCACTTTCTCTCTGCGGTCGAGGATGGTAGTAGGCTGCTCCTCGTATGACAGATCGGTCCCCAAAACTAACTCTGAATGGTCCAGAACATGGTTCTCATCTCGAACGTAACGCCGCAACTGTGACACGTGAAAGGTATTGTGCACACCAGCTAGCGATGGAGGCAAGGCCAATCGATAGGCCACCTCTCCTACTCGCTCTAGCACCTCAAAAGGTCCGATAAAACGGGGACTAAGCTTTCCCCGACTCCCGAATCTGATAACTCCACGAGTAGGTGAAATCTTCAAGAACACATGATCTCCGACTTCAAAATCAAGTGCCCTTCTGCTGGTATCTGCCCAACTCTTTTGTCGATCCTGAGCCGTCTTAATACGCTGCCTGATCATTTGGACCTTGTCCACTGTCTGAACAATGAGTTCGGGGCCCAGTAATCTTCGTTCTCCCACATCATCCCAACATACTGGGGATCGACACTTCCGCCCATATAGCGCTTCAAAAGGAGCCATCTTAATACTAGCCTGATAACTATTGTTGTAAGAAAACTCGACTAGGTGCAGATGGTCCTCCCAGGAACCCTGAAAGTCCAACATACAGGCTCTCAACATATCTTCGAGTGTCTGAATTGTACGCTCGGATTGTCCATCCGTCTGTGGGTGATAAGCTGTGCTGAATTTGAGGCGGGTTCCCAAACTCTCCTGTAAGCTCTTCCAAAAGTGTGACAAGAATCTCGTGTCCCGGTCTGACACAATGCTGACTGGAACACCGTGAAGTCGCACAATCTCCTGCATATACCTTTCTGCCAGTGATTCTGTCGACTGTCCCACTCGGAAAGGTAGAAAGTGTGCCACCTTTGTGAGGCGATCGACGATAACCCAAATAGCATTATTGCCTCTAGGGCTCCGTGGTAAGGCCGTCACAAAATCCATAGTAATGTGCTCCCACTTCCATTCAGGTATCGGCAATGGTTGTAATAATCCTGCTGTTCTCTGATGTTCCGCCTTCACCTGCTGACATACCAAGCATCTGGATACGAACCTCGCAATCTCCCGCTTCATTCCGTTCCACCAAAAGTGCTGCTTTAGGTCCTGATACATTTTTGTACCTCCTGGATGCATAGAATAAGCTGAACTGTGTGCTTCAGCCAAAACTTCTTCTCGTACATCCCCTTTAGGTACGCAGAGTCTGTTACCGAATCTCAGAGAGCCATCTTCATGTATAATCAAATCCGTTCTCAATCCAGCTTCCACTTGCCCTCTGAACTTTTGTAATCGAGGATCATCCGCTTGTGCAATCTTGATGCGATCCACCAGGGAAGATTGCACCTGTAGTTGCCAAAATTGACTGAGTGCGTTCGGAGTAACGACCTCAAGTTCAAGTCTCTGGAAATCCTCAATAATACTCCTCTGATCGGTCAACATCATGACCGCTGGTTTGCGACTGAGTGCGTCTGGTACAACATTGACCTTCCCCGGGTGATACTGAAGGTCCAAGTCATAATCTGCCATTAGCTCTAGCCATCGGCGCTGCCTCATGTTCAGTTCCTTCTGAGTGAAAACATACTTCAAACTTTTGTGATCGGTGTATACCTCCACTTTTTCTCCTAATAGATAGTGCCTCCAAATCTTCAACGCAAAGACTACCGCAGCTAACTCCAAGTCATGTGTAGGGTAGTTCTTCTCGTGGTTTCTCAATTGTCGAGAGGCGTAAGCAACCACTCGGCCGTGCTGCATCAAAACACAGCCTAAACCCTTCCCTGAGGCATCACTGTGTATCACCAAACCACCGGAATTATCTGGTACTGTAAGTATAGGTGCTGTGGTTAACTTCTGCTTCAGAGTGTCGAATGCCTGAGTGCACTCTTCTGTCCATGTAAACGGCACGTCCTTCCGTGTCAGCCGTGTCAATGGTTCCGCGATCCTTGAGAAATCTTGAACGAATCTCCGATAATAACCTGCCAATCCCAGAAAGCTCCTGATCTCTGCTACTGATTTCGGCGTCGGCCAATCTCTGACAGATTCTATCTTTGCCGGGTCCACTGAGATGCCTTCGCCTGAAACAATATGTCCCAAAAACTGTACCTTGTCGAGCCAGAACTCACACTTGCTTAGCTTCGCATACAGCTTCTCTTCCCGAAGAATTTGTAGAACTGTGCGCAAGTGTTCAGCGTGCTCTTCCCGAGTCTTCGAGTAGACAAGTATGTCGTCAATAAACACAACGACAAATGTGTCCAAGTACTTTGCGAACACCCTGTTCATCAAGTCCATGAATATAGCTGGGGCGTTGGTAACGCCGAACGGCATCACAAGAAACTCGTAATGTCCGTATCGGGTCCTGAAAGCCGTCTTGCATACATCCTCGGCTGCTACTCTGATTTGATGATATCCAGAACGGAGATCCAACTTCGAGAAAACCTTGGCTCCACTTAGCTGATCGAATAGGTCATCGATACGCGGGATTGGGTACTTGTTCTTTATTGTGACCTTGTTCAGCTCCCGGTAATCTATGCACATTCGCAACGATCCATCCTTTTTCTTCACCAATAGAACTGGTGCACCCCACGGTGAAGCGCTTGGCCGAATAAATCCCTTCTCCAATAATTCTTCAACCTGTTTCTTCAATTCCGCCAACTCCACTGGTGCCATTCTGTATGGGGCCCTGGATACTGGGGCTGTACCTGGGATCAAATCGATCGAGAACTCCAAGATTCGAGGGGGTGGTAGACCTGGTAGATCTTCAGGAAATACGTCTAGAAAGTCCCGAACAATTTCTGGGGCTGGGCTCTTATCAATCTCCATAGCTGTCAGTTCCTTAGGCTTTGCTCTGTATTTAGCTGGTTCCAAAGATTCGCTTCCGCCCTCAAAAATAAACTCCGGGTGATTGGGAATGCGGAAGATCACCTTCCTTGCATGACAGTCGATAACTGCATGGAAAGTGCTCATCCAATCCATCCCGAGAATTGCGTCGTAACTGCCTGTCCCAATTAGGAGGAAATTCGCATAGAATTCCCTGCCACACACTACAACCGGGCATAATCTACATTCCCGACTAGATATAATAATGCCATTACCCGTATGAATTTCCCATCCCTTGGTTAGTGGTTCATATGGTATTGAGTGTGTATTGGTGAAATGCTCAGACAAGAAACAATGCGATGCTCCCGAATCAAATAGTACTCTAGCTGGCAATGAATGTACAAGTAGAGTACCTGTGACTACGTCTCCTGATGCCTCTGCCTGCTCGGCGGTCAAGGTGAAAGCCCGTCCCTGACCGCGACCTGTAAATGGCTGTCTCTGTTCCTGCGGCCTCTGCTGTGACGGTCCAGAACCTCTCTGTATTTCTGCTCGCTCAGGACAACTGTCAATCCTGTGCTGACTGGAACCGCAAATCAAACACTGTCCCTTAGCACGGCGACAGTCCTTCTGGGTATGCCCTCCTCTACCGCAATAGCCGCAAGTTACGCCCTTTCTCTGGGGGCGATGCTGTGGTACAAACGGGCGCTTCATCTGAGTTGTCCCTGCTCTGTGAACCGGTATGGCTCCTCGAGAAGGCACGTGGGTACGTGCTGGAACGACTGGGGGTCTCCTGAACTTGTTAATCAATTGCTCCTGAACTCTCGCTGCGTTGAGTACCTGTGCGAAAGTCTGTAGATCTAACGATGCGATCAGCTGCTGCAACTCAAAATCTAACCCCTGAAGGAAACGCCTAGCCCTGGTGACTTCTGATTTGACCATGTATGGAGCAAAGCGGCTCAGACGGTTGAACTCTGCCGCATAAACGTCCACTGGGCGTCCATTCTGCTTCAGAAGAATAAACTTTTCCTCCATTTCTGCCTTGGCTGTGGGAGGAAAATAGTGATCTAAGAAGCACTCCTTAAACTTGTCCCATTCAATCGGCTCTTCAAGTCTGCTTTCTTCTACCGACCACCATGTACGAGCCTCGTCTTCTAATTGTATCTTTATCACATTCACTCTGTCTTCCTCTGGAACCCTGGCGGCTGCCAATAAATTCTCCATGTTTACCAGCCATTGCTCAGCTTCAAGTGGTTCCGCTAGCCCTGTAAACGCAGCTGGGTGTAACCGTCGGAAGTCTGACACAGTACCAGCCCTAGCCTGATAAGCTGGTGGAGTAGCGCCCTCGGGGGCGGTAATAAGTGCGGAGGGTCCTCCTGCAGCGGTAATCGCTCTGAGTCCCTCAGTAAGCAAATCTGTCTTCCTCTCCTGAGCTTCCGCGAGAGTGGTCAGTGCACTGAGTATTCTTTCCGTGCGGTCCTGAGAGCTGGAGTCCGAGGAGGGGTCGTTCGGGGACGTCATATCACTGGAAGATTCAAAAGAATAGGTTCAGATTCAAGGATAGAAATCAAGAATAGTGAAACAAGAATAACGTAATACAGTTTAGTTAATGTCATCCCTTGATACTAAACACAGTCTCTGATACCAACTAAACCATGTCACGCCCCGCTTCCCAAAATACGGAAAACGAGGTACGACTAGGCCAGCCATGCTCCTACGGTCAAGGAATCATCCTGCCGTAGTCACACTTCGGCTTCTAGCACTACATAGTAATCAGTAATTAAAGCACAGTATTAAAGGAATCACATCACTAATTTATTACATTAAAATCCCATTGTTCACAATTTTACAGATAACAAGAACAATAACTAACCAAGTTCGATCTCACAATCTCTTTTATGGGAAGCAGTAAATGAAGAAGGAACACCAACTATATCTCCGTGAACTCGAAGGATAGATCCGTCTCCGGTGCCGGTCCTCGCGCGGAATCTGAGCATGCATACTCAGGTCGTCAGAACGACACAAATAATAATATTATTATAAGCAGATGAAACAGGTAAATGAGGTATTACTGGTATGAGAATAATGCAAGTAAACACTATATCACAGTATGATGCAGAATATGTTAAGTGTCCCTATCGGTCTCTACGTCATGTTTGAAATCACATAGTGGAAGGAGGATCATGTTTAACAGGAGTCTCGTACATACCCGAGACCACGGCCCACACGCCCGGGACATAACCCTGTCAGCCGGATCGCCAGATCCTGTCCTACACGAATAAGTATCACAGTTCGAATGATCATCCTCTAAACACGGTCCCGCTAAATAAGATACTCTTTCCACTTTGATTTCCCCTTTTTCCCCAGGTTACACTATTTAAGATATTGATCTATTTGTGTACGAGTATACCAATGTCACGGTTTCATCACTGTCCACTATATCAATCACTGTCCACTGTACCAATCACTATCACGATTATTCCAGTTTTAAACAACATGTTTGGGGGTATCGATTTTTGTTACAAACGATCGTGTTTTCCAGCGAATTTCTCACACATCATACATCATTAAAAGGGCCAACAGAAGGTATAGGTTGCCGTCAATTTAGACAAATATTTCTATTAGTAACTAACATCGAGCACTTAGGTTTTAACATGTATAGGAAATCGGTAAGTTGTAAACTACATTATCTAGGTGGGTAACCCTATTATTATAGCATGAAGCAAGTAAATACTTGCCTGAAGAATGCCTCGGGGTCGTACGGCAACAGCGTCGTCGCGAACGCGCGGTACACGCCACGTATCGAATTCCCGCGAGCCTCGATCTTGATGTGGATCTCGCGTCGGGTTGTCCGGAGTCCTTTGCGCAGCCACTAGACGTTGATGGATGTTTGACGATCCACTGCGAGTGTATTGGGGTTGCCGACGGTCGACGGCGTCGCTCCGGCGGCGTGTACAGTGCACACACAGTGAGGACAAGTTAGAAATTTGGGTTTTTTTTTGGAGTTTTTGGAGAAGGAAATAGGTTGGGCAGTGGCCGGGGCTCGTGGTGATGGTGATGATGCTGAGGAGGTGGAGATCGTTGGGAGGCCGGCGATGTGGTGGGGAGTTCGCCGGCGTCGAGAGGCAAGGTGGCCGAGTTAAGTTGAAATGGGTTAGTGTGCAGGTGAGGACTAGTGGGGCTCGGGTGATGAAGGAAGGAGTCGTGGAAGGAGAAGGAGGGGGATTTGAGTGGCTGTCGTCGACGTGGGTCGAGCGACGAGGTGGTACGATCGCCGGCGTGGAGGTGGCAATGGGTTCGAGAGAAAATTTTTGGGTGCTCGGTGGATTTTTGAGCTCGGTGAAAGCAAAGGAGAGAGGTGAGGAGTTTGTGAGTACGAGAGAGTTGAGGGCGACGAGATTGACCACGTGGGGGCAACGGTCGGGCGAAGGCGTGGGCGACGGCGAGGGAGGCGTGTCTCGCGCGCGCGTTACGGGGTTGCCGTTGGGGAAAAATTCAAAAGGAAGATGAACAGTGAGGGCTTTGCACGCGGGCTTGGGTTTATGGGAATGGGCCGGCATAAAAAAAATTCCTTTAAAAAAAATCCTCGTGGGCTGCAAGGGTTTTAAGGAGGGGACGGGCCAAAAATTTTGGTGAGGAAATTAAAGGAAAATGTTTGAAGAAAATTAGTTTGGGCTGAGGAATAATTTGATTGGCCCGGGAAAAGTAAGGAAAATAAAAGGTGGGCTGAAAAATAATACAAAGGGAATTTTATTTAATATAGTGTTAGGATTTTATTGATAAATTTTGGTTTTAAATTTTGGCTTTTAGCTTTTAGGGTTTGGACTATAATTCCAAAAGAGCTGAAAAAATAGGGTTTAAACAACCAACTAAAAATATATGGAGTCAAGAATAAGTTAATCACTAGAATTCAAAAAATAGGAGATTTCATGTAGAAAGGGAACGGGGATTTACACTCCGACACGACTTGTACCGCTTTTGGGGGTCTGACTTTCACCAACCCCCTAGGCCCGCCATGCGATACTCATAGACGAACGGACCGGACTGTACGGATATTGTCACTGACAGGCTCAGTTGGGTGTCGGGGTGAGCTTCCTCATCGACGTCCCTTTTGGTCAATAGCTGGTGGCCCGTCACGTATTGGCTTATACCTCTGACGTGCCAGTGGTTAAATCCACAGCCATAGTATTGACGAGTCTTTAGAGTCCACCACACTTTCAGTTACTCAGCTTTCGGGCGAAACGCTGTAGAGGCCGTATGGAGATATGGCAGGGTCCGATCAGATACGTGCGGTATTGCACGGATCAGGATCGAACAGTTTTGTACTAGTGGCCGTATGGATAAATATGGCTGGGTTCGATCAGATACGTGCGGTATTGCACGGATCAGGATCGAACGGTTTTTTACTAGCCGGCTTTGGTTTAAGCCGGTACTAGTTTAGTACAGTGTAGATTTTGTCTCATTGCATTTGTATCCGGACGGAATACAGATGCGGGTGTGTATGCACAGTATTGGGGTTTTCCTGTAATTTATTACGGGACCAGTTTTCTGGAGTTGCCAGTTTGCATTCCGTTCCGGCCGGTTTTCCTTTGTTCTTTCCCGGCCGGACTTTTCCGATGGAGGGGGTTATTTGCAAGTTCGCAAATAACATTTTGAGGAGGGGTTTATTGCATATATATTGATTATGATAGCTTCATATCTTTTGCTCCATACTCTTGCTTTTATGTGAAGTGAAAGGGTATGGGTTAAATAGTAGATTAAGCATGGTTGATGTTCCTTGGATGTGGTCACCATTCTTGTGCTCCTACACTCACCTCCCTTCTTGCTTCATATATTCTTTTCTTCCACCATTTCAAAGAATATAGGTTTTTCATGAGAAGAAAAAGAAAGAGAGAAGAAGAAGAAGAGAGTTTTCCTTCTTGAGAGTTTCATTCTTCTTGATCTCATTTCCATGCTAGAAAAATGCAAGCACCATTTTTCTAGTCTTGATTCCTCCATCATGGCAACTTAACCCCATTGAGTCAAAGCATCTTCTACACTACATTCTACAGCATATCTTGAGCATGTCGAGTTGCCGGCTTCATGCTCGAGTTGCCTCGGTATTGAGGCGGGAGCCCGTAAAAGACGAAGGCGATGTGGTGCCCTTTCCGGCGAGGAGGCGACGATGTGGAGCCAAGACTTTCCGCGGGAGATTGGGATGATGATGAGAAGACCGGAGGACTCGGATCACTCGGTATACTTCTCACCCTATCTCTTGATTGCTAGCGTAGGTTAATGGTTAACGATCCGGGTTTTCTTTGTCCGCGGTAGCGCCGGTTTCCGAGTAAGGAAAAAATTTTGATTCCGCAATTTGGCCTCGAGTAAGACGGCCGGGGCGCTGCCGTGGCGCAACAGAGAGATTGTCCTTTTCCTTTTAAGGGGGACCCCGTCCTCGCCCCGCCTCCGTCTCCCGTCTGGGGCTCGGATGACCGCGGGCGCCTCTGACTGCCGCAGGAAAAATCCCCAGGAGCCGCTAACGAGGCGGACGACCCTGTCGCCAGTAGAACATTCGACGCAGAACCTGGGCCAGCCAGGGGCACGGTCGCGTCGCGGGCCTCCCTCCGGAATGAGCGACCCGCAGAATGGGAACGAACCATGTATCCCCAAGAAAAGGAGCGCCGAGCAGCCAAAACTTAGAAGAAAGGTGAGATGAATGGTTAAAGGCCATGGAACAGGCCCCACTCCCTATTTATCACCATGAGCAACCTCATCCAACTGTGCCCTTCGTCTCCCGCCAAAACGCCTCCTCGCGTCCAAACGGTTCAGATTGTTCCACATGTCGTTCCAACACTGGACCGCATCCTTTCAGGCGTCGCAGGTCTACGCACGTCGCGTCAGCCAACCGACGCTTGACACGTAGACCATCACTCCAAAGGCAAGATACATGAACTGGCGCACCCTCCTTAAATGCAGAGACCTCGCCCTGATTCGCTAACGGAAAAGACAGCTCACAGCCCGGGGACGCGTCCCGACGAAATCTTAGGAGGGAGCTCGCCCCGACGAAATCTTAGGAGGGAGCTCGTCCAGGGCGGCCCGGCAGTCCACTCCTGACCCGACCCGCTAGCTGGTCGGGACAAGAGTGGGGATCTAGTGATAATGCTCGATATTGGCAATCCCCACGATCAGGACACATGGCGGATGACACGTCCCAGAATTCAAAAGAAAGGGCCCATAAAGGTCGATCGGCCACCCCTGTACCTGACCTGCCAGCACAAGCTAGCCCTCCTCGGGGCTCCCCGCAGATTGGCCTCCTCGGTCCCTCAGCTCGCCCTGAGCCGCCACAAGACCAAGTCTCCTCGGCCTTCTCGCTCGTCCCCGAACCCCTTGCCGAGGCCGTCTTCCTCGAACATCCGACCAGTTCCGTCGCTCACAGGCGTAACCACAGCTCCGTGAATCTCGCCATGCGCGGATTCTCCACCAGCAACATCCCACGTTCCATGCCTTCACAATCCCCATTCATGGGTGATCCGCTCTCTATGCGGGCATGGCGTCGAGAGCCTAACTGCCGGCGAGATTCTCGTGGTGCTGCCGCATGCCTCTACCACTATATAAACCCCCATCACAGAAGGGTCAAGTAAGCCATTTTTACTCTACTTAGCCGTTACGCTGCTCGGATCTAGTACTAACTTGATCGTCGGAGGGTCCTCGGTGGTATCAAACCATCCCGGGACTTCTTTGCAGGTACTTGGCGTCCAACTCCTCCAATCACCAAATCTCCTCAAAACCCATTGAGACCCACACACAACAGGGGATTCCCTCCAGAATCCACCGGGAGATCGACGGAAGACAACATCTGAAGGAGATCTGACCTCCATCAAGTAGAGAATTTACCTTTGACCAACACTGCACTTGGAGTCAAGATAATTTGAAATCAATTAAATTTGACCCCATGATTAATTTGAGTTTCCATATTCACCCAGAGGAAAGATACATGCATTTTACCATTTGCATACATTATTGCTTCATCCATTCATATCTATGAATCATCTTTGTATATGCTATGAGATATAAAGAAAAGCTTTCTAATAATACCAAATATCAATAAATGCATGGATTAATGTATACTAAGAAAGAGTTTGAATGTACATTCTTGATTCATTCATATTATCTAAATAAAATAGGCTACATGATGTGCTAATTAAAAGCTTACTAATATTACCAATTTTCAACCAATGAAAGAATGAATATAGCATTTATGAAGAAAGATTTAGCTTGCAAATCATTGCCTATATAACGAGGGAGGACATGTGAGATTTTACAACGATGTTTCACCATGACATTATTAAACGTAGAAAAAACATTTCTCAGGGCATTCTATTATGAGGACCAAGATCTGATCCAGTTGGAGAATATATTTCGAGGCATTACTCCCGGTAAGTTTTCCTCTATTCTCTGTCTTTTTATTTTTGTGAAGTTCTCTTTGTTATATTATAGCTGGTTAAATTTTAGTTTCACCCACCCAAAAAAAAAATTTATCCTTTATATTTAGTTTCTGCCCAGCAATACTACTAGAAAATTGGTTAAGAATGTGGACGGTACTTATGACAATTTTATTTATGACTAATTTACTTTAAGTTTCCCTTAGTTATGAGCATTTTTAAGTTAACTGCCTAATTTTTTTTATTATTAAGTACAGAAACCTTCCATAAAAGTGTTGCGGTACAAAAAGAAAAGTCCCTTAAAGTGATACGATTAAGGGTATTTTAATGAAAATCTCCTTAAAACCAAACCTCAAGAGATCTGTAATAAATAAAAAAAACAAAACCCTGTGGCTGTTAACGGAAAACTGGTCATACTTGATGATAGTATTGTGTAATTTAGCCTTTTTATTTTATGGATCAATGATAACAAATAAAATTCTTAGATGCCTAGATGTCTTATATTTTATTTATGCAGACAACTATTCATATTCAAACCTTAACCATCTAGTCCGTGTTTTAAAAGTATGAAGAGGCGCTTAAGGCATGAAACTCCATGACTTTTGAGAATTCCACAACAATCTTCTTTTGCGTAATTCTATATGTACATTATTTTCATTTATAAATATTTGACACATTAAAAAAAAGGTAAAAATGTAGCTGTGCACTTAAGCTTGGCAATGAAGTGCACACCCATTTTATTATTTGGATGCGTCCTGCCTTTTAAGTTACGGCGAGACCCAAAACAGTAAACTGAGCGTGCATTCACAGCTGCTGTGATGTCCACATCCACGTTAACCTCTTAAAAAAAAATTCATTTTCAGAAATATATATAAAATGTTTGGTGTTCCTGAGAGTTGGATCTTCTTGGCAGGATTGGACTCCACATGCTGAGAAGTACACCATTTGGGGTTTAAAGAACTCTTGGTAATTTATTGCTTAAACTTTTGATATGCTTGCATATTCCGGAATGCTGTTATGAATTTCATGCACTTATGAATTTCTTCTTGTTTTGCCTACAGATTGTTAAGATGCTTCAAGAACACCCCCCCCCCCCCCCCCCCCGCGAGATGTGGATTAAATGGAAAGTCAAGCAGATGATTTCCTTAAATGGGTTTTCTTATAACAAATTTGTCGCTATCATTTCTTGTAAAGCAGCAACATTTTTGCACTTGTTGCTTTCTACTGTTCAATCGAGGACATGTTCATGAATCCATGCTTTTCCTCGGAAAAAAAAATGATGTAATTAATATTATTTTCATTTTCTTCTGTGTTGCTCTTCTACTATTGCATTTCAGATCAAGACTAGCTCTACTGACTCATACAATTTATTATGGATATAACTTTCTGGTTCCATTTTGTAGGAGCATTTTATTTGAGGTTGGATGCCAATAGATAGTTTCCTAGACCCAAGCATGAATTTAATCTATTAGTTCTTTTGCTCTGAGTATTATGGTACATGTGTTTAAATATATCGAAGAACAAGAAATCTAGTTTGATTGGATGTACTCCTGTTTATTAATGGTTTGCAAATTTAGATATACTTATCTCTGTTTAGGCTCATTAAACATGTCATTTAAAAGGCATTTTGGGACCATAGAATGTATAGTTATAATATTGAAGAAATGTAAAGAAGATTTATATTTTAAAAAAAAAGTATCCATCTCTGCCATCATAACTGGATTGTAAGAGGGGCCAACACGACATTTTCTCAATTTTTTACATAAAAAGTAAAGAAATTTAAAAACTATCATGTTCTTATAAATTCTAAAGATGCCATTCCTCCCTCTCTCTCTCTCTCACACACACACAACTAACAAAAAAGTGTTTGGGCCGAAATTTATATTGCCGAAGTCAAAAAGTCAAAATCAACAGGGTCAAAATCAATCCAAGCCCAGTCAACCGGGGGTCAAGACCAAGTAAGTGGGTCCAAGCCCAAATTGCTTCAAGTCCGAGAAAAGCCGGCCAGCCATCAAGAAAAGAGAGAAAGAAAAGAAGGAGAAATTTGTAATAAATAAATTTTGTATGCAAATAAATGTGAAAATGTAATGTTAACAGGCAAAAAGCCAATTTGTTGTAAAATTCATGGCTCATGTGCAAAAAAGTGTGTACATGGACATGGGAGATGCCAAACGCCAATTATGTAAAACCCAAAAGGCTAAATGCAAAGTGTAAGGCTATAAGTAACCAATCAAAACAAGAAATGATAAGTTTTTCCATTTCCTCCCTCGTCTCTCTTTCTTCTTCATCTTCTCTAAAATAAATCAAGAGGAAAAATCTTTCTTTTCAAAAAATAAATAGAATAAAGCCACGAGCCCATTGAAAAAGATGACCAATATTCCAACAAATACCAAAAAGGAGAGTTTTTAAGCCTCCTCTTTCCTCCTCAGGAAGCAAAAAGGAAAGAGGAAAAAGACGGAGAATCCATCTCTCAAAACATCCTTTTTGAGAGATCCAAGACCGAAAAGAGGGAAAAAGAACCCCTTCTCCATCATTCAAGATCCACAACTCAAGTTCTCAAGAATTAAGAGTCCTCTTTTGACAAAATAAGGAGGACATTAAGGGTGACCCTATCAAAGAGATGGCCTTTGGGCTTCTCTCTTGGGAAAACCCTCAGGGATGCGGATTTCGGTCTGTACTCCTCTTTCTTGAATGCATATCCCCAACCGTGCTTCACAAATACGGAAATATAAGCTTCGGCCTATATTTCACCAAACGAAAAACAACAAAATCTAGCGGTTATGCTGCCAAATTTTCATCAAAATCCCCACACTTATCTTCTTTAGAAAACTAAATAAGCAAATAAAAAATAGTAAAATAAAAAAACAAAACAGGACCCGGCGAGGGGCACCCCTTCGAATGCCGCCGCCGAAAACTCCAAGGAGGGGCGCCCGGACTTGGCTTTCGCCCTCCCATCCCCACCCCCCAAAAGGGGGGAGTCGGCCTCGGTCATCCTAAGGAGGGAAGCGACCCCCCTAAAGAGGGGGGCCAGCGCTGCCCGTCCTAATCCTATCAAAGGGGGGAGTCGGCCCCCGGTCTGTCACGCTCCGCTTCCCAAAATACGTAAACACGGCACGTGACAGAGCCAACCATGCTACTTATGGATATGAAAAATCCCTCCATAGTCACATTACGGCTGTCAATCGGATATCAAGAACAATAAATAAAATCTAGTTAACACATGTCGATTTGCCACAATAAATAAAATCAAGAAATGCATATAGCGGAAACGAATCAAGATCAAATAAATAACAATCTCTGAATCACGTCCTTTATGGGCTCATATCGATAAAAATAAAACAACGGAAAATAAAAGAAACTAAGCATCTCTAAACTAAACATCTAGCTCCCCATTGCTCGGTTTGCTTGCTAAAATACTCCTGATCTGCCTGCGATAATGTCAAAAGAACTGGGCCATGCAAAACCTGTTAGTTATATGTATGCCCTAGAGGCCATTACTGTACATTGGATGTATATTGTAGTGGATGCTTGGACATATATAGGGAGGACTTTCTTGCTCGACATGATAGTATGCTATCTGGTTGATCTTTACCTTAACGTGTATACTGTTTGTCTCTCTGTTACATGTTGGTAAAGCCCTTAGGATGTGTACTTGACTACCTGGACTATGATGCAGATCATACTAGTGGGGACAGATAGTCTATAAGTACATCCTTCAAAGTCCCTAGTCGTGGGTGTATCGAGACGGGGCATCGATATACCAGAGTAGACTAGCGTATACCTTCTCGACCCATACAGATGGGCGATGGATGATCCCATATCCATTGGTGTTTGACATCAGAGATGATATACGGGTGCTCAGTAGAGACTGGGTACACTGGACGGACTCGCCGAGAACTCCCAGATGGTATTATACCTCACGTCAGATGGCAGTTCTCTGGTGACACTAGTACAGAGTAGTCTGTTGACCCGAGATCGTCATAGAGTCTTGTGTGGTTCCCACTGTGCTTTGATTTCCATCTTACCACGTCCAAGAGGGCGTGCAAAACGGTGGTTTTTGGGTACAGTCCCGAGTCACATGGAGGCAATGAGCGATAGGAGGGGATTCATCTCTCCCGGTATAGGGGGTTGATGTTGCGCTGTGTTCGATTGGCTATAACAGGAAATCCCTGGCCAGGGTTGCTGAGATTTACTGGTAAGTGTTACCAGTAGTTTCTCGAAGTGTTATAGACCTCATATCGACACGACTTATCGAGCTATTGGGGTCTGACGTTTACCACCCCTAGGCGAGATATGCGACATATCAGACGATCAGACCGGACTGTACGGTAGTGTTACTGGTTGGATTCACAGGAGTGTGAGCGGGCTTGCTCGTCGATCTTCTGATCGCTCAATACCCGGGTGGCCGTTACGTTTAGCAGACCGCTTGCGGCTTGTGGGTGCTTGATACGATCATCATCTGCTGCCGGCGTATTGACGAGTCTTTAGAGTCCTACACAGAGGTTTCCTGGTTCAAGCGAAACGAAATATGAGCGCATATGAGATATGTGCGGGACCGAGAATAATGCGTGTATGTGATACCGTATTCCATTCTCGCGATGAATGTATCGATTAGGTTATATGCGATATACCCTAGTTGTCGAATCAAGGATTGATTCGATAAACCGATACATTGGATACTAGTCGGTTATATGTGATATGACCGGATCGTTAAATCAAGTGTTGATTTAATGATTTAATGTATAATTATATATTTGATATATTACTTTGCATTAACTAGTATCGGTTCACTTTAAATGGATTTTCTCACTCGGGTGTGCGCATTGCATATGCGATATGATTTTGTGCACATGATTGTATCATGTTTGATGATACATGCTTTTTGGTTAAGTGTAAAGTATTAAACTATGGTTAAGTGGATGATTAGGGTTTTTACTTATTCTTTTATTCATTTATTTGTTTATACATTTTGGAAAATAAATGGAAAAGAGAAAATAATGGTGGCTTTTTTTGTTGTTTATTTGAAGCTTCATGAAACCTTGACCTAGTCCACCATTTTTGTCTCATCCTAAACCCTAACCATTCCATTTAACCATGATTCATTCTCTACACTAAACCATGGTTTGAATATGATAAGGTTTGATTTTCTTTTCCTTTTTTAATCAACACTTATTATATTCATCATCTTCTTCTTCTTCTTCACTTCAAGAAGAAAGCTTGCTACTCCAATGGCAAGTGATGAAAAATAGTGAGAAATCCAAAACTAAAGTCTACCCACTTCCTATTTCTTCATCCTCTACCTCTTGCCAAGTAGTAGAGTGTGTTTCCTTCACAAGTTTTCATGGCTTGGTGAAGGTGGAGCTTGATCTAGCGATGTCTCGACGTAGATCATCTTCGGCATGGACATCGACGACCTAGCTCGCCATTTCTCCGACGAAGCCGACGCTAGAGCCCGGGAATTCATTTGGACAGTGGAGAGGACTTCATTGCAGAGCCGTGGAGGTGGAGCACCGGATCTACAAAGGTTGTATTTCCGTATTCTTGTAGTTAAGTGTTAACTTGTTTGCTTTTTCGCCTAAACATCTAGCCAACGATCCGTAGTTTAGGGTTTCTCGGCACCGTAAAATTTGAAATTGGCATGGTTGATACCTTGTGAGACCTCTTGAGAGTGCCTAGGAACCCTACAGTGGTATCAGAGCCTAGCTAGAGCCTTAGGCGAAGTCTAGACACAATTTGAAGTCCGAACGAACCGAAACCCAACCCCAAAAATTGCTCTCTGTACTTTTTCTAAAATCGTGGATTTTTCAAGATTAAAAATTACTAAAAAATTCAGCAGGGAAATCTAAGATTACGATGCAAAAATTATTTCATGAACAGTAAATTTCGCGGCGGAACCGCGGCAGAAGCATGGCTTCTGCGACGGTTCCGCGGCCCCTTGATGACGTCAGCCCTGTTCCTTTGCACAGTAATTCCTAGTTCACTGTACTGAGTTTTATGGGAATTTTTAATTTTTTTTCCAGAGTTGAATTTTCTGGGGTTGTTTTGGGGATTCGGTGTTTCGATCGGAGTATCAGATTTTGTCTATGTGGCTTTCCGGATATAAATACCCAATTTTTCCCTGCCGGGAAATTTCCAAGGGTTGGATTTTTCCGTAGTTTAACGACGTTCTAAGTAGTGCAAGTAACGGGATGGTCCCTCTAGAAGACAACAAACCTTAACTCGATTATGTGACCGTCTTGAACTGCCCTTTGAACCTTAGGGTTTGGGGCAGTACGGCGTGCCACATGTGAGGCGTTGGCTTGACCCTTCTACGGCTGGACCGTTGGTACTGAGGCACGAACTGAATGTTGTTAGACTTATTTCATGTGTTGATTTGTATTGGAAAACTTGGGTGTTCGATTGTTCGATCGGAAAGTTTAACATTTTCTAGTTATCTGGAAAGGGATACAATAATTGGAATTCACAATTAGTTATGAGATAACTAAATGAATGTTATAAACATAGCAGTTTAGTCTCACTTGATCGGTTGCCACGGAATTTTGATGCGATCAAAAGTCCGTCGCAATCACGTAGCGTACGCGGATACTCGCCGGGTAAACTTAATAGACAGCCTCACTCCATAGCCTCGACCAAGTGACTGGAGGAGAACCCCGTCGCCGAAAGCATCCGTTCGGGTGCTCGCGGTAGCGGTGTTCCGCCTTGGTGCACTTCGTCGACGGCGTCGGGGGTGCGGCCGTCTACTGAAGTTTGCGACGAGCATTCGATCAGGATGTCGGGAATCTTGTTGAATTGCCCTACTCGATATTGAAAAGTGTTTTCGATAATGAGACTGAAATGCGGGGTTTATAATTGTTAGGCATGTGATGTCTAAGTAATTCATTTGGTCAGGCATGCGATGTCTGAGGTGGTTGCGGATTCCAACTGTTGTAGTTTTACACTTTCTTTTCTGTGACCGTAAGTGTAATATGTGATATCGCCGGTTTCGTTGCTATATGTCAACGACAATTGGGATGCGCATATTTACTTACGTTGATGACATGTGATGTTATGTGTTGCTGAATATGTTATATTGGATCGTCGTGTTTGAATAGCCGGGGGTTTTTATGTGAGATGAGTGTTTTTCATTTTCATTCATGTAAAAACTTGTATGTAATATTCTTTTATTGGGGCGCTTCCAGGTTGCGGAAGATGTCACCGTTTGTATATTATTTACTTTTCCGCACTAGGATAGACCCAAGGAGGGGAGCACAAGTAACCGGGTTCTGGAGTCCAGTGGGAGACCAACTCGAGGAGTCGAGTCCGGGTCTCCTAACTCTAGAATTGGTAGGGTTGCTTGCCGCTCTCGTAGGGGTCTAGGGGTGTGGGTTTGGCTATTCATCACGACCGTGGAATCCGTGTTTTATACAGTCTCATATTGAAAACACAGACGTCCTAGTATATCCAATGTTTCATATGTTTCTTCTGCTGCGATATCTGTGATGTGATCATGTGATGTTCTGTGATAGATACAGTATATAGTATATATGATATATTATATAGATGTTACTTATGTTTTACACCCGCGCTGGCCCTGCCCTGCTCTGCCGTTAGTTACCTAACCTAACGGTGCATGAGGGGACATCGAGGCGAATGCGGATGGCATAAGTGTACGTCATATCTATCTGTGATGTTTAGGTATTTAAATGATGGGACTTCATTAATGTGATTAATGAAATAAAAGAAACCTAAGATGTTGTAGAATCGAATTTCAAAATAAAACAGGTAGCTACAGTTCTTGCTTTGCACAGAGGTATATATGATATATCCTGCACCTTATTCGATAAGGAAAGGACCGAGATCCCTTCACCGGGAGTGACTCCTTTAGCAATAACTGGCAGATGCTACACACTCGGTTTGTCTTTTGATTGCTTTTAAGTGTTTTTGCTTTGCATAGCGATATATATGATATATCCCGCACCTCATTCGATGAGGAAAGGACCGACGATCCCTTCACCGGGAGTGACTCCTTTAGCAAAACTAGAAAAGCCTCAAAAACACTCCATTTCAAAATTCATTCGATCCTACAACGATATCAAGTTCATTACGCAATAGGTTTTCAGAAAAACCTGTCGTAGCCCTCCGTCATTTCAGATAAGTAGTAGTTAGTATTCGTGCTGCGTTTGTTGGCCTTTGTCAAGGCGCAGTGTGCGGTAGCTAACTGGTGCTTATCTGCTTATGCATATGATGCAGATTGGATTAGGGTAGTCGTGCGACCTTGTTGGCCTTTGTCAAGGGCCGTGCGGGTGGGTTTATTTCGATCAAGAAATGACGGGTTGAACTTGACTAGCATCCTATGGTTTGTTGGCCTTTGTCAAGGTCATAGGAGGTTAGGGGCAAAATATTATCGGGAATTTCAAGTGTTGAAATTTGCAATGAGATTGCATACCTTCTATGTGATAGTTGGATCCCGATACCCGCTGCGAGTAAGTGTTACTCCTGGGAGAGTTTAATACATTACAATTAGCCGATCAAGTAGGTGTCTAGAAAGGTGTTAACGGGGTTACACCTCTGGGAAAACGAGGTTTACATTAATTAGGTTCGTGCGAAAGCACGGGGGACCTCCCTCAAAGTACCGACACTGGCCTGGCTGAAAGATTGGAGAACTTGTAGTGTGTAATTAATCCCGGCTAGTCTTTCCATTTAGGGTTTGAAGGAAGATTTGATAAAAAGCAGTGGGAGCCATCCTGATTAGATAAAATAAAAACCAATCTATTCTTGACAGAGCGCACGCTGAGTGTTTTCTTCTCTCTCTCTCCAGGTAGCGACCATATCACGCCTTAATCAAGATAATAATACGGAATATTGACCGAACCCGCTTGTTATACTGAGCTGGGGAACGTTGGTCCCGCTCCAACTTATAATTGTTATAAGACAGAGCAGGAAATAGGGGATTACCAGAATTCCCGTGCCGCCCAAACGAAGAGAGTGCATGCTGATGCATCATCTTCGGGTGTGTTCATTACAGAGAACTGTTTCTCAGTATCCTTTACGTCCTGGGTATGTGATACCAGATCAGAATTCCAGATATGTAATATGTTACATAGGGCTACAGAAAGGTAGAGAACCGAGAACGGGTGATAAGTTTCATGAGGCAGAAAACGGGGCAAGTGTTGCAGCCAAGTCTGTTGGTCACTGTCACCCTGTATTACCAATACATTGATTCTGAACGAATGTTATTAGATACCGAACCTGATATACAAAATCATATCACTCTCTTTAATAGTAAAGAAATGATAAAATTTTGTATTGTTGGATAATGTTTTGAACATTTCCTATATCAAAAGTTGATCGGTTCAGGCACGTTATCTAAAAGCATTGATGTTCTAAATCAAACAACAGTTCTTAGTATACAGAACACACACAAGAGGAAGAGTTCAGAACTGAACGAATCCTTCTTGAGGTATTGTAGACTAGGTCAGATCAATGTGACCCGACTAGCTAGAGTTACATAAAGATGCATATTTAAATCAGTTTGAATTTACATCTTGTGAAACTTGCCAGTCATGTCACAGAGATAAGATGACCACAGCTCTGTTTATTGGAAACAGAGAAAGAGTTAGTAAACTCTTGGGATGATACATGTTGATGTATGTAAGGTCCCCTGTCTACACATGCCAAGACCGGTTCTTTTACTTCATTACATTCTCTGATGATCTCTCAAGATTCAGACATACATTCCTGTTGAAACATAAGTCCGAACCTTTTGAGATATTCACAGAATATAAGTTAGAAGTAGAGAACCAATACGGGTAAAAGTGTTATGTCCTTTGATGAGATCAAGGAGGAGAATACTTTAGAACGGAATTCCTGGATTATTCTAAAGGAGAATGAGATTCTCTCTCAGCATTACTCCTCCGTATACACCATTGCACGATGGTATGTCGGGGCGGAGCAGATACACCCTATTTGATATGGTGTGCTCTATGATGAGTACTACTGAGTTACCTTTTTCCTTAAGGGGGTTATGCACTTGAGAAGTTGCATACCTATTGAATAGGGTTTCAATCAAATCAGTTGCCTACCGCTTCATATGTGATATGGAATGGGAAGAGCCCATGTCTTAAGTTAGTTAAGATTTGGGGTTGTCCGGCCTATGTCTAAAAGCATGATCCGGACAAGCTCGAGGCAAAGTCTGTAATGTAGAACTGGAAAGGTTCCAGCTATACAAAATACAACAGATGATTTGGTACAACCAAAGGATTCAGTAGATGCCAACGAACCTCAGCCTCTCCGCCGATCTAGTAGGGTTCCTCACCCACCTGAGAGATACTTCGGTTTCTCTATGACAGTGGGAGCGAGGAATGCATCATGAGATGATGACCCAACTAGTTTCGAACTGGCCATCAGGAGTATGACTCTGTAAGAATGGCTGGATGCTTAGTGATCTGAGATGGAATCCTTATACACCAACAAAGTATGGACTTTGGTTGCTATATCTGACGGGTTAAATCCCCATCAGGAGCAAGTATATCTTGAGAAGATTACTTGGTGTAGATGGAAAGGTTGAGACTTTCAAAGCTGGACTTGTTAAAGGTTTTCGTCATCGACCAAGCGTGGATAATGATGAAACCTTTTCAAGTAGCTATGCTTAAGTCCATCCAGATCCTACTTGTCACGGCTACATACCATGACTGCGATATCTGGTGGTTGGGTGTCTTGACTGCTTTTCTAAATGATGATTTAGAAGAGAGCGTCTATAAGTACACAGCCAGAGGGCTTCGTAGACAGTGGGAGCAGCGGAAACGTGTGCAAGATGCTTTATTTGATAAAGCAGGCATCGCGGAGTTGGAACATCTGTTTTGATGAATTAGTCAAAGAGTTTGACATCATCAAAATGGTAGATGAACCTTGTATAAACAAAAAGGTAGTAGGGAGTATGGTAGTGATCCTCGTAGAGTACGTGGATGACATACTCTTGATAAGAAAAGAGTTTCTTATGCTACGCTCGGTCAATCTCCGCTTATCACTAGGATTCTCCATATAGGATCAAAGTGATACCTACTAAATACTGGATTTTGGATCTATGAGATAGATTTAATTGGATGTTAGGATTCTCACTAGTTGTAGTGAGATGGTATCAATTGATCCTGGGAAGAATCACTGGAAGTGTTCCAGGGTGATAAAGACGACTGAGTGTCAGTCACAGGCATTGTCTTTACCCTCAGTAAAGGGACGGTATGTTGGAAGAGTTCCAAGCTAGATACCGTGACAAACTAGACGATAAAGGCAAGATACATCGCTACTTAAGATGCTACCCTAGAGGCTGTTTGGGTGTATATTGGTTCATGAGATGAACTATGTTCCTACCATTGTGAGACAATGGAGTTGTGGCTTATGCCAAGGAACGCCGGTCCCATCAGTGATCCAGACTTATTCTAAGGCAGTATCACCTGATCAAGGAGATGGTTGATCTCCAGGGTGATCGAGGTTTGGAGAGTAGACTCAGAGGACAACACAGCGGATCCACTCACAAAGGCCTGTTCCCAGAGAGAGACTTTTATGGGATGGTTGAGTATGAGATACTACAACCACTGCTACAGATGGCCCTAGTGCAAGTGGGAGATTGTTAGTTATATGTATGCCCTAGAGGCCATTACTGTACATTGGATGTATATTGTAGTGGATGCTTGGACATATATAGGGAGGACTTTCTTGCTCGACATGATAGTATGCTATCTGGTTGATCTTTACCTTAACGTGTATACTGTTTGTCTCTCTGTTACATGTTGGTAAAGCCCTTAGGATGTGTACTTGACTACCTGGACTATGATGCAGATCATACTAGTGGGGACAGATAGTCTATAAGTACATCCTTCAAAGTCCCTAGTCGTGGGTGTATCGAGACGGGGCATCGATATAACAGAGTAGACTAGCGTATACCTTCTCGACCCATACAGATGGGCGATGGATGATCCCATATCCATTGGTGTTTGACATCAGAGATGATATACGGGTGCTCAGTAGAGACTGGGTACACTGGACGGACTCGCCGAGAACTCCCAGATGGTATTATACCTCACGTCAGATGGCAGTTCTCTGGTGACACTGGTACAGAGTAGTCCGTTGACCCGAGATCGTCATAGAGTCTTGTGTGGTTCCCACTGTGCTTTGATTTCCATCTTACCACGTCCAAGAGGGCGTGCAAAACGGTGGTTTTTGGGTACAGTCCCGAGTCACATGGAGGCAATGAGCGATAGGAGGGGATTCGTCTCTCCCGGTATAGGGGGTTGATGTTGCGCTGTGTTCGATTGGCTATAACAGGAAATCCCTGGCCAGGGTTGCTGAGATTTACTGGTAAGTGTTACCAGTAGTTTCTCGAAGTGTTATAGACCTCATATCGACACGACTTATCGAGCTATTGGGGTCTGACGTTTACCACCCCTAGGCGAGATATACGACATATCAGACGATAAGACCGGACTGTACGGTAGTGTTACTGGTTGGATTCACAGGAGTGTGAGCGGGCTTGCTCGTCGATCTTCTGATCGCTCAATACCCGGGTGGCCGTTACGTTTAGCAGACCGCTTGCGGCTTGTGGGTGCTTGATACGATCATCATCTGCTGCCGGCGTATTGACGAGTCTTTAGAGTCCTACACAGAGGTTTCCTGGTTCAAGCGAAACGAAATAGGAGCGCATATGAGATATGTACGGGACCGAGAATAATGCGTGTATGTGATACCGTATTCCATTCTCGCGATGAATGTATCGATTAGGTTATATGCGATATACCCTAGTTGTCGAATCAAGGATTGATTCGATAAACCGATACATTGGATACTAGTCGGTTATATGTGATATGACCGGATCGTTAAATCAAGTGTTGATTTAATGATTTAATGTATAATTATATATTTGATATATTACTTTGCATTAACTAGTATCGGTTCACTTTAAATGGATTTTCTCACTCGGGTGTGCGCATTGCATATGCGATATGATTTTGTGCACATGATTGTATCATGTTTGATGATACATGCTTTTTGGTTAAGTGTAAAGTATTAAACTATGGTTAAGTGGATGATTAGGGTTTTTACTTATTCTTTTATTCATTTATTTGTTTATACATTTTGGAAAATAAATGGAAAAGAGAAAATAATGGTGGCTTTTTTGGTTGTTTATTTGAAGCTTCATGAAACCTTGACCTAGTCCACCATTTTTGTCTCATCCTAAACCCTAACCATTCCATTTAACCATGATTCATTCTCTACACTAAACCATGGTTTGAATATGATAAGGTTTGATTTTCTTTTTCTTTTTTAATCAACACTTATTATATTCATCATCTTCTTCTTCTTCTTCACTTCAAGAAGAAAGCTTGCTACTCCAATGGCAAGTAATGAAAACTAGTGAGAAATCCAAAACTAAAGTCTACCCACTTCCTATTTCTTCATCCTCTACCTCTTGCCAAGTAGTAGAGTGTGTTTCCTTCACAAGTTTTCATGGCTTGGTGAATGTGGAGCTTGATCTAGCGATGTCTCGACGTAGATCATCTTCGGCATGGACATCGACGACCTAGCTCGCCATTTCTCCGACGAAGCCGACGCTAGAGCCCGGGAATTCATTTGGACAGCGGAGAGGACTTCATTGCGGAGCCGTGGAGGTGGAGCACCGGATCTACAAAGGTTGTATTTCCGTATTCTTGTAGTTAAGTGTTAACTAGTTTGCTTTTTCGCCTAAACATCTAGCCAACGATCCGTAGTTTAGGGTTTCTCGGCACCGTAAAATTTGAAATTGGCATGGTTGATGCCTTGTGAGACCTCTTGAGAGTGCCTAGAAACCCTACAACCCAGACGTCAGTGCGTCATAATATCAAACAAATAGTAATAACCAGGATAGGATGATATGATTAAATATGAATGTAAATAATGAACACATGTATAAAACAGTGTGCAGTATATATGTGATATGTGTCCTAAAGTCTGTGCTTCTAGATTATCTATTCTACCAGTCTTTGAAATCAATTTAGTGGAACCGTCGATGTAACTCAATAGTATCCCGTGCGTGCCCAGGACCACGGTCAAGATTCTCGGGCTGAATCCGAGACGTTCCGCTAAGAAGTAAACAGATAATATGTACAGATGAATGATATCAGCAGCATTATTCTGGAGCTGGCCGAGCCTGTAAATATTGATCAGTATCGAACTGTTGAATTACAAGTCAGGTTTCATTATTGATTTGCCCTTACCCCCAAGGTTTTGTGTTCAAATAGGATATTGATGATATAAATCTAATGCCAACACAGGATCAAGCATGTACAACTCTTATCTATGTATACAACAAGTCACGTCCATTTGGATAACAAGTCAGGATTGTCGGCATTAGTATTAAGATCCAAGTAACAAGTCTGGTAGTGGGTCGTGAACATGTGATGCAATGTATTTTAACCAGAATAGACACCAAATGAAAAACTGTAACCGATATCTAAACACGGTAACCACGATTAATACCAGGATGTATATGTATCTGTTAGTGATGTATGCCCTAAAGGATATTATTGTATCATACTGGTTTGTATATTACTTAATGGAAGCTTGGGATATTCACAGTTGTATTGACAGTCTTGCTCAAAATGGTAGTATGCTACTTGGTTTGTTTCTACTTCAATATGTGCATGTGTTTTAGCATATCGCTTATACATATTAGTAGAGCCCTTAGGATCTTTGCTTGATTACCAGCATTGTGATGGCAGTCACACTAGTGGGGGCTGGGTAGTTTATAAGCACATCCTTATATAGGTCCCTAGTCGTAGGATTATCGAGACGGGGCATCAATACTCCAGAGTAGACTAGTGTAACGCTTCTCATCCCAGCAGGGGAGATGGTTTGTCCTACGGCCATTAGTACGTCGTACTGGAGATAGTATGCATGTGCTCATTAGGTTATGAGTACACCGGACATGACTCGTCGGAAACTGCTGATGGGTATTATACCTATCGTCGGGTAGCATTTCCCATGTGACATGAGTACAGCTTAGTCCGTCGACTTGACACTGCTACTTCGCCTCGAGTGTGTTCAAACTGTACTTCAATTACTATCCTACCACGGCTTAAAGGAGTCGTGCAAACAGGTAGTAGTTGGGTGCAGTCCCGAAGCACTTGGAGGCAGTGGCGGTTAGATAGGATTCGTCTCTCCCGGTATTAGGGGTTGATACCGCGCAGTGTTTGGAGAGCCATTACACAAAGTCCCTGGCCAGGGCAAGTGAGATTTACTGGTAGGTATTCCGGTAGTTTCTCAGGGTGTTATGGGCTACACTCCGAAACGACTTATACCGCTGTTATGGGTCTGACGTTTACCATCCCCCTAGGCCCGATATGCGATACTCTTTGATGAACAGACCGGACTGTATGGAGATTGTCACATGCAGGCTCAGTAGGAGTTCGGATGGGTTTGCTCATCGGCCTTCTTATCGACAGATACCTGGGTAGCCGTTACGTGCAGCTAGTACCGCTTGCGGTTTGTGGTTAAACCCACTGCTAGCATACTGTCGAGTCTTTAGAGTCCCACACAGAGGGTTTCCCTGCATCGGGAGAAAGATGTAGAGGTCGTATGGTTTTACGATAGGGTTTTGATCACGTACGTGCACTTGTGTGCGTATGATGTTCGGGCGGACGATACTAGTGAGCTTTGGTTTAAAGTCGGATCATAGTATTGTAATGATGGATTGTTTTATCTCTTTGTATTCGTATTCTTCGGAATGGGGATGCGGGTATATATATAGGATGAAGGGCATTCTCGTAAATACTTCGGGAAAGCTTCTAGAAGTGAGACCTATTAGGGTTTTGGTTTCTTTTTGAGATTAAAACAATTAGGTGGAGAAATGAGGTGGATTGTGAACATTGAATCAAGCATGGCTACAAGGTGACCCACACTTGACAAAATAGATATTTTGTGAAGCTTGTGAGATATTTATTTGTGAGATATTTATCTCCAAAATATCTCATATGACTCATTCTTTATCTTTAGGGCAGCCAACTCTTTTCAAAGGGTTCACAAGTTCCTCTCTCATTTCTCAAGTTCACTTCTACTCTCACGCAAACCTAATTGTCTCATGGGTTGAGAAATCTAGGGTTCAAAGAGACAAACCATTCCATCTTCACTCTTTATATCACCCAGGCCATCTAGTCTAGCAAGCTACTTGCCCTAGTTACCTCAGAGTTGAGGTTGGAGCTCGGACTATAGACTCTCGAGTGGATCGTCTTTGACTCAAGGAAGCTGACGACGAAGCCACGATCCGTTTCGATCCTCGGAGCCTACGATGACGAGGAGGACAGCGATGAAGATCCAAAGGACTTGTATCGTGAGGTATAATCTCTTATCCGAGTAGATAACCTCTTTACAAGTCATGCTAGTTAGGGTTTAGACATGATCCGGGAGCTCGAGTCCGTGTTGCGATACTTTGATAATTGTTTTTCACAACTTCCGCCTCCCCGCGGTCACGCTGGGTACGTGACACGGACTTACAGTGGTATCAGAGCCTAACTAAACCATAACTAACAGATTAAACGGCAAGTAAAACCACAAAACCGAAATAACCCCAAAACATCGAAGCTTAGATCCTAGTTTCTGTTGATTTTTTACGAGGCTCTAAAAATTATTTTAGCAACTGCAGAGTACTCGTTCACTTGTAAAGTGAACATAGAACAAAAACGAGACATTTTCACCCAAATTGGGCCGACTACATTGCCACAAAATCCGGTGAGCTCGGTTCTTTTGAGGGGAAATGCTTCGTGTTTTGGTCTGTGGTTTTATTACTTGGATCTAGGGTTTCAGGAGTTGTTTGTTTTTGCCATTTTTGAATATTCTGTCAATTATTTACTGTGGCAATACGGGGTGTTTCGAAGTCATAGTTTTAACGTCGTTTAATGTTTCAAGTTGTAATATATGTGTTCGTAAACTTCCGCTAATTGCTATATATCGGTTAGTTAGGGGTTGCACATTTCTGTGATGTTTGGTTTGTGTATATGGACTTATTGGATCGTCGTGGATGAATATCCGGGGATGTGAGATGAAGGTTTTTCATTTCATTCGTTCGATGTAATTGTAAAGTGATGTAATATCATTTTATTTGCGGGGCACATCCGGGTTTAGGTTGTAGCCACCGTTGTATATTATTTCTATTACTGTTTCTGCTCCTAGGATAGACCCAAGGTGGGGTGCACAAACTACCTGGTATTTTGAAGTTCCGAGTGGCTTACTCACTTTGTTGAGGGAGGTTGCTTCACTTCAGGTATTTGGCGGGTAGTTTGCCGCACCCGTAGGGGTCTGGGGTGGGGTTTGACTATTCATTACGACTGTGGAATCCGACTTTCGTTACAGGCTTAAACAAAACACGGAATTCCTAGTATATCCAATATGTTCATATGTGATCTGGAATGCCTATTATTTTGTCTGACGAATGTATATATCTATATATGATATCTAATAGGCGTTGCTTATGTTTTGCATCCGCGCTAGTCCAGCCCCCGCTCTGTCGTTAGTTAAGTAACCTAACGGGTGATGACGGGGCCCAGTGGCGAATGCGGATGGTATAAGTGTTCGTCATATTTTCTTCTTTTTCTGCAATGGTAGGCTAATTGATGGGACACATTATATTAATGCAAAGAAAACAAACCAAACCTGAATCGTCAGAACAATTTCAAAACCACTCAGTTTTTTCAAAACAGCAGACTTTTAAAGTGCGGAGCTTAAACCACTTCTTTTAAAAGCTATCAGGTTTCTTCGATTATATCAAGTTCATTACGTTCACGGTTTCGCCAAAACCAGTCGTAGCCCTCCGTCATTTCATATGAATATTCAATAGTATTCAAGCTATGTTTGTTGACCTTCGTCAAGGCATAGTGATTGGTAGCTGCTGGGTGTTCATTGTTCCCCTCCGAACGGCGGCGCGACGCGTGGTCGTCTCGCCTGAGGTTCGGGGCAGATGTTAATTGGTGCTATCCGTCTACCTCTCCGAAGATGCCAAGTTGATTTATGGCACCGTATATCGAAGGTTTAAACGGATGCGTCCGATGTAGCAGACTTCGTCAGATTCCCCCTCGCTTGAGGGGTTTTTGATTGTAGGGACGCTCTTCCCTGCAGGCGCAAGCCCCTGCAGTTAATTACGCTACCGCATCGCGGTAACCACTTTCTCCTTCTCCAGATGGTCACTTCGTGTCGTGTGTGTTTATTTTATGTTTGGTTGCCCGTGGATTGTATACGGAGACTGAGTTATGTCGTCGCCCGTAGGGCGTGGACTAGTCCAAATCCGTATTATCTTAGATTTGGGTTTGGGGGTTTGGGTTTAAGTATACGTTAGTCTCATTTGGGACTAAGATCAACTTAAACGTTTGTTATGGATTTGTCAGTCTAATTTTTAGACTAAGATCAACTTAACGGGATCGTTTAGATCCAACAATAGAGCCATTAAGGGAGCCCTGTTGTTTAGTTTAGTGACGTTGCGGTCAATAGGTAGTTTAAGGACGTTGCGGTCCATAGGTAGTTTAAGGACATTGCGGTCCAATGTTAGTTTTAAGACGTTGCGGTCAAGGTTAAGGACCTCATAGTCTGTGGATTTAAGGACTCCACAGTCCAAAGTTAGTTTTAAGACATCTCGGTCAAGGTTAAGGACCTCATAGTCCATGAGTTTAAGGACCCCACAGTCCGAAGTTAGTTTTAAGATATCTCGGTCAAGGTTAAGGACCTCATAGTCCATGAGTTTAAGGACCCCACAGTCCGTATCAATATGTGGTCATCGGGACCCGTCACCTCTTTGAAGACGTTGAGGAATTACAATGCCACGTATCAAAGGAGTGAAGAGATGTACCCTTAAACCGAGGTAGATTAAATAATCTTTGGCCCAATTTTGAATCAAGACCAATTAATTATATTATGAGCCCATTGGCTCAGTTGGATTTGAATTGAGGACTTATGGCCAGCTTGGGCTAAGTCCAATCATGTTTAGGATTTTGGCCCTCTGTTGGTCCATTAGAGGAGAGGCTTTGCCTCTAGACACTCAGCCAATGGGGCTAAAGTTAGTGTTAAATACTAAAGATCAACCAGTGTTGAACACTGAGAATGAGATTGACAAGTTAGTGTTTAACACTAAAAGATATTTAGTGTTAAACGCCAGCAACAGGGCTTTCAAATTAGTGTTTATACACCAAAGCAAATCAGTGTTAAACACTGGCAGTGGAGATCTCAAATTAGTGTCAAACACTAAGATAATCAGTGTTAAACACTGGTGACAGAGATTTTAATTTAGTGTCGAACACTAAGAAAATTAATGTTAAACTCTGTTAACAGAGATTTAATTTAGTGTTAAACACTAAGAAATTCAGTGTTAAACACTGCAAGAAAGGCTCTTCGATTAGTGTTGAATGCTAAGGCAAAACAGTGTTAAACACTGGATTCAGAGGGTCCAATTTAGCGTTAAGCACTAAGGTAAGAGGGGTCACGTGGTAGCACGTGAGGGCGCCCTCCCTTTTATTTGTTTTGCCGAGAGTGGTGAATTCTTTGGAGCATCACGTGTTGTCACGTGATGGGCATTTAAATGCTTGTATGTTAAAGCTTCTGCTTAGAGTCACGTGGGTCACGTGAGGCATTGCCTCAAAGGCCCTTCTCTGTGGATCTTTTCGGGGGTCACGTGGTAGCACGTGACCCTGCCTCTTTGTATGTTTTTAAAAGATCTGTTAATCTCTTTAAGAATTAAATCCTTCGCAGGGTTGAACCCTAACAATAAACTTTAGAGGAATTAAATTCCTATTTCCTTCTGAAGATTTATATTCTGGGATAGAGTTGAACTCTGAATTTTCTGTAGGAATTAAATTCCTCATATATATGAAAAATTGAGTTCTGTCATAGGGTTAAACCCTGATAATAACTTTAAAAAAACTAAATTCCCTTTTTCTTTAGAGAATTACTCTTAGATAGGGTTGAACCCTAATTTATATTCTGAGGGATTAGATTCTGTCATAGGGTGAAACCTTAATTTCTTCTTTCTTAAGGGAATTAAATTCCTGTTATTTTGACAAAACTAAGTTCTTAACTAGGGTTAACCCTGATTCTGTTCATTCTGAAGGAATTAAATTCCTATAACATAGGGTCAAACCCTAATTTTATCTTAAAAGAATTAAATTCCTATAGTTTTGTGAGAATTAAATTCTCAAACTTCCATTCCCTCTCTATGCTTTGGATCTGCATGGCAGGATCTCAACCCAATGAGAGTTAAATTCTCAATTCAAGGGGAGATGCGCACTTTGCAGATCCTCCACTAAAGAGAGAACTATGTTCTTCTTTTTAAGAGTTAAACTCTTTTGAGAATTAAATTCTCTTTTAAGGGCCTTCCCTTTCTTACCTAGGATATTCTTCTGCAGAAGATCGAATTCTTCCAGAGTCTCAAGGCTCTATCTTTTTTTTCTATGTATCGATCTCTCTCTCTCCATATGTGTGTCTCTTGGCTCCTATTTATAGGAGAAGAAGCAGAATCAATTAGTTTTGATAAATCTTTCATTGAGAGATTTGATTTGTATTCACCATTCGTTTGGACCTTTGGATTATTAGGTGAATTTTATTCACCATTGGATTTTAAATCCAAAGATTTTCCTTTGTTATTTCGATTAGATTTTAAGGGGAAATCTTTCCAAGTTCAAGATTTTTCCATAGATAGGTGATATTTAATCACTTTTAAATCTTTAGTCCAATCGGTTCCAAATAATCATTTTCCTTTGGAAAGATTTGAATGATCTCTTCAGAATTTAATTCTGTTAAATAAATAGGCTTTGAAAGCCGGTCACGTGTGGCCACGTGACCCCTGGTCACGTGTAGGCACGTGACCCCTGGTCACGTGTAGGTACGTGACCCCCTGGAACGAGCTTTCTTCTTTTTTTTTTTGCGCTCTGTCTTCTGGCCGCTGCTTAGCCGTCACGTGCCACCACATGACCCCTGGTCACGTGTGAGCACGTGACCCTTTCTGGAGCCTTTTCTTTGATTTAATCAAGGAGCTGACTTCGCCTTTGCCGTTGCTTTTAAATGTCACGTGCCAACACGTGACTGCTGGTCACGTGGTAGCACATGATGCCTCTTCCGTAACTTTCGTGATTTTAAATCAGGAAACATTCATATATAGCATAGATAGATGCGTTGGTTTGGGACAGACGTATTACCTTGTTGACCTTCGTCAAGAGTATATACGGGTGGGTTCAAATTAACCTGGACAATGATGGGTAGAACTTGACATGTGACTTATGATTTGTTGAGCTTCGTCAAGATCATAAGAGCATAGGGCAAAAATCCACATCGGGAGTTTCTAAAGAAACTGAAACTTGCCAGTATTGCATACCATTTGGAGTCTGATAATATTGGTAGGATTCCTTCAGGATTATCACACAATGATATTTGGATCCCGATCCTACCGTGAGTATTCGCTACTCCTCGGGAGATTTTTTCACTTAACGATCAATACTATAAACCAAGTAGGTGTCTAGAACGGTGTTAGCGGGGCTACGCCTCCAGGGAAAAGAGGTTATTTAATTAAGGAACTTCGCGAAAGTGTCGTAAAACCTCTCTCAAAGTACCAACACTAGCCCGGCCGAACAGTTAAGCAAGAATTGTACGGTGAGATCAATCTTGACTAATTCTTCTTTTATGGTTTGAGGAAGGATTCGAGAGACAGTGGGAGCCATCCTGTTTAGATAAATTAAAAACCAATCTAAACTTGCAAGAGCATCATGCTAAAGTGTTTTCTTCTCTCTCTTAATTGCAGCGACCCAGTGACCAAGACTAGGTTACATCTAGATAATAAAATGACTCAATCTGACTATAATGACAGGCAAATGTCTGTCCAGATGTCCATTACCTATGACAAACTGGGACACTGTTCATACGATAATATTGCATTATTATATTCCCCATTCTTATTCTTTTTACAAATAAACAGGTGCTTTTGACGCATGTCTGCTACATATTACAGGTTACAGATTCTTGGACAGAAAACAGTGAAGATGAAAAGACGATGCAAAAGTGGACTTTGACCAGCAAACAGAAGACTCTTGATCAAGCCTACATCAAAGATAAAATTCACAAAGTACAAGGCAATGCAAGGTCCAAGATTACAAAGCGAACGGTTAAAAGTCCACCGCAATTATTCACTGGAGATCTGGAAGAAACATAGAAGCTATTTTAATAAAGAACCAAATAATAAGGAAGCCCAAAGATCCAAGGCCCAATACTTTCTTTTAAAGAGACATAAAATTTTACCAAAGCTTGAAGTCTACTTTGACTATGTCTTCCTAAGGATATTTTGGTAAATGTAGACATGCAAATCAATTGTAACCTAGGGTTTCTATCTCCTATAAATAGAAGCCCAAATCATTGTATTCTTTTCATGCCTCCCTTCATTAATAAATTTCAGCATTTTTTTGGAGAGCATCATTTTTTGTAGGTAAATTATTTTCTTGCCTTAGTTTAATTTAGTTTAAGAATTTTATTAACTTGCAATAGATGTTTCTTCTCTTTAATAAAATCATGTCTTTCTTCATCCCTTCAATGAGCGAGTAGTTTCCTCGCTTGTTAGGGTTAGGAATAGGGAAGGATTTGAGAGATGAAGATCTCTCATCTCTTTTCTTTGCCAATTTTTTATGAAAATTAGAACTCCATGCATACCTTCTTATTCCGCTCCCTACGGCACTCTACCCTCGAGGTAACGGTGATTCCGTAGTCTAAAGGCCCGGATTCTAAGGTTTTCCATGGAGGTTAGGGTGAAGATTAAGAAAGGAAGGACAAGGATCTAGAGGGAGAATCAATCTTCCCAATCATCCTAATCCCTTTTGTTAAGATTTACCATAACACTAATATGATATCTTTAATTAAAGGCAATGGAAAGAGATGTAGATCTTTGTTTACCAAATTTTCCCTAAACCTAATCCTAGCAAGTTTCTAATTCTAGTATCATACAACTTCAATTTTTAGATTTAATAATCAATCCGAACACCATTCGGAATTAACTCGTTAGCGCGATTAGGAAATTCACAACATCCCTGTGGACCGACCCGTACTCACCGGCTAGCTGCAAAGCGACGCCGTTCTTGATTGCGGTTACAATATTTTTGATCTATCTTTTAGAAAGCGCAAGCACGCTAAATTATATCAAGTCAAATGGCGCCGTTGCCGGGGATGGCGTAGAATTTTCTTTTCGCAATTTCGGGTTAATCATAAAATTTAAAAATTCATAAAAATCTGAAAAATCAAAAATAAAAATATAAAAATATATATCATTTGTTATTTTTGGAAGGGATACTCTGTGGTTGAATTTTTGCAGGATATACAAATTCGGATCCGGAGATTTTCAGAAAGCAAAACAGGAAATAAAATATCGGAACAGAAAAGATTTTGAACAACAGAACAGTGCAAATTTTTTGGAGCAGTGAACCCCCCATACCGCCGCGATTTCACGGCCAAAACCCACCTTAGGCCGCGGAACCGCGGCCGTCTAGTCGAATCAAAGCACCAAAATTTTTCTGGGGCAGTGTTCAGTCAATTTGACCGCGAAATCGCGGTGGGAGACACGTTTTGCCGCGGAAGGGCGGTGGAACAGTGACGTCATCTGACCAATTTTGCACTGTAAGTTCCTCTGTTATTTCTTTTCTGTAATTTTTAATAAATTTTCTGAAAATTGCCTGCAGGATTTTGTGCACATTAAAAAAATATATTCCCTTCCAAATAACGAGCAGGATTTTTGGGCCCCGCTCAAAATTGAAATTGATTGCAAGTAATCTTTTTTGTTGCATATCTTTTCTCGAATATCTTTTTGCAACAAATTTTTCCAAATAAAGATTCTTGTGATATGCTTCAAATAATAACCAATTGCAAGTAATATTTTGCTGTTGCATATCTTTTCTATAAAATATTTTGCTGTTGCATATCGTTTCTCTAAAATCTTTTTGCAACAAAATTTTTCCAAATAAAGAGAAAGAAAAAAATCAATGAAAAATGAAAATAAAAAGGACAAATATTTTATAGAACTTGCAAAATTTTTTAGCCCCAAATAAATCCTTGCACCACCCAACCTTCCTTCTTGTCACCTTTCTTCTTCTAACATGGGTACCCCACACAATAAATCATTAGCCGAATTTTGGTATCCCGAACCTAATTTTGCGTCATATGTCAATGTGTTCGGTCAATTTAAAGACGATCCTTCCATGCCTAAAAAATCTTTGAAAGATCACATAGAGGAGTCTAGGAGAAACAGTTTGACTTTTCAACCCACTTTGTGTCAACCAAGTCAACCTTCACCACTTCCATATGTTGATACCACTCTTTCGAGTCCTTCTGACACTCCTAGGCCGATGTCCATTGCTGAGCACATTGCTCAATCTCGCAGCTGATCTTTCACCCCTCTCCACACATCTAGTTCTAGGGATCCACAAGATTATTCACATTTTTATCCACATGTTGACCCTACCCCTGTCCTACCACCCACTTCCTACCAGTCCTACCCGACCTTACCACCTTCACTAGACATTGATTCTACACAGCCTGTTGGGAGTTTTGCATATCCACACAATTTCGAATCTTTTCCCGAAACCCCCTTACCACCAAAGTCTAGTTTGGAAGAGGCGTTGGAGGCGTATATCGCAGCAACAAATAAAATGGTTAGGAATGTGGAAGCGTCCGTGGCCGCCCTTATGCAACCTGCTGAACCGGTAGCTAGTTTCCCGCTAGCACCAAATTTTTCAATGTATGAGGAGGCGGTTGGACAGAATGAGAATGAGAGAGGATTTCCACATCAAACCTACCCTTACCCAATTGAAGCCCACAACTCCTGTTTTCCATCGATTGCCCTAAATAGTTCACCTGTTGAAAATAAAAATGAGTTGTGTGATTTTGTAGTGTTTGATTTGCCAGATTGTGAGGAACCCCTTTCGAGTGAAACCGCGCCTAATCCTTTCGATCTTTACACCTCCACTCTAGAACCTACATTGATAAACATCCATGCTTTTGAGGAGGTGTCTAAAGAAATTGACTTTCACTTGATTGAGGATATAGACGCCGGGAATATTTCGGATGATGAACCTGTCGATTTAATTGAAATTTTATGTTCAAATCATCATCTCGAGTTATTAAATGTTTCTCCCGAATCTCATATGCGTCTTGATTTTGATGATAGTGGCATGGATGAGTTGAATATTGAGGAGAATTATGAGGATAATATTGAGGAGAGTGGTGAGGATCATATTGAGGTTGAACCATTTTTCTTTGATGTGTCGGATTTTCCAATTCATCCTCTTGAACCTTTACCTAAATCACCCACCCTCTTTTCCATCGTTCCGATCACACTTCATTTCACGCTTGACGACTGTGAGCTTGAAAACTTTTCCTTTGAATCTGACACAGTTCCCACAGCCGATGGCACTTACGAGTGTTTCACTTTTTCGGACGATGTTGAAGTCTCACCGCCCGAGTTTGAGTCCTTTGCATTTTCAGATGAGTTAGTTAATCCTTCAGACTCGGTTGCTTACAGTCGTTTCGAACCATTGATGGAATCTTTCCAGTTCGATACTGATTACTTAGGTGAGAGTACGACTATCCCTCAATCACTCCCTTTCGTCCTTCCTATTGTTCCGACCGTGCAAATGACCGTTACGCTTTCATCTCCGATACCAAGTTCAGCGTACCCATGTTTTCTTGCGAATCTTGAGGGGTTTGACCCTATTTCTCGACGAGTAGATAGGTTAGCGCAATCGCTCATAACATATCGGTCATCACATATTGCGCTAATTTATTCACTCAATTTACACCCTCAAGATCGTACTCCACTTCCTTCTTCTTTTCGCCATTCTTCTCCCCCGCCGAGACCATATTCTACCATTCTTCTTTCCACACGGTCTCGCGTACTTCTCAGTTTCTTGCACCAACTATACCATTTCCACGATCAGATTTTTGAATGGTTGGTGCTAACTTTTGTCTTGTGCAAGGCCAAGCTTAAGTTTGGGGGAATCTTTGTATATATGTATATATTTTTTGTTTTCTTTTCTATAAAAAAATAAATTTTTTTTTAAAACATTAAAAATATAAAAATTGTAAATAAATAAACAGGGGAGTGCCGACATTTTGACCCTCTTGGTTTAGCATGACAGTGAGGACACTGTCAAGTTTAAGTTTGGGGGTATACTCGGTACGTCTTCTTCCTTCGCATTCATTTGTACATATTTTTGCATTTGCATACTTATTTGAAAACCCATAAAAATTGAAAATTTTTGAAAAATTATAAAAATTATTGTATTCAATTTTGGCTTATTTGACTAGAGTTTGACAGATAGGTTAACTAGCTAGGAACAACTAGATCTTTGACTTGGTAAATTAAAAACCCTAAAGATAACCTTCCTTAAAGTTTTGCGGTAGAAAGTATATGTCTTTGTAGTTTATTTAGAAATAGGCAAATTTTGAGTTCAGTTCTTGGGCTAAGTTGAAACAAAGGAAAAGTATTGATGTTCTTATTAGAATATAAGTTTGAAAAATAGTTCCTAGCTTAAGTCTAGATTCTGAAAATGTATACCCTACAATTTGCACAATCACGCACCTTGAAACTTGGAATAGTAGAGGAGACCTTGAAATGCTCTTGTCTAAAGTCCTTAGTACGAAGAAAAAAAAAAGTGAATAAAGAATAAAAAAATGGACACTGGTTTTTGTGATTACTTAAGGCTAAAAAAATAGAAAAATATTTATCGAGGGTGCTTCATCACCTAGTGCCTTAGACCAACTGGTTTGGGAGTCACTGCTAAAGCCTTGGGTGTTACAAGACTAGGAAGTACGCTTTAAAGTGCTAACGCATCTTGTAATCGGTCGTTGGTACCTCAAGAAGTATTAACGGTAGCATGAAGGATGTGTAAGCGAAATTTAATTAACAATTCACCAATTAAGAAGTGCTTTGGACAACGGACAAGGGTATGATTGCTTGATTTGAATTTCCAAGTGTAGGGGTGACTTATACACACACGTAGGGGTATGTGATTGGAGTTTAGATAAGAGAAAGGAATGAAGAATAGAACTTGTATCTTTAGTAGAGTTGATAAAAATTCCTAAGTGGAGATGGAACCCTAGAAGGAAAACTTAAGAGATGCCGAAAGCTAAGTAGGTCTGCAGAACATATATAATCTTAAGTTAGATGATGAGGAAGTGTGAAGAATAAGGGTGGATAATTTACAAGTAAAAGATAATAGAATTCCTTGTTAGAAAACCTAATTGGAGAACAAAAGTCAATGGGCCGAGTTGATAGGATTTTGTGGGTGTAATCCGCTGAAAACCCTCAGGAGACAACACTCCTCCTACTAGGGACACCTAGAGGTTTAACGGCTTGTTGCACGAGCTCAGTGCAATCGCGTTTCCCTGCGAAAGTGTGGTTAGGATTTTAGCGAATAAAAATAAGTTTGCTCGAGGACGAGCAAAAGATAAGTTTGGGGGTATTTGTTCATATGATAATATTGCATTATTATATTCCCCATTCTTATTCTTTTTACAAATAAACAGGTGCTTTTGACGCATGTCTGCTACATATTACAGGTTACAGATTCTTGGACAGAAAACAGTGAAAATGATGAAAAGACGATGCAAAAGTGGACTTTGACCAGCAAACAGAAGACTCTTGATCAAGCCTACATCAAAGATAAAATTCACAAAGTACAAGGCAATGCAAGGTCCAAGATTACAAAGCGAACGGTTAAAAGTCCACCGCAATTATTCACTGGAGATCTGGAAGAAACATAGAAGCTATTTTAATAAAGAACCAAATAATAAGGAAGCCCAAAGATCCAAGGCCCAATACTTTCTTTTAAAGAGACATAAAATTTTACCAAAGCTTGAAGTCTACTTTGACTATGTCTTCCTAAGGATATTTTGGTAAATGTAGACATGCAAATCAATTGTAACCTAGGGTTTCTATCTCCTATAAATAGAAGCCCAAATCATTGTATTCTTTTCATGCCTCCCTTCATTAATAAATTTCAGCATTTTTTTGGAGAGCATCATTTTTTGTAGGTAAATTATTTTCTTGCCTTAGTTTAATTTAGTTTAAGAATTTTATTAACTTGCAATAGATGTTTCTTCTCTTTAATAAAATCATGTCTTTCTTCATCCCTTCAATGAGCGAGTAGTTTCCTCGCTTGTTAGGGTTAGGAATAGGGAAGGATTTGAGAGATGAAGATCTCTCATCTTTTTTCTTTGCCAATTTTTTATGAAAATTAGAACTCCATGCATACCTTCTTATTCCGCTCCCTACGGCACTCTACCATCGAGGTAACGGTGATTCCGTAGTCTAAAGGCCCGGATTCTAAGGTTTTCCATGGAGGTTAGGGTGAAGATTAAGAAAGGAAGGACAAGGATCTAGAGGGAGAATCAATCTTCCCAATCATCCTAATCCCTTTTGTTAAGATTTACCATAACACTAATATGATATCTTTAATTAAAGGCAATGGAAAGAGATGTAGATCTTTGTTTACCAAATTTTCCCTAAACCTAATCCTAGCAAGTTTCTAATTCTAGTATCATACAACTTCAATTTTTAGATTTAATAATCAATCCGAACACCATTCGGAATTAACTCGTTAGCGCGATTAGAAAATTCACAACATCCCTGTGGACCGACCCGTACTCACCGGCTAGCTGCAAAGCGACGCCGTTCTTGATTGCGGTTACAATATTTTTGATCTATCTTTTAGAAAGCGCAAGCACGCTAAATCACTCAATCAGACACCTCTTTACTACTCAAGCCCCTGCCGTCCCAGGTCCAGTTTCCACCGTCACGAATATAGATATCCGTAAGACATCGGAAAAGGATAGTACGAATGCCAAGTGCCTCGTGTTGGCCTCAGTAGATGATGTAAACCGGAGGCAACACGAGAAGATGGACTTAGCTTCTATCTTCCTCCATAACAAAGATTTATATGGAGAGCAATCTCGTATCGCACGATATGAGATCTCGAAGGAATTGTTTCAAGCGAGGTTGGCTATCGGGTCATCTGTAGGGGACAACGTCCTTACAATGACTAGCTATATTGATGAGCTCACGGACCTGAAGACCACGTTGGAGAACGAGTCACATATTGACTTGATTCTACAGTCCCTACCCTCTACTTACACCTTGAAGGAAACCAGGGAGACACGCGCTCTGCTTATTAGGGAATCTTCCTCTTCTGCATCCAAGGAGAAAGCAAAAGGTGAGAAGAAGAAGACCTCCACAAAGCCGATATGCGGTGTCAGGAAGGTAGCAGGAAAGGGAAGGGAAAAAGTTTCAGGACTAAAAGTAGGGAAGGAGGGACGTTCCTATTGTTACGGGAAAGGACAATAGCAGAAGGATTGCATGGCTTGGAAAGCCAGTAGCCAGGATTCGAAGCACGTTGTGGTTTCGGCTTCGGGTGTGTTTGTAATTGAAAACTGTATGTCAATTAACTCTATTTCCTGGGTACTAGATACCGGATCAGAATCTCATATCTGTAATTCATTACAGGCTTTGAGAAACCGTAGAGTTATCAGAGAAGGTGATATGACTCTTAAGGTTGCTAACGGAATGAGCGTGGACGCTGAATCCGTAGGAGAATATCACCTAGGATTGACAAGTGGGCAGATATTGATTCTACGTAACTGTTTATATGTACCTAGTCTAGCTTGTAATATCATATCTGTATCCTTACTTTCTAAGGAAAGATATGATTTTACATTTGTAAACGATGTGGTCTACATCCACCTAAATCAAGTTATGATTGGGTCAGGTACATTAGAAAACGGAATATACGTATTAAATCAAGCTCAGGTTTTCAGTGTCCAGAACACACTTAAAAGAAAGTCTCCGGAAACAAATCAGGCTTTCTTATGGCATTGTAGACTGGGTCACATCAATGAAACACGGTTGACGAAGTTACATAGAGAGGGATATTTGGATCCGTTCGAATATCAGTCTTATGCTACTTGTGAATCTTGTCTCATGGGAAAGATGACAAAGACTCCGTTTACTGGACACGGAGTAAGAGCAAGCGAGCTCTTGGGACTCATACACAGCGATGTGTGTGGTCCAATGTCTACACATGCGCGAGGTGGTTATTCCTATTTCATTACTTTTACAGATGATTTCTCTAGGTATGGACATGTTTTCTTGATGAAGCATAAATCCGATGCCTTTGAGAAATTCCGGGAATATAAGAATGAAGTGGAAAAACAAACAGGCAAAAGTATCAAGACGCTGAGATCTGATCGAGGTGGTGAATACTTAAGTGTCGAGTTTCTGGGCTACTTAAAAGAGAATGGAATTCTCTCTCTGCTTACTCCTCCATACACACCTCAACACAACGGTGTATCAGAAAGGCGGAATCGAACCCTATTGGATATGGTTCGTTCCATGTTGAGTAAGACTGAGTTACTGCGATCCTTCTGGGGTTATGCACTAGAATTAGCTGCATATCTTTTGAACAAGGTTCCAACCAAGACCGTGCCTACCACACCATATCAGATATGGAGTGGGAAGAAACCCTGTCTTAAGTACCTTAAGACATGGGGATGTCTAGCTTTTGTAAAAAAGCAGCATACGGACAATTTCGAGGCACGCTCAGTACTGTGTAAGTTTGTGGGATACCCTAAAAACTCCTGGAGGTATCTTTTCTATTACACAGAGGAACAAAAGGTTTTTGTTTCTCAACATCCCCACTTCTTGGAAGCTGAATTTTTAGAAAATCAGAAAAGTGGGAGCGCAATAGAACTGGAAGAAATTCCAGAACCAGAAGCTATTACTGAAAGCTTGGTAGAATCAGAGGTTTCAAAAGAACATGACATCCTAGCGCCACTCCGTAGGAGTAGTAGGCAGTCTCATCTGCTCGAGAGATACTACGGTTTTCTCATAAACGGGGATCGAGAGGATTGCATCATTGAATATGATGAGCCTACTAGCTTCCAGCAAGCCATTCAGAGCGGCGACTCGGTAAAATGGCTGGATGCAATGCGGACCGAAATGGAGTCCATGTACACCAACAAAGTTTGGACTTTGGACATTGCTCCAGAAAGGGTAAAACCCATAGGCTGCAAATGGATCTTCAGAAAGAAGATTGGTGTAGATGGACAGGTTGAAACCTATATGGCTAGACTTGTTGCAAAGGGTTTTCGTCAAAGACCTGGTTTGGACTATGACGAAACCTTTTCTCCAGTGGTTATGCTTAAATCCATTCGGATCCTTCTTGCAATTGCTGCCTTCCACGATTATGAGATCTGGAAGATGGACGTAAAGACGACTTTTCTAAATGGTAATTTGGAAGAGTGCGTCTATATGGATCAGCCTGAGGGTTTTATTCGGAGTGGGAGCAGCGGTAAAGTGTGCAAGTTGCTTAAGTCCATTTATGAACTAAAGAAGGCAACGCGGAGTTGGAACATCTGTTTTGATGAGACAGTCAAAGAATTCGACTTTATCAAAAATCTAGATGAACCATGTATTTACAGTAAGATTGTAGGGAGAACTGTGGTATTTCTCGTCTTGTACGTGGATGACATTCTCTTGATAGGAAATGACATTCCTACGCTACAGTCAGTCAAAGGATTCTTGTCACAGAGGTTCTCCATGAATGACCTGGGTGATGCCTCCTACATTCTGGGGATCCAGATCTATCGTGATAGATCTAAACGGATAGTGGGACTTTCACAGTCAAGGTACATCGACAGCATACTGAAAAGATTCAGTATGGAAGATTCAAAACATGGTAACCTACCGGCTTATCACGGAATCACCCTCTCCAAAGAGATGTCTCCCAAGACTGATTTGGAAAGGGCTCACATATCATTTATACCCTACGCATCTGCTGTAGGCTTTATAATATATGCGATGTTGTGTACCAGACCAGATGTAGCATACGCATTGAGCGTTATAAGCCGGTATCAGTCGAACCCAGGGGAGAAGCACTGGATAGCAGTAAAGAACATTCTCAAGTACCTGAGAAGAACTAAGGAGATGTTCTTGGTGTATGGCGGAAAAACCTTCAGATCGAGGCCTTTGCTGACTCCAGCTTCCTGAGTGACAAGGATGACTCCAAGTCCACGTCGGGTTATGTCTTTACCCTCAATGGAGGGGCGGTCTGTTGGAAGAGCTCCAAATAGGACACCGTTGCTGACTCGACGATGGAAGCGGAGTACATAGCTTCTTGCGATGCCACGAAAGAAGCAGTCTGGATGAAGAAGTTCCTTACAGAACTTCAGGTGGTTCCAACCATTGTTGATCCAATACCGCTGTATTGCGACAACAACGGCGCTATAGCTTTAGCAAAGGAATCCAGGTCCCATCAGAAGTCCAGACACATTTTGAGGCGGTACCACCTGATCAGGGAGATCGTAGATCACCGGGAGATCGAGGTAAAGAGAGTAGATATAGAGAATAATACCGCAGATCTACTCACGAAGGCCATCCCTCAGACACAGTTCGAGAGGCCGCTCGAGATGATAGGTTCGCGATACGCCTGTACATGGCCCCAGTGCAAGTGGGAGATTATTAGTGATGTATGCCCTAGAGGCTATTATTGTATCATACTGGTTTGTATATTACTTAATAGAAGCTTGGGATATTCACAGTTGTATTAACAGTCTTGCTCAAAATGGTAGTATGCTACTTGGTTTGTTTCTACTTCAATATATGCATGTGTTTTAGCATATCGCTTAAACATATTAGTAGAGTCCTTAGGATCTTTGCTTGATTACCAGCATTGTGATGGCAGTCACACTAGTGGAGGCTGGGTAGTCTATAAGCACATCCTTATACAGGTCCCTAGTCATAGGATTATGGAGACGGGGCATCGATACTCTAGAGTAGACTAGTGTATACGCTTTTCATCCCAGCAGGAGAGATGGTCTGTCCCACAGCCATTAGTATGTCGTACTGGAGATAGTATGCAGATGCTCATTAGGTTATGAGTACACCGGACAGGACTCATCGAGAACTGCTGATGGGTATTATACCTATCATCGGGTAGCAGTTCCCAGGTGACATGAGTACAGCTTAGTTCGTCGACTTGACACTGCTACTTCGCCTCGAGTGTGTTCCCACTGTACTTTGATTACTACCCTACCATGGCTCAAAGCAGTCGTGCAAACAGGTAGTAGTTGGGTGCAGTCCCGAAGCACTTAGAGGCAATGGCGGTTAGATAGGATTCGTCTCTCCCGGTATTAGGGGTTGATACCGCGCAGTGTTTGGAGAGCCATTACACAAAGTCCCTGGCCAGGGCAAGTGAGATTTACTGGTAGGTATTCCAGTAGTTTCTCAGAGTGTTCTGGGCTACACTCTAACACGACTTATACTGCTATTAGGGGTCTGACGTTTACCATCCCCCTAGGCCCGATATGCGATACTCTTTGACGAATAGACCGGACTGTACGGAGATTGTCACATGCAGGCTCTGTAGGAGTTCGGATGGGTTTGCTCATCGGCCTTCTTATCAACAGATACCTTGGTAGCCGTTACGTGCAGCTAGTACCGCTAGCGGTTTGTGGTTAAACCCACTGCCAGCGTACTGTCGAGTCTTTAGAGTCCCACACAGAGGGTTTCCCTGCATCGGGAGAAAGATGTAGAGGTCGTATGGTTTTACGATAGGGTTTTGATCATATACGTGCACTTGTGTGCGTATGATGTTCGGGCGGACGATACTAGTGGGCTTTGGTTTAAAGTCGGATCCTAGTATTGTAATGATGGATTGTTTCGTCTCTTTGTATTCGTATTCTTCGGAATTCGGATGTGGGTATATATATACGGATGAGGGGCATTCTCGTAAATACTTCGGGAAAGCTTATAGAAGTGAGACCTATTAGGGTTTTGATTTCTTTTTGAGATTAAATTAATTAGGTGGAGAAATGAGGTGGATTGTGAACATTGAATCAAGCATGGATACAAGGTGACCCACACTTGACAAAATAGCTATTTTGTGAAGCTTGTGAGATATTTATTTGTGAGATATTTATCTCCAAAATATCTCATATGACACATTCTTTATCTTTAGGGCAGCCATCTCTTTTCAAAGGGCTCACATGTTCCTCTCTCATTTCTCAAGTTCACTTCTACTCTTACACAAACCCTAATTGTCTCATGAGTTGAGAAACCTACGGTTCAAAGAGACAAAGCATTCCATCTTCACTCTCTACATCACCTAAGCCATCTAGTCTAGCAAGCTACTTGCCCTAGTTACCTCGAAGTTGAGGTTGGAGCTCGGACTATAGACTCTCGGGTGGATCGTCTTTGACTCAAGGAAGTCGACGAGGAAGCCACGATCCGTTTCGATCCTCGGAGCCTACGATGACGAGGAGAACAACGATGAAGACCCGAAGGACATGTATCGTGAGGTATTGTAACGACCCCAATATTAATATACCTCCGTATTTTCTTTCTTTAGTAAAATACTGTATTTATTATTCTTAGTTTTTTCTGTATATTTTGTTTTTTTATAAATATATTATTTTATTATTCCATCTATTTTTCCCAATCACATTTCTTTAAAACTAAATTTTAACTTTTTTTTCAAATTAAACGTAAGTCCTAACCCAGCCCATAATTTAAATCCAATTTCATTTTCATATTCTTTAATAAAAGTATGAACCCAAAAGCCCACTTTCTTATTAAGCAACTGTTAGTTATATGTATGCCCTAGAGGCCAGTATTGTACAAATGATGTATATTATATTGGATGCTTGGACATATATAGAGATGACTTTCTTGCTCGATATGATAGTATGCTATCTGGTTGTTCTTTATCTTAACATGTATACCAGTCTCTTTAAACTGTCTTATAGTTACATGTTGGTAAAGCCCTTAGGATGTGTACTTGACTACCTGGACTATGATGTAGATCATACTAGTGGGGACATGGTAGTCCATAAGTACATCCTTCAAGGTCCCTAGTCGTGGGTGTATCGAGACGGGGCATCGATATACCAGTGTAGACTAGCGTATACGCTTCTCGACCCATGAGATGGGCGATGGATGATCCCATATCCATTGGTGTTTGACATCAGAGATGGTATACGGGTGCTCAGTGGAGACTGAGTACACTGGACGGACTCGCCGAGAACTCCCAGATGGTATTATACCTCACGTCAGATGGCAGTTCTCAGGTGACACTTGTACAGGTTAGTCTGTAGACCCGAGATCGTCATAGAGTCTTGTGTGATTCCCACTGTGCTTTGATCTCCACCTTACCACGTCCATGAGGGCGTGCAAAACGGTGGTTTTTGGGTACAGTCCCGAGTCACATGGAGGCAATGAGCGATAGGAGGGGTTTCGTCTCTCCCGGTATTGGGGGTTGATGTTGCGCTGTGCTCGATTGGCCGTAACAGGGAAGTCCCTGGCCAGGGCTGATCAGAGATTTGCTGGTAAGTGTTACCAGTAGTTTCTCGACCTGTTATGAGCCTCACATCGGCACGACTTATCGGTTATTGGGGTCTGACGTTTACCACCCCTAGACTTGATATGCGACATATCAGACGAGGAGACTAGACTGTACGGGAAGTGTTGCCGATCGGCTCGACTGGAGTTGTAGCAGGTTCGCTTGTTCTCTTCTGATCGCTCAATATCCGGGTGGCCGTTACGTTTAGCTGACCGCTTGCGGCTTGGGGGTGCTTGATATGACCATCACCCACTGCCGGCGTATTGATGAGTCTCAGAGTCCCACAATGGAGTTTCCTAGTCCAGGCGAAACGTTGTGGTGCGCGTATGTGATATGCGCATGGACCCGATTAAAATGCGCGTATGGGATACCGTATATTGGTCGGGCGGCTTGCTTTTGGTAGGGGTCATATGTGATATGGCCGGATTGATAAATCAAGTATTGATTTATCATTTAACCATTAGCATCTCACTTGAAATCCTTTCTTGAGTTAGTTGGATGTATGCATGCATGTATGCCTTCTTTTTAGTTCATGCACATATGGATGTACATATACACATACATACATACATACATACATCTTTCATGGTTGCATATACATGAAAATGGTGGCAATATAAGACTCACACCATGGTTTTATTTATGAATTATTATTGTATTTATATTTAAACATAAAAGGAAAGAAAAAGTTCATTATTGTTTTCTTCTACACTCTTCTTTTGACCTAACCATTCTCACCCACCATTTAACCTTTGGTTAAGTTTCCTTTTGTGTTTTAACTCTAGTACAATAATGATTCAACCATGGTTTAAGATGATAGATGGAAAATATATATTGATATATTTTTCTATTTTGATTGAGAGTTGAACTCATCATCTTCTAATGTTGCCATCATCTTCTTCCTCCTCCTTCATAGCTCTCTAGATTTTTGTAGTGAGCTATATAATCAACAAGTTAGGATTTTGAAGTGAGAAAGAGAACCACAACACCATTCTACACAAGCCTAGCCCACTTGTTTGGAGTGTTGACTCGATTTCGTTCACTTGATCGGAAAAAGTCGCAAGCTTGGACAAAGCGGACTCCGGGTGGATCATCGGTGACGTCGAGGTGTTCAAGCGGAGTTCTTTCAAACTCCAAGTAGCCGAGGAGTCTAGCGTAGGGAGCTACAAAGGTTGTACTCTCTAAACCCTAGCATTTCTTTCATATGTCGATATGAAAATTTTGAAACCCTAATCGATTCTAGGAACGATTCTTTGTTCATTAGCTTAGCACCCTAAAGACTACATATTTGGTTCATGTGATGCTTCCAAACCCTTCATGAGGTGCTATGCTAACCCAACAGCAACATCATATATTTAATTCTTATTAAATATGTATATGAACAATCTTGTAGTACATTGGTTAAGTCCTTGCATTATTATTCCATAGATCACATGTTCAAATCCATATTCTTGCAAGTATTTTTTATCAATTTTTTATTCTTCTCATAACTTACAAATGAGACCTTTCATTTCCAAAATAAATGGTGACCTTTCATTTCTCTTTTAATTTCCATGTTGATGCATATATTATTATAGATAATTCACCATTACACCATCTTTATTTGTCTTCCTCTTTCTTTTTCTTCCTCACATTTTTCTCTCTCTCCTTTCTCCCTCTTCACCTAGAGTCCTAGAAGAAGAACACCAAGAAATTTTCAAGAAAATCTCGCTAGTAACGCAAGGTTATCGGTGGATAGACAAGCCCGGTGATAATACCGGCTTGTGTATGTAAGTTCCTTCTCTCTTCGCCCCCTCTCCTTCTCTCTATCTTTTTCTTATCATATTGCTATAAAAAATTTCTCTTATCATATCATAGTCCCTAAATAATTAATACATATATAAATAATGAACACACACAAACATACACATATATATAGTTTGTAAAGTCTTTTTCATTACTCTCAATCCATATGTTAAGATTTCATAGTAACCAATTAGGATTGCATCGTTTGTTGTTGTATTTTAAATTACTTTATTTAAATTTTGTAAAAAAAAAAATATGAAGTTACGAATAAATACCATGGTTTTCTCATTTATCACATATGACATATCAATACCTTTACTTTTAAAATAATTTTTAGAAATTAATTTTTACTTCTGGAAATTTCAAGAAATTTATCTTGGATAGAATATATTTTTGTGTACACGCTGTAAAATTTTTAGATCGAATCACTTAACGGTTTAGGAATTACATCATTTTTGTTCACTGTTCGTAAAACAGAAAACTGCAGTTATCGGTCAATTTCTAGGACACATAACTTGGTATGCCGATGTCCAAATTGAGCAAACTCAGATATTTTGGATATCTACATCGAATAATATAGATTTTCTTAGTTTTATATTTTTACTGAAAACCTATGTAAAATATACAAACCGCGTTACAATATTAAGCGACGAATCTGGACAGAATCTGTTATGATTCGCACACTGTTTTTAAATTGGACATAACTCGAACACCCGATGTCCGTTTGTGACAAACTTTAGATGTGTAGATGAAAAATTAACAGAACTATAATTTTATGTATACTGGATTACTTGGAAATGCATGAAACAACCCAATATAGTCTTTGCAATAGAATATATAGTTGCTGTCCAGAAATTTGAATTTCTGTTTTAAACACTGATATTAAAACGATTATAACTAGAGCTTCAGAAATCTAAATCGCACGAATCTTAGTGTTTTGGATAATTACATCGAAAGACCTACAATTTTTTTAATAATTTTTGTGACCTGAAACCCGATAGAAATTAACTCAAATTGCGTTTTAAAAATATATGACGGTGCTGAACAGATTCTGATCTGTTTTGCGCGACGATACGAAAACATGTATATCTCCCAAACCGGTAGTCGTATTTATGCGAGACTGGAACTCACGTGTGCATAACACTTAAGGCTATATTTTCGTTTATATTCTGATTTCAAATGACTTGATTAACTAGTCGAACATATCACTTATTTACAATATTGTTTTGGACGTTATTTGTATACTTATCTCATATCATGTTCTATGATTGCTTATCTATTTTTATTTATATGACGTATGATTAAATCATTATATGTTAGAATTGACTTGATCTTGACACGACTCAATCATGAATACTTGAACCCAGTATGCACACTTGAACCAACTTAACATCGAACCATGAATACAATTGCCATGACTTGCACTTGACATGACTACATGAACTCAATCTTGAAAACTTGATATCATACATCACCTTTTGTATTCATGAATTCGATCAAGACTCATAACATTAATCAATACAATAAATACACGGGGTGTTGGGGTAGTTCATGCGTGAATCCAACAAAATCTCAAGAGTCTCCCTAGATCATGAATCCATGTCTACTAACACAAGCAAGCTATCACGAGGGCCCGTGTTTCCTTGCTCCTCGATTACAGCCTGTTGAGTTTGGAATACTTCAACACTAGGTTGAAGTCCCGTTACTAATATTTGATTTGGGCCCGTGGTTCCCTACCCCTGAATTACAGCCTGTTGGGTTCGAGAACACTCTTGAGATTGGTTGACATTCACCCTTGAACTCACGTTAGTTAATTTTACCCTTTTAGAGACCTTTTAGGACATTTACATTCACTTCATATTCATTATACCTACACTCCACGGCCTTCCTATACTTGTTTTCTATACTCATGTTATATTTCCATGCTGATATAGTTGCCATATACATTACCATACTTGTTCACATATTACAATTTCCATTTATACTATATTACATGTCATCTTGCACTCAATTTATATATTACACATCTCTATTGGGACTTACCGAGCGTTAGTTTGCTGACAGGCATTCTACCCACTTCTTTCCATTCTTGGAATGTTCGTCAGGTGACATTGAGACAGAGAAGATAGAAGTGGTCGAAAAGGAGTACAACCGGTTCGCATCACAAACAGACGTATAGTTTCATTCAGTTTTTCATTTCATTTCAGCTTATTTATGTATACCTCCTTGTTAAGGATTATCATGTTAAATATCTTGTATTTAGATATTTTGTCTACTATGAATCATGAATGTAATAAATCACAGTTGGATTTCATTCTTTTGTTTATTCTTGTTAGTTTATGTTGCTTATATATGCTTAGCGTATTTATTTCTCGGAATAAATACTTCGCGGGCTTGCCACGTCACCGTTTCCATCTACTGGGAAGCGGGGCATGATAGGTATAATCTCTTATCCGAGTAGATAACCTCTTTACAAGTCATGCTAGTTAGGGTTTAGACATGATCCGGGAGATCGAGTCCGTGTTGCGATGCTTTGATAATTGTTTTTCACAACTTCCGCCTCCCCGCGGTCACGCGGGGTGCGTGACACAGATTTACAGTATCTATCTTTAATAACCGTTTTACGTCCATTATCATGTATATTGCAGTTTAAATAACATATTGAACTAATATTGTAGTATGATAATATTGTGATGATCCGGCATGCAACTAGATAAACCATTATCGGTACACATACACACGGATGCTATAAAATGGTAAATCGCTACGACTTGCTGAATATTAAAACGTATGTACTATAGTCAAGCATATGAATATCGATATAAGAAAAATAGCATGTTGCAAGTTTAGAACTTTCCTGATCGAATCTCACGTCGAGATACGGATGTCACGTTCCGACGCCCAAATAAAGTCACGACGCAACTTACGCACGCAGGACTTGACCTGGCTAAGCAGCTGCGTGACATAGTAACTGGGCTAGACGACGGTGACTGGGTCGTCTGGATCATCGGCGACGTGCGCAACTCCGGCGAGAACGATCGGAAAATAACGGAAGAAAAGGAAAAGAAGAAGAAGAAAAGAATAAAGAAGAAGGTGATGGCGGGGGTTTGCTGGTGTTCTGGGGGTAGGTGATGAAAACAGAGATGTTGGCGGCAAAGTGACGGGGAGAGGACGACGGCGAGGTCGATGAAGTGGGTGGCCTTGAGGGTTAGTGTGATCGGGGAAAGAGCAGAGGAAAGAAAAGGGCGTGGTGATGGTGGTCTGGGGTTGCTGAGGAGACGAGGAAGAAGGTGACGGGGTGATGGTAGTGGTCGGGTTCCGGTGACGAGGTCGATGAGGGTTTGAAAGAAGTGGGTTCTTGCTGTCGGGTTTCGGAGATCTGGCGAGGTCTCGGGGAAGAAGAGGAGGTGAGGGTTGACGGCGACGAGGTGCGGCGACGATGGGGAGCGGCGACGAGAGGCGTGGGTTAGGGTTCGGGGTTAGACGACGAGAAGAAGAGAAACAAGGGAGGAGAGAGAGAGGGTTTTGAATTTATATATATATATATATATATATATATATATATATATATATATATATATATATATATATATAGAGAGAGAGAGAGAGAGAGAGAGAGAGAAAGAGTGGGGACGGTGAGAGATCGGGGACGGAGAGACGGGGACGGAGAGGGGATTTTATTTTATAAAATAATTAAAGTTTATATATATATATATTGTGGGATTTTATAGATAATACCAGATTACTCCGAATATTACCCGTATCCCTTCAAAAATCTAGTTTTTAAATATGAAAAATATACGTAAGAATTTAAACCATGATGCAAATGTATATAATTGAAAACATATACCTCCAAATAAAATCTACGTAAATATACGTAGCGATCCAATAATCGGTCTGTCTAACCCTTAGGATACGAACACGATGTATGGGCGCAACCACTGATATGGGGTATTATGACATGCAAGGCTAGATAAGAAAATATATTATTTGGTTTTATATTATATTATAAAAAGATATGTGGATTCTAAAATATATTATATATGTATATATATTCTAGATTTGCATGGATACACTGTACTAGCAAATATTTGATGTAATCTCAAACCATGTTGGGTTTTAAACATGCGGGCCGGGTCGGATAATAACCCCGGCTACTACTTGCATCATTCGCAACCCAAAAGCAACAATAGCAAAGAATTTTACCGCGAGATTTGAAATACCCAAAAATATATCGTATAAATGTGCTAGGGTGTTACATTATACCCAACTACAAAAGAATTTTGTTCTCGAAATTCCCGGAACAAGAAAAGACAAGAAGGCACGGATTTTAAGAAAAGAAGTGTGGAAACTTCTGTCGGATCTCGTCTTCACGTTCCCAAGTAGATTCTCCGCGCGAACGATTCCCTCATGAAACGAGTACTAGTGGGATAACTTTATTCTTGAGGACTTTTTCTCGTCGATCCATAATAGCCATTAGTCGCTCTTCAAACGTTAAATCTTCCTTTACTGTCAGTTCAGAGTGATATAGGACGTGCTTCTCATCTCTAACATACTTGCGGAGTTAAGATACTTGAAACACGTCATGAACACCCTCCAAGGATGGTGGTAAAGCCAATCGATAAGCTTCCTCTCCAACACGCTCGATAATACCGAAAGGCCCAACGAATCGAGGACTTAGTTTGCCTCGACTACCAAATCGGATTACTCCTCTAGTCGGTGATATCTTCAAGAATATAAGATCACCAACTGAGAACTCCAAAGGTTTCCTACCATTATCGGTCTAACTTTTCTGTTGATCCTGTGCCACCTTCATATGATTTGGGATCACGTTAACTTTCTCCACCGTTTGCACAATAAGATCCGGTCCCAATAATCTTTTTTCTTCGACATCGTCCCAATAGACAGGCAAGTGACACTTACGACCATATAATACTTCGAATGGAGCCATCTGTATAGTTGCCTAAAAACTATTATTGTAGGAAAACTCCACTAAGTGTAAATGATCCTCCCATAAACCCTTGAAGTCTAACATGCATGCTCTCAACATATCTTCAAGAGTTTGGATCGTTCTTTCAGACTGGCCATCTGTCTGAGGATGATAGGCCATGCTAAATTTCAAGCGAGTTCCCAAACTTTCCTGTAGACTCTTCCAAAAGTGTGATAGAAATCAAGTATCACGATCCGAAACGATGCTCACGGTTACCCTATACAATCTCACAATCTCCTGCATGTACCGCTCTACCAAAGCCTCCGTTGGCTGACCAACTCGAAACGGTATAAAATGAGCTACCTTGGTCAATCGATCGACAATCATCCAAACTGCATTATTGCCCTTTGGACACCGTGGTAAAGTTGTCACGAAATCTATGGTTATATGTTCCTACTTCCATTGAGAAATCGGAAATGGTTGCAACAAACCAGCTACCCTTTGATATTCAGCCTTGACTTGCTGACACACCAATCACTTCGATATGTAATGAGCAATCTCTCTTTTCATGCCTTCCCACCAGAAATGTTGTCGCAGATCTCTATACATCTTTGTGCCCCCCGGGTGTACTGAATACGCGGAGCTATGAGCCTCCTTCAGGACTTCTTCACGAACATCTCCTTTAGACACACATAAATGGCTCCCATATTGTAATGAACCATCTTCATGAATTAACAAATCTGTTTGAAGTCCTGCTTCTACTTGTTCTCGAAACTTTTGCAATCTTGGATTGTGCGACTGTGTTGCTTTAATGTTATCGATCAAGGATGACTGTACTTGCAACTGCATCAACTGTCCCAAAGAATCTGGTAGTACAATCTCCAATTTGAATCTCTGAAGTTCAGCTATAATCTCCTTCTGTGTAGTCAACATCCGTATCGCTGGCAACCGACTTAGAGTATCCGGCACTACATTAACTTTTCCCGGATGGTACTTTAGATCAAGATCATAGTCAACCATCAGCTCTAACCATCTATACTGCCTCATGTTGAGCACTTTCTGTGTGAACACATACTTTAGGTTTTTGTGATCGGTAAATAATTCTACCCTTTCGCCAATAAGTAGTGTCTCCAAATTTTCAGAGCGAAAATCATTACTGCTAACTCTAGATCATGAGTTAGGTAGTTCTTCTAATGAGTTTTCAATTGTCTTGACGCATAAGCTATGACCTTCCCATGCTGCATTAGCACACATCCCAAGCCTTTTCCAGATGCGTCGCTGTGAATAACCAGCCCTCCGGAATCGTCTGGCACTGTTAGAATAGGAGTGGTGGTCAATCTTTGCTTCAACGCTTCAAAACCTGACACACATTGCTCGGTCCATACGAACGATACCTCCTTTCATGTTACCTTGGTCAATGGTTCTGCTATTCGAGTGAAGTTTTCCACAAACCTTCTATAGTATCCGGCAAGCTCAAGAAAACTTCTGATCTCCCCTACATTCTGTGGAATTGGCCAATCATGAACAGCTGCAATCTTTTCAGGGTCAATGGCAATTCCATCTCCAGATACAGCATGACCCAAGAACTTCACTTCTTCGAGCCAAAACCCGCACTTGCTCATTTTAGCATATAACCTTTCTTGTCTCAACATTTGCAGTGCGATCCTCAAGTGTTCTGCGTGCTTTTCTTTGCTTTTCGAATAGACCAGAATATCATCAATAAACACCACTATGAACTGATCCAGGTACGGTGAAAAGATTCGGTTCATCAAGTCCATAAATATTGCCGATACATTAATAACTCCAAATGGCGTCACTAAGTACTCGTAATACCCATATCGAGTTCGGAACGCCGTCTTGCAAATGTCTTCTGATTTCACCCGAACTTGATGATACCCAGATCGCAAGTCCAACTTGGAGATTACCCTCGCGCCACTAAGTTGATCGAATAATTCACCTATGCGAGGGATTGGGTACTTATTCTTAATAGTCACCCGATTTAATTCTCGGTAGTCGATGCACTTCCTTCGCGTGCCATCTTTATTAAAGAACTAGAGCTTCCTACGGTGAACCATTGCTGCGAATCTAACCCTTCTGTAGTGATTCAAAAACTTATCTCTTTACCTCTTCCAGTTCCACTGGTACCATCGGATAATAAGCCTTCGAAATTGGCACTGCTACAAGAATAAGATCAATCGTGAACTCTACATCTCATTTAGATGATACACCCGAGATTTCCTTGAATACCTCCATGAATTCCTGAACAACTATCGGTGCTTCGTCTGCAACCTGTTCACGAACCTCACCTTTCGGCACACACACAAACAGTTCCCTTCATCATGAATTTACAAGTCTGTTCTAAAACTTATGGGTTATCAGCCAACCACACTTCCGCTGCGCCACTCTGATAAACTGAGGCGGGTTCGTCAGAACTTCTTAATCAAATATCTTACATCTGATCGGCCTTGAAGCAGCATGTACTACTGCAATCATCATATGTTCTCCTATGTTTCTCCTTATTCTTCAAAACGTAGACGAACTGGTCACTAGGGGACAAGGGGAAAGATATAACACGGTTGTTGGATTCAAGTTCACGATAAGGCATAAATTTGTAAGCAATAAAACCAAGAGAAACAAATTAGTATAATGAACATAAGTCAAGAAAATGAATCAAAATAGGATTCCAGGTTACCAAAATAGAGTACCGCATTGTAACCATGCCACGGTACATTGTTACAATCATATATCTCCATTCAAGTTGACCAAATCCTACTATCAGAATCGAAAGAATAAGAAGGGAGAAACAATAAGGAATTAGGAGGATTCCAAGTTGAGATGCAAAGTCATTTCCATATCGTCAAGATAAAAGAGTTAAGGGAAAGATAAGATTCAAGAATTCGAATGACAAGACAATAATGTGGCAGGACATGTTCCTAAAATTCTGGGTCTTAAAAATAATGTATTGGGTACCATACCCAACTACAAATTGAACCAAGCCCCAGCTAACCTAAAACCTATGGCTTTGATACCAAACAAACCCTGTCACACCCTGCTTCCCAAAATAAGTAAACACAACACGTAACAGAGCCAACCATGCTACCCATGGCTAGGAATAATCCCTCCATAGTCACATTACGGCTGTCAATCGGATATCAAGAACAATAAATAAAATCTAGCTAACACATGTCCATCTGCCATAATAAATAAAATCAAGAAATGCATATAGAGGAAACGAATCAAGATCCAATAAATAACAATCTCTGAATCACGTTCCTTATGGGCTCATATCGATAAAAATAAAACTACGGAAACTAAAAGAAACTAAGCATATCTAAACTAAACATCTAGCTCCTTATTGCTCGGCTTGCTTGCTAAAGTACTCCTGATTTGCTTGCGATAATGTCAAAGGAACTGGGCCATGCAAAACCCAGACGTTAGTGCGTCATAATATCAAACTAATAGTAATAACTAGGATAGGATGATATGATTAAACATGAATGTAAATAATGAACACAGGTATAAAACAGTGAGCTGTATGTATGTGATGTGTATCCTAAAGTCTGTGCTTCTAGGTTATCTATTCTACAAGTCTTTAAAATCAATTTAATGGAATCATCAATATAACTCAATAGTATCCCATGCGTGCTCGGGGCCACGGTCAAGATTCTTGGGCTGAATCCGAGACGTGCCACTAAGCAGTAAACATGTAACATGTATAGATGGATGATGTGAGCAGCATCATTCTGGGGCTGGCCAAGCCCGTAAAGACTGATCAGTATCTGGAGTATCGAACTGTTGAGTTACAAATCAGGTTTCATTATTGATTTCCCCTTACCCACAAGGTTTTGTGTTCAAGTCGGATATTGATGATATAAATCTAATGCCAACAAAGGTCAAGCAGGTACAGGTCTTGTCTATGTAGACGACAAGTCATGTCCATCATGACAACAACTCAGGATTGTCGGAATTAGTATTAAGATCCAAGTAACAAGTCTGGTAGTGGGTCGTGAACATGTGATGCAATGTATTTTAACCAGAATAGGCATCAAATGTAAAACTGTAACCAATATCTAAACAAGGTAACCACGATTAATACCAGGATGTATATGTATCTATCTGTAATAACCGTTTCAAGTCCATTACCATGTATATTGCAATCTAGAGAACATATTGAACTAATTTTGTATTATGATAATACTGTGATTATCCGACATGCAACTAGATAAACCATTATCTGTACGGATATAGACGGATGCTATAAAATGGTAAATCGCTACTACTTTCTGAATATTAAAACGCATGTACTATAGTCAAGCATATGAATATCGATATAAGCAAAATAGCATGTTGCAAGTTTAGAACTTGCCTGATCGAATCTCACGTAAAGATACGGATGTCACGTTCCGACGCCGAAATAAAGTCACGATGCAACTTACGCACGCAGGACTTGACCTGGCTGAGCAGCTGCGTGATGTGGTAACTAGGCTAGACGACGACGGTGACTGGATCGTCTGGATCGTCGACTACGTGCGCAACTCCGGCGAGAACGATCGGAAAAGAACAGAAGAAAAGGAAAAGAAGAAGAATAAAAGAAGAAAGAAGAAGGTGATGGCGGGGTTTGCTGGTGTTTTGAGGGTAAGTGATGACAACAGAGATGGCGACGGCGAGGTGACGGGAAGAGGACGACGGCGAGGTCGATGAAGTGGGTGGCCATGAGGGTTAGTGTGATCGGGGAAACAACAGAGGAGAGAAAAGGATGTGGTGGTGGTGGTCTAGGGTTGCTGGGGAGATAAGGAGGAAGGTGACGGGGTGATGGTGGTGGTCGGGTTCCGGCGACGAGGGTTTGAAGGAAGTGGGTTCTTGCTATCGGGTTTCGGAGCTCCGGCGATGTCTCGGGGAACAGGAGGAGGTGAGGGCGGTGATGACGAGATGAGGTCGATGGCGACGAGGTGCGGCGACGAGAGGCGTAGGTTAGGGTTCCGGGTTAGGCGACGAGCCGAAGAGAAACGAAGGAGGAGAGAGAGAGGGTTTTGAATTTTTATAATTATTATATTATATATAATATATATAGGGATAAAGAGAGAATAGGGACGGAGAGAGATTGGAGAGAGAGAAACAGAGCGAAAGTGGGGATTTTATTTTATAAAATAATTAAAGTTTATATATATATATATTGTGGGATTTTACAAATAATACCAGATTACTCCGAATATTACCCGTCTCCCTTCAAAAATCTAGTTTTTAAATATATAGAATATACGTAAGAATTTAAACCATGATGCAAATGTATATAATTGAAAACATATACCCCCAAATAAAATCTACGTAAATATACGTAGCGATCCAATAATCATTCTGTTTAACCTTTAGAATACGAACACCATATATGGGTGCAACCACCTGATATGCGGTATTATGACATGTAAGGCTAGATAAGAAAATATAATATTGGTTTTATATTATATTATAAAAAGCTATGTGGATTCTAAAATATATTATATATGTTTATATATTCTAGATTTACATGGATACACTGTACTAGCAAATATTTGATGTAATCTTGAACCATGTTGGGTTTCAAACATGCGGGTCAGGTCGGATAATAACCCCGGCTACTACTTGCATCATTCGCAACCCAAAAGCATCAATAGCAAAGAATTTTGCCCTAAGATTTAAAATACCCAAAAATATATCGTATAAATATGATAGGGTGTTACACGGTCCCTTTTAGGGGAGCAGCATCGGCTCCCCCAGGGGGGAAGCCGACCCCTAGCCAAAGGGGGAGCCGACCCTGGCTCCGCCCCAGGGGTAAGCCGACCCCTTTTGGGGGAGCCAACCATGGTTCCTTCCAAAGGGGGGCTGATCCAGGAGGCGCCCGGACCCGATTTTCGGGGAGGCACCAGTCCCGGGCACCTCCCTGTCGCGTCATCTTTAAAAATAAAATAAAAAAATAAAATATATGTAAAATAATCAAAACAAAACTTTCTTTTATGTCAGACACATACACGTTCACATTGAGTTCATATGACCGTCAAGACCCGTTAATTGGAGGTTCACTCATCTCAAAGCGAGGGGTAATTAACAGTATCTTTGTCCGCGGCTGCCAGAGATTAGAATCCCCACAATCAATAAACCCTCTGCCTACCCTCGGCGGTGGGACTGTATCAATCGTCTGACAAGTGAGCGCATCCATCCCAATGTGTGGCGAAAAACACTCTACAGATTCTGGCATGCCCAGTGGGACCTATCTATCCTCTCATATTTCGGATCAAGCATTCATACGAACCCATTTAACGTAAAATCGTTTTCTGTCTTGAAATCATGCTCTTTCATGCAAATTAACAATTGTTAGTTATATGTATGCCCTAGAGGCCATTATTGTAGATATGATGTATATTATAGTGGATGCTTAGATATATATAGAGATGACTTTTTTGCTCGACATGATAGTATGCTATCTGGTTATCTTTGTCTTAATATGTAGACTTGTATTCTGATACTGTCTTGCTCTCACATGTTGATAAAGCCCTTAGGATATGTACATGACTACCAGAACTATGATGGAGATCATACTAGTGGGGCCAGGGTAGTTCACAAGTACATCCTTCAAATGTTTCTAGCCTAGGGAATATCGAGACAGGGCATCGATATTCCAGAGTAGACTAGCGTATACGCTTCTTGACCCATATGATGGGCGATGGATGATCCCACATCCATTGGTGTTTGACATCAGAGATGGTATACGGGTGCTCAGTGGAGACTGGGTACACTGAACAGGACTCGCCGAGGACTCTTATGTGGTAGTATACCTATCGTCAGATAGCAGTCCTCTGGTGACACTGGTACAGGTTGGTCTGTAGACCCCGGATCGTTATAGAGTCTTGTGCGGCTACCACTGTGCTTTGATTTCCTCCCTACCATGCTCAAAGGAGATGTGCAAATAGGTGGATTTTGGGTACAGTCCCGAGTCGTATGGAGGCAATGAGCGATAGGAGAGGTTTCGTCTCTCCCGGTATTGGGGGTTGATGTTGTGCTATGCTCGATTGGCTATAACTGGAAGTCCCTGTCCAGGGCTGCTGCCGAGATTTACTGATAAGTGTTATCCGTAGTTTTGCGAACCGTTATAGACCAAACATCGGCATGACTTATCACATTACTGGGGTCTGACGATTTCCACCCCTAGACATGATATGCGACATATCAGACGAAGAGACCGGACTGTACGGTAGTGTTACTGATAGGCTTCATGAAGACTATGGACAGGCTTGCTTGTTGATCTTCATATCGCTCAATACCCAGATAGCCGTTACGTCCAGCTAGTACCGCTCACGGCTTGTAGGTGACTGATATGATCATCACCTGCTGCTGGCGTATTGACGAGTCTTTAGAGTCCCACACAGAAGTTCCCTGGTTCAAGCGAAACGAAGTAAGACACACATGTGATATGTGTGTGGGCCTGATTAAATACGAGTATGCGATACCGTATTGTAATCTGGCAGTCATCTGTTATCGGTTCGGTTATATGTGATATAACCAGTCTGTCGAATCAAGTGTTGATTCAATAATGTGATATACAGATAAATGGTATTAGTCGGTCATATATGATATAACCGGATTATTAGATCAAGTGTTGATTTAATAATGTGATATAAATTATATGTGATATAATTATATATTAACTAATATCATTAGCTCACTAATTATTCTTCATTAAATATATATTAATATATATGATATATATATATATAATAATAATAATAATAATAATAATAATAATAATAATAATAATAATAATAATAATAATAATAATAATGAAGCATGGAATTTAAATTTCTATTTTGTGAAATTAGAAATGACGTGGAAAATGAAGCATGGTTGCAAGCATGGGATTTTTCTTTTGTTTATTCTTCTTGACTCACTATTCAAGCATGGTCGCAATTTTATATTGCATAATTCCATGCTTGAATGAGTGAGGGGTCAAGACTTGGCATTCATTCTATCTCATTCTCAACACTTAGCCAAATTCTTGAGTTGCTCCTATGGTTGCTCTCTAGCTTCTTCCTCCTCCTTTTGTCATGGCTCAAGCTTCAACCCTCACATGTGATGTGAATCATGAAGCTTGAACACAAACTAGTGAGCTTAGCATATCCCCTAGTTCATCATCCCACACCAAACTAGCAATTTAGTGTGGTGTGTTTCGTACACTAAAGAAGTTTAGTGTAGAGTTAGCTTGATCTAGAGGAATTTCGGGTGGATCGTCTTTGGCGCGAAGACAACGAAGGAGGCTCGTTCAAAGTCTCAAGAGAAGCCTAGTGGAGTCGCGAGACTACTACACGGAGTAAATGAAGAGAAGGACCGTCTACAAAGGTTGTATTCTTATTCTTTTAAATGTAAAATAGTTTACATTTGGCATCGTCTAAATCTCTAGTTAAAGATTCTTAGTTTAGGGTTCGTTAGCATGGCAATTTTTTGAAAACGGTATGGACGATACCTCTCGAAACCTAAACAACTGCTGAATGTTATATGAGATGTAACATGAACACTGACCAAATACGAACCCATTCACTCGGATTTGACCCGAGCACAAGCCCAGAAAATCCGATCTGGCCGGCCAAATAGTGTCCTCTGGAGTTCGTATTTTTTCAGTGTTCCGGTCTCTGGGTTTTGGTGTTTTAGGTGTTGTTTGTTTTTGCTAAAATTTCATGAGATGTTAATTTTCTATAAAGGCAACTCGGAGTGTTTCGTAGTCGTAATTATAACTATATTTCGGGTTATTTAGACGGTGTTAAAAAGTACGAACGGGTATCAAATACTCACTTTAACCCTTGCCGGAAAATTTTCCAAGAGTTGGATTTTTTTTCAAGTTAAAGAACATTCAAATATCGTGCAAGCGATATTGTGGACCCTATAGAAGAACGAAATCTTAACTCGATTATGTGACCGTCAGAACCGCCACTAAACTCTAGGGTTTGTGGTAGTTCAGCGGTGCCATATGTGAGGCATTGGTTGACCCTTCTACGGCTGGTTCATAGAAGCTATGGCATGTACTGAGTATTTTTTAAACTATGCTCAAGTGTTGAGTTTTTTGGGAAATTTTGGGTGTTTGTTGATTCGATCGGAATATTTAACATCGTTTAGCTATTTGATGACATGTGATATTATGTGTTGCTTGGATATGTTATATTGGATCGTCGTGTTTTGAATAGCCGGGGGGTTTTATGTGAGATGAGAGTTTTTATTTTCATTCATGTAAAATTCATTGTATGTAATATTCTTTTATTGGGGCACTTCCGGGTTGAGGATGATGTCACCATTGTCGTATATTATTTACTTTTCCGCATTAGGATAGACCCAAGGAGGGGAGCATAAGTAACCGGGTTCTAGAGTCCAGTGGGAGACCATCTCGAGGAGTCGAGTCCGGGTCTCCTAACTCTAGAATTGGTAGGGTTGCTTGCCGCTCTCGTAGGGGTCTAGGGATGTGGGTTTGGCTATTCATTGCGACCGTGAAATCCGTGTTTTATACTGGCTTAACTTAAAACACGGAATTCCTAGTATATCCAATATTTTATATGTTATCTTTTGCTGATGTTATTCTGTGATGTGATCACTTTATATGCGTGAGACGAATGCTTTATTATTGTATATATGATATATAATAAACGTTGCTTATATTTTGCACCCGCGCTAGTCCCGCCCCGCTATGCCGTTAGTTAAGTGGCCTAACGGTGCATAACGGGACACTGTGGCGAATGCGGATGGCATAAGCGTACATTGTATTTTCGTTTCTTCTGTGATACTTAGGAAGCTTAATTGATGGGACTTCATTAATGAGATTAATGAAAGAAAAGAAACCAAAATGATGTTGTAGAATCAAATTTTCAAAAATGGTAGCTCTAGTTTTTTCTTTGCATAGCGGTATTCCTTATAGAATATCCAGCACCTTATTCGATAAGGAAAGAGCTGAGATCCCTTCACCGGGAGTGACCTCTTTAGCGAAACTAGCAGATGCTCTAACCCACTCGGTTTTGTTTTTGATTGCCTTTTTAGTTCTTACTTTGCATAGCGGTATTCTTTGTAGAATATCCAACACCTTATTCGATAAGGAAAGAGCCGAGATCTCTTCACCGGGAGTGACCTCTTTAGCGGAACTAGTGAATGCCTCAAAAACACTCCTTTTCAAAATCACTCGATTCTGCAACGATATCAAGTTCATTACGCAAAAGGTTTTCTTAAAAACCTAACGTAGCCCTCTGTCATTTCAGATAAGTACTATTTAGTATTCTTACTGCGTTTGTTGACCTCTATCAAGACGTAGTGTGCGGTAGCTGATTAGCGCTTATCTGTATAGCATGTGATGCGATTGGATTAGGGTAGTCGTACGACCTTGTTGACCTCTATCAAGGGTCGTGCGGGTAGGTTTGATTCAATCATAAAATGACGGGTTGAACTTGACTAGTGCACTATAATTTGTTGACCTTTGTCAAGGTCATAGCATGCCAGGGGCAAAAGTATTATCGGGAATTTCAAGTGTTGAAATTTGCAATGAGATTGCATACCTTCTATGAGATAGTTAGATCCCGATACCCACTGCGAGTAAGAGTTACTCCTGGGAGAGTTTTACACATCACAATTAGCCGATCAAGTAGGTGTCTAGAAAGGTGTTAATGGGGTCACGCCCCTGGGAAACTGAGGTTTATTTTAATTAGGTCCATGCGAAAGCATGGGGAACCTCCCTCAAAGTACCGGCACTGGCCTGGTTGAAAGATTGGTGAACTTGTGAGGTGTAATTAATCCCGGCTAATCTTACCTTTTAGGGTTTGAAGGAAGATTTGATAAAAACAGTGGGATCCGTCCTGATTAGATAAGATAATAACCAATCTAATCTTGCAAAGAGCGCACGCTAATGCGTTTCCTTCTCTCTCTCTCTCTCTCTCTCCAGGCAGCAACCAATGTCACGCCTTAATCAAGATAATAATATGGATGTATTGACCGAACCCGCTTGTTATACCGAGCAGGAGAAAGTTGGTTCCGCTCCAACTTATAAGTGTTATAAGTCCGAGCAGGAAATAGGAACATATCCGGATTCCCACACCACCCAAATGAAGAATAAGCATGTTGATGCATCTTCTTTGGGTGTGTTAGTTACAGAGAACCGTTTCTCAGTACACTCTACGTCCTGGGTATTAGATACCAGATCGCGATTCGACATATGCAATTTGTTGCATGGGCTAAGGAAAGGTAGAGAACTGGGAAAAGGTGATCATTCTCTAAAAGTAGGGAATTGTGCAAGTGTTGCAGCCAAAGCAGTTGGTGAATATCACCTAGTATTGCCAACTGGGAATACATTGATCCTGAATGACTGTTATTACGTACCCTCTATGATATGCAATTTAATATCAATTTCTTTATTAGATAAAGAAGGATATAACTTTGCAGTAGAGAATAATGTTATGAACATTTAGCTAAATCAAGTGTTGATTTGGTTTGGTGCGTTATGTAACGGATTATACGTTCTGAATCAAAACACGGTTTTTAACGTACATAACACACACAAGAGGAAAAGTTCAGAAATGAACGAATCCTTCTTGTGGCATTGTAGACTAGGTCATATCAATGCGACACGACTAGCTAAGTTACATAAAGATGGATATTTGAATCCGTTCAAACTTTCATCTTATAAAACTTGCCAGTCATGTCTCAAAGGCAAGATGACCAAAACTCCGTTTACAGGACACGGAGAAAGAGTTACGGAACTCTTGGGACTGATACATAGTGATGTATGCGGTCCCATGTCTACACATGCCAGAGATGGTTTCTCATACTTCATTACATTCACTGACGATCTCTCAAGATTCGGTCATGTGTTCCTATTGAAACACAAGTCTGAAGCTTTTGAGAAATTCAAAGAATATAAGCATGAAGTCGAGAACCAAAAGGGTAAAAGTATTAAAATCCTTCGATCTGATCGAGGAGGAGAATACTTGAGCAATGAGTTCCGAGACTATCTAAAAGAGAATGGGATTCTCTCTCAGCTTACTCCTCCGTATACACCACAGCACAACGGTGTATCGGAACGGAGGAATCGCATCCTATTAGATATGGTGCGCTCTATGATGAGCACCGCTGAGTTACCTATTTCTTTTTGGGGTTATGCGCTTGAAGCAGCAGCATACCTATTGAATCAGATTCTATCAAAATCTGTACCTACTACACCATATGAGATATGGAGTGGGAAGAGACCATGTCTTAAACGAGTTAAGATATGGGGTTGTCCGGCCTATGTCAAAAAGCAAAATCCGGATAAACTCGAGGCACAATCAGTTCTTTGTAAGTTTTTTGGATATCCTAAACATTCAAATGGATATCTATTCTACCACAGTGAACAACAAAAGGTGTTTGTTGCTCAACATGCCACCTTTTTAGAAAAGGAATTTCTTGCAAAAGAAATTAGTGGCGAAGAGGTAGAGCTGGAAGAAGTTCCAGCAGATCAAACTGCAATTGAAGATTTGGTGGAACCAGAGAATTCAGTAGTTCCCAACGAATCTCAGCCTCTCCGCCGATCTAGTAGGGTTCCTCATCCACCTGAGATATACTACGGTTTTCTCATTGATGATGGGAGCGAGAATTGCATCATGGAAGATGATGACCCAACTAGTTTCGAGCAGGCTATCACGAGTGGGGACTCTGTGAAATGGCTGGATGCAATGCGATCTGAGATGGAATCCATGTACACCAACAAAGTTTGGACTTTAGAAGTTGCTCCCGAAGGGGTAAAACCCATTGGGAGCAAATGGATCTTTAAAAAGAAACTTGGTGTAGATGGAAAGGTTGATACTTTCAAAGCCAAACTTGTTGCAAAAGGTTTTCGTCAACGACCAGGTATGGATTATGATGAAACATTTTCTCCAGTGGCTATGCTTAAGTTCATCCGGATCCTACTTGCCATCGCTGCATACCATGACTATGATATCCGGCAAATGGATGTTAAGACTGCCTTTCTAAATGGTGATTTAGAAGAGAGCGTGTACATGACTCAACTAGAGGGGCTTCGTAGAAAGTGGGAGCAGCGAAAGGTGTGCAAGCTGCTTAAATCAGTCTACGGGTTGAACCAGGCATCGCGGAGTTGGAACATCTGTTTTGATGAGGTAGTTAAAGAGTTTGACTTCATAAAAAACGTAGATGAACCTTGTATATACAAGAAGGTTACAGAGTGTAAGGTCTTCTTCCTCGTATTGTACATGGATGACATACTCTTGATAGGAAATGATGTTCTTATGCTGCACTCGGTCAACCTCTTCTTATCATAAATATTCTCAATGAAAGATCTAGGTGATGCCTCCTACATCTTGGGGATTAAGATCTATAGAGATAGATCTAAACGGATACTAGGATTGTCCCAATCCAGGTACATTGACACCGTACTAAAGAGGTTTAGTATGGAAGATTCTAAGCATGGGAATATACCCACGATTTTAGGACTCACTCTCTCCAAAGAGATGTCTCCCAAGAGTGATTTGGAGAGAGCTCGCATGCAAGGGATACCCTATGCTTCGGCAGTAGGCTCTATCATGTATGCGATGTTATATACCAGACCCGATGTAGCATACTCACAAAGTGTAGTGAGTAGGTATCAAGCAAATCAAGGAGAGAATCACTGGATAGCTGTAAAGAACATTCTCAAGTACTTGAGAAGGACTAAAGAGATGTTCTTGGTGTACAGTAACAGTGAACTCCAAGTGGAGTCCTTAACCGACTCTAGCTTCTAAAGTGATAAGGATGACGGTAAGTCGGTCTCGGGTTTTGTCTTTACCCTTAACGGAGGGGCGGTGTGTTGGAAGAGTTCCAAGCAAGACACCGTTTTAGACTCGATGATGGAGGCTGAATACATCGCTGCCAACGATGCTGCCAAAGAAGCTGTCTGGATGAATAAGTTCATTGCTGAGCTTGGTGTGGTTCCATTCATTGAGCATCCAATACCTATGTATTGTGATAACAATGGAGCGGTAGCTTTGGCCAAGGAACCCAGGTCCCATCAGAGATCCAGATATATTCTGAGACGGTATCACCTGATCCGGGAGATAGTTGATCGCCGGGAGATCGATGTCAGGAGAGTTGACACGAAGGACAACGTAGCGGATCTACTCACAAATGCCCTCCCCCAGATACAATTTAAGAGAATTTTTTGGATGTTGGGTATGAGATACTACAACACATGGCCTTAGTGCAAGTGGGAGATTGTTAGTTATATGTATGACCTAGAGGCCATTATTGTACATATGATGTATATTATAGTGGATGCTTGGATATATATAGAGAGGACTTTCTTGTTCGACATGATAGTATGCTATCTGGTTATCTTTGTCTTAACATATAGACTTGTATTTTGATACTGTCTTGCTCTCACATGTTGATAAAGCCCTTGGGATATGTACTTGACTACCAGGACTTTGATGGAGATCATACTAGTGGGGCCAGGATAGTTCAAAAGTACATCCTTCAAATGTTCCTAGTCGAGGGAATATCGAGACAGGGCATCGATATTCCAGTGTAGACTAGGGTATACGCTTCTTGACCCATATGATGGGCGATGGATGATCCCACATCCATTGGTGTTTGACATCAGAGATGGTATACGGGTGCTCAGTGGAGACTGGGTACACTGAACAGGACTCGTCGAGGACTCCTATATGGTAGTATACCTATCGTCAGATAGCAGTCCTCTGGTGACACTGGTACAGGTTAGTCTGTAGACCCGAGATCGTCATAGAGTCTTGTGCGGCTCCTACTGTGCTTTGATTTCCTCCCTACCACGCTCAAAGAAGACGTGAAAACAGGTGGATTTTGGGTACAGTCCCGAGTCGTATGGAGGCAATGAGTGATAGGAGGAGTTTCGTCTCTCCCGGTATTGGGGGTTGATGTTGCGCTATGCTCGATTGGCTATAACTGGAAGTCCCTGGCCAGGGCTGTTGCCGAGATTTACTGATAAGTGTTATCCGTAGTTTCTCGAACCGTTATAGACCAAACATCGGCATGACTTATCACATTACTGGGGTCTGACGATTTCCACCCTTAGACATGATATGCGACATATCAGACGAAGAGACCGGACTGTATGATAGTGTTATTGATAGGCTTCATGCAGACTATGGACAGGCTTGCTTGTTGATCTTCATATCGCTCAATACCCGGATAGCCGTTACGTCCAGCTAGTACCGCTGATGGCTTGTAGGTGACTGATGTGATCATCACCTGCTGCTGGCGTATTGACGAGTCTTTAGAGTCCCACACAGAAGTTCCCTGGTTCAAGCGAAACGAAGTAAGACACATATGTGATATGTGTGTGGGCCTGATTAAATACGAGTATGTGATACCGTATTGTAATCTGGCAGTCATCTGTTATCGGTTCGGTTATATGTGATATAACCAGTCTGTCGAATCAAGTGTTGATTCAATAATGTGATATACAGATAAATGATATTAGTCGATCATATATGATATAACCGGATTATTAGATCAAGTGTTTATTTAATAATGTGATATAAATTATATGTGATATAATTATATATTAACTAATATCATTAGCTCACTAATTATTCTTCATTAAATATATATTAATATATATGATATATATATATATATAATAATAATAATAATAATAATAATAATAATAATAATGAAGCATGGCATTTAAATTTCTATTTTGTGAAATTAGAAATGATGTGGAAAATGAAGCATGGTTGCAAGCATGGGATTTTTCTTTTTCTTTTATTCTTCTTGACTCACTATTCAAGCATGGTTGCAATTTTATATTGCATAATTCCATGCTTGAATGAGTGAGGGGTCAAGACTTGGCATTCATTCTATCTCATTCTTAACACTTAGCCAAATTCTTGAGTTGCTCCTATGGTTGCCCTCTATCTTCTTCCTCCTCCTCTTGTCATGGCTCAAACTTCAACCCTTACATGTGATGTGAATCATGGAACTTGAACACAAACTAGTGAGCTTAGCATATCCCCTACTTCATCATCCCAGACCAAACTAACAATTTAGTGTGGTGTGTTTCATACACTAAAGAAGTTTAGTGTATAGTTAGCTTGATCTAGTGGAACTTCGGGTGGATCGTCTTTGGCGCGAAGACAACGAAGGAGGCTCGTTCAAAGTCTTAAGAGAAGCCTAGTGGAGTCGCGGGACTACTACACGGAGCAAGTGAAGAGAAGGACCGTCTACAAAGGTTGTATTCTTATTCTCTTAGATGTAAAGTAGTTTACATTTGGTATTGTCCAAATCTCTAGTTAAAGATTCTTAGTTTAGGGTTTGTTAGCATGATAATTTTTTGAAAACGGTATAGACGATACCTCCCGAAACCTTGCTGTCGTGCTAGGGAACCTTACAACAACTTTCAACAGCTATCAACAACGGTGTCTCAGAAATCAAGCTCGGCTTCTGATGCGACCACCGTCATATACACGCTCAAGGAAATTGCCAAGGTGACTCTTCCGTTAAGTCTTATGCAGCAATGGATCGAACAACCACTCCAGCTCGGGTCCATCTTGTTCAGCCCTATCTCTATCGGTTCTCCTACCGCGGAGGCTCCAGCGAGCTAAGTAATCAAGTCGGTCTCAAAAGAGACAAGGCCAAACATCATTGTTGCAAAGATACTCAAGCAGACGTGAAAATCTATGTTTGAACGGTTTTCTGTCGCAACAGCTCGAGGCAAGGCCGTCAATTCAAAGTGGACAACTAAATGTCCCAGGAAAGCCAAGGTGATACTCGTAACGACCGCATGCTCAAGCATCTTTTCTAGACTCTCCATCAATCGGCCTACAGCAGATTCTAAGATAGTAGATGCCCACCAAACCGTTAAAATCTAGAAACTAAGGCAGACACGGCTCAGATATAAAGCCAATAAAAGGGAGAGGGCTCTTGTTAATTTGGAGTTTGTGGTGTTCCAAGAACATGGTTACCCTGCGACAAAAGATGGACTAGCTGTGAAAATCGCCAACTCCTTTGAACCATTAAAGCTGGTTGAGAAAAACACCAAGACCACAAAGATAAAGAAGCAGGAGATTCAAAGAGTCTTGCGAAGAGACTTGTCTAAACCTTAAAATCGGGAGCACGACATGAGCTCATCGAGAGTCCATCAAGCACTCCTCTCCATGTGAAAGCAACAAGGAGAATTCAAAAGGAGGACACCGGCTCCGCCCAAGACTATAGCCAAACCGACTGGCCGCTTTTCCTTCCCCGAGAAGGACGGGTTACGAAGACGGTCCAAAAGCTCAACAAATATCGTTACCAATGATGAGGAATTAGATGGATATACAATCCATACGTTCTATATGGTAAGACCCAGTAATAATCTCCGTATCAAGAGCAAAGAAATAGCCACCACTTCCCAATCCCAAATTGGTTTGGGTATGATTGTCGCTCCCCAGTACCAACCTGTTTCGGACGGCAATGAAAACCCTTTTGGTATGGTGGCTAAGCAAAAAGAGCCCACGATTCTTGAAGAGTCGAACTCAGACGATAATGGTAACTCGGCCTTCCTTCCTAAGAACACGGGACGAGCACTGATTCAAGATCTTCAAAAGCAACTTAAGAACAAAGACAAGGAGTTGACTAAGGTTTATTCCAAAATTGATGACCTGATGAATGTTGTGATGCAGCTCACTGCAGGGTTCCTAGGCACACTAGTGAGGTCTCCCAAGCCATCAACCATGGCAATTTCAAAAATATGGTGCCTACAAACCCTAGTGTACGGATCTATAACTAGATTTCTAGGCGAACAAGAACTAGTTAACAGTTAACTATATAAAATACGGAAATACAACCTTTGTAGATCCGGTGCTCCACCTCCATAGCTCCGCAACGAGGTCCTCTCCGCTGTCCAAATCGAATCTGGGCTCTAGGATCGGCTTCGTCGGAGAATGGGCAAGCTAGGTCGTCGATGTCCATGCCGAAGATGATCTACGTCGAAGCATCGATGAATCAAGCTCCACCTTCACCAAACCCTAAAATCTTGTGAAGGAAACACACTCTACTACTTGGCAAGAGGTAGAGGATGAAGAAATAGGAGGTGGGTTAACTTTAGAATTGGATTTCTCACTCTTTCCATCAATCCACCATTGATGGAGCTTGCTTTTCATGAAGAAGAAGAAGAGCAAGAAGAAGATCATTGTTATGATAAGTTAAAAGAATAATGAAAAGAAAAAAAAATCTTATCATAACTTGAACCCTAGTTAAGTGTAGAGAAAAGACCATGGTTAATGGAATGGTTAGGGTTAAGGATAAGAACAAAATGGTCACTAGGTCAAAGTCTTCAAGAAGCTTCAATATGAAACAAAAATAGCCACCATTTTCTTCTTATTCCTTTTCTAATTATTTCCAAAATAAATAAATAGATAAATAAATAATAAAAGGAAATAAAACCCTAATCATATTAATAACCATGGTTTATTCTTAACTTACACTTAAACAATCATGTATCATCAAACATGATACAAGCAAATGCACAAAAGTATATCGCATATACAATGCGCCCATCCGAGTGAGAAAATCCATCTTAAGTAAACCGATACTAGTTGATGCAAAGTAATATATCAAATATATAAATATGCATTAAATCATTAAATCAACACTTGATTCAATGACCCGGTTATGTCGCACACAACCGACTAGTATACAATATATCGGCTTATCGTATCAACGCTTGAATCGATAACTAGGTTATATCGCATACAACCATTCGATATATTTATCGCGAGAATAGAATACGGTATCACATACACGCATTATTCTCGGTCCCGCACATATCTCATATGCGCTCCTATTTCGTTTCGCTTGAGCCAGGAAACCTCTGTGTAGGACTCTAAAGACTCGTCAATACGCCGGCAGCGGATGATGATCATATCAAACATCCACAAGCCGCAAGCGGTCTGCTAAACGTAACGGCCACCCGGGTATTGAGCGATCTGAAGATCGACGAGCAAGCCCGCTCACACTCCAGTGAATCCGACCAGTAACACTACCGTACAGTCCGGTCTGATCGTCTGATATGTTGCATATCTCGCCTAGGGGTGGTAAACGTCAGACCCCAATAGCTCAATAAGTCGTGTCGATATGAGGTCTATAACTGTTCGAGAAACTACTGGTAACACTTACCAGTAAATCTCAGCAACCCTGGCCAGGGATTTCCTGTTATAGCCAATCGAACACAGCGCAACATCAACCCCCATATACCGGGAGAGACGACTCCCCTCCTATCGCTCATTGCCTCCATGTGACTCGGGACTGTACCCAAAAACCACCGTTTTGCACGCCCTCTTGGACGTGGTAAGATGGAAATCAAAGCACAGTGGGAACCACACAAGACTCTATGACGATCTCGGGTCAACAGACTACTCTGTACCAGTGTCACCAGAGAACTGCCATCTGACGTGAGGTATAATACCATCTGGGAGTTCTCGGCGAGTCCGTCCAGTGTACCCAGTCTCTACTGAGCACCCGTATATCTCCTCTGATGTCAAACACCGATGGATATGGGATCATCCATCGCCCATCTGTATGGGTCGAGAAGGTACACGCTAGTCTACTCTGGTATATCGATGCCCCGTCTCGATACACCCTCGACTAGGGACTGTGAAGGATGTACTTATAGACTACCATGTCCCCACTAGTATGATCCGCATCATAGTCCAGGTAGTCAAGTACAGATCCTAAGGGCTTTACCAACATGTAACAGAGAGACAATCAGTATACACGTTAAGGTAAAGAGCAACCAGATAGCATACTATCATGTCGAGCAAGAAAGTCTTCCCTATATATGTCCCAGCATCCACTACAATATACATCCTATGTATAGTAATGGCCTCTAGGGCATACATATAACTAACAATCTCCCACTTGCACTAGGGCCATCTGTAGCAGTGGTTTGAAGTATCTCATACTCAACCATCCCATAAAAGTCTCTCTCTGGGAACAGGCCTTTGTGAGTGGATCCGCTGTGTTGTCTTCTGAGTCTACTCTCCAAACCTCGATCACCCTGGAGATCAATCATCTCCATGATCAGGCGATGCTGCCTTAGAATATGTCTGGATCACTGATGGGACCGGCGTTCCTTGGCATAAGCCACAACTCCATTGTCACACAATGGGAGGAACATAGTTCATCTCATGAACCATTATACATCCAAACAGCCTCTTTGGTAGCATCTTAAGTAGCGATGTATCCAGCCTTTATCGTCTAATATGTCACGGTATCCAGCTTGGAACTCTTCCAACATACCGTCCCTTTACTGAGGGTAAAGACAATGCCTGCGACTGACATTCAGTCGTCTTTATCACCCTGGAACCCTTCCAGTGATTCTCCCCAGGATCGATTGATACCATCTCACTACAACTAGTGAGAATCCCAACATCCATTTAGATCTATCTCATAGATCCAAAACCCTGGATTTAGGAGGTATCACTTTGATCCTATATGGAGAATCATGGTGATAAGCGGAGATTGATCGAGCGTAGCATAAGAAACTCCTTTCTTATCAAGAGTATGTCATCCACGTACTCTACGAGGATCGTCACCATACTCCCTACTACCTTCTTGTTTATACAAGGTTCATCTACCATTTTGATGATGTCAAACTCTTTGACTACTTCATCAAAACAGACGTTCCAACTCCGCGATGCCTGCTTTATCATATAAAACATCTTGCACACGTTTCCGCTGCTCTCACTGTCTACGAAGCCCTCTGGCTGTGTACTTATAGACGCACTCTTCTAAAACATCATTTAGAAAAGCAGTCATGACACCCAACCACCAGATATCGCAGTCATGGTATGTAGCCGTGGCAAGTAGGATCTGGATGGACTTAAGCATAGTCACTTGAAAAGGTTTCATCATGATCCACGCCTGGTCAATGACGAAAAGCTTTAACAAGTCTAGCTTTGAAAGTCTCAACTTTTCCATCTACACCAAGTAATCTTCTCAAGATATACTTGCTCCTGATGGGGATTTAACCCTTCAGATCTAGCAGCCAAAGTCCATACTTTGCTGGTGTATAAGGATTCCATCTAAGATCACTAAACATCCAGCCATTCTTACGGAGTCTTACTCTCGATGGCCAGTTCGAAACTAGTTGGGTCATCATCTCATGATGTAATCCTCGCTCCCACTGTCATAGAGAAACCGAAGTATCTCTCAGGTGGGTGAGGAACCCTACTAGATCGGCGGAGAGGCTGAGGTTCGTTGGAATCTACTGAATCCTTTGGTTCTATCAAATCATCAGCTGTAATTTGTATAGCTGGAACACTTCCAGTTCTACATAACCGATCTTGCCTCGAGCTTGTCCGGATTTTGCTTTTAGACATAGGCCGGACAACCCCAAATCTTAACAAGCTTAAGACATGGGCTCTTCCCTTTCCATATCATATATGAAGTGGTAGGCAACTGATTTGATTAGAACCCTATCAATAGGTATGCAGCTTCTCAAGTGCATAACTCCCAAAAGGAAAAAGGTGACTCAGTAGTACTCATCATAGAGCACACCTTATCATATAGGGTGTATCTGCTCCGCCCGGATATACCATCGTGCTATGGTGTATTCAGAGGAGTAATGCTGAGAGAGAATCTCATTCTCCTTTAGAATAGTCCAGGATTTCCGTGCACAAGTATTCTCCTCCCTGATCTCATCATAGGACATAATACTTATACCCGTATTTTGGTTCTCTACTTCTTGCTTATATTCTGTGAATATCTCAAAAGGTTCGGACTTGTGTTTCAACAGGAACATAGGTCTGAATCTTGAAAGATTATCAGAGAATATAGCGAAGTATAAAAAACCAGTCCTGGCATGTGTAGACAGGGGACCTACATACATCAACATGTATCATCCCAAGAGTTTACTAACTCTTTCTCTGTTTCCATTAAACAGAGCTATGGTCATCTTATCTTTGTGACATGACTGGCGAGTTTCACAAGATGTAAATTCAAACTAATTTAAACATGCATCTATATGTAACTCTAGCCAGTCGGGTCGCATTGATCTGACCTAGTCTACAATGCCTCAAGAAGAATTCGTTCATTTCTGAACTCTTCCTCTTGTGTGTGTTCCGTATACTCAGAACTGTAGTTTGATTTAGAACATTAATGCTTTTAGATAACGTGCCTGAACCGATCAACTTTTGATATAGGAAATGCTCAAAACATTATCCAACAATACAAAATTATATCCTTTCTTTTCTAACAAAGAGAGTGATATGATTTGGTATATCAGGTTCGGTATCTAATAACATTCGTTCAGAATCAATGTATTGGTAATACAGGGTGACAGTGACCGACAGACCTGGCTGCAACACTTGCCCCGTTTTCTGCCTCATGAAACTTATCACCCGTTCTCAGTTCTCTACCTTTCTGTAGCCCTATGTAACAGATTACATATCTGGGATCCTGATCTGGCATCACATACCCAGGACGTAAAGGACACTGAGAAACAGTTCTATATAATGAACACACCCGAAGATGATGCATCATCATGCACTCTCCTCGTTTGGGCGGCACGGGAATTCTGGTAATCCCCAATTTCCTGCTCTGTCTTATAACAATTATAAGTTGGAGCGGGACCAACGTTCCCCAGCTCAGTATAACAAGCGGGTTCGGTCAATAATCCGTATTATTATCTTGATTAAGGCGTGAAATGGTCGCTACCTGGAGAGAGAGAGAAGAAAACACTCAGCGTGCGCTCTGTCAAGAATAGATTGGTTATTATTTTATCTAATCAGGATGGCTCCCACTTCTTTTTATCAAATCTTCCTTCAAACCCTAAAAGGAAAGACTAGCCGGGATTAATTACACACTACAAGTTCGCCAATCTTTCAGCCAGGCCAGTGTCGGTACTTTGAGGGAGGTCCCCCGTGCTTTCGCACGAACCTAATTAATGTAAACCTCGTTTTCCCAGAGGCGTAACCTCGTTAACACCTTTCTAGACACCTACTTGATCGGCTAATTGTAATGTATAAAACTCTCCCAGGAGTAACACTTACTCGCAGCGGGTATCGGGATCCAACTATCTCATAGAAGGTATGCAATCTCATTGCAAATTTCAACACTTGAAATTCCCGATAATATTTTGCCCCTAGCGTCCTATGACCTTGACGCAGGCCAACAAACCATAGTCCGCTAGTCAAGTTCAACCCGTCATTTCCTGATTGAATTAAACCCACCCGCACGACCCTTGACGCAGGCCAACAAAGTCGCACGACTACCCTAATCCAATCACATCATATGCTTACGCAGATAAGCACCAGTTAGCTACCGCACACTACGCCTTGACGCAGGCCAACAAACATAGCACGAATACTAACTACTACTTATCTGAAATGACGGAGGGCTACGACAGGTTTTTCTGAAAACCTATTGCGTAATGAACTTGATATCGTTGTAGGATCGAATGAATTTTAAAATGGAGTGCTTTTGAGGCTTTTCTAGTTTTGCTAAAGGAGTCACTCCCGGTGAAGGGATCGTCGGTCCTTTCCTCGTCGAATGAGGTGCGGGATATATCACATATATCACTGTGCAAAGCAGAAACACTTAAAAGCAATCAAAAGACAAACCGAGTGTGTAGCATCTGCCAGTTATTGCTAAAGGAGTCACTCCCGGTGAAGGGATCTCGGTCCTTTCCTCGTCGGATGAGGTGCAGGATATATCACATATACCGCTGTGCAAAGCAAGAACTGTAGCTACCTGTTTTATTTTGAAATTCGATTCTACAACATCTTAGGTTTCTTTTCTTTCATTAATCATATTAATGAAGTCCCATCATTTAAGTACCTAAACATCACAGATAAATACGACGTACACTTATGCCATCCGCATTCGCCTCGATGTCCCCTCGTGCACCGTTAGGTTAGGTAACTAACGGCAGAGCAGGGCAGGGCTAGCGCGGGTGTAAAACATAAGTAACGTCTATATAATATATCATATATACTATATACTATATCCATCACAGAAACATCACATGATCTCATCACAGATATCGCAGCAGAAGAAACATATGAAATATTGGATATACTAGGACGTCCGTGTTTTCAATACGAGCCAGTATAAAACACGGATTCCACGGTCGTGATGAATAGCCAAACCCACACCCCTAGACCCCTACGAGAGCGGCAAGCAACCCTGCCAATTCTGGAGTTAGGAGACCCGGACTCGACTCCTCGAGTTGGTCTCCCACTGGACTCCAGAACCCGGTTACTTGTGCCCTCCTCCTTGGGTCTATCCTAGTGCGGAAAAGTAAATAATATACAACAGGTGACAACTCCCGCAACCTGGAAGCGCCCCAATAAAAGAATATTACATACAAGTTTTTACATGAATGAAAATGAAAAACACTCATCTCACATAAAAACCCCCGGCTATTCAAACACGACGATCCAATATAACATATCCAGCAACACATAACAACACATGTCATCAACGTAAGTAAATATGTCCATCCCAATTGTCGTTGACATATAGCAACGAAACCGGCGATATCACATATTACACTTACGGTCACAGAAAAGAAAATGTAAAACTACAACAGTTGGAATCCGCAACCACCTCAGACATCGCATGCCTGACCAAATGAATTACTTAGACATCGCATGCCTAACAATTATAAACCCCGCATTTTAGTCTCAAAATCGAAAACTCTTTTCAATATCAAGTCGGGCAATTCAACAAGATTCCCGACATCCTGATCGAATGCTCGTCGCAAACTTCAGTAGACGGCCGCACCCCTCACGCCGTCGACGAAGTGCACCAAGGCGGAACACCGCTACCGCGAGCACCCGAACGGATGCTTTCGGCAACGGGGTTCTCCTACAGTCACTTGGTCAGGGCTATGGAGTGAAGCTGTCTATTAAGTTTACCCGGCGAGTATCCGCGTACGCTACGTGATTGCAACGGACTTTTGATCACATCAAAATTCCGTGGCAACCGATCAAGTGAGACTAAACTGCTACGTTTATAACATTCATTCAGTTATCATATAACTTATTGTGAATTCCAATTATTGTATCCCATTCCAGATAAACAGAAAATGTTAAACTTTCCGATCGAACAATCGAACACCCAAGTTTTCCCGATACAGATCAACACATGAAACAAGTCTAACAATATTCCGTTCGTGCCTCAGTACCAACGATCCAGCCGTAGAAGGGTCAAGCCAACGCCTCACATGTGGCACGCCGTACTACCCCAAACCCGAAGGTTCAAAGGGCAGTTCAAGACGGTCACATAATCGAGTTAAGGTTTGTGTCTTCTAGAGGGACCATCGCGTTACTTGCACTACTTAGAACGTCGTCAAACTGTGGAAAAATCCAACACTTGGAAATTTCCCGACAGGGGAAAAGTTGGGTATTTATATCCGGTCGAACTTTTTAACATATTCTAAAATTTATCCGGAAAACACATGGACAGAATTAGACTTTCCGATCGAAACAATGATTCCCAAAACAACTCAGAACAACTCAACTCTTGAGTTCAGTTTAAATATTCCAGGAAAATGAGAACTGCATTTTACAAGTTACAGTGAAATTTGACACGTGTCGGCTTCTAATTGGCGGCCCTTCCGCCGCACAAACCCCCTTTGTGCGGCCCTTCCGCCGCGCTTTTGTGGAATCAGGGTACCAAATTTCACAGTAATTCTTAAAAAAGCCTGCTTATTTTTCTGGATATTTTTAATTGCCAAAAATCAACAGTTTTGAAAAAAGTACAGAGAGCAATTTTGCAATGGGATTTTGGTTCGATCGGGTTTCTAATTCCGTCCGGGGATCGCCTAAGGCTCTAGCTAGGCTCTGATACCACTGCAGGGTTCCTAGGCACACTAGTGAGGTCTCCCAAGCCATCAACCATGGCAATTTCAAAAATATGGTGCCTACAAACCCTAGTGTACGGATCTATAACTAGATTTCTAGGCGAACAAGAACTAGTTAACAGTTAACTATATAAAATACGGAAATACAACCTTTGTAGATCCGGTGCTCCACCTCCATAGCTCCGCAACGAGGTCCTCTCCGCTGTCCAAATCGAATCTGGGCTCTAGGATCGGCTTCGTCGGAGAATGGGCAAGCTAGGTCGTCGATGTCCATGCCGAAGATGATCTACGTCGAAGCATCGATGAATCAAGCTCCACCTTCACCAAACCCTAAAATCTTGTGAAGGAAACACACTCTACTACTTGGCAAGAGGTAGAGGATGAAGAAATAGGAGGTGGGTTAACTTTAGAATTGGATTTCTCACTCTTTCCATCAATCCACCATTGATGGAGCTTGCTTTTCATGAAGAAGAAGAAGAGCAAGAAGAAGATCATTGTTATGATAAGTTAAAAGAATAATGAAAAGAAAAAAAAATCTTATCATAACTTGAACCCTAGTTAAGTGTAGAGAAAAGACCATGGTTAATGGAATGGTTAGGGTTAAGGATAAGAACAAAATGGTCACTAGGTCAAAGTCTTCAAGAAGCTTCAATATGAAACAAAAATAGCCACCATTTTCTTCTTATTCCTTTTCTAATTATTTCCAAAATAAATAAATAGATAAATAAATAATAAAAGGAAATAAAACCCTAATCATATTAATAACCATGGTTTATTCTTAACTTACACTTAAACAATCATGTATCATCAAACATGATACAAGCAAATGCACAAAAGTATATCGCATATACAATGCGCCCATCCGAGTGAGAAAATCCATCTTAAGTAAACCGATACTAGTTGATGCAAAGTAATATATCAAATATATAAATATGCATTAAATCATTAAATCAACACTTGATTCAATGACCCGGTTATGTCGCACACAACCGACTAGTATACAATATATCGGCTTATCGTATCAACGCTTGAATCGATAACTAGGTTATATCGCATACAACCATTCGATATATTTATCGCGAGAATAGAATACGGTATCACATACACGCATTATTCTCGGTCCCGCACATATCTCATATGCGCTCCTATTTCGTTTCGCTTGAGCCAGGAAACCTCTGTGTAGGACTCTAAAGACTCGTCAATACGCCGGCAGCGGATGATGATCATATCAAACATCCACAAGCCGCAAGCGGTCTGCTAAACGTAACGGCCACCCGGGTATTGAGCGATCTGAAGATCGACGAGCAAGCCCGCTCACACTCCAGTGAATCCGACCAGTAACACTACCGTACAGTCCGGTCTGATCGTCTGATATGTTGCATATCTCGCCTAGGGGTGGTAAACGTCAGACCCCAATAGCTCAATAAGTCGTGTCGATATGAGGTCTATAACTGTTCGAGAAACTACTGGTAACACTTACCAGTAAATCTCAGCAACCCTGGCCAGGGATTTCCTGTTATAGCCAATCGAACACAGCGCAACATCAACCCCCATATACCGGGAGAGACGACTCCCCTCCTATCGCTCATTGCCTCCATGTGACTCGGGACTGTACCCAAAAACCACCGTTTTGCACGCCCTCTTGGACGTGGTAAGATGGAAATCAAAGCACAGTGGGAACCACACAAGACTCTATGACGATCTCGGGTCAACAGACTACTCTGTACCAGTGTCACCAGAGAACTGCCATCTGACGTGAGGTATAATACCATCTGGGAGTTCTCGGCGAGTCCGTCCAGTGTACCCAGTCTCTACTGAGCACCCGTATATCTCCTCTGATGTCAAACACCGATGGATATGGGATCATCCATCGCCCATCTGTATGGGTCGAGAAGGTACACGCTAGTCTACTCTGGTATATCGATGCCCCGTCTCGATACACCCTCGACTAGGGACTGTGAAGGATGTACTTATAGACTACCATGTCCCCACTAGTATGATCCGCATCATAGTCCAGGTAGTCAAGTACAGATCCTAAGGGCTTTACCAACATGTAACAGAGAGACAATCAGTATACACGTTAAGGTAAAGAGCAACCAGATAGCATACTATCATGTCGAGCAAGAAAGTCTTCCCTATATATGTCCCAGCATCCACTACAATATACATCCTATGTATAGTAATGGCCTCTAGGGCATACATATAACTAACAATCTCCCACTTGCACTAGGGCCATCTGTAGCAGTGGTTTGAAGTATCTCATACTCAACCATCCCATAAAAGTCTCTCTCTGGGAACAGGCCTTTGTGAGTGGATCCGCTGTGTTGTCTTCTGAGTCTACTCTCCAAACCTCGATCACCCTGGAGATCAATCATCTCCATGATCAGGCGATGCTGCCTTAGAATATGTCTGGATCACTGATGGGACCGGCGTTCCTTGGCATAAGCCACAACTCCATTGTCACACAATGGGAGGAACATAGTTCATCTCATGAACCATTATACATCCAAACAGCCTCTTTGGTAGCATCTTAAGTAGCGATGTATCCAGCCTTTATCGTCTAATATGTCACGGTATCCAGCTTGGAACTCTTCCAACATACCGTCCCTTTACTGAGGGTAAAGACAATGCCTGCGACTGACATTCAGTCGTCTTTATCACCCTGGAACCCTTCCAGTGATTCTCCCCAGGATCGATTGATACCATCTCACTACAACTAGTGAGAATCCCAACATCCATTTAGATCTATCTCATAGATCCAAAACCCTGGATTTAGGAGGTATCACTTTGATCCTATATGGAGAATCATGGTGATAAGCGGAGATTGATCGAGCGTAGCATAAGAAACTCCTTTCTTATCAAGAGTATGTCATCCACGTACTCTACGAGGATCGTCACCATACTCCCTACTACCTTCTTGTTTATACAAGGTTCATCTACCATTTTGATGATGTCAAACTCTTTGACTACTTCATCAAAACAGACGTTCCAACTCCGCGATGCCTGCTTTATCATATAAAACATCTTGCACACGTTTCCGCTGCTCTCACTGTCTACGAAGCCCTCTGGCTGTGTACTTATAGACGCACTCTTCTAAAACATCATTTAGAAAAGCAGTCATGACACCCAACCACCAGATATCGCAGTCATGGTATGTAGCCGTGGCAAGTAGGATCTGGATGGACTTAAGCATAGTCACTTGAAAAGGTTTCATCATGATCCACGCCTGGTCAATGACGAAAAGCTTTAACAAGTCTAGCTTTGAAAGTCTCAACTTTTCCATCTACACCAAGTAATCTTCTCAAGATATACTTGCTCCTGATGGGGATTTAACCCTTCAGATCTAGCAGCCAAAGTCCATACTTTGCTGGTGTATAAGGATTCCATCTAAGATCACTAAACATCCAGCCATTCTTACGGAGTCTTACTCTCGATGGCCAGTTCGAAACTAGTTGGGTCATCATCTCATGATGTAATCCTCGCTCCCACTGTCATAGAGAAACCGAAGTATCTCTCAGGTGGGTGAGGAACCCTACTAGATCGGCGGAGAGGCTGAGGTTCGTTGGAATCTACTGAATCCTTTGGTTCTATCAAATCATCAGCTGTAATTTGTATAGCTGGAACACTTCCAGTTCTACATAACCGATCTTGCCTCGAGCTTGTCCGGATTTTGCTTTTAGACATAGGCCGGACAACCCCAAATCTTAACAAGCTTAAGACATGGGCTCTTCCCTTTCCATATCATATATGAAGTGGTAGGCAACTGATTTGATTAGAACCCTATCAATAGGTATGCAGCTTCTCAAGTGCATAACTCCCAAAAGGAAAAAGGTGACTCAGTAGTACTCATCATAGAGCACACCTTATCATATAGGGTGTATCTGCTCCGCCCGGATATACCATCGTGCTATGGTGTATTCAGAGGAGTAATGCTGAGAGAGAATCTCATTCTCCTTTAGAATAGTCCAGGATTTCCGTGCACAAGTATTCTCCTCCCTGATCTCATCATAGGACATAATACTTATACCCGTATTTTGGTTCTCTACTTCTTGCTTATATTCTGTGAATATCTCAAAAGGTTCGGACTTGTGTTTCAACAGGAACATAGGTCTGAATCTTGAAAGATTATCAGAGAATATAGCGAAGTATAAAAAACCAGTCCTGGCATGTGTAGACAGGGGACCTACATACATCAACATGTATCATCCCAAGAGTTTACTAACTCTTTCTCTGTTTCCATTAAACAGAGCTATGGTCATCTTATCTTTGTGACATGACTGGCGAGTTTCACAAGATGTAAATTCAAACTAATTTAAACATGCATCTATATGTAACTCTAGCCAGTCGGGTCGCATTGATCTGACCTAGTCTACAATGCCTCAAGAAGAATTCGTTCATTTCTGAACTCTTCCTCTTGTGTGTGTTCCGTATACTCAGAACTGTAGTTTGATTTAGAACATTAATGCTTTTAGATAACGTGCCTGAACCGATCAACTTTTGATATAGGAAATGCTCAAAACATTATCCAACAATACAAAATTATATCCTTTCTTTTCTAACAAAGAGAGTGATATGATTTGGTATATCAGGTTCGGTATCTAATAACATTCGTTCAGAATCAATGTATTGGTAATACAGGGTGACAGTGACCGACAGACCTGGCTGCAACACTTGCCCCGTTTTCTGCCTCATGAAACTTATCACCCGTTCTCAGTTCTCTACCTTTCTGTAGCCCTATGTAACAGATTACATATCTGGGATCCTGATCTGGCATCACATACCCAGGACGTAAAGGACACTGAGAAACAGTTCTATATAATGAACACACCCGAAGATGATGCATCATCATGCACTCTCCTCGTTTGGGCGGCACGGGAATTCTGGTAATCCCCAATTTCCTGCTCTGTCTTATAACAATTATAAGTTGGAGCGGGACCAACGTTCCCCAGCTCAGTATAACAAGCGGGTTCGGTCAATAATCCGTATTATTATCTTGATTAAGGCGTGAAATGGTCGCTACCTGGAGAGAGAGAGAAGAAAACACTCAGCGTGCGCTCTGTCAAGAATAGATTGGTTATTATTTTATCTAATCAGGATGGCTCCCACTTCTTTTTATCAAATCTTCCTTCAAACCCTAAAAGGAAAGACTAGCCGGGATTAATTACACACTACAAGTTCGCCAATCTTTCAGCCAGGCCAGTGTCGGTACTTTGAGGGAGGTCCCCCGTGCTTTCGCACGAACCTAATTAATGTAAACCTCGTTTTCCCAGAGGCGTAACCTCGTTAACACCTTTCTAGACACCTACTTGATCGGCTAATTGTAATGTATAAAACTCTCCCAGGAGTAACACTTACTCGCAGCGGGTATCGGGATCCAACTATCTCATAGAAGGTATGCAATCTCATTGCAAATTTCAACACTTGAAATTCCCGATAATATTTTGCTCCTAGCGTCCTATGACCTTGACGCAGGCCAACAAACCATAGTCCGCTAGTCAAGTTCAACCCGTCATTTCCTGATTGAATTAAACCCACCCGCACGACCCTTGACGCAGGCCAACAAAGTCGCACGACTACCCTAATCCAATCACATCATATGCTTACGCAGATAAGCACCAGTTAGCTACCGCACACTACGCCTTGACGCAGGCCAACAAACATAGCACGAATACTAACTACTACTTATCTGAAATGACGGAGGGCTACGACAGGTTTTTCTGAAAACCTATTGCGTAATGAACTTGATATCGTTGTAGGATCGAATGAATTTTAAAATGGAGTGCTTTTGAGGCTTTTCTAGTTTTGCTAAAGGAGTCACTCCCGGTGAAGGGATCGTCGGTCCTTTCCTCGTCGAATGAGGTGCGGGATATATCACATATATCACTGTGCAAAGCAGAAACACTTAAAAGCAATCAAAAGACAAACCGAGTGTGTAGCATCTGCCAGTTATTGCTAAAGGAGTCACTCCCGGTGAAGGGATCTCGGTCCTTTCCTCGTCGGATGAGGTGCAGGATATATCACATATACCGCTGTGCAAAGCAAGAACTGTAGCTACCTGTTTTATTTTGAAATTCGATTCTACAACATCTTAGGTTTCTTTTCTTTCATTAATCATATTAATGAAGTCCCATCATTTAAGTACCTAAACATCACAGATAAATACGACGTACACTTATGCCATCCGCATTCGCCTCGATGTCCCCTCGTGCACCGTTAGGTTAGGTAACTAACGGCAGAGCAGGGCAGGGCTAGCGCGGGTGTAAAACATAAGTAACGTCTATATAATATATCATATATACTATATACTATATCCATCACAGAAACATCACATGATCTCATCACAGATATCGCAGCAGAAGAAACATATGAAATATTGGATATACTAGGACGTCCGTGTTTTCAATACGAGCCAGTATAAAACACGGATTCCACGGTCGTGATGAATAGCCAAACCCACACCCCTAGACCCCTACGAGAGCGGTAAGCAACCCTGCCAATTCTGGAGTTAGGAGACCCGGACTCGACTCCTCGAGTTGGTCTCCCACTGGACTCCAGAACCCGGTTACTTGTGCCCTCCTCCTTGGGTCTATCCTAGTGCGGAAAAGTAAATAATATACAACAGGTGACAACTCCCGCAACCTGGAAGCGCCCCAATAAAAGAATATTACATACAAGTTTTTACATGAATGAAAATGAAAAACACTCATCTCACATAAAAACCCCCGGCTATTCAAACACGACGATCCAATATAACATATCCAGCAACACATAACAACACATGTCATCAACGTAAGTAAATATGTCCATCCCAATTGTCGTTGACATATAGCAACGAAACCGGCGATATCACATATTACACTTACGGTCACAGAAAAGAAAATGTAAAACTACAACAGTTGGAATCCGCAACCACCTCAGACATCGCATGCCTGACCAAATGAATTACTTAGACATCGCATGCCTAACAATTATAAACCCCGCATTTTAGTCTCAAAATCGAAAACTCTTTTCAATATCAAGTCGGGCAATTCAACAAGATTCCCGACATCCTGATCGAATGCTCGTCGCAAACTTCAGTAGACGGCCGCACCCCTCACGCCGTCGACGAAGTGCACCAAGGCGGAACACCGCTACCGCGAGCACCCGAACGGATGCTTTCGGCAACGGGGTTCTCCTACAGTCACTTGGTCAGGGCTATGGAGTGAAGCTGTCTATTAAGTTTACCCGGCGAGTATCCGCGTACGCTACGTGATTGCAACGGACTTTTGATCACATCAAAATTCCGTGGCAACCGATCAAGTGAGACTAAACTGCTACGTTTATAACATTCATTCAGTTATCATATAACTTATTGTGAATTCCAATTATTGTATCCCATTCCAGATAAACAGAAAATGTTAAACTTTCCGATCGAACAATCGAACACCCAAGTTTTCCCGATACAGATCAACACATGAAACAAGTCTAACAATATTCCGTTCGTGCCTCAGTACCAACGATCCAGCCGTAGAAGGGTCAAGCCAACGCCTCACATGTGGCACGCCGTACTACCCCAAACCCGAAGGTTCAAAGGGCAGTTCAAGACGGTCACATAATCGAGTTAAGGTTTGTGTCTTCTAGAGGGACCATCGCGTTACTTGCACTACTTAGAACGTCGTCAAACTGTGGAAAAATCCAACACTTGGAAATTTCCCGACAGGGGAAAAGTTGGGTATTTATATCCGGTCGAACTTTTTAACATATTCTAAAATTTATCCGGAAAACACATGGACAGAATTAGACTTTCCGATCGAAACAATGATTCCCAAAACAACTCAGAACAACTCAACTCTTGAGTTCAGTTTAAATATTCCAGGAAAATGAGAACTGCATTTTACAAGTTACAGTGAAATTTGACACGTGTCGGCTTCTAATTGGCGGCCCTTCCGCCGCACAAACCCCCTTTGTGCGGCCCTTCCGCCGCGCTTTTGTGGAATCAGGGTACCAAATTTCACAGTAATTCTTAAAAAAGCCTGCTTATTTTTCTGGATATTTTTAATTGCCAAAAATCAACAGTTTTGAAAAAAGTACAGAGAGCAATTTTGCAATGGGATTTTGGTTCGATCGGGTTTCTAATTCCGTCCGGGGATCGCCTAAGGCTCTAGCTAGGCTCTGATACCACTGCAGGGTTCCTAGGCACACTAGTGAGGTCTCCCAAGCCATCAACCATGGCAATTTCAAAAATATGGTGCCTACAAACCCTAGTGTACGGATCTATAACTAGATTTCTAGGCGAACAAGAACTAGTTAACAGTTAACTATATAAAATACGGAAATACAACCTTTGTAGATCCGGTGCTCCACCTCCATAGCTCCGCAACGAGGTCCTCTCCGCTGTCCAAATCGAATCTGGGCTCTAGGATCGGCTTCGTCGGAGAATGGGCAAGCTAGGTCGTCGATGTCCATGCCGAAGATGATCTACGTCGAAGCATCGATGAATCAAGCTCCACCTTCACCAAACCCTAAAATCTTGTGAAGGAAACACACTCTACTACTTGGCAAGAGGTAGAGGATGAAGAAATAGGAGGTGGGTTAACTTTAGAATTGGATTTCTCACTCTTTCCATCAATCCACCATTGATGGAGCTTGCTTTTCATGAAGAAGAAGAAGAGCAAGAAGAAGATCATTGTTATGATAAGTTAAAAGAATAATGAAAAGAAAAAAAAATCTTATCATAACTTGAACCCTAGTTAAGTGTAGAGAAAAGACCATGGTTAATGGAATGGTTAGGGTTAAGGATAAGAACAAAATGGTCACTAGGTCAAAGTCTTCAAGAAGCTTCAATATGAAACAAAAATAGCCACCATTTTCTTCTTATTCCTTTTCTAATTATTTCCAAAATAAATAAATAGATAAATAAATAATAAAAGGAAATAAAACCCTAATCATATTAATAACCATGGTTTATTCTTAACTTACACTTAAACAATCATGTATCATCAAACATGATACAAGCAAATGCACAAAAGTATATCGCATATACAATGCGCCCATCCGAGTGAGAAAATCCATCTTAAGTAAACCGATACTAGTTGATGCAAAGTAATATATCAAATATATAAATATGCATTAAATCATTAAATCAACACTTGATTCAATGACCCGGTTATGTCGCACACAACCGACTAGTATACAATATATCGGCTTATCGTATCAACGCTTGAATCGATAACTAGGTTATATCGCATACAACCATTCGATATATTTATCGCGAGAATAGAATACGGTATCACATACACGCATTATTCTCGGTCCCGCACATATCTCATATGCGCTCCTATTTCGTTTCGCTTGAGCCAGGAAACCTCTGTGTAGGACTCTAAAGACTCGTCAATACGCCGGCAGCGGATGATGATCATATCAAACATCCACAAGCCGCAAGCGGTCTGCTAAACGTAACGGCCACCCGGGTATTGAGCGATCTGAAGATCGACGAGCAAGCCCGCTCACACTCCAGTGAATCCGACCAGTAACACTACCGTACAGTCCGGTCTGATCGTCTGATATGTTGCATATCTCGCCTAGGGGTGGTAAACGTCAGACCCCAATAGCTCAATAAGTCGTGTCGATATGAGGTCTATAACTGTTCGAGAAACTACTGGTAACACTTACCAGTAAATCTCAGCAACCCTGGCCAGGGATTTCCTGTTATAGCCAATCGAACACAGCGCAACATCAACCCCCATATACCGGGAGAGACGACTCCCCTCCTATCGCTCATTGCCTCCATGTGACTCGGGACTGTACCCAAAAACCACCGTTTTGCACGCCCTCTTGGACGTGGTAAGATGGAAATCAAAGCACAGTGGGAACCACACAAGACTCTATGACGATCTCGGGTCAACAGACTACTCTGTACCAGTGTCACCAGAGAACTGCCATCTGACGTGAGGTATAATACCATCTGGGAGTTCTCGGCGAGTCCGTCCAGTGTACCCAGTCTCTACTGAGCACCCGTATATCTCCTCTGATGTCAAACACCGATGGATATGGGATCATCCATCGCCCATCTGTATGGGTCGAGAAGGTACACGCTAGTCTACTCTGGTATATCGATGCCCCGTCTCGATACACCCTCGACTAGGGACTGTGAAGGATGTACTTATAGACTACCATGTCCCCACTAGTATGATCCGCATCATAGTCCAGGTAGTCAAGTACAGATCCTAAGGGCTTTACCAACATGTAACAGAGAGACAATCAGTATACACGTTAAGGTAAAGAGCAACCAGATAGCATACTATCATGTCGAGCAAGAAAGTCTTCCCTATATATGTCCCAGCATCCACTACAATATACATCCTATGTATAGTAATGGCCTCTAGGGCATACATATAACTAACACTCACAGCCCAAGTCACTCAGGTGCAATCCCAACAAGCACAAGGCTCTGCCCACAAACCAGGGAGTGACTACCTAAAACAGCCAACACCTATTCCTACCAACCTTAGGGTGGAAAATCTTCATGAAAGTCGACCATATTCGGATTCAAGGGATGTCTTGACGCTTGACGATAGCGTGCTAAGGAAAGATAAGATCTTGGATTTGGTCACTAGTAAAGTCAAAACATTGGTGGTTGAGGCTGAAGCACAGAAAAACTATAGCAGCATTGGAAGGCCTTAAATTCCACGATATGATCTCGTGGAATTTCCCAGCGGCTAAGTTGTCTCCAAATTCAAAAGATTTGACGGGACGGGGAATGCCAATCAGCACATTTCTTACTTCAAAGCGTCATGTGGAAATATAGGGGGCAATAATGCGTTGCTCCTAAGACAGTTTGTCAATAGTTTGACCGATGTTGTTTTCAACCGGTACTCAAGCATACCGGATGACTCGGTCACTACGTTCGCGTAAATGGAGTCTATATTCAAGCAAAGATTCATGAGTGTCAGCAATAAAATCACTATTGCCGACCTTATGAAAACGAAAAGAGAAAAAAATGAAAACGTCACGGATTACATAACTTGGTGGCATAACCTCAGCATCAAATGCGAACAACCATTAGTGAAAGAGCAATCCGTCAGCCTTCTGATAAGAAATATCGAAAGCTGGATGACTCCCTTCCTATGCACGGTGGGTCTCAAGACTTTCCAGGAGCCGACGGAAAATGTTCAAATGCTGGAGCGTGCAAATCCAGAGTCCATCCAGGACCTCCAATTTACTAACAAATCCAAATACTGGAGGAACGACAATCGCAAAAGCGGAAGTTCTAATAGTGCTGACTCTTTTAACACATTCGCCGACAGGGGAAAGTAAGAAATGGGCGGACCAAAGATCGGCCAGCCTCAATCAGTATTGGGAATAGGAGGGCTAACCCTAGAAGAAAGAAAGAATAAAATTTACTCCTTCAGAAGGGACAAAATCAACAAAATATTCAAAAATGCCCTAAACAACGGTCTACAGCTGCCAGAATCGAAAAGGCCACACGAAGCAAAAATGATCGACAACCCAAATTATTGCCTATACCATAGAGTGTTAGGGCATACAATCGAAGGATGCTACATTTTCAAGGAATGGGTCGAAGACCAATACAAGGAAGAGGAAATCTCATCCAACGACGTTAGCAGACAATCAAGCCGTGACCGCCAATTTCATACAAACGAAAGTTGAAACCCTTCGGGAAAAGACGAATCAATCTTCCGCTCCAGGAAACTACCTCGATTTGCTACAGTCTCCATGGGACACACATTTGTCCAGAAAGACGAAGAAAATATTGAAGCTGCTTCAGAAGGAGCTAGTGATCAAATGAGACGATCCCAAATAACTTCACAAAAAGACGTCAACAAAGGCAAAACAAAGAATAAGCATGACATTGACCCCTAAGTCATCAAACTGAGAATAAATGATTCCTAAGTCGTTAAACTGGGAATAGTTGACCCCTAAGTCATTAAACTGAGAATAGATGATCTCTAGGTCGTTAAATTGGGAACAAACAAATCCTCCAAAGGCGAATGATGAGTCGCTCTTGGTACCATACCCTAGTGTAGCGATGACGACGTTAAACAAAATCCTAAACCCTCCAACGAAAAATGACGAGTCACTTCTAGTACTATACTCCAGTGTAGCGATACTGACGCCAAACAACAATCCAAAAATTCAAATCCAAAGCTTCCAACGACAAATGACGAGTCACTCGTGGTACCATACTCCAGTGTAGCATACTGACGCCAAACAAAAAACCAAATCCCGAAAGCCTCTAACGGCAAATGATGAGTCGCTCCAGGTTCCATACTCCAGTGTAGCGATACTGACGCCGAACAAAAATTCAATCCCCCAAAGCCTCCAAACGGAAAATGATGAGTCGCTCCTGGCATCACATTCCAGTGTTAGCGATTTTGATGCCAAACAAAAATCCAAATCCAAATCCTCCAACGGCAAATGATGAGTCGCTCCTGGTACCACCTTCCAGTGCTAGCAGTGCTGATGCCGAACCAAAATCCAAATCCAACTCAAGATTTCCAAACTCAAATCCAAATCCAACTCCAATTCAAATCTCAGCTCAAATTCAAACCCTATCAACTTCAAAAGTCCAAATTCTAAGCCCCACCATCAGTGGTTCCAAGCTCAAAATTCCCGTTGGACAAGACTGGAGCCAACCAAATCAAATCAAACCAAATCAATCATGTCAACAAACGACCTCTACGTCGAAAGCACGCCAGCAGCGACCACTATGTCGAAGGCAAAAATAATGAACTCTATGTCAAAAGCACGCCAAAAAATGATCCTTACGTCGAAGGTAACAACAGCGACCCCTACATCAAAAGCATGCCTACAAGCGACACCTACGTCGAAGGCACCAACAAGCGACACCTACGTCGAAGGAACCAACAATGACCCCTACGTCGAAAGCACGCTAGTAGCGACCACTACGTCGAAGGCAACAACAGCGACCTATACGTCGAAAGTACGCCAACAAGTGACCCCTGCGTCGAAGGCAACAAAAACTACCCTTATGTCGAAAGCACGCCAACAACGACCCCTACGTCGAAGGAAACAATAATGAACTCTAAGTCGAAAGCACGCCAACAAGCGACCTTTAAGTGGAAGGCAACAACAGTGACCCTATGTTGAAAGTACGTAAACATCGACCCCTACGTCGAAGGAACCAACAGCGGCCCCTATGTCGAAGGCACCAACAACGACCCCTACGTCAAAAGCACGACAACATCGACCCTTACGTCGAAGGAACCAGCATCAATCCCTACATCAAAAGCACGCCAAGAGCAACCCCTACTTCAGAAGCAAGTCAAAAAACAACGACATCTATGTCGAAAACAAGTCAAGTATCGACCGTCCATATTGGAAAAAGGGCGATGCCAACCTCCCAAAACGGGAACCAAATCAAATCAACCTTTCCACGAAAGAAGATCGATCAATTTCATGCACACGACACATATATGTCGTGTGTATTTATTGATGGGGCACTTTGTTGGGGTCGAAATTTACACCCCACTGTCGAAATAAAAAATCAAAAGTCAAAAAGTCAAAGTCAACAGGGTCAACCAAAGCCCAGTCAACCCGAGGTTAAGACCAAACAAGTGGGTCCAAGCCCAAACCACCTCAGGTCCGAGCAAAGCCGGTCGGCTATCAAGAAAAGAGGGAAAGAAATTAAGGTGAAATTTGTAATAAATAAATTTTGTTTGCAAATAAGTGTGAAAATGTAAAGCAAATAGACAAAAAGCCAAAATTTTGTAAAGCCCATGGCTCATGTACAAAAAAGTGTGCATATATACATGGGAAAGGCCAAAAGCCAATTATGTAAATCCCAAGGGACTAAATGCAAAGTGTAAGGCTATAAATAGCCAACCATAAAAAGAAATGATAAGTTTTTCCATTTTCACAAAATACTAGGGTTAATGCCTCCCTCATCTCTCTCTTTCTTCTTCATCTTCTCCAAAATAAATCAAGAGGAAAAATCTTTCTTTTCCAAAGATAAATAGCATAAGACCACAAACCCATTGAAAAAAAAGATCAATCTTCCAACAAATCCCAAAAAGGAGAGCTTTTAGGCCTCCTCCTTCTTCCTCAAGAAACAATGAGGAAATAGGAAGAAGATGGAGAACCCATCTCTCAAAACATCCTTTTTGAGAGATCCAATGCCTAAAAGAGGGAAAATGGGTTCCTTTTCCCTCATTCAAGATCCATAGCTCAAGTTCTCAAGTATCAAGAGAGCTCTTTTGAAAAAATAAGGAGGAGGTTGAGGATGACCCTACCAAAGGGAAGGCCTTTGGGCTTCTCTATTGGAGAGTCCGTACTCCCCTTTCTTGAACGCGAATTCCTATGCGTGCTTCACAAATACGAAAACATAAGCTTCGACTTATGTTTCACCAAACAAAAAATGACAAAATCTAGCAGTTATGCCGTTGAATTTTCGTCAAAATCCATTTAATTAGCTTCTCTTAGAAAATTAAATAAGCAAATAAGAAAATAAAAATTAAAAGAAAAACCAAACAAGACCTGCTGAGGGCACCTGACCCAGGCACTCCTGCGAATGCCGCCACTGGAGCCTCCCAAGAGGGGCACCCGGACTTGGCTTCCTCCCCCCCAAAAAGGGGCAGCCGCCCCGGTCTCCCTACGGGGCAGCCGCCCCTACCAATGTGGGGAGCCCGGCCCCCAAAAAGAGTGGAGCCGGACCTCGACCCCCCTTAGGGGGGATCCTACCCTGGCTCCACTCCAGGGAGGAAGCTGACCACCCTTTTGGGGAGCCGACCCCGGTTCTTCCTAAAAGGGGTGGTTCCCCTAGGGGGCCGACCCGGGGAGGCGCCTGAACCTGATTTTCGGTGAGGTACCCGTCCCGGGCACCTCCCTGTCACATCATCTTCAAAAATAAAAATAAAATAAAATATATGTAAAATAAACAAAACAAATATTTATTTTATGTTCAAACATATACACGTTTATATTGAGTTTGCATAATTGTCAAGACCCTATAATCGGTGGTTCTCTCGCCTCAAAGCGAGGGGTAATTAACGATAGTTTTGTCTGTGGTTGCCGAAAATTAGAATCCCCACAATTAATAACCCCCTGCCTACTCTAGACAAAGGGGATATGAAAATCCCCAAACAAGCGAGCACATCCATCCCAATGGATGATAAAAACACTCTACGAAGTGGAAAGGCAAAACCATATATATATATGCAAATTGTAGGATTACACATAATCCTCTTAAATCTATGTTTTTCACACCTTGCCCACCTTTAATATCTTAAGAAAGGCTATAATTGAAATTTCAAACAATTTTTTATATATAACACATAGCAAAGAACAAGGGTTGGTCAATTGGATCAAAGAGTTAGAACTGAAACATGCTGGGACAATATATTAGTTAGTGTTACTCAATTAGAACTGGAACTTATATTTCTAATTTAGTATTAGTTGATATTGTTAGATATGTATGCCCTAGAGGCAATTATTGTAATTGTTGGACATGTTGGATATAGTGTCCTCAAGGCAATTATTGTAATTGCAGGCATGCGATTATGATAATTGAAGGAGGACTTATACAGGTAAAACAGTCTTACTAGAGATGATAGTATGCTATTTAGTTTGTCTTTATCATTGTGTGTGTACGTTTTACTGGTTTCTACGTGTCGCTAATATATAATGATAAAGCCTATTCGATTCTTGCATGACCGCCAACATTATGATGGCGATCATATACGTGGGAGCTGGGTAGTCCATAAACACATCCTTAAATGTCCCTAGTCGAGGGAATATCGAGACTGAGCATCGATATTTCGGAGTAGACTAGTGTATACGTTTCGAGACTCCGACGAGAGACGGTGGCCGGTCTCACAAGTCATTGGTGTTGTGTCACCTAAGATAGTATACATGTGCTCACTGGAGGTGAGTACACCGGACGGACTTGCCGAGAACTTCTAGATGGTATTATACCTATCGTCAGATAGCAATTCTCTAGTGGCATGAGTACATGTTAGTCTTTTGACCCGAGATTGTCATTTGTCTCGTGCGAGTTCCCACTGTACTTAGATTACTACCCTACCATGGCTCAATGATTCGTGTAAACAGGTTTTAGTTGGGTACAGTCCCGAGCCATATGGAAGCAGTGAGCGATCGTCAGGGATTCGTCTTTCCCGGTATTGGTAGTCAATGTCGCGCTGTGTTCGTTCAGTTATCACCATAAATTCTTGGCCAAGGTGGATGAAATTTATTGATGGGAGATCAGTAGTTTCTCAGTAGGTGGTGATCTTGATACTGACACGACTTATCGGGTTATTAGGGGTCTGACGTATTCCACCCATAGACCCAATATGCAATACTCTTATATGAAGAGACCGGGCTGTATGGAGATTGTCATAGACAAGCTATAACAACTCCAATTTCAATGTACAGAAAATTCATTTAAAATTAATGTACACTTGGGGTATTTACAATTCTGTGAATGCTATAACTATTTGTTTTGATTTAGAACAGCAAGAAAACACTTGTAGCTCATTGGTAAAGCCTTGCACTGCTGTGACATAGCACCCGAGTTCAAATCCCATCAACCACACTATCTTTTTATTAAAATTTCTTTTAATTTTTTTAGAAGCCCAAGGGTCTAAACGTGCACAACACGTAAACTGAAGAGTTACAAAATATTTAAACATGTGCACTGAAGAAGCCAAAGCGACACGACACGTGGCACCCAACCCCAACACCCCCCGTCGGAAATAGCTCGGTGAAATGCCCAAATGACCCGGTACCGCCGGTTCAACCCGACGGTAATGCCTTCATCTCTTTACCCCTGCACCCTTTCAGCTACCCCACTCCTTTACACTGTTTATATTCTCTGCAATTAACCAGAGAATTAAAATTCCCCCTTTCAATCAAATTTTAATGCATATTTTAAATGCAATCTTTAACACAACAAACCCTAATTTCTCCTATAAATACCACACCTCATTTCACCCCTTCTCACTCACAATTCCCTGCCAAAACTCTCAAAAACTTTCAAGTCCCAATAGTGTGCAAGTGGAGTTAGCGAAGGGCGAAGCTCCGACGAAGTCCGGCGACGATCCGAGGGGATTCCGACGACGAAATGACGCCCCGAGACTTTCCATAGCTTCATATTTCTCTCCTCTAGTACAAAATCCAGTAATTCCCTTCTTCCACTCTCTCCTTCTTCTATAAAAAATCTACATTTCCAAAACCCGACGGAAGAAGACTTAGTCCGACTTCCGATTCGGTTTTCTTTAAAAAAAAACTATACTTTTCTTTAACAAGATAATACCATATTCTCACATATTGTTTAACAAACATTAATAAATCTATTAAAACAAGTTTCACCTTAAAAGAATAATTTTTGTAACTTTTATTGCACTTTTACAGAAAAATACCATATATTTTAGTTTCGACATAATAACTTTATTCCTTGCTATACCTTTAGATGAGGTAATGACCTACATCACCACAACACACATATTTGACATAGCACGATGAATTTTGGGACAATAGAATACGGGAAAATACGACTTTACGAATAAATACCATAAACTTACAAAACTGTTTTCTTTAAAATGTGTATTAAATATTTCCATACAGTTGCGCCTCTACAACCCACTTTTGGGGACCCCATTCGGGATGGTACGGATTATCGCACATTCTCGGGCTTAGTAGAGCGAGATGCAGACCTCCGTAAGGAGCATTCGATCTCGATGGAATTTTTATGCATTTTTCTTTAGAAAATGAGATTTCTACAAGAAAATAAATAAATCATTTTCATTAAATATATATATATATATATATATATTATCAAAATATCTATTTTAATTATATAAATATTCCAAGTTTTCCAAATCAAAAGAATCACCATTACATGAAAATATCAACCAAATATAAAACAATTCCAATATTTCAAGAAAATACCATGTACTGTGAAAATTAAGTTCTACTCACTAGAAATTTCACCTTTATAAAATATACGTCTATGAAAACCCTAGATGATAATTAAAAGGTTGAGGTGTATTTTGAAATTATACCAAAACTATTTTTATATAAAACCCCCACAAGTTATACTAAATTACAATAAGGACCCTAGTAAACATAGGTTTAAGCGGGACCAGTCTCTTGATCCTCAGGGAGCCGGAGATATAGGTGCTTGCCTATTTAAGATAGATAATCTAACAAACGGTGTTATCAATATGGTAATTGTCTTGGAAAAAGACACAAATCCTGCCGTCCATGTGCAGCAGTTACCGATAACATCAAAAACTAATTCAGGATTTCAAGTTCTTTTCAAAGTGTCTGACTCAGAATGAGTCTCAATCTAATGAATCTGACTTGATTGTGATTCAAGTATAAACTACAATTCAACATGAATCCGTCTATTCAATCTATATTGACTTAACCGAACCATGGATATTCTTCATCTACGTGTTCATCCATTATATTCCTTCCATTACTGATATCATGAATCCGACAAGTCATCCGTATAAAATTTATAATACAATACAATACAATACAAACAATACAATCAAGACATCGCGGGGTTTATAAGGGGTAGATTGGTACGGAAGGTGTTAAAAGTGGCACGAGACTGTAACCATAATACACCTAACCTGAATATCCATTGCCGTTGTACCGTGGCTGAACGGTTCCTTGTGCTCCGTATACCTTAGTCTCCGAAATAGTGGGCCTCCTCTCGTATACACTGGCATTTTCTGTACCAAGGTACAAACAACATCGTTAACAATATAATACAACTTTTAAAAGTTACATTCTCCTTCTGTCTTTTCTGTCTATACCTATTCTTGGGACTTACCAAGCGATTGTTCGCTGACGACATTCCTTTCTTCTTTCTTTGGAATGTTGTCAGGTGGATCGGACTTTCTGGAGACAGAGCCCACCAGCGAGGATTTGGATCAGATAGCCTTCGAACCAGAGCTCTAGATTACTTGTACATATTTTCATTTCTGTTATGCCATTGTTTAGACATTGCTTTCATTTCATGTATTTACATTTCCAGTTGTACTATAAAAAAATGTTAGTAAATAAAGTTGCTGTTCATTTACATTTTTTTCTCTTGTGTACATTTTATTTTATATTGCTTAGATACGCTTAGCGTGTTTACTTCTGAGTAAACACGCAGCGGACCCGTCGCGCCCTCTGCCCGTACATTGGGAAGCGGGGCGTGACAAGTTTTGTTGGTGGCCCATGCAGGTCAGTTCTGCGTGGACAACATAAGCAATATAATACAAGAATCAGCAACTGAAAACATTCTTTACAATTCATATTCCTTGAATCTTCTAATTCCATATATTTTGAATTTGTCCTAACCCAAAATTTTCTTTCAAGGTTATGGATTGCCCAAACAACACCAGCAAAAATGTCAACAACACTCCCCCACCTTTACCGCTTACACCTGCCATCGCTGCTCCGATCAATGAGCAGACGGTCTTGCTTGAGACGATCCACAGCCTTCTGGAAGGACAGCAGCAGTAGACTGATATCTTAATGAACCGTCCAGAGGCGGAAGCACCAGGGGTAAAGCAATTCCGGGCTTACACCCTAAGCAATTTTCCGGGAAAGAGAGCCCTCTAGAAGCTGAGGAATGGGCTCAAGGTATTGAAGATGACCTGGCAGCAGCACAAGTGCCAGAGGTCGCTTGGGTTCGAGTTGCAAAGGTGCAGCTCACTGACAATGCACGGGTCTGGTGGAAGGCGGAAGAAAGCCGTCTCACCCAACCGATCGAATGTTGGACTTTCCGCGATATGTTCGATGCAAAGTACTTTCCCGAGACTGCCAGATTTGACATGGAACAACAGTTCATCCACCTACAACAGGGTTCAATGTGGACCAAATCCATGGATGAGTATGATGCTGAGTTTACTATGCTCAGTTGGTAAGATACGTCTTAATATTTCGATTTTAGAATAACATATATTACACAGCTAACAGATTCGCGGCACACTTGATACCGACGGATGAGATCAGAGCCCTACGATTTCAATAAGGGTTAGATCCGGAGATCCAAGCTGCGTTAGCTACAGAGGATTTCCCGACCCATGAATTGGCTCTTAAAGTAGCCCGTCGATATGAGGCGGTAGTAAAAATGAGGGGCAGACCTCAATTTGCCGGAATGAAGCACCCTGCCAATCAGATGGCAGGAGGAGCCTCCTCAAGGCCACCATTTGTTCCCAGGAGACCGAGAGTACCAAACAACCAGCCTAGCCCAGCCTTTTGTACCTACTGCAGGAGGGATGGACATTTGATGAAAGATTGCCGGCGAGCAAATCGCCTTTGCTTATTCTGCAACTCAGCTACTTATGACATTGGGTCTTGTCCTCATAGACACAACCCATATGCTGCACCCAGTCCAGCAATCACTTACCCGCAGCGCCCAGCCATCCAGGCACCTGCTCCATGACTTGCATTACCTGCTCCACCTCCTCATGGACCGACTGCACCTCCTCCTCGTCAGTTCTATCAAGCTCAACGGAACGTACCTCAAGGACAAAGGAACGGATAGAGGAATTCTCCTCCAGCATGGAGGAATGTGCCGAGGCAACATGCTTTCACAATGACTATGGAAGAGGCTGAAGCCACCGGCCAAGTCATCACTGGTAACACTTCCCTTTCAAATTCTCTTTCAGTCCATAGACATACCTATATACATTTTTCCCTTATGCCTAAAACATATCCCACATAACTTAGGTACAATCTTAGTAGCCTCACTTCCTGCACTCGCACTCTTCGATACTGGAGCATCTCATTGTTTTATGTTTCAACGGTTCGTTCGAACTCATGCGATTCCAGTCAAACCCCTCGTATCCAGCTGGAATGTCAGTTCAGAGAACGACGTTCTAAAGGAAGTAATGGGATACGACCTGTGTCCAGTGGTCGTCTGCAGCAGAGAATTCTATGCTGACTTCAAGGTGCTGGACATACCGAACTTCGACGTCGTCTTGGGTATGGATTGGCTTGGAACAATCTATGCTACCATTGACTGTCGTCAAAGGAAGGTAGTGTTTGAGATTCCAGACCATCCGGTCTTTTATTTCAAAAGTGAAGACCGTATCCTGGAGCCAAGTACTTACAAGGTGAAACCAAAGAAGGCAGTGATTGCGGCAATTCAAGCGGAGGAAGGATTGAAGCCAGAAGTAGTTCGAGAGTTCGATGATATATTTCCTGAAGACATATCAGGTTTGCCTCCCGATCGAGCTCTTAAATTCAGTATTGATTTAGTACCTGGAGCACAACCGGTGATTAAAGAACCGTATCGGTTAAGCCCGGAAGGTTTGAAGGAAGTCCGAACTCAATTGGACGAATTATTGGCGAAAGGATGGATTCGTCCCAGCACTTCAAGTTGGGGATCACCAGTTCTAGTTGTGAAGAAGAAGGAAGGTTCATACAGAATGTGCATTGATTATAGAGCTTTGAATGAAGTAACGATAAATAACAAGTATCCACTACCGCGTATCGACGATCTGTTCGATCAGCTAAGTGAATCTTGCGTTTTGTCTAAGTTAGATTTTCGTTCGGGTTATCATCAGGTGAAAGTCAAGGAAGCTGATATTCATAAAACAGCATTCAGAACTCGCTATGGTCATTACGAATTTCTTGTAATGCCATTTGGAGTGACCAACGCACCAACAATATTCATGAACCTGATGAATCAAGTTTTCCGGGAGTACCTAGACAGGTTTGTTGTCATCTTCATCGACGACATCCTGGTGTATTCTAAGAGCCGGAAAGAACATGCCGAGCACCTATGAATTGTCCTAGAAACTCTACGACAACATCAACTCTATGCCAAGTATAGCAAATGCGAGTTTTTTCTAGATCAAGTTGGTTTTCTCGGACATATTGTATCTGGCAAAGGAATCTCTGTGGATCCAGCTAAGTTTTAGTAGTAAGAGAATGGCGGACACCGAAGTCAGTGAAGGACATTCGAAGTTTCTTGGGTCTAGCTGGATATTACAGAAGGTTCATTGAAGGATTTTCGAAGATTGCAACACCCCTGACCAAGCTTACATGTAAAGATGAAGAATTCATGTAGTCAGAAGCATGCAAGCAAGCTTTCGAAGAACTCAAGTCAAGATTGACATCAGCGCCTATTCTCGTCATACCGGACCAATCTGGAGGTTTTGAAGTACATTGCGATGCATCCGGTAAGGGATTAGGATGTATTCTACATCAGCACGGTAAGGTTGTAGCTTATGCTTGAAGACTGCTGAAGATTCATGAGCGCAATTATCCGACGCATGATTTGGAGTTGGCAGCCGTTATCTTTGCTCTTAAAATTTGGCGCCATTATCTTCTTGGTGAACGAGTGAACATATACACATATCACAAGAGTCTGAAATATGTGTTTACTCAGAAGGAGCTTAATATGCGGCAGAGAAGATGGTTAGAACTCATGGCAGACTTTGACATCAACCTGCAATATCATCCAGGGAAAGTGAATGTAGTACCTGATGCCCTTAGTCACCAACCATTAGTATTGAATCTCACCGCACAGTGAAAGCTTCAACAAGACTTGCATCGGATGGGGATTGAAGTGGTCATGCCAGGTAATGCTTCAAGTTTGATGAACTTACAAGTTCAATCTACCATGGTCAACCAGATCAAAGCAGCTCAAGCAAGTGATGCTAAATTGCAAAAGATCAGAGAACAAGTGGAAAATAGACTTCGAACAGACTTCATCATCCATGAAGACGGATCTTTGAGATACGGCAGTAGATTGTGTGTACCTAAAGGTCATGTGCGAGAAGAGTTGATGAAAGAAGCTCATAGCTCTCCTTATTCAGTACACCCTGGAGGTACAAAGATGTACGAGGATCCGTGTCAAAATTACTGGTGGCATGGAATGAAGCGTGAAGTAGCCAGAAGCGTCGCTAAATGCTTGGTGTGTCAGCAAGTAAAGGTTGAACATCACAGAACTGCTGGATTACTTCAACCGTTACCTATCCCAGAATGGAAGTGACAACACATCACAATGGATTTCATGACTGCACTTCCTCGCAGCACAAAGGGTAATGATGAGGTATGGGTTATTGTGGATCGACTCACAAAGTCGGCTCACTTCATCCCATTTCGAGTTGGCCAATCTACCGAGACATTAGCAAAGAAGTACATGGAGGTAAGAACCTAAGTAAGATTTAAACTTTTCAATATGTACTATCTCTGATACCCATGAACTCATACAGGAAATCGTTAGACTTCATGGAGTACCGGTCTCTGCATTGTCCTCGATCGTGACACTAGGTTCCGATCACAATTTCGGCAAAGTCTGCAAGAGAGCTTGGGAACAAGTCTGAATTTCAGCACGGCCTATCATCCACAAACAGATGGTCAGTTTGAGCGAACTATTCAGATCTTGGATGATATGCTTAGAGCATGTATGCTAGACTTCGGAGGATCGTAGGAAGATCACCTACATCTTGTGGATTTTTCATACAACAAAAGCTACCAAGAAAGTATATGAATGACACTTTTTGTAGCGCTTTATGGAAGGAAGTGTCGATCGCCATTAAGTTTGGACGACATCGGAGATAGAGAACTCCTAGGAGCTGAGATGATAGTAGCAACTGTGGATGTGGTCTGCACTATCAGGGAAAGAGTGCGTATGTAGGGTTCCTAGGCAGTCATACAAGGGTTAATAAGGCATTAGCCATGTCCGAATAAAATTTTAGACGTGCCGAATAACCCAAAGCCGGGATCTTTGCTAGATTATTAGGGTTTAACATGCAAGTAAACATCTTTACAACTAAGTGTGAGGGATTACAACATTTGTAGTCCGCTCCTTCGCTTCATAAGCTCCGATTAGAAGTCCCTTCACCGCGATCCACGATCTCCCGGACTCAAGAGAGGCTCCACGACTCGAACGATCCATGCTAGCTTGTAGTGTTCCTTTTCTCCGATGATCTACGTCGAAGTTTCTATAACTCAAGCTCTCTCACTCTAATAAGGTGAACACCCTAATCTAATTGGCTAGATTAGATGAGAATGATGGAATAGTATTTATGCTTTCTTTTCATGTCAAATTCTCACTCTTAATTATCACAAAATGAAAACCTAGTAAGCTTTCTCAAAGCTCAAGGTTGAAGAAGAAGAAGAAATAATGCATTAATCCTTTTGTGATGAATAATGAAATGATATATGATTAATAATGTAACCATGGTCAACCATGACTAGGCTAACCCATGTAGAGAATTAACTAAGGTTAGGGTTTGGGTTGAGTTAAAGAATGAGTCATAAGAAAATATCAACCATAATATCTTAACTCATGACAAAAGAAAAACCTTCTAGAAGGTGCATGAAAGAACTAACCCAATTCAAACCCTAACCTTGTTTAATCTCCACTAAATATGTTTCATTAGTAATCATATTATGTTACAATAATATATATCACATATATATTATATATTTGTAACAAAAGAAAATAATACAATTAACATATATCGCATATATATCAATGTATTACCCGGTGAGAAAATGAAATAATAAAGTGAGCCAATATTAGATAATATAATGCAATATATCATATATATTATTATACATTAAATTATCTAATCAACACTTGATCCGACAATCCGGCTATATCGAATATAACCGACTAATATATCATGTACCGATTCATCGAATCAACACTTGATCCGATGACCCGGCTCAAATCTAAATATCGCGAGAATATAATACGGTATCTCATATCGTATTATCCTCGGTCCTGCACATATCACATATGCGCCCCTACTCTGTTTTTCCTGAGTCAAGAAACCTCTGTGTAGGACTCTAAAGAATCGTCAATACGCCGGTAGCAGGTGATGATCATATCAAACACCCATAAGCTGCAAGCGGTCAGCTAAACGTAACAGCCACCCAGGTATGAGCGATCCGAAGATCAACAAGCTAGCCTGTACATTCTCCTGTGAATCCAATCAGTAACACTCCCGTACAGTCCGGTCTCTTCGTTTGATATGTCGCATATCAAGTCTAGGGGTGGTATACGTCAGACCCCAGTAACCGATAAGTCATGTCGATGTGAGGCTCATAACGGGTAGAGAAACTACTGGTAACACTTACCAGTAAATCTCTATATCAGCCCTGGCTAGGGACTTCCAGTTATAGCCAATCGAACACAGCACAACATCAACTCCCTATACCGGGAGAGACGAATCCCCTCCTATCGCTCATTGCCTCCATGTGATTCGGGACTGCACCCAAAAGCCACCGTTTTGCATGCCCTCTTGGACGTGGTAAGGTGGAAATTAAAGCACAGTGGGAATCACACAAGACTCTATGACGATCTCGGGTCTACAGACTACCCTGTACCAGTGTCACCGGAGAACTGCCATCTGACGTGTGATATATGACCATCTGGGAGTTCTCGGCGAGTCCGTCCAGTGTACCCAGTCTCTATTGAGCACCCGTACACCATCCTTGATGTCAAACACCGATGGATATGAGATCATCCATCGCTCATCATATGGGTCAAGATGCGTATACGCTAGTCTACTCTGGTGTATCAATGCCCTGTCTCGATATACCCTCGACTAGGAACAGTTATAGGATGTACTCATTGACTACCGTGGCCCCACTAGTATGATCTCATCATAGTCCCAGTAGTCGAGTACAGATCCTAAAGGCTTTATCAACATGTGAAAGTAAGACAGTAAACATATACAAGTCAACATGTTAAGATAAAGTGAAACCAAATAGCATACTATCATGACGAGCAAGAAAGTCCTCTCTATATATATCCAAGCATCCATTATAATATACATCATATGTACAACAATGGTCTCTAGAGCATATACATAACTAACAATCTCTCACTTGCACTAAGGCCAGCTGCTGTAGTATCTCATACCTAGCATCCCGAATAATCTCTCAAACTGTATCTGGGGAATAGCCTTCGTGAGTGGATCTGCAGTGTTGTCCTTCGTATCTACTCTCCTGACCTCGATCTCCCGGCGATCAACTATCTCCCTGATGAGGTGATACCGCCTCAGAATATGTCTGGACTTTTGATGGGACCTGGGTTTTTTGGCCAAAGCCACAGCTCCATTGTTATCGCAATACAAAGGTATTGGATGTTCAATGGAAGGAACCACACCAAGTTCACTAATGAACTTCTTTATTTAGACAGCCTCTTTGGCAGCATCGTTGGCAGCGATGTATTCAGCCTCCATCGTCGAGTCTGCAACGGTATCCTGTTTGGAACTCTTCCAACATACCGCCCCTCCATTGAGGGTAAAGACAAATCCCGAGTGCGACTTAGAGTCTCCTTATCACATTGGAAGCTGGAATCGGTAAAGGACTCCACCTGGAGTTCTCCGTTACCATACACCAAGAACATCTCCTTAGTCCTTCGTAAGTACTTGAGAATGTTCTTCACAGCTGTCCAGTGACTCTCTCCAGGATCTGCTTGATACCGACCCACTACACTTAGTGAGTATGCTACATTGGGTTTGGTACATAGCATCGCATACATGATAGAGCCTACTGCCGAAGCATAGGGTATCCCTTGCATGCGAGCTCTCTCTAAATCAGTCTTGGGAGACATCTCTTTGGAGAGAGTGAGTCCAGAGATCGTGGGTTGGTTCCCACGCTTGGATTCTTCCATACTAAATCTTTTTAGTATGGTGTCAATGTACTTAGATTGGGACAATCCCAATATCCGTTTAGATCTATCTCTATAGATTATGATTCCCAATATGCAGGAGGCATCACCTAGATCTTTCATTGAGAATCTTTGTGATAAGAAGAGCTTGACTGATTGCAGTATAGGAACATCATTTCCTATTAAGAGTATGTCATCCACGTATAATACGAGGAATACAACCTTACTCTCTGCAACCTTCTTATAAATACAAAGTTCATCTATATTTTTGATGAAGTCAAACTCTTTGACTACAACATCAAAACAGATGTTCCAACTCCGCGATACTTGCTTTAACCCATAGATGGATTTAAGCAGTTTGCACACCTTTCCGCTGCTCCCACTATCTACGAAGCCCTCTGGATGAGTCATGTACACGCACTCTTCTAAATCACCGTTTAGAAAGGCGGTCTTAACATCTATTTGCCAGATTTCGTAGTCATGGTATGCAGCAATGGCAAGTAAGATCCGGATGGATTTAAGCATAGCCACTGGAGAAAAGGTTTCGTCATAATCCACACCTGGTCGTTGACGAAAACCCTTTGCAACAAGTCTAGCTTTGAAAGTCTCAACTTTTCCATCTACACCAATTTTCTTTTTAAAGATCCACTTGCTCCCAATGGGTTTTACCCCTTCAGGAGCATTTTCCAAAGTCCATACTTTGTTGGTGTACATGGATTCCATCTCAGATCGCATTGCATCCAGCCATTTCACAGAGTCACCACTCGTGATGGCCTGCTTGAAACTAGTCGGGTCATCATCTTCCATGATGCAATCCTCGCTTCCACCATCAATGAGAAAACCGTAGTATCTCTCAGGTGGACGAGAAACCCTGCTAGATCGGCGGAGAGGCTGGGGTTCGTCGGGTACTACTGAATCCTCTGGTTCCAATAAATCATCAGTTGTAGTTTGCGGTGCTGGAACCTCTTCCAGCTCTACCTCTTTTCCACTAATTTCTTTTGTAAGAAATTTCTTTTGTAAGAAATTCCTTTTTCAAAAAGGTGGCATGTTGAGCAACAAACACTTTTTGTTCCTCTGCATGGTAGAAAAAATATCCTTGAGAATTCTTTGGATATCCCACAAACTTGCAAAGAACTGATCGTGCCTCGAGTTTGTCTGGATTTTGCCTTTTGACATAGGCCGGAAAACCCCATATCTTAACTCGTTTAAAATATGGTCTCTTCCCACTCCATATCTCATATGGTGTGGTAGGTACAGATTTAGATGGAACTAGATTCAATAGGTATATGGCTGTCTCAAGCGCATACCCCCAGAAGGAAATAGGCAACTCAGCATTGCTCATCATAGAGCGCACCATATCTAATAGGGCGCGATTCCTCCGCTCCGATACACCGTTGTGCTGTGGTGTATAAGGAGGAGTAAGCTGAGAGAGAATCCCATTCTTTTTTAGATAATCTAGGAACTCATTGCTTATGTATTCACCTTCTCGATCAGATCGAAGGATCTTAATACTTTTGCCCGTTTGGTTCTCTACTTCGTGCTTATATTCTCTGAATTTCTCAAAAGCTTCAGACTTGTGTTTCATCAGGAACACATGTCCGTATCTAGAGAGATCATCAGTGAATGTAATGAAGTAGGAAGAACCGTTCCTGGCATGCGTAGGTATAGGACCGCATACATCACTATGTACCAGTCCTAAGAGTTCCGCAACTCTTTCTCCGTATCCACTAAACGGAGTTTTGGTCATTTTTCCTTTGAGATATGAATGGCAAGTATCATAAGATGATAATTTGAACGGATTCAAATATCCATTCTTATGTAACTTAGCCAGTCGTGTCGCATTGATATGACCAAGTCTACAATGCCACAAGAAGGATTCGTTCATTTCTGAACTCTTCCTCTTGTGTGTTTTTTGTATATTAAGGACTGTATTTTGATTGAGAATGAATATGCCATTATATAACGAGCCTGATCCAATCAACTTTTGATCCAGGAATATGTTCATAACATTATCCTTTACTACAAAATTATATCCTTCTTTACTTAATAAAGAAACTGATATAATATTGCACATCATGTTCGGTATATAATAGCACTCATTTAGAATTAGTGTATTACTACTTGGTAATACAAGGTGATATTCGCCAACTGCTTTGGCTGCAATACTTGCACCATTCCCTACTTGAACGGAATGATCACCTTTTCCCAGTTCTCTACCTTTACGTAGCCCATGTAACAATTTACATATGTGGGATCCCGATCTGGTATCTAATACCCAGGACGTAGGGTGAACTGAGAAACAGTTCTCAATAACTAACACACCCGAAGAAGATGTATCAACCTGCATGTTCTGTGTTTGGGCGGCATGAGAATCCAGATATTCTCCTGTTTTCTGCTCAGTCTTATAACACTTATAAGATAGAACGGGTCCAACGTTCCCCTGCTCAGTATAATAAGCGGGTTCAGTAAATACATCCATATTATTATCTTGATTATGGCCTGACATGGTCGCTATCTGGAGAGAGAGAGAAGAAAACACTTTAGCGTATACTCTTGCAAGATTAGATTGGTTATTATCTTATTTAATCAGGATGTCTCCCACTGTTTTTATCAAATCTTCCTTCGAACCCTAAAAGGTAAGATTAGCCAGGATTAATTACACCCTACAATTTCGTCAATTTTTCAGCCAGATCAGTGTCGGTGCTTGAGGGAGGTTCCCCGTGCTTTCGCATGGACCTAATTAAAATAAACCTCGTTTTCCTATAGGCATAACCCCGTTAATACTTTTCTAGACACCTACTTGATTGGCTAATTTTCTTGTGTAAAACTCTCCCAGGAGTAACTCTTACTCGCAGTGGGTATCGGGATCCAACTATCTCATAGGAGGTATGCAATCTCATTGCAAATTTCAACACTTGAAATTCCCGATAATATTTTGCCCCTAGCGATCTATGACCTTGACTAAGTCAACAAACCATAAATCGCAAGTCAAGTTTAATCCATACATTTCCCGATTGAATTAAACCCACCCGTACGACCCTTGACTAAGTCAACAAGGCCGTACGACTACGCTAATCCAATCACATCTCATGCTTTAGCAGATAAACACTATTTAGCTACCGTACATTATGCCTTGACTAAGTCAAAAAACATAGCACGAATACTAAATAATATCTATCTGAAATGACGGAGGGCTATGCAGGTTTTTCAGAAAACCTTGAGCATAATGAACTTGATATCGTCGTAGAATCAAGTGAATTTTGAAAAGGAGTGTTTTTGAGGCTTTTCTAGTTTCGCTAAAGAGGTCACTCCCGGTGAAGGGATCTCGGCTCTTTCCCTATGGAATAAGGTGCATGATATATCGCATATACCGCTGTGCAAAGCAAGAACTATAGAAGCTGTTAAAAACTAAACCGCGTGTTTGTAGCATCTGCCAGTTTTGCTAAAGAGGTCACTCCCGGTGAAGGGATCTCGGCTCTTTCCTCATCGAATAAGGTGCAGGGTATATCATATATACCGCTATGCAAAGCAAGAACTATAGCTACCCTTTTTATAAAGTTTTGATTCTACAACATCTTTTAGGTTTCTTTTCTTTTTATTAATCTCATTAATAAATCCCATCAGCTTATGCTTCCTAAGCATCACAGAAGAAACGAAAGCAGTAATATTTATATATCATATATATATATATATATATAGTATAGCATTCGTCTCAGGCAGTAATATGATCTCATCACAGAACATTGCAGCAGAAGAACATATATGAAATATTGGATATACTAGGATGTCCGTGTTTTAATACGAGCCTGTATAAAACACGGATTCCACGGTCGCGATGAATATATCCAAACCCACAACCCTAGACCCCTACGAGAGTGACAAGTAACACTGCCAATTCTAGGGTTAGGAGATCCGGTCTCGACTCCTCGAAATGGCCTCCCACTGGACCCTAGAACCCGGTTACTTATGCTCCCCTCCTTGGGTCTACCTAATGCGGAAAAGTAAATAATATACACCGGTGACATCAACCTCATCCCGGAAGTGCCCCAATAAAAGAATATTACATACAAATGAATTTTACATGAATGAAAATAAAAACTCTCATCTCACATAAAACCCCCGGCTATTCAGAACACGACGATCCAATATAACATATCACGGCAACACATAATATCTCATATCATCAACGTAAGTAAGTATGCATACACCGATCGTCGTTGATGTATAGCAACGAAAACCGGTAATACAACTATATACTACACTTACGGTCACAGAAAAGAAATTCTAAAGCTACAACATTTGGAATCCACAACACTTTAGACATCATAAATCCGAAATATCACATACTTCGCATTTCATGCCTAACTATATGAATTCCACATATTGTATCACATTCCAGATAAATAGACAGTATTAAACTTTTCGATCGGATAATCAAATACCCAAGATTTCCTAAATAGCTCAACACTTGAGCGGAGTTCAAATAATCCCAGAATATGTCACAGTACCAATGGTCCAGCCGTAGAAGGGTCACCGTGTTACTTGCACGTTTTTCTGAAAGATTTAAACTCAAGAAAAATTCAACACTTGAAAGTTTTTCGTGCCGAGAAAAAATGAGTTAATGGTATCCATTCGAACATTTTAACAGTTTCTAAAATATCAGGAAAAATAACGAAAATAAATTTTCCGATCGAATCTACGATTACAAAATAAACCCCAGTACACTCAATACTTGAGTCAGATTAAAAATACCCAGAAATATGCACTAACAGCTACGGATATTACTATGTCAAAATAAAAGCCAAATTCAACTGTACGGCTGCGGATCCGCGGCGCAAGCAAGGTACTGCCGCGGTTCCGCGGCGGTACGTATGAATTACTTGTTCGTATTTCACTGTAATACTTATATTTCCCTGCTGATATTTTAAAGTATTTTTAATCCAGAAAAAATCGCATTTTTAAAAATTGTCCAGAGAGGGGGTCAAAATCGGTATTTCGGGGTTCGATCGGAGTTTTAACTTTGTATACACGTCGCCTAATACTCTAGCTAGGCTTTGATACCACTGTAGGGTTCCTAGGCAGTCATACAAGGGTTAATAAGACATCAACCATGTCCGAATAAAATTTTAGACGCGCCGAACAACCCAAAGCCGGGATCTTTGCTAGATTATTAGGGTTTAACATGCAAGTAAACATCTTTACAACTAAGTGTGAGGGATTACAACCTTTGTAGTCCGCTCCTTCGCTTCATAAGCTCCGAGTAGAAGTCCCTTCACCGTGATCCACGATCTCCCGAACTCAAGAGAAGCTCCACGACTCGAACGATCCATGCTAGCTTGTAGTGTTCCTTTTCTCCGATGATCTACGTCGAAGTTTCTATAACTCAAGCTCTCTCACTTTAATGAGGTGAACACCCTAATCTAATTAGCTAGATTAGATGAGGATGATGGAGTAGTATTTATGCTTTCTTTTTATATCAAATTCTCACTCTTAATCATCACAAAATGAAAACCTAGTAAGCTTTCTCAAAGCTCAAGGTTGAAGAAGAAATAATGCATTAATCCTTTTGTGATGAATAATGAAATGATATATGATTAATAATGTAACCATGGTCAACCATGACTAGGCTAACCCATGTAGAGAATTAACTAAGGCTAGGGTTTGGGTTGAGTTAAAGAATGAGTCATAAGAAAATATCAACCATAATATCTTAACTCATGACAAAAAAAAACCTTCTAGAAGGTGCATGAAAGAACTAACCCAATTCAAACCCTAACCTTGTTTAATCTCCACTAAACATGTTTCATTAGTAATCATATTATGTTACAATAATATATATCACATATATATTATATATTTGTAACAAAAGAAAATAATACAATTAACATATATCGCATATATATCAATGTATTACCCGATGAGAAAATGAAATAATAAAGTGAGCCAATATTAAATAATATAATGCAATATATCATATATATTATTATACATTAAATTATCGAATCAACACTTGATCCGATAATCCGGCTATATCGAATATAACCGACTAAGATATCATGTACCGATTTATCGAATCAACACTTGATCCGATGACCCGGCTCAAATCTAAATATCGCGAGAATATAATACGGTATCTCATATCTTATTATCCTCGGTCCTGCACATATCACATATGCGCCCCTACTCCGTTTTGCCTGAGTCAAGAAACCTGTGTGTAGGACTCTGAAGAATCGTCAATACGCCGGTAGCAGGTGATGATCATATCAAACACCCACAAGCTGCAAGCTGTCAGCTAAATGTAACAGCCACCCAGGTATTGAGCGATCAGAAGATCAACAAGCTAGCCTGTACATTCTCCTGTGAATCCAATCAGTAACATTCACGTACAGTCCGGTCTCTTCGTCTGATATGTCGCATATCAAGTCTAGGGGTGGTATACGTCAGACCCCAGTAACCGATAAGTCGTGTTGATATGAGGCTCATAACGGATCGAGAAACTACTGATAACACTTACCAGTAAATCTCTATATCAGCCCTGGCCAGGGACTTCCAGTTATAGCCAATCGAACACAGCACAACATCAACTCCCTATACCGGGAGAGACGAATCCCCTCCTATCGCTCATTGCCTCCATGTGATTCGGGACTGCACCCAAAAGCCACCATTTTGCACGCCCTCTTAGACGTGGTAAGGTGGAAATCAAAGCACAGTGGGAATCACACAAGACTCTATGATGATCTCGGGTCTACAAACTACCCTGTACCAGTGTCACCGGAGAACTGCCATCTGACGTGTGGTATATGACCATCTGGGAGTTCTCGGCGAGTCCGTCCAGTATACCTAGTCTCCACTGAGCACCCGTACACCATCCTTGATGTCAAACACCGATGGATATGGGATCATTCATCGTCCATCATTTGGGTCAAGATGCATATACGCTAGTCTACTCTGGTGTATCAATGCCCTGTTTCGATATACCCTCGACTAGGAACAGTTATAGGATGTACTCATCGACTACCGTGGCCCCACTAGTATGATCTCATCATAGTCCCAGTAGTCGAGTACAGATCCTAAGGGCTTTATCAACATGTGAGAGTAATACAGTAAACATATACAAGTCAACATGTTAAGATAAAGTGAAACCAAATAGCATACTATCATGACGAGCAAGAAAGTCCTCTCTATATATATCTAAGCATCCATTATAATATACATCATATGTACAACAATGGCCTCTAGGGCATATACATAACTAACAACGTATAGCTCAAGATCGATAGAAACACTGGGCTGATGCGAAGCGCCGTCATTTGGAGTTCCAGCCGAGAGATCACGTATTTCTGAAGATATCCTCGAACCGTGGAGTGATCCATTTTGGAAGAAGGGGTAGGCTTAGTCCAAGATACATTAGACCGTTCGACATACTCGAACGAGTCGGTGAAGTAGCATATCGCTTGGCACTTCCACCATCATTGGATGGAGTGCACAATGTGTTCCATTTATCCCAACTCAGAAGGTATGTGAGTGACCCCATCCATATTCTTGATCATTCTGAGCTCACTGTACAACCCGACTTATCTTGTGAGAAGCAACCTGTTGAGATCTAGGACAGAAAAGTAAAGTCACTTCGGAACAAGAAAGTCAACTTAGTTCGAGTGATGTGGAGAAATGACACACCAGGAAGAAAGGGAAGATGAGATGTGTGCAAGATATCCCCACTTATTTGTAAACTAGTCCTTAAAATAAATTGTAAATTTCGAGAAAGAAATTTTTTCTAAGGAGGGTAGACTGTAACAACTCCAATTTCAATGTACAAAAAATACATTTAAGGTTAATGTACACTTGGGGTATTTACAATCCTAAGAATACTATACTATTTGTTTTGATTTAGAACAGCAAGAAAACACTTGTAGCTCATTGGTAAAGTGTCACGCCCCGCTTCCCAGTATACGGGCAGAGGACGCGACGAGGCCGCTACGTATTTACTCTGAAGTAAACACGCTCAGCGTATCTAAGAAATATAAGTAATATACACAAGAGACAAAGACAATAGATATAATTGAACAACAACTTTATTTATTAACGTTCTTTTAACAATACAACTGAAAAGTAAATACATAGAATGAAAGCAATGCCTAAACAGTGGCATAACAGAAATGTAAAGGAAAGGTAATGTACAAGTGAACTAGAGCTCTGGATCTTCAGTAAACTGGTCCAAATCTTCGCTGTTGGGCTCGATCTCCAGTGAGTCCGAACCACCTGACGACATTCCAAAGAAGAAGAAAGAGAATGTCGTCAGCGAACAAATCACTCGGTAAGTCCCGTAAATAGACAAGAATGTAATAGACAGAATATAGAGTATATTGTTATCATGTTGTATTTAGTGTTAACGCTGTTGTTTGTAGTTTGGTACAGAAGAATGCCAGTGTATACGAGAGGAGTCCCACTATTCCGGAGACTAAGGTATACGGAGCACAACGAACCGTTCAGCCACGGTACAACGACAATGGAGATTCAGGTTAGGTGTATTATGGTTACAGTCTTGTGCCACTTTTAACACCTTCCGTACCAATCTACCCCTTATAAACCGCGCGATGTCTTGATTGTATTGATTGTATTGTATTATCTTGTATTATAATTGTATAGATGGAAGACTTGTAGAGACCATGATATCAGTAATGGAACGGATATAATGAAAGAACATGTAAACGGAATATATCCATGTTTCGGTTCAGTCAAGTTGTATAGATTGGATAGATTGAGTATATGGATTCGTATTGGATTGTGGTTTCATACTTGAATCACATTCAAGTTGGATTGATTATATTTAGACTCAGTCTGAGTCAAACAATTAGAAAACAAATTGAAGTCCTGAATTAGGTTTTGATGTTATCGGTAACTGTTGCACATGGACGACAGGATTTATGTCTTTTTTCAAGACAATTACCGTGTTGATAACACCGTTTGTTAAATTGTCTACCTTAAATAGGCAAGCACCCATATCTCCGGCTCCCTGAAGCTCAAGAGACTGGTCCCGTTTAAACCTATGTTTACTAGGGTCCTTAATGTAATTTAGTAAAACTTGAGAGGGTTTTACGTAAAATGGTTTTGGTATAATTTCAAAATACACCTCAAGCATTTAATTATTGTCTTTAGAGTTTTCATAGATGTGTATTTTACAATTGTGCAATTTCTAGTAAATAAAACCTAGTTTTTATAGTATGTGGTATTTTCTTGAAATGTTGTACTTGTGTTGTATTTGGATGGTATTTTCATGTAATGGTGATTTCTTTGATTTAGAAAACTTGAAATATTTATATAATCAAAATAGATATTTTGATAATAATTTTATAGATATTTAATTAAAATAATTTATTTATTTTCTTGTAGAAATCTCATTTTCTAAAGGAAAATGTATAAAATTCCATCGAGATCGAATGCTTTTTGCGGAGGTCTGCATCTTTCTCTACTAAGCCCGAGGATGTGCGATAATCCGCACCATCCCAAACGGGGTCCCCAAAATGGGTTGTAGAGGCTCAATTGATGGAAAGTTAAATACAATTTTTAAAGAAAACGGTTTTATAAATTAAAGGTATTTAATTTTAAAGTCGTAATTCCCGTATTCTACTATCCCAAGATTCATCGTGCTATGATAGATATGTGTGTTGTGATGAGGTAGGTCATTATCTCGTGAACTATCTAAAGGTATAGTAATGAATAAGGTTATAATGTCGAAATGAAACATAAAGGTATTTTAATGAAAAAGTGGAATAAAACTTGCTATGCTTATCATTTTGATGTCAAACTTGTTCTATTGTCTTTATTAATGATTACTAAACAATGTATCAAAAGTTGTAGGTTTGTTATTAAGAAAAAGTTGTATTTTTTAAAAGAAAAAAGAATCGGAAGCCGGATAACTCCGCTTCCGACACATTTTAAGAATGAAGAGTTTGGGAATAGCAAAAGAGAGAGAGAAGGGGGAATTACTGGCTTTGATGAGAGGGGAGAGGTAAGAGGAAGTCTAGGATTCATCGGTGCTTCGTTTCGTTGCCGGAAACTCCTTGTATCGTTGCCGGAACTTCGTTGGAGTTTCGCCCTTCATTAACTCCACTTGCACACTATGAGAACTTGGAAATTTCTTGAGAGTTTTTGTATAGAATTTTCAGTGTGAAGGGATGCAAAATGGAGTGGGTATTTATAGGACAAATTAGGGTTTAGGGTGTTTAAAGAATGCATTGAAATATGCATTAAAATTGGGATTAATTGGGCATTTTATTGCTCTCTGGAAATAATCAGAATAAACAAGTAATGTGGGGTTAGTGGGGTAGCTGAAGAGGTGCGGGGGTGAAGTTTGGAAGCATTTAGGACAGGGGAGACCGACGTCGCCGGCCCCAATGCAAGTGTCGCCGGCCCAATGACGACGGTCTGGGTCAGTGTTGGGGTATTGGGTCGGCGTCGTTTGGTATTCTACAGTGCACGTGTTTGATTATCTTGTGTCTCTTCAGTTTACGTGTAGTGCACGTATAGTCTTTTGGGCTTCTAAAAAGATTAAAAGAATACAGAATATAAATAATGTGGCTGGTGGGATTTGAACTCTGGTGCTTTGTAACAGCTGTGCAAGGCTTGACCGGTGAGCTACAAGCTTTTTCTTACTGTTCAAAATTGAATCAAATACTTATAGTACTCACAGGAATTATAAATACCCTAATTGTACATTAACTTTTAATCAATTTTATGAACACAAGAATTGGAGCTGTTACAGTTTACCCTCCTTACAAAAATTTCGTCCTCGAAATTTACAATTTATTTTAAGGGCTAGTTTACAAATAGGTGAGGGTATCTTGTACGCATCTCGTCTTCCTTTTCCCATGTTGATTCTCCTGGCGTGTTTTTTCTCCACATCACTCGAACCAAGTTGGCTTTCTTATTCCGATGTGACTTCACTTTTCTATCTAGGATCTCAACAGGTTGATGCCCATAGGATAAATTTAGCTGTACAGTGAGCTCAGAATGATCAAAAATATGGCTGGGGTCACTCATATACCTTCTGAGTTGGGATATGTGGAACACGTTGTGCACTCCTTCCAATGAGGGTGGAAGTGCCAAGCGATATGCCACTTCACCGACTCATTCGAGTATGTCGAACGGTCCAATATATCTCGGACTTAGCTTACCCTATCTTCCAAAATGGATCACTCCGCGGTTCGGAGATATCTTTAGAAATACATGATCTCCCAGCTGGAACTCCAAATGACGGTGCTTTGCATCAGCCCAGTGCTTCTATCGTTCTTGGGCTATGCGCATTCTTTCCCTGATAGTACGAACTACGTCAACAGTTGCTACTATCATCATCTCAGGTCCAAGGAGTTCTCTATCTCAGATGTCGTCCCAACTTAATGGCGACCGACACTTCCTTCCATAAAGTGCTGCAAAAGGTGCCATTCCTATGCTTGCTTGGTAGCTGTTGTTGTACGAAAACTCCACAAGATGTAGGTGATCTTCCTACACGCTCTTAGCATATCCTCCAAGATCTGAATAGTTCACTCAGACTGACCATCTGTTTGTGAATGATAAGACATGCTGAAGTTTAGACTTGTTTCCAAGCTCACTTGCAGACTTTGCCAAAATTGTGATCGGAACCTGGTGTCATGATCGGAGACAATGCAGACCGGTACTCCATGAAGTCTCACTATTTCCTACATGAGTTCATGGGTATCAGAGATAGTACATTTATGAAGATTTTAAATCTTATTTAGATTCTTACCTCCATGTATTTCTTTGCTAATGCCTCGGTTGATTGGCCAACTCGAAATGTGATGAAGTGAGCCGACTTTATGAGTCGGTCCACAATAACCCATACCGCATCGTTACCCTTTGTGCTGCGAGGGAGTGCAGCCACAAAATCCATAGTGATGTGTTGCCACTTCCATTCTGGGATCGGTAACGGTTGAAGTAATCCAGCAGTCCTGTGATGTTCAGCCTTTACTTGTTGACACACCAAGCATTTAGCGACGCTTCTGGCTACTTCACGCTTCATTCCATGCCACCAGTAATTTTGACGCAGATCTTTGTAAATCCAGGGTGTACCGAATAAGGAGAGCTGTGAGCTTCCTTCATCAACTCTTCTCGCACAGAACCTTTTGGTACATACAATCTGCTGCCGTATCTCAAAGATCTGTCTTCATGGATGATGAAGTCTGTTCTGAGTCCATTCTCCACTTGTTTTCTGATCCTTTGCAACTTAGCATCACTTGCTTGAGCTGCTTTGATCTGATTGACAATGGTAGATTGAACTTGTAAATTCATCAAACTTGAAGCGTTACCTGGCATGAATACTTCAATCTCCATCTGATGCAAATCCTGTTGAAGCTTCCACTTGATGGCGAGATTCATCTATAATGGTTTGCGACTAAGTACATCAGGTACTACGTTCACCTTCCCTGGGTGATATTGCAGGTTGATGTCGAAATCCGCCATCAATTCTAACCATCTTCTCTGCCGCATATTAAGCTCCTTCTGAGTAAACACATATTTCAGACTCTTGTGATCTGTGTATATGTCAACTCGTTCACCAAGAAGATAATGGCGCAAAATCTTAAGAGCAAAGATTACGGCCACCAACTCCAAATCATGCGTCGGGTAATTGCGCTCATGAATCTTCAGCTGTCTTGAAGCATAAGCCACAACCTTATCGTGCTGATGTAGAACACATCATAATCTCTTACCGGATGCATCACAATGCACTTCAAAACCTCCAATTTGATCCGGTATGACTAGAATAGGCGCTGATATCAACCTTGACTTGAGTTCTACGAAAGTTTGCTCGCATGCTTCTGACTACACAAAGTCTTCATCTTTACGTGTGAGCTTGGTCAGGGGCATTGCTATCTTCGAAAATCTTTCAATGAACCTTCTGTAATATCCAGTGTCACGACCCGAAATTCGACCCGTGACTGGCACTTAACCACGTAACGTCTACAGGCGTAACGTGACTAAGTAAGCTGAAACCCAGAAATCAAAACCATTAAAAGTAGTGAGTGTTGAAAACATTTGTTTAAAAACATTTGGAAAACCTTAAGTAGTTTAGTAACATTCTTTAAAGTTCAAGTTATTTTCTTAAAAATTTTGGCAGTATTTCCTTTGTAAAACTAACCCCGAAATCGGGTACAAGACATGGTATGAGTAAAATGATAACAATATAATAAAGCATCCCCAAAAAGAGCAATCACGCCCAACGGCGGAAACAATCACCACAAGAGTAATATACGACGCCGTAGCGAAGAAATGAGCAATAAGTGAAAAACACCACAAATGATAAAAACTGCATAAGTAAAGTCGGCTCACACGAGCTCGACACCATAATACAAATTATATACATCATCGTCCTCACACTGGTCTCTAAGTCAAATACATATAAAGGTAGATGGAGAATACTAGATACAAAAGTATGTACAATGGAAAATAACCGGATACCACAACCCACCTAACAGCAAAACAGCTCATGCACCAACTGCAGTGGTATCCGTAGCCAAAAGATAAAAGAAGGAAGCCTGCCGCGACTACTTTGAGGGGCAACCTGCAAACACTGTGGCACAACGGGGGTGAGTTGCCAACTCGTGAATAGGAGATAACATATAAAGGTAATCACGAGTATGCACGTACTGCGCTACTCTAACACATGCCAGCAGATAATATCTATATGCGATGAGCAGGATGTGCAATAATCATGCATAAGTACTCTATCAGGTAATATGACTACAGGATGAGATGCAAAATAATGAATGCTGAGCATGGGATAAAACGACATCTACATGGAATATCAACGTGGAAAATATAATCGGTGTCCATCAATATACCCAAATCCCAATAAAACTCAGGCGCCATCATCCTCATCAGCCCTCAAATCCTGTAAATCTCTGAGAATTGCGAATGCCCAACATCGACACTCAAATATCATGAAATAATCGTGTCCAGCATCGACACGCAAATCCTCATATATCGGGCTCCGTCAGTCCGGATCGGCCCACGGGCTCCGTCTGCGGAATTGGCCCTCGGCCCCGGAAGTACGGGTCATCCCATATCCATCTATCGACTCTGGTCAGTATCCTCCGGATAACCGCCAGGTCCAACCAATCACCGGTAGGTAGTGGTCCCACTGCCAGGCTCACCGTCTAGCTACACAACAGATCCGTTCTCGCCCCGGGGTACCATACCGGGTCCACCATGTACCCGCAATCGGCCTCGTCCACTCCTCGAATCGGGTTTCACATGTCACTCTCAGCACCGAGAAAATATATGGTGGACGCACTGAAATATCATATCAAGAGGGACCGGGTTTTCAAAACAGTGCATCTTTTCTTAAATAACCCCACGGTCCTCAAATCCAGAAATCACATGAAATCCAAAGCTAATGCGTAAATCCATGCGAGGTAATATATGCATCAGAAGTCGTACTGTAAGTAAAATGGAGAAACCTCTCTTTAAGTAAATTCAGTTTTTAAAAGGTATCATGCGGTCCCCAGTTTTTACCAAAAATCAGCTTATCTAGGTAGGTACAGTTTGAATATGCATAAGCATGGATATGCAAATGAGTACGTGCACAAGTAACATAATCATGTCGAATCATATAGGAGTGAGCTACAGTATATTGTTCATGGCAATTCTATAGTGTGAGTGTCATGGCAATTACTAATGGTGTGTGTGTAACATGCAGATTAGTGCTTGTGCAACATGAACCGTTAGTAACAGTGCGGTGTGTTATCAATTCTAAGCTCATATAGATATAGCAGGGAATGCGGTATGCAACAAATAGTATCCATGAATAGTCAATGTATGTAAATGCAATATGCTACTACAATGTCCTATCAGCCCTGACGCATAACGCCATACGGGCGATTTCCCCGTAGATGTTAAATCTACTCACCTGGTCGTGCTAAGTGTAGCCGACGACTTGTTTCCCCTTCTTCGCGGCGTCCGCCGTGCTCCCCTGCGAACCTAGAATTTCACAAAATAATACACATAAGCTAACATCTACAAAAACACGACATTTGTTAGTTATATGTATGCCCTAGAGGCCAAAACTATACATAGGATGTATATTGTAGTGGATGCTGGGAAATATATAGTGAGGACTTTCTTGCTCGACATGATAGTATGCTATCTGGTTACTCTTTACCTTAACGTGTATACTGATTGTCTCTCTGTTACATGTTGGTAAAGCCCTTAGGATGTGTACTTGACTACCTGAACTATGATGCGGATCATACTAGTGGGGACATGGTAGTCCATAAGTACATCCTTCAAAGTCCCTAGTCGTGGGTGTATCGAGACGGGGCATCGATATACCAGAGTAGACTAGCGTATACCTTCTCGACCCATACAGATGGGCGATGGATGATCCCATATCCATTGGTGTTTGACATCAGAGATGATATACGGGTGCTCAGTAGAGACTGGGTACACTGGACGGACTCGCCGAGAACTCCCAGATGGAATTATACCTTACGTCAGATGGCAGTTCTCTGGTGACACTGGTACAGAGTAGTCTGTTGACCCGAGATCGTCATAGAGTCTTGTGTGGTTCCCACTGTGCTTTGATTTCCACCTTACCACGTCCAAGAGGGCATGCAAAACGGTGGTTTTTGGGTACAGTCCCGAATCACATGGAGGCAATGAGCGATAGGAGGGGATTCGTCTCTTCCGGTATAGGGGGTTGATGTTGCGCTGTGTTCGATTCGCTATAACAGGAAATCCCTGGCCAGGGTTGCTGAGATTTACTGGTAAGTGTTACCAGTAGTTTCTCGAATTGTTGTAGACCTCAGATCGACACGACTTATCGAGCTATTGGGGTCTGACGTTCACCACCCCTAGGCGAGATATGCGACATATCAGACGATCAGACCAGACTGTACGGTAGTGTTACTGGTTGGATTCACAGGAGTATGAGCGGGCTTGCTCGTCGATCTTCTGATCGCTCAATACCCGGGTGGCCGTTACGTTTAGCAGACCGCTTGCGGCTTGTGGGTGTTTGATATGATCATCATCTGCTGCCGGCGTATTGACGAGTCTTTAGAGTCCTACACAGAGGTTTCCTGGCTCAAGCGAAACGAAATAGGAGCGCATATGAGATATGTGCGGGACCGAGAATAATGCGTGTATGTGATACCGTATTTCATTCTCGCGATGAATGTATCGATTGGTTGTATGCGATATAACCTAGTTATCGAATCAAGTATTGATTCGATAAGCCGATACATAGGATACTAGTCGGTTATATGCGATATGGCCGGATCGTTAAATCAAGTGTCGATTTAATGATTTAATGTATAATTATATATTTGATATATTACTTTGCATTAACTAGTATCGGTTCACTTTAAATGGATATTCTCACTCGGATGTGCACATTGTATATATGATATACTTTTGTGCACTTAATTGTATCATGTTTGATGATACATGTTTGCTAGGGTTTTTGTGTAAAGATCAAACCATGGTTACATGTTAATGGTTAGGGTTTTGTTTTATTCACTTATTTATTTATCTATTGATTTTTGGAAAATGAAAGGCATGAAAAGAAAATGGTGGCTTGATTTGTATTCTAGTTGAAGCTTCATGAAGCTTTGACCTAAGTGACCATTTTTGTCTCATGCTTAACCCTAACCATTCCCACTAACCCTAGTTTAGTCTCTACACTTGACCATGGTTGGTAGATGATAAGTATTATTATTATTTTCATTTTACTTAATACTTATCATAACATTTTCTTCTTCTTCTTCTTCATCTTCAACATGAAGAAACCTTGGACCATCAATGGTGATTGATGAAAAAGAGTGAGAAATCCAATTCTAAAGTCTACCCACTTCCTATTTCTTCATCCTCTACCTCTTGCCAAGTAGTAGAGTGTGTTTTCTTCACAAGTTTCTTGACTTGGTGAAGTTGGAGCTTGATCTAGCGATGCCTCGACGTAGATCATCTTCGGCATAGTCGTCGATGACCTAGCCCGCTTTTTCTCCGATGAAGCCGACGCTAGAGCCCAAGATCCGATTTGTACAGAGAGAAGACTTCATCGCGGAGCCATGGAGGTGGAGAACCGGATCTACAAAGGTTGTATTTCCGTTTACCATTTAGTTAAGTTGTTAAGTAGTTTCTTTGTCGCCTAATCTCTAGTCAACGATCCGTATTAGGGTTTCTCGGCACCCGTTAAATTTTGAAATTGGCATGGTTGATGCCTTGTGAGACCTCTTGAGAGTGCCCAGGAACCTTTCATTGGTATCAGAGCCTAGCTAGAGCCTTAGGCGATGCGTAGACGAAGTTTGAAACCCGATCGACCCGAAACCCTAATTGGAATTTGCTCTCTGGACATTTTTGAAATTCGGGGTTTTTTCAGAATTAAAAATATGCAGAAAAACCAGCAGGAATTTATAAGAATTACTGTGAAGTTCGATGACCTAATTCCATAAAAGTGCGGCGGAACCGCGGCATTAGCACGCTAATGCGGCGGTTCCGCGGCTCTTTTGTCTATTCTCCCATTAAATTTTGCACAGTAATTCCTATTTGGAAGTGCTGGTTTTCCTGGGAATTTTTAATCTGAAATCAAGAGTTGAGTATTTTGGGTTGTATTGGGAGTTCGTACATTCGATCGGATTATCAAATTTTGTCTATGTGTTTTTCCGGATAATTTTAGAATATGTTAAAAAAGTTCGACCGGATAAAAATACCCAATTTTTCCCTGTTGGGAAATTTCCAAGTGTTGGATTTTTCCGTGGTTTAAAGACGTTCTAAGTAGTGCAAGTAACGCGATGGTCCCTCTAGAAGACAACAAACCTTAACTCGATTATGTGACCGTCTTGAACTGCCCTTTGAACCTTAGGGTTTGGGGCAGTACGGCGTGCCACATGTGAGGCGTTGGCTTGACCCTTCTACGGCTGGACCGTTGGTACTGAGGCACGAACTGAATGTTTTTAGACTTATTTCATGTGTTGAGCTGTATCGGGAAAACTTGGGTGTTCGATTGTTCGATCGGAAAGTTTAACATTTTCTATTTATCCGGAATGTGATACAATAATTGGAATTCACAAGAAGTTATGAGATAACTGAATGAATGTTATAAACATAGCAGTTTAGTCTCACTTGATCGGTTGCCACGGAATTTTGATGTGATCAAAAGTCCGTCGCAATCACGTAGCGTACGCAGATACTCGCCGGGTAAACTTAATAGACAGCCTCACTCCATAGCCCCGACCAAGTGACTGTAGAAGAACCCCGTCGCCGAAAGCATCCGTTCGGGTGCTCGCGGCAGCGGTGTTCCGCCTTGGTGCACTTCGTCGACGGCGTCAGGGGTGCGGCCGCTTACTAAAGTTTGCGACGAGCATTCGATCAGGATGTCGGGAATCTTGTTGAATTGCCCGACTTGATATTGAAAAGAGTTTTCGATTTTGAGACTGAAATGCGGGGTTTATAATTGTTAGGCATGCGATGTCTAAGGAATTTATTTAGTCAGGCATGCGATGTCTGAGGAGGTTGCGGATTCCAACTGTTGTAGTTTTACACTTTCTTTTCTGCGACCGTAAGTGCAATATGTGATATCGCTGGTTTCGTTGCTATATGTCAACGACAATTGGGATGCGCATATTTACTTATGTTGATAACATGTGATGTTATGTGTTGCTGGATATGTTATATTGGATCGTCGTGTTTGAATAGCCGGGTTTTTTTTATGTGAGATGAGTGTTTTTCATTTTCATTCATGTAAAAACTTGTATGTAATATTCTTTTATTGGGGCGCTTCCAGGTTGCGGAAGTTGTCACCGTTGATGTATATTATTTACTTTTCCGCACTAGGATAGACCCAAGGAGGGGAGCACAAGTAACCGGGTTCTGGAGTCCAGTGGGAGACCAACTCGAGGAGTCGAGTCCGGGTCTCCTAACTCTAGAATTGGTAGGATTGCTTGCCGCTCTCGTAGGGGTCTAGGGGTGTGGGTTTGGCTATTCATCGCGACCGTGGAATCCGTGTTTTATACTGGCTCGTATTGAAAACACGGACGTCCTAGTATATCCAATATTTCATATGATTCTTCTGCTGCGATATCTGTGATGTGATCATGTGATATGTTCTGTGATGGATACTATATATAGTATATATGATATATTATATAGATGTTACTTATGTTTTACACCCGCGCTAGCCCTGCCCTGCTCTGCCGTTAGTCACCTAACCTAACGGTGCACGAGGGGACATCGAGACGAATGCGGATGGCATAAGTGTACGTCGTATTTATCTGTGATGTTTAGGTACTTAAATGATGGGACTTCATTAATATGATTAATGAAATAAAAGAAACCTAAAGATGTTGTAGAATCGAATTTCAAAATAAAACAGGTAGCTACAGTTCTTGCTTTGCACAGCGGTATATACGATATATCCTGCACCTTATTCGATGAGGAAAGGACCGAGATCCCTTCACCGGGAGTGACTCCTTTAGCAATAACTGACAGATGCTACAACCCTCGGTTTTTCTTTTGACTGCTTTTAAGAGTTTTTGCATTGCACAGTGATATATGTGATATATCCCGCACCTCATTCGACGAGGAAAGGACCGACGATCCCTTCACCGGGAGTGACTCCTTTAGCAAAACTAGAAAAGCCTCAAAAGCACTCCATTTTAAAATCATTCGATCCTACAACGATATCAAGTTCATTACGCAATAGGTTTTCAGAAAAACCTGTCGTAGCCCTCCGTCATTTCAGATAAGTCCTGTTTAGTATTCATGCTGCGTTTGTTGACCTTGTCAAGGAGCAGTGTGCGGTAGCTAACCAGTATTTATCTGCTTATGCATATGATGCAGATTGGGTTAGGGTAGTCGTGCGGCCTTGTTGACCTTGTCAAGTGTAACACCTTGGAATGCGTTTTGTAGCTAATTATATTTTAATGTATGGTTTTTAATAAAAAGTTTACCAAATTAAGTTTTAAATATTTTATCCTATTTATTGTGTATTTTATTATATTTTTGTTAGGCACACACACACTTGTGCATGTAAACTAAGATGTAATTGTAGTTCAATCATTGCTTAATTAGTGTTAAGGTTGTATTAGGTGTTTTGGGTTTAATAGTGTTATGGTTGGTTTTAATTAAAATGATTTTGGAAAAATGAATTTAAATGGGATTTTAGTATGGTTGATTGGTTGACCTTGGGAGAGAGAGAGAGAGAGAGAGAGAGAGAGAGCATGGGCATTATGGCTTTGCCCATGCCTCATTTAATGAGGGAAGAGAAAGAGAATGGGAGGGGGTTTGGTTTTTCTCTCATTTCTCACTCATTTCCTCTCTTTTCTTTCACTCTCTCAAACACACACACACACATTTGCTGCAGCAGCAGCAGCTGCCCCAGCAGCATCCTCACCATCATCAGCTTCATCATCATCATCTTATCAACAACAACAACCAAGACAACAACAGCAGCAGCAGCTTGCATCACCCTCACCATCAGCAGCAGCTTCAACATCATCAGCATCATTATCATCTTCATTCACAACAACACTACAACAACAGCAACAATAACAACAGCAACATCATCAGCAACATCAACTACAACAACAGCAGCAACTTCATCACACACACACCCACAGCAGGAGGCAACAGCAGCAGCAGCCATCAGCATCAGCATCATCATCACCAGCAGCAGCAGACACCACCATCATCATCAGAAGCAGCAGCAGGCATCAGGAGCAGCAACAAGCAGCAGTAGCAGGAGCACCAGCAATTGTAGCAGCTTCTTTCACTTCCTCACCTGCCTTCTAGGGCTCTGTAGGGTATAATTCTGAAACCCTTTTCCCTAGTTGCTTAGCAATGTGTGGTTTTGTGTCGATTAGTGTTAATTAGCTAGTTTAGTGCTAGTTTTGGTGATTAGTGAGATATTGTGGTAAATTGATGATTGTGTTGGCTAACCTAGTATATTTAAGTGCTAAGTAGGCCACTTCAACTGAGAAATCCCCCGATTTCACTAAAATACCATAGGGTTTCTTATTGTGCAAAATTGGTGTTTTTAAGTGATATACTGGACATTTGTGATCTGCTATAGACCCGGACCTTGCAGAACAAAATTGAGAATACTGGGACATGATACCTAGGTCTAGACACCACCACCAGAAGACGACCCCCTAACTCCTAACTCTGGCCGCCAATTTCCTTGTTTTGGCCGCAAATTGCGGCCCAGTGGGGAGCTTGGGTGTTGGGGTTTTGGTGTAGGGCTCCCTGCTGTGTTCTCTAGGTCCTTGGCATGTCTAGTTTTGTAATATCTTGCCTGTAGGAAAATCTGGGACTATATGTCGCTTTTGTGTTTCGTTGTGTTTGCGCGATACGTGAGTGGGTTCTGTGATCCAGCGCATCGCGGCGTGTCGCGATGGTTTTAGACGCGTACACACACGATTCAGCGTATCGTGCACACGCGCGCTTAGTTCGCGACGCGAGTTTCTCGTTTTGGTTCGATATCGCGTTTCGCGAGATGTTTGGCTTATATGTGATTTCCATGTCTTATTTGCAGGTTTGCAGACAGGGACTATAGACGCCACTACTGAGGGAGCAGACGGTAGGATTCACCCAGCGTGGAGTGTAGGTGAGTAGATATAACATCTACAGGGGAATCGCCCGCATGGCGTTATGCGTCTGGGCTAGGATTCAATTACCTGTCGCACATTCTACGTCATTGTAGAATTGCGCCTTACTGCATTTCCTAGATATAGTTATACTGTGACTAGCAGCCGTAGGACACTGCACACATTATTGACGGTTCATGTTGCACGAGCACGAATTGCATGCTACACACACACCGTCAATAATTGCCATGTCACACACTACCCCTTGTAGCTACCATTGCTTGCCATACTTGACATCTAGCTTATCGGTATACCTATAGTGTATCATACCTTTAGTGATAGGTATATTTTCACTTTGCGATACAGCTACAGGTATACCTCCTACATATTTTACCTATACCGGGAGGGATTTCCTACATATGTTACTTATACCCAGGAGGGTATACGACATCAGTTTCTATAGGTAGATACCTATACTTCGCTACACCTGTATGTTAGATACATACTCAGTTGTTGTCGCATATTCACATTTACTGATGTTACTTAGATGTACCTTATCATGATTTCGTATACATCTGGTTCAGCTATATACTTGTGTTTACCTGCTCGCATTCAGATATATCGCATACATTATTCCTGGATTGCGCATTGTTTATCTGGATTTTTCATGATGTTTTCGGGATTTGGGAACCGCGGGAGTTCATGAAATTATGCATACATGTAACAACCCGGTTCCCTTGATATGATATTTCGAGCGTCCCCCATGAGTTTTATCGGTGCTGATTTTATGCTCCATACGATGTGTGGTTGCCGTATGAGAGTACATGGTGGGGCCCGGTATGGTTCCCCTCGGCAAGAAGATCGATGGGTTTGCCGATTGAGCCTGGAGGTGGGCGAGTACCTACCGGTGATTGTTTGGACCTGGCAGTTGTCTGGAGGCTACTGGCCAGAGTAGAGAGATGGATGCGGGATGACCTGTACTGTCGAGGCCGAGGGCCGACACTGCAGACGGACCCCGTGGGCTGATACGGACTGACGGAGCCCCATATACGAGGATTTCTGTGTCGATGCTTGGCACACGGTTTCATGATATTTCTTTAACCCCCTTTTTGTATATATAACAGGGGATTTAGCCGTTGTTATATATACCCTTACACCAATATTAGTGGTATGGGACGCTAATATATGTGTATTGCCCCCATCATATTTATTTCTGTACATATATATATACATACCTTTAGGATGTTAGAAACATACTTGAGATTGGACTTGGGATACTAGGTGATTCATTGAGATTGGATATTGGACATACCTATGTGATTGGTGATTTGTACATTCGGGATATAGAAGATTACTCGATATTGTACATTGAGGAGATGTGAGACTTATATGATGTGAGTGCCCAATGTGGGGGCTGATCTGAGGATTTGGGATTGGAGTATCTTGATGGATTGTGATCCTGCCACGACGTCAGGTTTCCGTGGAAAATGACATATTCCACCCTATACCTCACCCTTACCTACCTTATGCACAGATTCATATATTGGTAGTACTTGTAGTGTACCCTTATGATAGTTGCATATTTGCCTTCTCATATCTCTATTGCATAGTTATTGCATACTATTATCATGTCATCATTGCTTCACATAGTAAATGTACCTGCTAGTGTACTCTTCTTATTCAGCATTGCATGACATATTACTACTGTAATCGCATATCTTAGATTCATGCTGTACGTGCATTCCTGCGATTACCTGCATATGTTTTATACTATTCACGAGTTGGCAACTCACCCCCGTTGTGCCACAGGTGTTTCAGGTTTTTCCCCAGAGTAGTCGAGGCAGGCTATTTCTCTATTCAGCTATCCAGCTACCCTCTTTTGTTACAGATACCGCATCAGCTCACAGTACCATTTTGTATAGGTGGGTTAGACGGTTATCTGTATTATATATTGTACCTTCGTTGTATTGTACTCTCCATCTACTGTTGTATTATTGACATAGAGACTTGGTGAGGACGTTAGTGTGTATTATTGTGGATTTATGTCTTTTATTTATATACAGCTTCTCTCTACTGTCTTTATTTCTTCGCTACGGCGTCGTATATTTGTATTCATCTTGGCTGGTTTTCATCAAAAGGGGGTGTTGCTAAAATTTTAAAGAAGGAAAATAAGACTTTTTTTTAAGAATTTGGGTTGCGATTTCAATGGTTTCAAAACTTAGATTATCTTTTCCGTATTTCTCATGGTTTAGATTTCTGGGTTTGGCTTTCTTTTACTACGTTGCGTCTTTAGGCGTTGCGTAGTATTAGGGCCGTCACGGGCCAATTCCGGGTCGTGACAAAGTTGGTATCAGAGCGTTAGGTTTTACCTTTCGGAGTGTAGGATGGCCTTAGTATGATGGAGTAGGCAGCTTAAGCAGAGTAACGTAGTGTGTGTATGTCTGCAGCATACCCACAGCGCGGTACCTTGCATTAAGTGACCTAAATACAATTTGCTTGACATTCCTTCCTTGATGATTCATATCTTTGGGATTCGATTTCCTCATTCTTATCGAATCTCATCTTATATCTATTTATAGCCTTGCCGCCGATGACTATGGGGACTCAGAGTGATGCAGCGAGGGCCGAGGTCAGAGTTAGCTCGGGTGAGACGAGTACTGACCAGGATGGCACTCTAGTTGCACAGGTGCAGACGGAGCAGCCTACGACCTATACTATGGATAGACTTTTGGTAGAGATGCAGGAGTTCCGCCAGACGATGAGTTCTTTAGTTGACGTCGTTCGGGAGCTACGACAGGAGGTTGTCACCCCCGTTACTCAGCTATCCCTTACGATCAGTATGCAGCAGTCCGTCACCTACATAGCACCAGTGGTTGCAGCTCCAGTTGACGAGGCGCATATTACAGAGGCTCAGAGAGTTCCCGGACAGTGGAGGACTCGTACCAGCGTACCAGCCCAGAGACAGAGGTTTGGTCGTCGAGACAGATTTCGTGGCCACTACGGGAGTAGCAGAGGCTTAGGACGAGGACAGTCGTTCAGCTCTCATCCCCAGGATGGTCAGCAGTCAGCACGTGGATGTTTTCGATGCGGAAGCCTTCAGCACTTCGTCAGGGATTGTTCCTCAGCACGGCGTCGGGATCGTATTCAGAGAGGCCGTGGACGTGGAGGATTTGCTCAGAGGGCTCAGGCTACCAGAGGAGTTCATCCAGCTGCGAGTAGAGGGCAGACACAGGAGTTTGCTTCTACTCATCGGGACGCGCAGACGTCCAATCTGGAGTTTTCAGATACCCTTGAGTTATATGTTCTTCTCAGGTATTCGTTTGTTCTCTTGCTTGTACCGTGGTGGGGTAGATTAGTCGTAGTGGTGTTAACTTCTGTCAGCGATTCTTTTGTTGTGCGACACGTATTCAGTTTTGTGCCAATCGGATAGGAGGTAGAGATTCGTCCGTCGTTTTGATCCTTCTAGAGATGTTGGATTTGACGTTCTCCTGGGCACGGACTGGTCAGCTACGTGTTAGGCGTCTGTGGACTACCGTGTGGAAACAGTTAGGTTTTGCTTTCCCAGGCAAGTCAGTTCTTGTTGTGCAGGTGGATAGTTGGGCCGCCTCTTACAGCTTGAATTCAGCCTTTTTCGCTAGTCGGCTACGAGGAGATGGCGTGGATTCTCGGCGTTCATTCGTGATACCGGAGCCACCGTGGGATTGTTGGACCGGGTTCTTTTCATGCGAGAGTTTTCCGACGTTGTTCCAGATGAGCCGGCGAAGCTGAGGGAGCTTAAGGATCAGCTGCAGAGTTTTGGTTTGGGGAGTTTTGTGCGTCTGAGTGTTTCGCTTTTGGAAGCTCCTATTTCTGTTCGTCAAGGAGAAAGACGGCAGTTTGGGGTTGCGTATCGACGGATCGTCAATTGAACCGGCTTACGGTGCGGATAGGTATCCTTCACCTTGCCGTGGCGATTTCTTCGATCAGCTCCAGAGTGCGAGACATTTTTCTAAGTGTGCTTGGGATCAGGTCATCATTATTGCGGATTCGGGATGATGGCATTCCGAAGACTGCCTTATGCGTGCTACGGGCTTTGTGTGTTTCGGTGAGTCGTTGGATTCCCTGATGCCCTAGCAGCACTCGTAGATATGATGAACCAGATTTCTTCAGGCCGTTCCTCGACCAGTTTTTGTTGTGTTATTTACGACACTCTGGTCTATTTAATGTGTCTTGAGGGACAGGAGTAGCACTTGAGGATTTGTTATGCAGATGCTGGGAGAGCATCAGCAGTTTGCTAAATTCTCAGAGTGTTTCTTCAGGCTTGTTTTGTGTTGACTCCTAGGTCTTGTAGTCACGGGAGACGGTTTCGTATGGTTCCGAGGGAGATTGTGACCGTACGGCCTAAGTCCAGACATGTGTGCAGGACGGAGATCCGCAGATTGTTGGGCTTAGCAGGGTTTTACCGCCGTTTCAGGCAGGATTGCTAGAGTGGTGCTGCACCAGTGACTGAATGGACCAGAAGGAGGTTTCTTTTCTGTGGACTGAGGCATGTGTACGGAGTTTTCAGCAGTTGAAGATTCAGTTAGCAACTGCATCAGTCTTTCTTTGCTTTTGGTTCGGGCGACCATGTTGTTTAACTGTAATGTTTCTTGAGTGGGCTCGAGGGTGTACTGAGGTGACACTATAGAGATATCGCTTTTGCTTTCCCTACATTTGGAGGAAGTACGAGAAGGATATTCCACTCATGATCTGGAGATGGCCGCAGTGGTTTTGCGTTGGGAATTTGGAGACACTTCTTGTTTGAGAGTCGTGTCAGATTCTCCACGGACCACTAGAGCTTAATGTACATCTTCCTGCAGCAGATTTGGATTGTTGTGTTAGTCTTCTGCAGATTTACAGTTCTTGTGTGATCGTCGAGTATAGCTTAGTTCGTCTCTACGGAGGGGACAGCTTGCTCATGTCCGCGCCCGACCACTTTCCTTAAATCGTTTTCGCGAGACACTGCCCGTCGAAGCTCGTACGTCAGAGATACTTGAGCATATTCGGCTGGGTAATGATTCGGAGACCTTGATTTGTGACAATGATGTGCTAAGTTAGGGACGCGTTTGTGTACCTGGTTTCATCGGGTAGAGACGTATAAACCTAGAACATGCACATCTGTCAACTCTCTTTATTCATTCAAGTTCCACCAGCCTTGACGTGACTTGTGAGATAGTTACGAGTGGACAGGGATGTAAAGAGAAGTTTCAGGTTTCGTTTCAAGTGTCTGTCTTGTTGTGTGCTTTGGGTCGAGCATCTGAGGCCGGCTGGAGAATTGCAATCTTTTTACCGTTCCGAAGAAGGAATGGGAGCAGATCTCCATGAATTCCGTTATGGTTTCTACACAGTTAGTTAGGGTATGACTCCATTCGGATTCTTGTTGTCCGGTTTTACTCAATGTGCTCATTTGTGTTTGTTAAGTTGTGTGTTTGTTTTGTTTGGTCGTCAGCAGCTTGGGATCGTCACTCGCCATCGTTAGGGTCTCCTTCGATAGCCGTTAGCAGGAGACACTCCAATTGGCCATCCTTAGGCTTAGGGGTTATGTCGTGTCGATCGCCAGCCTGTTGTCTTCTGACTCTGCGTAAGTAGGACTTTGGACCCCAGCTAGTCTAGAGACTTCGGAGACGGTCCAGTTGTGTTCAGGTCAGGATGAGAACTGTCCATTGCAAACAGATGTCTTATGACGACTGTGATAGTCATAGACTCGAGTTCGCAGGGACAGATCATGTATTCCTATGGACTTTCCGATGAACGACGTGCTGGATGTTGGGAAGCTTATCCCAAGATTTAGGTCCTTCTGAGATCCTATCAGCTAGTTAGTTTCGTTGCCTTTAATTTGGCACTTCCGCCCAGATTATTAGAATTTCACCCCGTATTCCTTGTGATGATACTTTACAATTACCTTCATGACCTTCTCACATGATTTGACATCAGACCATTGAGCTGGACGCGATCTTTCGCTCACCAGCAGCCATGTGTGTTAATGGCTCGGCTGGTGGAAGAATATCGGTCAAGGGTCTTGCCATCTGTGAAGGGTTTTCTTGGACGTAGCCGTATAGTGAGGTAGTCACTTGAGAGGCTGCGAGCGAGATTTGAGGATTTTAATCTTCTCTTTGAAGGTATGCGTATCGGAATATTTTTAAATTCGGGGACGAATTTCTTTTAAGGGGGGGAGATTGTAACACCTTGGAATGCGTTTTGTAGCTAATTATATTTTAATGTATGGTTTTTAATAAAAAGTTTACCAAATTAAGTTTTAAATATTTTATCCTATTTATTGTGTATTTTATTATATTTTTGTTAGGCACACACACACTTGTGCATGTAAACTAAGATGTAATTGTAGTTCAATCATTGCTTAATTAGTGTTAAGGTTGTATTAGGTGTTTTGGGTTTAATAGTGTTATGGTTGGTTTTAATTAAAATGATTTTGGAAAAATGAATTTAAATGGGATTTTAGTATGGTTGATTGGTTGACCTTGGGAGAGAGAGAGAGAGAGAGAGAGAGAGAGAGCATGGGCATTATGGCTTTGCCCATGCCTCATTTAATGAGGGAAGAGAAAGAGAATGGGAGGGGGTTTGGTTTTTCTCTCATTTCTCACTCATTTCCTCTCTTTTCTTTCACTCTCTCAAACACACACACACACATTTGCTGCAGCAGCAGCAGCTGCCCCAGCAGCATCCTCACCATCATCAGCTTCATCATCATCATCTTATCAACAACAACAACCAAGACAACAACAGCAGCAGCAGCTTGCATCACCCTCACCATCAGCAGCAGCTTCAACATCATCAGCATCATTATCATCTTCATTCACAACAACACTACAACAACAGCAACAATAACAACAGCAACATCATCAGCAACATCAACTACAACAACAGCAGCAACTTCATCACACACACACCCACAGCAGGAGGCAACAGCAGCAGCAGCCATCAGCATCAGCATCATCATCACCAGCAGCAGCAGACACCACCATCATCATCAGAAGCAGCAGCAGGCATCAGGAGCAGCAACAAGCAGCAGTAGCAGGAGCACCAGCAATTGTAGCAGCTTCTTTCACTTCCTCACCTGCCTTCTAGGGCTCTGTAGGGTATAATTCTGAAACCCTTTTCCCTAGTTGCTTAGCAATGTGTGGTTTTGTGTCGATTAGTGTTAATTAGCTAGTTTAGTGCTAGTTTTGGTGATTAGTGAGATATTGTGGTAAATTGATGATTGTGTTGGCTAACCTAGTATATTTAAGTGCTAAGTAGGCCACTTCAACTGAGAAATCCCCCGATTTCACTAAAATACCATAGGGTTTCTTATTGTGCAAAATTGGTGTTTTTAAGTGATATACTGGACATTTGTGATCTGCTATAGACCCGGACCTTGCAGAACAAAATTGAGAATACTGGGACATGATACCTAGGTCTAGACACCACCACCAGAAGACGACCCCCTAACTCCTAACTCTGGCCGCCAATTTCCTTGTTTTGGCCGCAAATTGCGGCCCAGTGGGGAGCTTGGGTGTTGGGGTTTTGGTGTAGGGCTCCCTGCTGTGTTCTCTAGGTCCTTGGCATGTCTAGTTTTGTAATATCTTGCCTGTAGGAAAATCTGGGACTATATGTCGCTTTTGTGTTTCGTTGTGCTTGCGCGATACGTGAGTGGGTTCTGTGATCCAGCGCATCGCGGCGTGTCGCGATGGTTTTAGACGCGTACACACACGATTCAGCGTATCGTGCACACGCGCGCTTAGTTCGCGACGCGAGTTTCTCGTTTTGGTTCGATATCGCGTTTCGCGAGATGTTTGGCTTATATGTGATTTCCATGTCTTATTTGCAGGTTTGCAGACAGGGACTATAGACGCCACTACTGAGGGAGCAGACGGTAGGATTCACCCAGCGTGGAGTGTAGGTGAGTAGATATAACATCTACAGGGGAATCGCCCGCATGGCGTTATGCGTCTGGGCTAGGATTCAATTACCTGTCGCACATTCTACGTCATTGTAGAATTGCGCCTTACTGCATTTCCTAGATATAGTTATACTGTGACTAGCAGCCGTAGGACACTGCACACATTATTGACGGTTCATGTTGCACGAGCACGGATTGCATGCTACACACACACCGTCAATAATTGCCATGTCACACACTACCCCTTGTAGCTACCATTGCTTGCCATACTTGACATCTAGCTTATCGGTATACCTATAGTGTATCATACCTTTAGTGATAGGTATATTTTCACTTTGCGATACAGCTACAGGTATACCTCCTACATATTTTACCTATACCGGGAGGGATTTCCTACATATGTTACTTATACCCAGGAGGGTATACGACATCAGTTTCTATAGGTAGATACCTATACTTCGCTACACCTGTATGTTAGATACATACTCAGTTGTTGTCGCATATTCATATTTACTGATGTTACTTAGATGTACCTTATCATGATTTCGTATACATCTGGTTCAGCTATATACTTGTGTTTACCTGCTCGCATTCAGATATATCGCATACATTATTCCTGGATTGCGCATTGTTTATCTGGATTTTTCATGATGTTTTCGGGATTTGGGAACCGCGGGAGTTCATGAAATTATGCATACATGTAACAACCCGGTTCCCTTGATATGATATTTCGAGCGTCCCCCATGAGTTTTATCGGTGCTGATTTTATGCTCCATACGATGTGTGGTTGCCGTATGAGAGTACATGGTGGGGCCCGGTATGGTTCCCCTCGGCAAGAAGATCGATGGGTTTGCCGATTGAGCCTGGAGGTGGGCGAGTACCTACCGGTGATTGTTTGGACCTGGCAGTTGTCTGGAGGCTACTGGCCAGAGTAGAGAGATGGATGCGGGATGACCTGTACTGTCGAGGCCGAGGGCCGACACTGCAGACGGACCCCGTGGGCTGATACGGACTGACGGAGCCCCATATACGAGGATTTCTGTGTCGATGCTTGGCACACGGTTTCATGATATTTCTTTAACCCCCTTTTTGTATATATAACAGGGGATTTAGCCGTTGTTATATATACCCTTACACCAATATTAGTGGTATGGGACGCTAATATATGTGTATTGCCCCCATCATATTTATTTCTGTACATATATATATACATACCTTTAGGATGTTAGAAACATACTTGAGATTGGACTTGGGATACTAGGTGATTCATTGAGATTGGATATTGGACATACCTATGTGATTGGTGATTTGTACATTCGGGATATAGAAGATTACTCGATATTGTACATTGAGGAGATGTGAGACTTATATGATGTGAGTGCCCAATGTGGGGGCTGATCTGAGGATTTGGGATTGGAGTATCTTGATGGATTGTGATCCTGCCACGACGTCAGGTTTCCGTGGAAAATGACATATTCCACCCTATACCTCACCCTTACCTACCTTATGCACAGATTCATATATTGGTAGTACTTGTAGTGTACCCTTATGATAGTTGCATATTTGCCTTCTCATATCTCTATTGCATAGTTATTGCATACTATTATCATGTCATCATTGCTTCACATAGTAAATGTACCTGCTAGTGTACTCTTCTTATTCAGCATTGCATGACATATTACTACTGTAATCGCATATCTTAGATTCATGCTGTACGTGCATTCCTGCGATTACCTGCATATGTTTTATACTATTCACGAGTTGGCAACTCACCCCCGTTGTGCCACAGGTGTTTCAGGTTTTTCTCCAGAGTAGTCGAGGCAGGCTATTTCTCTATTCAGCTATCCAGCTACCCTCTTTTGCTACAGATACCGCATCAGCTCACAGTACCATTTTGCATAGGTGGGTTAGACGGTTATCTGTATTATATATTGTACCTTCGTTGTATTGTACTCTCCATCTACTGTTGTATTATTGACATAGAGACTTGGTGAGGACGTTAGTGTGTATTATTGTGGATTTATGTCTTTTATTTATATACAGCTTCTCTCTACTGTCTTTATTTCTTCGCTACGGCGTCGTATATTTGTATTCATCTTGGCTGGTTTTCATCAAAAGGGGGTGTTGCTAAAATTTTAAAGAAGGAAAATAAGACTTTTTTTTTAGAATTTGGGTTGCGATTTCAATGGTTTCAAAACTTAGATTATCTTTTCCGTATTTCTCATGGTTTAGATTTCTGGGTTTGGCTTTCTTTTACTACGTTGCGTCTTTAGGCGTTGCGTAGTATTAGGGCCGTCACGGGCCAATTCCGGGTCGTGACATCAAGGGTCGTGCGGGTGGGTTTGATTCAATCAAGAAATGACGGGTTGAACTTGACTTGCGGTCTATGGTTTGTTGACCTTGTCAAGATCATAGATCGTTCGGGGCAAAATATTATCGGGAATTTCAAGTGTTGAAATTTGCAATGAGATTGCATACCTTCTATGAGATAGTTGGATCCCGATACCCGCTGCGGGTAAGAGTTACTCCTGGGAGAGTTTTACACATTACAATTAGCCGATCAAGTAGGTGTCTAGAAAGGTGTCAACGGGGTTACGCCTCTGGGAAAACGAGGTTTACATTAATTAGGTTCGTGCGAAAGCACGGGGGACCTCCCTCAAAGTACCGACACTGGCCTGGCTGAAAGATTGGCGAACTTGTAGTGTGTAATTAATCCCGGCTAGTCTTTCCTTTTAGGGTTTGAAGGAAGATTTGATAAAAAGCAGTGGGAGCCATCCTGATTAGATAAAATTATAACCAATCTATTCTTGCAAGAGCGCACGCTGAGTGTTTTCTTCTCTCTCTCTCTCCTGGTAGCGACCATATCACGCCTTAATTAAGATAATAATACGGATTATTGACCGAACCCGCTTGTTATACTGAGCTGGGGAACGTTGGTCCCGCTCCAACTTATAATTGTTATAAGACCGAGCAGGAAATTGGGGAATACCAGATTTCCCGTGCCGCCCAAACGAAGAGAGTGCATGCTGATGCATCATCTTCGGGTGTGTTCGTTACAAAGAACTGTTTCTCAGTATCCTCCGCATCCTTGGTATATGATACCGGATCAGGATCCCAGATATGTAATCTGTTACATAGGGCTACAAAAGGGTAGAAAAACTAAGAACGGGTGATAAGTTTCATGAGACAGAAAACGGGGCAAGTGTTGCAGCCAAGTCTGTTGGTCATTGTCACCCTGTATTACCAATACATTGATTCTGAACGAATGTTATTAGAAACCGAACCTGATATACAAAATCATATCAGTCTCTTTATTAGTAAAGAAATGATAAAATTTTGTATTGTTGGATAATGTTTTGAACATTTCCTATATCAAAAGTTGATCGGTTCAGGCACGTTATCTAAAAGCATTGATGTTCTAAATCGAACTACAGTTCTTAGTATACAGAACACACACAAGAGGAAGAGTTCAGAAATGAACAAATTCTTCTTGAGGTATTGTAGACTAGGTCAAATCAATGCGACCCGACTAGCTGATGTTACATGTAGATGCATATTTAAATCAGTTTGAATTTACATCTTCTGAAACTTGCCAGTCATGTCATAAAGATATAATGACACCAGCTCCATTTACTGGAAACAGAGAAAGAGTTAGAAAACTCTTGGGATGATACATGTTGATGTATGTAAGGTCCCCTGTCTACATATGCCAGGACTGGTTCTTTGTACTTCGTTACATTCTCTGATAATCTCTCAAGATTCAGACATATGTTCCTGTTGAAACACAAGTCCGAACCTTTTGAGATATTCACAGAATATGATTTAGAAGTAGAGAACCAAAATACGGGTATAAGTATTATGTCCTTTGATGTGATCAAGGAGGAGAATACTTGAGCACGGAAATCCTGGATTATTCTAAAGGAGAATGAGATTCTCTCTCAGCATTACTCCTTCGTATACACCATAGCACGATAGTATATCGGGGCGGAGCAATCACACCCTATATGATATGGTGTGCTCTATGATGAGTACTACTGAGTTACCTATTTCCTTTTGGGGGGTTATGCACTTATGAAGTTGCATACCTATTGAATAGGGTTCAAATCAAATCAGTTGCCTACCACTTCATATGTGATATGGAAAGGGTAGAGCCCATCTCTTAAGCTAGTTAAGATTTGGGGTTGTCCGGCCTATGTCTGAAAAGCAAAATCCGGACATGCTCGAGGCAAGGTCTGTAATGTAGAACTGGAAAGGTTCCAGCTATACAAACTACAGCAGATGATTTGATAAAACCAAAGGATTCAATAGTTACCAACGAACCTCAGCCTCTCCGCCGATCTAGTAGGGTTCCTTACCCACCTGAGAGATACTTCGGTTTCTCTATGACAGTGGGAGCGAGGATTACATCATGAGATGATGACCCAACTAGTTTCGAGCTGGCCATCAGGAGTAAGACTCTGTAAGAATGGCTGGATGCTCAGCGATCTGAGATGGAATCCTTATAAACCAACAAAGTATGGACTTTGGTTGCTATATCTGAAGGGTTAAATCCCCATCAGGAGCAAGTATATCTTGAGAAGATTACTTGGTGTACATGGAAGAGTTGAGACTTTCAAAGCTAGACTTGTTAAAGGTCTACATCATTGACCAGGAATGGAGGATGATGAAACCTTTTCTAAGTAGCTATGCTTAAGTCCATCCAGATCCTACTTGCCACGGCTACATACCATGACTACGATATCTGGTGGTTGGGTGTCATGACATCTTTTCTAAATGATGTTTTAGAAGAGGACGTCTATAAGTATACAGCCAGAGGGCTTCGTAGACAGTGGGAGCAGCGGAAACGTGTACAAGATGCTTTATAGGATAAAGCAGGCATCGCGGAGTTGGAACGTCTGTTTTGATGAAGTAGTCAAAGAGTTTGACATCATCAATATGGTAGATGAACCTTGTATAAACATAAAGGTAGTAGGGAGTATGGTGGTGATCCTCGTAGAGTACGTGGATGACATACTCTTGATAAGAAAGAGTTTCCTATGCTACACTCGGTCAATCTCCGCTTATCACAAGGATTCTCCATATAAGATCAAAATGATACCTCCTAAATCCTGGGTATTGGATCTATGAGATAGATCTAAATGGATGTTAGGATACTCACTAGTTGTAGTGAGATGGTATCAATCGATCCTGGGGAGAATCACTGGAAGTGTTCCAGGGTGATAAAGACGACTGAATGTCAGTCACAGGCATTGTCTTTACCCTTAGTAAAGGGACGGTATGTTGGAAGAGTTCCAAGCTAGATACCGTGGCATACTAGACGATAAAGACATGATACACCGCTACTTAAGATGCTACCAAAGAGGCTGTTTGGGTGTAGATTAGTTCATGAGATGAACTTAGTTCCTCCCATTATGTGACAATGGAGTTGTGGCTTATGCCAAGGAACGCCCGTCCCATCAGTAATCCAGACATATTCTAAGGCAGTATTACCTGATCATGGAGATGGTAGATCTCCAGGGGATCGAGGTTTGGAGAGTAGACTCAGAGGACAACACAGCGGATCCACTCACAAAGGCCTGTTCCCAGAGAGAGATTTTTTTGGGATGGTTGAGTATGAGATACTACAACCACTGCTATCAGATGGCCCTAGTGCAAGTGGGAGATTGTTAGTTATATGTATGCCCTAGAGGCCATTACTATACATAGGATGTATATTGTAGTGGATGCTGGGACATATATAGTGAGGACTTTCTTGCTCGACATGATAGTATGCTATATGGTTACTCTTTACCTTAACGTGTATACTGATTGTCTCTCTGTTACATGTTGGTAAAGCCCTTAGGATGTGTACTTGACTACCTGAACTATGATGCGGATCATACTAGTGGGGACATGGTAGTCCATAAGTACATCCTTCAAAGTCCCTAGTCGTGGGTGTATCGAGACAGGGCATCGATATACCAGAGTAGACTAGCGTATACCTTCTCGACCCATACAGATGGGCGATGGATGATCCCATATCCATTGGTGTTTGACATCAGAGATGATATACGGGTGCTCAGTGGAGACTGGGTACACTGGACGGACTCGCCGAGAACTCCCAGATGGAATTATACCTTACGTCAGATGGCAGTTCTCTGGTGACACTGGTACAGAGTAGTCTGTTAACCCGAGATCGTCATAGAGTCTTGTGTGGTTCCCACTGTGCTTTGATTTTCACCTTACCACGTCCAAGAGGGCGTGCAAAACGGTGGTTTTTAGGTACAGTCCCGAATCACATGGAGGCAATGAGCGATAGGAGGGGATTCGTCTCTTCCGGTATAGGGGGTTGATGTTGCGCTGTGTTCGATTGGCTATAACAGGAAATCCCTGGCCAGGGTTGCTGAGATTTACTGGTAAGTGTTACCAGTAGTTTCTCGAATTGTTGTAGACCTCAGATCGACACGACTTATCGAGCTATTGGGGTCTGACGTTCACCACCCCTAGGCGAGATATGCGACATATCAGACGATCAGACCGGACTGTACGGTAGTGTTACTGGTTAGATTCACAGGAGTATGAGCGGGCTTGCTCGTCGATCTTCTGATCGCTCAATACCCGGGTGGCCGTTACGTTTAGCAGACCGCTTGCGGCTTGTGGGTGTTTGATATGATCATCATCTGTTGCCGGCGTATTGACGAGTCTTTAGAGTCCTACACAGAGGTTTCCTGGCTCAAGCGAAACGAAATAGGAGCGCATATGAGATATGTGCGGGACCGAGAATAATGCGTGTATGTGATACCGTATTTCATTCTCGCGATGAATGTATCGATTGGTTGTATGCGATATAACCTAGTTATCGAATCAAGTATTGATTCGATAAGTCGATACATAGGATACTAGTCGGTTATATGCGATATGACCAGATCGTTAAATCAAGTTTTGATTTAATGATTTAATGTATAATTATATATTTGATATATTACTTTGCATTAACTAGTATCGGTTCACTTTAAATGGATATTCTCACTCGGATGTGCACATTGTATATGTGATATACTTTTGTGCACTTAATTGTATCATGTTTGATGATACATGTTTGCTAGGGTTTTTGTGTAAAGATCAAACCATGGTTACATGTTAATGGTTAGGGTTTTGTTTTATTCACTTATTTATTTATCTATTGATTTTTGGAAAATGAAAGGCATGAAAATAAAATGGTGGCTTGATTTGTATTCTAGTTGAAGCTTCATGAAGCTTTGACCTAAGTGACCATTTTTGTCTCATGCTTAACCCTAACCATTCCCACTAACCCTAGTTTAGTCTCTACACTTGACCATGGTTGGTAGATGATAAGTATTATTATTATTTTCATTTTACTTAATACTTATCATAACATTTTCTTCTTCTTCTTCTTCATCTTCAACATGAAGAAACCTTGGACCATCAATGGTGATTGATGAAAAAGAGTGAGAAATCCAATTCTAAAGTCTACCCACTTCCTATTTCTTCATCCTCTACCTCTTGCCAAGTAGTAGAGTGTGTTTTCTTCACAAGTTTCTTGACTTGGTGAAGTTGGAGCTTGATCTAGCGATGCCTCGACGTAGATCATCTTCGGCATAGTCGTCGATGACCTAGCCCGCTTTTTCTCCGATGAAGCCGACGCTAGAGCCCAAGATCCGATTTGTACAGCGAGGAGACTTCATCGCGGAGCCATAGAGGTGGAGAACCGGATCTACAAAGGTTGTATTTCCGTTTACCATTTAGTTAAGTTGTTAACTAGTTTCTTTGTCGCCTAATCTCTAGTCAACGATCCGTATTAGGGTTTCTCGGCACCCGTTAAATTTTGAAATTGGCATGATTGATGCCTTGTGAGACCTCTTGAGAGTGCCCAGGAACCTTTCAACATTAAAGCCAAACGAGAAACCCGCGTCGCGAACCAAACGCGTGTGAACTCGATACACTAAAACGAGCGTGTGCTAAACCCAGAACTACCCCGATGCGCTGCGATGCACAGAACCCACCAGACCATGACGAAGCATACATGTCGCGCTAAACACACAACTCCAATTTAAGGGCAACGGGTCCCAGATTCTTATCTGGAAGAAAACCCAAAAATCAAACAAAACCAAACACTGCAAAACCAACACAGACACCACTCTACAAAACACCAACACCCACAGAACAGGGGGGGCCGGCATCGCCGGAGTTGTCAAGGGAGGTCGCCGGTTTTCATGGGGTGGAACGGGCTCGAACATCAACCCAAAACCCTAGCTACCCTATACACTATTCTGAAATTGTTTGCAATACCAGAAATTAATTGTAGACATAGCAGATCACCGTATCCTAAAATCTTATTCAAAAACGTTTTAAAAACACTAAATTACAACATTATGGTATTTTGGTGAAACCTGAAGCAAAACCTAGGTTAAAACAACACTAATAACACATAACTAAGCTAAACAAGCCATAAAAATGTTAACTTATCACAAGCTTCACTAATTTCCCTTCAATATCACAAAAATGCATAAAAATACGATTTTTAGCAAACAAAACTACAAGTTATGAACCAAGTTGCTAAGGGTGAGTGTAATACCTCCAAATGACCCTAGGGAAACCCAAATTTCCAGCCCTTGCCCTCAAAGCCACTGAGTTGCCACCAAAATCCTCAAAAGAGCCATAAATCCTAAGGTTTTGTGAAGGGAAAAGGGATTTTTTGTGTATGGTTTATATATGGATCAAAAGAGAAGCAAAAAGAGAAGGGAATGATGATGATGATGATGATGATGATGCAGCTGCTGCTTCTCTGCTGGGAGCAGAAATGAGAAGGAGAAAGAATTAAGAGAGAGAGAGAGAGAGGTGGTCAAAAGTCAAGCCATCTCACCTAATCCAACCCATACCTCCCATTTCCTAAATTTTATTTTAAAAAAAGGGTTTTGACTTGGTTAATTGGAGATATTAGAACCATGCAAGAAAATGAAAATGGTTACAAACCAACACTTAGCTTAGGTTACAAAAAAAATAAGTGTGCATGTGTACACTAAACCTAGCTTAAGAAAGTAATTAAGAAAAACTCTAATTAAGGTGGACACAAGCTAAATTATAATTAATAAACTCCATATATATATAAAGACACCTCTCATCATAATTAGAACTAGTTTAAAAAAAGAAATAATTTTTACGAGTTTTTATGAAAAACACGCATCAATACTAACTAACGCGAAATTAACCTAAACGAATTTCGAAGCGTTACTTCCAGCTAGACCCAAGAATCTTCGAATGTCCTTCACTGACTTTGGTGTCGGCCATTCGCTTACTGCTGAAACATTCGCTGGATCCACAGAGATTCCTTCGCCCGATACAATGTGTCCGAGAAAACCAACTTGATCTAGCCAAAATTCGCATTTGCTATACTTGGCATATAGTTGATGTTGTCTTAGAGTTTCTAGGACAATTCATAGGTTCTCGGCATGTTCTTTCCGGCTCTTAGAATACATCAGGATGTCGTCGATGAAGATGACAACAAACCTGTCTAGGTACTCCCGGAAAACTTGATTCATCAGGTTCATGAATATTGTTGGTGCGTTGGTCACTCCAAATGGCATTACAAGAAATTCGTAATGCCCATAACGAGTTCTGAAAACCGTTTTGTGGATATCAGATTCCTTGACCTTCACCTGATGATAACCCGAACGAAGATCTAATTTGGAGAAAACGCAAGATCCACTTAGCTGATCGAACAGATCGTCGATACGCGGTAGCGGATACTTGTTCTTTATCGTTACTTCGTTCAATGCTCTATAATCAATGCACATTCTGTATGAACCTTCCTTCTTCTTCATAAGTAGAATTGGAGATCCCCAACTTGAAATGCTGGGACGAATCCATCTTTTCGTCAATAATTCGTTCAACTGAGTTCGGACCTCTTTTAAACCTTCCGGACTTAATCGATACGGTGCTTTGATCACCGGTTGTGCTCCTGGTATTAAATCAACGGTGAATTCAAGAGCTCGATCGGGAGGCAAACCTAATATATCGTCAGGAAACACATCGTCGAACTCTCGAACCACTTCTGGCTTTGATCCTTCTTCCGCTTGAATTGCCGCAATCACTGCCTTTTTTGGTTTTTCCTTGTATGTACTTGGCTCCAAGGTACAGTCTCCACTTTTGAAATAGAAAACCGGATGGTCTGGAATCTCGAACACTACCCTCCTTCGATGACAGTCGATGGTAGCATAGAAGTTTCATAGCCAATCCATACGCAGAACCACATCGAAGTTTGGTATGTCCAGCACCTTGAAGTCAGCATAGAATTCTCTGCTGCAGACGACTACTGGACATAAGTCATATCCCGATGTTGCCTTTAGAACGCCGTTCCCTGAACTGACATTCCGGCTGGATACGAGTGGTTTAACTGGAATCGCATGTGTTTGGACAAACCGTTGCGACATAAAGCAATAAGATGCTCCAGTATCGAAGAGTGCTAGTGCAGGAAGTGAGGCTAATAAGATTGCACCTAAGTTATGTGGGATAGGTTTTAGGTATAGGGAAAAATATGTAGGTAGGTGTTAAGACTGAAAGAAAAGCTTAAGAAGAAAGGGTTACCAGTGATGACTTGGCCAGTGGCCTCAGCTTCTTCGTACCAACTTCAAGAGGAGTTCAAAAAAGGCACGGTCATCGTGAAAGCCCGTCGCCATGGTACATTCCTCCTGGCCGGAGGAGCATTCCTCTGAACGTTCCTTTGAGCTTGATGGAACTGACGATGAGGAGGCGCAGTCGGTCCACGAGAAGGTGGAGAAGGTAGTGCAAGTCTCAGAGCAGGTGCCTGAATGGATGGGAGCTGCAGGTAAGTGATTGCTGGCCTGGGTGCAGCATATGGGTTTTATCTACGAGGACAAGACCCAATATCATGAGTAGCTGAGCCGCAGACTAAGCAAAGACGGTTGGCTCGCCGGCAGTCTTTCGCCAAATGTCCATCTCTCTTGCAGTAGGTACAAAAGGCTGGGCTGGTCCGGTTGTTTGGTACTCCCGGTCTCCTTGGCAAAAATTGTGGCCTTGAAGTGGCTCCTCCTGCCATCTGGGTGGCAGGGCGCTTCATCCCGGCAGACTGAGGTCTGCCCCTCATCTTTACCACTGCCTCATATCGACGGGCAGCTTTCAGAGCCGATTCGTGAGTTGGGAAATCTCCTGTGGCTAATACAGCCTGGATCTCTGGATCTAACCCTTATTGAAATCGTCGGGCTCTGATCTCATCCGTCGGTATCAGGTGTGCCGCAAATCTGTTAAGTTATTGTGTTAGCTATGTATTATGTGGTATTTGAAAAATCGAATTATTATGACATGTCTTACCGACTGAGCATGGTGAACTCAGCGTCATACTCATCCACGGACTTGGTCCACATCGAACCCTGTTGTAGATGAATGAACTGCTGTTCCATGTCGAATCTGGCAGTCTCAGGGAAGTACTTCGCGTCAAACATATCGCGAAAGGTCTTCCACTCGATAGGCTGAGTGAGACGGCTTTCTTCCGCCTTCTACTAGACCCGTGCATTTTCCGTGAGCTGCAATTTTGCAACACGAACCCAAGCTATCTCTGGCACTTGTGCCACTGCTAGGTCATCTTCAATGCTTTGAGCCCATTCCTCTTCTTCTAGAGGGCTCTCCTTTCCTGAGAACTGCTTAGGGTGCAAGGCCCTGAATTGCTTCACCCCAGGTGCTTCTGCCTTGGGACGGTTCATCAAGATAGCAGTCTGCTGCTGCTGTCCTTCCAGAAAGCTGCGGATTGCCTCAAGCAGAACCGTCTGCTTGTTGATCGGAGCAGCGACGACAGGTGTGAGTGGTAGTGGTGAGGGACTGTTGTTGACATTCATGCTGGTGTTGTTTGGTGAATCCATAACCTTGAAAGAAAAATTTGGGTTAGGACAGATTCAAAGTATATGAAATTGTAAGATTCAAGGAATATGAATTGTAAAGAATGTTTTTACTTGCTGGTTCATGTGTTATATTGCTTAGGTTGTCCACGCAGAACTGACCTGTATGTCCATACAGAGTTGACCTGTATGTCCACACAGAGCGGAATAGCATGGGCCACCAACAAAATCTATCACGCCCCGTTTCCCAGTATACGGGTAGAGGACGCGACGAGGACGCTACGTATTTATTCTGAAGTAAACACGCTCAGGGTATCTAAGCAATATAAGTAATATACACAAGAGACAAAGACAATAGATATAATTGAACAACAACTTTATTTATTAACATTCTTTTTACAATACAACTGAAAAGTAAATACATAGAATGAAAGCAATGCCTAAACAGTGGCATAACAGAAAATGTAAAGGAAAGGTAATGTACAAGTGAACTAGAGCTCTGGATCTTCAGTAAACCGGTCCAAGTCTTCGCTGCTGGGCTCGATCTCTAGTGAGTGCAAACCACCTAACGACATTCCAAAGAAGAAGAAAGAGAATGTCGTCAGCGAACAAATCTCTCGGTAAGTCCCGTAAATAGACAAGAATGGAATAGACAGAATAGAGAGTATATTGTTATCATGTTGTATTTAGTGTTAACGCTGTTGTTTGTAACTTGGTACAGAAGAATGCCACTGTATACAAGAGGAGTCCCACTATTCCGGAGACTAAGGTATACGGAGCACAAGGAACCGTTCAGCCACGGTACAACGGCAATGGAGATTCAGGTTAGTTGTATTATGGTTACAGTCTTGTGCCACTTTTAACACCTTCCGTACCAATCTACCCCTTATAAACCCCGCGATGTTTTGATTGTATTGATTGTATTGTATTGTCTTGTATTATAATTGTATAGATGGATGACTTGTCGAGACCATGATATTAGTAATGGAATGGATATAATGGAAGAACATGTAAATGGAATATATCCATGGTTCGATTCACTCAAGTTGTATAGATTGGATAGATTGAATAGATTGAGTATATGGATTCATATTGGATTATGGTTTCATACTTGAATCACATTCAAGTCGGATTGATTATTAGGCTCAGTTTGAGTCAGACAATTAGAAAACAAATTGAAGTCTTAAATTAGGTTTTGATATTATCGGTAACTGCTGCACATGGACGGCAGGATTTGCGTCTTTTTCCAAGACAATTACCGTGTTGATAACACCGTTTGTTAAGTTGTCTACCTTAAATAGGCAAGCACCCATATCTCCGGTCCCTGAGGCTCAAGAGACTGATCCCATTTAAACCTATGTTTACTAGGGTCCTTATTGTAATTTAGTATAACTTGAGGGCGTTTTACGTAAAAATGGTTTTGGTATAATTTCAAAATACACCTCAAGCATTTAATTATCGTCTTTAGAGTTTTCATAGATGTGTATTTTACAATTGTGCAATTTCTAGTAAATAGAACCTAGTTTTCATAGTATGTGGTATTTTCTTGAAATGTTGTACTTGTGTTGTATTTGGATGGTATTTTCATGTAATGGTGATTCCTTTGATTTAGAAAACTTGGAATATTTATATAATGAAAATAGATATTTTGATAATAATTTTATAGATATTTAATTAAAATAATTTATTTATTTTCTTGTAGAAATCTCATTTTTAAAGAAAAATGTATAAAATTCCATCGAAATCGAATGCTCCTTGCGGAGGTCTGCATCTCGCTCTACTAAGCCCGAGGATGTGCGATAATCCGCACCATCCCAAACGGGGTCCCCAAAATGGGTTGTAGAGGCTCAATTGCATGGAAAGTTAAATACACTTTTTAAAGAAAACGGTTTTATAAGTTAAAGGTATTTAATTTCAAAGTCGTAATTCCCGTATTCTACTATCCCAAGATTCATCGTGCTATGATAGATATGTGTGTTGTGATGAGGTAGGTCATTATCTCGTGAACTATCTAAATGTATAGCAAGGAAATAAGGTTATAATGTCGAAATGAAACATAAAGGTATTTTAATGTAAAAGTGGAATAAAACTTGCTATGGTTATCATTTTGATGCCAAACTTGTTCTATTGTCTTTGTTAATGATTACTAAACAATATATCAAAAGTTGTAGGTTTGTTATTAAGAAAAAGTTGTATTTTTTAAAAGAAAAGAGAATCGGAAGCCGGATAACTCTGCTTTCGACACATTTTAAGAATGAAGAGTTTGGGAATAGCAAAAGAGAGAGAGAAGGGGGACTTACTGGCTTTGATGAGAGGGGAGAGGTAAGAGGAGGTCTAGTATTCGTCGGTGCTTTTTTCGTTGCCGGAAACTCGTTGTATCGTTGCCGGAACTTCGTCGGAGCTTCGCCCTTCGTTAACTCCACTTGCACACTATGGGAACTTGGAAATTTCTTGAGAGTTTTTGTATAGAATTTTCAGTGTGAAGGGATGCAAAATGGAGTGGGTATTTATGGGACAAATTAGGGTTTAAGGTGTTTAAAGAATGCATTGAAATATGCATTAAAATTAGGATTAATTGGGCATTTTATTGCTCTCTGGAAATAATCAGAATAAACAAGTAATGTGGGGTTAGTGGGGGTAGCTGAAGAGGTGCAGGAGGTGAAGTTTGGAAGCATTTGGGACGGGGGGGACCGACATTGCCGGCCCCAATGCAAGTGTCGCCGGCCCAATACCGACGGTCTGGGTCAATGTTGGGGTATTGGGTCGGGGTCGTTTGGTATTCTACAGTGCACGTGTTTGATTATCTTATATCTCTTCAGTTTACGTGTAGTGCACGTGTAGTCTTTTGGGCTTCTAAAAATATCAAAAGAATACAAAATAAAAATAATGTGGCTGATGGGATTTGAACTCTGGTGCTTTGTAACAGCAGTGCAAAGCTTTACCGGTGAGCTACAAGCTCTTTCTTGTTCAAAAATTGAATCAAATACTTATAGTACTCACAGGAATTGTAAATACCCCAATTGTACATTAACTTTTAATCAATTTTATGTACACAAGAATTGAAGTTGTTACATAAAGCCTTGCACTGTTGTGACATAGCACCCGAGTTCAAATTCCATCAGCTTCATTATCTTTTTATTAAAATTTCTTTTGATTTTTTTAGAACCCAAAGGGTCTAAACGTGCACAACACGTAAACCGAAGAGTTACAAAATATTTAAATGTGTGCACTGAAGAAGCCAAAGCGACACGACACGTGGCACCCAACCCCAGCACCCCCAGTCGGAAATAGCCCGGCAAAATGTCCAAATGACCCAGTATCGCCGGTTCAACCCGATGGTAATGCCTTTATCTCTTCACCCCTGCACCCTTTCAGCTACCCCACTCCCTACACTGTTTATATTCTCTGCAATTAACCAAAAAATTAAAATACCCTGTTTTAATCAAATTTTAATGCATATTTTAAATGCAATCTTTAACACACCAAACTCTAATTTCTCCTATAAATACCACACCTCATTTCACCCCTCCCCACTCACAATTCCCTACCAAGTGGTGAGTCTCCGAAGAAGTTCCGGCGACGATCCGAGGGGATTTCGGCGACAAAAAGCCAGTAAGTCCCTTCTTCCACTCTCTCCTTCTTCTATAAAAAATCTACATTTTCAAAATCCGACGGAAGCGGAGTTAGTCCGACTTCCAATTCGGTTTTCTTTAAAAAACTATACTTTTCTTTAACAAGATAATACCATATTCTCACATATTGTTTAAAAAACATTAATAAATCTATTAAAACAATTTTCACCTTAAAAGAATCATTTTTGTAACTTTTATTGCACTTTTACAGAAAAATACCATATATTTTAGTTTCGACATAATAACTTTATTCCTTGCTATACCTTTAGATAACTCATGTAATGACCTACCTCACCACAACACACATCTTTGATATAGCACAATGAATTTTAGGACAATAGAATATAGGAAAATACGATTTTACAAATAAATACCCTAAACTTACAAAACCGTTTTCTTTAAAACTGTATTAAACATTTTCATGCAATTGCGCCTCTACAACCCACTTTTGGGGACCCCGTTTGGGATGGTGCGGATTATTGCACATTCTCAGGCTTAGTAGAGCGAGATGCAGACCTCCGCAAGGAGCATTCGAACTCGATGGAATTTTTATGCATTTTTCTTTAGAAAATGAGATTTCTACAAGAAAATAAATAAATCATTTTCATTAAATATATATATATATATAGTATCAAAATATCTATTTTAATTATATAAACATTCCAAGTTTTCCAAATCAAAAGAATCACCATTACATGAAAATATCAACCAAATATAAAACAATTCCAATATTTCAAGAAAATACCGTATACTATGAAAATTAGGTTCTACTCACTAGAAATTTCACCTTTATAAATATACGTCTATGAAAACCCTGATGATGATAAGTAAATGCTTGAGGTGTATTTTGAATTATACCAAAACTATTTTTACATAAAACCCCCTCAAGTTATACTAAATTATAATAAGGACCCTAGTAAACATAGGTTTAAGCGGGACCAGTCTCTTGAGCCTCAGGGAGCCAGAGATATGGGTGCTTGCCTATTTAAGGTAGACAATTTGATAAACGTTGTTATCAATACGATAATTGTCTTTGAAAAAGACACAAATTCTGCCGTCCATGTGCAACAGTTACCGATAACATCAAAAACTAATTCAGGATTTCAAGTTCTTTTCAAAGTGTCTGACTCAGACTGGGTCTCAATCTAATCAATCTGACTTGAATGTGATTCAAGTATAAACTACAATTCAACATGAATCTGTCTATTCAATCTATATTAATCTATATTGACTGAACCGAACCATGGATATTCTTCATCTACATGTACATCCATTATATCCGTTCCATTACTGATATCATGGTCCCGGAAAGTCATCCGTATACAATTTACAATACATGACAATACAATACCATCAATACAAACAATACAATCAAGATATCACGGGGTTTATAAGGGGTAAATTGGTACGGAAGGTGTTATAAGTGGCACGAGACTGTAATCATAATACACCTAACCTGAATATCCATTGCCGTTGTACTGTGGCTGAACGGTTCCTTGTGCTCCGTATACCTTAGTCTCCGGAATAGTGGGACTCTTCTCGTATACACTGGCATTTTCTGTACCAAGGTACAAACAACAACGTTAACAATATAATACAACTTTTAAAAGTTACATTCTCCTTCTGTCTTTTCTGTCTATACCTATTCTTGGGACTTACCGAGCGATTGTTCGCTGACGACATTCCTTTCTTCTTTCTTTAGAATGTTGTCAGGTGGATCGGACCTTCTGGAGACAGAGCCCACCAGCGAGGAGGATTTGGATCAGATAGCCTTCGACCCAGAGCACTAGATTACTTGTACATATTTTCATTTCTGTTATGCCATTGTTTAGGCACTGCTTTCATTCCATGTATTTACATTTCCAGTTGTACTGTAAAAAGAATGTTAATAAATAAAGTTGTTGTTCATTTACATCTTGTCTCTTGTGTACATTTTATTTTATATTGCTTAGATACTCTTAGCATGTTTACTTCTGAGTTAATACGTAGCGGACCCGTCGCGCCCTCTGCCCGTACATTTGGAAGCAGGGCGTGACACAAGCTCTGTAGGGGTATGAATAAGTTTTCTCGTCGTCCTTCCTTTCATTCAATACCTGGGTAGCCGTTACGTACAGCTAGTGCCGCTGATGTGTTTGTGGTTAAACCTACTGCTAGCGTATTGTCGAGGTCTTTAGAGTCCCACACAGAGGGTTTTCCCAGTTCAGGCAAAATGATGTAGTAGCCATATATTCATACGTGCAGGGTTCCGATTAAATACGTGTACTGGCTACACGAACATTAATCGGACGATCTGTAATACTAGCCGGCTTAGAATTAACCCGGACTATTAAATCAAGTACTGATTTAATAATTTACGTATATGTATATTCTAGTATTATGTTCATTATATTTTTCTATCTCTTGGGTATTCGTAGATTGATACGAATACGGGTATTTATATACAGGGACATATTTTTGTATGCATACAAAAATACTTCTAGAAGGAGAACACCTCATATTGTTTTTTCCATTTATTTTTAAAGGAAATGAGGTGGCATGCAAGGTGGTAAGGAGTATGGTGAGAGGGATGACAAATGAATTATTTAATTCATTTGTCATTACTATTCTAGTATGGTTGCATTTTTTATTTGATAAATTCTTTTATCAAAACTAAAAAATGATATGCTTGAAAGTGTAAGTTATGTATATGCCATAGAGGCCATTGTTGTACATATGATGTATATTATAATGGATGCTTGGATTTATATATATAGAGGACTTTCTTGCTCCTCATGATAGTATGCTATTTGGTTTCCCTTTATCTTAACATGTTGACTTGTATATGTTTACTGTCTTACTCTCACATGTTGATAAAGCCCTTAGGATATGTACTCAACTACTAGGACTATGATGAGATCATACTAGTGGGGCCAGAGTAGTCGATGAGTACATCCTATAACTGTTCCTAGTCGAGGGTGTGTCGAGACAGGGCATCGATACACCAGAGTAGACTAGCGTATACGCATCTTGACCCATATGATTGGCGATGGATGATCCCATATCCATCGGTGTTTCGACATCAAAGATGGTGTAACGGTGCTCAGTGGAGACTGGGTACACTGGACGGACTCGCCGAGAACTCCTAGATGGTGATATACCTCACGTCAGATGGCAGTTCTCCGATGACACTGGTATAGGGTAGTCTGTAGACCCGAGATCGTCATAGAGTCTTGTGTGATTCCCACTGTGCTTTGATTTCCAACTTACCACGTCCAAGAGGGCGTGCAAAATGGTGGCTTTTGGGTGCAGTCCCGAATCACATGGAGGCAATGAGCGATAGGAGGGGATTCGTCCCTCCCGGTATAGGGAGTTGATGTTGTGCTGTGTTCGATTGGCCATAACCGGAAGTCCCTGGCTAGGGCTGATATAGAGATTTACTGGAAAGTGTTACCAGTAGTTTCTCAACCCGTTATGAGCCTCACATCGACACGACTTATCGGTTACTTGGGTCTGACGTATACCACCCCTAGACTTGATATGCGACATATCAGACGAAGAGACCGAACTGTACATGATATATTAGTCGGTTATATTCGATATAGCCGGATTGTCGGATTAAGTGTTGATTCAATAATTTAATGTATAATAATATATATGATATATTGCATTACATTATCTAATATTGGCTCGCTTTATTTATTCACTTTCTCACCCGATAATACATTGATATATATGCGATATATGTTAATTGTATTATTTTCTTTTGTTACAAATATATATTATATATGTAATATATAATATTGTAACATGATATGATTACTAATGCAATATGTTTAGTGGAGATTAAACAAGCTTAGGGTTTGATTTGGGTTAGTGCTTTCTTGATATTTCTAGAAGGTTTTTTTTCGTTTTGAGCTAAGATATTATGGTTGATATTTTCTAGTGACTCATTCTTAACCCAACCCAAACCCTTAGCCTTAGTTAATTCTTTACATGGGTTAGCCTTGTCATAGTTGACCATGGTTGCATTTGTAATCATATATCATTTCATTATTCATCACAAAAGGTTTTTTAATTCATTTATTCTTCTTCTTCTTCTTCTTCTTCCTTGAGTTTTGAGAAAGCTTTCTAGGTTTTGAGTTTTGTGATGATAAGTGTGAGAATTTGAAAATAAAAGAGAGCACAAATACTACTCCATCATCCTCATCTAATCTAACCAATTAGATTAGGGTGTTCACCTCATTAGAGAGAGATAGCTTGAGTTATAGAAACTTCGAGGAAGATCATCGGAGAAAAGGAAGACTACAAGCTAGCATGGATCGTTCGAGTTGTGGAGCCTCTCTTGAGTCCGGAAGATCATGGATCGCGGTGAAGGGACTTCTACTCGGAGCTTATGAAGCGAAGGAGCGGACTATAAAGGTTGCAATCCCTCACTCTTAGTTGTAAAGATATTTACTTGCATGTTAAACCCTAATTATCTAGCAAAGATCCCGGCTTTGGGTTGTTCGACACGTCTAAATTTTTATTCGGGCATGGTTGATGCCTTATTAACCCTTGTAAGAGTGCCTAGGAACCCTACAGAAAGAGGATGAGATCTCATTTTTCTCTCCATGACATTCTATTTTCTTCTCTTGATCTTACTTTTGAGCTCCTCCTTCATTTCCTTTTCCATTCTCATGAGTTGAGAAACAAAAGGAAAATGAGATAGGGAAATTATTTGATCATATCACTGCATCCCTAAGCTTCACATCTTAGCAAGTTGTGAACCTTAATTGCTTCACTAGATTATTTGGTGTGAAGCTAGAGCTTGGACAAGGTTCCCTCGGATGGATCATCTTTGGTAAAGGAGGACTGGCTTGTAAGCGCGATCTGAAGCTTTTGAGAGCTTGCTAGAGTCTATAACATAACCACTTGGTCACAAGTTCGTCACAAGCACCCTACGAGTTCATATGGATGCTACAACGACCTCCGGCACACATGCTCGTTCCCGGTGACCAAAGAGCATAAGAGGGGGTCTTCCGCGATTAGGCAGACACACTACAACGGTAGCTAGCCCTTCGAACTCGTTGATTAGATATTCTAGTTTGCTAGTTTAGTATTTAGTTAATATTCTAGGTTTAAGTTGCTAGTGCCAAGTTTCAAAATTAAAGTTTTTCATTCCGCAAAGGCCGCGGGTTAGCGGTAAGGGCACTAGGAATTTAATTATGGTATCAGAGCCACCTAAAAACGTAAACTAGTTGTAGACGATGCTCAAGTTACGAAACTGAAAAATTTCCATGTTTCAAAACCCGAAAACCCTAAGTTTTTGTTCGAAATTTTTTTGGTCTCTAAATTTTTTTTAAAGTATTGCAGAAGGTTTCTCTTGGTGTCAAAATGAGCCCATAGGAAGACGATCCAGTAGGGAGCTACTCTGGCCACCTAAATTGGCCTTTTGGCCACTACGGGAGGCCAGACCAGCTCCAGCCGATCTCGTCTTCCCATGGGTGTTTTGTCTCCTGAAATTGGGTTTTTTAGTATACTTTGTTTTTTCCCAGATTTGGTTAAGTGTTGTTTGTGCTTTGGGCCAACACGGAAAGTTTTAAAACTCGAAACTTTTGCATCGTTGATAGCTGTGATGTTGTATAAGTGTTTGTAAAATGTCGTCTAATTGCTATACGTCCGATTAGATGGGGTTGCATATATTTTGGTGTTGCTTGTTCGGTGATATAGATATCTTGGTTATGGTTTATCCGAATTTTCGTGATGGATAGCCCCGCGTGTGTTTGATTGTACAGTTATATTTTATTGCATTCATTTGTTTGAGACGAGCTCCAACATGTGGCCGTCGTTTCTATAATATGTATATTCTTTTATTGGGGCTCGACCAAGATGCAGTCGATATCACCGTTGTATATATTTCCTTTCTGTAAGAGGATTGACCCGGGAGGAGTGCCCAAGTTACCGGATTTTAGAAAGCGGCTGGTGAACGACTAATGATATTGAGGGCTGGTTACCCAGTTTCTGGAATTGGTAGGTCGCTTGCCGCACTCGTAGGGGTCTAGGATCGATGTTGTACGGGCTATCCACATGACCGGGGAACGTCGCGTTTTATTTGCAGCTCAAACGAAATGCGGGGCTCCTAATTTATCCGCTATTCCTTTTTGTTTGTCGCTTTCATGTGATGTTTCTACATGCCTATGATATATATATATATATAATATTTAGTAGATGATTTTATATGTTATACATCCATGCTAGCCCTGTCCTCACCCTGCCGTAAGTTAAGTAATCTTACGGTGAAGACCAGGGATCCCGTGACGAATGCGGATGGCATATAAAAGCATGCTATTTTGATTGTTTCTGTTGTGGCTAGAAACTTGAATGGTGGGACTATATTATATGCAAGGTAAATAAACCTATATAATGTTGTTGGAACCAGTTTTTAAAACAACCCGGTTTTCTTCAAAACTATAGTCATATTCTTTTACTTTGCATAGAAGTATTCGGTTAGGAATATCCAGCACCTCATTTGATGAAGAAAAAGCCTTGATCCTTTCACGGGGAGTTCGCTCTTAAGCAAAAGTTTATGTTACTAGTTTTAAAAGCGGACCCTAAACCACTCCTTTTCAAAGCTACTCGAGTTCCTTCAACGATATCAAGTTCGTTACGTTAAACGATTTTTCACCAAAAACCAGTTGTAGCCCTTCATCCTTTCAGATAGGTAGCACCTAGTATTCATGCTATGTTTGTTGACATCCGTCCAGGCATAGTGTGCGGTAACTATGTGTTACTTTTCTGCAATATAGAGATGCATTAATCTAGGACAGTCGTACAACCTTGTTGGCATCCGTCAAGGACGAGTACGGGTGGATCTAAATTAATCAGAACAATGACGGGTAGAACTTGACTCGCGACTTATCATTTGTTGGCATCTATCAAGGTCATAAGACGCTTGGGAAAAAATATATCGGGAGTTTCAAATATAAGGAAAACTTGCTAAGTTTGCGCATTCCTTCTGGAGTGTGGTAATTTTAGTCGGCTTCCGTCAAAGTTATCGCACAATGATAGTTGGGCCCCGATTCTTACTGATGAGTAGGTGTTACTCTTCAAGAGATTTTCACTGTACAACTAGCTAATCTATTAGGTGTCTAGAAAGTGTTAACAAGATTATGCCTCTGTGGAAACATGATTATTTAATTGGGTTCGTGCGGAAGCACGTGGGACCTCACTCGGAGTACCAACACTGGTCTGGCTGAACGGTTAGTGAAATTGTAAAGTATAAATGACCCCGATTGGTTCTCCTTTTAGAGTTTGAAGGAGAATTCGAGGATACAGTGGGAGCCATCATGATTAGATAAAGTGATTAACCAATTTAATCTTGATAGAGTGCACGCTGAGTGTTTATTTTCTCTCTCTGGTTTGCGACCATGACTTAGCTTAAACTAAAACCCATTAGCCAAGTTAACCGAATCTTCTTACACACTTTGGTTTTGGATTGTCATGATTCACGACAAAGTTGCATATTTCCCTGCTACTCCTACTTTCCCTTTGTTTTCTCCAGAACATTCCGTATCACTACGATGATCCATAATGTTTGGAAAGGCCATCGTATAGTTACATACGAACTCGAAGAACTTATTTCAGACGAGGATGGTCACTGATTGTGGAGAATTTGGGTTGTATGATTCTATTGTCTTTCCTGCTTCACCTTCTCTCTAGATCACAGTTCCTTATACAAGGAAAGTACAACTGTTACGCTTGTTGGATAGTCTTCTTCCAAACCCTAGTCTGTTGTTGAAAGGTGGGGAAGGAAGAAAACCAATTAGAATAACTGTGGTGTACAGAAGGTAAGATATAAAGACATATAAAGGGTTGGAGTGAGAGCAAAGGAACTTACGATTACTGTCGTAAATCTGGATATTGTAAGAGGCATTATTAGGAATACCCAGCCACCCCTTTGAAACATTTATGGTTTTTAGTGTTGTTGTAATTGATTCTGACTTCAGTGTATGCATATACCATTTTAGAGTCTCACATCTGTAGAGCATTACAGATGCTGAGAATGAGTAAAATATTGAGAAATGAGTGAATTGATCCTCAATATCGGAATTCGTAGTAATTGGTGATATTGGATTAAATCACCTGGTTTTTCTTAACGACAAATGTTCGGTTTTGAATAACCATTGTTATGCACCAATTTTTAAAATGATATATCCGTGTCTTTATTTTTATAAATTGGGATATAACAATTTTTTTGAAATTGTATTCTAAACATTTACCTTTATCAGATATGGGTAATGTAAGGTGCATTGAATAACGGTATAGACGTTTTTAACCAAAATACACTTTTCAATCTACAACACATGGATTATGAGTTAGTGTACCCATAGAACTTATACTCGTCCAGTGTCCTTTAGGACATGAGGTTGGTACTCCTACTCCATTCAGGTTGCCTATGAGTTCTCTTATTTTAGACATGCATTCGTTGAAATACAAGATCCAAAGATTTTAAGAACTTCATAGGTATAAGAATAACGTAAAGAACCATACGTTACAAGTATCAAGATTTTTCGAAGTGATTGAAAATGTAGATACTTATGCTAGATATTCCATCGTAGTAATATTAAGAATTCGATTCTCTCCCAGGTTACTCAACCACGGTGCGCTCCATGATGAGTAATGTTGTATGGCCTTTTTCCATTTGTGATATGAACTGGAAACGGTTGCATGCCAATTGAATATGGTTCCATCTAAATTAGTGTCTCTGATTCTACGTGGATATAGAATGGTTGCATTCTTGAGGATTTTAAGATATGGAGTTATCCGGTTTCTGTTTAATAGTAGAATCTAGAAAAATTCAAGGCACGTTTCAGTAATGGCAGTTTGTGGGTTATTCCAAACTTTTAGCAAGGGTTTAACTTCTACCATTTGCAAGATCAAAGGTTATTTTGTTCTTGACTCTCCACTTTTTTATAAAAAGGACTTCTTTACAAAAGAAACTAAAGGGAGTATGGTAGAACTAGAAGTCATTCCAGAACCATAAATGATTACTGAAAATTTAGTAGAACCCAAGGATTCAATTGGACTCGACAAACCTTAGCCACTCTGCGGATTTTAGTGGGTGACCTCAGCCACCCGAGAGATACTTCGGTTTCCTCGTAGACGGTGACAAGGAGGTCATCATCATTGTAATGATGATCCTACTAGTTATCAATATGTCATAGGAAGTGGTAACTTTCAGATGACCAGATGCATTATATCCAAGTTGGAGTCTGCGCACTTCAGCAAATTATTAAATTTGTTGGGTGCTCCTGAATGGGTAAAACTTATTATGAGCAAACAGATCTTTCTAGATCCATGCGGGTGGAAAGGTGGTAACCTAATAAGGCTAGAATTGTAGTAAATGTTTTCATCAAATACCCGACGTTAATTGTGATGAAACTTTTACTTCAGTGTCTTACTGAAGTCCATATGGATATGACTTACCACTGCTGTTATTCATGACTGCGATATCTGGTTGGTGAATGATTATAACGTTTTTCTAAATGGGAATTTAGAAGTGCACGTGTATATGACTATGCCAGAGGGTTATTGTAGTCAGTGGGAGCAGCGGAAGGTGTGCAAGTAGCTTATGTCTATTTGTATACTAAAGCAGGCATAGCGAAGATGGATTATTTATTTTGATATGCCGGTCATAGTGTTTGACTTCATCAAAACAATAGATGAACCTAGTGAGAAGGATGTAGGGAGTACTGTCCTGGTATTTGGATGACATACTCCGAATAGGAAGTGATATTCCTATATTACAATTGGTCAAACTATGGTTGTCACAGTTGTTTCTACACATATGATCTGGATAAAATATCAGAAATTTTGGTGTCTAGATCTATGGTTTTAAATCTAGATTTGGGAAGTGTCCCAATCAAAGTACTTAGACATTATTTTAAAGTGATTTAGAATGGACGACTCCTGACGTGGTAATTTACCTGCAGGTAATGGAGCCACCCTCTCTAAAAATATGTCTTTTAGACTGATGAGGAGAGGGACTCGCATGAATGACATATCATTTTCTTAGGCAATTAAGTATATCATGCAATGTCATGTACTAAATCAGATGTTGCTTTTGCACTTGTTGTAGTAAACAAATATTAATCCAATCCTGAAGAAACAAAAGGAAGTAGTTAAGAACATAAACGGATGTTCTTAGTATATGGTAATGGCCGCCTCCTCAAGGAGGCGGTTATCGATTCAGGCTTCTAAGGTGACCTTGATGACAGAAATACTGTCAGAGTTTTGAGTTTACCCTTTTCTAAAGAGCAGTACATTGGATAAGGTTCCAATAGGGATATTGAGATAAGCATGGTGCAGGATGCTGGTTATGACTCAATGGAGGATATAGCCCAAGAAGTTGGATAAAATTGTTTATTTATGAACTTGGTCCAATCAAGTATCATGACAAATTCTTGAAGCAGGGTATCCCTCAGTTCGGGAGATTGTTGATCTTCACGAAGATGAGATAAAGAGATAAGAAGTTAGAACATCGTAGCGGATCCACTCACCGAGGCTATTTCTTGAACACGGATGTTTCTCAAACACGATTTGTGAAACTGATTAGTAGAGAAATTGAGTATTCGGTAGTACAAAGGATGTGGGTATGCTATACCGCAATTATTGGCCTTAAGTGCAAGTGGGAGATTGTTGGATATAGAGCGCTTAAGGCAATTATTGTAATTATAGGCAGACGATTATTATAATTGAAGGAGGACCCATACAGGTAGAACAATCTTACTCGAGATGATAATATACTATTTGGTTTTTCTTTATCATTTCGTGTATACGTTTTACTGGTTATTACATGTCACTAATACATAATGATAAAGACCATAGGATTCTTTCTTGACTGCTAGCATTATGATGGATCATATACGTGGGAGCTAGGTAGTCCATAAAGCACATCCTTAAATGTCCCTAGTCGAGGGAGTATCGAAACTAGGCATCGATATTCTGGAGTAGACTAGTGTATACGTTTCGAAACCCCGATGAAGGACAGTGGCCGGTCTTACAAACTATTGGTGTTGTGTTACCTAAGATAGTATACAGGTGCTCACTGGAGGAGAGTATACTGAACGGAGTCGCCAAGAACTTCTAGATGGTATTATACCTATCGTCAGATAGCAGTTCTATAGTAGCATGAGTACAGGTTAGTCCTTTAACCTGAGATCGTCACTTTTCTCGTGTGAGTTCCCACTGTGCTTAGATTACTACCCAACCATGGCTCAAATGAGTCGTGCAAACAGGTTTTAATTAGGTACAATCCCGAGTCACATGGAGGCAGCGAGCGATTGTCAGGGATTCGTCTCTCCTGGTATTTGGAGTCGATGTCGCGCTGTGTTCGGTCAGTTATAACCATAAATCCTTGACCAAGGTGGATGAGATTTACTGATGGGAGATCAATAGTTTCTCAGTGGATGGTGGGCTTGACACCAGCATGACTTATCGGGTTATTAGGGGTCTAACGTTTTCCACCCCTAGACCTGGTATACGATACTCTTAGACGAAGAGACTGGACTATACGGAGATTGTCATAGACAGGCTCAGTAGGGGTACGGATGAGTTTGCTCGTCGTCCTTCGTTTAGTTCAATGCTTGGGTAGCCTGAAATTTACTAGTGCCCTTGTCGCTACAACCGCGGCCGATGTGGAATCGAATTTTTTTTTACGGGGAGTACTAGAAACTAATCCCTAACGATCGATCCATACACTAAAACTAGCAACAAAACAAGCAAGGTTTATAGAGATTATAATCTTTGTCGCGTGTCCACCCAATTGTGGAAGACCCCTCCAAGCTCCTCGTAAGCTGTCGGGGACAAGTTTGAGAAGGGACCGCCTTTGCCGAAGATTATCCACCTGAGGGAACCGATCCAAGCTTTAGCTTCACTTAGTGAAGCAACCGATACTCCATGCTTGATAAAAATGGAGTGTGGGGATATAGGAATTTTCCACTATCATTTTCTCTCTAAAACTAATGCTCAAAATAGCAATGAGGGAGAATGAGGAGGAGGATGAGAACTAGCCATAACACAAAAATAAGTTAAGTCTTTTATGCATGAGAGAATGGCTTCATATTATTTTACAACCATCAAATAAAAATATCACAAGAATTTTTCCATAAATAATTGAAGCCTATCCTTCTCTAAATGCCATCAACCATACCTATTGCAACCTCACCTTCCACCTCATTTCCTAATGATTTTCTAAAAAGAAAATCAAATAATGAGGTGTTCTCCTTCTAGAAGTATTCCGTATAAATACGGAATACAACTCGGTATACGTACCGAAATACATATACGTGTATCCGTATAAAAATACCAATAGCCAAGAGAAAGGAAATGAATAGTGAACATAATACTAGAATATATATATATATATATATATATATATATATATATATATAAATTATTAAATCAAAACTTGATTTAATAATCCGGCTTAATTCTAAGCCGCCAGTATTATCAATCGTCCGATTAAAGTCCGTGTAGCCAGTACACGTATTTAATCGGACCCCTGCACGTATCAATATATGGCCTCTACATCATATCGCTTGAACCGGGAAAACCCTCTGTGCGGGACTCTAAAGACTCGACAATACGCTAGCAGTGATTTACTGAATAAATCCAAAACCATAAGCACGTCAGCGACACTAGCTGAACATAACGGCTTCCCAGGTATCTGCTGAAAAGGAGGTCGACAATCAAGTCCATCTGTACCCTACTGAGCCTGAATGTGACAATCTCCGTGCAGTCTGGTAGAACCACAGGATTTGATAGTACCGAACAATCCCCAGCCACTCCTCAGATCTAGTAGGTTTTCCCATCCACCCGAAAGATACTATGGTTTTCTCATAGATGGTGATAGAAAGGATTGCACATAGAGATGATGACCCTATTGGTTTCGAGCAGTCCATCACAAGTGGGGTCTCTGTGAAATGGCTGGATGCTATGCGGTCTGAGATGGAATCCATATACACCAATAAAGTATGGACTTTGGAGGATGCTCCTGAAAGGGTGAAACCTATTGGGAGGAATGGATCTTCAAAAAGAAGATCGGTATAGATGGAAAGGTTGAGACCTTCAAAGGTAGACTTATAGCTAAAGATTTTCATTAAAGCCCAGGTGTGGACTATGACGAAACCTTTTCTCCAGTGGCTATGCTTAAGTCCATCCGCATCCTATTTGCCATTGTTGTCTTCCATGACTATGAAATTTAGAATATGGATATTATGACCACCTTTCTAAATAGTGATTTAGAAAAGAGCATGTATATGACACAGCTAGAGGGCTTCATAGACAGTAGTAGCAGCGGTAAAGTGTGCAAGCTGCTTAAATCCATTAATAGATTAAAGCAGGAATCACGAAGTTGGAACATCTGTTTTGATGTTGCAGTCAAAGAGTTTGACTTCATAAAAAATGTAGATGAACCATGTATATATAAGAAGGTTGTAGGGAGTATCTTCATATTCCTCGTATTGTACGTGGATGACTTTCTCTTGATAGGAAATGATATTCCTATGCTACAATCAGTCAAACTCTTCTTGTCACAGAAATTCTCCATGAAAGACCTGGGTGATGCTTCCTACATTCTGGGAATTAAGATCTATAGGGATAGATCTAAAAGGATGTTGGGATTTTCCCAGTCTAGGTACATTGACACCATGCTTCCAAGTGCAGTAATTTACCCGCTTGTCATGGAATCACCCTTTCTAAAAAGATGTCCCCCAAGACGGATGAGGAGAGGGCTTGCATGAATGATATACCCTACGCTTCGGCGGTGGGATCCATCATGTATGTGATGTTATGTACTAAATTAGATGTAGCTTACGCATTTAGTATGGTAAGTAGGTGTCAATTGAACCCAGGAGAGAAGTATTGGACAGCTGTGAAAAACATTCTTAAGTACCTGTAAAGGACCAAAGAAATTTTCTTGGTGTATGGTAATGGCAATCTCCAAATGGAGGCCTTTACCGATTCGAGTTTTCAAAGTGATATAGATGACAGCAAGTCTGTCTTGGGTTATGTGTTTACCCTCAATAGAGGGACGATCTGTTGAAAGAGTTCCAAACAGGACACGGAGCAGACTTGACGATGGAGGCTGAATACATCGCTGATAACGATGCTACCAAAGAGGTTGTCTGGATGAGAATGTTCATCAATGAGCTTGGAGTTGTTCGAACCATTGTTGATCCAATACCCTTGTATTATGATAATAATAGGGCTATGGCGCTAACCAAGGAACCCCGGTCCCATCAGCGATCCAGATACATCTTGAGGCGAGATCAAGGTTCGAAAAGTAGACACGAAGGATAACACAGCGGATCTACTCACTAAGGCCCTATCTCAGACACAGTTAAAGCGACTTTTTGAGATGTTAGTATGCGATACGCCAATAATTGGTCTTAGTGCAAGTGGGAGATTGTTAGATATGTATGCCCTAGAGGCAGTTATTTTAATTGTTGGACATATATATGTACAAGACAATCTTGCTCGATATGATTGTATGCTATTTGGTTTGTCTTTACCATTCATGTGTATATGTTTTATTTGTTATTACGTATTGCTAATACATGTTGATAAAGCTAGTAGGATCTTTGCTTGATTACCAGGACTATGATGCAATCATACGGGGCATGGGTAATCCATAAGCACATCCTTAAATGTTTTAGTTGTTGGAGTATCGAGACTGGGCATCGATACTCCAGAGTAGACTAGTGTATACGTTTCTTGATCCCGACCGAGGCGATGGTTGGTCCTATAGCCATTGGTGTTTAACAACGAAGATTGTATAAATGTGCTCATTAGAGAATGGGTACACCGAATGGACTCACCGAGAACTCCTAGATGGTATTATACCTATTGTCAGATAGCAGTTCTTTGGAGACATGAGTATAGGGTAATCTGTAGACCTTAGATCGTCATGGTGTCTTGTGTGTGTTCCCACTGTACTTTGATTACTATCCAACCACATCTTTAAAGAGTCATGGATACAGGTTTTAGTTGGGTACGGTCCCGAAGTATATGGAGGCAGTGAGAGGTCAAAGTGATTCGTCTTTCCTCGGTATAGGGAGTTGATGTTGAGCTGTGCTAGATTTACTATAACCATAAGTCCCTGGCTAGGGTGGTTGAGATAAACTGATAAGTGTTATCAGTTGTATCTCAGGCGGTTATGAGTTAGACATCAACATGACTTATCAGATTCTTGGGAGTCTGACGGTTTCCACCTTTCAGACCCGGTATGCGACACTCTCATACGAAGAGACTGGACTGTAAAGTGAATGTCACTTATAAGATCTGTAGGATTTCAGATGAGCTTGCTTGTCGATCTTCCTTTCGATCAATACCTGGGCAGTCGTTACATACAATTAGTACCGCTGACGTGCTTGTAGGTCATGGATATGATCCTGACCCACTGCCAGCATATTGTTGAGTCTTTAGAGTCTCACAAAGAGGGTTTCCCAGCTCAGACAAAATGATATAGTGTGCGCGTATGGCGATACACACGGGGTTCGATTAAATACGTATATTTGATACACGTGCTTTAATCAGACGTTTAGATAATACTAGCTGGATTATTAAATCAAGTATTGATTTAATATCACTAGTATTATGTCTCTCATTTTCTCTCTTTTAAGTATTTGTATTTTGATACGAATACGACTATGTTTATTTGATACATATACATGTATATGTGTGTGTGTGTGTGTGTGTATATATTCATATAAATCTCTATTCTTATCTCTTTTAAAAGCCATGTGAAGGGGTGTGGGTTTGGTTTGTATTCTAGTATGAGTGCTTTTCCACCTCTTCATTTTAGAAGAAGCTAGAGTGAAAAAGAGAGAGTATATATCTATACACTTTCTCTTTTCTTCTCAAGTTTTTCTTCTCTTGAGCTTTTAAAAGAAAAAGAAGAGAGAGAGAGAGAGAGAGAGAGAGAGAGAGAGAGAGAGCGCGAGATCCACTGCTGCATCTTCTTCCTATTGATTCCTAGAAAGTCTTGATAGCAAGTTTCTTCACTTAGTGAAGTTTTAGTTTGAGTTGTGATTCCTTCGCGTAGATCATCTTAGACGAGGACGATCGGCCTTCAAACACATTCCCGACGACCTAGGAGCCTAGCGAGGGTATTATACTTAAGTGTATACATGCTTAAAAGGTTGTTTCATAAAAAAACTCATCTTTATTCTTGTAAGCTCATATTTAGTTACAAGTTGTAGACTTTGGGTTGGTTTTAGGGTTTCTGGATACTTGTGCTTTCTTTGAAATTTTTGTTTATCATAGTGATGACTTCTGCATTGTATCTAGTGAGCACAAGCATCCTTACAGATATAGCATGGAATATCTAGACTAGGGCCCAGGCCCATATCGGCTCTGTTATTTAGGCTCAACGTCAAATCCTTGCCCACAAATTGGGACCCACACTGTTATGAAACCCTGGATAACTAACTCATCCTTCTCTGATTACATTACAACCATACAAATCACCTATATAAACCCTTATCACCAATGAAAGATGGTATGCAATCTCTTCTTCATGACTACAAACCTAAATTTTCCTAAAAAGCAACCGACTTCATCATCGGAGGAGGATCCTAGAGCGAACCTGCGGAGTTCTTTCATTTTCAGGTAGTGGATATAACGAAGGAGCCTTTGCCAAAGTGATCAACGCTCACAAATTCATTGACCAGGTCCAAGCCCAGCGAGATTTGGCCCTATCAATTGGACTCGTCTGTGGGAAACTGGCTCCGTTTTGACATCATTAAGATCTACAACCCCGATGGAAAAAGCCGCTGCCTTTATAGTGGATCTGAAGACACCTTCCTTATCGCTCAGAGCTGTTGGCTATAGTGCCCTCAAGGCAATTATCGTAGTCGCAGGCAGGTGATTATGATGATTGAGGGAGGACCTATACCGATAGAACAGTCTTACTCGAGATGAAAGTATGCTATCTGGTTTGTCTTTATCATCACTATTACATGTTGATAGAGCCTATACGATTCTTACTTGACTACCAGCATTATGATGGCGATCATATACGTGGGAGCCGGTGGTCTATAAGCACATCCTTAAATGTCCCCAGTCGTAAGAGTTTCGAGACTGGGCATCGATACTCCAGAGTATAGTGGTGTATACTGATCGAGACCCCGATGAGGGGCGGTGGCCAGGTCTCACAAGCCATTGGTGTTAGTTTGTTCACCTAATATAGTATACAAGTGCTCATTGCATTATGAGTACACTGGACGGACTCGCCGGGAATCTTCTAGTTGGTATTATACCTATTGTCAGATAGCAGTTCCCTGGTAACATGTGTACAGGTTAGTCTGTCGACCTGAGATCGTCATTTGTCTCGTGTGAGTTCCTACTGTGCTTTGATTACTACCCTACCATGGCTTAAAGGAGTCGTGCAAACAGGTTTTAGTTGGGTACAGTCCCGAGCCACATGGGGGCAGTGACCGGATCGTCAGGGATTCGCTTCTCCCGGTATTGGGGGTTGATGTCGCGCAGTGCACGGATGGCCATCACTAGAAATCCTTGGCCAAGGTAGTCGAGAATTAGTGATCTAGGATCGGTAGTTTCTCATGTGATGATCTGTTTCATACTGACATGAATTATCTCGTTATTAGGGGTCTGACTTTATCCACCCCCTAAACTCGATATGAGATACTCTTAGACGAACAGACCGGACTGTACGGATATTGTCACTATCAGGCTCAGTAGGGGTTTGGATGAGTTTGCTCGTCGGCCTTCCTTTCGCTCAATACCTGGGTAGCCGTTACGTACAGCTAGTGCCGCTGACGTGCTTGTGGTTAAACCCACTGCCAGCGTATTGAGGAGTATTTAGAGTCCCATACAGAGGGTTTTCATGGTTCAGGCGATATGGTGTAGATGACGTATGTTGGTGCATACAGGTGTCCGATTAAATATGTGTACAGGATGCACAGACTTTAATCGGACGGTTGATAATACTAGCGGCTTAGGATTAAGCCGGATTATTAAATCAGGTTTTGATTTAATAATTTATATATATGTATTTATATATATGTATTCTAGTATTATTGTTCACTATTCATTTTCTCTCTTGGCTATTCGTATTTTTGTACGAATACGCGTATATGTATTTCGATACATGTACCGGGAAGTATTCCGTATTTATACGGAATAGCTTCTAGAAGATGGCCACCTCATTATTGATTTTCTTTTTAGAAAATCAATCATGGAAATGAGATGGAGGGTGAGTTGGCATGAGCATGGGTCATGGCATGTAGAGAGGTATGGAATGCGATTTTTTATTGGAAAATTGATGGAGATATTTTTCATCTGCATGATTGGAAAAAGAGAGGGGGCTGCCATCACACTTGTGGGCTTGCTCATTTCTTTTCTCCACTTGATTTCTTTACTTGCTCTCGTCACTCATTCATTCTCACTTGGAGAAAATACTTAGCACATTTCTTTAGTTGCTCATACCACATGTTTTCTCACCTCCTTCATCTTCTTGAGTTGCTCTTTTGAGCATTGTGATGAGAGGAAAATTATAGTGACACATTCCTACACCTCCACTCTCCATTGCTAGCAACCTTGGAGCATCGGTTGCCTCACTTGGCGAGGCTGAAGCTTGCGCCGTTTCCCTCAGGTGGATCATCGTAGATGGAGGAAGACCGGCAACCAAACTCGATCCAAAACCACCAGGAGCTTGGGATGAAGGTTGAAGACCGAAGGACACGGATCAACTCGGTATAACCATTCCTAACTCTTTATATTACTTGCTAGTATAGGGTTGAAGGTAAATCCGGGCATCGGGTAATGGTAGCGGCAGTTTAGAAAATTTTGTTCCACATTTGGCCACGGTTTGATGGCCGGGGTGCTGCCGTAACCCAACATGGTATCAGAGCCAACCCGTAAACCCCTTACTAGCAGTTTTAGACAATGTTAAAGTATCGAAATCGAAACAACTCCAAAACAGTGCACTGCACATTTCAGTTTCCGTCGAAATTTCAGAGTCTTCAAAAAAAATTTTAAGCAACTGCAGAAGACTACTTGTATGACCACAAGAGCACACACCAAATACGATCCCATTTCACCTGTTTTCACCCTAGCACATGCTCAAAATTTCCGAGATGGCCAGCCTGGGGAGGGAGTTTGGGATTTGTAATTTGTGTGTGGTCTGGTCTCTGGAATATTGGTTCAGTGGTATTGCTTGTTTGGCCCAGTTTGGATATTTTGTTATCTATTGTTCAGGGGCAATTCGGGGTGTTTTGAAGTCGATAATTTAACACTGTTTAAATGTTTATCAGTACATGCATTACTATCTGCGACTGTGAATGTCATTAGAGCGGTACAACTCGTCTAATTGCTATATGTTCTTTTAGACGAGTTTGCGAACTTGGCATTCACGTTGATGTTCTGTGTTGTACTGTGGTGTGGTTGGATCGTCGTGGTGGATAGCTTTGGTGCAATGTTAGTACAATTTAGTTTCATTTTTACATTTGTTATTGCGGGGTGAGCGTCCGACATGTGGACTGCCGTCACTGCCAATTTGTATATTATTTGTTTGGGGAACGACCGGGTTGAGGTCGATGTCACCCTTGTACATATTATTTTCTTTTCTGTACTAGGATTACCCCGCGGTGGAGTGCACGAATAGCCGGGTTCTGGAGGGCAACGGGTCCGCATCTCATGGCGTTGAGACGGAGGGGGCCTCACTCTAGAATTGGCGGGCTATTCGCCGTACTCGTAGGGGGTATAGGTATGACCCATGGAGGGACGCTCAAGTTACCGGATTCCGTGAAGTGCCGGGTGGCCCATTCACTTTGATGAAGGGGGTTGCCTCACTTCTGGTTTTAGCGGGTAACTTGCTGCCCTCGTAGGGGTCTAGATTTTCATTGCACAGGCTATCCACACGACAAGGGAACGTCGAGTATCATTTGCGGCTCAAATGAAACCCGGGCTCCAAGATTATCCACCACTCCGTGTTGCTTGGCTGATTTTCTGTGATGCTTCTGTGATGTTGCTTTATATCATGCCTGGTACGATTGTTATATATATTTTATATAAACTAGTAGATGTTGTATATGTTTTGCACCCGCGCTAGTCTAATCCCCGCTCTGTCGTTAGTTAAGTAACCTAACGGGTGATGACGGGACCCAGTGGCGAATGCGGATGGCATATACATACATTTTATTTTCGTTCTTTTATCTGGTGTGATATGTTAATTGATGGGACTGCGTTGATTCTTATCAATGCAAGGATAAAACAAACCTATATGATGTTGTTGGAACCAAGTTTTTTAAAACTGACATTACAGACGTTCTCTTTTGCTTTGCACGGTGGTATTCGGTTATGAATATCCTGCACCTCATTCGACGAGGCAAGGGCCGAGATCCCTTCATCGGGAGTGACCCCTTGAGTAAAAGTTTACGTCAACGTAATAACTTTGCTATAGTCATTTCCTTTTTCTTTGCATCGTGGTATTCAGTTTGGAATATCCACCTCATTCGACGAGGAAAGGGCCAAGATCCTTTCACCGGGAGTGACCTCTTTAGCAAAAGTTTGCGCCACTATATATTTGTAAAACCACTCGGTTCCTTCAACGATATCAAGTTCATTACGTTAAAGGTTTTTCGCCAAAAACCAGCCGTAGCCCTTCGTCATTTCAGATTAGTATTTCTTAGTATTCGTGCTACGTATGTCGTGCATTGCCGAGGCGTAGTGTTCGGTAGCTCTGTAATGCTTTTCTGTCGCATGGATATGTGGATTGGTTAGGAAAGTCGTACGGTTATGTTGGCATTGTCAAGGACTCGTACAGATGGGTTTAACGCAATCAAGATAATGACGGGTTGAACTTGACTAGGACTCTTTGATATGTTGGCATTGTCAAGGTCACTTGGGTCCTAGGGGTAAAAACACACATCGGGAGTTTCAAACATACAGGAAACTTGCCAGGCATGCGCATACCTTTTGGAGTATGGTGACTTGAGTGGCTTCCATCAAGTTATTATGCGATGATAGTTGGATCCCGATTCCCACTGATGAGTAGGATTACTCCTCGGTTGATTTTAGATGATCCCGACTAATTCTCCTTTCAGGGTTTGGAGGAAAATTCAAGGAAACAGTGGGAGCCATACTTATTAGATAAATAAATAACCATTTTGATCTAGGTTAGAGTGCACGCTGAGTGTTTCTTTTCTCTCTCTCTCTGGCAGCGACCATGACCCGGCCCTTGACTAAAACTCATGGATCAAGTTAACTGAACCTTCTTAAAACATTTTGGATTTTTGGAATGTCACGGTGTCGCATATATCATTGCCACTTCTATATCACCTTTGCATTTCTCCAGAACACCCCGTATCACTACGAACATCCACTGCTATTGGATAAATCCATTGTATAGTTACATACGAACTCGAAGAAACTTGTTCCAGATTCGAGGATGGATTCTGGTTCTGGAGAGATTGAATAATATTATTCGGTTATCTTTTCTCTTTACCTTCTCTTAGGTTGTGAGGGCTCATAGGATTAGGAGAGGGTACACCTATTGAGCTTATTGGATAGTCTTCTTCCAAACCTTAGGCTGGTGCCGAAGGGTAGGGAAGGAAGAAAACTAATTAGCCTAAAGGTGGTGTACATAAGATAATAAGTAAAGACATATAAAGGGATTAGAAAAACGGCAAAGAAAATTGCGACTACTATCATTCATGACAAAATCGTGTGTACCCCTGCCACTCCCACATCTGCTTTGGATTTCTATAGAACACTTCGTATCACTACGAACGTCCATAATTCTTGGACATGCCATCGTATAGTTACATACGAACTCGAAAGAATTCGTTCCAGATTCGATGATGGTTTCCGGTTCAGGAGAAATAGAATAGGATTATTCAGATATCTTTTCCCTTTACCTTCTCTCAGGATGCGAGGGCTCCTAGGACTAGGAGGGTACACCTATTACGCTTAATGGATAGGCTTCTTCCAAACCTTAGGCTGGTGCTGAAGGGTAGGGAAGGAAGAAAACCAATTATCCTAAAGAAGGTGTACAGAAAGTAACAAGTAAATGCATAATAAAGGGATTGCAGTGAGGGCAGGTAAGTATATGGTTACAGTCATGAATCAGGATAGTGGAAGAGGCATTACTAGGAATACCAGTTAACCCCTTTGAAACATTTTCATGTTTCAGTTTCACCGTGCGATGTTAATTGAAAACTGGTTTCCCAATTGGATTCTAACTCCAGGGTATGTATTTACCAGATTCGTTTCTCACATCTGTATAATGTTACAGATGGTGTAACATATTGGGAATTAGGTGATTATATCCTCATTATATTAGAATTCGTTGTAATTGGTGATATTTGAGGAAATCATCTGGGTTTTGCCGGATGACAAATTTTTGGTTTTGAATATCCGTAGTTATGCACCAGTTTCAAACTAATATTTCTGTACGTTTATATTATAAAGTGAGATATAACTTTTTGAAATTATGTCTGTGACATTTACCTATATCAGTTGATGGTTAGGTAAGGTGCATTCAACAGCGGTGTAATTCTTCTTAACCATAGTACAGTTTTCAACCTACAACGCACAGGGTTTGAGTTATCGAACTCAGGTGACTTGTACAAAGTATTGTATGTTGTCTGGTGTCCATTAGGACAATGGGGTTGGTACTCGTACTATATTCTGTTTACTCATGACTTCTCCAATTCTAGACAAGCATTTCATTGAAATACAAGGTCCAGATTTTGAGAAGTTATAGATATAAGAATAAAGTAGAGAACCATTTGTTGGAAGTATCAGGATTCTTCGAGGTAGTCGAAGATGTAGGTACTTGTGTAAGGTATTCCATTGATAGTAATGGTTTTGAGAACTTACTTCTCTTTCAGATTACTCATATATGGATGCGCTCCTTGATGAGTAATGTTGATATGCCTCTTTCCATTTGGTTGATATGCACTGGAGACAGCAGCATGATTTTGAATCTGGTTCCAATTAAATTTGTGCTTTTGTTTCTATATTGGATATATATAGAATCAATTTATTGTTAGTTATATGTATGCCCTAGAGGTCATTATTGTACATGTGATGTATATTATAGTGGATACTTGGATATATATAGAGAAGACTTTCTTGCTCGACATGATAGTATGCTATCTGGTTGCACTTTGTCTAAACATGTTGACTTGTATAAGTGATGCTGTCTTGCTCTCACATGTTGATAAATCCCTTAGGATGTGTACTTGACTACCAGGACTATGATGGAGATCATACTAGTGGGGCCAAGGGTAGTCCACAAGTACACCCTATAATTGTTCCTAGTCGAGGGTGTATCGAGACAGGGTATCGATATTCCAGAGTAGACTAGCGTATACGCATCTTGACCCATATGATGGGCGATGGATGATCCCACATCCATTAGTGTTTGACATCAAAGATGGTATACGGGTGCTCAGTGGAGACTGGGTACACTGAACGGACTCGCCGAGAACTCCTAGCTGGTATTATACCTATCGTCAGATAGCAGTTCTCTGGTGACACTGGTACAGGTTAGTCTGTAGACCCGAGATCGTCATAGAGTCATGTGTGATTCCCACTGTTCTTTGATTTCCACCTTACCACGTTCAAGAGAACGTGCAAAGCGGTGGCTTTTGGGTACATTCCCGAATCACATGGAGGCAATGAGCGATAGGAGGGGATTCGTCTCTCCCGGTATTGGGGGCTAATGTTGCGCTGTGCTCGATTGGCCATAACACGAAGTCCCTGGCCATGGCTGATACAAAGATTTACTGATAAGTGTTATCAGTAGTTTCTCGACCCGTTATGAGCCTCACATCGGCACGACTTATCGGTTACTGGGGTCTGGCATTTACCACCCTAGACTAGATATGCGACATATCAGACGAAAAGACCGGACTGTATGGGTAGTGCTACTGACAGGCTTTACAGGAGTTAGAGCAGGCTTTCTTGTTGATCTTCTGATCACTCAATACCCGAATAGCCGTTACGTCTAGCTAGTACGGCTAACAGCTTGTGGGTACCTGATATGATCATCACCTACTGTCGGAGTATTGACGAGTTTTTAGAGTTCTACATGGAGGTTTCACTGGCTCGGGCAAAACGAAGTAGGAGCACATATGTGATATGTGGGGGACCGAGATTAATACGGTATGTGATACCGTATTCTATTCTCGCGATTTATGTTATCGGTCGGTTATATGAGATATAGTTGGGTTATCGAATCAAATGTTGATTCGATAAGCCGATACTGTATCGGTCGGTTATATGAGATATAGCCGGGTTATCGAATCAAGTGTTGATTCGATAAGTTGATACAAATAAAATTATTCGGTCATATAAGATATAACCGGATTATTAAATCAAATGTTGATTTAATGATTTAATGTATAATTATATATTTGATATATTAATTTACATTAATTAGTATTAGCTCACTTAAGCATTTCTTTTCTCACTTATGCATTTAATATATATGTGATATATATTAATTGTATTTCTTTTTGTGTCATGCTTGATGCCACATGCTACATGGGTGTATGAGACTTACACCATGCTCAAGATAATGCAAGGTTTATTTATTTAAGGTAAATCCAAATTAGTTGGAAATTAGTCACATGCATGCAGCTTGTGGAAGCTTGTAGATATATTGACTTAGTCCACTAATTTTATTTTACTTAAGATATTTATTAACCCAACCATTATCTAAACTCATTCTTAAGTTTCTACATGAGTTATATGAGATATTTCTCACCCATGGTTTCCATTCACTCTCTCATCTATTATTTGCTTCATCTTCTTCAAGCTCAAGAGAGAGCTCTCTAGGTTTTTGAGAGGAGAAGAAAAAGAGTGAGAAAATCAATTCTAAAGTGAGCAAAAATCCTACTTCATCATCCTTTACTAGATTAGCAATTTAGTTTAGGGTGTTAGCTTCACTAATCCCTAATTAGTGAAGAGGTAGCTTGGGTTAGTGTCTCCTCGACGTAGATCATCTTCGGCCTCGAAGACTTCGTGCAAGCTCGTTCCTTTCACCTAGTGGAGCCATTCTTGAGTTCGGAAGATCACTATTTGGAGCAAAGAGACTACTACAAGGAGCTATTGAAGTGAAGGACCGGTCTACAAAGGTTGTATTCCTAGTTCACTTAGTTGTAAAGTTGTTTACACATTGAATTGTCTAAATCTCTAGTTAAGATTCTAGGGTTAGTATTGTTTAGCATAGCAAAATTTTGAAAATGGTATGGACGATACCTCCCGAAACCTTGCTGTCATACCAAGCAATCCTACAGTGGTATCAGAGCCATGGTAGAGCTTTAAGCGTTGTCTAGACGAAATTATAAGTCCGATCGAACCCCGAAGCCCAATTTTGGACCCCTCTCTGGAAATTTTTCCAAAAGTTGGAATTTTTCATGTTAAAAATTCTCTAAAATCGTGTAGGTAATCCCGTGGACCCACCTAAAGAACGAGTCCCTAACTCGTCTAAGTGACCGCGGAACCACGGCCAAAACATGGTTTTGGCGGCGGTTCCGTGGCGCCACTTGAGAGGCTTGGGACGGACCTTCAGCTGCTGGTCCATGGGCACTGTGGTATGGTTCTGGGTATTTCTAACTCCGCTCAAGTGTTGAGCATTTTGGGAAATTTTGGGTTTTTGTTGATTCGATCGGAATGTTTAACATCGTCCAGCTGTTTGTGGAATGTGATACAATATGTAGAATTCATATAGTTAGGCATGAAATCCGAAGTATGTGATATTTCGGGTTTATGATGTCTAAGGTGATCGTGGATTCCAAATGTTGTAGTTTGAAATTTTCTTTTCTTCGACCGTAAGTGTAATAGTGGTGTATCACCGTTTTTGTTGCTATATGTCAACGACAATTGTGATACGCATATTTACTTACGTTGATGACATATGATGTTATGTGTTGCTGTGATATATTATATTGGATTGTCGTGTTTTGAATAGCCGAGGTTTTATGTGAGATGAGAGTTTTTATTTTCATTCATGTAAAATTCATTGTATATAATATTCTTTTATTGGGGCACTTCCGGATTGAGGATGATGTCACCATTGTTGTATATTATTTACTTTTCCGCATTAGGATAGACCCAAGGTGGGGAGCACAAGTGACCGGATTCTAGAGTCCAGCGGGAGACCATCTCGAGGAGTCGAGTCCGGGTCTCCTAACTCTAGAATTGGTAGGGTTGCTTGCCGCTCTCGTAGGGGTCTAGGGATATAGGTTTGGCAATTCATCGCAACCGTGGAATCCGTGGCTTAATTTAAAACACGGAATTTCTAGTATATCCAATATTTTATATGTTATCTTATGCTGCTGATATTCTTTGATGTGATCACTTTATATGCGTGAGACATATGCTTTATTATTGTATATATGATATGTAATAAACGTTGCTTATATTTTGCACCCGCGCTAGTCCCGCCCCGCTATGCCATTAGTTAAGTAACCTAACGGTACATAACGGGACACTATGGTGAATGCGGATGGCATAAGCGTATGTTATATTTTCGTTTCTTCTGTGATTCTTAGGAAGCATAAATGATGGGACTTCATTAATGAGATTAATGAAAAAGAAAAAGAAAGAGACTTAAAAGATGTTGTAGAATCATATTTTCAAAAAGGGTGGCTCTGGTTTTTTGCTTTGCATGGCGGTATTCCTTGTAGAATATCCAGCACCTTATTCGATAAGGAAAGAGCCGAGATCCCTTCACCGGGAATGACCTCTTTAGCAAAAGCTAGCAGATGCTACAACCCACTCGGTTTTGTCTTTTGATTGCTTCTTTTAGTTCTTGCTTTGCATAGAGGTATTTGTGAAATATCCTGCACCTTATTCGATAAGGAAAGAGCCGAGATCCCTTCACCGGGAGTGACCTCTTTAGCAAAACTAGTAAAAAAGCCTAAAAAACGCTTCGTTTTCAAAAATCACTTGTTTCTACAACGATATCAAGTTCATTACGCAAAAGGTTTTCTTAAAAACCTGTCGTAGCCTTTCGTCATTTCAGATAAATACTACTTAGTATTCGTGCTATATTTGTTGTCCTCCGTCAAGGCGTAGTGTGCGGTAGCTAACTAGTGCTTATTTGCAACATGAGATGAGATTGGATTAGGGTAGTCGTGCGACTTTGTTGGCCTTCGTCAAGGGTCGTGCGGGTGGGTTTAATTCAATCATGAAATGTACGGGTTGAACTTGACTAGCAGCCTATGGTTTGTTGGCCTCCGTCAAGGTCATAGGACTCTAGGGGTAAAACTATTATCGGGAATTTCAAGTGTTGAAATTTGCAATGAGATTGCATACCTTCTATGAGATAATTGGATCTCGATACCCACTGCGAGTAAGAGTTACTCCTGGGAGAGTTTTACACATCACAATTAGCCGATCAAGTAGGTGTCTAGAAAGGTGTTAACAGGGTTACGCCCCTGGGAAAACGAGGTTTATTTTAATTAGGTCCGTGCGAAAGCACGGGGAACTTCCCTCAAAGTACCAACACTGGCCTGCCCGAAAGATCGGCGAAATTGTAAGGAGTAATTAATCCCGATCAGTCTTACCTTTTAGAGTTTGAAGGAAGATTTGATAAAAACAGTGGGAGCCATCCTGATTAGATAAGATAATAAAACCAATCTAATCTTGCAAGAGCATACGCTAAGTGTTTTCTTCTCTCTCTCTCTCCAGGTAGCGACCATGTCAGGCCTTAATCAAGATAATAATATGGATGTATTGACCGAACCCGCTTGTTATGCTGAGCAGGGGAACATTGGTTCCACTCCAACTTATAATTGTTATAAGTCCGAGCAGGAAATAGGAAAATATCCGGATTTCCACGCCCCCCAAACGAAGAATGAGCATGTTGATGCATCTTCTTCGGGTGTGTTAGTTACCGAGAACTGTTTCTCAGTACACTCTACGAACTGGGTATTAGATACCGGATCAGGATCCCACATATGTAATATGTTACTTGGGCTAAGAAAAGGTAGAGAACTGGGAATAGGTGATCATTCTCTAAAAGCAGGGAATAATACAAGTGTTGCAGCCAAAGCAGTTGGTGAATATCACCTTGTCTTACCAAATGGAAATACTTTGATCTTGAACGAATGTTATTACGTACCCTCTATGATATGCAATTTAATATTTGTTTCTTTATTAGATAAAGAAGGATATAACTTTGTAGTAGAGAATAATGTTATGAACATTTACCTAAATCAAGTGTTGATTGGGTTTGGTGCGTTATGTAACGGGTTATACGTTCTGGATCAAAACACAGTTCTTAACGTACAAAACACACACAAGAGGAAGAGTTCAGAAATGAACGAATTCTTCTTGTGGCATTATAGACTAGGTCATATCAATGCGACATGACTCGTTAAGTTACATAAGGATGGATATTTGAATCCGTTCGAATTATCATCTTATGAAACTTGCCATTCATGTCTCAAAGGAAAGATGACCAAAACTCCGTTTACTGGACACGGAGAAAGAGTTACGGAACTCTTGGGACTGATACATAGTGATGTATGCGGTCCCATCTATACATGCCGGGAATGGCTAAAGTGTTTCTTTTCTCTCTCCTAATTGCAGCGACCATTCAACATGACCGGACTTAAGTTATTACTAGATAAAAACATATTGACAGGGCCAAACTACAAAGATTGGCTCAGGAATGTCAAGATGGCAATCACTTACGACAAGTTGGGGTATATCCTTACCACCAAAGCTCCCCCTGTCCCAGGTCCCACCTCCAGCGTCGCGGATAAGGAAATCCGTAAGACATGGGAGATAGATTGCGCGAAGGACAAATGCCTCGTACTTGCCTCGATGGACAACGAACATCAGAGGAGGCACGAGAATATGGACCTAGAGTCCATATTTCTTCATACAAAAGAACTGTATGGAGAGCAGTCTCGTATCGCAAGATACGAAGTGTCGAAGAAGTTATTTTCGGCAAGGTTGGCCGTCGGATCATCGGTAGCGGAACACGTGCTTAAGATGATTGGCTACATTGAGGAGCTCGCGGACCTTGGGACCACGTTGGAGAATGAACTCTATACTGATTTGATTCTCCAGTCCCTTCCTTCCACTTACGCCCAGTTTATTCTTAACTTCAACATGCAAGGAAAGGAGGTTGAACTTTCCAAGCTTCTGAACATGTTGAGGAGTGCTAAGGGCACCCTACAGAAGGGTAGGGAGACATCCACTTTGTTTGTAGGAGGATCTTCCTCTTCTAGGTCCAGGGCGAAAGCCAAGGGCAAGAAGAAGAAAGCCCCCGCCAAACCAAGAGGCGGTGTCAGTAAAGTGGATACGAAGGGAAAAGGAAAAGCAACAAAGATAGCGGGGAAGCTAGTGGGGAAGGAAGAATGCTTCTATTGTCACAAAAGTGGTCACTGGAAATAGGATTGCAAGGCTTGGAAAGCCAGAACACAGGATTTGAAGCGAGTTGCAGCTTCAGCTTCAGGTGTGTATGTTATTGAAAACTGTCTATCAATAAACTCTACATCCTGGGTATTGGATACGGGATCAGGATCTCATATCTATAATTCTTTGCAGGCGTTGAGAAAGCGTAGAGTTTTGAAGGCAGGTGACATGACCCTCAGAGTTGCAAACGGTGCTAGCATGAATGCTGAGGCCGTGGGGGACTATCACCTGGGATTGTCGGATGTACAATTTTTGGTTTTGCGTAGTTGTTATTATGTACCAAATGCAACCTGTAATATCATTTCTGTATCTTTATTATCTAAAGAAGGTTATGAATTTGCATTTGTAAGTAATGTAGTGAACATTCACCTTAATCAAGTTTTGATTGGGTCAGGTACATTGAACAACGGTATATACGTATTAAACCAGCCACAGATTTTCAATGTCCAGAATACACACAAAAGAAAGTCTCCAGAAATCGATAAAACTTTCTTATGGCATTGTAGACTGGGTCACATAAATGAGAGAAGGTTGACTAAGTTACATGCAGAAGGATATTTGGATTCGTTCGAATATCAATCGTATGCAACTTATCAATCCTGTCTCAAAGGAAAGATGACAAAGACTCCGTTCACTGGACACGGAGTAAGAGCGAGCGAGCTCTTGGGACTCGTACACAGCGACGTGTGCGGTCCAATGTCTACACATGCACGAAGCGGTTATTCATACTTCATTACTTTTACGGATGATTTCTCAAGGTTTGGACATGTCTTCTTAATGAAGCATAAATCTGAAGCTTTTGATAAGTTCCAGGAATATAAGAATGAAGTAGAAAAACAAACAGGCAAAAGTATCAAGGCACTGAGATCTGATCGAGGTGGTGAATACTTGAGTGCCGAGTTCCTGGGTTACTTAAAAGAGAATGGAATTCTCTCTCAGCTTACTCCTCCATACACTCCGCAACATAACGGTGTATCGGAGAGACGGAACCGAACCCTATTGGATATGGTACGGTCTATGATGAGTAACGCTGAGTTGCCGCAATCGTTCTGGGGATATGCGCTAGAAACAGCTGCATACCTTTTGAACCGTGTTCCCACTAAGACTGTGCCTACCACACCATATGAGTTATGGAGTGGGAAGAAACCCTATCTTCAATACTTGAAGATTTGGGGATGTCCAGCTTATGTCAAAAAGCAGCATACGGATAAGCTCGAGGCACGCTCAGTACTGTGCAAGTTTGTGGGATACCCAAGGAACTCCAGGGGGTATCTTTTCTATTACGCAGAGGAACAAAAAGTCCTTGTTTCTCGTAATGCCCATTTTCTGGAACATCAGTTCTTAGAAAAAGAAATAGGTGGGAGCGCAATAGAACTGGAAGAAATTCCAGAACCACAAGCTATTACTGAAAGCTTAGTAGAACCAGAGGGTTCGAAAGATCAGGACATTCCCATGCCACTCCGCAGGAGTAGTAAGCAGTCTCATCCGCCCGAGAGATACTACGGTTTTCTCATTGACGGGGATAGAGAGGATTGCATCATAGACTTTGATGAGCCTACTAGCTTCCAACAAGCCATTCAGAGCGTTGACTCAGTAAAATGGCTGGATGCAATGCGGACCGAAATGGAGTCCATGTACACCAACAAAGTATGGACGTTGGACATTGCTCCAGATGGGGTAAAACCCGTAGGATGCAAGTGGATCTTCAAAAGGAAGATTGGTGTAGATGGACAGGTTGAGACCTATAAAGCTAGACTGGTAGCAAAGGGTTTTCGTCAGCGACCTGGTTTGGACTATGACGAAACCTTTTCTCCAGTAGCTATGCTGAAATCCATTCGGATCCTTCTTGCCATTGCTGCCTTCCACGATTATGAGATTTGGCAGATGGACGTAAAGACAGCTTTTCTAAATGGTCATTCAGAGGAGTGTGTCTATATGGACCAGCCAGAGGGTTTCATTCAGAGTGGGAGCAGCGGAAAGGTGTGCAAGTTGCTTAAGTCCATTTATGGACTTAAGCAGGCATCGCGGAGTTGGAACATCTGTTTTGATGAGACGGTCAAGGAATTTGGCTTTATCAAAAATCCAGATGAACCGTGCATCTATTGTAGATTTGTAGCGAGAACTGTAGTATTCCTCGTTTTATACGTGGATGACATTCTCTTAATAGGAAATGACATTCCTATGCTACAATCTGTCAAGGGGTTCTTGTCACACAGGTTCTCCATGAAAGACCTGGGTGATGCCTCATACATTCTGGGTATCCGGATCTATCGTGACAGATCCAAGAGGATATTAGGACTTTCGCAGTCCAGGTACATCGACACCATACTGAAGAGATTCAGTATGGAAGATTCCAAGCGCGGTAATCTACCGGCTTGTCACGGGATCACCCTCTCCAAAGAGATGTCTCCCAAGACTGATTTGGAGAGGGATCGCATGTCCATTATACCCTACGCTTCTGCGGTAGGCTCTATAATGTATGCGATGTTGTGTACCAGACCGGATGTGGCTTTTGCACTGAGTGTGGTAAGCAGGTATCAGTCAAACCCTGGGGAGAAACATTGGATAGCAGTAAAGAACATTCTCAAGTATCTGAGAAGGACTAAGGAGATGTTCTTGGTGTATGGCGGAAAAGACCTGCAGATTGAGGCCTTTGCTGACTCCAGCTTCCAGAGTGACAAGGATGATTCCATGTCCATGTCGGGTTTTGTCTTTACCCTCAATGGAGGGGCGGTGTGTTGGAAGAGCTCCAAACAGGAAACCGTTGCTGACTCGACTATGGAAGCGGAATACATCGCTGCATCTGATGCCGCAAAAGAAGCTGTCTGGATGAGGAAGTTCTTGAAAGAACTTCAGGTGGTTCCGTCCATTGTTGACCCAATACCTCTGTATTGCGACAACAACGGGGCTATAGCTTTAGCAAAGGAACCCAGGTCCCATCAGAAATCCAGACACATCTTAAGGCGGTATCACCTGATCAGGGAGATCGTAGATCGCCAGGAGATCGAGGTTCGGAGGGTTGCTTCAGAAGATAACACAGCAGATCCATTCACCAAGGCCTTGCCCCAGACTCAGTTCGAGCGGCTGATCGAGATGATAGGTCTTCGATACGCCAGTACATGGCCTTAGTGCAAGTGGGAGATTGTTAGTGTATATGCCCTAGAGGCCATTACTGTATCATACTAGTTTGTATATTACTTGATGGAAGCTTGGGATATTCACAGTTGTATATACAATCTTGCTCGAAATGGTAGTATACTACTTGGTTTGTCTCTACTTCAATATGTGCATGTGTTTCTTTTAGCATATCGCTGATATACATATTAGTAGAGCCCTTAGGATCTTTGCTTGATTACCAGCGTTATGATGGCGCTCGCACTCATGGGAGCTGGGTAATCTATAAGCACATCCTTATACAGGTCCCTGGTCGTTGGACTATCGAGACAGGGCATCGATACTCCGGAGTAGACTAGCGTATGCGCTTCTCATCCCAGCGTGGGAGACGGTCTGTCCCACAGCCGTCAGTACGTCGTACTTGAGATAGTATACGGGTGCTCGTTAGGTTACGAGTACACTGGACAGGACTCGTCGGGGTCTGTTGGTTGGTATTATACCTATCGTCAGTTATCAGTTCCCAGGTGACATGAGTACAGCTTAGTCCGCTGACTTGACACTGTCACTTCGCCTCGAGTGTGTTCCCACTGCACTTTGATTACTACCCTACCACGGCTCAAAGGAGTCGTGCAAACAGGTAGTTTTTGGGTGCAGTCCCGAAGCACTTGGAGGCAGTGACGGTTAGACAGGATTCGTCTCTCCCGGTTTTGGGGGTTTACATCGCGCTGTGTCCAGGAGATCCATTACACGAGTAGTCCCTGGCCAGGGCAAGCGAGATATACTGGTAGGTTTCCAGTGTTATCTCAGGGTGTTCTGGGCTACACTCCGACACGACTTGTACCGCTATCAGGGGACTGACGTTCACCGCCCCCCTAAGCCCGCCATGCGATGTATCAGACGAACAGACCGGACTGTACGGAGATTGTCACATACAGGCTCAGTAGGAGTTCAGATGGGGTTCACCTCGTCAGTCTTCTTATCGACATCTACCTGGGGACCGTTACGTACAGCTAGTGCCGCTTGCGGTCTGTGGTTAAACCCACTACAAGCGTAGTGTCGAGTCTTTAGAGTCCCACACAGAGAGCTATTCGCCTTTAGTCAAAATGGTAGAGGTCGCATGGTTTTGCGACAGGGTTCGTTCGCATCCGCGCACTTGTGCACGTTTGCTGTCCGGACAGTTTATACTAGGGGGCTTTGGTTTAAGCCGGATCCTAGTATATGATTTGGGATTGGTTTTTCTCATTGTATTCGTGTTCCTCGGATCACGAATGCGGGTGTGTATGCACAGTTGTTTGAGACAGAGGGAGAGGACCTTGATTAGGGTTAATGACTATTGTCATTTTATTAACCCTAATGCTTATGTGTGTATTATAGTTAATTGATAATTAGTTTAATAATTGTGCATGGTTATGGTTGTTGACCATTTGACCTCCTTGACTTGTTGACCTAGGTTGACATTTTGACCATCATCATTTCTTTTGGAAGATGCTTTTTGATCCTTGCAAATTGAAATGATAATGGTCATGTCATGATTAGCCATGACAATTATCTAGCTAATTATTCAATTAAAATAATATACACATATTAGTGAGAATGGTTCACATAATTCTCATTTTATCATTTCATTTCTCTCTCTTGTTCTTCCTCTCCCTCAAGCTCTCCCTTCTCAAGTGTTGAGAAACATTTGAGCTTGAGAAAAACTCTCTCTTGATCATCTCTACTCTCATCTAGGGTTGAAGGACTAGCACTTCTTGAACCCTAGTTACTTCTAGCTTGGAGTTGAAGCCAAAGGTTGAGGCTTTCGGGTGGATCTTTCTTTGACGGGAGAAGACGACAAGGTGACCTCCTTCCACTACTCCAAGGAGCAAGGAGAGAAGGACATAAAGACCAAAGGTATAACCTTTCTAGCACTTAGCTAGTTTTTAGTTAGCTTTAGCTTGTTTTTGTTTAGCAAAGATCCTTCTAGCTCTAGTCCATGTTGCCTAAGCTCATAAAAATCCGATTTTTATTCCGTTTTCCGCCTCCCCGCAAGCACCGGGATGGGCAACGTGGACTTATAGTGGTATCAGAGCCTAACCAAACATAAACTAGCTAGGTTGTGAAGTGTAACGAAGTTCGAAACCGAAAAATCCAAAAACCGAGTTTTCAAAAACCCTAGTTTCTGTTAAAAATTTTTCTGGTCAAAAGAAAATTTATTATACTCCAAAAATCGTCTCAGGGTTTTTTAAATATAACCACCAAACCCGGTCCAGTGACTCGACCAAGGAGCCGCGGTTCCGCGGCAATAGCATGCTATTGCCGCGCAACCGCGGCCAAGTTGGCTCTTCACTGGGTCGAGTTTGGTGCAGTGTATCTCTGGCTTGGTTTTAGGATTTTTAAGATATGTTATATGTGCCCAGATTTTCCAGAATAGAAATTTATTTTTGGGGGCCTATAAATCCGTATTTTTTTTCGGAACTTCACTACACTTTGACTATGACGGTTATATCTGTGATGTTTGTATGTATTGAACGTCGGCTAATCGCTATATGTCGATTAGTCGGGGTTATACATATCTGTGATCTGTGTTTGATATTGGTATGTGTATATGAATGGGTTGGATTGTCGCGGGTGAATAGCCGGGGTGGATGTGAGATGAGTGTTGTTTTTTCTTTCATTCATTGTAACATGTAAATTGATGTAATATTATTATTTGTATGGCCGCACAACCGGGTCGGGGTTGTAGCCGTCATTGTATAATTCTTTTTACTGTTTTTGCTCCTACGATAGACCCATGGAGGGGGTGCACAAACTACCGGGTATCTCGAAGTGCCGAGTGGCCTACTCACGAAAGTGAGAGAGGTTGCTTCGCTTCGGGTACTTGGCGGGTAGTTTGCCGCACCCGTAGGGGTCTTGGGTGGGGTATTTGGCGATTCACCGCGACCGTGTAATCCGCTTTTCGTTGCAGGCTCGAAGGGATTGCGGGTTCCTAGTATATCCAATGTATTCATCTGTGATCTGTAATGTCTATCATTGCTATATATTTATATATGATAACTATTTAGGCGTTGCTTATGTTTTACAGCCGCGCTAGCCCAGCCCCCGCTCTGTCGTTAGTTAAGTAACCTAACGGGTGATGACGGGGCCCCGTGGCGAATGCGAATGGCATAAGCGTACGTCATATTTTGGTTGTTTTCTGCAATGGTAGGATTAAATGATGGGACACATTAAAAGAACTAATGCAAGAAAATAAACCAAGTAAAAGTCGATTGGAACACTTTGAAAACCACTCGGTTCTTTTCAAAACTAAACTTTTAAACGCGGAGCTTGAACCACTCCTTTTAAAAGCTATCTCGTTCCATCGATTATATCAAGTTCACTACGTTCACGGTTTCGCCAAAACCATCCGTAGCCCTCCATCATTTCAGTTAAATATTCGGTAGTATTCAAGCTATGTATTTTGACCTCACGCCAAGGCATAGTGATTGGTAGCTGCCGGATATTTATCTGTTGCATAGATAGAATACGTTGGTTTGAGACAGTCGTACTGCCATTTTGGCCTACGTCAAGGGTAGATACGGGTGGGTTCAAATTAACCAGGATAATGATGGGAAGAACTTGACATGTGACTTATGACATTTTGACCTCACGCCAAGGTCATAAGAGCATGGGGCAAAAATCCACATCGGGAGTTTCATAAGTACTGAAACTTGCTAGCGCTGCATACCATTTGGAGTGTGATAATTCTGGTAGGATTCCTTCGGTTTTATCACGCGATGATATTTGGATCCCGATCCTACTGTGAGTATATGCTACTCCTCGGGAAAACTCTCACTTAACGATCAATGCTATAAACATAGTAGGTGTCTAGAAAGGTGTCAGCGGGGCTACGCCCACAGGAAAAAGAGATTACTTAATTAAGGAACTTCGCGAAAGCGTTGGAAAACCTCCCTCGAAGTACCGACACTGGCCTGGCTGAACGGTTAAGCAAGTATTGTACGGTGAGATTGATCCTGACTAATCCTTTCTTTACGGTTTGAGAAGGGATTCGAGAGACAGTGGGAGCCATCCAGTTTAGACAAACTAAAAACCACTCTAAACTTGCAAGAGCATCATGCTAAAGTGTTTCTTTTCTCTCTCCTAATTGCAGCGACCATTCAACATGACCGGACTTAAGTTATTACTAGATAAAAACATATTGACAGGGCCAAACTATAAAGATTGGCTCAGGAATGTCAAGATGGCAATCACTTACGACAAGTTGGGGTATATCCTTACCACCAAAGCTCCCCCTGTCCCAGGTCCCACCTCCAGCGTCGCGGATAAGGAAATCTGTAAGACATGGGAGATAGATTGCGCGAAGGACAAATGCCTCGTACTTGCCTCGATGGACAACGAACATCAGAGGAGGCACAAGAATATGGACCTAGAGTCCATATTTCTTCATACAAAAGAACTGTATGGAGAGCAGTCTCGTATCGCAAGATACGAAGTGTCGAAGAAGTTATTTTCGGCAAGGTTGGCCGTCGGATCATCGGTAGCGGAACACGTGCTTAAGATGATTGGCTACATTGAGGAGCTCGCGGACCTTGGGACCATGTTGGAGAATGAACTCTATACTGATTTGATTCTCCAGTCCCTTCCTTCCACTTACGCCCAGTTTATTCTTAACTTCAACATGCAAGGAAAGGAGGTTGAACTTTCCGAGCTTCTGAACATGTTGAGGAGTGCTGAGGGCACCCTACAGAAGGGTAGGAAGACATCCACTTTGTTTGTAGGAGGATCTTCCTCTTCTAGGTCCAGGGCGAAAGCCAAGGGCAAGAAGAAGAAAGCCCCCGCCAAACCAAGAGGCGGTGTCAGTAAAGTGGATACGAAGGGAAAAGGAAAAGCAACAAAGATAGCGGGGAAGCTAGTGGGGAAGGAAGAATGCTTCTATTGTCACAAAAGTGGTCACTGGAAACAGGATTGTAAGGCTTGGAAAGCCAGAACACAGGATTTGAAGCGAGTTGCAGCTTCAGCTTCAGGTGTGTATGTTATTGAAAACTGTCTATCAATAAACTCTACATCCTGGGTATTGGATACCGGATCAGGATCTCATATCTGTAATTCTTTGCAGGCGTTGAGAAAGCGTAGAGTTTTGAAGGCAGGTGACATGACCCTCAGAGTTGCAAACGGTGCTAGCATGAATGCTGAGGCCGTGGGGGACTATCACCTGGGATTGTCGGATGGACAATTTTTGGTTTTGCGTAGTTGTTATTATGTACCAAATGCAACCTGTAATATCATTTCTGTATCTTTATTTTCTAAAGAAGGTTATGAATTTGCATTTGTAAGTAATGTAGTGAACATTCACCTTAATCAAGTTTTGATTGGGTCAGGTACATTGAACAACGGTATATACGTATTAAACCAGCCACAGATTTTCAATGTCCAGAATACACACAAAAGAAAGTCTCCAGAAATCGATAAAACTTTTTTATGGCATTGTAGACTGGGTCACATCAATGAGAGAAGGTTGACTAAGTTACATGCAGAAGGATATTTGGATTCGTTCGAATATCAATCGTATGCAACTTGTCAATCCTGTCTCAAAGGAAAGATGACAAAGACTCCGTTCACTGGACACGGAGTAAGAGCGAGCGAGCTCTTGGGACTCGTACACAGCGACGTGAGCGGTCCAATGTCTACACATGCACGAAGCGGTTATTCATACTTCATTACTTTTACGGATGATTTCTCAAGGTTTGGACATGTCTTCTTAATGAAGCAGAAATCCGAAGCTTTTGATAAGTTCCAGGAATATAAGAATGAAGTAGAACAACAAACAGGCAAAAGTATCAAGGCACTGAGATCTGATCGAGGTGGTGAATACTTGAGTGCCGAGTTCCTGGGTTACTTAAAAGAGAATGGAATTCTCTCTCAGCTTACTCCTCCATACACTCCGCAACATAACGGTGTATCGGAGAGACGGAACCGAACCCTATTGGATATGGTACGGTCCATGATGAGTAACGCTGAGTTGCCGCAATCGTTCTGGGGATATGCGCTAGAAACAGCTGCATACCTTTTGAACCGTATTCCCACTAAGACTGTGCCTACCACACCATATGAGTTATGGAGTGGGAAGAAACCCTATCTTCAATACTTGAAGATTTGGGGATGTCCAGCTTATGTCAAAAAGCAGCATACGGACAAGCTCGAGGCACGCTCAGTACTGTGCAAGTTTGTGGGATACCCAAAGAACTCCAGGGGGTATCTTTTCTATTACGCAGAGGAACAAAAAGTCCTTGTTTCTCGTAATGCCCATTTTCTGGAACATCAGTTCTTAGAAAAAGAAATAAGTGGGAGCGCAATAGAACTGGAAGAAATTCCAGAACCACAAGCTATTACTGAAAGCTTAGTAGAACCAGAGGGTTCGAAAGATCAGGACATTCCCATGCCACTCCGCAGGAGTAGTAGGCAGTCTCATCCACTCGAGAGATACTACGGTTTTCTCATTGACGGGGATAGAGAGGATTGCATCATAGACTTTGATGAGCCTACTAGCTTCCAACAAGCCATTCAGAGCGTCGACTCAGTAAAATGGCTGGATGCAATGCGGACCGAAATGGAGTCCATGTACACCAACAAATTATGGACGTTGGACATTGCTCCAGATGGGGTAAAACCCGTAGGATGCAAGTGGATCTTCAAAAGGAAGATTGGTGTAGATGGACAGGTTGAGACCTATAAAGCTAGACTGGTAGCAAAGGGTTTTCGTCAGCGACCTGGTTTGGACTATGACGAAACCTTTTCTCCAGTAGCTATGCTGAAATCCATTCGGATCCTTCTTGCCATTGCTGCCTTCCACGATTATGAGATTTGGCAGATGGACGTAAAGACAGCTTTTCTAAATGGTCATTTAGAGGAGTGTGTCTATATGGACCAGCCAGAGGGTTTCATTCAGAGTGGGAGCAGCGGAAAGGTGTGCAAGTTGCTTAAGTCCATTTATGGACTTAAGCAGGCATCGCGGAGTTGGAACATCTGTTTTGATGAGACGGTCAAGGAATTTGGCTTTATCAAAAATCCAGATGAACCGTGCATCTATTGTAGATTTGTAGCGAGAACTGTAGTATTCCTCGTTTTATTCGTGGATGACATTCTCTTAATAGGAAATGACATTCCTATGCTACAATCTGTTAAGGGGTTCTTGTCACACAGGTTCTCCATGAAAGACCTGGGTGATGCCTCATACATTCTGGGTATCCGGATCTACCGTGACAGATCCAAGAGGATATTAGGACTTTCGCAGTCCAGGTACATCGACACCATACTGAAGAGATTCAGTTTGGAAGATTCCAAGCGTGGTAATCTACCGGCTTGTCACGGGATCACCCTCTCCAAAGAGATGTCTTCCAAGACTGATTTGGAGAGGGATCGCATGTCCATTATACCCTACGCTTCTGCGGTAGGCTCTATAATGTATACGATGTTGTGTACCAGACCGGATGTGGCTTATGCACTGAGTGTGGTAAGCAGGTATCAGTCAAACCCTGGAGAGAAACATTGGATAGCAGTAAAGAACATTCTCAAGTACCTGAGAAGGACTAAGGAGATGTTCTTGGTGTATGGCGGAAAAGACCTGCAGATTGAGGCCTTTGCTGACTCCAGCTTCCAGAGTGACAAGGATGATTCCAAGTCCATGTCGGGTTTTGTCTTTACCCTCAATGGAGGGGCGGTGTGTTGGAAGAGCTCCAAACAGGAAACCGTTGCTGACTCGACTATGGAAGCGGAATACATCGCTGCATCTGATGCCGCAAAAGAAGCTGTCTGGATGAGGAAGTTCTTGAAAGAACTTCAGGTGGTTCCGTCCATTGTTGACCCAATACCTCTGTATTGCGACAACAACGGGGCTATAGCTTTAGCGAAAGAACCCAGGTCCCATCAGAAATCCAGACACATCTAAAGGCGGTATCACCTGATCAGGGAGATCGTAGATCGCCAGGAGATCGAGATTCGGAGGGTTGCTTCAGAAGATAACACAATAGATCCATTCACCAAGGCCTTGCCCCAGACTCAGTTCGAGCGGCTGATCGAGATGATAGGTCTTCGATACGCCAGTACATGGCCTTAGTGCAAGTGGGAGATTGTTAGTGTATATGCCCTAGAGGCCATTACTGTATCATACTAGTTTGTATATTACTTGATGGAAGCTTGGGATATTCACAGTTGTATATACAATCTTGCTCGAAATGGTAGTATGCTACTTGGTTTGTCTCTACTTCAATATATGCATGTGTTTCTTTTAGCATATCGCTGATATACATATTAGTAGAGCCCTTAGGATCTTTGCTTGATTACCAGCGTTGTGATGGCGCTCGCACTCGTAGGAGCTGGGTAATCTATAAGCACATCCTTATATAGGTCCCTGGTCGTTGGACTATCGAGACAGGGCATCGATACTCCGGAGTAGACTAGCGTATGCGCTTCTTATCCCAGCGTGGGAGACGGTCTGTCCCACAGCCGTCAGTACGTCGTACTTGAGATAGTATACGGGTGCTCGTTTGGTTACGAGTACACTGGACAGGACTCGTCGGGGACTGTTGATTGGTATTATACCTATCGTCAGTTATCAGTTCCCAGGTGACATGAGTACAGCTTAGTCCGCTGACTTGACACTGTCACTTCGCCTCGAGTGTGTTCCCACTGCACTTTGATTACTACCCTACCACGGCTCAAAGGAGTCGTGCAAACAGGTAGTTTTTGGGTGCAGTCCCGAAGCACTTAAAGGCAGTGACGGTTAGACAGGATTCGTCTCTTCCGGTATTGGGGGTTTACATCGCGCTGTGTCCAGGAGAGCCATTACACGAGTTGTCCCTGGCCAGGGCAAGTGAGATATACTGGTAGGTTTCCAGTGTTACCTCAGGGTGTTCTGGGCTACACTCCGACACAACTTGTACTGCTATTAGGGGACTGACGTTCACCGCCCCCATAGGCCCGCCATGCGATGTATCAGACGAACAGACCGGACTGTACGGAGATTGTCACATACAGGCTCAGTAGGAGTTCAGATGGGGTTCACCTCGTCAGTCTTCTTATCGACATCTACCTGGGGACCGTTACGTACAGCTAGTGCCGCTTGCGGTCTGTGGTTAAACCCACTGCCAGCGTAGTGTCGAGTCTTTAGAGTCCCACACAGAGAGCTATTCGCCTTTAGGCAAAATGAGTAGAGGTCGCATGGTTTTGCGACAGGGTTCGTTCGCATCCGCGCACTTGTGCACGTTTGCTGTCCGGACAGTTTATACTAGGGGGCTTTGGTTTAAGCCGGATCCTAGTATATGAATTGGGATTGGTTTTTCTCATTGTATTCGTGTTCCTCGGATCATGAATGCGGGTGTGTATGCACAGTTGTTTGAGACAGAGGGAGAGGATCTTGATTAGGGTTAATGACTATTGTCATTTTATTAACCCTAATGCTTATGTGTGTATTATAGTTAATTGATAATTAGTTTAATAATTGTGCATGGTTATGGTTGTTGACCATTTGACCTCCTTGACTTGTTGACCTAGGTTGACACTTTGACCATCATCATTTCTTTTGGAAGATGCTTTTTGATCCTTGCAAATTGAAATGATAATGGTCATGTCATGATTAGCCATGACAATTATCTAGATAATTATTCAATTAAAATAATATACACATATTAGTGAGAATGGTTCACATAATTCTCATTCTATCATTTCATTTCTCTCTCTTGTTCTTCCTCTCCCTCAAGCTCTCCCTTCTCATGTGTTGAGAAACACTTGAGCTTGAGAAAAACTCTCTCTTGATCATCTCTACTCTCATCTAGGGTTGAAGGACTAGCACTTCTTGAACCCTAGTTACTTCTAGCTTGGAGTTGAAGCCAAAGGTTGAGGCTTTCGGGTGGATCTTTCTTTGACGGGAGAAGACGACAAGGTGACCTCCTTCCACTACTCCAAGGAGCAAGGAGAGAAGGACATAAAGACCAAAGGTATAACCTTTCTAGCACTTAGCTAGTTTTTAGTTAGCTTTAGCTTGTTTTTGTTTAGCAAAGATCTTTTAAAGTCTAGTCCATGTTGCCTAAGCTCATAAAAATCCGATTTTTATTCCGTTTTCCGCCTCCTCGCAAGTACCGGGGTGGGCAACGTGGACTTATAGGGTAGTCCACAAGTACACCCTATAATTATTCCTAGTCGAGGGTGTATCGAGACAGGGCATCGATATTCCAGAGCAGACTAGCGTATACGCATCTTGACCCATATGATGGGCGATGGATGATCCCACATCCATTGGTGTTTGACATCAAAGATGGTATACGGGTGCTCAGTGGAGACTGGGTATACTGAACAGACTCGCCGAGAACTCCTAGATGGTATTATACATATCGTCAGATAGCAGTTCTCTGATGACACTGGTACAGGTTAGTCTGTAGACCCGAGATCGTCATAGAGTCTTATGTGATTCCCACTGTGCTTTGATTTCCACCTTACCACGTTCAAGAGAACGGGCAAAGCGGTGGCTTTTGGGTACAATCCTGAATCACATGAGGCAATGAATGATAGGAGGGGATTCGCCTGTTCCGGTATTAGGGGTTGATGTTGCGCTGTGCTCGATTGGCCATAACAGGAAGTCCCTGGCCATGGCTGATACGGAGATTTACTGATAAGTGTTATCAGTAGTTTCTCGACCCGTTATGAGCCTCATATCGGCACGACTTATCGGTTACTAGGGTCTGATGTTTACCACCCCTATACTAGATATGCGACATATCAAACAAAAAGACCGGACTGTATGGGTAGTGTTACTGACAGGCTTTACAGGAGTTATAGCAGACTTGCTTGTTGATCTTCTGATCGCTCAATACCCGGGTAGCCGTTACTGTAACATTTCAGAAAAAATAAAATATTATTTTTGGGAAGTTAAATAATTAAAATAATGAATATTATGAATATTCTAATATATGGAGATTAGTTTTAATGTTATGGTATGATCACATACCGATAGATTGGAAAATATTTGGGAAACTAGTATGAATATGGATTTTAAAAGAATTTATGAGATTTAGACATTTTATGAATTATTATATAATTAATTACATACAAGTTTACGGCTAAACTAAATTAATAATTACTAATTTGGCATTAAATTGTTTATGCTTATGACATGCACCATGTCATGTTACACACTTGTTACATTTTATTCTACCATGACTTCTTTCTTCTTTCTAGAATGGCTTTTTTTTTAAAATGAGATTTAAAAGAAAAGAAATGAAAAGGAGAAAAGAAAAAGGGATTTTAAAATGAAAGATATTTTGGGACAAGGAGGTATGGGCAAGAGAGAGAAGAGAGAGAGGGAGTGAGGGGTTCTTTGGACCATGGCTCATTGTTATTCACTTCATCATTTTCTTCTTCTCTTTCTCCTCTCATGGCTGCCCTCTCCCTCCACCACCTCTACCTCCTCCCTAAAACCCCAAATCCATATCAAAACCATGCATTCCCTTCATTAAAAATGTGCGCAAGCTCACCACAAGCATGGTGGACTAAGCAAGTTATGATTTTGAGCACTTGGGGCAACTCAAGAAAATTCTTGAGTTGCCAAATGAGGTATTTCTTTCACCATTAGCTTAGTAATTGAGTTTCTATAGCTTCTAGTTTAGTTTAGAATTGATACATCAAGGTTTAGTGATATTGGAAAATTCCAAGATGAGGTTTTGAGGATTTCATGAGTTGTGATGGTGCAATTGGGTGTAAGTGGTAACTACAAACCCTCTTAGTGTTAAAAATCCAGATCAAACCAGTGACTAACCCTAAAACTTGATTTAGAAACTTCCGTGTCGATTTTGTGTATAAATTGTGCCTACAGGGAATCTAGAGCGACCTGAGACATTTACAAGAAAAACTAGCAACCCTATTAACCTAGATTGAGGACTACGAGACCACCCTAAGAAGTCGAACCCAAACAGAGTAACCAGGGCCGAGCAGGCCGGATTTTAGGGTGATCTCGCCGGGTCATCTGTGGGTTTTGGTGTTAGAATTGGTTATGTAGCTCATATACCCCATATACTACCCCACTGTATTACTTGTTTAGCCTAATTTCACCTGACCAAAAATCTGGAACCTTTTTCTTGTGTTGCTGTTTTGTTTTGTAACTTTCAAAGACTTAAACTTTTGATACTTATGATTTGTCTCGGTTACTTGACGTTTGTACGTCGGTATCGGGAGTTGTTTGGTTATTCTTGCATGTGTAGACCATAGGTTTTAACCTATGTATGATACGTGTGCCGTTTTGGTTTTCGTGCGTGATTTCTGTTTACGGTACTATGTGTTTATATGTGTAGGCACCCTCACGTGGACTTTGGATAACAAGGAGGATCATGGTGACATCGATTTCGGCAAGCAAGGATCAAGCTGAGTAGATGTATATCTACGGAGGAAGTCGGGTGGATGGCGTATAGCACCTCCGCAGTTTCGTAGTGTAGCATGTGAATATATTATATATATAAATATGTATTTTTGTGAGACTTGATTAATTAGAAAGAAGGCTTTAGGAGATCATGAGTTAGTTTTAGCGTAATTAGAAGATAGTGCTTTTAGTTTAGTCTCTTAGTTGCGAAACCCTAGAGTAAAGGTTGACACACATGCACACGCACACATGTGACATGATTATGGGTGTATATGTTTATATGTGTATATATATATGTGTGGATGGGTTGGTACACACACACACACACACACACACACACATATATGTATATGTATATATGCACACACACACACACACGGGTGATGAGGATAGTATATGATACTTGGAGGTGAGTCGATATGATCGGGCATGATGCCGTGAGATCGGTTATGTGGTTTGGGTCGTGTTATGATATACGACATGATATTATAGTGGATCGATGGGCCGTGCGTTTTATTCACACGAGGATATATGTTTGATGGTATCGGAATGTACTAGACTTTAGAACGGTACCACTACTTCAGGATATTATGATAATGATACCATATGAATAATAAGGTAAATGTGATATTTGACCCGTACCCCGATTTTGGGATGCCGTACGATGAATTTTACCGTAAGAGGTATAATTATGATGATTGATCCGCACTCTTTACTCGTGGATGTCGTATTATATATTTTACCGTACGTGACGCTATTGAGGCGGGGACGCCGACTACTAGATATATCGACTCGGACTTTAGGTGGATTTCCTTACCCTTTTAATTAGTCTCTTAGTTTTGTCCTGTAGTTTATTTGGTAGATGTTAGACTGGGCTCGAGTCATACTTATTTTCAGAAACTAACGAATCGTGAGTAATTTCAAAAGACAACCCGAGAGATATTACGGATTCTTCAAAGGACGTCCATTTTTCTTAAAAACACCGTAGCCCTTATTTTCTAAAAACCACGATTCGTGCTATTTCAAATGCCAAAACTGTATGACTCGTATATATAAATGTATATTCTTATATGTTGCGGTTACTACGTCTTTTTCCGTATATTCATGTTGTTCTTATCGCATTTCATGCTTATACTTGTGCTTTCTTTTGTTATTATGAACCCATGTTGTCAGGACACCAGCACCATTACCGATGATGCGTATGTCTACGAACACTTGCTTGCCGGCTCACACACATCATCATCGGTAATTGCCATGACACGTAAACTTTAGAGAATATTACTTCATTGATATAACTTGCTAGCTGATAGTTCCAATATGTTATTACTATGCTAGTTTAGTTATTGCATCCTTTACTTAGATACCCATGCATGTATATATTCATTTGTCATGCAATATTATGGGGCTTTATGCCGGTAATTCACTATTTATTTACTCTCGAGTTTGGGATTTCGGAGTTTCCATGAGATTTCTGGATTTGGAGAAACCGCAAGGATTTTATAAACTCATTCTTATTTCAAATGATAGAAATTTGCGGTTTTCTCGTTATATGATGTGAGAGGTGTCCACCATGAGTTTTCTCGGCTCTTAAGCGGTATCATACACCCGATTTGAGGAGGAGGAACCATCTGTGGGTGCATGGTGGACCCGGTGCGGTACCCCGGGGCAAGATGGTCGCAGATGATGGCGTTGAGCCCGGCAGGGGTGCACTACCGACCAGTTATTTGTGACGCGGAGGATATCCGGAGGATACCGACGTAGTCTTGAGATTTGATGATATAGGCCAGTCCGGATTGCCGGAGCCCGAGATATTGAGATTTGATGATATGGGCCAGTCTGGATTTCCAGAACCCGAGATATTGAGATTTGATGATATGGGCCAGTCCGGATTGCCGGAGCCCGAGATATTGAGATATTGGGATATATATTTTGTGTCGATACTTGAAACGGATTCTCTGTTGTTTTCATTGATGATACTTCGGTTTTTATACAAAAATATCACTAAGATAAGAAAACAGTTTTCTCGTACAAGATGTATTCTGCTTTCATTCTTGATGCATTCACACATCATATATGTGATATGTTGCTACCTGAGGCACTGACACGAGAACTTGGTATTATACTTATGTTTAGATGATTACCTTTGTCATTATTTATTAGATTTTTCAGGTTATATTTTATGAGGATATTATTGTATGACCTAGGAGAGAGTCATACATGCGATTTCTTCTCGGTGATGTTTTCTACTCACGAGTTGGAAACTCACCCCCGTTGTGCCACAGTTTCTTGCAGGTTTGGCCGTCCATGTTTCATTGCGGCTTGCTGGCACATTGCTTCCTTCCGGGTGATTGCTTTGGTAGGTGGGTTCACTTGCATCGTGACCACCGTTGTATTTTATTTATTTCAGTTGTATCTAGTAAACTCCATCAACCAGACTTGTATTATTTGATAGACTTAGAAGACCAGTATGTATATTCTTTCAACCTTAGAGTCGCGCGCTTGTATATTTATGATTCTTCTCTGGTTTTCTTGAGGACGTTGGTCTTCCTTCTAAGTTTTGATCCTCGCCCTTCGGCGTTGTATATTATATTGCTTGCATGGTTGTTTCCGCGAATTGGCGAAGAGCTAGCTCCCGCTTGGGGATACCTTTATTCATTACTTATGTATATGCATGTTTGTACCCGTTTGGGGCCAGTTTTTACAAAGGAAACTCTGCCGAAATTTTTGGTAAAGACTTGATGCTTTTAAAAATGTTTACTACGACTTTCAAAGTGATTTTATATGTTAACTTTAAATAAGTATTTCCTTCACTCTATTTTTAAATGGTTTAGATTTCTGGGCTTTTGGCTTACTTGAATTAGGTGGGGTCCTATAAACTTCACATGATTCAAGTGCCAGTCACGTGCCATTTCGGGTCGTGATAGTTACGTCCAGCTAGTACCGTTGACGGCTTGTGGGTGTCTGATATGATCATCACCTACTACCGGAGTATTGACGAGTCTTTATAGTCCTACACAGAGGTTTCACTGGCTCAGGCAAAACGAAGTAGGAGCACATATGTGATATGTGCGGGATTGAGATTAATACGGTATGTGATACTGTATTCTATTCTGGTGATTTATGTTATCGATCGGTTATATGAGATATAGCCGGGTTATCGAATCAAATGTTGATTCGATAAGTCGATACTGTATCGGTCGGTTATATGAGATATAGCCGGGTTATCGAATCAAGTGTTGATTCGATAAGTTGATACAAATAAAATTAGTCGGTCATATGAGATATAACCGGATTATTAAATCAAGTGTTGATTTAATGATTTAATGTATAATTATATATTTGATATATTAATTTACATTAACTAGTATTAGCTCACTTAAGCATTTCTTTTCTCACTTATGCATTTAATATATATATGATATATATTAATTATATTTCTTTTTGTGTCATGCTTGATGCCACATGCTACATGATTGTATGAGACTTACACCATGCTCAAGATAATGCAAGGTTTATTTATTTAAGGTAAATCCAAATTAGTTGGAAATTAGTCACATGCATGCAGCTTGTGGAAGCTTGTAGATATATTGACTTAGTCCACTAATTTTATTTTACTTAAGATATTTATTAACCCAACCATTATCTAAACTCATTCTTAAGTTTCTACATGAGTTATATGAGATATTTCTCACCCATGGTTTCCATTCACTCTCTCATCTATTATTTGCTTCATCTTCTTCAAGCTCAAGAGAGAGCTCTCTAGGTTTTTGAGAGGAGAAGAAAAAGAGTGAGAAAATCAATTTTAAAGTGAGCAAAAATCCTATTTCATCATCCTATACTAGATTAGCAATTTAGTTTAGGGTGTTAGCTTCACTAATCCCTAATTAGTGAAGAGATAGCTTGGGTTAGTGTCTCCTCGACGTAGATCATCTTCGGCCTCGAAGACTTCGTGCAAGCTCGTTCCTTTCACCTAATGGAGCCATTCTTGAGTCCGGAAGATCACTACTTAGAGCGAAGGGACTACTACAAGGAGCTATTGAAGTGAAGGACTGGTCTACAAAGGTTGTATTCCTAGTTCACTTAGTTGTAAAGTTGTTTACACATTGAATTGTCTAAATCTCTAGTTAAGATTCTAGGGTTAGGATTTTTTAGCATGGCAAAATTTTGAAAATGGCATGGACAATGCCTCCCGAAACCTTGCTGTCGTGCCAAGCAATCCTACATTTATATCTTAACTATGTTCAGGTATAGGGAGTTGTATGGCTGATGCTTAAAACCATAATCCGGATAAACTTGAGGCACGTTTCAGTAATGGCAGTTTGTGGGTTATCCCGGACTTTGACGAGGGTTAATTTCTACCATTAGGAAGATCAATAGTGATATTGTTCTTGACACGCCACAGTTTCAGTAAAATGGATTTTTTCAGAAAACAAAAGTGGGAGTATAGTAGAACTGGAAGTGATTTCAGAAACACAGACGATCACTGAAAATTTAATAGAACCTTAAGATTCAATTGGATTTGACATTCAATTAGCCACTCCGCAGATTTGGTGGGTAACCTCAAGCACCCGAGTGGTAATTTGGTCTTGTCAGAGACGGTGACAGGGAGGTTCTTGTTTACCCAGACTTGCCACTGCTGCTGTTCTAGACTATGAAACCCGGCAAGAGGATGAGTATAGCATCCTAAACTAGTTTTAGAAGTGCACGTGTATATGACTGTGCCAGAGGGTTGTTGTAGTCAGTGGGAGCAGCGGAAGCATTGTGGGCAAGTAGCTTATGTCTATTTATAGACTAAAGCAGGTATAGCGGAAATAGATCATCTATTTTTGATGTGACGGTCATAGGCTTTGACTTCATTAGAATAGGAGATGGATCTGGTAAGAAGGTAGTAGGGTGTGATGTCCTGGTATTTGGGATGACATAGACTTTATAGGAAGTGAAATTCCGATACTACGATCGGTTATACTGTGGTTGTCACACAGTTGTTTCTCCACATAGGACATGGATATAATATCAAGGTTTCTGGTTACTAGATCTATGGTTTTAGATCTAGATTTGGGAAGTGTCCCAATTTAGGTACTTGAAACTATTTTAAAGTGTTTTAGAATGGATGACTCCTGCCATGGTGGTGTACCTGCAGGTGATGGAGTCACCCTCTCTAAAGGTGTTTTACAGACTAAAGGGGAGAGGGACCTGCATGATTATCATATCACATGCTTAGGCAATTGAGTTAATCATAAAATGTCAAGTATCACACCAGATGTTGTTTTACACTAGCTGCAATAAACATATATTAATCCAATCCTGGAGAAATGTAAGGAAGCAGTTTATGAACATAAATGGATGTTCCAGAGATATAGTAACGCCAGCCTCCTTCGGGAGACGGTTATCATTTCAGGCTTCCAAGGTGACCTGGATGACAGAATGGCTGTCAGAGTTTTATTTTTCCCTCTTTTGAGGGACAGTATGTTGGACAGGTGGTCCAAGCGGATACTATGGAAGGCATGGCGTAGGATACAGATTAAATTCAGTAGATGATACAGTCTAAGAAGTTTGCAGGATTTGGAGTTCATTTGTGAACTGGGTCCTATCCAGACAAATTCTAAGACAATGTATTGCTCATTTCGGGAGATGGTTATTCTCCGTGAAGTTGAGATATAGAGAGATAAAGGTAGAAACACTGGAGAGGATCTACTCACTGAGGCTATTTCTCGAACACAATAGTTTCACAAACGAGCTTTGCGAAACTGCTTAGTAGAGAAGTTGGGTGTTCGGTATCATACGGGCTGTGAGTATGCGATACCGCAATAATTGGCCTTAAGTGCAAGTGGAAGATTGTTGGCTATAGTGCCCTCAAGGCAATTATCGTAGTCGCAGGCAGGTGATTATGATGATTGAGGGAAGACCTATACCGATAGAACAGTCTTACTCGATATGACAGTATGCTATCGGAATTGTTTTTATCATCACTGTTACATGTTGATAGAGCCTATATGATTCTTTCTTGACTACCAGCATTATGATGGTGATCATATACGTGGGAGCCGGTGGTTTATAAGCACATCCTTAAATGTCCCTAGTCGTGGGAGTTTCGAGACTGGGCATCGATACTCCAGAGTAGACTAGTGTATACTGATCGACACCCCGACAAGGGGCGGTGGCCAGGTCTCACAAGCCATTGGTGTTAATTTGTTCACCTAAGATAGTATACAGGTGCTCATTGCGTTATGAGTACGCTGGACGGACTCGCCGGGAATCAGCTAGTTGTATTATACCTATTGTCAGATAGCAGTTCCCTGGTGACATGCGTACAGGTTAGTCTGTCGACCTGAGATCGTCATTTGTCTCGTGTGAGTTCTTACTGTGCTTTGATTACTACCCTACCATGGCTCAAAGGATTCGTACAAACAGGTTTTAGTTGGGTACAGTCTTGAGCCAAATGGAGGCAGTGACCAGATCGTCGGGGATTCGCCTGTCCCGGTATTGGGGGTTGATGTCGCGCAATGCACGGGTGGCCATTACCAGAAATCCTTGGCTGAGATAGTCGAGAATTACTGATCTAGGATCCGTAGTTTCTCATGTAGTGATGGGTTTCATACCGACACGAATTATCGCGTTTTTAGGGGTCTGACTTTATCCACCTCCAGGACTCGATATGCAATACTCTTAGATGAACAGACCGGACTGTACGGATATTGTCACTGTCAGGCTCAGTAGGGGTTTGAATGAGTTTGCTCGTCGTCCTTCCTTTCGCTCAATACCTGGGTAGCCGTTACGTACAGTTAGTGTCGCTGACGTGCTTATGGTTAAACCCACTGCCAGCGTATTGACGAGTCTTTAGAGTCCCACACAGAGGGTTTTCACGGTTCAGGCGATATGGTGTAGAAAACGTATGTTGGTATATATAGGGGGCCGATTAAATATGTGTACAGGATGCACAGATTTAATCGGACGGTTGATAATACTAGCGGCTTATGATTAAGCCGGATTATTAAATTAGGTTTAGATTTAATAATTTATATATATGTATTTATATATATGTATTCTGTATTATTGTTCACTATTCATTTTCTCTCTTGGCTATTCGTATTTTTGTACGAATACGAGTATATGTATTTCGATACGTGTACCGGGAAGTATTCCGTATTTATACGGAATAGCTTCTAGAAGATGGCCACCTTATTATTGATTTTCTTTTTAGAAAATCAATCATGGAAATGTGGTGGAGGGTGAGTTGGCATGAGCATGGGTCATGGCATGTAGAGGGGTAGGGCATGCAATTGTTTATTGGAAAATTGATGGAGATATTTTTCATTTGCATGATTGGAAAAAGAGAGGGGGCTGCCATCTCACTTGTGGGCTTGCTCATTTCTTTTCTCCACTTGATTACTTTACTTGCTCCCTTCACTCATTCATTCTCACTTAGAGAAAATACTTAGCCCATTTCTTTAGTTTCTTATGCCACATGTTTCCTCACCTCCTTCATCTTCTTGAGTTGCTCTTTTGAGCATTGTGATGAGAGGAAAATTATAGTGACACATTCTTACACCTCCACTCTCCATTGCTAGCAACCTTGGAGCGTCGATTGCCTCGCTTGGCGAGGCTGAAGCTTGTGCCGTTTCCCTCAGGTGGATCATCATAGATGGAGGAAGACTGGAAACCAAACTCGATCCGCAACCACTAGGAGTTTGGGATGAATGTTGAAGACAGAAGGACACGGATCAACTCGGTATAACCATTCCTAACTCTTTATATTGCTTGCTAGTATAGGGTTTAGGGTAGATCCGGGCATCGGGTAATGGTAGCGCCAGTTTAGAAAATTTTTGTTCCGCATTTGGCCACGGTTTGATGGCCGGGGCGCTGCCGTAACCCAACAAGATCGTCATCGGATAATAACCCTGGGGCCCTCACTATCGAGGCGTCCCAAGAAGTTCAACCTTTGCTCCCTTTTCCGGGGAGGGAAGGCCGACCCCCACTGCCGGATGTAGCCATAGCTCAGCTGATGGAGCTGAGCCGATGACTCAACGAGGCTTTTGCAAGCCAAATAATCGCTGGGCCTTCTTCGACCCCTCAGGAAAATCCCGCCCCAGCTTAGGAGGTAGAGCGTACCGACCCTGAACCACCTCATCAGGCCACGCCGGAATCAGGAAGCTCAGTGTCCGCTCGAGAAGCAATGATGTACAGAAATATCCTTCCTCCATCTCTCCAAGGGGCTCAGCCTGGAGGCGAGCCCTAACAACGACTTGATAAGGGCAAAAGGAGGGCGAAGGAAGCCGAATCCTCAAACGAGGACGAGTTTTGACAGCGACTTGATACGGGCAGAAGGAGGTCAAAGGAGACCGACTTTTCAAGCAGTGATGAATCCGACAGTGACTATCACCCCAGCCAGAGTAGCACGGTTCGAGAGCATAAAATCATTCTGCCTCCCAAACCTTTAGAAACGACGTTCGTTTAGACGACCTATTCCGAACGATCCAGGCCCTAGAGAATAAAGACAGTGATTACGACGACCAGAAGACAGGAGGAGAACATTCGCTCAACACATAATCGACAAGCCGATCTTACCTAAGCTCAAAGTTTCATCCCTCGACAAGTTTGACAAGACGTGAGACTTGACCGATCATCTCCGAACATTCAGGGCAGCGATAGCCTTAGTGTAATCCTTCGATCCCACCCTCTGCAAGGTCTTCTCCACCACTTTGCGTAAGGGAGCCACTTTGTGTCTCCAAAAATGTCCTCGTCATTCGATCTCAAGCTTCCATGAGCTAGCCGCAACATTTCGAAGTTAGTTCTCAGGGAACGAGCCCTGTAAGAAGTAGGTTCAATACACCCTGACGATTTGACAGGGGTGATGGAGCCATTGAAAACTTTTGTCCCACGCTTCTTCAGTGAAATCAATGATGCGGAGGATCTCGATCGATCAGAATATCCCTATATGCTAATAGCCTTCCAAATGGAATTGGTGAAGTGCTCCTTGCTCTCGTCACTGGCCAAAAAGCTAGCTACCACCCTGGCTGAGCTGAAGAGGCACACGAAGAAATACATAAGAAATGAGGAGGTCATGCGGGTCTCGCAGGAAGGAGATAAGAGACGCGGCGACCTCGAAGATTTCCGATAGAGGGAGGAACCCCTGTGAGCCCAGAGAGATAAGGGATTTCGACGACGACCCAGGGTAAATTGGGCACCTGTGCTAGCACACATAGTATATACACCATTAACCATGTCCCAAAGTGAGGTCCTTACTTTCCTCAAATAGCAAGATTACTACCAATCTTCGGAAAAGCAAAAAGAGCCGAAGAACCCGAGGGCGACGCATCTGTACTATCGTTATCATGATCAATATGGCCATACCACAGAGAGTTGCAACCATCTAAAGAAAGAGATTGAAGGCCTCATCCAAAGGGGCACTTTGTGCGTTTTGTCGACTCCCCAACGGGTCGAGGAAATCGCGGGAACCGCCTTCCTCTATGCTGGGAGGACAAGCAATGAGCGGACCGGGGGGACCCAGGGGTGAGAACCAAAGCAAGAGATCACGGTGAACGTGATGGGAGAGGCCGACCATCCCAAGGTGTGATCACCATGATAGCGGGGGGAATATCATCAAGAGGGCATCGAGTCAAAGATAGGAAAGATTACACAGCCAGCATCCATCAATTCACGGAGGCCCCTCCCATCAGATCTTAGATAGAAGAGCCAATAAATTTTGACGGGCTCGATGTGCGCGAAGTTAGGTATCCTCACGACGACCCTCTTGTCATAACCGCGAGGATACATAGTTTCGACATCAGGAGAATACTGGTGGACACAATCGTCTTGGCTAACATTATGACCCGACAGTGTTTTGATAAGATGGGATTGAGAGTCAACCAAATGAGAAATTTTTCGAGGCCCTTAGTCAGTTTCACCGGACACTCCACTGCTGCTCTGGGCATAGTCGCCCTCGAGGTCGCCTTGGGAATGACCCCACGAAGAGTGACCGTCGAGGTCGAATTCATGGTAGCGGAAGTGCTTTCTGTTTATAATGTGATCATGGGGAGAAGGTCTCTGAACATGATCCAGTTGATTGTTTCTACTCACCATTTGAAAATGAAGTTCTCGACACCTGTGGGAGTAGGAGAAGTAAAAGGAGATCAGGCAGCCGCTCGGAACTGTTATGTCTCACAATTGAGGCCTGAAAATAGAGAGGATGAGAACCTCCATGTTGACGATCTAGGCACCAGAAACAGAGCTTATAAGGAATGGGTAACTCCAGTGAAAGAGTCAGAGAAAGTCATGGCCATAGAGGAAGAGGTCTGAAAATTGGCTAAGGCCGGTCTCGTTAGGGAACGATAGCATACGTCTTGCCCAATGAACCCCGTCCCGGTGGAAAAGTCAAATGGGAAGTGGAAAATGTGCATTGGTCTTACGGAGCTGAATAAGTCTTTCCTTAAAGACACATTCTCATTCCCCACGATTGACCGTCCGATCGACAAATCCTCAGGGTACGAGATGTTAAGCTTCAAGGACACCCATTTAGGCTGTACCCGGATCTGGAGGCATGAGGATGATGAAAAGGAGGCCGTGTACTTTATGAAACATAGCTGGTATCATTGTCGAGTTATGCCCTTCGACCTAGAGGATGTGAGGTTGCGCACTTGCTTCTAGAGCCACACAATTACTGCGATATCGGACAAGCCTCTCATGACTTTGATGGAAATACCCGAGTCCTCGAGACGCCTTTTTAGGTGGGCAGTCGAGCTAAGCAAATTAGTTCTCGCTTACAAGTCTATGAATAGCCTTAAGGCGCAAGCCCCCACCGATTTTATGGTCAAATGCACGATCCCGGACCCGGAGTTGGTCCAGGTAGCAGAAACTGCTGATGAACAACCACCTGTATGGGGATTGTGGATCGACGGATCTATGTGTGAAGTGGACGATGGTGCTAGGATCTTTATTGTGGCCCCTAGCCGTATCCTTGACGGCAAGCATTACCAATAGCCAAGCTCTCCCTTAAGATAAGATTTGTATTTTCGTATTTCATTCCCAATTTTAGTTCATTATGTACACTCTGTGAAAGCCAAGTGAAACGAAATACCCATCATAGCAAGTCAGCTCACCGGAGGCACTCATTTAATGAAAATGAATTACATGATTAGAGCACTATATAATAGCTCTATGGCCTATCTACTCAGGAAAGCTAATTTCTAATACAAGATAGAGTAATTGTTCGCTAAAATATACCCTTTATTAAGTGATGCAAGTACAAAATATTGGAAAGCAAGAAGCCCGAGCAACATTCGGCATACCTTCAAGACTTGCGAGCCTATCCTAGGTAGCAAAGCGAAAAAGTGGTATGCCCGTGCCACACTCGGCATACCTTCAAGACTTGCGAGCCTATCTTAGGTAGCAAGGGGAAAAGGCGGTAAACCCGAGCCACGCTCGGCATAGCTTTAAGACTTGCGAGCCTATCTTAGGTAGAAAAGGAAAAAGTGGTAAGCCTGATCCAACCTCGGTATAGCTTCAAGACTTATAAGCCTATCCTAGATAGCAAGAGGAAAAAGCGGTAAGCCTAAGCCACGCTCGGCATAGCTTCAAAACTTGTGAGCCTATCCTAGGTAGCAAGGGAAAAAGCAGTATGCCAGAGCCACGCTCAGCATAGCTTCAAGACTTGCAAGCCTATCTTAGGTAGAAAGGGAGAAAAAGCGATAAGCCTGAGCTATGCCCGGCATAGCTTCAAGACTTTCTAGCTTAACCTAAGGCTAGAAAGGGACAAGTTTCTAAGACCAAGCCGCACTCGGCCCGGGGGCTGACACCGGTGAAGACCTAAAAGACTTGCTAACCTAGGCTAAGGCAAGCAAGGGAGAAGTTTCCAAGTCTGAGCCATGCTCGAACTAGGGACAGACCCTGGGGAGACCTAGAAACCAATTAACATAGTGTCCAAAGCCAGAAGTATTCGTAAGCTTAAAACTGAAAGCTATCTGAGCAGACAGAGCAATTATCATATAATAATATTAAAACGAAAGAATAATATCAAGACAAGAATAAAACATTTATTTCAGTTCAACAAAGTTGTTACAAACATTTATTTCAGTTTAACCAAGTACTTGCAACAAGTTTACATCAATTAAAACTTAAAGACAAAAAGGAAATTTTGAAGGTCGATTAGTTTGGCCCGCTACAAAACTGTTAGAGTCCCTAATTGGTTTTCTTCCTTTATATGTTTCTACATCTTATCTTCCATACTTAGGCTAGTTGGTTTTCTTCCTTCCCTACCTTTCAGTACCAGCCAAAGATTTGGAAGAAGATTATCCAACAAACGTAACTGGTGTACACTCATAATATAAGGAACTCTCAACTTGAGAGAAGGTAAAGGGAAGAGACAATAGAATTATACAATTAAAATTTTCCAAAACCTGTGACCATTCTCGGACTGAAATAAATTTCTTCGAGTTCGTATGTAACTATACGAGATGACCTTTCCAAGCAATATGAATTTTTATAGTGATATGAAGTGTTCTAGAGAAGCGAAAGGGAAAATAGGAGTAGCATGGAGATATACGATTTTGTCGTAAATCATGACATTCCAAAGCTAGATGGTAAAAAAGTTCAGTTAACTTGGTTTATGAGTTTTAGTTTAAGGTCAGTCATGGTCGCAAACCAAAGAGAGAAAAGAAACACTCAGCGTACGCTCTATCAAGATTAGATTGGTTTATTAATTTATTTAATCAGGATGGCTCCCACTGTTTCCTCGAATTCTCCTTCAAACCCTAAAAAGAGAACTAGTCGGGATCATATAGACCTTACAAGTTCGCTAACCGTTCGGCTAGGCTAGTGTCGGTAATCCGAGGGAGTTCTTCTGTGCTTTCGCACGGATTAATAACCCTGTTTCCGTATAGACATAACCCCGTTAACACTTTCTAGACACCTACCGGGTTAGCTAGTTGCTAAGTGAAAATCTTCCGGGAGTAATACCTACTCATCAGTGGGAATCGGGACCCAACTATCATTGTGTGATAACCTTGACGGAAACCGACCAAAGTCACTACACTCTAGAAGGTATGCGCATACTTGATAAGTTTCCCTTATATTTGAAACTCTCGATATGGTTTTTGCCCTAAGAGGCTTATAACCTTGACTAGGTCAACAAATTATAAGTCACAAGTCAAGTTCAACCAATCATTATCTTGATTACCCTAAATCCACCCGCACGAGCCCTTGACTAGGTCAATAAGGTAGTATGACTGTCCTAGTCATTCCACATATCTATGCAACAGTAAAGCACTACATAGCTGCCGAACACTACGTCTCGGCAGAGAACGACATATGTAGCATGAATACTGAGCAATACTAATATGAAATGACAGAGGGCTACGACTGGTTTGGGCGAAAAACTTTTAACGTAATGAACTTGATATCGTTGAAGGAACTCGAATGGCTTTGAAAAGGAGTGGTTTTGGCTCTGCTTTTAAAACAAGTGGTTTTGAAGAAAATCGAGTGGTTTATAGTAACATAAACTTTTTCTTAAGATCTAACTCCCATAAAGGGATCAAAGCTCTTTCCTCATCGAATGAGGTGTGGGATATTCCTAACCGAATTCATGTATGTAAAGCAAAAGAATACGGCTATAAATTCTTTGAAAATTTGGTTCCCGCAACATCATTTTGGGTTTATTTCTTTACATTAAACATATAATGCAGTCCCATCATTTAAGTTTCTAGTCACACCAAAAAACAACCAAAATAGCATGCTTTTACATGCCATCCGCATTCGCCATGGGGCCTTGGGTCTTCATCGTAATGTTACTTAACTTACGGCAGGGCGGAGGTAGAGCTAGCGCGGATGCAAAACATATAAAAGCATTTAATATATATATATATATAATCACAGGCATGCAATAAACAATATGTAATAGCGGATAAACTAGAATCCCCGCGTTTCATTTGAGCCGCAAATAAAACGCGACATACCCCGGTCGTGTGGATAGCCCATACAAAAACAAACCAAGACGCCTACGAGCACGGCAAGCTACCCACTAACCCTAGAAATAGGGCAACCCAGCCTCAATATCATGAGAGGCCACCCGACGCTTTCTAGAATCCGGTAACTTGAGCACTCTTCCTTGGGTCTATATTAGAACCCCTACAAGTACGGCGAGCAACCCGCCAATTCTAGAGCGAGGCGGCCCTGTCTCAACTTCATGAGATGGCTACCTACTTGTTAGTTATATATATGCCCTAAAGGCTATTACTGTACATGCGATGTATATTGTAGTGGATGCTTGGAAATATATAGGGAGGACTTTCTTGCTCGACAAGATAGTATGCTATCTGGTTGCAATTTATCTTAACATGTACACTTATTGTCTCTCTAATACATGTTGATAAAGCCCTTAAGATTAGTACTTGACTACCAGGATTATGATGCAGATCATACTAGTAAGGACATAGGTAGTCGGTAAGTACATTCTTCAAATATTCCTAGTCGTGGGAGTATAGAGACAGGGCATCGATACTCCAGAGTAGACTAGCGTATACGCTTCTCGATCCATGTGATGGGCGATAGATGATCCCATATCCATTGGTGTTTGACATCAGAGAAGGTATACGGGTGCTCAGTGGAGACTGGGTACACTGAGCGGACTCACCGAGAACTCCTAGATGGTATTATACCTATCGTCGGATAGCAGTTCTCTGGTGACACTGGTACAGGTTAGTCTGTAGACCCGAAATCGTCATAGAGTCTTGTGTGATTCCTATTGTGCTTTGATTTCAACAATACCACGTTCAAGAGATCGTGCAAAAATGTGGTTTTGGGGTACAGTCCTGAGTCACCTGTAGGCAATGAGCGATAGGAGGGGTTTTGTCTCTCCCGGTATTGGGAGTTGATGTTGCGCTATGTTCGATTGGCCATAACAGGAAATCCCTGGCTAGGGTTGCTGAGATTTACCGATAAGTGTTATAGTAGTTTCTCGAACCGTTATGGACCTTGTATCAGCATAACTTATCAGGCTATTGGGGTCTGACGTTATACCACCCCAGGCTGTGATATGCGACATATCAGACGAAGAGACCAGACTGTACGGTAGTGTTACTGAGTGGATTCGTAGGAGTACGAGTAGGCTTTCTTGTTGATCTTCTGATCGCTCAATACCCGGGTGGCCATTACGTTTAGCAGACTGCTTGCGGCTTATGGGTGTTTGATATGATCATCACCTACTGCCGGCGAATTGACGAGTCTTTAGAGTCCTACACAGAGCTTTCCTGGCTCAAGCGAAACGGAGTAGGAGCACATATATGATATGTGTGGGGCCGAGATTAATGCGTGTATGTGATACCGCATTCCATTCTCGCGATCTGTGACATGATTGGTTATATGTGATATAGCCGGGTTATCGGATCAAGTGTTAATTCGATAAGATGTTACATTTGATATTAGTCGGTTATATATGATATAGCCGGATTATTAAATCAAGTGTTGATTTGATAATTTAATGTATAATTATATATTTGATATATTACATTACATTAACTAGTATTAGCTCACTTAAGATTTCTTTTCTCACATTTGATACACTTTACATATATGTGATATATGTATTGTTTTCTATTTGCACACAAAATATATATGTGATATATATTGTTGTCTCATGCTAGGTTACACTTGCAACATGAATGTATGAGACTTATACCATGCTAAGGTTAATGCTAGGGTTTGATATTTATCACTTAAGTTATCACAAAATAGTGAAGACTTAGTCAATGTTTCAAGCTTGGATGAAACTTGTAGAACATTGACCAAATCCACTTTTTTGTCATTCCTTAAGATATTTGTTAACCCAACCTTAACCCTTGACCTTGATTTATTCTCTACATGAGTTAGGCATGATACTTACTCACCCATGGTTGCAATTCTAACCTCACTCTCTCATGAGTTTCATTTCTTCTTCTTCTTCAACAAAAGAAAAAGCTTGCTAGGTTTTTTCCAAGTGAAGAATTAGTGTGAGAAAAATAAAACTAAAGTGAGCCCACTTCCTACTTCATCATCCTCTACTACTTGCCATTTAGTTTAGGGTGTTTGCTTCACTAATCTCACCATTAGTGAAGAGACAGCTTGGGTTAGTGTCTCCTCGACGTAGATCATCTTCGGCCTCGAAGACTTCGATGCAAGCTTGTTCGTTTCTTCATGGGAGCCTCTCTAGAGTCCAGGAGCTTATGATCGCAGCGAAGGGACTACTACACGGAGCTATTGAAGTGAAAGACCGGTCTACAAAGGTTGTATTCCTTGTTCACTTTAGATGTAAAGTGTTTACATTGTGTTTCGTCGGGTTTTCTAGTAGCGATTCTAGGGTTAGGGTTTACTAGAATAGCAAATTTTTAAAATTGGTATGGACGATGCCTCCCGAAAACTTGCTGCCATGCTAGGAAACCCTACAGTGTTATCAGAGTCATGCTAGAAAATTAGACGATGTTTGCTAGGATTACGAAACCGAAACTACTCCGAAATACCCGATATAAAATCTAGTTTCTGTCGAATTTTTAAAGGTGTCTAAAATTTTTTTAAACAACTGCAGAATGTTGTATGAGGTATAACATGAACACCATGAAAATTTGAGGGGGTTTTGTGCAAAAGTCGCCAGCCACATAGGGCTAAAATTCAGTGTGCTCGGGTTATTTGTGGAGTTTTGGCTTCAAATTTTCAGGGTGTTCCAGTCTCTGGGTTTTAGGGTTTCAGGTGTTGTTTGTTTTTGCTAAATTTTCATGTGATGTTAACTTTCTGCAAAAGCAACTCGGAGTGTTTCGTAATTGTAATTCTAACATGTATTTGGGTTATTTAGACGATATTAAAAAGTTCGAACGGATATCAATAACCCAATTTTTCCCCCGCTGGAAATTTTTTCAAGAGTTGGATTTTTTCCGAGTTTAAAAATTTCAGAAAATCTTGCAAGCGATTCTGTGGACTCTCTAGAAGAAAGAAACCCTAACTCGATTATGTGACCGTCAGAACCGTCACCAAAGCCTAGGGTTTTTAGTAGTTCAGCGATGCCACATGTGAGGCATTGGTTGACCCTTCTACGGCTGGTTCATAGGAGCTGTGGCAGTTTCTGGGTAATTTTTGAACTCCGCTCAAGTGTTGAGCTTCACGGGAAATTTTAGGTGTTTGTTTATTCGATCGAAAAGTTTAACTTCGTCTAGCTATCTGTGATTGTGATACAATATTTGGAATCCATAAAAGTAGTTATGAGATAACTAGTTTGAATTTTATAAATTTAGCAGTTTAGTCTCATTTGATCGATTGCCACGGAATTTTGATGTGGATCAAAAGTCCGTTGCAATCACGTAGTGTACGCGGATACTCGCCGTGTAACCTTACTAGAAAACCACGCCCCATAGCCCCGACCAAGTGACTATAGGAGAACCTCGTCGCCAAAAGCATCCGTTCGGGTGCTCACGGCTGCGGTGTTCTGCCTTAGTGCACTTCGTCGACGGCACCGGGGGTGCGGCCGTCTACTAAAGTTTCCGACAAGCATTCGATCAGGTTATCGGGAATCTTGTTGAATTACCCGACAGGTTATTGGAAAGTGTTTTCACTATCGAGACTAAAATGCGGGGTTTATAATCGTTAGGTATGTGATGTCTAAGGAATTCATTTGGTTGGGCATGAAATCCAAAGTATGTGATACAATGGGTTTATGATGTCAAAGGTGGTTGCGGATTCCAACTGTTGTAGTTTTTCACTTTCTTTTCTGCGACCGTAAGTGTAATATGTGGTGTATCTCCGGTTTCGGTGCTATATGTCAACGACAACTGGGATACGCATATTTACTTACGTTGATGACATATGATGTTATGTGTTGCTGTGATATGTTATATTGGATCGTCGTGTTTTGAATAGCCGGGGGTTTTATGTGAGATAAGGGTTTTTATTTTCATTCATGTAAAATTCATTGTATGTAATATTCTTTTATTGGGGCACTTTCGGGTTGAGGATGATGTCACCATTGATGTATATTATTTACTTTTCCGCATTAGGATAGACCCAAGGCGGGGAGCACAAGTAACCAGGTTCTAGGGTCCAGTGGGAGACCACCTCGAGGAGTCGAGACCGGGTCTCCTAACTCTAGAATTGGTAGGGTTTCTTGCCGCTCTCGTAGGGGTCTAGAGATGTGGGTTTGGCTATTCATCACGACCGTGGAATCCGCGTTTTTACTGGCTTAAATAAAACATGGAATTCCTAGTATATCTAATATTCCATATGTGATTCTGCTGCTGCTGATATTCTGTAATGTGATCACTTGATATGTTCTGAGTCGAATGCCTATATTATATATATATATGAGATATAATAAATATTGTTGCTTTCGTTTCTAATTTGATACTTGGGAAGCATAATTTGATGGGAATTCATTAATGAGATTAATGAAATAAAAGAAACCTAAAAGATGTTGTAGAAACTTGTTTTAAAAACTGGTAGCTCTAGTTCTTGTTTTGCATGGCAGTCTTGTGGAATATCCAGCACCTTATTCGATAAGGAAAGAGCCAAGATCGCTTCACCGGGAGTGACCACTTTAGCGAAACTAGCAGATACTACAACCCACTCGGTTTGTCTTTTGATTGCTTCTATAGTTTTTGCTTTGCATAGTGGTATTTGTGAAATATACTGCACCTCATTCGATGAGGAATGAGCCGAGATCCCTTCACCGGGAGTGACCTCTTTAGCGAAACTAGTAAAAGCCTCAAAAACACTCCTTTCAAAATCACTCAATTCTACGACGATATCAAGTTCATTACGCAAAAGGTTTTCTTAAAAACCTGTCGTAACCGTCCGTCATTTTCGGAAGTAGAGTACTTAGTATTCGTGCTACGTTTGTTGACCATAGTTAAGGCGTAGTGTGCAGTAGCTAAATGATGTCTTCCTACACAGCATATGATGCGATTAATTAGGACAGTCATATGACTTTGTTGACCATAGTTAAGGGTCATGTGGGTGGGTCTAATTAATCAGGAAATGACGGGTAGAACTTGACTAGAGCTTATGATTTGTTGACCATAGTTAAGGTCATAAGTCACTAGGGATAAAATATTATCGGGAATTTCAAGTGTTGAAATTTTTAATGAGATTACATACCTTCTATGAGATAGTTGGATCCCGATACCCACTGCGAGTAAGAGTTACTTCTGGGAGAGTTTTACACATTACAATTAGCCGATCAAGTAGGTGTCTAGAAAGGTGTTAACGGGGTTACACCCCTAGGAAAACAAGGTTTATTTTAATTAGGTCCGTGCAAAAGCATGGGGATCCTCCCTCAAAGTACCGACACTGGCCTGGCCAAAAGATTGGCGAACTTGTAGGGTGTAATTAATCCCGGCTAGTCTTACCTTTTCGGGTTTGAAGGTAGATTTGTCTAAAACAGTGGGAGCCATCCTGATTAGATAAAATAAATAACCAATCTAATCCTGCAAGAGCGCACGCAAAGTGTTTTCTTCTCTCTCTCTCCTGGTAGCGACCATGTCACGCCTTAATCAAGATAATAATATGGATGCATTGACCGAACCTACTTATTATACTGAGCTAGGGAACGTTGGTTACACTCCAACTTATAATTGTTATAAGTCTTTGCAGGAAATATGGGAATATCCGGATTCCCATGCCACCCAATCGAGGACTAAGCATGTTGATGTATATTCTTCAGGTGTGTTCATTACCGAGAACTGTTTCTCAGTATCCTCTACGTCCTAGGTATATGATATCGGATCAGGATCCCGCATATGTAATATGCTACATGGGCTACAGAAAGGTAGAGAACTGAAAATGGTGATATGTCTCTAAGTGTTAGAGAATGGTGCAATTGTTGCAGCCAAGTCAGTTGGCAGATATCACCTTGTATTAGATGCATTGATTCTGAACAAATGTTATTACATATCGAACCTGATATACAACATTACATCGGTTTCTTTAATGAGTTAAAGAAAGATATAATTCTGTATTGGAGGATAATGTTTTGAACATTTTCCTGAATCAAGAGTTGATTCGATTAGGCACGTTAGATAATAGCTTATACGTTCTAAATCAAACCACAGATCAAAGTATGTAGAACACATATAAGAGGAGTAGTTCAGAAATGAACGAATTCTTCTTGTGGCATTGTAGACTAGGTCATATCAATTCGACACGACCAGCTAAGTTACATAAGGATGAATATGAGAATCTGTTCGAATTTTCATCTTATGCTACTTGCCAGTCTTGTCTCAAAGGTAATATGACCAATACTCCGTTTACTGGAAACAGAGAAAGAGTTAGTGAACTCTTGGGACGCATACATGCTGATGTATACGGTCCTATGTCTACAAATGCCAAGGTTGGTTCTTGGTACTTCATTACATTCATCGACTATCTCTCAAGATTCGGACATGTGTTCCTGTTGAAACATGAGTCTGAAACTTTTGAGAAATTCAAGGAATATAACCTTGAAGTTGAGAACCATACGGGTGGAAGTATTAAAGTCCTTCGATGTGATCAAAGAGGAGAATACTTGGGCATGGAGTTCCTGGATTATTTAAAGGAGAATGAGATTCTCTCTCAGCTTTCTCCTTTGAGTACACCACATCATAACGGTGTATCGGGCGGAGGTATCGCACCCTATGAGATATGGCACGCTCTATGATGAGTATTGCTGAGTTACCTATTTCCTTTTAGGGGTTATGCACTTGAGAAGCTGCATACCTATTGAATGGGGTTTCATCCAAATCAGTGCCTACCACTCCATATGAGATATGGATTGGGAAGAGACCATATCTTAAACGAGTTAAGATATGGGGTTGTCCGGCCTGTGTTGAAAGGCAGAATCCGGACAAGTTCGAGGCAAGATCAGTTTTGTATAAGATTTTAGGATATCCCAAACATTTGTGAGAGAATATCTTTGTTTCCTCCAATCAGAGCAAAGCTCTGTTTGAATTTCAAAATTCAAAAATTGAAGCAACGCTTCAGATTCCTTGCGCTGCGCGCTGTGCGCCACATGTCAAAAGCAGACACGCCAGCGCAAGGAGCGCTGCGTCCAAGGCAGCGCACCCCCAATTAGAGCAAGGCTCTGTTTTAAAATAAATAAAGTAATGCTTCAGATCACTTGCGCTCTGCGCTGCGCGCCACGTGTCAAACAGTGGCGTGCTAGCGCAGTTGCGCTGCGCTCTGCGCTTTGCGCCACGTGTCAAACACAGGCGCGCTAGCGCAGTTGCGCTGCGCTGTGAGCTGCGCGACACGTGTCAAGCGCAGGCGCGCTAGCGCCAATTGCGCCAGCACTGGAATTTAAATAATAAATTATTTAATTAATCAGAATTAAAATTCTAGAAAGATCATTCCAATCTTATTAAAATAAGAAGATTATTTTCTGTAAAACAGAAGTCTTAGGATCAAAGATCCAACGGTGGGGAAACATCTCCAGATCAATCAGAGAAAGATCTTTGTAACTAACTTAACAAATCAATTGGCCCTATATAAAGGCCCCTAGACTCCAAGTCTCACATATACAGAGATACAAAAAAGAGAGAACCCTCTGAAAAATTTGAAAGGCAAGCCTTTGAAGAAAGAAGATCATCATCTTCATCTTTGAAGGTAAAGAATTTGATTCTTGAAGAACAGAGATGAAAATACCTCATTAAAAAAGAAGAATTCTCTTCTAAAAAGATCAAAGATCTAAGAACAAGATCAAGATCTTCAATAAAAAAGAAAAAAAAATCAAAAAGATCTAATTATAAAAGATTAAAAAGAAGTAATTTACTTCATTCTTAGATCTTTTGATCTATATAAAGGCACAGCCTATTGATGAACCATTGGTTCTTGAATCTTGAGGTAGAACCTCTTTTGAGAAAACAAAGAACCTGTTTCTTTGATCTTAATTGGATCAAGATGCGCTCTGCGCTATTGTACAGTGTCTTGCACTCTTGAAATGCGCCTTTGCGCTTATTAGATTGGCGCACTACGCCAGAGCGTGCCACGTGTCAACCACAGAAGCAATCTGCGCTTTGCGCTTCTAAAACAGCGCACTGCGCTCTTGGATTGGCGCACTGCTCCAGGGCGCGCCACGTGTCAGCAGCGCACTAGCGCAGCACACTGGCGCAGCGCATTGCGCTAACAGACTTGCGCTTAGCAGAGCGTGACACGTGTCACCTCCACATGCGCTAGCGCCTTGCGCTCTTTAATTGGCGCAAAGCGCTTGACAAGCCACGTGGCGCACTGTCAGACCACTAAATGCTATGCATTATTTAAAAGGGCAGAGCCCAAGTAAAGGTCTAACAGACCAAATATAAATGTTATGCATTTGACTACAGAGCCTAATGCTATGCATTATAAAAGGGCAGAGCCCAACTAAAAGCCTAATAGGCAGAACATGAATAAAATGTTGAATATTTTCAACTGGACTTAGCCCAATTTTGGCCATAATTCCTCAATTTAAATTGAACTGAGTCCAACTGCTCTTCCAATCAATTTACACCCGGTTCGAGGGTACATCTCTTTACTCCTCTGGTATCTGTCGTTGTAATCCCTCATCGTCGTCAGAGAGGTGACGGGTCCCGACAACCACACACTGCTACGGACTGTGGAGTCCTTAAACTCACAGACTATGATGTCTTTAACCTCGACCGTAATATCTTAAAACTAATACCGGACTATGATGTCCTTAACCATGACCGTGATGTCTTAAAACTAATATCGGACTGTGAGGTCCTTAAGCTCATGGACTATGACGTCCTTAACCTTGACCGCAATGTCTTAAAACTAACATTGGACCGCAATGTCCGTAAACTAACTATCGACCGCAATGTCCCTAAACTAAACAATAGAGCCCCCAATTGCTCTCTTGTCGGATCTAAACGATCCCGTTAAGTCGATCTTAGTCTAAAATTAGACTAACGTGTCCTTAACGAACGTTTAAGTTGATCTTAGCCTCAAATAAGGCTAACGTATCCTTAAACACACACCCCCAAACCCAAATCTAAGAAAGATATGGATTTGGACTAATCCACGTCCTACGGGCGACAACACAAATTAGTCTCCGTATACAATCCACGGGCAACCGAACACAAAACAAACACACACGTCACGAAGTGACCAAATGGAGAAGGAGAAAGTGGTTACCGCGATGCGGTAGCGTAATTAACTGCGGGGGCTTGCGCCTGCAGGGAAGAGCGTCCCCACAATCAAAAACCCCTTAAGCGAGGGGGAATCTGACGAAGTCTGCTACATCGGACGCATCCGTTTAAACCTTCGATACACGGTGCCATAAATCAACTTGGCATCTTCGGAGAGGTGGACGGATAGCACCAATTAGCATCTGCCCCGAATTTCATGCAAGACGGACCTGCGCGGTCGCGTCTCCGTGATCCGGCGGTGAATAGATTCTGGTACGCCCGGTGGGACCTTTTCCTCTTTCCACTCCACACTTCGTGTGTCGTTTTCGCGAACGAATCACGGTTTGTTAATGGTTGCCCTTGGGTTTCAAGTTACTAAGATTTGGTCTCTTGCTTGGTGCAGAAAGCAAAACAACAATGGCATTCACCTGCTCGAAGTGCTCCAACTGTAGCTGCAACCCACGCTCCGCCTCAACTAGGGGCATAACCTACGGGCATCAAGCGGCATCACTGTTCACGATGTCGATAGAACAGGTCACCCAAGCTACTACTGGATTGTTTTTCGGGACCATGCTCCCGCCAATGAGCTTCGCTGCTCCCATGCCCGTACCAGAAGCTCCTAAGAAGTTGGTCTTCGATCGGCTTATAGCTACTGCGGCCCCTCTCAGCGGGTCATCCAACACCAGTGCCCCGGCCTTCTCCAGATTGGGCCAAAATTCTTGCGGGCCCATGATGAAGCCTGCAGTCCCAGAGAAGGTTATTCTGAAGAGAGTAACCAAACCTGATCCTGAAGTCGTCAAGGCGGCTTCTCCTGCCAAGGGGTCGGTCTTTACAAGACTGACCGTCCTAACTCCCACTCCCGCTCCGGCTACTCAAAGGACATCAGTCTTTAATAGGATGACATCGGCAACAGCCCCTCCCTTGAACAGGGGCAAGAGAAGGCCATCCCCATCACCGAGCCAACTCCATTAGCTCGACATGCTCGACGTCGCCACTGGCGCCGAGTGAGGAAGTCAGGAGGCAACTCTCCTTCTGGGCTAACTCCACCAGCCCCGACGGCGAAAATTAATGTTGTTGTTCCAACCGGAAACAGCTTTGAGCTGTTGAATAAGGTGCGTAGGAATTCTCCTACCGCCGTACTGAAAAGGTCCCCTCCTCCACTGGAGAAGGCTGCGGAAGCAAAGCCAGAACGGTCCCCGCAGCGGCTGTCCTCCAAGATCTACAAAGTCTGGCGGCAGGCCCGAGACTCGGTGATCGATCCAAATTTCTCCCGCCAGCACAAGAAGTTGAAGGTCCAACAGGAAGTAAGCCATCCTGCCAAGCCACGGAAAGCTATCTGGGTGCCCACCTTGACGGCCCCTTTAACTTCAACCACCCATAAAAAGAGGAGGCTGGAGAAGATCCCCATGCCTGCAACAAATGCTAAAGGCACTGAGCCCAAACGCCCTAAGATTGGGGGCATAATGGTCCATACCGTTTACATAGCATTTGGGAAGGAAGATAGTCGCGCTTCTACGGGCCACCGACCACTTACCCGATCCATTACAAGAGCCCAGGAACAACAGCAGCAGAAGCTCCAGGAGATGCTGACTGCAATGGCCGCGCTCACCGGACCAAAAGAAAGCCCGGAGGCGTCATCGGAGCAGTGTCGCGAACACGAAACTGATGCTGAATTCCTTCATAGAATGCTTGAAAAGAAGGACAAGGAGGCTGCGGAGCAAGCAGCCAATATAAAGCAAATGGCTCTTCTGTTCCAGGACATGGTCGGGATGATGATACAGCCGGATCCTCCAGCCGAAGATCCTCCGATTATCCTCGAAGACGACAGAGGAGAAACGTCAAATCCACCTCTGGCTCTTTCAACAGCCAAAGAGGAAACAATCTCCAAGGCCGCCCTAGATGACTATATTGCTCAGCAAATAAGAGTTCACCAGGCAAATGAGGAAGCCGGCCAAGTTGTCAAAACGGGGAGACCATATCCGGACTGGTATGATCAGATAAAATACCCGCCGGGCTACACGATCCCGAAATTCCATGTCTACAAGGGGACAGGCAATCCCCATCAACATGTCGCCCAGTTCAGGGCTCTTTGTGGCAACACTGGCGGCGATGATAAGCTCTTGCTTCGCCAATTCGTCGGCAGCTTATCCGAGCATCCAAATGACTCCGTCAAAACTTTTGCAGAGATGGAGTTGCTATTCACTCAGCGATTCACGAGCGCCAGTGAACGCACCCCTATAACGGCATTGATCAATGCAAGGGTGAAACCAGGCGAAACTTGGGTTCAATACGCAATCCGATGGCGGAACCTGTGGTCGAAGTGCGAACAGCGCATCGAAGAAGCACCAGCGGTGGGCATGTTCGTGGGTACTCTAAATCCTCATGCAATTATTTCATAGTTCATGATGTTCTTTAAACCGACCACGTTTCAGGCCCTAATCGACTAGCTGGCCCAGATGGATCAAATGGGTCACAGACCGTCTCCCCCGAAGCCGGAACCTCGAAACGACAAGTAAAGGGAAGGCGACCTTCGTTGCGAACACCCAACAACAGCCCAGTGCCCCAAAGCTAGTAGATCAACTGGAAGAGAGACGGCGCTATTACAATGAGAAAATGAAGCGTCCTTACTCATTCCCACCGGACAAGACGAAGAGGCTGTTCGAGCTGGCTATGCGCAACAGGCTTATCAGTTTGCCGAATCCTAGGCGACCGCCGCAACCCAGCGAAGCGAATAATCCTAATTACTGCCCTTACCACCAAATGGTAAGTCACGCGATTGAGGATTGCTTCGTCTTTAAGGGATGGATCGAAGATCAGTACCTACAAGGCAAGTTTGCGCTGTCCGAGAAGTGGAAAGTAAACCCACCACAACCGCACACTCCAAAGAAGACGGACACAACGGGGGCAACGTGTTCTTTTGTTGAAGAAGCTCCATGGGAGGTCGTACTGTCAGCCAAAACCAAAAGGATGCTGAATGATCTTCATACATGCCCGGCGGTCAGATGGAAGAACCCGCTAGAACCCCAGATCATCGAAGGGATGCTGAAGCCGTGCCCAACTCCAAAGATCGGTAGTGATGGCCCAAACACTCACACCCAGCCGTTAAAATCTTCAAAGAAGAAGAAGAAGAAATCCAAAAAGGCCATGAAGCCTGGAGACAAGCGCACGGACTTGTAGAAACAGATTGACGCACTGGAGGAGTATAATCAGAAGGCGCGGATTCCCATCACGCTCCAAGAGTTCCTCAGCCACGTCCTTAAGGACGAAGATAATGGAGAAAGCTCGTCGGATGAATCTGAGGGTTACGTAGCAAGTTGTCATGTGATCTCTCACTCGTTTATAGACGATGAAAAGGCTTCTTGCACAAAGAAGCTGGGGGCAGATCCTATGCCGGAACTTCTGGGGCCGTCAGACGAAATGATCGACACATTCCTAAATGAAGCTCTCCTGAAAAGTAAAGCTGATCGGGAGCGCGAGACGGCCATATTTGAAAGAGCCAAACGCCAGCGATTGGACGAAAAAGTTAATACACTCCCGCCAAATTAACAGACATCCGTTGCGGATAAAAACAAGTTCAAGACGAGGAAAAGGTTTGCTAAAACCATATCAATGGGCATGAAGCTACCGCCCTCCGAAGGAAACACTCCCGGTGAAGCAGAGATGCATCCTAACTACTGCTTATATCATAGAAAGATTTCGCACCCTACCGAGGAGTGCAATGCTTTTAAAAGATGGTGGAAGGGATATGTTGTTCACCGGCAACATTTTAAGCGGATGAAACACAAAACTCAGCGGGAACGAAGAAGTGCGACTGAGGAGTATAAAAGAGACACCGGTAACTGTCGCATGGTCAACACCGGGGTATCGCAAATTCTCACTTTCGGAAGCGACTCTGACGAAGAAATGGCTCTTGACCCCCTCTTTGAAGAATCCGCATTAGGAAGGGAGGAAGAACCGGAAGCCTGTGAAATCATCCAGCTGCGCAATCGCACGCTTCCAGAAAAGAATCTCGGATCCACTAGTAAAAAAGATAAGGGAAAAGAAAAAATCCCCGAGGATATCGTCCTGGACGATCAAATCATGAAAGAACTGACCGCCAAGGACCCACCAAAGAAGAGTAAGGTAGACTATAACGTTCTGGCGCACTTGAGGAAGTTCCCCTCGCAGCTCAGTATTCTCGATGCCCTTCTACTATCCAAAGAAGCGAGAGATTCATTGATCAAGGCGCTACAAGTGCCAGAGCAATTCCAAGCTTTTCTCGCAGAAGAAAAGATGAAGGACGAGCTGGAGGAAGTACACACAGCCAATATCACCTTCGACGACGAAGACCTCCTCCTTGGGACGTGCGAGCACAACTGTCCTCTCTATGTCTCAGGGTATAGCCACGATATAAAGATAGGCAAAATCCTGGTCGACAATGGGTCTTCCGTCAATCTCCTCAACGCACGAGTGTTGAAGGAAATCTGCATGAGCGTCCAGCACCTCGCTCGTGATAAAATCACTATCTCTGGTTTTGATTCCCAGTCATCGCGGACTCTCGGGTCTGTAATATTGACATTACGCTTCGGGCTGCTTGTCACAGACATTAAATTTCATGTCATTGATGCCAAGACATGCTATAACGCATTGCTCGGCCGGCCCTGGTTACACGAGTACAACATCATCCCTTCTACACAACATCAGTGTATGAAATAATTTAAGGATGGTCTTAAGTATACCGTAACAGGAGAGCTGAATCCATTCTCCATGAACGAAATCCGCAAGTACGAAGACGCAAAATACTTCTTACCTAACTTCGAGGACACAGAAAGATGTCATAAACTGGAGAACAAAGCTATCACCACCATTCCTGTCTTTGGGAGTGATACTGAGGAAGAGGAAGCGATAGTTTATTCAGGTCCACCCCAGTACAACAAACCAGGACCGGCCACTCCTATGTTAATCTTTGGCAGCAACTCGGAAGATGAGGTCCATGCTATATTCTCCGCTCGGCCTTCAATACAAGCATTCGCTGATGAAGAGCGAAGTTTGCAAATTGCCATGGTTCCGCCCAAACATCATAAGGAACTAGATATGCTCGATACCTACAGTGTGGAAGAGCTGCTAATGTTCTATGTCCCTCCCAGGCGAGAAAGCGAAAAGGCGATCGTATTCTACCGCTTCGGGGAAACTAAAGTGGAGAAAGAAATCTGGCACGGCGCGGATCCTACACTTGACAGGCTTCAGCCCATCCATCTGCCTAGATATTATACAGAAAGCTTGAAAAGGCTGTTGAAGCGCCAAGGGATACCCTTTAAAAAAACCGCTCGAAAAGCCAAGTTCTATGACAGGATCTGGAACGTTCCTGGAACTCAGCGCAAGTTGCCCAACGGGAGAATGGAAGCAATTGGGCTTGGATACGTTCAGTCCAAGAAACGGGAGCCGCTCCGCGACTGCTACGTCGTACATGACTTTGATGAAGAAGGAGATGCTCAATGGGGGAGTGCCAATCCTGAACCTGAAAAAGCCCCTGACATAAAAATGCCCAGTCCGTCGTTCGAAGAACAAATGGACAAGCTTATAAGGGAAGCTAGTCAAAAAGTTCGAGACGACCATAACCGTGAGATGGCCATCTACGAGAAAGCCAGGACCCAACGCCTTCTCCAACAGGCTGCAAAAGACGAAAATGCCGCTCCCTGTCAACCTGTTGTAAAAAAGGCCCGACGCACGCCGAGGCAGAAACATGTCAAAAAGCGGAAAAGGCATTCAGCAAAGACAAAGTGGGACCAAGAAGTCACGCGAGCGGGAATCGAACAGTCCGGATTTGTCCCTTATGAGGATGATGAGTCGAGCATACTCTTTTCCTCAAGACAAGACAAAGAAGATACTTGATCTCGCTATAAGACATCAAATGATTACACTGCCGGGGTCTAAACACCCCGAGCAAGCAGGCAAAGTCTCTCACCCAGACTATTGCTCTTATCACCGAGCAATAGGACATCCTCTCGAAGACTGCTTCACCTTCAAGAACTGGGTCAAAGATCAGTATCAGCTCGGCAAGTTCGCTCTATCCGACAGTTGGAGGATAACTCCGCCGCAAAAGCATGAACCCAAATCCGCGAGACTGGAATCAGATCAACATCGGTTCAGGAAGCGTGCTCGTACTTGTCATTGTTAGTTATATGTATGCCCTAGAGGCCATTACTGTACATACGATGTATATTGTAATGGATGCTTGGACATATATAGGGAGGACTTTCTTGCTCGACATGATAGTATACTATCTTGTTGTACTTTATCTTAACATGTACTCTGATTGTCTCTATGTTACATGTTGATAAAGCCCTTAGGATATGTACTCGACTACAGGGACTATGATGAGATCATACCAGTGGGGCCACGATAGTCGACGAGTACATCCTATAACTGTTCCTAGTCGAGGGTGTATCGAGACAGGGCATCGATACACCAGAGTAGACTAGCGTATACGCATCTTGACCCATATGATGGGCGATGGATGATCCCATATCCATCGGTGTTTGACATCAAGGATAGTGTACGAGTGCTCAGTGGAGACTGGGTACACTGGACGGACTCGCCGAGAACTCCCAGATGGTATTATACCTCATGTCAGATGGCAGTTCTCCGGTGACACTGGTACAGAGTAGTCTGTTGACCCGAGATCGTCATAGAGTCTTGTGTGATTCCTACTGTGCTTTGATTTCCATCATACCACGTCTAAGAGGGCGTGAAAAAAGGTGGCTTTTGGGTACAGTCCCGAATCACATGGAGGCAATGAGCGATAGGAGGGGATTCGTCTCTCCCGGTATAGGGAGTTGATGTTGCGCTGTGTTCGATTGGCTATAACCGGAAATCCCTGGCCAGGGTTGCTGAGATTTACTGGTAAGTGTTATCAGTAGTTTCTCGAACTGTTATAGACCTCATATCGACACGACTTATCAAGCTACTGGGGTCTGACGTTTACCACCCCTAGGCGAGATATGCGACATATCAGATGACGAGACCGGACTGTACGGGAGTGTTACTGATTGGATTCACAGAAGAATGTACAGGCTTGCTTGTTGATCTTCTGATCGCTCAATACCCGGGTGGCCGTTACGTTTAGCAGACTGCTTGCGGCTTGTGGGTGTTTGATATGATCATCACCTGCTGCCGGCGTATTGACGAGTCTTTAGAGTCCTACACAGGGGTTTCCTGGCTCAAGCGAAACGGAGTAGGAGCACATATGTGATATGTGCGGGACCGAGATTGATACGATATGAGATACCGTATTCTATTCTCGCGATTCGTGACATTGATCGGTTGTATGCGATATAACCGGGTTATCGGATCAAGTGTTGATTCGATAAGTTGTTACACAAGATATTAGTCGGTTATAGCCGGATTATTAAATCAAGAGTTGATTTAATAATTTAATGTATAATTATATATTTGATATATTACATTACATTAACTAGTATTAGCTCACTTAAGATTTATTTTCTCACTTGATTGTGCATGAGTGTATATGTGATATATATTTGTGTACATATGATTGTGTCATGCTTGATGATACATCAAAGATGGGTGTATGAAACTTATACCAAGATTAGGGTAAAGATTAGGGTTTTTTTTATATCTTAAGAATAACAAAAGAGAAAGACTTTGTCAAAGTTTTCAAGCTTTCATGAAGCTTGTGGAAACATTGACAAAGTCAACTCTTTTGTCATTCTTAAGGATATTTAGTTAACCCAACCCTTAACCATATACCTTGGTCAATTCTCTACATGAGTTAAAGCATGATAGCTTAACTCACCCATGGTTACATTATTGAGGAGATAATTCATATGATGATATTATTCTTTCTTCTTCTTCTTCATTAAGCTCCTTGAAAAAGCTTTCAAGCTCTAATGGTGCTATGAGAAAAAGAGTGAGAAAATCAATTTTAAAGTGATCCCATCTCCTACTTCTTCATTCTCTACCACTTGCCATGTAGTAGAGTGTGTTCTCTTCACAAAGTTCATGACCTAGTGAAGGAATAGCTTGAGTTAGTGTCTCCCCGACGTAGATCATCTTCGGCCTCGAAGTCATCGAAGCAAGCACGTTCGTTCTCCTTGTGGAGCTTCTCTAGAGTCCGGAGTTCACGATCGCAGCGAAGGGGACATCTACACGGATCTATTGAAGTGAAGGACCGGATCTACAAAGGTTGTAATCCCTCTCACTTAGTGTTAAAGTGTTTAACATGCTTGTTTTCGCATAAACTCTAGTTTAAAGATCCGGCTTTGGGTTGTTCGGCATGGCTAAAATTTTAATCGGGTATGGTTGATACCTCGTAGACCCTTGTGGCAGTGCATAGCAACTCTACAGTGGTATCAGAGCCAAGCTAGAGGTTTAGGCGAAGTTTAAAGTCCGATCGAACTTCGAATACCCGGTTTATACCCCTCTCTGTACATTTTCTAAAAATGTGATTTTTTCAGTATTAAAAATACTCAGAAAAACAAGCAGGAAAAACTAAGAATTACTGTGATGTACGGCCCACTAATTCGCTCATATGACCGCGGAACCGCGGCCAAACCAAGGGTTTGGCGGCGGTTCCGCGGCCAAAATTGTGAATTAGTCCCTGGAACTTCATATATTTATTCTTAGGTCCTTTTTTGTCATTTTTTTCTGGGAATTTTTTAATTCCACTCAAGTGTTGAGTTTTCTGGGTTGTATTGGGGACTTAATGATTCGATCGGATAATTTAACTTTGTTTAGTTTTTTTTTCCGGATAATTTTAGAAACTGTTAAAAAGTTCGAACGGATATCAATAACTCACTTTTTCCCCAGTCGGAAATTTTTTCAAAAGTTGGATTTTTTCTCGAGTTTGAAACTTTCTAAGTCATGCAAGTAACGCGGTGGACCCTCTAGAAGACAACAAACCTTAACTCGATTATGTGACCGTCTTGAACTGCCTCTAAACCTTAGGGTTTGTGGCAGTACGGCGTGCCACATGTGAGGCGTTGGCTTGACCCTTCTACGGCTGGACCATTGGTACTGTGGCATGTGATGGATGTTTTTAAACTGATTTCAAGTGTTGAGATATATTGGGGAAATCTTGGGTGTTTGATTATTCGATCGGAAAGTTTAACATTGTCTATTTATCTGGAATGTGATACAATATTTGGAATCCACATATAGTTATGAGATAACTAATTTGAATGTTATAAACATAGCAGTTTAGTCTCAATTGATCGGTTGCCACGGAATTTTTATGTGATCAAAAGTCCGTCGCAATCACGTAGCGTACGCGGATACTCGCCGGGTAAACTTAACAGACAGCCACACCCCATAGCCCTGACCAAGTGACTGTAGGAGAACCCCATCGACAAAAGCATCCGTTCGGGTGCTCGCGGCAATGGTGTTCCGCCTTAGTCCTTCGTCGACGGCATCCGGGGGTGCGGCCGTCTAGTAAAGTTTGCGACGAGCATTCAATCAGGATGTCGGGAATCTTGTTGAATTGCCTGACTGCATATTGAAAAGTGTTTTCGATAAATGAGACTAAAATGCGGGGTTTATAATTGTTAGGCATGCGATATCTAAGGAATTCATTTGGTTAGGCATGTGATGTCTAAGAAGGTTGCGGATTCCAACTGTTGTAGTTTTACACTTTCTTTTCTGTGACCGTAAGTGTAGTATGTGGTGTATCGCCGGCTTCGTTGCTATACATCAACGACAATCGGGATACGCATACTTGCTTACGTTGATGATATGAGATATTATGTGTTGCTGTGATATGTTATATTGGATCGTCGCGTTTTGAATAGCCGGGGGTTTTATGTGAGATGAGAGTTTTTTCTTTTTCATTCATGTAAAATTCATTTGTATGTAATATTCATTTATTGGGGCACTTCCGGGCTGAGGATGATATCACCATTGTATATTATTTACTTTTTCGCATTAGGTAGACCCAAGGCGGGGAGCACAAGTAACCGGGTTCTAGGGTCCAGTGGGAGACCATCTCGAGGAGTCGAGACCGGGTCTCCTAACCCTAGAATTGGCAGTGTTGCTTGCCGCTCTCGTAGGGGTCTAGGGATGTGGATTTGGCTATTCATCGCGACCGTGGAATCCGTGTTTTATACAAGCTCGTATTGAAAACACGGACGTCCTAGTATATCCAATATTTCATATATGTTCTTCTGCTGCAATGTTCTGTGATGAGATCATATTACTGCCTGAGACGAATGTTTATATTATATATATGAGATATATGTTATATTGCAGATTTCGTTTCAAATGTGATGCTTGTGAAGCATAATAAAATGGGACTTCATTAATGAGATTAATGAAACTAAAAGAAACCTAAAGATGTTGTAGAAACTTGTTTAAAAACTGGTAGCTCTAGTTCTTGCTTTGCATAGCGGTGTTCCTTGTAGAACATCCAGCACCTTATTCGATAAGGAAAGAGACGAGATCCCTTCACCGGAAATGACCTCTTTAGTGAAACTAGCAGATGCTACAAACTCGGTTTGTCTTTTGATTGCTTCTATAGTTCTTACTTTGCACAGCGGTATATATGATATACCCTGTACCTTATTCGATGAGGAAAGAGCCGACGATCCCTTCACCGGGAGTGACCTCTTTAGCGAAACTAGAAAAGGCCTCAAAAACACTCCATTTAAAATCACTCGATTCTACAACGATATCAAGTTCATTACGCAAAGGGTTTTCTTAAAAACCTGTCGTAGCCCTCCGTCATTTCAGATAAGGACTGTTTAGTATTCGTGCTGCGTTTGTTGGCCTTTGTCAAGGCGTAGTGTGCGGTAGCTGAATAGTACTTATCTGCTTATGCATATGATGCAGATTGGATTAGGGTAGTCGTGCGACCTTGTTGGCCTTTGTCAAGGGCCGTGCGGGTGGGTTTAATTCAATCAGGAAATGACGGGTTGAACTTGACTAGCAGCCTATGGTTTGTTAGCCTTTGTCAAGGTCATAGGAGGCTTGGGGCAAAATATTATTGGGAATTTCAACTGTTGAAATTTGCAATGAGATTGCATACCTTCTATGAGATAGTTGGATCCCGATACCCGCTGCGAGTAAGAGTTACTCCTGGGAGAGTTTTACACATTACAATTAGCCGATCAAGTAGGTGTCTAGAAAGGTGTTAACGGGGTTCGCCTCTGGGAAAACGAGGTTTACTTTAATTAGGTCCGTGCGAAAGCACGGGGGACCTCCCTCAAAGTACCGACACTGGCCTGGCTGAAAGATTGGCGAACTTGTAGCGCGTAATTAATCCCGGCTAGTCTTTCCTTTTAGGGTTTGAAGGAAGATTTGATTAAAACAGTGGGAGACATCCTGATTAGATATATTAGATAACCAATCTAATCTTGCAAAAGCATACGCTGAGTGTTTTCTTCTCTCTCTCTCCAGGTAGCGACCATATCACGTCTTAATCAAGATAATAATACGGATGTATTGACTGAACCCACTTGTTATACTGAGCTGGGGAACGTTGGTCCCGCTCCAACTTATAATTGTTATAAGACAGAGCAGGAAATTGGGGATTACCAGAATTCCCGTGCCGCCCAAACGAAGAAAGTGCATGCTGATGCATCATCTTCGGGTGTGTTCATTACATAGAACTGTTTCTCAGTATCCTTTACGTCCTGGGTATGAGATACCGGATCAGGATCCCGCATATGTAATCTGTTACATGGGTTACAGATAGGTAGAGAGCTGAGAACGGGTGATCAGTTTCATGAGATAGAAATGGTGCAAGTGTTGCAGCCAAGTCTGTTGGTCACCATCACCCTGTATTACCAGAATACATTGATTCTGAACAAATGTTATTAGATCCCGAACCTGATATACAACATCATATCAATCTCTTTATTAGTAAAGAATGATATAATTTTGTATTGTTGGATAATGTTTTGAATATTTCCTATATCAAGAGTTGATCGGTTCAGGCTCGTTATCTAAAAGCATTGATATTCTAAATCAAACTACAGTTCTTAGTATACAGAACACACACAAGAGAAAGAGTCCAGAAATGAACGAATCCTTCTTGAGGCATTGTAGGCTAGGTCATATCAATGCAACCCGACTAGCTGAAGTTACATATAGATGCATATTTAAATTAGTTTAAATTTACATCTTATGAAACCTGCCGGTCATGTCACAGAGATAAAATGACCACAGCTCTGTTTATTGGAAACAGAGAAAGAGTTAGTGAACTCTTGGGATTGATACATGATGATGTATAATGGTCCCCTGTCTACACATGCCAAGACCGGTTCTTTGTACTTTATTATATTCACTGATTATCTCTCAAGATTCAGACATATGTTCCTGTTGAAACACAAGTCTGAACCTTTTGAGATATTCACAGAATATAAGTTAGAAGTAGAGAACCAAAAACGGGTATAAGTATTATGTCCTTTGATGAGATCAAGGAGGAGAATACTTGAGCACGGAATTTCTGGACTATTCTAAAGGAGAATGAGATTCTCTCTCAGCATTACTCCTCCGTATACACCACAACACGTCGGTGTATCGGGGCGGAGCAATAGCACCCTATGTGATATGGTGCGCTCTATGATGAGTACTACTGAGTTTCTTATTTCCTTTTGGGAATTATGCACTTGTGAAGCTGCATACCTATTGAATAGGGTTCAAATCAAATCAGTTGCCTACCACTTCATATGTGATATGGAAAGGGAAGAGCCCATATCTTAAGTTTGTTAAGATTTGGGGTTGTCCGGCCTATGTCTAAAAGATAAATTCGGACAAGCTCGAGGCAAGGTCTGTTATGTAGAACTGGAAAGGTTCCAGCTATACAAACTGCAGCTGATGATTTGGTAGAACCAAAGGATTCAATAGTTTCCAACGAACCTCAGCCTCTCCGCCGATCTAGTAGGGTTCCTCACCCACCTGAGAGATACTTCGGTTTCTCTATGACAGTGGGAGCGAGGATTGCATCATGAGATGATGACCCAACTAGTTTCGGGCTGGCCATCAGGAGTGGGATTCTGTAAGAATGGCTGGATGCTTAGCGATCTGAGATGGAATCCTTATACACCAACAAAGTATGGACTTTGGTTGCTTTATCTGAAGGGTTAAATCCCCATCAGGAGCAAGTATATCTTGAGAAGATTACTTGGTGTACATAAAAAAGTTGAGACTTTCAAAGCTATGCTTAAGTCCATCCAGATCCTACTTGCCACTGCTACATACCATGACTACGATATCTGGTAGTTGGGTGTCATGACTGCTTTTCTAAATGTTGTTTTAGAAAAGAGCATCTATAAGTACACAGCCAGAGGGCTTCGCAGACAGTGGGAGCAGCGGAAACGTGTGCAAGATGCTTTATAGGATAAAGCAGGCATCGCGGAGTTGGAACATCTGTTTTGATGTGGTAGTCAAAGAGTTTGACTTCATCAAAATGGTAGATGAACCTTGTATATACAAAAAGGTAGTAGAGAGTATGGTTGTGATCCTCATAGAGTACGTAGATGACATACTCTTGATAGGGAAGGAGTTTCCTATACTACGATCGGTCAATCTCCGCTTATCACAAAGATTCTCCATATAGGATCAAGGTGATACCTCCTAAATCCTGAGTTATGGATCTATGAGATAGATCTATTTGGATGTAAGGATTCTCACTAGTTGTAGTAAGATGGTATCAAACGATCCTGGGGAGAATCACTGGAATGGTTCAAGGATGATAAGGACGACTGAATGTCAGTCGCAGGCATTGTCTTTACCCTTAGTGGAGGGACGGTATGTTGGAAGAGTTCCAAGCTAGATACCGTGACTTACTAAACGATTAAAGGCAAGATACATCGTTACCAAGGATGCTCCCAAAGAGGCAGTCTGGATATATAAGTTCATGAGATGAACTTCGTTCCTACCATTCTGTGACAATGGAGTTGTGGCTTTGGCCAAGGAACTACCATCCCATCAGAAATCCAGATATAATTCTTAGGCAGTATCACCTGATCATGGAGATGGTTGATCTCCAGGAAGATCGAGATTAGGAGAGTAGACACAAAGGACAACAGAGCGGATCCACTCACAAAGGCCATTTTCCCAGTAGAGACTTTTATAGGATGGTTGAGTATGAGATACTTCAACCACAGCTAATTGTTGGGTATGTGATACCACAACAGATAGCCCTAGTGCAAGTGGGAGATTGTTAGTTATATGTATGCCCTAGAGGCAATTACTGTACATACGATGTATATTGTAATGGATGCTTGGACATATATAGGGAGGACTTTCTTGCTCGACATGATAGTATACTATCTGGTTGTACTTTATCTTAACATGTACTCTGATTGTCTCTATGTTACATGTTGATAAAGCCCTTAGGATATGTACTCGACTACTGGGACTATGATGAGATCATACCAGTGGGGCCACGGTAGTCGACGAGTACATCCTATAACTGTTCCTAGTCGAGGGTGTATCGAGACAGGGCATCGATACACCAGAGTAGACTAGCGTATACGCATCTTGACCCATATGATGGGCGATGGATGATCCCATATCCATCGGTGTTTGACATCAAGGATAGTGTACGAGTGCTCAGTGGAGACTGGGTACACTGGACGGACTCGCCGAGAACTCCCAGATGGTATTATACCTCACGTCAGATGGCAGTTCTCCGGTGACACTGGTACAGAGTAGTCTGTTGACCCGAGATCGTCATAGAGTCTTGTGTGATTCCCACTGTACTTTGATTTCCATCATACCACGTCTAAGAGGGCGTGCAAAAAGGTGGCTTTTGGGTACATTCCCGAATCACATGGAGGCAATGAGCGATAGGAGGGGATTCGTCTCTCCCGGTATAGGGAGTTGATGTTGCGCTGTGTTCGATTGGCTATAACCGGAAATCCCTGGCCAGGGTTGCTGAGATTTACTGTTAAGCGTTATCAGTAGTTTCTCGAACTGTTATAGACCTCATATCGACACGACTTATCAAGCTACTGGGGTCTGACGTTTACCACCCCAGGCGAGATATACGACATATCAGACGACGAGACCAGACTGTACGGGAGTGTTACTGATTGGATTCACAGGAGAATGTACAGGCTTGCTTGTTGATCTTCTGATCGCTCAATACCCGCGTGGCCGTTACGTTTAGCAGACCGCTTGCGGCTTATGGGTGTTTGATATGATCATCACCTACTGCCGACGAGTCTTTAGAGTCCTACATAGGGGTTTCCTGGCTCAAGCAAAACGGAGTAGGAGCACATATGTGATATGTGCGGGACCGAGATTGATACGATATGAGATACCGTATTCTATTCTCGCGATTCGTGACATTGATCGGTTGTATGCGATATAACCGGGTTATCGGATCAAGTTTTGATTCGATAAGTTGTTACACAAGATATTAGTCGGTTATAGCCGGATTATTAAATCAAGAGTTGATTTAATAATTTAATGTATAATTATATATTTGATATATTACATTACATTAACTAGTATTACTCACTTAAGATTTATTTTCTCACTTGATTGTGCATGAGTGTATATGTGATATATATTTGTGTACATATGATTGTGTCATGCTTGATGATACATCAAAGATGGGTGTATGAGACTTATACCAAGATTAGGGTAAAGATTAGGGTTTTGTTTATATCTTAAGAATAACAAAAGAGAAAGACTTTGTCAAAGTTTTCAAGCTTTTATGAAGCTTGTGGAAATATTGACAAAGTCAACTCTTTTGTCATTCTTAAGGATATTTAGTTAACCCAACCCTTAACCATATACCTTGGTCAATTCTCTACATGAGTTAAAGCATGATAGCTTAACTCACCCATGGTTATATTATTGAGGAGATAATTCATATGATGATATTATTCTTTCTTCTTCTTCTTCATCAAGCTCCTTGAAAAAGCTTTCAAGCTCTAATGGTGCTATGAGAAAAAGAGTGAGAAAATCAATTCTAAAGTGAGCCCACCTCTTACTTCTTCATCCTCTACCACTTGCCATATAGTAGAGTGTGTTCTCTTCACAAAGTTCATGACCTAGTGAAGGAATAGCTTGAGTTAGTGTCTCCCCGACGTAGATCATCTTCGGCCTCGAAGTCATCGAAGCAAGCACGTTCGTTCTCCTTGTCGAGCTTCTCTAGAGTCCGGAGTTCACGATCGCAGCGAAGGGGACATCTACACGGAGCTATTGAAGTGAAGGACCGGATCTACAAAGGTTGTAATCCCTCTCACTTAGTGTTAAAGTGTTTAATATGCTTGTTTTTGCGTAAGCTCTAGTTTAAAGATCCGGCTTTGGGTTGTTCGGCACGGCTAAAATTTTAATCGGGCATGGTTGATGCCTCATAGACCCTTGTGGCAGTGCATAGAAACTCTACAGTCATATGATAACGATATCGAAAGAAGAGCCCGAGAATATGGATGACCTTCCCTGGTGCTTCGAAAAAAATGATGACGAGGTGATCTCAGAGTTTCCAGCGGCGCCAAAAGAGCTGGAAGATGGAATACACACTACTGCAGATAACCTCAAGAAGATTGATTTGGGAACGGTAAGTGACCCGCGACCTACATTCGTCAGTGAGCTGCTATCTGAAGAAAGGGTGGCTGCGTTAAAAGACGTGCTTATGCAGCATAAAGATTGCTTCGCCTGGAACTATTCCGAAATGCCAGGACTAGACCCAGAGATTGCTGTCCACAAACCGGCCATATCCCCGAACGCCAAGCCGATTAAACAAGCACCGGGAAGAATGCGGCTTGAGCTTGAGATGAGCATCAATGCCGAGGTCAAGAACCTAATCGACTCCGGTTTCATCCAAGAAGTTCAGTATCCTGACTGGATCGCCAACATCGTCCAGGTGATGAAGAAAAATGGGACGGTGCACATCTGTGTGGACTTTCGGGATCTCAATAAAGCCTGCCCGAAGGATGACTTTCCGGTACCGGTCACCGAGCTGATGATAGACAATACGTCCACTCATGAAGTCTTCTCCTTCATGGACAGCTCATCAGGATATAATCAGATAAAGATGCATCCCGAGGACCAGAAACATACTGCTTTCAGAACCCCTTTAGGTATATTCTGCTACAAGGTGATGCCCTTCGGTATGAAGAACGCCGGCGCCACCTATCAGAGGGCCATGACGAAGATCTTCGATGATCTTATACATGAAATCATCGAATGCTACATCGACGATCTCGTAGTGAAAAGCAAATCATACAAGGAACATCTGAAGATCGTATTTCAACGCCTTCGGCAATACAACTCGAAGATGAACCTTCTCAAATGCGCGTTCGGAGTTTCCTCGGGCAAATTCCTAGGATTCATTGTCTGACACGAGGTATCGAGATAGATCCGTCGAAGATCAAGGCGATCATGGAAATGCCCCCGCCAAGGACTCTCAAAAAATTGCGATCTCTCCAAGGAAGCTCGCGTATATCCGGCGATTTATAGCCAATCTCTCCGGCAAGTGCCGCCCTTACAGTCACTTGATGAAGAAAGGAATCCCGTTCGTCTGGGATCATAAATGCCAAAGCGCACTGGATGAAATCAAGCAGTATCTGCAGAACCCGCCAGTGCTGGCTGCTCCGGTCAAGGGAAAGCCTCTCATTCTGTATACAACAACCCTCGAAGATTCCTTAGGCGCATTATGGGCACAAGAGAATGACCAAGGGAAAGAAAGAGCTCTCTATTACTTGAGTCGAGTTCTCCTGGGGGCAGAAAGCAATTACTCTCCCATCGAAAAACACTGCCTGGTGTTAATCTTCACGATAACGAAACTCCGGCACTATGCGTTGGCGCATGAGGTCCGTCTCATATCGAAGGTGGATCCTCTCAAGTATTTGATGTCTAAGGCCATATTAACGGGGCGACTCGCTAAATGGGCCCTGCTCTTGATAGAGTTCTCAGTAACCTATCAGCCTCTTAAGGCAGTGAAAGACCAGGCCATCGCCGATTTTCTCGCTGAACATCCGATACCGGCCGATTCTCCCTTGAATTGCGAACTTCCAGACGAACATGTGTTTGACACGATTGACGGAAATGATACCCAGTGGGAACTTTATTTCGATGGAGCATTTCCATGAAGAAGTGCAAACAAAACACGCCTATAATCAAATCGGGGGTAGGCCTTATCTTCGTGACCCCACAAGGAGGGATAATGCGCTTTGCTTTCTTCTTGACAGAGCCAAGGATGAACAATGAAGACGAGTATGAAGCTTTGATAGCAGGCCTCGAGATCGCCATCGACATGGGAATTGAAAGCCTCATCATATACGGAGATTTCCAACTGGTCGTCAGCCAAGTAAATAGCGACTACCAAACATGCAAACCAGAGTTGGTGAAATATGGCGAAAAGGTGCAGCAATTGTTGACCCAAATTCCCTCCTACATGCTGGAAAGCATACCGCGTGCGGAAAATAGCAAAGCGGATGTGTTAGCCAAGCTCGCTAAAGAATTGGCTGATGAGAACCTAAATGACGTCAGAATCGTGATACAAAGCCGTCGGGTCCTCGCACCGGCGGAAATACCTCCGGAATCATCCGAGAAAAGGGAAGCGACTGAGCAGACGGCCCTGCAGATAAAAGACCAAGAAATGGTTGAGGATTGGAGAGAAGTCTTTATAGACTACTTCAAATCCCGTCGAACGCCTGAAGATGCATGCTCAAGACATCAGCTTATGAAACGAGCTCCGTCTTTCGCCTTCGTTAATGATACTCTGTACAAGAGGTCATTTGATTCTCTGTGGTTGAGATGCCTGGGACCTGAAGAAGCGAAGAGAGTCGTTCAGGAAGTTCAAGACGGACTCTGTAGTCCTCACCAAGCAGGCCCAAAGATGAAGTTGAAGATCAAACGGATAGGCTACTACTAGCCCACGATGATTCAGGACTGTCTCGAATATGCGAAGCAATGCCATTCGTGCCAAATCCATAGGGACTTTATCCATCAGCACCCAAATCCACTACACCCGACAGTAGCTAGCTGGCCATTCGAAATGTGGGGAACTGACATAATCGGCCCCATCGAACCAGCATCGTCCAGGGGACATCGATTCATTTTGGCGACGACTGATTACTTCTCCAAATAGGCAGAACTAGTACCGTTGAGGGAAGTGAAGACGGAGAATATCCTCCATTTCTTCAAGACGCACATTATTTATCGGTTTAGAACTCCACGAAGGATCATCTCCGATAACGGGCCAACCTATAGAAGCCACAAGATCAGCCGCTTCGCACAACATTACAACATAGACTGGTGATACTCCTCAGTTTATAATCCCCGAGCTAACGGTCTAGCTGAGGCCTTCAACAAAACCTTAACAAAGATCGTGAAGAAGACGGTGTCCCGAAATAAAAAGGACTGGCATGAGAGACTACATGAAGCTCTCTGGGCATATCGAACTACGTTCAAGATGGCCACGAACACAATGCCGTACGCATTGGTATTCGGTACAGAAGCGGTACTCCTCCTCGAGATAGAATTACCCTCTCTAGAAGTGTCAGTCCATTACGAGCTGACGGACGAAGAAAACGCTCACCTTCGGCTTGAGGAGCTTAATGCCCTTGATGAAATCCGGCTCATAGCGCAACAAAATCTGCAGGCTTATAAAGCAAAGATGATGCGCTCATATGAAAGATTGACCAGGCCGAGGACATTCCTCCAAGGCGAACTCATGCTAGTGGTCAAAAGACCTATGATCCCCAATCGTGCTAAACGAGGGAAATTCGAGCCAAACTATGCAGGCCCATACATCATAGACAAGGTCTACCAGGGTGGAGCCTATCTACTCATGGACATGCATGGCGAAAGACCTTTCAGACCGATAAACGGCCGCTTCCTGAAGAAATATTACGCCTAACGAGTTACGGCCTAGGTCAATGATAGATAACGACGACCATGTCCGCTCGCTATCTTCCTAAGCCTAAAATTCTATAAGTAGTAGCCGGTTAATGGACCGAAACATCCTTAAACTAACAGCGGACCGAAACGTCCTTAAACTAATGACGGACCACTATGTCCTAAAACTAGCTGTTGACCGAGATGTCAAGAAGCTATGACGGATCGCAGCATCCCGAAGCTGATAAAAAATAAATAAAAAAAACGGTATGTCCATAAGCAAAATAGGCACGGATAAAAACCCGAAAAGGCTCCATGAGTAAAAACAGCAGGGCTACCGGCGAGTGTTCGTGAAAACCCGAAAGGGCGCAACCTCGTTAAAAAAAAGAAAAGAATGAAAAAAAGAAAACGGTATGTCCATAAGCAAAGTGGGCACGGATGAAAACCCGAAAGGGCTTCGTGAGTAAAAATAGCAGGATTACCGGCGAGTGTTTGTGAAAACCCGAAAGGGCGCAACCTCGTTAAAAGACACTTACAGGGTCCTCTCGACCTTGTTAAGAGAAACCACCCGCGTGAGATCCTTACGACTCACAAGGGAGCAACACACTTAGGGATCCCCACGATTCCTAAGGAGAAATTACACTTGCGAGATCCTCACGACTCGTAAGGATAACTCTCTTATGGGACCCTCACGGCTCATAAGATTTGAAAGTATTAAGTTACAGACACCTGAACCTGTTCTTAAGCAACCCCCACAATCTCCAATACTGCCCTACAAGCGGCTCAATACTGACCCTTGTATACAATCCACGGGCGTGAATAAACATTTCCCTAACCAAGTCCCACCTGCGACTAGGGATATATTCGCACGGTGAACAACCCTTGTAAGTCCTCTCAACTTATAAGGAGAAAACACTCTTGTAAGATCCTTACGACTTATAAGAAAGCATACACTTAGGAGTCCTCACGATTCCTAAGGAGAAAACACACCTACGAGATCCTCACGACTCGCAGGGAGAAACACCTTTGTGAGACCCTTACGGCTCATGAAGTCAAAAGCCTTAGTCGACAGAATCCTAACCCTATTTACTAAGCCACCTTTGTTCGATATCGACAGAGGCAAATGATGATTCGCTCCTGGCAATATCCCAGTTGTAGCGGTGCTGATGCCGAAATCGGTGTCTAAATTCCAAGCTTGCAGCGAAAAGCCAGCAAGCCTCACATGCATACGAAATAGCCGAAATGATGGGGCAACTTGCGACAAAATCAGCAAGTAAAAAATATGTATGCATGAAAAATAGCCGAAATGATTGGGCAACTCGCAATAAAAAAAACAGCGAGTAAAAATAAAATAAATAGCCGAAATGATTGGGCACCGCGAAAAATAGCCGAAATGATGGGGCAATCGCGACCTTCGCGATATAAAAGCTAAAATGATAGAGCATCACGGAAAAAGAAATAAAATAAAAATGAAATCACACTCCTCCTCCCCCAGGTTTCATCAGAAGAAGAAGCCAAATTTCGATGAGTCACAGATAGCCTGGAAATCATCTCAACATTTGTCCCAGTAAACACAACATCAAGCAAAGCGGAACAGCGGCAACTCCCAGTTCCATGACTCGGCGGTGTACAGATAACCGAGAGACAAATCCCAACTCCTTGAAATGCGGATATAATCAGAAAAATTCCTGGTTACGTGGAACACAGATAATGTCACTTCTGACCTCGTGGAAGACTTCCAGAGTGGATCCTGGTCCTCACAGAACACGGCAGTGAACCCGTGTGAAGCATCCAGAGCGGAGCCTAGTCCTCGCCGAACACGGCAGTGAACCCGTGGGAAGCATCTAGTGCAAATTCCTGGTTACGTGGAACACGGATAACGTCACTTCTGACCCTGTGGAAAACGTCCAGAGTGGATCCTGGTCCTCGCAGAACACGGCAGTGAACCCGTGTGAAGCATCCAGAGCGGATCCTGGTCCTCGCAGAGCACGACAGCGAACCCGTGTAAAGCATCTAGAGCGGATCCTGGTCCTCGCAGAACACGGCAGTGAACCCGTGGGCAGCATCTAGTGCAAATTCCTGGTTACGTGGAACACGGATAATGTCACTTCTGACCCCGTGGAAAACGTCCAGAGCGGATCCTGGTCCTTACAGAGCACGGCAGTGAACCCGTGTGAAGCATCCAGAGCGGAGCCTAGTCCTCGCCGAACACGGCAGTGAACCCGTGGGAAGCATCTAGTGCAAATTCCTGGTCACGTGGAACACGGATAACGTCACTTCTGACCCCATGGAAAACGTCCAGAGCGGAGCCTGGTCCTCGCCAAACACGGCAGTGAACCCATGGGAAGCATCCAGAGTAAATATCGGACTGTGGATTCTTTAAATTCACAGACTATGATGTCCTTAATCTTGACCGTGATGTCTTAAAACTAACAATCAAACAAAACGACTTCAAACTGATTTTACCTTGGTTTAAGGGTACATCTCTTCACTCCTTTGATATTTGTCGTTGAAATTCCTCAACGTCATCAAAGAGGTGACGGGTCCCAGTAACCACTGTTGGATATAGTGCCCTCATAGTCAATTATTGGATCACAAGCACGTGATTGCAATGATTGAGGAGGACCTATGCCGGTAGGACAGTCTTACTCGAGATGATAGTATGCTATCTGGTTTATCTTTATCATCGTGTGCTGTTTTAGGTGACCTTACGAGTCGCTATTACACATTGATAGAGCCCCTAGGATTCTTGCTTGACTACCAGCAGTATGAGGGCGATCATATACGTGGGAGCTGGAGTCTATAAGCACATCCTTAAAAGGTCCCTAGTCGTGGGAGTTTCGAGACAGGGCATCGATTCTCCAGAGTAGACTAGTGTATACAGTCGAGACCCCGATGAGGGGCGGTGGCCGGTCTCATAAGCCACTGGTGTCAGTTGGTTCACCTAAGATGTATACAGGTGCTCATTGGGTTATGAGTACACCGGACAGGACTCGCCGGGAGCCTGCTAGTTGGTATTATACCTGATGTCAGATAGCAGTTCCCTGGTGACATGTGTACAGGTTAGTTCATCGACCTGAGATCGTCATTTGTCTCGTGTGAGTTCCCACTGTGCTTTGATTACTACCCTACCATGGCTCAAAGGAGTCGTGCAAACAGGTTTTAGTTGGGTACAGTCCCGAGCCACATGGAGGCAGTGAGCGGATCTGCAGGGGTTCGTCTCTCTCGGTATTGGGGGTGAGGTCGCGCTGTGTCTAGGAGAGCCAGAACATGGAAAGTCCTTCGCCAAGGCAGGAGATTTACTGGTAGGTATTCCAGTAGTATCTCAGGGTGTTCTGGGCTACACTCCGACACGACTTGTACCGCTATTGGGGGTCTGACTTTTACCAACCCCCTAGGCCCGCCATGCGATACTCATAGACGAATGGACCGAACTGTACGGATATTGTCACTGACAGGCTCAGTAGGGTGTCAGGATGAGTTCGCTCATCGACGTCCCTTGTGGTCAATAGCTGGTAGCTCGTCACGTATGGCTGATACCTCTGACGTGCTAGTGGTTAAATCCACAGCCATAGTATTGACGAGTCTTTAGAGTCCACCACACACACAGTTACTCAAGTTTCGGGCGAAACGCTGTAGAGGCCGTATGGAGATATGGCAGGGTTCGATCAGATACGTGCGGTATTGCACGGATCGTGATCGGACGGTTTTTACTAGCCGGCTTTGGCTTAAGCCGGATCCTAATATTAGATAGTGTAGATTTTGTCTCTTTGCATTTGTGTTCAGTGGGAATACAAATGCGGGCATGTATATGCAGTAGCGGGGTTTTCCTGTAATTTATTACTGGATCAGTTTTCTGAAGTTGCCAGTTTGCATTCCGTTCCGGCCGGTTTTCGTTTGTTCCTTCACGGCCGGACTTTATCGATGGAGGGGGTTATTTGCAGTTTGCAAATAACTTATTTGTGGAGGGGTTTATTGTGTGTGGCTTCATGATTGCTTATTCATCATGAGATTCTTTTTTAGTCTATTCCTTTGCTTTCATATGATGGTGTGTGAAAGGTTTTGACTTGATATTGGTGTGACCTTTTTCTACACTTATTAATCCCCTTTCTTCTCTTGGAAAATTGAATGATTATCATTTCCTCATGCTTGAAAGGGGGGCCGTCCACATTTTGCAAGAGAAAGAGAGAGGTTTCATTTTAGTGAGGAAAAATGATTCATTCTCATTTTGGCTTGAGCTTGCTTCAAAATTCCTTTGCTCATCTTCATGCCATACTATTCCTCCACATACCATGGCAACTTCTAACCCTAAAGAGACAATCCACTACACTAGTCTATAGCAAATCTTGGACGCGTCGGCTAGCCAACTTCGCGCCCATGTTTCCTCGGTCCAAAGGTGGGAGCCCATAAAAGTATTTGGCTACGCGGTGCTCTTTCCGACGAGGAGGTGACGGACGGAGATTCCGCGAGGAAATCAGAGTGGAGACGAAGACCGAAGGACACGGATCGCTTGGTATACTTCTCTGCTCTTATTCTAGTTTACTAGTAGCTAGGTTAATGGCCCGATCCGGGATAAAAGTGCGCGGTGGTGCCGGTTTGCTAGTTTGCAAAGTTTTTCGTTTCCGTGTTTCCGGCGTCGGATCGACGGCCGGGGCGCCGCCGCGGACTTACATTGGTATCAGAGCCACGCCATTAACCAAGCCTAGCATGGTCTAGTGTGTTTACATCCTCGATTGAACAAAAATCCCGAAAACCCGATTTTGTGTGCATGTGTTCTCTGTCGAAATTTTTTCAGCTCCAAAATTTTTTCAGGTTGTTGCAGAAACATGTGCAGAGAATTCTAAGAACACGGAAAAAATTTGGTGACCTAATTCGTCTATACAGCCGCGGAACCGCGGCTATAACCCCACTTTGACCGCGGTTCCGCCGCAATAATATAGCTTCGTTGCACCATTTTTTTCCAGTGGATCCTAGTCTGAGAAATGGGGTTTTTGGAACATTCTTTTTGGGCCCAGATTTTCTGTAAGTGCTACAGTACTGCTTGAGGCCCACTTCGATAAATTTGATCGATCGGATATTTTAAACATGCTAGTTCACAGTATTTATATTATATCTGCGACCGTGAATGTCACTTGATCGGTAAATCCTGTCTACCTGCTATAGCCCGGTTAGACGGATTTGCGAACGTGACATTCACGTTGATGTTCTGTTTTGTGCTGTAATGTTGCGGATCGGTCGCGGGGGATAGCCTGGATGCAATGTTAGTACAGTTTTGTTTTATATGTACATTTGATATTGCGGGGCGAGCGTCTGACATGTGGACTGTCGTCACTGCCTGTTTGTATTATTCTTTTCGGGCACGACCGGGTCGAGGTCGATGTACCCGTTGTATGTATATTTTACTTTCTGTACTAGGATTACCCCGCGGAGGGGTGCACGGATAGCCGGGTTCTAGAGGGCAACGATCCCGCATCTCATGGCTTTGAGACGGAGGGGGCTTCACTCTAAAATTGGCGGGCTATTCATCGCACTCGTAGGGGTACAGGTTGACCCAAGGAGGGGTGCCCAAGTTACCGGATTCCATGAAGTGCTGGGTGGTCCATTCACGTTGTTGAAGGGGGCTGCCTCGCTTCAGGTTTTGGCGGGTGACTTTCCGCGCCCGTAGGGGTCTAGGATTTCATTGCACAGGCTATCCACACGACCAGGGAAACGTAGGGTTTCAGTAGCGGCTCTATGAAACCCGGGAATCCCAGATATCTGTATTGTTCTGTGATGCTATACATTTCTGTGATGTTGTTTTTTATCACGCCTTGAGCGAAAATTATATATTATATATATATACTAGTAGATGTTGTATATGTTTTGCATCCGCGCTAGTCCAGTCCCCGCTCTGTCGTTAGTTAGCTAACCTAACAGGTGATGACGGGACCCAGTGGCGAATGCGGATGGCATATACGTACGTCATTATTTTCGTTCTTTATTGGTGTGATCAATTGATGGGACTGCGTTGATTCCGATCAATGCAAGATAAACAAACCTATTCTGATGTTGTTGGAACATTTTTCAAAAATCTGTTATTGCAAGGGCGTTCACTTTTGTTTTGCACAGTGGTATTCAGTTGGAATATCCTGCTCCTCAGTCGACGAGGCAAAGGCCGAGATCCCTTCACCGGGAGTGACCCCTTGGACAGAAGTTTACGTCAGGGCAATAACTTCACTATAGTCGATTACTTTTGCTTTGTATCGTGGTATTCAGTTGGAATATCCTGCACCCCATCCTACGGGGAAAGAGCCGAGATCCCTTCACCGGGAGTGACCTCTTTAGCAAAGGTTTTCGTTACTATATTTTTCTAAAAAGCTATCCGTTCCTTCAACGATATCAAGTTCATTACGTTAAAGGTTTTCGCCAGAAACCATTCGTAGCCCTCCGTCGTTTCATATAGATAGTCAATAGTATTCAAGCTGTGTTTGTTGGCCAAAGTCAAGGCACAGTGTTTGGTAGCTGTTGGTTATTCATATGCAGCATAGATAGATGCGTTGGTTTGGGACAGTCGTATAGCCTTGTTAGCCAAAGTCAAGGGCTTGTGCGGGTGGGTTCAAATCAACCTGGAGAACGACGGGTAGAACTTGACATGTGACTTATGATTTGTTGGCCAAAGTCAAGGTCATAAGAGCATGGGGCAAAAAAATCCACATCGGGAGTTTCTAAAGAAACTGAAACTTGCCAGATATGCGCATACCTTCTGGAGTGTGATAACGTGAGCGGATTCCGTCACGTTATCATGCGATGATAGTTGGATCCCGATTCCCACTGATGAGTTGGTTTACTCCTCGGGTGATCCCGGCTAATTCTTCTTTCAGGTTTGGGGAAGAATTTGACGTTACAGTGGGAGGTTTCCAGATTAGATAAAGTGATAACCATTCTGATCTAGGTTAGAGTGCATGCTGAGTGTTTCTTTTCTCTCTCTCTTTGGCAGCGACCATTGACCCGACCCTAGACTATAACTCAGTGACCAAGTTGACCGAACCTTCTTAACATTGGCTTTTGGATTGTCAGAGTTGCAAACCTCATTGCCACTCCTACTTTTACCCTTTTCTCCAGGAAACCCCGTATTACTACGAACGTCCACTTCCATTGGAAAAAACCATCGTATGGTTATATACGAACTCGAAAGAATTCGAGGATGGTTTCCGGTTCTGGAGAAAACGAATAGGACCATTCAGTTGTCTTTTCTTTTTGCCTTCTCTCAGGTTGCGAGTACTCCTTGGTTTAGGAGTAGTACACCTATTACGCAAATTGGATAGTCTTCTTCCAAACCTTAGGCTGGTGCTAAACGGTAGCGAATGAAGAAAACCAATTAGCATAACGATGGTGTGCAGAAGGTATTAAGTAAAGACAAAGAAAGGGATTAGTAATAGGGCAAAGTAAATTGCGACTGCTATTCACGACCAAACCAAGTATTCTTCGCCAATCCTAAATCACCTTTGTATTTCTCCAAGACACTCCGTATCACTACGAAGATCCCAAGTTTATTGGATAATCCATCGTATGGTTATATACGAACTCGAAAGGAACTTGTTCCAGTACGGGGATGGATCCTGGTTCAGGAGAAATAGGAATTAAGTTCATTCGGTTGTCTTTTATCTTCACCTTCTCTCGCATTGCGAGTGCTCCTAGGATTAGGACAGTACACCCATTATGCTTATTAGATAGTCTTCTTCCAAACCATAGGCTGGTGCCGAACGGTAGGGAAGGAAGAAAACCATTTGGCCTAAAGGGGTGTACAGAAGGTAATGACTAAAGACATATAAAGGGATTTGATGAAATGGCAAAGAATTATACGGTTACAGTTGTGAATCTGGATAATGGAAGAGGCATTACTAGGAATACCCGGATACCCCATTGAAACATTTCAATGTTTCAGTTTCACTGTGTACTGTTAAAGGAAAACTGATTTCCCAATTAGACACTTGCTCCAGGGTATGTATTTACCAGGTTTGATCTCTCATCTGTATGGTTTTACAGATGATGAGTGGGAGTAAGTTATTGGGAATTAGGTGATCATCCTCATTATATCGGGATTCGTTTTAATTGGTGATATTTGAGGAAGTCACCTGGGTTGTTTGCCGGTCGGCAAATATTTGGTTTTGAATATCCGTTGTTATGCACCAATTTCAAATTGATATATCTGTACGTCTATTTTTATAGAGTGAGATATACCTTTTTGAAATTGTGTCTATGACATTTACCTATATCTGTGGATGGTTAGGTAAGGAGTATTGAACAGCGGTGTAATTCTTCTTAACCATAAGTACAGTTTTCAACCTACGACACACAGTGAATGAGTCATTTGACTCAAGGGACTTATACAGAGTTATGTGTATTGTCCAGTGTCCATTAGGACAGAGGGATAGGTACTCGTACTATATTCGGTTTACTTATGAGTTCTCTAGTTTTAGACAGGTGTTTCGTAGAAACACAGGGTCTGAATTTTGAGAAGTTATAGGTATAAGAATAGAGTAGAGAACCAGGTATTGCAAGTATCGGGATTCTTCAAGGTGATCGAAGATGTAGATACTTGTGTATGGTATTCAGTTGATAGTAATGATTAAGAGAACTTGCTTCTCTTTCAGGTTACTCATAATTGGAAGTATTCCTAAGTTGAGTAACGTTGATCGGCCTCCTTCCATTTAGTTGACATGCACTGGAGACAGCTGCATGATTTGAATCTGGTTCAATTAAATCATGTTAGGGTTCCTAGGCACTCTAATGAGGTCTCACATGGCATCAACCATGCCAATTTCAAATTTTACAAGTGCCGAGAAACCCTAATACGGATCGTTAACTAGAATTTTAGGCGAAAACGAAACTAGTTAACAACTTAACTAAAAGAAAGAGGCTACAACCTTTGTAGATCCGGTTCTCCACCTCCATAGCTCCGTGATGAAGTCTCCTCGCTGTCCATATTGGATCCCGGACTCTAGCGTCGGCTTCATCGGAGAAATGGGCGGGCTAGGTCATCGACTACGATGCCGAAGATGATCTATGTCGAGGCATCACTAGATCAAGCTCCAACTTCACCAAGCCATGAAACTTGTGAAGAAAACACCCTATACCACTTGGCAAGAGGTAGAGGATGAAGAAATAGGAAGTGGGTTCACTTTAGAATTGGATTTCTCACTCTTTTTCACTAGTTGCCATTGATGGAGGCTAGCTTCTTCATCTTGAAGAAGAAGAAGAAGAAGAAGATGAATCTTATGATAAGTTCATTATAAATCCAAAAGAAAATGAATACTTATCATAATATGAACCATGGTTAGGTGTAGAGAATTGACTAAGGTTAGATGAATGGTTAGGGTTAAGCATGAAGACAAAATGGTCACTTTGGTCAAAGCTTCATGAAGCTTCAACAAGCTTCAAGAATGAAAGCAACCATTTTCTTTTCTTTTGCCATTTCTTTTTAATCCAAATTAAAAAGATAATAGAATGAATAAATAAAAACCCTAACCATTTACTTAACCAAGGTATAATTCTTTACACAAACCCTAGCATTCATGTATCATCAAACATGATACAATCAAGTGCACAAAAGTATATCACATATACAACTTGTGTACATCTAGTGAGAAAATCCAATTTAAATGAACCAATACTAGTTAATGCAAAGTAATATATCAAATATATAATTATGCATTAAATCATTAAATCAACGCTTGATTTAACGATCCGGTCATATCGCATATAACCGACTAATATCCAATATATCGGCTTATCGAATCAATCCTTGATTCGATAACTAGGTTATATCGCATACAACCATTCGACACATTCATCGCGAGAATAGATTACGGTATCACATACACGCATTATTCTCGGTCCCGCACATATCTCATATGCGCTCCTATTTCGTTTCACTTGAGCCAGGAAACCTCTGTGTAGGACTTTAAAGACTCGTCAATACGCCGGCAGCAGATGATGATCATATCAAACACCCACAAGCCGCAAGCGGTCTGCTAAACGTAACGGCCACCCGGGTATTGAGCGATCAGAAGATCGACGAGCAAGCCCGCTCACACTCCTGTAAATCCAACCAGTAACACTTACCGTACAGTCCGGTCTCGTCGTCTGATATGTCGCATATCTCGCCTAGGGGTAGTAAACGTCAGACCCCAATAGCTCGATAAGTCGTGTCGATATGAGGTCTATAACAGTTCGAGAAACTACTGGTAATACTTACCAGTAAATCTCAGCAACCCTGGCCAGGGATTTCCGGTTATAGCCAATCGAACACTGCGCAACATCAACCCCCTATACCGGGAGAGACGAATCCCCTCCTATCGCTCATTGCCTCCATATGATTCGGGACTGTACCCAAAAACCATCGTTTTGCATGCCCACTTGGACGTGTTAAGGTGGAAATCAAAGCACAGTGGGAACCACACAAGACTCTATGACGATCTCGGGTCTACAGACTAACCTATACCAGTGTTACCAGAGAACTGCCATCTGACGTAAGGTATAATACCATCTGGGAGTTCTCGGCGAGTCCGTCCAGTGTACCCAGTCTCCACTGAGCACCCGTATATCATCTCCGATGTCAAGCACCAATGGATATGGGATCATCCATCGCCCATCTGCATGGGTCGAGAAGGTATACGCTAGTCTACTCTGGTATATCGATGCCCCGTCTCGATATACCCTCGACTAGGGACCTTGAAGGATATACTTATGGACTACCCTGTCCCCACTAGTATGATCCGCATCATAGTCCAGGTAGTCAAGTACACATCCTAAGGGCTTTACCAACATGTAACAGAGAGACAATCAGTGTACACGTTAAGGTAAAGAGCAACCAGATAGCATACTATCATGTCGAGCAAGAAAGTCCTCTCTATATATGTCCCAGCATCCACTACAATATACATCCAATGTACAGTAATGGCCTCTAGGGCATATATATAACTAACAATCTCCCACTTGCACTAGGGCCATCTGATAGCAGTGGTTGTAGTATCTCATACTCAACCATCCCATAAAAGTCTCTCTCTGGGAAAAGGCCTTTGTGAGTGGATCCGCCGTGTTGTCCTCTGAGTCTACTCTCCTAACCTTGATCCCCTGGAGATCAACCATCTCCATGATCAGGTGATACTGCCTTAGAATATGTCTGGATCACTGATGGGACGGTCGTTCCTTGGCATAAGCCACAACTCCATTGTCACACAATGGGAGGAACTAAGTTCATCTCATGAACCATTATACACCCAAACAGCCTCTTTGGTAGCATCTTAAGTAGCGATGTATCCTGCATTTATCGTCTAGTATGCCACGGTATCTAGTTTGGAACTCTTCCAACATACCGTCCCTTTACTGAGGGTTAAGACAATGCCTGTGACTGACTTTCAGTCGTCCTTATCACTCTGGAACCCTTCCAGTGATTCTCCCCAGGATCGATTGATACCATCTCACTACAACTAGTGAGAATCCTAACATCCAATTAGATCTATCTCATAGATCCAAAACCCAGGATTTAGGAGGTATCACTTTGATCCTTTATGGAGAATTATTGCGATAAGCGGAGATTGACCGAGCGTAGCATAGAAAACTCCTTTCTTATCAAGAGTATGTCATCCACGTACTCTACGAGGATCACCACCATACTCCCTACTACCTTTTTGTATATACAAGGTTCATCTACCATTTTGATGAAGTCAAACTATTTGACTACTACATCAAAACAGATGTTCCAACTCCGCGATGCCTGCTTTATCCTATAAAGCATCTTGCACACGTTTCCGCTGCCCCTACTGTTTACGAAGCCCTCTGACTGTGTACTTATAGACTCTCTCTTCTAAAACATCATTTAGAAAAGCAGTCATGACACCCAACCGCCAGATATCGTAGTCATGGTATGTAGCCATGGCAAGTAGGATCCGGATGGACTTAAGCATAGCCACTGGAAAAAGGTTTCATCATTATCCACGCCTGGTCAATGACGAAAACCTTTAACAAGTCTAGCTTTGAAAGTCTCAACTTTTCCATTTACACCAAGTAATCTTCTCAAGATATACTTGCTCCTGATGGCGATTTAACCCTTCAGATATAGCAACCAAAGTCTATACTTTGTTGGTGTATAAGGATTCCATCTCAGATCGATAAACATCCAGCCATTCTTACAGAGTCTCACTCCTGATGGCCAGCTCGAAACTAGTTGGGTCATCATCTCATGATGCAATCCTCGCTCCCACTGTCATAGAGAAACAGAAGTATCTCTCAGGTGGGTGAGGAACCCTACTGGATCGGCGGAGAGGCTGAGGTTTGTTGGTATCTACTGAATCCTTTGGTTGTACCAAATCATCTGCTGTAGTTTGCATAGCTGGAACCTTTCCAGTTCTACATAACTGATCTTGCCTCAAGCTTGTCCGGATGTTGCTTTTAGACATAGGCCGGACAACCCCAAATCTTAACCAACTTAAGATATGGGCTCTTCCCTTTCCATATCACATATGAAGCGGTAGGCAACTGATTTGATTTGAACCCTATTCAATAGGTATGCAGCTTCTCAAGTGCATAACTCCCAAAAAGGAAATAGGTAACTCAGTAGTACTCATCATAGAGCACACCTTATCATATAGGGTGTGATTGCTCCGCCCTGATATACCATCGTGCTATGGTGTATACGGAGGAGTAATGCTGAGAGAGAATCTCATTCTCCTTTAGAATAGTCCAGGAATTCCGTGCTCAAGTATTCTCCTCCCTGATCACATCAAAGGACATAATACTTATACCCTTATTGGTTCCCTACTTCTAACTTATATTCTGTGAATATCTCAAAAGGTTCGGACTTGTGTTTCAACAGGAACATATGTCTGAATCTAAAGAGATCATCAGAGAATGTAATGAAGTACAAAGAACCGGTCTTGGCATGTGTAGACAGGGGACCTTTATACATCAACATGTATCATCCCAAGAGTTCACTAACTCTTTCTCTGTTTCCAATAAACAGAGCTGGTGTCATTATATCTTTATGACATGACTGGCAAGTTTCACAAGATTTAAATTCAAGCTGATTTAAATATGCATCTACAAGTAACTTCAGCTAGTCGGGTCGCATTGATATGATCTAGTCTACAATGCCTCAAGAAGGATTCGTTCATTTCTGAACTCTTTCTCTTGTGTGTTCCGTATACTAAGAACTGTAGTTTGATTTAGAACATCAATGCTTTTAGATAACGTGCCTGAACCGATCAACTTTTGATATAGGAAATGTTCAAAACATTATCCGACAATACAAAATTATATCCTTTCTTTACTAATAAAGAGACTGATATGATTTTGTATATCAGGTTCGGTATCTAATAACATTCGTTCAGAATCAATGTATTTGGAATACAGGGTGACAGTGACCAACAGACCTGGCTGCAACACTTGCACCGTTTTCTGTCTCATGAAACTTATCACCCGTTCTCAGTTCTTTACCTATCTGTAGCCCATGTAACAAATTACATATGCGGGATCCTGATCTGGTATCACATACCCAGGACGTAAAGAATACTGAGAAACAGTTCTCTGTAATGAACACACCCGAAGATGATGCATCAACATGCACTCTCTTCGTTTGGGCGGCACGGGAATTCTGGTATTCCCCAATTTCCTGCTCTGTCTTATAACAATTATAAGTTGGAGCGGGACCAACATTCCCCAGCTCAGTATAACAAGCGGGTTCGGTCAAATATCCATATTATTATCTTGATTAAGGCGTGATATGGTCGCTACCTGGAGAGAGAGAGAAGAAAACACTCAGCGTATGCTCTTGCAAGATCAGATTGGTTATTATTTTATCTAATCAGGATGGCTCCCACTGCTTTTTATCAAATCTTCCTTCAAACCCTAAAAGGAAAGACTAGCCGGGATTAATTACATACTACAAGTTCGCCAATCTTTCAGCCAGGCCAGTGTCGGTACTTTGAGGGATGTCCCCCGTGCTTTCGCACGAACCTAATTAATGTAAACCTCGTTTTCCCAGAGGCGTAACCCCGTTGACACCTTTCTAGACACCTACTTGATCGGCTAATTGTAATGTGTAAAACTCTCCCAGGAGTAACAATTACTCGCAGTGGGTATCGGGATCCAACTATCTCATAGAAGGTATGCAATCTCATTGCAAATTTCAACACTTGAAATTCCCGATAATTTTGCCCCTAGCACCCTATGACCTTGACGGAGGTCAACAAACCATAGGCTACTAGTCAAGTTCAACCCGTCATTTCTTGATCGAATTAAACCCACCCGCACGACCATTGACGGAGGTCAACAAGGCCGCACGACTACCCTAATCCAATCTGTATCATATGCATAAGCAGATAAATACTAATTAGCTACCGCACACTACGCCTTGACGGAGGTCAACAAACGTAGCACGAATACTAAGTTGGACTTATCTGAAATGACGGAGGGCTACGACAGGTTTTTCTGAAAACCTATTGCGTAATGAACTTGATATCGTTGTACGATCGAATGATTTTAAAATGGAGTGTCTTTGAGGCTTTTCTAGTTTTGCTAAAGGAGTCACTCCCGGTGAAGGGATCGTCGGTCCTTTCCTCGTCGAATGAGGTGCGGGATATATCATATATATCACTGTGCAAAGCAAAAACACTTAAAAGCAATCAAAAGACAAACCGAGTGTGTAGCATCTGCCAGTTATTGCTAAAGGAGTCACTCCCGATGAAGGGATCTCGGTCCTTTCCTTATCGAATAAGGTGCAGGATATATCATATATACCGCTGTGCAAAGCAAGAACTGTAGCTACCTGTTTTAATTTTGAAATTCAATTCTACAACATCTTTAGGTTTCTTTTTCTTTCATTAATCACATTAATGAAGTCCCATCATTTAAGTACCTAAACATCACAGATAAATACGACGTACACTTATACCATCCGCATTCGCCTCGATGTCCCCTTGTGCACCGTTAGGTTAGGTAACTAACGGCAGAGCAAGGCAGGGCTAGCGCGGGTGTAAAACATAAGTAACGTCTATATAATATATCATATATACTATATACAGTATCTATCACAGAACATCACATGATCACATCACAGATATCGCAGCAGAAGAAACATATGAAATATTGGATATACTAGGACGTCCGTGTTTTTAATACAAGCCAGTATAAAACACGGATTCCACGGTCACGATGAATAGCCAATCCCACACCCCTAGACCCCTACGAGAGCGGCAAGCAACCCTACCAATTCTAGAGTTAGGAGACCCGGACTGGACTCCTCGAGTTGGTCTCCCACTGGACTCCAGAACCCGGTTACTTGTGCCCTCCTCCTTGGGTCTATCCTAGTACGGAAAAGTAAATAATGTACAAAAGGTGACATCTTCCGCAACCTGGAAGTGCCCCAATGAAAGAATATTACATACAAGTTTTTACATGAATGAAAATGAAAAACACTCATCTCACATAAAAACCCCAGGCTATTCAAACACGACGATCCAATATAACATATCCAGCAACACATAACATCACATGTCATCAACGTAACTAAATATGCGCATCCCAATTGTCGTTGACATATAGCAACGAAAACAGCGATATCACATATTACACTTACGGTCACAGAAAAGAAAGTGTAAAACTACAACAGTTGGAATCCGCAATCTGCATAAACATCGCATGCCTAATCAAATGAATTCCTTAGACATCGCATGCCTAACAATTATAAACCCTGCATTTTAGTCTCAAAATTGAAAACTCTTTTCAATATCAAGTCGGGCAATTCAACAAGATTCCCGACATCCTGATCGAATACTCGTCGCAAACTTTAGTAGACGGCCGCACCCCCGACGCCGTCGACGAAGTGCACCAAGGCGGAACACCGCTACCGCGAGCACCCGAACGGATGCTTTCGGCGACGGGGTTCTCCTACAGTCACTTGGTCGGGGCTAAGGGGTGTAGCTGTCTATTAAGTTTACCTGGCGAGTATCCGCGTACGCTTCATGATTGCGACGGACTTTTGATCGCATCAAAATTCCGTGGCAACCGATCAAGTGAGACTAAAGTGCTATGTTTATAACATTCATTCAGTTATCTCATAACTACTTGTGAATTCCAATTATTGTATCCCATTCCAGATAAATAGAAAATGTTAAACTTTCCGATCGAACATCCAAACACCCAAGTTTTCCCGAAACAGCTCAACACATGAAACAAGTTTAAAAACATCCAGTTCATGCCTCAGTACCAACGGTCCAGCCGTAGAAGGGTCAAGCCAACGCCTCACATGTGGCACGCCGTACTGCCCCAAACCCGAAGATTCAAATGGCAGTTCAAGACGGTCACATAATCGAGTTAAGGTTTGTTGTCTTCTAGAGGGACCATCGCGTTACTTGCACTACTTAGAACGTTATTAAACCACGGAAAGATCCAACACTTAGAAATTTCCCGACAGGGGAAAAGTTGGGTATTTATATCCGGTCGAACTTTCTAACATATTCTAAATATCCGGAAAAACACATAGACAAAACCAAAAATCCGATCGAATTATCGAAACCCCAAAGCATCCCAGAGAACTCAACTCTTGAGTACAAATTAAAAATTCCCAGAAAACTCAGCACCATAAAATAGGAATTACTGTGCAAAATTTAAAAGCTGATGTGACTAATTGGCCGCGGAACCGCCGCACAAGCCATGCTTGTGCCGCGGTTCCGCCGCGCTTTAAGGGAATCATGGGTACGGGCTTCACAGTAATTCTTACAATTCCCTGCTGAATTTTCTGCATATTTTTAATATGGAAAAAACCCAGTTTTTGAAAAATGTCCAGAGAGCATTATCAGGTTAGGGTTTCGGGTCGATCGGGTTTCAAACTTCGTCTACGCATCGCCTAAGGCTCTAGTTAGTCTCTGATACCATGTTAGGGTTCCTAGGCACTCTAATGAGGTCTCACAAGGCATCAACCATGCCAATTTCAAATTTTACAAGTGCCGAGAAACCCTAATACGGATCGTTAACTAGAATTTTAGGCGAAAACGAAACTAGTTAACAACTTAACTAAAAGAAAGAGGCTACAACCTTTGTAGATCCGGTTCTCCACCTCCATAGCTCCGTGATGAAGTCTCCTCGCTGTCCATATTGGATCCCGGACTCTAGCGTCGGCTTCATCGGAGAAATGGGCGGGCTAGGTCATCGACTACGATGCCGAAGATGATCTATGTCGAGGCATCACTAGATCAAGCTCCAACTTCACCAAGCCATGAAACTTGTGAAGAAAACACCCTATACCACTTGGCAAGAGGTAGAGGATGAAGAAATAGGAAGTGGGTTCACTTTAGAATTGGATTTCTCACTCTTTTTCACTAGTTGCCATTGATGGAGGCTAGCTTCTTCATCTTGAAGAAGAAGAAGAAGAAGATGATGAATCTTATGATAAGTTCATTATAAATCCAAAAGAAAATGAATACTTATCATAATATGAACCATGGTTAGGTGTAGAGAATTGACTAAGGTTAGATGAATGGTTAGGGTTAAGCATGAAGACAAAATGGTCACTTTGGTCAAAGCTTCAAGAATGAAAGCAACCATTTTCTTTTCTTTTGCCATTTATTTTTAATCCAAATTAAAAAGATAATAGAATGAATAAATAAAAACCCTAACCATTTACTTAACCAAGATATAATTCTTTACACAAACCCTAGCATTCATGTATCATCAAATATGATACAATCAAGTGCACAAAAGTATATCACATATACAACTTGTGTACATCTAGTGAGAAAATCCAATTTAAATGAACCAATACTAGTTAATGCAAAGTAATATATCAAATATATAATTATGCATTAAATCATTAAATCAACGCTTGATTTAACGATCCGGTCATATCGCATATAACCGACTAATATCCAATATATCGGCTTATCGAATCAATCCTTGATTCGATAACTAGGTTATATCGCATACAACCATTCGACACATTCATCGCGAGAATAGAATACGGTATCACATACACGCATTATTCTCGGTCCCGCACATATCTCATATGCGCTCCTATTTCGTTTCGCTTGAGCCAGGAAACCTCTGTGTAGGACTCTAAAGACTCGTCAATACGCCGGCAGCAGATGATGATCATATTAAACACCCACAAGCCGCAAGCGGTCTGCTAAACGTAACGGCCACCCGGGTATTGAGCGATCAGAAGATCGACGAGCAAGCCCGCTCACACTCCTGTGAATCCAACCAGTAACACTTACCGTACAGTCCGGTCTCGTCGTCTGATATGTCGCATATCTCGCCTAGGGGTGGTAAACGTCAGACCCCAATAGCTCGATAAGTCGTGTCGATATGAGGTCTATAACAGTTCGAGAAACTACTGGTAACACTTACCAGTAAATTTCAGCAACCCTGGCCAGGGATTTCCGGTTATAGCCAATCGAACACTGCGCAACATCAACCCCCTATACCGGGAGAAACGAATCCCCTCCTATCGCTCATTGCCTCCATGTAATTCGGGACTGTACCCAAAAACCACCATTTTGCACGCCCTCTTGGACGTGGTAAGGTGGAAATCAAAGCACAGTGGGAACCACACAAAACTCTATGACGATCTCGAATCTACAGACTAACCTGTACCAGTGTCACCAAAGAACTGCCATCTGACGTAAGGTATAATACCATCTGGGAGTTCTCGGCGAGTCCGTCCAGTGTACCCAGTCTCCACTGAGCACCCGTATATCATCTCCGATGTCAAACACCAATGGATATGGGATCATCCATCGCCCATCTGCATGGGTCGAGAAGGTATACGCTAGTCTACTCTGGTATATCGATGCCCCGTCTCGATATACCCTCGACTAGGGACCTTGAAGGATGTACTTATGGACTACCCTGTCCCCACTAGTATGATCCGCATCATAGTCCAGGTAGTCAAGTACACATCCTATGGGCTTTACCAACATGTAACAGAGAGACAATCAGTGTACACGTTAAGGTAAAGAGCAACCAGATAGCATACTATCATGTCGAGCAAGAAAGTCCTCCCTATATATGTCCCAGCATCCACTACAATATACATCCAATGTACAGTAATGGCCTCTAGGGCATACATATAACTAACAAATCAGTGCCTCTGTTTCTATATTGGATATAGAACAGTTAATATCTTGACATTGTTAAGGTACGGGGAGTTTCCGGCTTATGCTTAAAACCAGACTCCGGATAACTCAAGGCACGTTTCTGTAATGGCTGTTTGTGGGTTGACCCGGGCTATGACGAGGGTTGATTTTCTACCATCTGGAAGATCAATAGTGATATTGTTCTTGACTCGCCACAGTTTTAATAAAAATGGATTTTTTCAGAAAACAATAGTAGGAGTATGGTAGAACTGGAAGTGATTCCAGAACCGCAAACGATTACTGAAGATTTGATAAAAAAACCTAAAGATTCAATCTGGTTTGACATTCCAGTGGCCACTCTGCAGATATGGTGGGTAACCTCAGGCACTCGAGAGGTACTTCGGTATGCTCAAGGATGGTGGCAGGGAGGTTCTTGTTTACCCAGACTTGCCATTGCTGTTGTTCCAGACTGTGAGACCCGGCAGGAAGATGAGTATAGCATCGTTCTAAACTAGCTCTAGAAGTGTACGTCTATATGACTTTGCCAGAGGGTTGTCGTGGTCAGTGGGAGCAGCGGAAGCATTGGTGGACAGGTGGCTTATGTCTATTTGTAGACTAAAGAAGATATAGCGGGGATAGATCAACTATTTCTGATGTGACAGTCATAGGTTTGACTTCATCAGAATAGGGGATGGATCTGTTAAGAAGGTAGTAGGGTGTGATGTCCTGGTATTTGGATGACATACACAGAGTATGAAGTGATATTCCTATACTACGATCGGTTATTCTTTGGTTGTCACACAGTGGTTTCTCCACATAGGACTTGGATATTATATCAGACATTCTGGTTACTGGATCTATGGTTTTAGGTCTAGATTTGGGTGGTTTCCCAATCTGGGTACTTAGACAGCATTCTATGAGTATTTAGAATGGACGACTCCTGGCACGGTAGTGTACCTGTAGGTGATGGAGTCACCCTCTCTAAAGGTGTCTTATAGACTAAAGTAGAGAGGGATGTGCATGATTGGCAGATCACTTGCTTTGGCAATTGAGTTGATCATGAGATGTCAAGTACCACACCAGATGTTGTTCTTGCAGTAGATGCAATAAGTTGATATTAATCCAATCCTGGAGAAACAGTCGGAAGCAGTTTTAGAACATAAGTGGATGTTCTAGGGATATGATAGCAGCATTCTCCTTCGGGAGACAGTTATCATTCCAGGCTTCCAAGGTGACCTGGACGGCAGAGTGGCTGTCAGAGTTATAGTTTTCCCTCTGACGAGGGGCAGTATTATGGACAGATGGTCTAGGTGGATACTGAGGGAAGGTATGGCGCAGGATACTGATTAAGTTCAGTTGACGATACAGTCTAAGAAGTTTGGATTTGGAGTTCATTTATGAGCTAGGTCCCGTCAGACATCCAGACATTCTAAGACAGGTATTGCTTATTTCGAGAGATGGCTTTCTCCGCGAACATGGGATAAAGAGAGACATAGAAAGAAACACCATAGCGGATCCACTCACTGAGGTTATTCCTCGAACGCAATAGTTTCCCAAACGAGCTTTGTGAGACTGACTAGTAGAGGAGTTGGGTGTTCGGTATCACACGGGCTGTGAGTATGCGACATCGCAATAATTAGCCTTGAGTGCAAGTGGGAGATTGTTGGATATAGTGCCCTCAGAGTCAATTATTGGATCACAAGCACGTGATTGCAATGATTGAGGAGGACCTATGCCGGTAGGACAGTCTTACTCGAGATGATAGTATGCTATCTGGTTTATCTTTATCATCGTGTGCTGTTTTAGGTGACCTTACGAGTCACTATTACACGTTGATAGAGCCCCTAGGATTCTTGCTTAGCTACCAGCAGTATGAAGGCGATCATATACGTGGGAGCTGGAGTCTATAAGCACATCCTTAAAAGGTCCCTAGTCGTGGGAGTTTCGAGACAGGGCATCGATTCTCCAGAGTAGACTAGTGTATACAGTCGAGACCCCGACGAGGGACGGTGGCCGGTCTCACAAGCCACTGGTGTCAGTCGGTTCACCTAAGATGTATACAGGTGCTCATTGGGTTATGAGTACACCGGACAGGACTCGCCGGGAGCCTGCGAGTTGGTATTATACCTGATGTCAAATAGCAGTTCCCTGGTGACATGTGTACAGGTTAGTTCATCGACCTGAGATTGTCATTTGTCTCGTGTGAGTTCCCACTGTGCTTTGATTACTACCCTACCATGGCTCAAAGGAGTCGTGCAAACAGGTTTTAGTTGGGTACAGTCCCGAGCCACATGGAGGCAGTGAGCGGATCTGCAGGGGTTCGTCTCTCCCGGTATTGGGGGTGAGGTCGCGCTGTGTCTAGGAGAGCCAGAATATGAAAAGTCCTTCGCCAAGGCAGGAGATTTACTGGTAGGTATTCCAGTAGTATCTCAGGCTGTTCTGGGCTACACTCCGACACGACTTGTACCGCTATTGGGGGTCTGACTTTTACCAACCCCCTAGGCCCGCCATGCGATACTCATAGACGAAAGGACCGGACTGTACGGATATTGTCACTGACAGGCTCAGTAGGGTGTCAGGATGAGTTCGCTCATCGACGTCCCTTTTGGTCAATAGCTGGTAGCCCGTCACGTATGGCTGATACCTCTGACGTGCTAGTGGTTAAATCCACAGCCATAGTATTGACGAGTCTTTAGAGTCCACCACACACACAGTTACTCAGGTTTCGGGCGAAACACTGTAGAGGCCGTATGGAGATATGGCAGGGTTCGATCAGATACGTGCGGTATTGCACGGATCGTGATTGGACGGTTTTTACTAGCCGGCTTTGGCTTAAGCCGGATCCTAGTATTAGATAGTGTAGATTTTGTCTCTTTGCATTTGTGTTCAGTGGGAATACAAATGCGGGCATGTATATGCAGTATCGGGGTTTTCCTTTAATTTATTACGGGATCAGTTTTCTGAAGTTGCCAGTTTGCATTCCGTTCCGGCCGGTTTTCGTTTGTTCCTTCACGGCCGGACTTTATCGATGGAGGGGGTTATTTGCAGTTTGCAAATAACTTATTTGTGGAGGGGTTTATTGTGTGTGGCTTCATGATTGCTTATTCATCATGAGATGCTTTTTGAGTCTATTCCTTTGCTTTCATATGATGGTGTGTGAAAGGTTTTGACTTGATATTGGTGTGACCTTTTTCTACACTTATTAATCCCCTTTCTTCTCTTGGAAAATTGATTGATTATCATTTCCTCATGCTTGAAAGGGGGGCCGCCCACATTTTGCAAGAGAAAGAGAGAGGTTTCATTTTAGTGAGGAAAAATGATTCATTATCATTTTGGCTTGAGCTTGCTTCAAAATTCCTTTGCTCATCTTCATGTCATATTATTCCTCCACATACCATGGCAACTTCTAACCCTAAAGAGACAACCCACTACACTAGCCTACAGCAAATCTTGGACGCGTCGGCTAGCCAACTTCGCGCCCGAGTTGCCTCGGTCCAAAGGTGGGAGCCCGTAAATGCATTTGGCTACGTAGTGCCCTTTCCGACGAGGAGGTGACGGACGGAGATTCCGCGAGGAAATCGGAGTGGAGACGAAGACCGAAGGACACGGATCGCTTGGTATACTTCTCTACTCTTATTCTAGTTTGCTAGTAGCTAGGTTAATGGCCCGATCCGGGATAAAAGTGGGCGGTGGTGCCGGTTTGCTAGTTTGCAAAGTTTTTCGTTTTCGCGTTTCCGGCGTCGGATCGACGGCCGGGGCGCCGCCGCGGACTTACAACCACGCATTTCACGGACTGTGGAGTCCTTAAATCCACGGACTATGATATCCTTCCGGAGAGGAGAAGCAAAAGATTGGGCCGTCGGGAGGTTTCAACCTCAACCGTGATGTCTTAAAACTAATACCGGACTGTGGAGTCCTTAAATCCACGGACTATGACGTCCTTAAGCTCGACCGTGATGTCTTAAAACTAACGTTGGACTGTGAGGTCCTCAGACTCACGGACTATGATGTCCTTAATCTCGACCGTGATGTCTTAAAACTAACATTGGACTGTGAGGTCCTTAAACTGATGGACTATGATGTCCTTAACCTCGACCGTGATGTCTTAAAACTAACAACGGACTGTGGAGTCCTTAAATCCACGGACTATGATGTCCTTAACCTCGACCGCGATGTCTTTAAACTACGGTATCCTGGAAAACATCCAGAGCGGAGCCTGGTCCTCACCAAACACGGCAGTGAAACCGTGGGAAGCATCCAAAGCAACCCCTGACTCCTTGAAATGCGGATAAGGGCAACTTCACCTATCACTTGCGGGTCCTCACGACTCGTAAGCGAGTAAATTCTCTTGTGAGATCCTTACGACTCTCAAGAGAAAATACACTTAGGAATCCTCACGATTCCTAAGGAGGAAACGCACCTACGGGATCCTCTCGACTCGTAGGGAGAAAATACTTTATGAGACCCTCACGGCTCATAAAGTTGAAAAGTCTTAGGTGATAGATCCTAACCCTGTTTTCTAAGCCATCGCCACTCTACAAAAAGCATAAGATTGACAGTTATATACTATTTACGGATCGCACTTGCTAAAATCGCATGGCAAACAACACAGCAAGAAAGAAGAAAGCAGAGAAATGACACAAGACATTATGAAGAACGTATATCTTTTATTCATGAATTCGATTGAGTACAAAATACATCGTGTTAAAGAATAAAAGAAACAAATACATTTTATTCACAATTACAAATGATACAAAATTTTCATGGAGAAGGAAGCGTCTTCAACAAATCCGCAAGTTGCTCTCGCACTTCCTTCAGCGCCTTCTTATGATCGGATGTCGCGGCCAACTCTGCTTCCACCTGGGCTCGCTGCTGCAAGTAGGATGAAAGTTATTCTTCGACGGCTCGCTGAGCTGCTTCACGACCTTTGGCATCGCGCTCAACGGCATCGAGCTTCTGCTTCAATGTTAACCCATCAGAGATACTTTGCAGAAGGCCCTCGAAGATAACTTTCACCCCGGCAGTGTTCGCGTCAACCTCAGCACGCAGTCGAGCGGACTCGCTTGAAGTTTCTTTGCATTCCCTCCGCTTTAAAGCCACTTCTTGTTCAAGATGGTGGAAGTAAGAAGCGCTCTGCTCGATCCATGCCGCCCGTTGAGTGCTCGTGGCCAAAATCTCAGGTGCCGGACGCATAAGTTCCAGCTGATGCAGACAGGCCTCGATCTCCCTGCAGTGATTAACCCAAGACCCAACGACGCCTTCATTATGGAAATTTACAAGCATTGCCAGCATCGGATTAACCTCGGCAGCGAAATCTGCGGCAGATGTATGAGCTTCTGCGTCAAGCTCTTCGACGCACCCGCTCAGCATACTCAGACTCATCGTAGCACCCTTTGAGGATGGACGTCTGGAGAATGGGCCTGCCGGCATCATAATGCGGGACTCAAAAGGGACCGGAGTCGGAGCAACTGCTGCAAAACAGATCACAATCATATGACGGTTCAAGAAATATAGGAAGGTCATGAATGATGGAATCTACTATACCAGCTGCAGCAGGTGGCAAAACCGGAAGGACCGGTGGCGCAACCGATCTCTTATCTCCTCCTTCGATCTGTAACACTGCAATCAGAGCAAGGAAGAATCAGAAACAAGTTCATTATCGGAAAAAGAAAGAGCATTAATTGAAAACTATATTCACCAGTGCCATTGGATGAAGTAAGCTCCGACGGGAAGGAGAAGTGGGGATGCAGCACCTGGTACAGGTGGTCAAAAAGGACTCCTACAAAGACGCAATAGTACAACGTTAGTACATAAATTATGCAGCCTAAAGATGAAACTGATAAGTCACAAATCCATACCTTCCAGCATCTGCGACGGTACGAAAGAGGGTAGAGATGTGGCCACCGTCAGGGCGGTAACTGACGGCGTTCCCTCAGGTAAAGTGGCATCAGCACTAACCACACCTGCGTTAGAAACGAGATAAGCCCTGTCAGGAAGGATTGCAGAATAAACAGAAGGACGGTAACCCAAAATTTACCTGATGAGTCTCCAGCCGAAACGGCGGTGTCTCCCTCTTCCATTGGCATGGTTTCACCTCCCGATACCTCATCGCCAGACTCTACAGGAGCCGTCGTCATGCTCACGAGGCCAGGAGACGGCAAAGGACCGTAAGCAGGGAGAGCGATGATTGGAGCGGTGCCCGACTCTTGAGAAAGAGCGGCCGTCTCGTCCTCAGTGATCATGCCCGTTTTGCCCGTTACCCCCTCGGGCTCAGCGGTCGCATCCGTCTCGTCCACCACTGCCATAGGTTCATCGGTCGCAGCCGCTCCATCCGCTGCTGCCTCAGGCTCGGTTGTAGCAGCCGTCTCATCTGCCACCACCTCGCGCTCGGCAGTGGTGGCCGTCTCGGGCATAGCGGTTGTGACTGTCTCGCCAGCAACTATCTCGGGCCCGGCAACTACGGCTGCACCGCCTACCGTCGCCTCGGGTTCAGTTGCTACCTTCTCCACTGTCCCCTCAGGCTCAACGGTCGTCATCGCTCCTTCAGTAAGGCTCGGCCCTGCAGGACAAGATATATAAGAACCGACGGTTTTAAAACTTTGATAACAAAGCCTCGAAAGCACATTACCTAAGACGGATTTACCGTTGGCTTCCCGAGCTGCACGCGCTGCCCGTCTATGAGCAGTAAACAAGGCGACGGGAGCTCCTCCGAAGGAGTAGCAGCGGGAGTAACAGCGCTTGAGCCCGCTCCCATGGCCAAAGCAGCACTACACTCTCTCGCTGCACGCCTCAGGCGCTTCCTCTCCTCCCGGGCTGTCACGACAGACCTTTTGGAAGCCTCCTTCAGCAAAGCATCGTCGTCCGCGTTCAGGGTTGCCTCCAGAGCCTTCAAGGCATCCATCATCGGCTTTTTAAGTAGGGCCTCTTGCGGCAACCTTGAAGAGGCCGGGACTTCGGTAGCTGGCCCGGGAAGAATCCCCGCATCGTCTTGCGAAGTAGGTCCCGCGGTCCCTGCAATGAGACAAAGAAAAGGTTAGATTGGCCATAAAAAGAAGAATAAAGACTCAGTCAGCCGAGACGTACCAATGCCCGATAGAGCGCGTTTCCTTTCCTCCTCCTCGAAAGTTTTGAGAGAAGTAGCGATGGCCTCTTCGGTAGAAATGCATGTTTAAAAAGGAAAAGCGTTAGTCAAAAACAATGATAAAGATACGATGAAATGACGAAGAATACAACTGGTGATTACCTGATTGCGCGAGTTTAGCCAACCACGCGTCGCGCCTTGCCAATCGCTCAGAAGCTGCGATGGCGGCCGCCAGATCAGTGTCTTCTGGCTCTACGAAGAAACTCTCGTTGGTTCCATACTCACTTAGGCCTTCGGTAAGAGGGGCCTGAGGCTCTAAGCTGAGTACGGCATCAAGAGAAAGAACCGACTTCTTCTTCCTCTTCTGCGCGCGAACCCCGGTCGCACCCAAAATCAGCTTACGCTTTGTGGGCACCTTGGGATGGCGGGTCCTGATGTCCGAGCCCATGCCGGATTCAGGCGAAACCACATTCACCGTCTCCATCAGAGCACGGGGCGCTGAGGGCACGTCCACAGAATCACGGGGCAATCCACGCGGGGGGCTTAGCACACGCGGAGGCTCAGCTCCAGCATCTCCTCTTAGTGGAGGAACGACAGGGGTCCTTTGCCTTAGGGGGACTTTGCGATCGCTGGCGAGGGACACACCCTTGCGGTCAACCAGCAGCCGCTTCTCTTCTCGGATAACAGCACCCATCGCGTGCTGATACCAAGCCCCATACACGTTGAGGGCCCTTGGAATGCAACTTGGCTCGCTAATGAAGAAGTGGGAGCCCGTGTTTAACCACATAAAGTGGTGCAGCGCGCTCCGTATTCCCTCCCTGGTGGCCGCAGGCTCTTCCAAAAACGCCTCCAGTGGGACCCCCTGGTTATAACTTAGTTGTTGGGCGAACCGATGGGGGTTGTACCTCATAAAAAGCGTCAACTCATTCTGCCTGAACACCAGGAAGCCCGGCCGGATGGTGTATAAATGAAGAATCTCCCGGGCTTTCAATACGGAGGCCCCGTCCTTGAAACTATCACGCAACGCCAACACCGCCTTGGAGGTCTCCGGGCCAATAGTCATGACCTTGTCCATGAAAGAAATGCCCGCTCCGACCATGCGCGGACGAAGAAGCAACCCCCTAGCCTCCCGCGGAGGCGGATTCATAATAGAAGCGCCGACCAGCCGCATAACTCTCGGGAGTCTGCACTTCTCGTAAAATGAGGGTCTCTTATGAATACCGAATACCCCGAGCACATGCATTTCTATCCATGAAGTAAAGTAGTGCATCGGGAAATTGGCAGGTTGCACCCCCGGTTCATTTGCGTCCGCCGCCACGCTGAGTCCATGGTACAGGTGGGCCAATCCGGCGATTCCAATCGACAATTGTATACCAGCCACCATTCGATGCGCTGGGTAGAAGACGGACGGCCTCATGTAGTGCGGGTGCATGGGGAGCGCGAACCAGCACAGCCATAGCCCCAGAAACCCGAGAAAGAAGGTCTCCTCATCGATGCCCGGAGCGGCGATTTCCGATAAGGGAATGATTGCAGCATCGGGGAGATAAAAGCTCTTTTGATCGTCTTCCAGTGCTGGTCGACGATCTAAGCCAAAGCCGAAGGGGTCGTCAAGCTTGGCAAATTTTTCGCCCCGCTGCGATAGAATCTCCGGTCGAAGAAAGCGGGCGATGAAGTCTGCAAAGCTAACTCCCCGGCCTCCCGATTCCAAGTAGAGACTTTCATACATATTCAGCACCTTTACCAGACTCGGAAACTGGTGCTGAATAGCATTCTCCGGTGTCAGGTCCATCACCAACGGCTTAGTGGCGAAGACATACTCATCAGGAGGAAGCAGCTCCTCATAGTGCTCCCCCCTCACCGGCAGACCGCAAAAATCAGCAAATTCTTCTAGGGGGATGGAGACTTCCCTTTCCGTCAAAAGAAAGGTATGGGTGGGGATATTCCATTGTTCCACGAACGCCTTAACCCACCACGTCGGAGGAGCAGGATACTCGAACAGCGAGGCGTAGACTGCGGGATACAGACCAATCTTCAGCAAATGCGCCTTCTTCGCTGATAAAATATACCTGGCCCACTGCAAATACCCGGCCGAATGTCGTGGGGTCAATCCAATGTTATAGGGTTGTCCCCAAGGGCGCGACTCACCCTGGCATATGCGCCACCCCAGAATATCCACGGCTGCCGGTGGCTGCACGGGTATGGCAGCAATCGAAGGTTGAAGAAGATCCTCCGAATTCCAATTTACAACCTCCACGGCATAGTTCACCGGGGGTATATCCGCGTAAGAGATCGACGAGATCGGATCCAACGGCGTCGCGTAAGAGAAACTTCGGCGACCTTTGATAATTTTGCTGTACCACCTACCCCACAGATGAAGGTTCTTGTACTCCAGGTCGTAATCTTTAATGAGCGCAAGAACCTCCCGGTCCACCGGCGCCTCAGGGAACCCTCCCTCTGAGCGGAAAAACGAGAACGAAAGATCAGCAGACATGTTGCCTGCAAGAAAAGGCGAAATTCAATTATCAGTATCATAATTTAATTTTTTTTTAAAAAGCCCAACGCTTGGTACTTTAAAATTTGTACCACACTGCAATGCAGTGGAGAGGGGAGCAAAGGGGGACCCACAAAATCCAGATGACAATGCATCAGTTAATAAGACTGCCTCATCATTGGATGAGACTGTCAATTAATGAGGAAATCCTCAAAGAATATTCTCATTAAATGAGAAATCCCTTGAGACAAGGAGAAAATCTCCCTTTCAGAGCAAAGCTCTGTCACAGAGTGACACTTGTCAAACTCTGGTCACAAGGGAATAAAATTCCTTAAAGAGCCTAGCTCTGTAATAGTGATAGAAAAATCCATCAAAGAAAAATTAATTCCTAAAAATTAAAGTTCTGAGATCTTAAAGATCCATGAAAAAACTCTTAAGAGTTCTTCATCAAAAGATCAAAAGATCTATATTTTGTCAATGAGCAAAGCTCTGTTCATGGGTTAAGAAACCCTGAAACAAGATCTCTTTAGATCTATAGATTCTTGAGAGCAAAGCTCAGTTTATGAAACCCCAAAGGGGTTTTCTTTAGATCAAAGGATCTATGAGAGCAAGGCTCTGTTAAATAAAATTAATTTAATTTAAGTTAATTTTTACCTAAAATTTTTCTAGAGTTTAACTCTTGAAGTTCTTGAAAATAAGAGCAAGGCTCTGAAAATAAAATTCTTGAAGGAGATGATAATCATCTGAGGAGGACCAAGGGTCCTATTTATAGGCACTGAAGCGCCTCCTCAACTTCTGAGTCGATCCAATGGATCAGATGTTGCCACCGCTGCACTCACGTGTGCGCCACGTGAGCGCAACGGTGGGGGGGCATTTGTTTCCCCCAATCAGAGCAAAGCTCTGTTTGAATTTCAAAATTCAAAAATTGAAGCAACGCTTCAGATTTCTTGCACTGCGCCACGTGTCAAAAGCAGACACGCCAGCGCAAGGAGCGCAGCGCCCAAGGCAGCGCACCCCCAATCAGAGCAAGGCTCTGTTTTAAAATAAATGAAGCAACGCTTCAGATCACTTGCGCTCTGCGCTGCGCGCCATGTGTCAAACGCAGGCACGCTAGCGTAGTTTCACTGCGCTCTGCGCTGCGCGACACGTGTCAAGCGCAGTTATGCTACGCTCCGCGCTGCGCGACACGTGTCAAGCGCAGGCGCGCTAGCGCCAATTGCGCCAGCACTGGAATTTAAATAATAAATTTTTTAATTAATCAGAATTAAAATTCTAGAAAGATCTTTCCAATCTTATTAAAATAAGAAGATTATCTTCTGTAAAACAGAAGCCTTAGGATCAAAGATCCAACGGTGGGGAAACATCCCCAGATCAATCAGAGAAAAATCTCTGTAACTAACTTAACAAATCAATTGGCCCTATATAAAGTCCCCTAGACTCCAAGTCTCACATATACAGAGATACAGAAAAGAGAGAACCCTCTGAAAAATTTGAAAGGCAAGCCTTTGAAGAAAGAAGATCATCTTCTTCATCTTTGAAGGTAAAGAATTTGATTCTTGAAGAACAGAGATGAAAATACCTCATTGAAAAAGAAGAATTCTCTTCTAAAAAGATCAAAGATCTAAGAACAAGATCAAGATCTTCAATAAAAAAGAAAAAAATCAAAAAGATCTAATTATAAAAGATTAAAAAGAAGTAATTTACTTCATTCTTAGATCTTTTGATCTATATAAAAGCACAACCTTTTGATGAACCATTGGCTCTTGAATTTTGAGGTAGAAGCTCTTTTGAGAAAACAAAGAACCTGTTTCTTTGATTTTAATTGGATCAAGATGCGCTCTGCGCTATTGTACAGTGCCTTGCACCCTTGAAATGCGCCTTTGCGCTTATTAGATTGGCGCACTGCGCCAGAGCACGCCACGTGTCAACCACAGACGCAATCTGCGCTTTGCACTTCTAAAACAGCGCACTGCGCTCTTGGAATTGGAGCATTGCACCAGGGCGCGCCACGTGTCAGCAGTGCACTTGCGCAGCGCATTGCGCTAACAGACTTGCGCTTAGCAGAGCGTGACACGTGTCACCTCCACATGCGCTAGCGCCTTGCGCTCTTTAATTGGCGCAAAGCACCTGACAAGCCACGTGGCACACTGTCAGACCACTAAATGCTATGCATTATTTAAAAGGGCAGAGCCCAAGTAAAGGTCTAACAGACCAAATATAAATGTTATGCATTTGACTACAGAGCCCAATGCTATGCATTATAAAAGGGCAGAGCCTAACTAAAAGCCTAATAGGCAGAACATGAATAAAATGTTGAATATTTTCAACTGGACTTAGCCCAATTTTGGCCATAAGTCCTCAATTTAAATTGAACTGAGCCCAACTGCTCTTCTAATCAATTTACACCCGGTTCGAGGGTACATCTCTTTACTCCTCTGATATCTGTCGTTGTAATCCCTCAACGTCGTCAGAGAGGTGACGGGTCCCGACAACCACACACTGCTACGGACTGTGGAGTCCTTAAACTCACGGACTATGATGTCCTTAACCTCGACCGTAATGTCTTAAAACTAATACCGGACTATGATGTCCTTAACCTTGACCGTGATGTCTTAAAACTAATATCGGACTGTGAGGTCCTTAAGCTCATGGAATATGATGTCCTTAACCTTAACCGCAGTGTCTTAAAACTAACATTGGATCGCAATGTCCTTAAACTAACTATCGACCGCAATGTCCCTAAACTAAACAATAGAGCCCCCAATTGCTCTCTTGTCGGATCTAAACGATCCCGTTAAGTCGATCTTAGTTTAAAATTAGACTAACATGTCCTTAACGAACGTTTAAGTTGATCTTAGCCTCAAATAAGGCTAACGTATCCTTAAACACACACACCCAAACGCAAATCTAAGAAAGATACGGATTTGGACTAATCCACGTCCTACGGGCGACAACACAAATTAGTCTCCGTATACAATCCACGGGCAACCGAACACAAGTTGCGAAGCTGCAACTCACTGATAACGCCCGACTTTGGTGGAAGGCGGAAGAAAGAAGTCTTGACCAGCCTATCGAATGGAGGACTTTTCACGACATGTTCGATGTGAAGTACTTCCCTGAGACTGCCCGATTTGACATGGAGCAGCAATTCATCCACCTACAACAGGGTTCAATGTGGACCAAATCTGTAAAAGAATATGATGCTGAGTTTACCATGCTCAGTAGGTAAGATATGTCTCAATATTCGATATTCAAATATCACATACTACACAGCGAACACAAGACCTTAACAGGTTCGTAGCACATTTAATATCGATTGCTGAGATGAAGTCCTGACGATTTTAGCAAGGGTTAGATCCGGAAATCCAAGCTGCCTTAGATACAGGGGATTTCCCAACCCACGAACTGGCCTTGAAAGCTGCCCGTCGATATGAGTGTAGGGTTTCCTTAACACCTCGTATAGGGTTTAGAAGCATCACACATGCCATAACTTTAAATTTATGAGGTGCTAAGTAAACTAAACTAGGAATCGAACTAGAATTATAGAGTAACAATTAAAAGTATCACATCTAAAAGATAATTTAACACTAAGTGGAGAGACTACAACCTTTGTAGACCTCCTAGGGTGACTCCTTGGATCTCCTTTGGTTTGGAACGGCTCGCTAGATCACTCCCAAGTCCACAACGATCCAACCAAAGTCCTTTGCTCAAAGCTTGTTGCTTCACTTGATCTTTGAAATCCTTGAAGCAAAACACCCTACATAAAGTAGCAAGGGTTGTGTAGGATGATGAAATGGTTGGTAATCTCACTTAATACCCTTTCCTTTTTATTATCTCACTCAATATAGAACTCAAAAGAGAGCTAGAGAGAGAAGAAGAAGATGGCTTGATATTTTTCTTTTGGATGAACAATAATGCAAAAAGAAAATGAGAGAGAGATAAATATCATAATAGAAACCATAGTTAATAATAATATCTAGATATTTTCTCATGAGTTAAAAAGAAAAGGAAAATAAACCATGGTTAAGTCAAAGGTCAACCATGGAAAAGTGTAGAAGAAATGCATCATTAGAAAAGAAATGAGTCATTATCTATTTTCCTTTATCTTTAACTTAATTCAAAAATATCCATATATTAAATTATGAACCATGTGATTCTTATATTGCCATCTAATTTGTATCATCAACCATGATACTAATGCATGTATGTATGTGTGTATGCACATCATCATGTACATATACATGCATGCATCCATCAAAAGAAAAGGGTTTAAATAAATGAGATAAAAGTCAATATTAAATCAACACTTGATTTAATAAACCGGCCATATCTCATACGACCCGACTAATATAAAACGCGTGATTAAAATACAGTATTATATACTCGTATTTAATCGAGCTTCCGCACATATCTCATATGCGCACCACTTCGTTTCGCCTGAACCGAGAAACTTCTATGTGGGACTCTAAGACTCGTCAATACGCCAGCAGTAGGTGATGATCATATCAAATATCTACAAGCCGCAAGCGGTCAGCTAAATGTAACTGCCACCCGGGTAATGAGCGATCAGAAGAAGAACAAGCGATCCTGTCAAAACTCCCGTCAATCCAACTGGCAACACTTACCGTACAGTCCGGTCTCTTCGTCAGATATGCTGCATATCGAGTCTAGGGATGGAATCGTCGACCCCAATAACTCAATAAGTCATGCCGGTATATGGTCTACAACAGATCGAGAAACTACTGATAACACTTATCAGTAATATCTCAGCAGCCCTGGCCAGGGACTTCCTGTTATAGCCAATCGTGCACAGCACAGCATCAACCCCCAATACCGGGAGAGACGAAACCCCTCCTATCGCTCACTTCCTCCATATGTCTCGGGACTGTACCCAAAATCCACCTGTTTGTACGACTCAGTAGAGCCGTAGTAGGGTGGAGATCAAAGTACAGTGGGAGGACACACAAGACTCTATGGCGATTTCGGGTCTACAGACTAACATGTACTAGTGTCACCTGAGAACTACCATCCGACGTATGATATAATACCACATAGGAGTTCTCGGCGAGTCCGTTCAGTGTACCCAGTCTCACTGAGCACCCGTATACAATCTTTGGTGTCATCACACCAGACGGATATGGGATCATCCATCGCCCATCATATGGAACAAGAATGGTATACGCTAGTCTACACTGGATTATCGATGCCCTATCTCGATATACCTACGACTAGGAACATTTCAAGGATATGCTTATAAACTACAGGTGTCCCACTAGTATGATCCACATCATAATCCCAGTAGTCAAGCCAATATCCTTAGGGCTTTATCAACATGTACCAAATGAATATAAACATGATCAAGTGAACATATGATAAAGTGAAACTAGATAGCATATTATCATGTCGAGTAAGACTGTCCTCTGAATACACACACACACACACACACATACACACTATCTCATAATGGCCTCTAGGGCATACATATATCCAATAATCTCCCACTTGCACTAAGGCCAGTTATTGGCGTATCTCATACCCAATATCTCAAAAAGTCGCTCATGCTGCGGCTGAGGGAGGGCCTTGGTGAAAGGATCCGCAGCGTTGTTCTTTGTGTCTACTCTCTTAATCTCGATCTCGTGGCGATCAACTATCTCCCGGATCACATGATATCGCCTCAGGATGTGTCTGGACTTCTGATGGGACCTGGGCTCTTTAGCCAACGCCATAGCCCCATTATTGTCACAATACAAAGGTATTGGATCAATAATGGTTGGAACTACTCCTAGCTCCGCGATGAACTTTCTCATCCAGACGGCTTCCTTGGCAGCATCATTTGCAGCAATATATTCAGCTTCCATCGTTGAGTCTGCAACGGTATCCTGTTTGGAACTCTTCCAACTCACCGTCCCTCCATTGAGGGTAAATGCAAACCCTGAGATTGACTTGCTGTCATCCTTGTCACTCTGGAAGCTCGAATCGGTAAAGGCATCCATTTGGAGATCCCCGTTACCATACACCAAGAACAATTTTATAGTCCTTCGCAAGTACTTAAGAATGTTCTTCACAGCAATCTAGTGATTCTCCCCTGGGTTTGACTGATACCTGCTTACTACACTAAGTGCATAAGCAACATAAGGGTGTGTACATAACATCGCATACATTATCGATCCTACTGCCGAAGCATAGGGAATAATGCTCATGCGAGCTCTCTCTATATCAGACTTTGGGCAATCGTCCTTTGAGAGAGTGACTCCGTGGCAAGCGAGTAAGGCATCCCGCTTGGAGTCTTCCATACTAAACCTCTTTAGGATGGTGTTAATGTACTTGGTTTGGGACAATCCCAATAACCGTTTGGATCTATCCCTATAGATCCGTATGCCCAATATGTATATCGCATCACCTAGGTCCATCATGGAGAACCTTTGTGATAAAAATTATTTGACCGACTGTAGCATAGGAATATCATTTCCTATCAGAAGTATGTCATCCACGTACAATATGAGGAATACGACATTTCTCCCTACAGTCTTCTTATAAACACAAGGTTCATCTGGATTTTTGATGAAATCAAACTCTTTGATAACATCATCAAAACAAATGTTCCAACTCCGTGATGCCTGCTTTAATTCATAAATGGATTTAAGTAACTTACATGCTTTTCCGCTGCTCCCACTGTCAATGAAGCCCTCTGGCTGATCCATATAAACGCATTCATCTAAATCACCATTTAGGAATGCAGTTTTAACGTCCATCTGCCAGATTTCATAGTCGTAGTGAGCAGCAATAGCAAATAGGATCCGAATGGATTTAAGAATGGCTACCGGAGAGAAAGTCTCGTCATAGTCCAAACCTGGTCTTTGACGAAAACCTTTCGCTACCAACCTTGCTTTATAGGTCTCTACCTGTCCATCTACACTGATCTTTCTTTTAAAGATCCATTTGCAACCCACATGTTTTATCCCAGAGGGTACATCTTCCAAAGTCCATACTTTGTTGGTGTACATGGACTCCATTTCGGATCTCATGGCATCCATCCATTTCACAGAGTCACCACTCGTGATAGCCTGATGAAAACTGGCAGGATCATAATCATCCATGATGCAATCTTCTCTATCACCATCAATGAGAAAACCGTAGTATCTCTCCGGTGGGCGAGAAGTCCTACCAGATCTACGGAGTGGCTGAGGCTCATTAGATTCTGTTATAACTTCAGGTTCAGCCAAGTCGTCATTTGTAACTTGTGTCTCTAGAACGTCTTCTAGATCTACCACATTGCCATCAGCATCATTTGAAAAAATCTCATTTTCTAAAAAAGTGGCATACTGAGAAACAAACACCTTTTGTTCCTCCTTGTGGTAGAAAAGATACCCAAACGAATGTTTAGGATATCCTACAAATATACATTTGACTGATCGTATCTCGAGTTTGTCTGGATTCTACTTTTTGACAAAAGCCGGACAACCCCAAATCTTAACTCTTTTAAGAGACGGTTTCTTCCCTTGCCATATCTCATATGGAGTGGTAGACACGGTCTTGGTTGGAACTTTGTTTAATAGAAAAGCTGTTGTTTCCAATGCATGCCCCAAAAACGAGAGAGGTAACTCAGAATCACTCATCATGGATCGTACCATAGCCAATAGGGTACGATTCCGTCGCTCTGACACACCGTTGTGCTGTGGTGTGTAAGGTGGAGTGAGCTGAGAGAGGATCCCATTCTCTTTTAAGAAGTCCAAGAACTCAGTACTTAAGTACTCTCTACCTCGATCTGATCGAAGTATCTTGATACTCTTTCCTGTTTGGTTTTCTACTTCATGTTTATACTCTTTGAATTTCTCGAAAGCTTCAGACTTATGCTTTATCAAATACACATGACCGAATCTTGAGAAATCATCAGTAAAAGTTATGAAGTAAGAAAAACCGCCTCTTGTATGTGTAGACATTGGTCCGCATACATCACTATGTATGAGGCCTAGAAGCTCAGTAGCTCTTTCTCCGTGTCCTGTAAACGGAGTTTTGGTCATTTTACCTTTGATACAAGACTGGCAAGTTGCATAAGATTTATACTCAAAAGAATTTAAATATCCATCATTATGAAGCTTATTTAGTCTTATTTCATTAATATGACCAAGTCTACAATGCCAAAGAAAAGCATCATTTATATCTGAAAATTTTCTTTTATTTGTGTGTTGTACGTTGAAAACTGTATGTTGATTAAGGATGTATATCCCGTTATTTAGTGTACCACAACCAATCAACTCTTGATTAAGTCTAATGTTCATAACATTGTTTTGCACAGCAAAATGATACCCTTCATTGTCTAAGAAGGAAACGGATATAATATTACAAAGCATACTTGGCACAAAATAATACGGGTTCAAAACCAATATACAACCCCATGGTAACCCTAGGTGATACTCTCCCGCTGAAACTGCATTTACATTGGAACCATTTCCAACTTAGAGAGTATGATCACCTGTCTTCAGAACTCTGCTATTTCTCAACGCCTGCACAGAATTGCAAATATGAGAACCCGAACAGGTATCCAATACCCACGAAGCAGAGTTAATAGAAAAATAGTTTTCAATTACGAACACACCTGAAGCTGAAGTATCACCATGCTTCTTCTTGAGTTCTAGGTACTCAATCCAGTTCTGTTTCCAGTGTCCCGTCTTTTTGCAGTGGAAACATTCTCCTTTCCCCGATTCCCTAACCTTAGACTTGCCTTTCCCTTAACCTTTTTGACTCCACCCTTAGGTTTGGTGGGTTTCTTCTTCATCTTTCCTTTGGCCTTAGCCTTCGTGTGAGAGGAGGAGGATGGCCCAACACTCATAACGGGAGTCTTCACTGACTTCAGTGTACTCTCTGCACTCCTTAACATATTAAGGAGTTCAGGCAGTCCCTTCTCCATTTTGTGCATGTTGAAGTTAACTATGAACTGAGCAAAGGTGGAGGGGAGAGACTGCAGAATAATATCCGTATACTGTTTATTGTCCATTGTCCACCCAAGGTCCTCAATCTCTTCTATGAGAGCAATCATCTTCAGAACATGGTCTCCTACTGCTGTACCAGCGGCCATTCGTATCTGAAATAGTTTTCTAGATGCTTCGTATCGTAATACGCGATATTGCTCTCCATACAACTCTTTTGTATGGAGGAATATGGCTTGTACGTCCATATTCTCGTACTGCTTCTGATGTGTGTTATCCATCGATGCAAGCGCGAGGCATTTAGCCGTGGCACATTCAACGTCCCATGTCTTGCGGATTTCCCTATCCGCAACTGAAGGTTTAGGACCTAGGGTGGGCGGGGTTGAAGCCGTGAGGACATATGATACTTTATCATAAGTCAAGGCAATGTTTAGATTCCTCAGCCACTCTTTATAGTTGGTCCCATTCAGCTTGTTTTTATCTAAAAGAAGCTTAAGTCATGTCATAAGTATCTGCCATTAAGATAGAGAAAAGAATACACTTAGCGAAAGCTCTTGCAAAGATCAGATTGGTTATTATCTTGTCTAATCGATATCTCCCACTGTTTTTATCAAATTTTCTTTAAAACCTTTTAAAAAGAAAACTAGCCGGGATTAATTACATTCTACAACTTCGCTAACCGTTCAGCCAGGCCAGTGCCGGTACTTGAGGGAGGTTCCCCGTCTTTCGCACGAACCTAATTAAAATAAACCTCATCTTCCCAGAGGCGTAGCCCCATTTGACACCTTTCTAGACACCTACTGAGTTAGCTAATTGTAAAGTGCAAAATTCTCCCGGGTGCAACTTTTGCTCGCAGTGGGATCGGGATCCTACTATCATATAGAAGGTATACAATCTCATTGTAAATTTCAACTCTTGAAATTCCCAATATAATTTTTACACCTAGTACTCATGACCTTAACTAAAGTCAACATATCATAAGTACTAGTCAAGTTCTTCCCGTCATTTCGTGATTAACTAGACCCACCCATATGACCCTTAACTAAAGTCAACATAATCATATGAATGTCCTAACTAATCTGCATCATATGCAGTGTAGGAAGACATCACTTAGCTACAGTTCACTGCGTCTTAACTAAAGTCAAAATACGCAGCACGAATACTAGGTACTCTACTTCCTAAAATGACGGAGGGCTACGGATAGTTTTTAAGAAAACTTTTAACGCTTTGAACTTGATATCGTTGTAGAATCTAATGGGTTTAAAATGAGTGGCTTAAGCTCCGCATTTTGAAACTTGCTTTTTCATAAAAGGCCGAGTGTGTTTCAAATCCGATTCTACAACATCTTTTTAGGTTCATTTATCTTTTACATTAATCTCATTAATGTAGTCCCATCATTTAAATCCTAAGACATTACAGAAAGAAACAAAAATATAACGTACACTTATGCCACTCGCATTCGCCATAGTGTCCTGATATGCACCGTTAGGTTACTTAACTAACGGCATACCAGGACGGGGCTAGCGCGGGTGCAAAACATAAGTAACGTCTATTATATATCATATATATAATATCGCATTCGTCTCAGATATATATTAAATGATCACATCAGAAAATAAAAGCAGCAGAAGCACATTTAATATAGGATATCTTGAAGGTCCGTATTTTGTATTTAGCTAGCAATAAAAATACGGATTCCACGGTCGCGATGAATAGCCAAGCCCACACCCCTAGACCCCTACGAAAGCGGCAAGCGACTGTTCACATCATAATATTGCAATTCATACGCCCTACTTTTATGCATTTTATAAGTAAACAGATGCTTTTGACGATCGTTTGTTGCATGTTACAGGATTACAGGATCTCGGAGCAAATACAGTGAAAAAGACAAAGATGATACAAAGAATGGACTTTTGACCAACCAGCACACGGATCTTACTCAAGCCGAGACGAAAAACAAGTGAAACGGTCAAAAAGATCCTTACAAGTTTCACTGAGGATCTGGAGAATACTAAGAAGCCCAACAGAGAAAAGGACAATGAAAATAGGGAGCCCCAGGGAAGACAAAACAGTCACAGAAAATTGGTGAGATGACCTCACCAATGGGCCGCGGAACCGCTGCCAAAGGCATGTATTTGCCGTGGATCCGCGGCCATATGGTGCCCGTGTCGGCACCGACTTCTTGTGTCGGTGTGTCAGTTCATATGTTGGGATTTTTAGGGGGCAAATCAGTAATTTTATGTATACGAGAGTCTGTAACCCTAGCTTCACTAGTTGCTTATAAATTGTACTCAAGATCTGTAAAATGGATGCCTCTTTTCAATCAATAAAAGTGAGATTTGTTGGAGAATTCAGAGCATCATCTTTTCTTGTAAGTTTTTAAATTCCTGTCTTAGTAAAATTATTCTACTTGCCCTAGTTATCCATTGTTTGCTGTAGTTCACTAGTTAGCTATTTTTAATCTGTCGTAAGGTAAATATTTAAAACATAAACATAAAAAATGTCTCGTTGTAATAATTCCCTAATGAGCGAGTAAAATCCTCGCTCGTTAGGGTTAGGAACAAGGGAGTGAGTGAGAGATGGATGTCTCTCACCTCCTTCAATGCCAACTTATTTTTAAAATGAAATCTTCATGCACGCATATATGATCCGCCCCCTACGGCACCCTACCTACAAGGTAACGGTGAACCGTAGTATAAAAGGCCGGACATATATGACGTCCATGAAGATCACATCAATTAATAGGAAAGGACGGACAAGGATCTAGAGGAAGAAACTTTGTTTCTTCTCGATCATCCTAATCCCTTTTGCTAATGATTGTTGTGATTTTTTCTAAAAAGCTTAAATCACGGCATCGAAAGAGGTGAAAACATTGATCTCAACACCCCTACCTTCGACCTAACCCTAACGAGTCCTTTCATATCACATAAGTTCATCTTTAATTCAATCGACAAAAAACCAAACAACAATTTGAATCAACTCGTTATAACACAAAAACAAAAACTAACACATCCCTGCGGATCGACCCGTATTCACCGGCTAGCTGCAAAGCGACGCCGTTTCTGATTACGGTAAACTACAATTTTTTGGATTAATCAAATGGCGCCGTTGCCGAGGATGGCGTAATTTTCTCGTTTTTGTATGATTTCGGGTTGATATAAAAAAATTTAAAAAAAAAAATTATAAAAATCAGAAAATACAAAATACAAAAATTATCTTTTCATTATTTTTATCTGTTTGAAGGGTTTCTCTTTGGAATCTTGCAGGAACAGCAAAGACTTTTGGATCTGGAGTTTTACAGAAGGTCAAAACAGAAAAGGGAACATAGGAACAGGGAGAGATTGAAAGCACAGAGCAACACAATTTTTTTCAGAGCCTGATCTGCTCAACTGACCGCGTTTCCGCCGCCAAAGAGCCTCCAAAACCGCGGTTCCGCCGCTCTTTTGACACGTCAGCCCTTCAAAATTGCATGGTAAGCTCTCTATTTCTCCCCTCTGCAACCTCCATATCTCCACTGTAAAATTTTCTGCAGGTTTCTTTGCGCTAAAAAAAAAATTCTTTTTCCCCCTTCTAAATAACAGATTTGCTGCAGGTTTCTTTGCGCCGCGCTAAAATTGATTGCAAGTGAATTTTTGTTTTGCATATTTTAATTGGACTTAAGGGGCTATTTGACCAAACTCAGATTGGGTGGGGATTTCATCACCCTTCCCAGGACCCCAGAAAACAACTAAAGCATTTTGCATCGACCACAATTAATTAAAAAAAGACTAGACTCAGACCTAAGAACAGCGAGCTCAATAGGAAAAGGACTAGGGTAGGCATCGACCGTTTATCCTAACCGACATTGCGGTGTCTAGGCTAGTGGTTATTAATTAGGCCCACTGTAGTGGTGGTTCCTTCCCACTTACCTGGCCGTACTTGTCCGTGAAGAGGCGGTTTGAGGTCCTATTTCTAGCCCTAGTTAGGAGCTGTCTAGTAGACCTAGGCGACCCTAGATCTAGGCCTGATTGTGCATGTGTGGTTGATACTGTTGTGTCACGAGTTTTTTTCAAAAACCTCTTTGCAAAACTCCCACATAAAAAAAACAAATAAAACTTTTCAAAACTTGCAACTTGTCGCAAAAAGAAAACCTGCAAATTCACCACACCACTTTCCCTCACTGACGTTATCTTACCCCCACATTCTGTTTTTCTTTTTTCTGACTGCACTATCCCCTTTAGTGTATGTCACTTTGGACTAGGGATACAGACGCCCGATTAGTCCGCGTTTCGTTGGTACCGACCAGCGAACCTTTTGACACCGAAGTCGAAAATCCGTCCACTTTCTTACCTTCACCTTCAACTTCTTTCACCGAAGGTATGTCGGGATTCAACCCCAACAATACCTTACCGACGGGAAGGATTCCACCTCCGTTAGGTGCGAATGACCCGAACCAGCCGCCTGTTGAAGCGCCCGCACGAGTTGCGCTCCAGGACCTCTTTTACCCCATCCGCACTTCTTTACCCACCTGTCTTTCACCCCCACCGGCAAATGGGGACAATTTTGAGATTAAACCACATTTCATCAATATGCTGCCGAAATTTCATAGTTTGGAAACTGAAAACGCTTATATCTTTATTAATAAATTCCAAAATGTGTGAGCTATGATGAAAACGACCCAATTGAGTGATGACGCTATAAGGCTAAGGGTCATTCCTTTCACCTTATGTGACCTAGCCGAGAAGTGGCTATATAGCACCGCATCACATTCTATTAGAAATTGGGATGAGTTTGTGAAAGCTTTTCTAAAAAAGTTTTATCCTCACCATAAAACTGCCAGAATCCGCAATGAAATAATTCAATTCTCACAACTTCCTTCCGAACCATTCTGGAAGTGCTTCGAGAGATTCAAGGACCTATTAGTTCAATGCCCTCATCATGGGATAGAAAGTTGGCAACTTTGCCAAACATTATACGAGGGATTGAACTCGGCAACGAAGCAGTTGCTAGAAACCATCTGTCAAGGTCATTTTCTCTCTAAGTCTAGTGATGAAGCGTGGCAGTTTCTCGAGGATCTTAGTGAGCAGACAATACAGTGGGAGAGTACCAAGACCACATCATCTTCTAGTGGTCAATCTAGGGCAGGCATACATCAAGTCGAGATGTCGATTGCCATGAAGGCCGAGATGGCCGCTCTTACGAAAAAGCTAGAGGCGATTGAGACCAAAATCTCATCGCCTTCTCCTGCCCCTGCTATGCCCCCACGAACTGTCTGTGCTTGTTGTGCGGATCCATCGCACCTAACTGAAGAGTGTCCTTATAATGCATCCACTCAAGGACAGGATCAAGTCAATGCTGCATTTCAGCAACGACAAAGGAACGATCCGTACTCTTCGACATATAATCCGGGGTGGAGGAGTCACCCAAATTTCGCTTGGAACCAAAATCAACAATTCCAAGGAAATAATAATAATTTTCAAAGACCTCCTCCTCCACAACAACAACAAGCACCCTCGCAAACTCAATATCAACCGCAACAATTTCAACAACAACCTTACCCTAATCAGGTGAACAATTTTGTGCCGAACAATGCTTACCAGCCAAACAATTATGTTCAACCTAATAATGATAAGGTTAGCTCGCTCGAAAGAAGTCTAGATGCGTTCCTTAAGCAATCTACACAGTCGACAGCAAGACTTGAGACTTCTATTCAAACTTTAGTGCAAAATAGTACCTCACACGATCAAAGTATCAAATCTATTGAGGCACAAATTGCACAACTCAATGCAGTTTTGAGCGAGCGCGAAAAAGGAAAACTCCCGTCTCAACCATTGCCCAACCCCGGTCACGCACATGCTGCACACAATCAGCAAAATCATAACGTAAATGTTGTGACCACGTTGAGATCGGGAAAAGTGTTGCGAAACAATGTGGGCATTAACAATGATTCCCTTGCCGGTGGGCATTCTTCATCGTCTTCACCATCTTCTTCTTCTTTAGAGCCTATTCTCTACCCTTCACATGGCTCTACCTCTTCTAGCTTGAACGGACCTAATTCTCACGACACGAACACATCTACACGGGGGGCCGTTCCAACTCGACAATCTGATCCGCAAAAATTAGACTCAACCACCTTTCAAAATGTTCCTTTTCCTAATCGATTGAGATCCAATAAACCAACTCCTCAAATGGAGAAGATTGTCGAGTTGTTCAAACAGGTTAGCATAAATATCCCTCTTTTGGATGCAATTCAGCAAGTTCCTTCATATGCCAAAATTTTAAAGGACTTGTGCACCAAAAAGAGGAAGTCGCAAGTGCCAAAGAAAGTTTTTGTGGCTAGTGCTATTAGTGATGCTCTTGTAAATTCCCTTCTCCCAAAGCAAAAGGACCCCGGCTGTCCTACCATTTCGATAACAATTGGGGACAAGAACATCAATAGAGCACTATTAGATCTTGGCGCTAGCGTCAATTTGCTACCCTATTCTGTGTACGAGCAGTTGGGCGTTGGAGAGCTTAAGCCCACTCACTGTACTCTCCAAATGGCCGACCGGTCAATAACCCATCCTAGGGGAGAGCTGGAGGATGTGTTAATAAGAGTAGGGGATTTCATTTTTCCCGTTGACTTTATTGTGATGGACACACAACCTGTTGCTAACCCCCGGAACCAAATTCCGGTAATACTTGGTCGACCATTTCTGGCTACGTCCAACGCAGTGATCAATTGTCGTAACGGTTCAATGAACCTATCTTTCGGCAATATGACAATTGAGCTCAATATTTTCAAGTTGGGAAGTCAGCCTGCTGAGCCTAATGCTAGCGTACTCGACGTTTGCTCGATCAATGAGATCGCGGAGGAGGACTGTGAGTTCGAGAATTTTTTATTCGACCACAGCAATGTTAACGCCACTAGTGCGTTCCTCCTAGAATCCGACACAGCTTTCGCAGCGGATAACGATTTTGAATGTTTTACATTCGTCGACGACTTTGAAGATTCATCACCTGAATTGGAGTCTTTTGCTTTTGCGGATGAGTTAGTTGAACCATCCGACACTGTTGCGTACACTCGGTTCGAACCTTTGATGGAATCATTCGAGTTTGAAACAACTACCTCATTGTTACCATCTATTGTTTCACCTCCTAAACTCGAATTAAAGCTTTTGCCGACACACCTAAAATATGCTTATCTAGGTGATAATGAGACCTTACCTGTCATTATATCAGCCTCTCTAGCTCTGGAGCAAGAGAAGGCTCTTTTGATGGTCTTACATAATAATCGGCAAGCTTTCGGCTGGTCTATGGCGGACATTAAGGGGATTAGTCCCCTCATAGTCGAACATCATATACACTTAATGGATGATGCTAAGCCAGCACGAGATCCACAAAGGCGCCTCAACCCCATCATGAAAGAGGCTGTTAAGAAGGAAATTGTCAAATGTCTGGATAGCGGTATCATTTACCCTATCTCGGATAGCCAATGGGTTAACCCAATCCACGTTGTGCCAAAGAAATCAGGCATTACGGTCATTACAAACGAGGCAAATGAGTTGATTCCCACTCGCACCCAAACTGGGTGGCGAGTCTGCATAGACTATAGGAAACTCAATGCCGCAACAAGGAAGGACCACTTTCCTTTACCTTTCATTGACCAAATGCTCGAGCGATTGGCAGGGCACGAGTTCTACTGCTTTCTCGATGGCTATTCCGGTTACAATCAAGTCCCCATCGCCAAAGAGGATCAAGACAAGACAACATTCACTTGTCCCTTTGGCACTTTTGCTTATCGTCGCATGCCCTTCGGGTTATGCAATGCACCCGCGACATTTCAGCGGTGTATGATGGGGATCTTTTCAGACATGGTTGAAAAGTTCTTGGAAATCTTTATGGACGATTTCTCTATCTTTGGCGACTCCTTCGATGAGTGTTTACGCCATCTTGACGCTGTTCTTACCCGCTGCAGGGATAAGAACCTAACATTGAATTGGGAGAAGTGCCATTTCATGGTGCGAGAGGGCATCGTCTTAGGACATGTCATCTCACAAAACGGCATCGAGGTTGACAGGGCTAAAATCGAAGTGATTTCTAACCTACCTCCCCCAAAATGCGTCAAAGATATTAGAGCCTTCCTTGGCCACGCCGGTTTCTACAGACGGTTTATCAAGGACTTTAGCAAGATTGCTAGACCCTTGACTCTCTTACTGGCCAAGGACACGACCTTCGCTTTCGACTCCACGTGCACTGAAGCATTCGAGTCTTTAAAACATTCACTCATCACTGCGCCCATCCTCTCATCTCCCGACTGGACGCACCCTTTTGAAATCATATGCGACGCATCAGACTTTGCTATTGGCGCTGTTCTTGGACAGCACATTAATAAGATGCCGCACGTGATTTATTATGCTAGCCGAACACTAAATGAGGCCCAACTTAATTACACAACAACAGAGAAAGAATTTTTAGCTGTTGTGTTCGCACTCGAAAAATTTCGGCCTTATTTAATCGGCTCTCCAGTCGTTGTTTATACTGATCATTCGGCTCTTCGCCACCTTTTTGCGAAGAAGGATGCTAAGTCAAGGCTAATGCGTTGGATCCTTTTATTGCAAGAGTTTGACCTTGTCATTAAGGACAAAAAGGGATGTGAAAACGTCGTAGCTGATCACTTATCACGACTTCCTTCTTCGCCCACGCTCGATCTTCCAATCACTGACGTTTTTCCCGACGAGCAACTCTTGACCGTTTCATGCGAACCGTGGTTCGCCGATATTGTAAACTATTTAGCCACCGGCCTGATTCCTAATGATTGGTCGAAACAGGATAAGCTTCGATTTTTGTCCCAAGTAAAGCATTTTTACTGGGATGAACCCTATCTTTTTAAATACTGTTCCGACCAAATCATTCGTCGGTGTGTGCCCGAGAGTGAAGTCAAGAGCGTGCTGTCTTTCTGCCACGATCAAGCATGTGGCGGGCACTTTGGCCCAAAGAAGACAGCCGAGAAAGTTTTGCAGTGTGGTTTCTATTGGCCACGACTCTTCAAGGATGCATTTGAATACTGCAAAACTTGCTCCCGGTGCCAACACTTGGGCCGGATTTCGCGGAGAAACGAAATGCCACTCCAACCCATTTTGGTAGTGGACATTTTTGATGTTTGGGGTATAGATTTCATGGGACCATTTCCTAACTCTTTTGGAAATGTGTATATTCTGTTGGCGGTTGACTACGTTTCTAAGTGGGTCGAGGCTGTGCCCAGCCGAACGAACGATAATAAAGTTGTCGTTCGATTCCTTAAAGAACACATATTTTCTCGATTCGGGCACCCTCGGGCGATAATAAGTGATAATGGTTCTCACTTCTGCAATAGGACTTTCGAGTCCTTAATGCGTAAATATTCTATCACCCACAAATTGTCAACGCCATATCACCCCCAAACATGTGGGAAAGCCGAGGTTTCAAATCGGCAGATAAAGCAAATTTTGGAGAAAACGGTTTCCAAAAACCGTAAGGATTGGTCACTAAAACTGATAGATGCACTATTGGCTTTCCGTACTGCATATAAGACCGATCTTGGTATGTCTCCATACCGGCTTGTGTACGGGAAGGCTTGCCACCTCCCAGTGGAGATCGAGCATAAAGCATTTTGGGCTATCAAAGAGCTGAATTTGTCTTTAGGAGATGCGGGCAGCAACAGAAAGCTGCAATTGAATGAGTTGGAGGAGCTGAGGGATGAGGCATATGATAATGCCATAACTGCTAAAAACCGAGCCAAGGTGTTCCACGATAAACACCTTTTACGAAAAACTTTTGAACCTGGTCAACAGGTTCTACTTTATGACACTCGGTTACATTTTCATCCTGGTAAGCTCAGTTCCAGATGGAGAGGACCTTTTGTAGTCCGCACCGTTTATCCGCACGGTGCGGTTGACCTTGAGAACCCTGAAGACGGTACCTTATTTAAGGTAAATGGGCATCGACTAAAACCGTTCTTCACTGCGGATCCTTCGGAGGAGCTCCTGTTTTTGCAGGAGCCGATTTACACTGATTGATCTTCCTCCGCTTTCACCCCCAAACTTCGTTTCCCTAAGACACTGTTTCAAATAAGTTTGGAGGTGTGTATATTGTGTGTATATATATATTTCCAAAATTCCATAAAAATTTAAACAAATAATAATAAAAAAATATATATATATATAAATAATTTTTGGACCTAATTGTAAATTTGCAGATTACAAGCTGTTTTTACGAATAAAACCCTCGTCTTAAAGGGTGTTTTGTGTAAATAACCCTCCCATCCCCTATTTAAAGGAACCGAGCCCTCTGTTTGTTTACCCTAAAACATTTTCTTCTCATCAAACCCTAGCCGCCACCCCCAAGCCCCTGCAGAAAAATCTCGCCGCAAATCCATTAGAGCGCCGCGCTTCCGCCGCCTCTGCCGCCTCCCGCCGCGCTTCCGCCGCCACTCTGAGTCTTCACCCCCTGAATTTTTCAGGGGAGGTAAATCTGAACCCATACTCTCTGTTTCTGCTTATATTTTCTCTGTAAAACCGTGATGGCACACAAAATGCAGTATGAAAGGGATTTTTCCCCTGTTTTCGCACACGAGATTTACGGTATATATTTCCCACACGAAATCGCACAAAGGGGCTGGAATTTCCTCCTCTATAATCATGCATTTGCATTTGCTTTACCAAACCTAGTTGCTCTATTTTACGAATCCATGGAAGACAATAGCCTAGACAACTTAGGGTACATTAAACTGAATTGGGGAAACCGTGAAATTCGCATCGATAGGGACATGATACACGAGGTTACACTCATACCACGTGTACCTGCACATGAACACCCACTTCGCTTTGAAGATTATATGCCATTAATGGGTAATGACTGTGCACGAGAACCGCGTAAGGGGATCCAAGCACGGACCCTTTTCGCAAATGTTTTAACTGTATGCCGGTGGGCACAAAACAATATTTTTGGAAGTTCTCACAACACGACCTTTTTCACCCCATCGTTACATGTCGTCCACACTTTAATGACGAAAAATCCTAGGTTCGACATGTGCACGGTTTTGCTGCAATCCATAGGTACGGGGAAACGAGGTAGTGTATACCCATGTCCCATGCTCGTTACCCAACTCTGCCGTTATTTCCTCCCAGCCGAGGAATTTGACTCAATTATGATAGACGATGTCCCGGTTCGACCACTGTTAGAGGGCGTTTCGTCGTCCTACTCTAGACTTACGGATATCTGGACACGAACAGAACCGGCAGAGAATGTACCTGCACACACCCCTAGCTCGAGCTCGACTTCGAGTGGGGAAGAGCTAACTCCCCAGGAGCATGCGCGATTAATGCGAAGAACAGTGAGAAGAATAGACTCTTTGAGAGATGAGTTTCGGGCAACTGCACGAGAGCACGACCGTCGGTTAACGGAAATTGAGCGAGGGATCCAAACACTTTTGGCTAGAGGGGAGAGATCACGTTCACGCTCACGAGCGCGACGTGGGGCCGGGCAGTGAGGGCACTGCTTTGCTCAAGTTTGGGGGTATTAGAGGGTGATGTATATAGTTATCCTTCGCATTGCATATTGTATATATCTTTGTTTTCCTTTTGCATATTTAATTTCTGCATTGCATTTTTATATAAAAATCATAAAAATTTAAAAATTTGGAAAATAAAAAAATTAGAAAACTGAAAAACCCATAAAAATTGAGAAAATTTCAAAAATTATAAAAATTATTGTATTCAATTTTGGTTAATTGACTTGAGTTGATAAAAAGGTTAACTAGCTAGGAAAAACTAGATCTTAGACTTAGTAAATTAAAAACCCTAAAAATAACCTTGCTTAAAGTTTAACGGTAGAAAGTGTTTGTCTTTATAGGGTATTTAGGAATAGGCAAATTTTGGGTTTACTTCGTGGGTTAAGCCAAAACGAGGGAAGAGTATTAATGCTCTTATTAAAGTATAAGTTCGAAAGATAGTTCCTAGCTTGAGTTTAGATTCTGAAAACATGTACCCTACAAAATGCACAATCATGCACCTTGAAACTTGGATTAGTAGAAGAGACCTTGAATTACTCTTGTCTAAAGTCCTTAGCACAATGAAAATAAAAGGAAAAAAAAGGGGTGAATAAAAAAAATGGACACTGGTTTTTGTGATTACTTAGGGCTAGAAAATTAATTAGCGAGGGTGCTTCATCACCTAGTGCCTTAGACCAACTGGTTTGGGAGTCACTGCTAAAAGCCTTGGGTGTTGCAAAAATTAGGAAATACGCTTTAAAGGCCTAACGCATCTTGTAATCGGCTATTGGTACCTCAAGAAGTATTAACGGTCGCATGAAGGATGTGTAAGCGAAAGTTAAGTGCTTTGGACAATGGACGAGAGTACGATTGCTTGATTTGAATTTCCAAGTGTAGGGGTGAAAATTACACACACGTGGGGATATGTGATTAGAGTTTAGATAAGAGAAATGAATGAAAAATACAACTTGTATCTTTAATAGAGTTGATAGAAATTCCTAAGTGGAGATGAAACTCTAGAAGAAAAACTTAAGAAATGCTGAATTCTAAGTAATTCTATAGAACATGTACAATCTTAAGTTACATAATAAGGAAGTGTGAAGAATATGGGTGGCTAATTTGCGGGGCGACGATAATAGAATTCCTTATTAGAAAACCTGATTGGAAAACAAAAGTCGAAAAACCAAGTTGATAGGATTTTGTGGGTGTAATCCGCTGAAAACCCTCAGGAGACAACACTCCTCCTACTAGGGACACCTAGAGGTTTAACGGCTTGTTGCACGTGCTCAGTGCAATCGCGTTTCCCTGCGAAAGTGTGGCTAGGTTAGAATAAAATAATAAGTTTGCTCGAGGACGAGCAAAAGGTAAGTTTGGGGGTATTTGTTCACATCATAATATTGCAATTCATACGCCCCACTTTTGTGCATTTTATAAATAAACAGATACTTTTGACGATCGTTTGTTGCATGTTACAGGATTACAGGATCTCGGAGCAAATACAGTGAAAAAGACAAAGATGATACAAAGAATGGACTTTTGACCAACCAGCACACGGATCTTACTCAAGCCGAGACGAAAAACAAGTGAAACGGTCAAAAAGATCCTTACAAGTTTCACTGAGGATCTGGAGAATACTAAGAAGCCCAACAGAGAAAAGGACAATGAAAATAGGGAGCCCCAGGGAAGACAAAACAGTCACAGAAAATTGGTGAGATGACCTCACCAATGGGCCGCGGAACCTCGGCCAAAGGCATGTCTTTGCCGCGGATCCGCGGCCATATGGTGCCCGTGTCGGCACCGACTTCTTGTGTCGGTGTGTCAGTTCATATGTTGGGATTTTTAGGGGGCAAATCAGTAATTTCATGTATACGAGAGTCTGTAACCCTAGCTTCACTAGTTGCTTATAAATTGTACTCAAGATCTGTAAAATGTATGCCTCTTTTCAATCAATAAAAGTGAGATTTGTTGGAGAATTCAGAGCATCATCTTTTCTTGTAAGTTTTTAAATTCCTGTCTTAGTAAAATTATTCTACTTGCCCTAGTTATCCATTGTTTGCTGTAGTTCACTAGTTAGCTATTTTTAATCTGTCGTAAGGTAAATCTTTAAAACATAAACATAAAAAATGTCTCGTTGTAATAATTCCCTAATGAGCGAGTAAAATCCTCGCTCGTTAGGGTTAGGAACAAGGGAGTGAGTGAGAGATGGATGTCTCTCACCTCCTTCAATGCCAACTTATTTTTAAAACGAAATCTTCATGCACGCATATATGATCCGCCCCCTACGGCACCCTACCTACAAGGTAACGGTGAACCGTAGTATAAAAGGCCGGACATATATGACGTCCATGAAGATCACATCAATTAATAGGAAAGGACGGACAAGGATCTAGAGGAAGAAACTTTGTTTCTTCCCGATCATCCTAATCCCTTTTGCTAATGATTGTTGTGATTTTTTCTAAAAAGCTTAAATCACGGCATTGAAAGAGGTGAAAACATTGATCTCAACACCCCTACCTTCGACCTAACCCTAACGAGTCCTTTCATATCACATAAGTTCATCTTTAATTCAATCGACAAAAAACCAAACAACAATTTGAATCAACTCGTTATAACACAAAAACAGAAACTAACACATCCCTGCGGATCGACCCGTATTCACCGGCTAGCTGCAAAGCGACGCCGTTTCTGATTACGGTAAACTACAATTTTTTGGATTAATCAGCGACCCTACCAATTCTAGAGTTTAGGAGACCCGGTCTCGACTCCTCGAGATGGCCTCCCATTGAACCCTAGAACCCGGTCACTTGTGCCCTCCTCCTTAGGTCTATCCTAATGCGGAAAAGTAAATAATATACAACACTGGTGACATCAACCTCAACCCGGAAGTGCCCCAAATAAAAGAATATTACATACAATTTAATTTTACATGAATGAAAAGAAAACTCTCATCTCAAATAAAAACCCCGGCTACTCATTCACGACAATCCTGCACATCAAATCTCATCGACACATAATATCAAATATCATCAACGTAAGTAAGTATGCATACACCGATCGTCGTTGATATATAGCAACGAAAACCGGCAATACAACTACACACTAAACTTACGGTCATAGAGAAAAAAAATGAAAAACTACAACAATTGGATTCGTAACTGCCTTTAGACAACACAAACCCGGAATATCACATATACAAGATTTCATGCCTAACAATGTAAAGCTTGCATTTGGGTATCATCCAAGAAAACACCTTTTCAAAACAAACCGGATAATTAAACAAGATTTCTGTTTATTCCCGAGACCGAACTGCTAGATTTACACGCAACAAACAAATTTGTAGATTCCAGTTATTGTATCACATACTAATAAACTGGGCACAGTTAAAATATTCGATCGAACGATTAAACACCCAAAGACTTCTCAGAAAAGCTCAACACTTGAGCAGTTTTAAAAAATACCAGTAACTGCGCAAAATACATACGGGCCTGCACAAGAAGATACGGCCCATGACCCACCTACTGGGCCGCGGAACCGCCGCAGAAAGGCCACTATGGCCGCGGTTCCGCAGTCGTACGGATGAGTTAGGGTGCCGTACTTCTTGTGGGCCCATAAAATACCCTGCTGAATTTTTTAAGTATTTTTAATATGAAAAAATCCACGTTTTGAAAAATTTCCAGAGAGCACCCCCCGGGCGTCGTGTTTCGTTCGTTCGAGGTTTTTAATGTCGTCTAGGTTACTCCAAAGCTCTAGCTTGGCTCTGATACCATTGTAGGGTTTCCATAACACCTCGTATAGGGTTTGGAAGCATCACACATGCCATAATTTTAAAATTATGAGGTGCTAAGTAAACTAAACTAGGAATCGAACTAGAATTATAGAGTAACAATTAAAAGTATCACATCTAAAAGATAATTTAACACTAAGTGGAGAGACTACAACCTTTGTAGATCTCCTAGGGTGACTCCTTGGATCTCCTTTGGTTTGGAACGGCTCGCTAGATCACTCCCAATTCCACGACGATCCACCCGAAGTCCTTTGCTCAAAACTTGTTGCTTCACTTGATCTTTGAAATCCTTGAAGCAAAACACCCTCCACAAAGTAGCAAGGGTTGTGTAGGATGATGAAATGGTTGGTAATCTCACTTAATACCCTTTCCTTTTTATTATCTCACTCAATATAGAACTCAAAAAAGAGCTAGAGAGAGGAAGAAGAAGATGGCTTGATATTTTTCTTTTGGATGAACAATAATGCAAAAAGAAAATGAGAGAGAGATAAATATCATAATAGAAACCATAGTTAATAATAATATCTAGATATTTTCTCATGAGTTAAAAAGAAAAGGAAAATAAACCATGGTTAAGTCAAAGGTCAACCATGGAAAAGTGTAGAAGAAATGCATCATTAGAAAAGAAATGAGTCATTATCTATTTTCCTTTATCTTTAACTTAATTCAAAAATATCCATATATTAAATTATGAACCATGTGATTCTTATATTGCCATCTAATTTGTATCATCAACTATGATACTAATGCATGTATGTATGTGTGTATGCACATCATCATGTACATATACATGCATGCATCCATCAAAAGAAAAGGGTTTAAATAAATGAGATAAAAGTCAATATTAAATCAACACTTGATTTAATAAACCGGCCATATCTCATACGACCCGACTAATATAAAATGCTTGATTAAAATACAGTATCATATACTCGTATTTAATCGAGCTTCCGCACATATCTCATATGCGCACCACTTCGTTTCGCCTGAGCCGAGAAACTTCTATGTGGGACTCTAAGACTCGTCAATACGCCAGCAGTAGGTGATGATCATATCAAACATCTACAAGCCGCAAGCGGTCAGCTAAACGTAATGGCCACCCGGGTATTGAGCGATCAGAAGAAGAACAAGCGAACCAGTCAAAACTCCCGTCAATCCAACTGGCAACACTTACCGTACAGTCCGGTCTCTTCGTCAGATATGCTGCATATCGAGTCTAGGGATGGAATCGTCGACCCCAATAACTCAATAAGTCATGCCGGTATATGGTTTACAACAGATCGAGAAACTACTGATAACACTTATCAGTAATATCTCAGCAGCCCTGGCCAGGGACTTCCTGTTATAGCCAATCGTGCACAGCACAGTATCAACCCCCAATACCGGTAGAGACGAAACCCCTCCTATCGCTCACTGCCTCTATATGCCTCGGGACTGTACCCAAAATCCACCTGTTTGTATGACTCAGTAGAGCCGTAGTAGGGTGGAGATCAAAGTACAATGGGAGGACACATAAGACTCTATGGCGATCTCAGGTCTACAGACTAACATGTACTAGTGTCACCTGAGAACTGCTATCCGACGTATGATATAATACCACATAGGAGTTCTTGGTGAGTCCGATCAGTGTTCCCAGTCTCACTGAGCCCCCGTATATAATCTTTGGTGTCATCACACCAGACGGATATGGGATCATCTATCGCCCATCATATGGAACAAGAAAGGTATACGCTAGTCTACACTGGAATATCGATGTCCTATCTCGATATACCTATGACTAGGAACATTTCAAGGATATGCTTATAAACTACAGGTGTCCCACTAGTATGATCCACATCATAATCCCAGTAGTGAAGCCAATATCCTTAGGGCTTTATCAACATGTACCAAATGAATATAAACATGATCAAGTGAACATATGATAAAGTGAAACCAGATAGCATACTATCATGTCGAGCAAGACTGTCCTCTGAACACACACACACACACACACATACACACACACACATCAGTACATACACTATCTCATAATGGCCTCTAGGGAATACATATATCCAACAATCTCCCACTTGCACTAAGGCCAGTTATTGGCGTATCTCATACCCAACATCTCAAAAAGTCGCTCATGCTGCGGCTGAGGGAGGGCCTTGGTGAATGGATCCGCAACGTTATTCTTTGTGTCTACTCTCTTAATCTCGATCTCGTGGCGATCAACTATCTCCCGGATCACATGATATCGCCTCAGAATGTGTCTGGATTCTGATGGGACCTGGGCTCTTTGGCCAACGCCATAGCCCCATTATTGTCACAATACAAAGGTATTGGATCAATAATGGTTGGAACTACTCCTAGCTCCGCGATGAACTTCCTCTCCAGACGGCTTCCTTGGCAGCATCATTTGCAGCAATATATTCAGCTTCTATCGTTGAGTCTACAACGGTATCCTGTTTGGAACTCTTCCAACTCACCGTCCCTCCATTGAGGGTAAATGCAAACCCTGAGATAGACTTGCTGTCATCCTTGTTACCATACACCAAGAACAATTCTTATGTCCTTCGCAAGTACTTAAGAATGTTCTTCACAGCAATCTAGTGATTCTTCCCTCGGTTTGACTGATACCTGCTTACTACACTAAGTGCATAAGCAACATCAGGGCGTGTACATAATATCGCATACATTATCGATCCTACTGCCGAAGCATAGGGAATAATGCTCATGCGAGCTCTCTCTATATCAGACTTTGGGCAATCGTCCTTTGAGAGAGTGACTCCGTGGCAAGCGGGTAAGGCACCCCGCTTGAAGTCTTCCATACTAAACCTCTTTAGGATGGTGTTAATGTACTTGGTTTGGGACAATCCCAATAACCGTTTGGATCTATCCCTATAGATCCGTATGCCCAATATGTATATCGCATCACCCAGGTCCATCATGGAGAACCTTTGTGATAAAAATGATTTGACCGACTGTAGCATAGCAATATCATTTCCTATCATAAGTATGTCATCCACGTACAATACGAGGAATGCGACATTTCTCCCTACAGTCTTCTTATAAACACAAGGTTTATCTGGATTTTTGATGAAATCAAACTCTTTGATAATATCATCAAAACAAATGTTCCAACTCCGTGATACCTGCTTTAATCCATAAATGGATTTAAGTAACTTACATGCTTTTCCGCTGCTCCCACTGTCAATGAAGCCCTCTGGCTGATCCATATAAACGCATTCATCTAAATCACTATTTAAGAATGCAGTTTTAACGTCCATCTGCCAGATTTCATAGTCGTAGTGAGCAGCAATAGCAAATAGGATCCGAATGGATTTAATCATGGCTACCGGAGAGAAAGGCTCGTCATAGTCCAAACCTGGTCTTTGACGAAAACCTTTCGCTACTAACCTTGCCTTATAGGTCTCTACCTGTCCATCTACACCGATCTTTCTTTTAAAGATCCATTTGCAACCCACATGTTTTACCCCGGAGGGTACATCTTCCAAAGTCCATACTTTATTGGTGTACATGGACTCCATTTCGGATCTTATGGCATCTAGCCATTTCACAGATTCACCACTCGTGATAGCCTGATGAAAACTGGCAGGATCATCATCATCCATGATGCAATCTTCTCTATCACCATCAATGAAAAAACCGTAGTATCTCTCCGGTGGGCGAGAAGTCCTACCAGATCTACGGAGTGGCTGAGGCTCATTAGATTCTGTTATAACCTCAGGTTCAGCCAAGTCGTCATTTGTAATTTGTGTCTCTAGAACCTCTTCTAGATCTACCACATTGCCATCAGCATCATTTGAAAAAATCTCATTTTCTAAAAAGATGGCATACTGAGAAACAAATACCTTTTGTTCCTCCTTGTGGTAGAAAAGATACCCAAACGAATGTTTAGGATATCCTACAAATATACATTTGACTGATCGTGTCTCGAGTTTGTCTGGATTTTGCTTTTTGACAAAAGCCGGACAACCCCAAATCTTAACTCTTTTAAGAGATGGTTTCTTCCCATGCCATATCTCATATGGAGTGGTAGACACGGTCTTGGTTAGAACTTTGTTTGACAGAAAAGCTGTTGTTTCCAATGCATGACCCCAAAACGAGAGAGGTAACTCAGAATAACTCATCATGGATCGTACCATATCCAATAGGGTACGATTCCATCGCTCTGACACACCGTTGTGCTGTGGTGTGTAAGGTGGAGTGAGCTGAGAGAGAATCCCATTCTCTTTTAGGAAGTCCAAGAACTCAGTACTTAAGTACTCTCCACCTCGATCTGATCGAAGTATCTTGATACTCTTTCCTGTTTGGTTTTCTACTTCATGTTTATACTCTTTGAATTTCTCGAAAGCTTCAGACTTATGCTTTATCAAATACACATGACCGGATATTGGGAAATCATCAATAAAAGTTATGAAGTAATAAAAACCGCCTATTGTATGTGTAGACATTGGTCCGCATACATAACTATGTATGAGGCATAGGAGCTCAGTAGCTCTTTCTCCGTGTCCTGTAAACGGAGTTTTGTTCATTTTACCTTTGATACAAGACTGGTAAGTTGCATAAGATTTATACTCAAAAGAATTTAAATATTCATCTTTATGAAGCTTATTTAGTCTTATTTTATTAATATGACCAAGTCTACAATGCCAAAGAAAAGCATCATTTATATCTGAAAATTTTCTTTTATTTGTGTGTTGTACGTTGAAACTGTGTGTTGATTAAGGACGTATATCCCGTTATTTAGTGTACCACAACCAATCAACTCTTGATTAAGTCTAATGTTCATAACATTGCGTTGCACAGCAAAATGATACCCTTCATTGTCTAACAAGGAAACGGATATAATATTACAAAGCATACTTGGCACAAAATAACACGGGTTCAAAACCAATATACAGCCCCAAGGTAACCCTAGGTGATACTCTCCCACTGAAACTGCATTTACATTGGAACCATTTCCAACTTGGAGAGTATGATCACCTGTCTTCAGAACTCTGCTATTTCTCAACGCCTGCACAGAATTGCAAATATGAGAACCCGAACCGGTATCCAATACCCAGGAAGCAGAGTTAATAGAAAAACAGTTTTCAATTACGAACACACCTGAAGCTGAAGCATCACCATGCTTCTTCTTGAGTTCTAGGTACTCAATACAGTTCCGCTTCCAGTGCCCCATCTTTTTGCAGTGGAAACATTCTCTTTTCCCCGATTCCCCAACCTTGGACTTGCCTTCTCCCTTAACCTTTTTGACTCCACCCTTAGGTTTGGTGGGTTTCTTCTTCATCTTTCCCTTGGCCTTAGCCTTCGGGTGAGAGGAGGAGGATGGCCCTACACTCATAACGGGAGTCTTCACTGACTTCAGTGTGCTCTCTGCACTCCTTAACATATTAAGGAGTTCAGGCAGTTCCTTCTCCATTTTGTGCATGTTGAAGTTAACTACGAACTGAGAAAAGGTGGAGGGGAGAGACTGCAGAATAATATCCGTATACTGTTCATTTTCCATTGTCCACCCAAGGTCTTCAAGCTCTTCTATGAGAGCTATCATCTTCAGAACATGGTCTCCTACTGCTGTGCCAGCGGCCATTCGCCTTAGAAACAGTTTTCTAGATGCTTCGTATCGTAATACACGAGATTACTCTCCATACAACTCTTTTGTATGGAGGAATATGGCTTGTACGTCCATATTCTCGTGCTGCTTCTGATGTGTGTTATCCATCGATGCAAGTGCGAGGCATTAGCCATGGCACAGTCAGCATCCCATGTCTTGCGGATTTCCCTATCCGCAACTGAAGGTTTAGGACCTAGGGTGGGCGGGGTTGAAGCCGTGAGGACATATGATACTTTATCATAAGTCAAAGCAATGTTTAGATTCCTCAGCCAGTCTTTATAGTTGGTCCCGTTCAGCTTGTTTTTATCTAATAGAAGTTTAAGTCCTGTCATAGGTATCTGCCATTAAGAGAGAGAGAAAAATACACTTAGCGAAAGCTCTTGCAAAGATCAGATTGGTTATTATCTTGTCTAATCAATGTCTCCCACTGTTTTTATCAAATTTTCTTTAAAACCTTTTAAAAAGAAAACTAGCCAGGATTAATTATATTCTATAACTTCGCTACCCGTTCAGCCAGGCCAGTGCCGGTACTTGAGGGAGGTTCCCCGTGCTTTCGCACGGACCTAATTAAAATAAACCTCATCTTCCCAGAGGCGTAGCCCCGTTTGACACCTTTCTAGACACCTACTGAGTTAGCTAATTGTAAAGTGCAAAATTCTCCTGGGAGCAACTTTTGCTCGCAGTGGGATCGGGATCCTACTATCATATAGAAGGTATACAATCTCATTGTAAATTTCAACTCTTGAAATTCCCGATATAATTTTTACCCCTAGTACTCATGACCTTAACTAAAGTCAACATATTATAAGTACTAGTCAAGTTCTTCCCATCATTTCGTGATTAACTAGACCCACCCATATGACCCTTAACTAAAGTCAACATAATCATATGAATGTCCTAACTAATCTGCATCATATGCAGTGTAGGAAGACATCACTTAGCTACCGTTCACTGCGCCTTAACTAAAGTCAAAATACGCGGCACGAATACTAAGGAGTCTACTTCCTAAAATGACGGAGGGCTGCGAATAGTTTTTAAGAAAACTTTTAACACTTTGAACTTGATATCGTTGTAGAATCTAATGGGTTTAAAAGGAGTGGCTTAAGCTCCGCATTTTGAAACTTGCTTTTTCATAAAAGGCCGAGTGTGTTTCAAATCCGATTCTACAACATCTTTTTAGGTTCATTTATGTTTTACATTAATCTCATTAATGTAGTCCCATCATTTAAATCCTAAGACATTACAGAAAGAAACGAAAATATAACGTACACTTATGCCACTCGCATTCGCCACAGTGTACTGATATGCACCGTTAGGTTACTTAACTAACGGCATACCAGGACGGGGCTAGCGCAGGTGCAAAACATAAGTAACATCTATTATATATCATATATATAATATCGCATTCGTCTCAGATATATATTAAATGATCACATCAGATAATAAAAGCAGCAGAAGCACATTTAATATAGGATATCTAGGAGGTCCGTATTTTGTATTTAGCTAGCAATAAAAATACGGATTCCACGGTCGCGATGAATAGCCAAGCCCACACCCGTAGACCCCTACGAGAGCGGCAAGCGACCCTACCAATTCTGGAGTTTAGGAGACCCGGTCTCGACTCCTCGAGATGGCCTCCCACTGAACCCTAGAACCCGGTCACTTGTGCCCTCCTCCTTGGGTCTATCCTAATGCGGAAAAGTAAATAATATACAACACTGGTGACATCAACCTCAACCTGGAAGTGCCCCAAATAAAAGAATATTACATACAATTTAATTTTACATGAATGTAAAGAAAACTCTCATCTCACATAAAACCCCCGGCTATTCATTCACGTCAATCCTGCACATCAAATCTCATCGACACATAATATCAAATATCATCAACGTAAGTAAGTATGCATACACCGATCGTCATTGATGTATAGCAACGAAAACCGGCAATACAATTACATACTACACTTACGGTCACAGTTAAAATGAAAAACTACAACAATTGGAATCGTAACTGCCTTTAGACAACACAAACCCGGAATATCACATATACAAGATTTCATGCCTAACAATGTAAAGCTCGCATTTGGGTCTCATCCAAGAAAACACCTTTCCAAAATAAACCGGATAATTCAAAAAGATTTCCGTTTATTCCCGAGACCGAACTGCTAGTTTTACACGCAACAAACAAATTTGTAAATTCCAATTATTGTATTGTTAGTTGTATGTATGCCCTAGAGGCCAGTATTGTACAGAAGATGTATATTATATTGGATGCTTGGACATATATAGAGATGACTTTCTTGCTCGATATGATAGTATGCTATCTGGTTACTCTTTATCTTAACATGTACACTTGTCTCTTTAAACTGTCTTATAGTTACATGTTGGTAAAGCCCTTAGGATGTGTACTTGACTACCTGGACTATGATGCAGATCATACTAGTGGGGACATGGTAGTCTATAAGTACATCCTTCAAGGTCCCTAGTCGTGGGTGTATCGAGACAGGGCATCGATATACCAGTGTAGACTAGCGTATACGCTTCTCGACCCATGAGATGGGCGATGGATGATCCCATATCCATTGATGTTTGACATCAGAGATGGTATACGGGTGCTCAGTGGAGACTGGGTACACTGGACGGACTCGCCGAGAACTCCCAGATGGTATTATACCTCACGTCAGATGGCAGTTCTCAGGTGACACTTGTACAGGTTAGTCTGTAGACCCGAGATCGTCATAAATTCTTGTGTGATTCCCACTGTGCTTTGATCTCCACCTTACCACGTCCATGAGGGCGTGCAAAATGGTGGTCTTTGGGTACAGTCCCGAGTCACAGGAGGCAATGAGCGATAGGAGGGGTTTCGTCTCTCCAGGTATTGGGGGTTGATGTTGCGCTGTGCTCGATTGGCCGTAACAGGGAAGTCCCTGGACAGGGCTGATCAGAGATTTGCTGGTAAGTGTTACCAGTAGTTTCTCGACCCGTTATGAGCCTCACATCGGCACGACTTATCGGTTATTGGGGTCTGACATTTACCACCCCTAGACTTGATATGCGACATATCAGACGAACAGACCGGACTGTACGGTAAGTGTTACTGGTTGGATTCACAGGAGTGTGAGCGGGCTAGCTCGTCGATCTTCTGATCGCTCAATACCCGGATGGCCGTTACGTTTAGCAGACCGCTTGTGGCTTGTGGGTGCTTGATATGATCATCATCTGCTACCGGCGTATTGACGAGTCTTTAGAGTCCTACACAGAGCTTTCCTGGCTCAAGCGAAACGAAATAGGAGCGCATATGAGATATGTGCGGGACCGAGAATAATACGTGTATGTGATACCGCATTTCATTCTCGCGATAAATGTTTCGATTGGTTATATTCGATATGACCTAGTTATCGAATCATTGATTCGATAAATCGATACATTGGATACTAGTCGGTTATATGCGATATGACCGGATCGTTAAATCAAGTGTTGATTTAATGATTTTATGTATAATTATATATTTGATATATTACTTTGCATTAACTAGTATTGGTTCATTTTAAAAGGATTTTCTCACTTGATGCACATTGTATATGTGATATATTTTTTGTGCACTTGTTTGTATCATGTTTGATGATACTTCCTCACTTGGGTTTGTGTAAAGATTAAACCATGGTTACATGTATAATGGTTAGGGTTTTGATTATTTACTTAGTTATTTATTTATTTATTCATTTTGGATATTATTAAGAATGGTGGCTTATTTTGTTTCTATGTTGAAGCTTCTTGAAGCTTTGACAAAGTCCACCATCCTTATCTCATCCTTAACCCTAACCATTCCTACTAACCTTAGTTTAATCTCTACACTTGACCATGGTCAAGATATGATAAGTATTCATATTAGTTTCTTTTTCAAATAAGAAACTTATCATATTCTTTCTTCTTGATCATCTTCTTCTTCAAGAAAAGCTTAAGGTCCATCAATGGCAACTTGAGCTAAAGTAAGAGAAATCCAATTCTAAAGTGAACCCACCTCCTATTTCTTCACCCTCTACCTCTTGCCAAGTTGTTTTGGGTGTTTTCTTCACAAGTTTCACAACTTTGTGAAGTCGGAGCTTGAACTTGTGATGCCTCGACGTAGATCATCTTCGGCACGAAGCCGACGACCTAGTCCGCCCAATTCTCCGATGAAGCCGACGTTTGAGTTCGGGATTCGAGATGGACAGTGAGAGGACGCCTACATGGAGCTAAGGAAGTGGAGAACCGGATCTACAAAGGTTGTAGCCTCTCTCCTTTAGTTAAGTTGTTAACTAGATTCATTTTTCGCCTAAACATCTAGTCTACGATCCGTATTAGGGTTTCTCGGCACCCATAAAATTTTAAATTGGCATGGTTGATGCCTTGTGAGACCTCTATAGTGTGCCTAGGAACCCTACAGTGGTATCAGAGCCAAGCTAGAGCCTTAGGCGAAGTCTAGACGGAGTTTGAAATCCGAACGAACCCGAAACCCTAACACAAACTTGCTCTCTGGACATTTTCTAAAAACTGGGATTTTTCCAGATTAAAAATATGCAGAAAAACCAGCAGGAATATCTAAGAGTTACTGTGAAATTCGACAGCCCAATTCAACTAACTCGCCGCGGTTCCGCGGCATGAGCATGGCTCATGCGGCGGTTCCGCGGCCGTACGGCCTCATTATATAATTTCGTTTGCACAGTAATTCTTAGTCCCAAGTTCTGGTTTTCCTGGGAATTTTTAATAATTTTTCAAGAGTTGAATTTTCTGGGTTGTTTTGGGGATTCGGATGTTCGATCGGATTATCAAATTTTGTCTGTGTGGCTTTCCGGATAAATTTTAGAATATGTTAAAAAGTTCGACCGGATATAAATACCCAATTTTTCCCCTGTCGGGAAATTTCCAAGTGTTGGATTTTTCAGTAGTTTAATGACGTTCTAAGTAGTGCAAGTAACGCAATGGACCCTCTAGAAGACAACAAACCTTAACTCGATTATGTGACCGTCTTGAACTGCCCTTTGAACTTTCGGGTTTGGGGCAGTACGGCGTGCCACATGTGAGGCGTTGGCTTGACCCTTCTACGGCTGGACCGTTGGTACTGAGGCACGAACTGAATGTTGTTAGACTTATTTCATGTGTTGAGCTGTATCGGGAAAACTTGGGTATTCGACTGTTCGATCGGAAAGTCTAACATTTTCTGTTTATCTGGAATGTGATACAATAATTGGAATTCACAAGTAGTTATGAGATAACTGAATGAATGTTATAAATCTAGCCGTTTAGTCTCACTTGTTGTTGAAAAGAGTTTTCAATAATGAGACTAAAATGCGGGGTTTATAATTGTTAGGCATGTGATGTCTAAGTAATTCATTTGATTAGGCATGTGATGTCTAAAGAGGTTGCGGATTCCAACTGTTGTAGTTTTACACTTTCTTTTCTGTGACCGTAAGTGTAATATGTGATATCGCCGGTTTCGTTGCTATATGTCAACGACAATTGGGATGGACATACTTACTTACGTTGATGACCTGTGATGTTATGTGTTGCTGGATATGTTATATTGGATCGTCGTGTTTGAATAGCCGGGGGTTTTTATGTGAGATGAGTGTTTTTCATTTTCATTCATGTAAAAACTTGTATGTAATATTCTTTTATTTGGGGCACTTCCAGGTAGCGGAAGTCATCACCTTTTGTATATTATTTACTTTTCCGCATTAGGATAGACCCAAGGAGGGGAGCACAAGTAACCGGGTTCTGGGGTCCAATGGGAGACCAACTCGAGGAGTCGAGTCCGGGTCTCCTAACCCTAGAATTGGCAGGGTTGCTTGCCGCTCTCGTAGGGGTCTAAGGGTGTGGGATTGGCTATTCATCACGACCGTGGAATCCGTGTTTTATACTGGCTCGTATTGAAAACACGGACGTCCTAGTATATCCAATATTTCATATGTTTCTTCTGCTGCGATATCTGTGATGTGATCATGTGATGTTCTGTGATGGATACAGTATATAGTATATATGATATATTATATAGACGTTACTTATGTTTTGCACCCGCACTAGCCCTGCCCTGCTCTGTCGTTAGTTACCTAACCTAACGGTGCACGAGGGGACATCGAGGCGAATGCGGATGGCATAAGTGTACGTCATATTTATCTGTGATGTTTAGGTATTTAAATGATGGGACTTCATTAATGTGATTAATGAAAGAAAAGAAACCTAAGATGTTGTAGAATCAAATTTTAAATAAAACAGGTAGCTACAGTTCTTACTTTGCACAGTGGTATATGTGATATATCATGCACCTTATTCGATGAGGAAAGGACCGAGATCCCTTCACCGGGAGTGACTCCTTTAGCAATAACTGGCAGATGCTACACACTCGGTTTGTTTTTGATAGCTTCTATAGTTTCTGCTTTGCACAGCGATATATATGATATATCCCGCACCTCATTCGACGAGGAAAGGGCCGACGATCCCTTCACCGGGAGTGACCCCTTTAGCAAAACTAGAAAAGCCTCAAAATCATTCCATTTTAAAACTTCATTTGATTCTACAACGATATCAAGTTCATTACGCAATAGGTTTTTAGAAAAACCTGACGTAGCCCTCCGTCATTTCAGATAAGTACTAGTTAGTATTCGTGCTACGTTTGTTGACTATGTTAAGGCGTAGTGTGCGGTAGCTAATTAGTGCTTATCTGTATAAGCATATGATGCGATTGGATTAGGGTAGTCGTGCGACTTTGTTGACTATGTTAAGGGTCGTGCGGGTGGGTTTAATTCAATCGGGAAATGACGGGTTGAACTTGACTAGCACTTATCATTTGTTGACTATGTTAAGGTCATATAGCTGCTAGGGGCAAAATATTATCGGGAATTTCAAGTGTTGAAATTTGCAATGAGATTGCATACCTTCTATGAGATAGTTGGATCCCGATACCCACTGCGAGTAAGAGTTACTCCTGGGAGAGTTTTACACATTACAATTAGCCGATCAAGTAGGTGTCTAGAAAGGTGTTAACAAGGTTACGCCTCTGGGAAAACGAGGTTTACAGTAATTAGGTTCGTGCGAAAGCACGGGGGACCTCCCTCAAAGTACCGACACTGGCCTGGCTGAAAGATTGGCGAACTTGTAGTGTGTAATTAATCCCGGCTAGTCTTTCCTTTTAGGGTTTGAAGGAAGATTTGATAAAAACAGTGGGAGCCATCCTGATTAGATAAGATAATAACCAATCTGATCTTGCACGAGCTTACGCTAAAGTTTTTTCTTCTCTCTCTCTCCAGGTAGCGACCATTTCATGCCTTAATAAAGATAATAATATGGATGTATTGACCGAACCCGCATGTTATACTGTGCTGGGGAACGTTGGTTCCGTTCTTTCCTATAAGAGTTATAGGAATGAACAGGATATAGGGGAATACCAGGATTCCCATGCCACCCGAATGAAGAAAGTACATGTTGATGCATTTTCTTCGGGTGTGTTCGTTACAGAGAACTGTTTCTCCATTTGCTCTACGTCCTGGGTATTAGATACCGGGTCAGGATCCCATATATGTAATCAGTTACATGGGCTTAGGAGAGGTAGAGAACTTGGAGAAGGTGATAAAGACATTAGAGTTGGAAATGGTGCAATTGTTGCAGCTAAGACTGTCGGAGAATATCACCTTGTATTACCAACTGGAAATACATTGGTTCTGAACGAATGCTATTACATGCTGAACCTGATATGCAACATTATATCGGTTTCTTTGCTGAGTAAAGAGGGATATAATTTTGTATTACAGGACAATGTTATGAACATTTTCCGTAACCAAAAGTTGGTTGGATCAGGCACGTTGTGCAATGGCATTTATGTTCTAAACCAATCAACAGTTCTGAGCATAACAAACACACACAAGAGGAAGAGTTCAGAACTGAACGATTCCTTCTTGTGGCATTGTAGACTGGGTCACATCAATGCGACACGACTGGCTAAGTTGCATAAGGATGGATATTTGAAACCTTTCGAATTTTCATCTTATGACACTTGCCAGTCATGTCTCAAAGGCAAGATGACCAAAACTCCGTTTACGGGACACGGAGAAAGAGTTACCGAACTCTTGGGACTGATACATAGTGATGTATGCGGTCCCATGTCTACACATGCCAGGGATGGTTCTTCATACTTCATTACATTCACTGACGATCTCTCTAGGTTCGGGTATGTGTTCCTGATGAAACATAAATCAGAAGCTTTTGAGAAATTTAGGGAATATAAACAAGAAGTTGAGAACCAAACTGGAAAAAGTATTAAAATCCTTCGATCTGATCGAGGAGGTGAATACTTGAGCAATGAATTCCTGGACTTCCTAAAAGAGAATGGGATTCTCTCTCAGCTGACTCCTCCATATACACCACAGCACAACGGTGTATCAGAACGGAGGAACCGCACCCTATTAGATATGGTGCGCTCTATGATGAGCACAGCTGAGTTACCTATTTCCTTCTGGGGATATGCACTGGAGACGGCTGCATACCTATTGAATCAAGTTCCATCTAAATCTGTACCTACCACACCATATGAGATATGGAGTGGGAAGAGACCATATTTTAAACGAGTTAAGATATGGGGTTGTCCGGCCTATGTCAAAAGGCAAAATCCAGACAAACTCGAGGCACGGTCAGTTCTCTGCAACTTTGTGGGATATCCTAAGAATTCACAAGGATATTTTTTCTACCATGCTGAAGAACAAAAGGTGTTTGTTTCTCAATATGCCACCTTTTTAGAAAAGGAATTTCTTGAAAAAGAAATTAGTGGCGAAATGGTAGAGCTGGAAGAAGTTCCAGATACACAAACCGTAACTGAAGATTTAGTGGAACCAGAAGATTCAGTAGCTCCCAATGAACCTCAGCCTCTCCGCCGATCTAGTAGGGTTCCTCGCCCACCTGAGAGATACTACGGTTTTCTCATGGATGGTGGGAGCGAGGATTGCATCATGGAGGATGATGACCCAACTAGCTTCGAGCAGGCCATCACGAGTGGGGACTCAGTGAAATGGCTGGATGCTATGCGGTCCGAGATGGAATCCATGTACACCAACAAAGTATGGACTTTGGAAGTTGCTCCTGAAGGGGTAAAACCCATTGGGAGCAAATGGATCTTCAAGAAAAAACTTGGTGTAGATGGGAAAGTGGAGACTTTCAAAGCTAGACTTGTAGCAAAGGGTTTTCGTCAAAGACCAGGTGTGGACTATGACGAGACCTTTTCTCCAGTGGCTATGCTTAAATCCATCCGGATCATGCTTGCCATCGCTGCATATCATGATTACGAAATCTGGCAAATGGATGTTAAGACCGCCTTTCTAAATGGTGATTTAGAAGAGTGCGTGTACATGACTCAGCCAGAGGGCTTCGTAGATAGTGGGAGCAGCGGGAAGGTGTGCAAGCTGCTTAAATCCATTTATGGATTAAAGCAAGCATCGCGGAGTTGGAACATCTGCTTTGACGTCGTTATCAAAGAGTTTGATTTCGTCAAAAATCCAGATGAACCTTGTATCTACAAGAAGGTGGCAGAGAGTAAGGTTGTCTTCCTCGTATTGTACGTAGACGATATACTCTTGATAGGAAATGATATTCCTATGCTGCAATCGGTCAAGCTCTTCTTATCACAAAGATTCTCAATGAAAGATCTTGGTGATGCCTCCTGCATATTGGGAATCAGGATCTATAGAGATAGATCCAAAAGGATATTGGGATTGTCCCAATCCAGGTACATTGACACCATACTAAAGAGGTTTAGTATGGAAGAATCCAAGCGTGGGAACTTGCCCACGATCTCTGGAGTCACTCTCTCCAAAGAGATGTCTCCCAAGACTGATTTGGAGAGAGCTCGCATGCAAGGGATACCCTATGCTTCGGCTGTAGGCTCTATCATGTATGCGATGCTATGTACCAGACCCGATGTAGCATACTCACTAAGTGTAGTGAGTAGGTATCAAGCTGATCCTGGAGAGAGTCACTGGACAGCTGTGAAGAGCATTCTCAAGTACTTGCGAAGGACTAAAGAGATGCTCTTGGTGTATGGTAACGGAGAACTCCAAGTGGAGTCCTTTACCGATTCAAGCTTCCAGAGTGATAAGGACGACTCTAAGTCGCAGTCGGGATTTGTCTTTACCCTTTACGGAGGGGCGGTTAGCTGGAAGAGTTCCAAGCAGGAAACCGTGGCAGACTCGACGATGGAGGCTGAATACATCGCTGCCAACGATGCTGCCAAAGAGGCTGTCTGGATCAAGAAGTTCATTACTGAACTTGGAGTGGTTCCATCCATTGAGCATCCAATACCTTTGTATTGCGATAACAATGGAGCGGTGGCTTTGGCCAAGGAACCCAGGTCCCATCAGCGATCCAGGCATATTCTGAGGCGGTATCACCTGATCCGGGAGATAGTTGATCGCCGGGAGATCGAGGTCAGGAGGGTTGACACGAAGAACAACACGGCGGATCCACTCACGAAGGCCATTCCCCAGATACAGTTTGAGAGACTCTTCGGGATGCTCGGTATGCGATACTACAGCAGCTGGCCCTAGTGCAAGTGGGAGATTGTTAGTTGTATGTATGCCCTAGAGGCCAGTATTGTACAGAAGATGTATATTATATTGGATGCTTGGACATATATAGAGATGACTTTCTTGCTCGATATGATAGTATGCTATCTGGTTACTCTTTATCTTAACATGTACACTTGTCTCTTTAAACTGTCTTATAGTTACATGTTGGTAAAGCCCTTAGGATGTGTACTTGACTACCTGGAATATGATGCAGATCATACTAGTGGGGGCATGGTAGTCTTTAAGTACATCCTTCAAGGTCCCTAGTCGTGGGTGTATCGAGACAGGGCATCGATATACCAGTGTAGACTAGCGTATACGCTTCTCGACCCATGAGATGGGCGATGGATGATCCCATATCCATTGATGTTTGACATCAGAGATGGTATACGGGTGCTCAGTGGAGACTGGGTACACTGGACGGACTCGCCGAGAACTCCCAGATGGTATTATACCTCACGTCAGATGGCAGTTCTCAGGTGACACTTGTACAGGTTAGTCTGTAGACCCGAGATCATCATAGAGTCTTGTGTGATTCCCACTGTGCTTTGATCTCCACCTTACCACGTCCATGAGGGCGTGCAAAACGGTGGTCTTTGGGTACAGTCCCGAGTCACATGGAGGCAATGAGCGATAGGAGGGGTTTCGTCTCTCCCGATATTGGGGGTTGATGTTGCGCTGTGCTCGATTGGCCGTAACAGGGAAGTCCCTGGACAGGGCTGATCAGAGATTTGCTGGTAAGTGTTACCAGTAGTTTCTCGACCCGTTATGAGCCTCACATCGGCACGACTTATCGGTTATTGGGGTCTGACGTTTACCACCCCTAGACTTGATATGCGACATATCAGACGAACAGACCGGACTGTACGGTAAGTGTTACTGGTTGGATTCACAGGAGTGTGAGCGGGCTAGCTCGTCGATCTTCTGATCGCTCAATACCCGGATGGCCGTTACGTTTAGCAGACCGCTTGCGGCTTGTGGGTGCTTGATATGATCATCATCTGCTACCGGCGTATTGACGAGTCTTTAGAGTCCTACACAGAGCTTTCCTGGCTCAAGCGAAACGAAATAGGAGCGCATATAAGATATGTGCGGGACCGAGAATAATACGTGTATGTGATACCGCATTTCATTCTCGCGATAAATGTTTCGATTGGTTATATTCGATATGACCTAGTTATCGAATCATTGATTCGATAAATCGATACATTGGATACTAGTCGGTTATATGCGATATGACCGGATCGTTAAATCAAGTGTTGATTTAATGATTTTATGTATAATTATATATTTGATATATTACTTTTCATTAACTAGTATTGGTTCATTTTAAAAGGATTTTCTCACTTGATGCACATTGTATATGTGATATATTTTTTGTGCACTTGTTTGTATCATATTTGATGATACTTCCTCACTTGGGTTTGTGTAAAGATTAAACCATGGTTACATGTATAATGGTTAGGGTTTTGATTATTTATTTATTTATTCATTTTGGATATTATTAAGAATGGTGGCTTATTTTGTTTCTATGTTGAAGCTTCTTGAAGCTTTGACAAAGTCCACCATCCTTATCTCATCCTTAACCCTAACCATTCCTACTAACCTTAGTTTAATCTCTACACTTGACCATGGTCAAGATATGATAAGTATTCATATTAGTTTCTTTTTCAAATAAGAAACTTATCATATTCTTTCTTCTTGATCATCTTCTTCTTCAAGAAAAGCTTAAGGTCCATCAATGGCAACTTGAGCTAAAGTGAGAGAAATCCAATTCTAAAGTGAACCCACCTCCTATTTCTTCACCTTCTACCTCTTGCCAAGTTGTTTTGGGTGTTTGCTTCACAAGTTTCACAACTTTGTGAAGTCGGAGCTTGAACTTGTGATGCCTCGACGTAGATCAACTTCGGCACGAAGCCGACGACCTAGTCCGCCCAATTCTCCGATGAAGCCGACGTTTGAGTTCGGGATTCGAGATGGACAGCTAGAGGACGCCTACGTGGAGCTAAGGAAGTGGAGAACCGGATCTACAAAGGTTGTAGCCTCTCTCCTTTAGTTAAGTTGTTAACTAGATTCATTTTTCGCCTAAACATCTAGTCTACGATCCGTATTAAATTGGCATGGTTGATGCCTTGTGAGACCTCTATAGTGTGCTTAGGAACCCTACATGTATCACATACTAATAAACTAGGCGCAGTTAAAACATTCGATCGAATGATTAAACACCCAAAGACTTCTCAGAAAAGCTTAACACTTGAGCAGTTTTAAAAAATACCAGAAACTGCACAAAATACATACGGGCCTGCACAAGAAGATACGGCCCATGACCCATCTACTGGGCCGCGGAACCGCGGCAGAAAGGCCACTATGGTCGCGGTTCCGCGGTCGTACGGATGAGTTAGGGCGTCGTACTTCTTATGGGTACATAAAATACCCTGCTGAATTTTTTAAGTATTTTTAATGTGAAAAATCCACATTTTTGAAAAATTTCCAGAGAGCACCCCCGGGCGTCGTGTTTTGTTCGTTCGAGGTTTTTAACATCGTCTAGGTTACTCCAAAGCTCTAGCTTGGCTCTGATACCACTGTAGGGTTTCCTTAACACCTCTTATAGGATTTGGAAGTATCACACATGCCATAACTTTAAATTTATGAGGTGCTAAGTAAACTAAGCTAGGAATCGAACTAGAATTATATAGTAACAATTAAAAGTGTCACATCTAAAAGATAATTTAACACTAAGTGGAGAGACTACAACCTTTGTAGACCTCCTAGGGTGACTCCTTGGATCTACTTTGGTTTGGAACGGCTCGCTAGATCACTCCCAAGTCCACGACGATCCACCCGAAGTCCTTTGCTCAAAGCTTGTTGCTTCACTTGATCTTTGAAATCCTTGAAGCAAAACACCCTACACAAAGTAGCAAGGGTTGTGTAGGATGATGAAATGGTTGGTAATCTAACTTAATACCCTTTCCTTTTTATTATCTCACTCAATATAGAACTCAAAAGAGAGCTAGAGAGAGGAAGAAGAAGATGGCTTGATATTTTTCTTTTGGATGAACAATAATGCAAAAAGAAAATGAGAGAGAGATAAATATCATAATAGAAACCAGAGTTAATAATAATATCTAGATATTTTCTCATGAGTTAAAAGGCAAAGGAAAATAAACCATGGTTAAGTCAAAGGTCAACCATGGAAAAGTGTAGAAGAAATGAGTCATTAGAAAAGAAATGAGTCATTGTCTATTTTCCTTTATCTTTAACTTAATTCAAAAATATCCATATATTAAATTATGAACCATGTGATTCTTATATTGCCATCTAATCTGTATTATCAACCATGATACTAATGCATGTATGTATGTGTGTATACACATCATCATGTACATATACATGCATGCATCCATCAAAAGAAAAGGATTTAAATAAATGAGATAAAAGTCAATATTAAATCAACACTTAATTTAATAAACCGGCCATATCTCATACGACCCGACTAATATAAAAGGCCCGATTAAATTACAGTATCATATACTCGTATATAATCGAGCTTCCGCACATATCTCATATGCGCACCACTTCGTTTCGCCTGAGCCGAGAAACTTCTATGTAGGACTCTAAGACTCGTCAATACGCCAGCAGTAGGTGATGATCATATCAAACATCTACAAGCTGCAAGTGGTCAACTAAACGTAACGGCCACCCGGGTATTGAGCGATCAGAAAAAGAACAAGCGAACCTATCAAAACTCCCATCAATCCAACTGGCAACACTTACCGTACAGTCCGGTCTCTTCGTCAGATATGCTGCATATCGAGTCTAGGGATGGAATCGTCGACCCCAATAACTCAATAAGTCATTCCTGTATATGGTCTACAATAGATCGAGAAACTACTGATAACACTTATCAGTAATATCTCAGCAGCTCTGGCCAGAAACTTCCTGTTATAGCCAATCGTGCACAGCACAGCATCAACCCCCAATACCCGGAGAGACGAAAGCCCTCCTATCGCTCACTGCCTCCATATGCCTCGGGACTGTACCCAAAATCCACCTGTTTGTACGACTCAGTAGAGCCGTAGTAGGGTGGAGATCAAAGTACAGTGGGAGGACACACAAGACTCTATGGCGATCTCAGGTCTACAGACTAACCTGTACTAGTGTCACCTGAGAACTGTTGTCCGACGTATGATATAATACCATATAGGAGTTCTCGATGAGTTCGTTCAGTGTACCCAGTCTCACTGAGCACCCGTATACAATCTTTGGTGTCATCATACCAGACGGATATGAGATCATCCATCGCCCATCATATGGAACAAGAATGGTATACGCTAGTCTATACTAGAATATCGATGCCTTATCTCGATATACCTACGACTAGGAACATTTCAAGGATATGCTTATAAACTACAGGTGTCCCACTAGTATGATCCACATCATAATCCCAGTAGTGAAGCCAATATGCTTAGGGCTTTATCAACATGTACCAAATGAATATAAACATGATCAAGTGAACATATGATAAAGTGAAACCAGATAGCATACTATCATGTCGAGCAAGACTGTCCTCTGAATACATACACACACACACACACACACACACACACACACACACACACACACACACACACATCAGTACATAAACTATCTCATAATGGCCTCTAGGGCATATATATATCCAACAATGAGACAATGGTGAAGATGAAGGGTAGACCCCAATCTGCCGAAGTGAAGCGCCCTGCCACTCAGATGGCAGGAGGGGCCTCTTCAAGGCCACGATTTATGCCCAGGAGACCGGGAGTACCAAACAACCGGTGCAACCCAGCCTTTTGTACCTACTGCAGGAGAGATGGACACCTGGCGAAAGACTGCCAGCGTGAAAATCGCCTTTACTTAGTCTGTGTTTCAGCTACTCATGAGATTGGGTCTTGTCCTCGTAGACATAACCCAAATGCTGCACCCAGACCAGCAATTACTTATCAGCAGTGCCCAGCCATCCAGGCACCTACTCCATGACTCGCTCTCCCAGCTCCACCACCTCGTGGACCGATTGCACCTCCTCCTCATCACTTCCATCAAGCTCAAAGGAACTTACCTCAAGTATAAAGGAACGGACAGAGGAATGCTCCTCCAGCAAGGAGGAATGTACCGAAGCGACGGGCTTTCACAATGACTGTGGAAGAAGTTGAAGTCACTGGCCAAGTCATTACTGGTAACCTTTCGATTTTCAAAGCTGTTCAATACTTGTTATATCCATATATTTTTCTATACCTAAACCTATCCCACATAACTTAGGTACAATCTTAGTAGCCTCACTTCCTGCACCAGCACTCTTCGATACTGGAGCATCTTATTGCTTTATGTCGCAACGGTTCGTCCGAACTCATGCGATTCCAATCAAACCTCTCGTATCTAGCTAGAATGTCAGTTCAGGGAACGGCGTTCTAAAGGCAATAATGGGATACGACATGTGTCCAGTATTCGTTTGCAGCAGAGAATTCTATGCTGGCTTCAAAGTGCTGGACATACCGAATTTCGATGTCGTTTTGGATATGGATTGGCTCGGAACTTTTTACACTACCATAGACTGTCGTCAAAGGAGGGTAGTATTCGAGATTCCAAAGCATCCGGTCTTTTATTTCAAAAGTGGAGACCGTACCCTAGAGCCAAGCACATACAAGACAAAATCGAAGAAGGCAGTGATTGCAGCACTTCAAACGGAGGAAGGATCAAAGCCAGAGGTAGTTCGAAAGTTCGACGATATATTTCCTGAAGACATATCAGTTTTGCCTCCCGATCGAGCTCTTGAATTCAGCATTGATTTAGTACCTGGAGCACAACCGGTGATCGAAGAACCATATCGGTTAAGCCCTAAAGGTTTGAAGTAAATCTGTACTCAGTTGGACGAATTATTGACGAAAGGATGGATTCGTCCCAGCACTTCAAGTTGGAGATCGCCAGTTCTACTTGTGAAGAAGAAGGAAGGTTCATATCTAATGTGCATCGATTATAGAGCTCTGAACGAAGTAACTATAAAGAACAAGTATCCACTTCCGCGCATCAACGACCTGTTCGATCAGCTAAGTAGGTCTTGCATTTTCTCCAAGTTAGATCTTCATTCGGGTTATCATTAGGTGAAGGTCAAAGAACTTGATATCCATAAAACGACATTCAGAACTAGCTATGGACATTACGAATTTCTTGTGATGCAATTTGGAATGACCAACACACCATCTATATTCATAAACCTAATGAATCAAGTTTTCTGGGAATACCTAGACAGGTTTGTTGTCATCTTCATGGACGACATCCTGGTGTATTCTAAGAGTCGGAAAGAACACGCCGAACACTTATAAATTGTCTTGGAGACTTTACAAAAACATCAACTCTATACCAAGTACAGCAAGTGCGAGTTTTAGCTAGATCAAGTTGGTTTCCTCGGACATATTGTATCAGGTGATGGAATCTCTGTAGATCCAGCTAAAGTATCAGCAGTAAGCGAATGGCCGACACCGAAGTCATTGAAGGACATTCAAAGTTTCTTAGGGTTAGCAGGATATTACAGAAGGTTTATTGAAGGATTTTCGAAGATTGCAACACCCCTGACCAAGCTCACACGTAAAAATGAAGAATTCGTGTGGTCAGAAGCATGCGAACGAGCTTTCGTAAAACTCAAGTCAAGGTTGATATAAGCACCTATTCTTGTTATGCCGGACCAATCTGGAGGTTTTGAAGTGCATTGCGATGCATCCGGTAAGGGATTAGGATGTGTTCTACATCAGCACGGTAAAGTTGTAGCTTATGCATCAAGACAGCAGAAGATTCATGAGCGCAATTATCCGACGCATGATTTGGAGTTGGCAGCCGTTATCTTTGCTCTCAAAATTTAGCGCCATTATTTTCTTGGAGAACAAGTGGACATATACACAGATCACAAGAGTCTGAAATATGTGTTTACTCAGAAAGAGTTGAATATGCGGCAGAGAAGATAGTTAGAACTTATAGCAGACTTCGAAATCAACCTACAATATCATTCAGGGAAGGTGAATGTAGTACCTGATGCACTTAGTCACCAACCATTAGCATTGAATCTCACCGCACAGTTATAACGTTTTAGAAATCGTTTTGCGAATTTTCTGTTTTTAGGGGAAAATGGTCGGTGTTTTTCGTTTTAACCCGATTGTGATCAAACTTCTGTATAGACTTGTCGGCACCTAGTTTAGCTAGAATGAAGCTAGTGCGTGGGCTTTGGGGGTCAATGGAAAGTTTTGGTTCACATAGAATTTTTCCCTAATTAAATATTATTTTAATGCTTTATTTGTGCACTTTATTAGTGGTAATTAATTTTTTTGGTTTGGGTTAATTATTACAAATGTGAATTTATGCTAAATTAATCACTAGATTAAGTTTTTAACCATCCATCCAAAATATCTAGATTTTTAGGATTTAAAATGAATTTTTTATAAAAGAAAAGAAAAGAAAAGGTGGAAAAATGCATTAATGAGCATTTATTATCAAATTTTGCTAGAACTTTCTTCACAAAATTCATAAAACTACCCCCCTCCACAATATTGGCCGAGCCTCCCCATTTCTGCCCCAAAATTTTCCTAGCTCAAATTCTTCATTTCCAAGATCAAAAACTCATCAAAAATCCCAAAATAAATCCACAAATTCCTAAATAAAAATTAAACCATCATTTTCCTTCACTAATCTAGCTTGGATCATCAATAAAAAACATGGTTTTTGGAGGCAAAGATGATGGATCAAGTTGATCTTTTGTGTTCTTGTTAAGGTATAATTTCTAACCTTAATCCTTAATTATTATGTATAAATCATTATGTTAGCTAATCAATTGGTTAATATAGCCTTTAACTCTTGTTTAATTCATTTATTGTAATTTTAAAGAAGTTCAAGTTAGGATTTAACTTGATGAAATGGTTAATTGTCAATTGAAGTTTATGAAAACTTAACCAAGTTGCTAAATTGTTAAATGATATTTTCCTAATTGGATAATTAAGCTAATTAGCAAACTAAACTTTTACTAATCCTAATTAGTGAGATTTAAAATTATAGTAAAGATTTAAATGGTTTAATCTTGCTAATTAGTGATGTTTGCAAATTTTAGTTTTGGTAAAAACTTATAGTTTGTTACTAAAATGATATATGTTGTTGGAGATAGTGCCCTCAGAGTCAATTATTGGATCACAGGCACGTGGTTGCAATGATTGAGAGAGGACCTATCCCGATAGGACAGTCTTACTCAAGATGATAGTACGCTATCTGGTTTACCTTTATCATCGTGTACTGTTTTAGGTGACCTTACAGGTCACTATTGCGCGTTGATAGAGCCCTTAGGATTCTTGCTTGACGGCCAGCAGTATGAGGGCGATCATATACGTGGGAGCTGGGGTCTATAAGCAAATTCTTAAAAGGTCCCTAGTCGTGGGAGTTTCGAGACAGGGCATCGATACTCCAGAGTAGACTAGTGTATACAGTCAAGACCCCGACGAGGGGCGGTGGCCGGTCTCACAAGCCACTGGTGTCAGTTGGTTCACCTAAGATGTAAACAGGTGCTCATTGGGTTATGAGTACACCGGACAGGACTCGCCGGGAACATCCTAGTTGGTCTTATACCTGACGTCAGATAGCAGTTCCCAGGTGACATGTGTACAGGTTAGTTCATCGACCTGAGATCGTCATTTGTCTCGTGTGAGTTCCCACTGTGCTTTGATTACTACCTTACCACGCTCAAAGGAGACGTGCAAATAGGTTTTAGTTGGGTACAGTCCCGAGCCACATGGAGGCAGTGAGCGGATCTTCAGGGGTTCGTCTCTCCCTGTATTAGGGGTGAGGTCGTGCTGTGTCTAGGAGAGCCATTACACGAAGTCCTTGGCCAAGGCAGGAGATTTACTGGTAGGTATTCCAGTAGTATCTCAGGATGTTCTGGGCTACACTTCGACACGACTTGTACCGCTTTTGGGGATCTGACTTTTACCAACCCCCTAGGCCCGCCATGCGATGCTCATAGACGAACGGACCGGACTGTACGGATATTGTCACTGACAGGCTCAGTAGGGTGTCAGGATGAGTTCGCTCATCGACGTCCCTTTTGGTCAATACCTGGTAGCCCATTACGTATGGCTAATACCTCTGACGTGCTAATGGTTAAATCCACAACCAAAGTACTGACGAGTCTTTAGAGTCCCCCACGGACCGTTTTCTCAAGTTTCGGGCGAAACGTTGTAGAGGCCGTATGGAGATATGGTAGGGTTCGATCTTATACGTGCGGTATTGCACGGATCATGATCGGACGAATAATACTAGCGGGCTTTGGTTTAAGCCAGATCCTAGTATTGTACAGTGTGGATTTTGTCTCTTTGCATTTGTATTCAGTGGGAATACAAATGCGGGTATGTATATACAGTCGCGGGGTTTTCCTGTAATTTATTACGGGATTAGTTTTCTGAAGTTGCCAGTTTGCATTCCGTTTCGGCCAGTTTTCCTTTGTTCCTTCACGGCCGGATTTTTCCGATGGTGGGGGTTATTTGCAAGTGTGCAAATTATCCATTGTGGAGGGTTTATTTGTATATGGAAAGATTATGATAGCATCTTTTCTTTTCATGCATCATTTTATAGCATTAATGGTGATGGGATTTGATTAGGATGTGATAGGATTTTGAAGTGAGATAATTTCCTCATTATCATCTTTTAGGTTGTGGTCACCATTCCTTTTACTACACTCACCTCCCTTCATGGATTCACTCCCTCATATTTGGCCGGCCACTTCTTGGTGATGATGAGGATTTTTGGTGTGGAAAAATTCTTGTTCTCATTTCTTTGCTTACACCAAAAATCCCAAAGCTCATTTCCATTTCTCATTCCTCCATCACCATGGCAACTTCCTAACCCCAAAGAGACAAACTATTCTACACTAGCCTACAGCATCCTTGAGCACGTCGACTCGCCAACTTCGTGCTCGAGTTGCCTCGATCCAGAGGTGGGAGCCCGTAAAAGAACCCGGCGATGTGGTGCCCGTTCCGACGAGGAAATGAAGACCGGAGATTCCGCGAGGAGATCGGAGTGGAGGCCGAAAACCGAAGGACACGGATCGCTCGGTATAGCATTCTACCCATCTTCTAGTTTGCTAAGATTAGGTTAATGGACCGATCCGGGTTTATAGTGCGCGGTGGTGCCGGTTTACAAGTTTTGTAAAAGTTTCGTTTCCGCATTTTGGCTTCGGATTGACGGCCGGGACGCTGCCGTGCACTTACATTGGTATCAGAGCCACGCCATTAACCTAGTCTAGCTTGCTCTAACGTGTTTAAAGTTCGATCGAACGGATTTTCAAAAAAACGCGTTTTCATTTCATCAGTTTCTGTCGAAATTTTTCTGTGGTCAAAAAATTATTTGGTGTACTGCAGAAAATCAGGCAGGGTTTTGTAGGAGCACTGCAGAAATTTGGTGGTGTAATTCCTTAGGAACGCCGCGGAACCGTGGCCTAAACCCCATTTTGGCCGCGGTTCCGCCGCCGTTATACCTCTTCTTTGGACCAAAATTCTACAGTACCTCTCTGACATGGAAATAGGGTTTTTGGAGTATTCTTTTTGGACCCAGATTTTCTTTGAGTGCTGCAGTAGTGCTTGGGGCCCACTTCAGTAAATTTGATCGATTGAAAATTTTAATCATGTTAGTTCATAGTATTTAAATTATATCTGCGACCGTGAATGTCATTTGATCGGTAAATCCTGTCTAACAGCTATAGCTCTTTTAGACGGATTTGTGAACGTGACATTCACGTTGATGTTCTGTGTTGTGCTGTGATGTTGCGGATTGTCGTGGTGGATAGCATGGATGCAATGTTAGTACAGTTTCGTTTTATATGTACATTTGATATTGCGGGTCGAGCGTCCGACTTGTGGACTGCCGTCACTGCCTGTTTGTATATTATTCTTTTGAGGCACGACCGGGCTGAGGTCGATGTACCCGTTGTATGTATATTTTACTTTATGTACTAGAATTACCCCGCGGAGGGGTGCACGGGTAGCCGGGTTCTAGAGGGCAACGGGCCCGCATCTCATGGCGTTGAGACGGAGGGGGCTTTACTCTAGAATTGGCAGGCTATTCGCCGCACTCGTAGGGGGTATAGGTTGACCCAGGAGGGATGCCTAAGTTACCGGATTCCGTGAAGTGCTGGGTGGTCCATTCACGTTGCTGAAGGGGGCTGCCTCGCTTCAAGTTTTGGCGGGTGACTTGCCGCGCCCGTAAGGGTCTAGGATTTTCATTGCACAGGCTATCCACACGACCAGGGAAACGTCGGGTTTCAGCAGCGGCTCTATGAAACCCGGGGATCCCAGATATCTGTATTGTTCTATGTTGCTGGTTACATTTCTGTGATGCTGCATTTTATCATGCCTTGAGTGAATATTATATATTGATATATATACTAGTAGATGTTGTATATGTTTTGCATCCGCGCTAGTGTAGGGTTCCTAGGCATCCTAATGAGGTCTCACAAGGCATCAACCATGCCAATTTCAAAAAATCTAGGTGCCGAGAAACCCGACTACGGATCGTTGGCTAGAATTCTAGGCGAAAAACAATCTAGTTAACAACTTAACTAATGGGATATCGGAAATACAACCTTTGTAGATCCGGTGCTCCACCTCCATAGCTCCGCAACGAAGTCGTCTCCGCTGTCCAAAAGGAATCCGGGCTCTAGAGTCGGCTTCGTCGGAGAAAAAGCGAGCTAGGTCGTCGATGTCCATGCCGAAGATGATCTACGTCGAGGCATCGCTAAATCAAACTCCACCTTCACCAAGCCCTAAAAACTTGTGAAGTAAACACACTCTACTACTTGGCAAGAGGTAGAGGATGAAGAAATAGGAAGTGGGTAGACTTTAGAATTGAATTTCTCACTCTTTATCATCAATCACCATTGATGAAGAAAGCTTTTTCTTCCTTGCTCATGAAGAAGAAGAAGAAAGAAATATTATGATAAGTTTATTAAAAATAATAGAAAAACAAATACTTATCATATCATTAACTATAGTCAAGTGTAGAGAATGAATCATAGTTAGTGGGAATGGTTAGGGTTAAGGATGAGATAAGAATGGTTGACTTGATCAAAGCTTCATGAAGCTTCAACTAAACTCCAAAACTAGCAACCATTCTTTTCTCTTCTTTTCCAAAATGAATAAACAAATAAATAAATGAATATATAAAGGAAATGAAACCCTAGCCATTCTTTTAACCATGGTTTAATTCTTTGCACTTAACCAAGTAAACATGTATCATCAAACATGATACAATCAAGTGCACAAAATCATATCGCATATGTAATGCGCACATCCGAGTGAGAAAATCCATTTAAAGTGAACCAATACTAGTTAATGAAAAGTAATATATCAAATATATAATTATACATTAAATCATTAAATCAACACTTGATTCAATGATCCGGTCATGTCGCACACAACCGACTAGTATACAATGTATCGGCTTATCGAATCAACGCTTGAATCGATAACTAGGTTATATCGCATACAACCATTCGATACATTCATCGCGAGAATGGAATACGGTATCACATACACGCATTATTCTCGGTCCCGCACATATCTCATATGCGCTCCTATTTCGTTTCGCTTGAGCCAGGAAACCTCTGTGTAGGACTCTAAAGACTCGTCAATACGCCGGCAGCAGGCGATGATCATATCAAACACCCACAAGCCGCAAGCGGTCTGCTAAACGTAACGGCCACCCGGGTATTGAGCGATCTGAAGATCGACGAGCAAGCTCACTCACACTCCAGTGAATCCGACCAGTAACACTACCGTACAGTCCGGTCTGATCGTCTGATATGTCGCATATCTCGCCTAGGGGTGGTAAACGTCAGACCCCAATAGCTCGATAAGTCGTGTCGATATGAGGTCTATAACAATTCGAGAAACTACTGGTAACACTTACCAGTAAATCTCAGCAACCCTGGCCAGGGATTTCCTGTTATAGCCAATCGAACACAGCACAACATCAACTCCCTATACCGGGAGAGACGAATCCCCTCCTATCGCTCATTGCCTCCATGTGACTCGGGACTGTACCCAAAAACCACCGTTTTGCACGCCCTCTTGGACGTGGTAAGATGGAAATCAAAGCACAGTGGGAACCACACAAGACTCTATGACGATCTCGGGTCAACAGACTACTCTGTACCAGTGTCACCAGAGAACTGCCATCTGACGTGAGGTATAATACCATCTGGGAGTTCTCGGCGAGTCCGTCCAGTGTACCCAGTCTCTACTGAGCACCCGTATATCATCTCTGATGTCAAACACCAATGGATATGGGATCATCCATCGCCCATCTGTATGGGTCGAGAAGGTATACGCTAGTCTACTCTGGTATATCGATGCCCCGTCTCGATACACCCACGACTAGAGACTTTGAAGGATGTACTTATGGACTACCATGTCCCCACTAGTATGATCCGCATCATAATCCAGGTAGTCAAGTACAGATCCTAAGGGCTTTACCAACATATAACAGAGAGACAATCAGTATACACGTTAAGGTAAAGATCAACCAGATAGCATACTATCATGTCGAGCAAGAAAGTCCTCCCTATATATGTCCCAGCATCCACTACAATATACATCCTATGTACAGTAATAGCCTCTAGGGCATACATATAACTAACAATCTCCCACTTGCACTAGGGCCATCTGTAGCAGTGGTTGTAGTATCTCATACTCAACCATCACATAAAAATCTCTCTCTGGGAACAGGCCTTTGTGAGTGGATCCGCTGTGTTGTCCTCTGAGTCTACTCTCCTAACCTCGATCTCCCTGGAGATCAACCATCTCCATGATCAAGTGATACTGCCTTAGAATATGTCTGGATCACTGATGGGACGGACGTTCCTTGGCATAAGCCACAACTCCATTGTCTCACAATGGGAGGAACGTAGTTCATCTCATGAACCAATATACACCCAGACTGCCTCTTTGGTAGCATCTTAAGTAGCGATGTATCTAGCCTTTATCGTCTAGTATGTCACGGTATCTAGCTTGGAACTCTTCCAACATACCGTCCCTTTACTGAGGGTAAAGACAATGCCTGCGACTGACATTCAGTCGTCCATATCACCCTGGAACCCTTCCAGTGATTCTCCCCAGGATCGATTGATACCATCTCACTACAACTAGTAAGAATCCTAACATCCAATTAGATCTATCTCATAGATCCAAAATCCAGGATTTAGTAGGTATCACTTTGATCCTATGTGGAGAATCATTGTGATAAGCGGAGATTGATCGAGCGTAGCATAGGAAACTCCTTCCCTATCAAGAGTATGTCATCCACGTACTCTACGAGGATCGTCACCATACTCCCTACTACCTTTTTGTTTATACAAGGTTCATCTACCATTTTGATGATGTCAACTTCTTTGACTAATACATCAAAACAGATGTTCTAACTCCGCGATGCCTGCTTTATCCTATAAAGCATCTTGCACACGTTTCCGCTGCTCCCACTGTCTACGAGGCCCTCTGGCTGTGTACTTATAGACGCACTCTTCTAAAACATCATTTAGAAAAGCAGTCATGACACCCAACCACCAGATATCGTAGTCATGGTATGTAGCCGTGACAAGTAGGATCTGGATGGACTTAAGCATAGTCACTTGAAAAGGTTTCATCATGATCCCCGCCTGGTCAATGACGAAAACCTTTAACAAGTCTAGCTTTGAAAGTCTCAACTTTTCCATCTACACCAAGTAATCTTCTCAAGATATACTTGCTCCTGATGGGGATTTAACCCTTCAGATATAGCAACCAAAGTCTATACTTTGTTGGTGTATAAGGATTCCATCTCAGATCACTAAACATCCAGCCATTCTTACAGAGTCTTACTCTCGATGGCCTGCTCGAAACTAGTTGGGTCATCATCTCATGATGCAATCCTCGCTCCCACTGTCATAGAGAAACCTATGTATCTCTCAGGTGGGTGAGAAAACCCTACTAGATCGGCGGAGAGGCTGAGGTTCGTTGGTTACCACTGAATCCTCTGGTTGTACCAAATCATGCTGTAGTTTGTATAGCTGGAACACTTCCAGTTCTACATAACAGACCTTGCCTCGAGCTTGTCCGGATTTTGCTTTTAGACATAGGCCGGACAACCCTAAATCTTAACTAGCTTAAGACATGGGCTCTTCCCTTTCCATATCTCATATGGAATGGTAGGCAACTGATTTGATTGGAACCCTATTCAATAGGTATGCAGCTTCTCAAGTGCATAACACCCAAAAGGAAATAGGTAGCTCAGTATTACTCATCACAGAGCACACCTTATCACATAGGGTGTAATAGCTCCACCCCGATATACCATCGTCCTATGGTATGCGGAGGAGTAATGCTGAGAGAGAATCTCATTCTCCTTTAGAAAAGTCCAGGATTTCCGTGCTCAAGTATTCTCCTCCTTGATCACATCAAAGGACATAATACTTATACCCGTATATTGGTTCTCTACTTCTAACTTATATTTTGTGAATACCTCAAAAGCTTCGGACTTATGTTTCAACAAGAACATACGACTGAATCTTGAGAGATTATCAGAGAATATAATGAAGTATAAAGAACCAGTCCTGGCATGTGTAGACTGGGGACCTGCATACATCAACATGTATCATCCCAAGAGTTCACTAACTCTTTCTCTGTTTCCATTAAATGGAGTTATGGTCATCTTATCTTTGTGACATGACTGGCGAGTTTCACAAGATGTAAATTCAAACTGATTTAAATATGCATCTATATGTAACTCTAGCTAGTCGGGTCACATTGATATGACCTAGTCTACAATGCCTCAAGAAGGATTCGTTCATTTCTGAACTCTTCCTCTTGTGTGTGTTCCATATACTAAGAACTGTAGTTTGATTTAGAACATCAATGCTTTTAGATAACGTGCCTGAACCGATCAACTTTTGATATAGGAAATGTTCAAAACATTATCCAACAATACAAAATTTTATCATTTCTTTACTAATAAAGAGAGTGATATGATTTTGTATATCAGGTTCGGTATCTAATAACATTCGTTCAGAATCAATGTATTTGGAATACAGGGTGACAGTGACCGACAGACTTGGCTGCAACTCTTGCCCCGTTTTCTGCCTCATGAAACTTTATCACCCTTTCTCAGTTCTCTACCTTTCTGTAGCCCTATGCAACAGATTACATATCTGGGATCCTGATGTGGTATCACATACCCAGGACGTAGAGGATACGGAGAAACAGTTCTATGTAATGAACACACCCGAAGATGATGTATCAGCATGCACTCTCTTCATTTGGGCGGCACGGGAATTCTGGTAATCCCCAATTTCCTGCTCTGTCTTATAACAATTATAAGTTGGAGCGGGACCAACGTTCCCCAGCTCAGTATATCAAGCGGGTTCGGTCAATAATCCGTATTATTATCTTGATTAAGGCGTGATATGGTCGCTACCTGGAGAGAGAGAGAAGAAAACACTCAGCGTGCGCTCTTGCAAGAATAGATTGGTTTTTATTTTATCTAATCAGGATGGCTCCCACTGCTTTTTATCAAATCTTCCTTCAAACCCTAAAAGGAAAGACTAGCCGGGATTAATTACACACTACAAGTTCGCCAATCTTTCAGCCAGGCCAGTGTCGGTACTTTGAGGGAGGTCCCCTGTGCTTTCGCACGAACCTAATTACTGTAAACCTCGTTTTCCCAGAGGCGTAACCCCGTTGACACCTTTCTAGACACCTACTTGATCAGCTAATTGTAATGTATAAAACTCTCCCAGGAGTAACTCTTACTCGCAGCGGGTATCGGGATCCAACTATCTCATAGAAGGTATGCAATCTCATTGCAAATTTCAACACTTGAAATTCCCGATAATATTTTTGCCCCTAGCTCGCTATGACCTTGACGGAGGCCAAACAACCCATAGTCCGCTAGTCAAGTTCAACCCGTCATTTCCTGATTGAATTAAACCCACCCGCACGACCCTTGACGGAGGCCAAACAACGCCGTACGAATACCCTAATCCAATCGCATCATATGCTAGCAGATAAGCACTAGTTAGCTACCGTACACTACGCCTTGACGAAGGCCAAACAACCGCAGCACGAATACTAACTAGTACGTATCTGAAATGACGGAGGGCTACGACAGGTTTTTCTGAAAACCTATTGCGTAATGAACTTGATATCGCTGTAGAATCAAATGATTTTAAAATGGAGTGCTTTTGAGGCTTTTCTAGTTTTGCTAAAGGAGTCAGTCCCGGTGAAGGGATCGTCGGTCCTTTCCTCGTCGAATGAGGTGCGGGATATATCATATATATCACTATGCAAAGCAAAAACACTTAAAAGCAATCAAAATACAAACCGAGTGTGTAGCATCTGCCAGTTATTGCTAAAGGAGTCACTCCCGGTGAAGGGATCTCGGTCCTTTCCTCATCGAATAAGGTGCAGGATATATCACATATACCGCTGTGCAAAGCAAGAACTGTAGCTACCTGTTTTAATTTTGAAATTCGATTCTACAACATCTTAGGTTTCTTTTATTTCATTAATCATATTAATGAAGTCCCATCATTTAAGTACCTAAACATCACAGATAAATACGACGTACACTTATGCCATCCGCATTCGCCTCGATGTCCCCTCATGCACCGTTAGGTTAGGTAACTAACGGCAGAGCGGGGCAGGGCTAGCGCGGGTGTAAAACATAAGCAACGCCTATATAATATATCATATATACTATATACTGTATCTATCACAGAACATCACATGATCACATCACAGATATCGCAGCAGAAGAATCATTTGAAATATTGGATATACTAGGACGTCCGTGTTTTCAATACGAGCCAGTATAAAACACGGATTCCACGGTCGTGATGAATAGCCAAACCCACACCCCTAGACCCCTACGAGAGCGGCAAGTAACCCTACCAATTCTAGAGTTAGGGGACCCGGACTCGACTCCTCGAGTTGGTCTCCCACTGGACTCCAGAACCCGGTTACTTGTGCCCTCCTCCTTGGGTCTATCCTAGTGCGGAAAAGTAAATAATATACAACAACGGTGACAACTTCCGTAACCTGGAAGCGCCCCAAATAAAAGAATATTACATACAAGTTTTTACATGAATGAAAATGAAAAACACTCATCTCACATAAAAAACCCCGGCTATTCAAACACGACGATCCAATATAACATATCCAGCAACACATAACATCACATGTCATCAACGTAAGTAAATATGTCCATCCCAATTGTCGTTGACATATAGCAACGAAACCGGCGATATCACATATTACACTTACGGTCACAGAAAAAAAAAGTGTAAAACTACAACAGTTGGAATCCGCAACCTCCTCAGACATCGCATGCCTGACCAAATGAATTTCTAAGACATCGCATGCCTAACAATTATAAACCCCGCATTTTAGTCTCATAATCGAAAACTTTTTTCAATATCAAGTCGAGCAATTCAACAAGATTCCCGACATCCTGATCGAATACTCGTCGCAAACTTCAGTAGACGGCTGCACCCCCGATACCGTCGACGAAGTGCACCAAGGCGGAACACCGCCACCGCGAGCACCCGGACGGATGCTTTCGGCGACGGGGTTCTCCTACAGTCACTTGGTCGGGGCAATGGCGTGAGGCTGTCTATTAAGTTTACCCGGCGAGTATCCGCGTACGCTACGTGATTGCGACGGACTTTTTATCACATCAAAATTCCATGGCAACCGATCAAGTGAGACTAAACTGCTATGTTTATAACATTCATTTAGTTATCTCATAACTATTTGTGAATTCCAATTATTGTATCACATTCCAGATAAACAGAAAATGTTAAACTTTTCGATCGAACAATCGAACACCCAAGTTTTCCCGATACAGATCAACACATGAAACAAGTCTAACAACATTCCGTCCGTGCCTCAGTACCAACGGTCCAGCCGTAGAAGGGTCAAGACAACACCTCACATGTGGCACGCCGTACTGCCCCAAACCCGAAGGTTCAAAGGGCAGTTCAAGACGGTCACATAATCGAGTTAAGGTTTGTTGTCTTCTAGAGGGTCCATCGCGTTACTTGCACTACTTAGAACGTCGTTAAACAACGGAAAAATCCAACACTTGGAAATTTCCCGACAGGGGAAAAATTGGGTATTTATATCCGGTCGAACTTTTTAACATATTCTAAAATTTATCCGGAACGCCACACAGACAAAATTTGATAATCCGATCGAACTCATGAAAACCCAAAACAACCCCTGAAAACTCAACTGTATAATAAATATTAAAATATCCCAGGAAAATCAGCACAGAAATCTGAGAATTACTGTGAAAAACAAAATGCACAAAACGACAAAACCGCCGCTGAACCGCCGCGGCATGCATAGCACGTGCCGCGGTTCCGCGGTGGAAAAGTTGACTTAGGCCCACGAAATTTACAGTAATTCTTAGAAAACCCTGCTTGATTTTCTGAATATTTTTAATCTTGAAAAATCCACAATTTTAAAATCTGGACAGAGAGCATTCTCGGGTGTGGGTTTCGGGTTCGTTCGGACTTCAAAATCCGTCTAGACTTCGCCTAAGGCTCTAGCTAGGCTCTGATACCACTGTAGGGTTCCTAGGCATCCTAATGAGGTCTCACAAGGTATCAACCATGCCAATTTCAAAAAATCTAGGTGCCGAGAAACCCGACTACGGATCGTTGGCTAGAATTCTAGGCGAAAAACAATCTAGTTAACAACTTAACTAATGGGATATCGAAAATACAACCTTTGTAGATCCGGTGCTCCACCTCCATAGCTCCGCAACGAAGTCGTCTCCGCTGTCCAAAAGGAATCCGGGCTCTAGAGTCGGCTTCGTCGGAGAAAAAGCGAGCTAGGTCGTCGATGTCCATGCCGAAGATGATCTACGTCGAGGCATCGCTAAATCAAGCTCCACCTTCACCAAGCCCTAAAAACTTGTGAAGGAAACACACTCTACTACTTGGCAAGAGGTAGAGGATGAAGAAATAGGAAGTGGGTAGACTTTAGAATTGGATTTCTCACTCTTTATCATCAATCACCATTGATGAAGAAAGCTTTTTCTTCCTTGCTCATGAAGAAGAAGAAGAAAGAAATATTATGATAAGTTTATTAAAAATAATAGAAAAACAAATACTTATCATATCATTAACTATAGTCAAGTGTAGAGAATGAATCATGGTTAGTGGGAATGGTTAGGGTTAAGGATGAGATAAGAATGGTTGACTTGATCAAAGCTTCATGAAGCTTCAACTAAACTCCAAAACTAGCAACCATTCTTTTCTCTTCTTTTCCAAAATGAATAAACAAATAAATAAATGAATATATAAAGGAAATGAAACCCTAGCCATTCTTTTAACCATGGTTTAATTCTTTGCACTTGACCAAGTAAACATGTATCATCAAACATGATACAATCAAGTGCAAAAAATCATATCGCATATGTAATGCGCACATCCGAGTGAGAAAATCCATTTAAAGTGAACCAATACTAGTTAATGCAAAGTAATATATCAAATATATAATTATACATTAAATCATTAAATCAACACTTGATTCAATGATCCGGTCATGTCGCACACAACCGACTAGTATACAATGTATCGGCTTATCGAATCAACGCTTGAATCGATAACTAGGTTATATCGCATACAACCATTCGATACATTCATCGCGAGAATGGAATACGGTATCACATACACGCATTATTCTCGGTCCCGCACATATCTCATATGCGCTCCTATTTCGTTTCGCTTGAGCCAGGAAACCTCTGTGTAGGACTCTAAAGACTCGTCAATACGCCGGCAGCAGGCGATGATCATATCAAACACCCACAAGCCGCAAGCGGTCTGCTAAACGTAACGGCCACCCGGGTATTGAGCGATCTGAAGATCGACGAGCAAGCCCGCTCACACTCCAGTGAATCCGACCAGTAACACTACCGTACAGTCCGGTCTGATCGTCTGATATGTCGCATATCTCGCCTAGGGGTGGTAAACGTCAGACCCCAATAGCTCGATAAGTCGTGTCGATATGAGGTCTATAACAATTCGAGAAACTACTGGTAACACTTACCAGTAAATCTCAGCAACCCTGGCCAGGGATTTCCTGTTATAGCCAATCGAACACAGCACAACATCAACTCCCTATACCGGGAGAGACGAATCCCCTCCTATCGCTCATTGCCTCCATGTGACTCGGGACTGTACCCAAAAACCACCGTTTTGCACGCCCTCTTGGACGTGGTAAGATGGAAATCAAAGCACAGTGGGAACCACACAAGACTCTATGACGATCTCGGGTCAACAGACTACTCTGTACCAGTGTCACCAGAGAACTGCCATCTGACGTGAGGTATAATACCATCTGGGAGTTCTCGGCGAGTCCGTCCAGTGTACCCAGTCTCTACTGAGCACCCGTATATCATCTCTAATGTCAAACACCAATGGATATGGGATCATCCATCGCCTATCTGTATGGGTCGAGAAGGTATACGCTAGTCTACTCTGGTATATCGATGCCCCGTCTCGATACACCCACGACTAGAGACTTTGAAGGATGTACTTATGGACTACCATGTCCCCACTAGTATGATCCGCATCATAATCCAGGTAGTCAAGTACAGATCCTAAGGGCTTTACCAACATGTAACAGAGAGACAATCAGTATACACGTTAAGGTAAAGATCAACCAGATAGCATACTATCATGTCGAGCAAGAAAGTCCTCCCTATATATGTCCCAGCATCCACTACAATATACATCCTATGTACAGTAATGGCCTCTAGGGCATACATATAACTAACAGCTAGTCCAGTCCCCGCTCTGTCGTTAGTTAAGTAACCTAACGGGTGATGATGGGACCCAGTGGCGAATGCGGATGGCATATACGTACATCATTATTTTCATTCTTTATAGGTGTGATCAATTGATGAGACTGCATTGATTCAGATCAATGCAAGTTAAACAAACCTATTCTGATGTTGTTGGAACATTTTTCAAAAAGCTGTTATTGCAAGGGCGTTCTCTTTTGTTTTGCACAGTGGTATTCGGTTATGAATATCCAGCACCTCAGTCGACGAGGCAAGGGCCAAGATCCCTTCACCGGGAGTGACCCCTTGGACAGAAGTTTGCGTCAGGGAAATAACTTCACTATAGTCGTTTACTTTTGCTTTGCATCGTGGTATTCAGTTGGAATATCCTGCACCTCATTCTACGGGGAAAGAGCCGAGATCCCTTCACCGGGAGTGACCTCTTTAGCAAAGGTTTTCGCCACTATATTTTTATAAAAGCTATTCAGTTCCTTCAACGATATCAAGTTCATTACGTTAAAGGTTTTCGCCAAAAACCATTCGTAGCCCTCCGTCATTTCAGACGGGTAGCACGTAATATTCATGTTATGTTTGTTGGCCTTAGTCAAGGCATAGTGTATGGTAGCTGCTTGTTACCTTTCTGCTGCATAGATAGATGCGTTGGTTTGGGAAAGTCATATAGCCTTGTTGGCCCTAGTCAAGGGCTTGTACAGGTGGGTTCAAATTAACCTGGACAATGACGGGTAGAACTTGACATGTGACTTATGATTTGTTGGCCTTAGTCAAGGTCATAAGAGCATGGGGCAAAAATCACATCGGGAGTTTCTAAAGAAACTGAAACTTGCCAGATATGCGCATACCTTCTGGAGTGTGATAACGTGAGCAGATTCCGTCACGTTATCATGCGATGATAGTTGGATCCCGATTCCCACTGATGAGTTGGTTTACTCCTCGGGTGATCCCGACTAATTCTTCTTTCAGGTTTGGAGAAGAATTTAACGTTACAGTGGAAGGTTTCCTGATTAGATAAAGTGATAACCATTCTGATCTAGGTTAGAGTGCACGCTGAGTGTTTCTTTTCTCTCTCTCTTTGGCAACGACAATGACCCGACCCTCGACTATGACTCAGTAACCAAGTTGACCGAACCTTGTTAAACACTGGCTTTTGGATTGTCAGAGTTGCAAACCTCATTGCCACTCCTACTTTTACCCTTTTCTCCAGAACACCCCGTATTACTACGAACGTCCACTTCCATTGGACAAAACCATCGTATGGTTATATACGAACTCGAAGGAATTTATTCGAGAATGGTTTCCGGTTCTGGAGAAAACGAATAGGACTATTCAGTTGTCTTTTCCTTTTACCTTCTCTCAGGTTGCGAGTACTCCTTGGTTTAGGAGATAGTACACCTATTACGCAAATTGGATAGTTTTCTTCCAAACCTTAGGCTGGTGCCGAACGGTGGGGAATGAAGAAAACCAATTAGCATAACGATGGTGTGCAGAAGGTATTAAGTAAAGACATATCAAGGGATTAGTAAGAGGGCAAAGTAAATTGCGACTGCTATTCACGACCAAACCAAGTATTTCTTCGCCAATTCTAAATCACCTTTGTATTTCTCCAGGACAGTCCGTATCACTACGAAGATCCACAGTTATTTAGATACTCCATCGTATGGTTATATACGAACTCGAAAGGAACTTGTTCCAGTTCGGGGATGGATTCTGGTTCAGGAGAAATAGGAATAAGGTTTATTCGGTTTTCTTTTATCTTCACCTTCTCTCACATTGCGAGTGCTCCTAGGATTAGGACAGTACACCCATTATGCTTATTGGATAGTCTTCTTCTAAACCATAGGCTGGTGCCGAACGGTAGGGAAGGAAGAAAACCGTTTGGCCTAAAGGGGTATGCAGAAAATAATGACTAAAAGACATATAAAGGGATTTGGAGAGATGGCAAAGAGATATACGGTTATAGTTGTGAATCTGATAATGGAAGAGGCATTACTAGGAATACCTGGATACCCCTACGAAACATTTCAATGTTTCAGTTTCACTGTGTACTGTTAAAAGAAAACTGATTTCCCAATTAGCCCTTGCTCCAGGATATGTATTTACCAGGTATGATTCTCACATCTGTATGGTTTTACAGATGATGAGTGGGAGTAAGTGAGTGGGAATTAGGTGATTATCCTCATTATATCGGAATTCGTTGTAATTGGTGATATTTGAGGAAGTCACCTAGGCTGTTTGCCGGATCGCAAATATTTGGTTTTGAATATCCGTTGTTATGCACCAATTTCAACTTGATATATCTGTACGTCTATTTTTATAGAGTGAGATATACCTTTTTGAAATTATGTCTATGACATTTACCTATATCAGTGGATGGTTAGGTAAGGAGCATTAAACAGCGGTGTAATTCTTCATAACCATAAGTACAGTTTTCAACCTACGACACACAGTGAATGAGTCACTAGACTCAGGGGACTTATACAGAGTATTGTATATTTTCCAGTGTCCATTAGGACAAAGGGGTTGGTCCTCGTACTATATTCGGTTTACTTATCACTTCTCTAGTTTTTAGACAAGTGTTTCGTAGAAACGCAAGGTCCGAATTTTGAGAAGTTATAGGTATAAGAATAAAGTAGAGAACCAGGTGTTGCAAGTATCAGGATTCTTCAAGGTGATCGAAGATGTAGATACTTGTGTATGGTATTCAGTTGATAGTAATGATTAAGAGAACTTGCTTCTCTTTCAGATTACTCATAATTGGAAGTACTCCTAGGTTGAGTAATACTGATCGGCCTCTTTCCATTTAGTTGACATGCACTGGAGACAGCTGCATGATTTGAATCTGGTTCAATTAAATCAGTGCCTCTGCTTCTGTATTGGATATAGAACAGTTCATATCTTAACGATGTTAAGGTACGGGGAGTTGTCCGGCTTATGCTTAAAACCAGACTCTGGATAACTCAAAGCACATTTCTGTAATGGCTGTTTGTGGGTTGACCCAGGCTATGACGAGGGTTGACTTTCTACCATCTGGAAGATCAATAGTGATATTGTTCTTGACTCGCCACAGTTTTATTAAAAATGGATTTTTTCAGAAAACAGTAGTGGGAGTATAGTAGAACTGGAAGTGATTCCAGAACCGCAAACGATTACTGAAGATTTGATAAGAACCTAAAAATTCAATCTGGTTTTACACTCCATTGGCCATTCCGCAGATATGGTGGGTAACCTCAGGCACCCGAGAGGTACTCCGGTAGCCTCAAGGACGGTGACAGGGAGGTTCTTGTTTACCCAGACTTGCCATTGTTGTTGTTCCAAACTGTGAGACCCGGCAGGAGGATGAGTATAGCGTCGTTCTAAACTGGCTTTAGAAGTGTACGTCTATATGACTCTGCCAGAGGGTTGTCGTGGTCAGTGGGAGCAGCAGAAGCATGGTGGACAAGTGGCTTATGTCTATTTATAGACTAAAGCAGATATAGCGGAGATAGATCATCTATTTCTGATGTGACAGTCATAGGTTTGACTTCATCAGGATAGAGGATGGATCTGTTAAGAAGGTAGTAGGGTGTGATGTCCTGGTATTTGGATGACATACACAGAGTAGGAAGTGATGTATATTACGATCGGTTATACTTTGGTTGTCACACAGTAGTTTCTCCATATAGGAATCGGATATTATATCAGACATTCTGGTTACTGGATCTATGGTTTTAGATGTAGATTTGGGTAGTTTCCCAATTAGGGTACTAAGACAGCATTCTAAGAGTATTTAGAATGGACGACTCCTGGCACAGTAGTGTACCTGCAGGTGATGGAGTCACCCTCTCTAAAGGTGTCTTACAGACTAAAGGGGAGAGGGAAGTGCATGATTGGCAGACCACTTGCTTAGGCAATTGAGTCAATCATGAGATGTCAAGTACCACACCAGATCTTGTTTTTGCTGTAGGTGAAATAAGTTGATATTGATCCAATCCTGGAGAAACATTCGGAAGCAGTTTTAGAACATAAGTGGATGTTCTAAGGATATGATAACAACAGCCTCTTTCGGGGACGGTTATCATTCCAGGCTTCCAAGGTGACCTGGTTGACAGAGTGGCTGTCAGAATTATAGTTTTCCCTCTGACGAGGGGCAGTATTCTGGACAGGTGGTCCAGGCGGATACTGAGGGAGGCATGGCGTAGGATACTGATTAAGTTCAGTTGACGATACAGTCTGAGAAGTTTGGATTTGGAGTTCATTTATGAACTAGGTCCCATCAGATATCCAGACATACTCTAAGACAGGTATTACTCATTTCGGGAGATGGCTTTCTCCGCGAACTTGAGATAAAGAGAGACATAGAAAGAAACATCTGAGCGGATCCACTCACTGAGGCTATTCCTCGAACGCATTAGTTTCGCAAACGGATTTTGTGAGACTGATTAGTAGAGGATTTGGGTGTTCGGTATCACACAGGCTGTGAGTATGCGACATCGCAATAATTAGCCTTGAGTGCAAGTGGGAGATTGTTGGAGATAGTGCCCTCGGAGTCAATTATTGGATCACAGGCGCGTGGTTGCAATGATTGAGAGAGGACCTATCCCAATAGGACAGTCTTACTCAAGATGATAGTATGTTATCTGTTTTACCTTTATCATCGTGTACTGTTTTAGGTGACCTTACAGGTCACTATTGCGCGTTGATAGAGCCCATAGGATTCTTGCTTGACAGCCAGCAGTATGAGGGCGATCATATACGTGGAAGCTGGGGTCTATAAGCAAATCCTTAAAAGGTCCCTAGTCGTGGGAGTTTCGAGATAGGGCATCGATACTCCAGAATAGACTAGTGTATACAGTCGAGACCCCGACGAGGGGCGGTGGCCGGTCTCACAAGCCACTGGTGTCAGTTGGTTCACCTAAGATGTATACAGGTGCTCATTGGGTTATGAGTACACCGGACAGGACTCGCCGGGAACATGCTAGTTGGTCTTATACCTGACGTCAGATAGCAGTTCCCAGGTGACATATGTACAGGTTAGTTCATCGACCTTAGATCGTCATTTGTCTCGTGTGAGTTCCCACTGTGCTTTGATTACTACCCTACCACGCTCAAAGGAGACGTGCAAACAGGTTTTAGTTGGGTACAGTCCCGAGCCACATGGAGGCAGTGAGCGGATCTTCAGGGGTTCGTCTCTCCCGGTATTGGGGGTGAGGTCGCGCTGTGTCTAGGAGAGCCATTACACGATGTCCTTGGCCAAGGCAGGAGATTTACTGGTAGGTATTCCAGTAGTATCTCAGGGTGTTCTGGGCTACACTCCGACACGACTTGTACCGCTTTTGGGGGTCTGACTTTTACCAACCCCCTAGGCCCGCCATACAATGCTCATAGACGAACGGACCGGACTGTACGGATATTGTCACTGACAGGCTCAGTAGGGTGTCAGGATGAGTTCGCTCATCGACGTCCCTTTTGGTCAATACCTGGTAGCCCGTTACGTATGGCTAATACCTCTGACGTGCTAGTGGTTAAATCCACAACCAAAGTATTGACGAGTCTTTAGAGTCCCCCACAGACCGTTTTCTCAAGTTTCGGGCGAAACGCTGTAGAGGCCGTATGGAGATATGGCAGGGTTCGATCTTATACATACGGTATTGCACGGATCATGATCAGACGGATAATACTAGCGGACTTTGGTTTAAGCCGGATCCTAGTATTGTACAGTGTGGATTTTGTCTCTTTGCATTTGTATTCAGTGGGAATACAAATGCGGGTATGTATATACAGTCGCGGGGTTTTCCTGTAATTTATTACGGGATCAGTTTTCTGAAGTTGCCAGTTTGCATTCTGTTTCGGCCAGTTTTCCTTTGTTCCTTCACGGCCGGATTTTTCCGATGGAGGGGGTTATTTGCAAGTGTGCAAATTATCTATTGTGGAGGGTTTATTTGTATATGGAAAGATTATGATAGCATCTTTTCTTTTCATGCATCATTTTATAGCATTAATGGTGATGGGATTTGATTAGGATGTGATAGGATTTTGAAGTGAGATAATTTCCTCATTATCATCTTTTAAGTTGTGGTCACCATTACTTTTACTACACTCACCTCCCTTCATGGATTCACTCCCTCATATTTGGCCGGCCACTTCTTGGTGATGATGATGATTTTTGGTGTGGAAAAATTCTTGTTCTCATTTCTTTGCATACACCAAAAATCCCAAAGCTTATTTCCATTGCTCATTCCTCCATCACCATGGCAACTTCATAACCCTAAAGAGACAAACTATTCTACACTAGCCTACAGCATCCTTGGGCACATCGACTCGCCAACTTCGTGCTCGAGTTGCCTCGGTCCAGAGGTGGAAGCCCGTAAAAGAACCCAGCAATGTGGTTCCCGTTCCGACGAGGAAATGAAGACCGGAGATTCCGCGAGGAGATCGGAGTGGAGGCCGAAAACCGAAGGACACGGATCGCTCGGTATAGCATTCTACCCATCTTCTAGTTTGCTAAGATTAGGTTAATGGCCCGATCCGGGTTTATAGTGCGCGGTGGTGCCGGTTTACAAGTTTTGTAAAAGTTTCGTTTCCGCATTTTGGCCTCGGATTGACGGCCGGGGCGCTGCCATGCACTTACATATGCTGCTTACTAGATTTCGGTAACTTTTAGGCGTGGGTTTTCTTTGACGTTGCGACGTTAATTATTTTGATTCCATGCTATTTAGTGTGTTTTGAATGCGCGATCGGTACGATCAGGGTCTAGGCTTGGTAGTTGTGTCGTTTTGCCTTCCTAGTTAGGGTCGTGCCAATGTCGTTCGTGTCCTTGTGTAGCTTTTGCTCTTGAGTTGGTTTCGTAGTGTCGCTACGTGCGCAAGCCACAATACGAACACTTGAGAGTAAGTTTTGTGTTGTCGCGTCGGTCAAACGTAGTTGGTACATGTTATTGATCAATTGCTAATATATACTTGTTATATTGTTTTATGTTATAGATTCGCAGGCGGGGACTTCGGGCGCTGCGAAGAAGGGGAAACAGGTGGTAGGCTTTACTTAGCCAGGAGCGTTGGTGAGTATATTTAACATCTACATGGGAATCGCCCGCATGGCGTTATGCGTCTGGGCTAGAGATGACATGATATTGTCGCATATTCTATTTCATATATAGAGTTGCGCATACACCTTATTGCTTAGTTATTTGTTGTGCTTGGACTAGTATCCTTAGGACACTGCACTATTATTGACGGCTCATGTTGCACGAGCACTGATTGTATGCCACACACACCGTCAATAATTGCCATGACACGCATAACACACATACCTATATGAAATTGTTTTGTTAGGGACATTGATACATTGATTCATATTTCTTTATGCATATGACATATAACATACCTGTATACCTACATGCTTACACATATGCCTTGACATGCTTACATGCTAGTTACCATTAATGATAGGTATATTTCACACGTAATGACATAGCTACATGTATACCTTGCATACATACTTCACTTATACCTGGAGGGTATATTACATCATTATTGATAGGTAGATATATATACCGTGCTATATTTTTATTTTTACACATATATCTGGCTATAGCTACTTGTTTACCTTTATTTGATGTTATATAGAATTGGAGAAATTAGGAACCGCATGATATATTATATTAACTTGTTGCAGTTAAATAGCGGCTTTTCATTTATATGATTACATTGCAGTTTTATGTTGCATATATTATATTCATGGATTTTCGCATTGAGATATAGATTTTTCATGATGTTTTCTGGATTTGAGGACCGTGGTAGTTTCATGAAATTATGCATTATTTGAAAAACCCGGTTTCTCTTGATATGATATTTCAGCAGTCACCATGAGTTTTATCGGTTCTGATATATATACCCCATGCGAGGAGCGTCGTGAGCCGTATGAGGGTACATGGTGGGGCCCGGAGGTACCCCGGGACAAGAAAGGAATGTCAATGTACCACGCCGATGAGCCTGACAGGGGAACCATACCTACCGGTGACATTACCTATGACTCAGCGGTTATCATAGGGATACCGACGGGAGTCATGTACGTATGGATACGTCGAGAGGCGAGGGTCAGAGCTAGGCACTCGAGCTTTTGGTATAGCGTATGATATGTACCTATCAGGGTGCTAGTCGTGGTGACAGCACCTGATAGATCAGCATTTTTGTGTCGATGCTTGACACATTGGGTTCATGATATTTTTACTCCTAAGTATATATAACAGTGGAATGGGACGCTGTTATATATGCATATATATATATATATATATATATATATATATATATATATATATATATATTAGTGGAATGGGACGCTAATATATATGTATACATATAAATTCATATACTTCATCATAATTATTCATTCAAATATACTTAAGATATATATGAGATTCACTTGATATTGGATTTGGAATTTAGGAGATTCATTTGAAATTGGATACAGGATATATATATGAGGTTGATTTGATATTGGCTACAGGATATATATGAGTTTTACTTGATTTTGTACATTCAGGATTTGTGAGACTTACATGATATGAGAGCCAATTTGGGGGCTGATTTGATGAAATTGGGATTTGGATTGTCTTGATGGACTTTGGTCCTACCATGATGTCAGGATTCCGTGGAAATGACATGTTTCATTCCATACTCCACATTTATTTTATATGCATTGCTTCATGTATTAGTTGTACCTTCTAGAGTACCTTTCATGACTGTTGCATATATACATTGTCATATCATCGCTTCATATATTAGTTGTACCTGATAGAGTACCTTACATGATTGTTGCATACAGATTGTCATATTATTGCTTCATGTATTAGATGTACCTGCTAGAGTGTCTTTCATGACTATTACATTCATATGACCATTTATTACTATTAGCTTGCCTATGTTAGATTCACGCTGTACGTGCATATTTGTGATTATCTGCATATGTTATTTAGTATTCACGAGTTGGCAACTCACCCCCGTTGTGCCACAGTGTTTTGCATGTCGTTCCTCAACAGTAATCAGAGGCAGGGCTATTATCATCTATCATAGTATCTTTTGCTGCGGATACCGCTTCGGCTCACAGTGTGCAGTTTTGCTTTAGGTGGGTTTTGTGGTTATTCGTTCATGTTTATTATATATTCGTTCTATCATGTACTCTCCATCTACCATTATCTTGTATGACTTAGAGACTTGATGTGAGGACGATATTGTATATTATTTTGGTGACTTAGATGTCTTTTATACAGTTTTACTTATATCGTCTTTTATTTCTTCGCTACGGCGTCGTATATATGTTATGGTGGTTGTTTTCCGCCGTTGGGCGTGGATTTGCTCCCGTTAGGGATGCTTTACTTATATTTATGTTGTACGCATTTTTGGGGCTGGTTTTTACAAAGAAGGTGCTGCCAAAATTTTAAAGGAAATAAAGTTGGACTTTTAAAAAATTTGGGTTAAGATTTTTAAAGTTTTTAAAAATTGTTCTTATTTCTTACTACTTTTGATGGTTTAGAATGCTGGGTTTTCGGCTTACTTAAATTGCGTTACACCTGTAGACGTTGCGTAGTTTAAGGGCCGTCACGTGCCAATTTCGGATCGTGACAAAGTTGGTATCAGAGCGCTAGGTTTTACCTTTCGGAGTGTAGGATGACCTTGGTATGATGGAGTAGGTAGCTTAAGCAGAGTAACATAGTGTGTGTATGTCCGCGGCATACTCACGATACGGTACTCCGCCTAAAGTGACCTAATTACAAATTGCTTGAAATTCCTTTCTTGATGATACATATTCTTGTGATTCGATTTCCGTGTTCATATCGAATCATTTTCCCATTTATAGCCTTTGCCGCCGATGACTATGAGGACTCAGAGAGGTGCAGCGAGGGCCGAGGTCAGAATTGACTCGGGTGGGACGAGGACTAACCAGGATGGCACGCTCGTTGCACAGGAGTAGATGGATCCACCTTCGACAGATAGTATCGCTAGGCTTGTGGTAGAGATGCAAGACTTGCACCAGACGATGAGGTCTTTGGTTCAGGCCAGTAGAGCGCAGCGACAGGAGGTTGCCACCCCAGTTACCCAGTTGTTCCTTGCGGTTAGTACACAGCATTCTGTCACCTATATAGCACCAGTGGATGCAGCCCCAGTTGACGAGGCACGTCTTCTAGAGACTTTAGGAGTTCTGGAACAGTGGAGGACTCGTGCAGGTATACCAGCCCCGAGACAGAGGTTCAGTTGCCATGACAGGTTTCGTGCACGTCGTGGGAGTAGCAAAGGCTTAGGACGAGGAGAGTCGGTTATCTAGATCAGCCGTTTGTTGTGTTAACTTCTGTCAGCGTTTCTTTTGTTGCGCGACATGTATTTCAGTCATGTGCCAATCGGATAGGAGATAGTGTTTCGTCCGTCATTTTGATCCTTCTTGAGATGTTGGATTTGACGTTCTCCTAGGGACGGACTGGTTAGCTACGTGCTAAGTGTATGTGGACTGCCGCGAGAAAACAGTCGGGTTTTTTTTCCCGGCGAGTCGGTTCTTGTTGTGCGGGAGGACAGTGGTGCCTCCCCTCACAGCTTAAATTCAGCCTTTTTCGCTAGTCGGCTTTTGAGGAGAGGATGTCGAGGATTCTTGTCTTTCATTCGTGATGCCGGAGCCACAGTGGATTTGTGCACCGGGTTCCTATCGTGCGAGAGTTTTCCGACGTGGTTCCAGATGAGCCGGCGGAGGTTAGGGAGCTTAAGGATCTGCTGCAGAGTTGCTAAATAGGGGGACTTATACGTCCAAGTATTTCGCATTGGGGAGCTCCTATTTCTGTTCGTCAAGGAGAAGGACGGAAGTTTGAAGTTGTGTATTGATGGATCGTCAATTGAACCGTCTTACGGTACGGATAGGTATCCTTTACCTCGCATTGACGATTTCTTCGATCAGCTCCAGAGTGCGAGACATTTTCTAAGTTTGTTTGGGATCTTGTCATCATTTGTTGCGGGTTCGGAGTGATGTCATTCCGAAGACTGCTTTTGTACGTGCTACGGGCTTTATGAGTTTTGGTGGTGTCGTGGGACTCACCAATGCCCTAGCAGAATTCATGGATGTGATGAACCAGATTTCTTCAGGCCGTTCCTCGACCAGTTTATTGTTGTGTCATTGATGACATTCTGGTCTATTCCAATGTGTCGTGAGGAACAGGAGTAGCACTTGAGGATTTGTTCTGCAGATACTGGGAGAGCACCAGCTGTTCGCTAAATTCTCGGGGTGTTCCTTCAGGCTTGATTGTGTTGACTCCTAGGTCTTATAGTTACGGGAGACGGTTTTTGTATAGTCCCGAGGAAGATCGAGACCGTACAGCTTTGGCCCAGACTTGTGTACGGGACGGAGGTCCGCAAATATTTAGGCTTAGCAGGTTTTTACCGCCGTTTCGTGCAGGATTGCTAGTGAATCGCTGCACCGTTGACTGGACTGACCGGAAAGGAGGTTCTTTTCTTTGGACTAAGGCATGTGTGCGGAGTTTTCAGTAGTTGGAGATTCGGTTGACAACTGCACCAGTTCTTTCTTTGCTTTCTGGTTCGGGCGACTTTGTTGTTTAACTGTGATGTTTCGCGAGTGGGGCTCGATTTTGCGCTGATGTGGCATTATATAGTTATCACTTATGCTTCCCCACAGTTGGAGGAGGCACGAGCAGGATATCCCACTCATGATCTGGAGATGGCCGCGGTGGTCGTGCGTTGAAGATCTGAGGACACTACTTGTTCGGAGAGTTGTGTCAGATTTTCACGGACCACGAGAGCTTAATGTACATCTTCCTGCAGCGGGTTTTGAGTGTTGAGACAGTCTTCTGCAGATTTACAGTTCTTGTGCGATCGTTGAGTACAGCTTAATGTTCGCCTCTACTGAGGGGACAGCTTGCTCATGTCCGCGCCCGTCCACTTTTCCTTAATCGCTTTCGCAAGGCACAGCCCGCCGATACTCGTTCGTCAGAGATTCTTGAGCATACTCGGCTGGGTAAAGATTCGGAGTCCTTGATTTGTGACCAGATGTGCTACGTTTAGGGACGCGTTTGTGTGTACCTGTTGCTGATGAGCAGAGACGCGAAATCCTAGAGCAGGCACATCAGTCAGCTTTCGGTGTTCATTTAAGTTCCACCAATTTGTAGCGTGACTTGTGAGATAGTTACGGGTGGACAGGGATGAAGAGTGAAAATTCGGATTTCGTTTCAAGGTGTTTATCTTGTTGTGAGCTAAGGTTGAGCATCTGAGACCGGGTGGAGAGTTGCAACCTTTAACCGTTCCAGAGTGGGAATGGGAGCAGATCTCCATGAATTTCGTTGTGGTGTCTACCCCGGTCTAGACAGGGTGTGACTCCATTTGGGTGTTTGTTATCCGGTTATGCTCAGTTTGCTCAGTTGTTCTTTGTTATGTTTACGCGTTTGCACGGAGTTCCTTCATGCGTTGTATCCAATTGAGACACCCTGTTCGCTTGCCGTCTTGGACATAAGCTTCAGGAAGCCTTGGGTACTGGTTGAGCTTTAGCTTCGCTTTCCATCCGTTGGCTGGTGGTTAAACAGAACGGACTATACAGACTCTGGAGAATATGCTTGTTGTGTGTGTACTATTTGTTGTCGGCAGTTGGGATCGTCGCTTACCATTGTTAGGATTCTCCTTCGATAGCAGTTATCAGGAGACATTCCAATTGGCAACTTTTAGGTTTTTGTTTGGTAGATTGTGTTGATCGCCAGTCTATTTTTCTGACTCTGCGAGAGTAGAATTTTTGGACCCCGGCTAGTCAAGAGACTTCGGAGATGATCCAGTTGGTTCAGGTCAGGATGAGAGCAGCCCAGTGCAGACAGAGGTCTTATGCCGACCGTGGTGGTCGCAGACTTGAGTTCGCAGTGGGAGATCATGTTTTCCTACGGATTTTCCGATGAATGACGTGTTGAGTTTTGGAAAGCTTATCCCAGGATTGTAGGTCCTTTTGAGGTCCTCAAGCGAGTTAGTTCCGTTGCCTATAAATTGGCACTTCCGCCCAGATTATTGAGTATTCACCCCGTATTTCCTTGTGTCGATACTTTGCAAATATCTTCATGAACTTTCTTACATGATTCAGCACTAGACCATTTAATTGGGCGCGATCTTTTCGTTCATCGGCAGCCAAGTGTGTTAATGGCTCGGCAGGTGGAGAAACTTCGGTCAAGGGTCTTGCTATCTGTGGAGAGTTTTCTTGGACGTAGCCGTATAGTGAGGTGATCACTTGGGAGGCTGCAAGCGAGATTTGGGAGTTTTGTACTCTTCTCTTTAAAGGTACGCTTAGTGAGAATTTTAAATTCGGGGACCGAATTTCTTTAAGGGGGGAAATTGTAACGTTTTAGAAATCGTTTTGCGAATTTTCCGTTTTTAAGGAAAAATAGTCGGTGTTTTCTGTTTTAACCCGATTATGATCAAACTTTTGTATAGACTTGTCGGCACCTAGTTTAGCTAGAATGAAGCTAGTGAGCGGGCTTTGGGGGTCAATGAGAAGTTTTGGTTCATATAGAATTTTTCCCTAATTAAATGTTATTTTAATGCTTTATTTGTGCACTTTATTAGTGGTAATTACTTTTTTGGTTTGGGTTAATTACTACAAATGTGGATTTGTGCTAAGTTAATCACTAGATTAAGTTTTTAACCATCCATCCAAAATATCTAGATTTTTAGGATTTAAAATGAATTTTTTATAAAAGAAAAGAAAAGAAAAGAAAAGATGGCAAAATGCATTAATGAGCATTTATTATCAAATTTTGCTAGAACTTTCTTCACAAAATTCACAAAACTACCCCACCCCCCTCCTCCACAATATTGGCTGAGCCTCCCCATTTCTGCCCCAAAATTTTCCTAGCTCAAATTCTTCATTTTCAAGATCAAAAACTCATCAAAAATCCCAAAATAAATCCACAAATTCCTAAATAAAAATTATACCATCATTTCCCTTCACTAATCTAGCTTGGATCATCAATAAAAAACATGGTTTTTGGAGGCAAAGATGATGGATCAAGTTGATCTTTTGTGTTCTTGTTAAGGTATGATTTCTAACCTTAATCCTTAATTATTATGTTTAAATCATTATGTTAGCTAATTAATTGGTTAATATAGCCTTTAACTCTTGTTTAATTCATTTATTATAATTTTAAAGAAGTTCAAGTTAGGATTTAACTTGATGAAATGGTTAATTGTTAATTGAAGTTTATGAAAACTTAACCTAGTTGCTAAATTGTTAAATGATATTTTCCTAATTGGATAATTAAGCTAATTAGCAAACTAAACTTTTACTAATCCTAATTAGTGAGATTTAAAATTATAATAAAAGTTTAAATGGTTTAATCTTGCTAATTAGTGATGTTTGCAAATTCTAGTTTTGGTAAAAACTTGTAGTTTGGTACTAAAATGATATATGCTGCTAACTAGATTTCGGTAAGTTTTTGGCGTGGATTTCCTTTGACCTTGCGAAGTTAATTATTTTGATTCCACGCTATTTAGTGTGTTTTGAATGCGCGATCGGTACGATCAGGGTTTAGGCTTGGTAGTTGTGTCGCTTTGCGTTCCTAGTTAGGGTCGTGCCGATGTCGTTCGTGTCCTTGTGTAGCTTTTGCTCTTGAGTTGGTTTCTTAGTGTTGCTACGCGCGTAAGCCATAATGCGAACACTTGAGAGTAAGTTTTGTGTTGTCGCATCGGTCAAACGTAGTTGGTATGTGTTATTGATCGATTGCTAATATATACCTGTTATACTGTTTTATGTTATAGGTTCGCAGGCGGGGATTTCGGGCGCTGTGAAGAAGGGGAAACAGGCGGTAGGCTTTACTTAGCCAGGAGCGTAGGTGAGTAGATTTAACATCTACAGGGGAATTGCCCGCATGGCGTTATGCGTCTGGGCTAGAAATGACATGATATTGTCGCATATTCTATTTCATATATAGAGTTGTGTATACATCTTATTGCTTAGTTATTTGTTGTACTTGGACTAGTATCCTTAGGACACTGCACTATTATTGACGGCTCATGTTGCACGAGCACTGATTGTATGCCACACACACCGTCAATAATTGCCATGACACGCATAACACACATACCTATATGATATTGTTTTGTTAGGGACATTGAGACATTAATTCATATTTCTTTATGCATATGACATATAGCATACCTGTATACCTACATGCTTACACATATGCCTTGACATGCTTACATGCTAGTTACCATTAGTGATAGGTATATTTCACACGTAATGACATAGCTACATGTATACCTTGCATACATACTTCACTTATACCTGGAGGGTATATTACATCATTATTGATAGGTAGATATATATACCTTGCTATACCTTTATGTTTACACATATATCTGGCTATAGCTACATATTTACCTTTATTTGATGTTATATAGAATTGGAGAAATTAGGAACCGCATGATATATTATATTAACTTGTTGCAGTTAAATAGCGGCTTTTCCTTTATATGCTTACATTATAGTTTTATGTTGCATATATTATATTCATGGATTTTCGCATTGAGATATGGATTTTTCATGATGTTTTCTGGATTTGAGGGCCGAGGTAGTTTCATGAAATTATGTATTATTTGAAAAACCCGGTTTCTCTTGATATGATATTTCAACAGCCACCATGAGTTTTATCGGTTCTGATATATATACCCCATGTGAGGAGCGTTGTGGGCCGTATGAGGGTACTTGGTGGGGCCCGGAGGTACACTGGGGCAAGAAAGGGATGTCGATGTACCATGCCGATGAGCCTGACAGGGAAACCATACCTGCCGGTGACATTACCTATGACTCAGCGGTTATCGTGAAGATACCGACGGGAGTCATGTACGTATGGATACGTCGAGGTCAGTGTTTGGGGCTCGACTGGATGGATCTGGAGTGACAATGTAGGTGCAACCGGGCTTTTATGATCCGAAAGTTAACCTTTAGGCCATGCAGAGTGTCGTTGGGTCAGAGCTAGGCACTCGAGCTTTCGGTATAGCATATGATACGTACCTATCTGGGTGCTAGTCGTGGTGACAGCACCTGATAGATCAGCATTTTTGTGTCGATACTTGACACATTGGGTTCATAATATTTTTACTCCTAAGTATATATAAAAGTGGAATGGTACGCTGTTATATATATATATATATATATTAGTGGAATAGGACGCTAATATATATGTATACATATAAATTCATATACTTCATCATAATTATTCATGCAAATGTACTTATGATATATATGAGATTCACTTGATATTGGGTTTGGGATTTAGGAGATTCATTTGAGATTGGATACAGGATATATATATGAGGTTGACTTGATATTGGATACAGGATATATATGAGTTTTACTTGATTTTGTACATTCAGGATTTGTAAGACTTACATGATATGAGAGCCAATTTGGGGGCTGATTTGATGAAATTGGGATTTGGATTGTCTTGATGGACTTTGGTCTTACCACGATATCAGGATTCCGTGGAAATGACATGTTTCATTCCATACTCCACATTTATTTTATATGCATTGCTTCATGTATTAGTTGTACCTGCTAGAGTACCTTTCATGACTGTTATATATATACATTGTCATATCATCGCTTCATGTATTAGTTGTACCTGATAGAGTACCTTATATGATTGTTGCATACAGATTGTCATATTATTGCTTCATGTATTAGATGTACCTGCTAGAGTGTCTTTCATGACTATTGCATTCATATGACCATTTATTGCTATTAGCTTGCCTATGTTAGATTCGCGTTGTACGTGCATACTTGCGATTACCTGCATATGTTATTTACTATTCACGAGTTAGCAACTCACACCCGTTGTGCCATAGTGTTTTGCAGGTCGTTCCTCACAGTAGTCAGAGGCAGGGCTATTATCATCTATCATAGTATCTTTTGCTGCGGATACCGCTTCGGCTCACAGTTTGCAGTTTTACATTAGGTGGATTTTGTGGTTATCCGTTCATGTTTATTGTATATCCGTTGTATCTTGTACTCTCCATCTACCATTATCTTGTATGACTTAGAGACTTGATGTAAGGACGATATTGTATATTATTTTGGTGACTTGGATGTATTTTATACAGTTTTACTTATATCGTCTTTTATTTCTTTGCTACGGCGTTGTATATCTGTTGTGGTGGTTGTTTTTCGCCGTTGGGCGTGGATTTGCTCCCGTTAGGGATTCTTTACTTATATTTATGTTGTACCCATTTTTGGGGCTGGTTTTTACAAAGGAGGTGTTGCCAAAATTTTAAAGGAAATAAAGTTGGATTTTTAAAGAATTTGGGTTGAGATTTTTAAGGTTTTTAAAAATTGTTCTTATTTCTTACTACTTTTGATGGTTTAGATTGCTGGGTTTTCGGCTTACTTAAATTGCATTACGCCTGTAGACGTTGCGTAGTTTAAGGGCCGTCGCGTGCCAATTTCGGGTCGTGACAACAGTGGAAGCTCCAATAAGGTTTGCATCAGATGGAGATTGAAGTGGTCATGCCAGGTAACGCTTCAAGTTTGATGAAGCTACAAGTTCAATCTACCATTGTCAATCAGATCAAAGCAACTCAAGCAAGTGATGCTAAGTTGCAAAAGATCAGAGAACAAGTAGAAAGTGGACTACGAAAAGACTTCATCATTTATGAAGACGGATCTTTGAGATACAGAAGCAAGTTATGTGTACCCAAAGGTTCTGTACGAGAAGATTTGATGAAAGAAGCCCACAGCTCTCCTTATTCAGTACACCCTGGAGGTACAAAGATGTACAAAGAACTGCGTCAAAATTACTGGTGGCATGGAATAAAGCATGAAGTATCCAGAAGCGTCGCTAAATACTTGGTGTGTCAACAAGAACAAGTAAAAGCTGAATATCACAGGACTGCTGGTTTACTTCAACCGTTACCTATCCCAGAATGGAAGTGGCAACACATCATAATGGATTTCGTGACTGCACTTCCTCGCAGCATGAAGGGTAACAATGCGGTATGGGTTATTGTGGATCGACTCACAATGTCGGCTCACTTCATCCCATTTCGAGTTGGCCAATCTACTGAGACACTAGCAAAGAAGTACATGGAGGTAAGAATCTAAGTAAGATTTAAATCTTCAATATGTAATATCTTTGATACCCATGAACTCATGCAGGAAATTATGAGATTACATAGAGTACTGGTTTGCATAGTCTCCGATCGTGACACCAGATTTTGAACACAATTTTGGTAGAGTCTGCAATCTAGCTTAGGAACAAGTCTGAACTTCAGCACAGCTTACCATCCACAAACAGATAGACGGTCTGAGCAAACTATTTAGATCTTAGAAGATATGCTAAGAGCGTGTAAGCTAGAATTTGGAGGATCGTGGGAAGATCACCTACATCTTGTGGAGTTTTCATACAACAACAGCTATCAAGTAACTATAGGAATGGCACCCTTTGCAGCGCTCTATGGAAGGAAGTGTCAATCACCATTAAATTGGGACGACATCGGAGATAGAGAACTCCTTGGACCTGAGATGATAGTAGCAACTATAGATGTGGTTCGCACTATCAGGGAAAGAATGCGCATAGCCCAAGATCGACAGAAGCACTGGGCTGATGCAAAGCGCCGTCACTTAGAGTTTCAACCGGGAGATCATGTATTTTTGAAAATATCTCCAAGCCGTGGAGTGATTCATTTTGGAAGACGGGGTAAGCTCAGTCCGAGGTATATTGGACCGTTCGACATACTCGAACGAGTCAGAGAAGTGGTTTATCGCTTGGCACTTCCACCTTCATTGGATGGAGTGCACAATGTGTTCCACATATCCCAACTCAGAAGGTATGTGAGTGACCCCAGCCATATTCTTGATCACTCCGAGCTCACTGTACAGCTAGATTTATCCTGTGAGCAACAACCTGTTGAAATCCTGGATAGAAAGATGAAGTCACTTCGGAACAAGGAAGTAAACTTGATTTGAGTGATGTGGAGAAAAGACTCACCAGAAGAATCAACATGGGAACGTGAGGACGACATGCGTGCAAGATACCCTCAATTGTTTATAAATTAATCCTTGAAGATAATTGTAAATTTCGAGAACGAAATTTTTGTAAGGAGGGTAGAATGTAACAACTCCAATTTCGATGTAGAGAAAATTTATTTAAAATTTTATGTACAAATAGAGTATTTGCAATCATGTGTACACTATAAGTATTTGAATTGCTTTTGAACAGCAAGAAAACACTTGTAGCTCATTGGTAAAGCCTTGCACTGCTGTGACGTAGCCCCTGTGATCGAATCCCCCCAGTCACATTATATTTTTGTTGATTTTTCTTTTAATCATTTAGAAGTCCAAAGGTTTACACGTGCACTACACGTAAAATAAAAAGTCACAGATTAATTAAACACGTGCACTGAGATATACCAAGCTGTAGGGACACATGGCGAAGATCCAAGTCCATTCCACCGGACTTGGACCGGCGAGATCCTCATTAGGACCGGCACCGCCGGGCCCCCCGTAGGGGATGCTCCTTAATTTTTTCTCTTGGCACCCCTTCGCCTACCCCACTATCCCCATATTGTTTGTTTACTCTGAAAACATCCAGAGAGTGATAATTCCTCTCTTTAATTCATTTTTACTGCAAATTTTAATTCCATTCTTCATTACCCCAAACCCTAATTTTTCCTATAAATACCACACCACATTTCACCCCTCCTCACTCAGAATTTCATTACAAAAACTCTCTAAAATTTCCAAGTCCTAAGTTGTGCAAGTGGAGTTAGCAAAGGGCAAGATTCTGGCGAAGTTTCGGGAAGATTCCGGCGACGAAACGACGTCCCGATGGTTCCGAGAGCTTCCTCCTTCTCCCCTCTTTCTTTATAGCCAGTAAGTCCCATCTCCCCTCCTCTTTTTCTAGTCTAAAACTTCTCCTTTTCAAAACTCGTCGGAAACGGAGTTATTCCGGCTTCCGATTCTCTTTTCTTTAAAAATCTAATTTTTCTTAATAATAAACCGATAAATTTTTAATAGATTGTTTAGTAATCATTAACAAACACATTAGAATAAGTTTCATCTCAAAAGAATCTATTATGCAACTTTTATCGTATTTTTACGGTAAGATACCATATACTTTACTTTCAACACAATTCAACATATTTCCTTGTATTATCTTTAGATAACTCACGGGGTAATGACATACCTCATCACAACACACATCTTTTACATAGCACGATGAATTTTGAAACTCTAGTTTATGGGAAAATACGAGATTACGAATAAACATCTTAAACATTCAAAACTGTTTTCTTTAAAAAGTGTGTTAATCAATTCCTTGCAATTACGCCTCTACAACCCATTTTGAGGAACCCCGATCGAGATGGTGCGGGTTATTGCACATCCTCGGGCCTATTAGAGTGAGATGCAGACCTCCGAAAGGAGCATTTGATCTCGATAGAATTTTTGATGCAATTTTTAAGAAAATGAGATTTCTACAAAATAAATAAAATTTATATTTATTAAATATATATATATATATGAATATTATCAAAAGATCTATTTTAAAATATATTATATAAATATTCCATGTTTTCTAAATCAAAGGAATCACAATTTCATGAAACTACCATTGCAATTCAACACAAATTCTAATATTTCATTAAAATACCATATACAATGAAAACTAGGTTCTACTCACTAGAAAATTTCACTTTTATAAAATATACATCTATGAAAACCCTAAAGATGATAATGAAATACTTGAGGTGTATTTTGAAAATATATCAAACTATTTTTATATAAAAACCCCTCAAGTTATATTAAATTACAATAAGGACCCTAGTAAATATTGATTTAAGCAGGACCGGTTCTCTTGAGCCTCAGAGAACCGGAGAATGTGGGTGCTTGCCTATCTAAGGTAGATAACCTAACAACGGTGTTATCAACACGGTAATTGTCTTGGAAAAAGACACAAATCCTGTCGTCCATGTGCAGTAGTTACCGATAACATCAAAAATTAATTCAGGAGTTCAATTTTTTTTAAAAGTCTGACTCGGTTCGAGTCACGGTAAAATATGCAATTAATCTGACTTGAATATGATTCAAGTATAAACAGCAATTCAATATGAATCCCTCTATACCAGAATTCAATCTATAACAATCTGTCTCGACCGAACCGAACCATAGATATCATCTGTTTACATGCCTATCCATTTATATACATTCCATTTACATGATATCATGGTTTCGGCAAGTCGTACAATTTATTACACAAAGCAATACAATTCAATACAAAATACATTACGGGGTTTAAAGGGGTAGATTGGTACGGAATATGTTAGAAGTGGCACGAGACGGTCACTTTAATACACCTAACCTGAATATCCATTACCGTTGTACCGTGACTGAACGGTCCCTTGTGCTCTGTATACCTTAGTCTCCGGAATAGTGGGACTCCTCTCGTATACACTGGCATATTCTGTACCAAGGTACAAACAACTGCGTTAACATTATAATCAAACCTTACTAGTTACATTCTCTTTCCTGTCTATTCTGCTTCTCTCTTCCTTTGGGCTTACCGAGAGATTGTTCGCTGACGACATTCCTTTTCTTCTTCCTTTAGAATATTGTCAGGTGGATCGAACTCACTAGAGATCGAGCCCAGTACTGAGGACTTGGAGCAGTTTTCCATCGATCCAGAGCTGTAGGCACTTGTATATACTTTTCATTTCAGTTATGCCATTGTTTAGGCATTGCTTTCTGTTCATGTATTTACATTTCCAGTTGTACTTGTAAAGAATTGTTAAATAAATAAAAGTTGCTGTTAATTTATATTCCAGTCCCTTATGTACATTTTTACTTTATATTTCTTAGATACGCTTAGCGTGTTTACTTTTGAGTAAATACGTAGCGGACCCAGCCGCGTCCCCTCCCCGTACACCGGAAAGCAGGGCGTGACAACTTGATCCGGCAAAACTTTCGGTGTCAAAACTATAACATAACCTAAATCTAGTTCTAATGTTTGGTTGGCTCTAATACCACTACTGGGTTCCTAGCGCTCGCCCAGCGGAAGCAGAAAACAACGGCGAAATGCCAAACAAAAATTTTCATGCGAGGACTAGAAACCGCAACCTAGAAATCGATCCAAACACTAAACTAGCAAACTAAATTAGATGTCTAGCTATAAGGATATAAGATTACAACCTTTGTAGTATGTCCACCCAACCATGGAAGACCCTTCCAAGCTTTGTAGGCTGTCGAGAACGAGTTTGAAAGTCTATCGCCCTTGTCGAAGATGATCCATCCAAGAGAAACTAGTCCAAGCTCTAGCTTCACTTAGTGAAGCAACTAAAGGTCACAATTTGCTAGTTTGTGATGTTTAGAGATATAGAGAGTGTTCTAGTATTTTTGCCATCTCAATCCCTCCTATATTCTCAACACATGAGAGAAGGGAGATGGAGGAGCTAGTGAAGAGAGAGGAACTCCAAAATGAGAATGAGAGGGAAAAAACCCTTGAAATTCAAGCATAATATATTTATTTTATTAAAAGGATTTGATCAAATAAAATATCTGGCTATGCTTGAATAGTGATGACAAATGAATTAAACAATTCATTTGCCATCCCTCTCACCGTTCCATATGCCATCTTACCCTCCACCTCATTTCCATTTACTTTAAATGAAAAACACATATATGAGGTGTTTTCTTTCTAGAAGTATTTTTGTATGAATACAAAAAATACAACTCCGTATATATATACCCGTATTCATATCAAAATAGAATATCAAAAAGATGGAAAAAACAATGAACATAATACTAGAATATATATATATATATATATATATATATATATATATTTAAATTTATTAAATCAATACTTGATTTGATAATCCGGATTAATCCCAAGCCGGCTAGTATTACCATCCGTCCGATTAATGTCCATGTAGCTAGTATACGTATTTAATCGGAACCCTGCACGTATTAATATACGGCCTCTACTGTAAGCCCACGTTACCCGTCCCGGTTCTTTCGGGGATGCGGAAATGATGAAAAATGATTTTTTCGGTGGAGATAACATGGACTCTAAAAACGGATCTTTGCTAAACAAACTATCTAACAACCTAACTAAGAGTTTAAATACTATGTTAGGGGTTATACCTTAACTTGAACTCCTTCTCTTCGACTCCTTGTGGTGGTCGGATCGGCCTCACCTCGTCGTCTCCTTGTGCCGAAGATGGATCCACCCGAAAGCTTCTACCTTTGGCTCCAACCTCAATCTAGAGAAAACTAGAATACTTGGCTTGCTAGACCTTGTACACTAGGATGAGTAGAGAAGTGTTTTGGGTTTTATCTCTATGGTTCTTGTTTCTTAACTAATGAGACAATAGAACCATGAGCTAGAGATAGAGCAAGAGGAAGAAGGAGAGCTTGGATGAGAGAGAATCAATATCATAGAATGAGAGAGGAATTTTACAACCATGCTCTCAAAAGGAAAAATAATCATTATAATAATAATAATTAAGTATTTTGTGATGGTTCATGTCAATGGCATTATCATTTCATGCACTCATTTTGTAAAGAACAACAAGCAAGCCAAAAGTCATAGCCATGAAATGATAGCCATGCAATGATGATGGTCAACAAGTCCAAACTAGTCAACCGGTCAACAAAGTCAAACTTTCAACCCAACCATGGCACAATAATACTTAATTAATATTATTATTAATCATATTTCCTATTCTCGTTAGGGTTTAGAAAAAGTCAACAGTCAACAACCCTAATGAGAATCCTTTGCCTCTGTCTCTGTCAACTGTGCATACACACCCGCATCCGTGTTCCGAGGAATACGAATACAAAGAGATCCTCAGGGACCTGTATAAGGATGTGCTTATGGATTACCCAGCCCCTACGAGTGTGACTGCCATCACAACGCTGGTAATCAAGCAAAGATCCTAAGGGCTTCACTAATGCATATAGGTGATATAATAAAATAAACACATGTACACATTAAAGCAGAAACAAACCAAGTAGCATACTATCATTTTGAGCAAGATTGTCAATACAAGGTGAATATCCTAAGCTTCCATTAAGTAATATACAAGCTAGTATGATACAGTAATGGCCTCTAGGGAATATACACTAACAATCTCCCACTTGCACTAAGGTCATGTACTGGCGTATCGAAGACCTATCATCTCGATCAGCCGCTCGAACTGAGTCTGGGGTAGGGCCTTCGTGAGTGGATCTGCAGTGTTATCTTCTGAATTTACTCTCTTCACCTCGATCTCCCGGCGATCTACGATCTCCCTGATCAGGTGGAACCGCCTCAAAATGTGCCTGGACTTCTGATGGGACCTGGGTTCCTTCGCTAAAGCTATAGCGCCGGTGTTGTCACAATACAGCGGTATTGGATCAACAATGGTAGGAACCACCTGAAGCTCCATGAGGAACTTCTTCATCCAGACAGCTTCCTTTGCGGCATCGCAAGCAGCTATGTACTCCGCTTCCATAGTTGAGTCGGCAACGGTTTCCTTCTTGGAGCTCTTCCAGCAAACCGCCCCTCCATTGAGGGTAAAGACATAACCCGACATAGACTTGGAGTCATCCTTGTCACTCTGGAAGCTGGAGTCAGCAAAGGCCTCGATATGGAAGTCTTTTCCGCCATACACCAAGAACATCTCCTTAGTCCTTCTCAGGTACTTGAGAATGTTCTTTACTGCTATCCAGTGTTTCTCCCCTGGGTCCGAATGATACCGGCTTACAACGCTCAATGTGTATGCTACATCTGGTCTGGTACACAACATCGCATACATTATAGAGCCTACCGCAGACGCGTAGGGTATAGATGACATGCGAGCCCTTTCCAAATCGGTCTTGGGAGACATCTCTTTGGAGAGGGTGATTCCGTGACAAGCCGGTAGATTACCGCGCTTGGAATCTTCCATACTGAATCGTTTCAGTATAGTGTCAATGTACCTGGACTGTGAAAGACCCAACATCCTCTTAGATCTATCACGATAGATCTGGATCCCCAGAATGTAGTTGGCATCGCCCAGGTCCTTCATGGAGAACCTCTATGACAAGAATACTTTGACTGACTGTAACATAGGAATATCATTTCCTATTAGGAGAATGTCATCCACGTACAAGACGAGGAATACCACAGTTCTCCCTACAATCTTACTTTAAATGCACGGTTCATCTGGGTTTTTGATAAAGTCGAATTTTTTGACAGTATCATCAAAGCAGATGTTCCAACTCCGCGATGCCTGCTTCAGTCCATAGATGGACTTGAGCAACTTGCACACTTTACCGCTGCTCCCACTCTGAATGAATCCCTCCGGCTGATCCATATAGACGCACTCTTCTAAATTTCCATTTAGGAAAGCCGTCTTTACGTCCATCTGCCAGATCTCATAATCGTGGAAAGCAGCAATGGCAAGAAGGATCCGAATGGATTTGAGCATAGCCACTGGAGAAAAGGTCTCGTCATAGTCCAAACCAGGTCTTTGATGAAAACCCTTTGCAACAAGTCTAGCTTTATAGGTTTCAACCTGCCCATCTACACCAATCTTCTTTCTAAAGATCCATTTGTAGCCTACGGGTTTTATCCCTTCTGGAGCAAAGTCCAAAGTCCAAACATTGTTGGTGTACATAGACTATATCTCGGTCCGCATTGCATCCAGCCATTTTACTGAGTCACCGCTCTAAATGGCTTGCTGGAAGCTAGTAGGCTCATCATAATCAATGACGCAATCCTCTCTATCCCCGTCTATGAGAAAACCGTAATATCTCTCGGGCGGATGAGACTGCCTACTACTCCTGCGGAGTGGCGCTGGGATGTCCGGTTCTCCTGAAACTTCTGGTTCTACCAAGGTTTCAGTAATAGCTTGTGGTTCTGGAATTTCTTCCAGTTCTATTGCGCTCCCACTTATATGGTTTTCCAAAAACTCAGTTTCCAAGAAGCGGGCATGACGAGAAACAAAGACTTTTTGCTCCTCTGCATAATAGAAAAGATACCCCTTGGAGTTCTTTGGGTATCCCACAAACTTACACTATACTGAGCGTGCCTCGAGCTTGTCCGCATGCTGCTTTTTGACAAAAGCTGGACATCCCCATGTCTTAAAGTGTTTAAGACAGGGTTTCTTCCCACTCCACATCTGATATCGTGTGGTAGGCACTGTCTTAGTAGGAACTTGGTTCAAAAGATATGCAGCTGTTTCTAGTGCATAACCCCAGAAAGATCGCGGTAACTCAGCCTTACTCATCATGGAACGAACCATATCCAATAGAGTTCGATTCCGTCTTTCCGATACACCGTTGTGTTGTGGTGTGTATGGAGGAGTAAGCTGTGAGAGAATTCCATTCTCTTTTAAGTAGTCCAGAAACTCGGCACTCAAGTATTCTCCACCTCGATCAGATCTCAGTGTCTTGATACTTTTGCCTGTTTTTTTTTCAACTTCATTCTTGTATTCCCGAAATTTCTCAAAGGCCTCGGATTTATGCTTCATCAGGAAGACATGTCCAAACCTAGAGAAATCATCTATGAAAGTAATGAAGTATGAATAACCACTTCGCGCATGTGTAGACATTGGACCACACACGTCACTGTGTATGAGTCCTAAGAGCTCGCTTGCTCTTTCTCCGTGTCCAGTGAACGGAGTCTTTGTCATCTTTCCCATGAGACGGGATTGACAAGTTGCATATGACTGATATTCGAACGGATCCAAATATCCTTCTGTATGTAACTTTGTCAACCTTCTCTCATTGATGTGACCCAGTCTACAATGCCATAAGAAAGCCTGATTTGTTTCCGGAGACCTCCTTTTAAGTGTGTTCTGGACACTGAAAATCTAAGCCTGATTCAATACGTATATCCCGTTATTTAATGTACCTGACCCAATCAGAACTTGATTTAGGTGGATGTGGACCACATCGCTTACAAAAGTAAAATCATATCCTTCCTTAGAAAGTAAGGATACAGATATGATATTACAAGTCGCACCTGGTACATACAAACAGTTACGCAGAATCAATATCTGCCCAGTTGTCAGTCCAAGATGATATTCCCCTACGGATTCAGCATCCATGCTCATTCCGTTAGCAATCCTGAAAGTCATATCACCTTTCCTGATAACCCTACGGTTTCTCAGAGCCTGTAACGAATTACAGATATGAGATCCTGATCCGGTATCCAATACCCAGGAAGTAGGGTTAACTGACATACAGTTCTCTATTACTAACACACCCGAAGCCGAATCCACAACATGCTTCGAATTCTGGCTACTGGCTTTGCTAGCCCTGCAATCCTTCTGCCAATGTTCATTCCCGTAACAATAGGAATGTCCCTCTTTTACTACATCCAGTCCCGAAACTTTTGCCTTTCCCTTTCCTTCTACTTCCCTGGTTTCCTTCAGGGTAGAAGGTATAGATTGTAGAATCAAGTCAGCATCTGACCCGTTCTACAATGTGGTCTTCAGGTCCGTGAGCTCAAAGTAGCTGGTCTCTGTAAGGACGTTGCCCTCTACAGATGACCCAATAGCCAACCTCGCTTGAAGCAATTCGTTTGAGGTCTACGAGATTGCTCTCCTATCTTGCGATACGAGATTGCTCTCCATATAAATCCTTGTTATGGAGGAAGATAGAAACTAAGTCCATCTTCTCGTGCTGCCTCTGGTATCCACCATCAATTAAGGCTAACATGAGGCACTTGGCTTTCGCACAGTCTTTTTCCGATGTCTTACGGATATCAATATCCGAGACAGGGAAAACTGGTCCTGAGACGGCAGGGGTTTGATTAGTTAAGAGGTGTCCCAGCTTGTCATGGGTAATGGACATCTAGACAGACCTTTGCCAATCATAACAGTCAGATTTAGTCATTTTGTTATCTAGATGTAACCTATGTGTGGTCACTGGGTCGCTGCAATTAAGAGAGAGAGAAGAAAACACTCAGCATGATGCTCTTGCAAGTTTAGATTGGTTTTTAATTTATCTAAACAGGATGGCTCCCACTGTTTCTCGAATCCCTCCTCAAACCAAAAAGGAAGAATCAGTCGGGATCAATCTCACCGTACAATACTTTCTTAACCGTTCAGCCAGGCCAGTGTTGGTACTTCGAGGGAGGTTTTCCAACGCTTTCGCGAAGTTCCTTAATTTAAGAACCTCTTTTCCCTGGGGGCGTAGCCCCGCTAACACCTTTCTAGACACCTACTTGGTTTATAGCATTGATCGTTAAGCGAGAAATTTCCCGAGGAGTAGCATATACTCACAGTAGGATCAGGATCCAAATATCATCACGTGACAAAACTGAAGGAATCCTACCAGAATCATCACACTCCAAATGTTATGCAGCGCTAGCAAGTTTCAGTTTCTTTAGAAACTCCCGATGTGGATTCTTGCCCCATGCTCTTATGACCTTGACGTAGGCCAAAATATCATAAGTCGCATGTCAAGTTCTACCCATCATTATCCAGGTTAATTTGAACCCACCCGTACATACCCTTGATGTAGGCCAAAATAGTAGTACGACTGTCCCAAACCAACGCATCTATCTATGCTACAGATAAATATCCGGCAGCTACCAATCACTATGCCTTGGCGCAGGTCAAAATACATAGCTTGAATACTACCGAATATTTAACTGAAATGATGGAGGGCTACGAATGGTTTTGGCGAAACCGTGAACGTAGTGAACTTGATATAATCGATGGAATCTTGATAGCTTTTAAAAGGAGTGGCTTAAGCTCCACGTTTAAAAGTTGTTTTTGAAAAGAAACCGAGTGGATTTGAAATTGTTCCAACGACTTTAACTTTGGTTTATTTTCTTGCATTAATTTAATGAGTCCCATCATTTAATCCTACCATTGCAGAAAACAACAAAAACATGACGTACGCTTATGCCATCCGCATTCGCCACGGGGCCCCGTCATTACCCGTTAGGTTACTTAACTAACGACAGAGCGGGGGATGGACTAGCGCGGATGCAAAACATAAGCAATGCCTAAATAGATATCATATATAGATATATACACATTCGTCAGATGCAATGATAGCCATTCCAGATCACAGATGAACACATTGGATATACTAGGAATCCACGATTCGTTCGAGCCTGTAACGAAAAGCGGATTACACGGTCGCGATGAATAGCCAATACCCCACGCTAGACCACTACGGGTGTGGCAAACTACCCGCCAAATACCCGAAATGAAGCAACCTCCCTCAACAACGTGAGTAGGCCACTCGGCACTTCGAGATACCCGGTAGTTTGTGCACCCCCTCCTTGGGTCTATCCTAGGAGCAAATACAGTAAAAGAAATTATACAATGGCGGCTACAACCTCATCCCGGATGTGCGGCCATATAAATAATATTACATCAATTACAAATTACATGAATTAAAAGATAAAGAAAACTTTCATCTCACAACCCCCCCCGGCTATTCATCCGCGACAATCCAACGAATTCATATACACATACCAGCAACATTACAGATCACAGATATGTATAACCCCCACTAATCGACGTATAGCGATTAGCAGATGTTCAATACATATATCACATCACAGATATAACCCGTTAGCCAAAGTCTAGAGAAGTTCGATCAAAATACGGATTTGTAACCACCCCAAAAACAAATTTGTTCTCTGGAAATTCTGGGCAGAAACAAACCATCCTAAAAATCACAAAACACCATTATAAGAACACTGCAGGAAAAACAACCCACGGCCGACTCAACTCGGCCGCGGATCCGCGGCAAGAGCATGCTCTTGCCGCGTTTCCGCGGCTCTTTGACTGAGTCACTGGATCGTTTTTCTTGGGTGTTCTTTAAAAATCCTGAGCCGATTTTTAGTACATGATTTATTATTTTCTGAACAGAAATAAAAATTGGCAGAAAGTTCACTTTTTCGGGGTGTTTTGCGGTTTTTTCTCCGATCGAAATTCTAGATACTTTGCTAACATGTTAGATAGTGTTTAGCTAGTCTCTGATACCACTGTAAGTACACGTTACCCGTCCCGGTTCTTTCGGGGATGCGGAAATGATGAAAAACAATTTTTTCAGTGGAGGTAATATGGACTCTAAAAACGTATCTTTGCTAAACAAACTATCTAACAACCTAACTAAGAGTTTAACTACTATGTTAGGGGTTATACCTTAACTTGAACTCCTTCTCTTCGACTCCTTGTAATGGTCGGATCGGCCTCACCTCGTCGTCTCCTTATGCCGAAGATGGATCCACCCGAAAGCTTCTACCTTTGGCTCCAACCTCAATCTAGAGGAAACTAGAATACTTGGCTTGCTAGACCTTGTACACTAGGATGAGTAGAGAAGTGTTTTGGGTTTTATCTCTATGGTTCTTGTTTCTCAACTCATGAGACAATAGAACCATGAGCTAGAGATAGAGCAAGAGGAAGAAGGAGAGCTTGGATGAGAGAGAATCAATATCATAGAATGAGAGAGGACTTTTACAACCATGCTCTCAAAAGGAAAAATAATCATCATCATAATAATAATTAAGTATTTTGTGATGGTTCATGTCAATGGCATTATCATTTCATGCACTCATTTTGTAAAGAACAACAAGCAAGCCAAAAGTCATAGCCATGAAATGATAGCCATGCAATGATGATGGTCAACAAGTCCAAACTAGTCAACCGGTCAACAAAGTCAACAAAGTCAAACTTTCAACCCAACCATGGCACAATAATACTTAATTAATATTATTATTAATCATATTTTCTATTCTCGTTAGGGTTTAGAAAAAGTCAACAGTCAACAAGCCTAATGAGAATCCTCTGCCTCTGTCTCTGTCAACTGTGCATACACACCCGCATCCGTGTTCCGAGGAACACGAATACAAAGAGATCCTCTGCCTCTGTCTCTGTCAACTGTGCATACACACCCGCATCCGCGTTCCGTGGAACACGAATACAAACGAGATAAAACCAATCCCAAAACGTATACTAGGATCTGGCTTAAACCAAAGCCCGCTAGTAATAACTGCCCGGACACCAAACGTGCACAAGTGCGCGGATGTGACCGAACCTTGTCGCAAAACCATGCGACCTCTACTCTTTTGCCTAAAGGCGAATAGCTCTCTGTGTGGGACTCTAAAGACTCGACACTACGCTGGCTGTGGGTTTAACCACAGACCGCAAGCGGCACTAGCTGTGCGTAACGACCCCCAGGTAGATGCCGATAAGAAGACTGACGGGGTGAAACCCATCTGAACTCCTACTAAGCCTGAATGTGACAGTCTCCGTACAGTCCGGTCTGTTCGTCTGAGAATATCGCATGGCGGGCCTAGGGGGCGATAAATGTCAGTCCCCTAATAGCGGTACAAGTCGTGTCGGAGTGTAGCCCAGAACACCCTGAGATAACACTGGAAACCTACCAGTATATCTCGCTTGCCATGGCCAGGGACGACTATGTGTAATGGCTCTCCATGACACAGCGCGATATCAACTCCCAATACCGGGAGAGACGAATCTTGTCTAACCGTCACTGCCTCCAAATGCTTCGGGACTGCACCCAACTACTACCTGTTTGCACGACTCCTTTGAGCCGTGGTAGGGTAGTAATCAAAGTACAGTGGGAACACATTCGAGGCGAAGTGACAGTGTCAAGTCAGCGGACTAAGCTGTACTCATGTCACGTGGGAACTGATAACTGACGATAGGTATAGTACCAACCAACAGTTCCCGACGAGTCCTGTCCAGTGTACTCGTAACCTAACGAGCACCCGCATACTATCTCAAGTACGACGTACTGACGGCTGTGGGACAGACCGTCTCCCCTACTGGGATAAGAAGCGCATACGCTAGTCTACTCCAGAGTATCGATGCCCTGTCTCGATAGTCCTACGACTAGGGACCTGTATAAGGATGTGCTTGTGGATTACCCAGCCCCCACGAGTGTGACTGACATCACAACGCTGGTAATCAAGCAAAGATCCTAAGGGCTCTACTAATATGTATAAGCGATATGCTAAAAGAAACACATGCACATATTAAAGTAGAAACAAACCAAGTAGTATACTACCATTTGGAGCAAGATTGTCTATACAACTGTGAATATCCCAAGCTTTCATCAAGTAATATACAAGCTAGTATGATACAGTAATGGCCTCTAGGGCATATACACTAACATCTACATCGTTTCGTCTGAACTTAGAAAACTATCTGTGTGGGACTCTAAAGACTTGACAATACGCTGGCAGTAAGTTACTGGATAAATTCATAACCACAAGCACATCAGCGGCACTAGCTGTACGTAACGGCTACCCAGCTATATATCGAAAGGGAGGTCGACAATAAAGTTCGACCGTACCCTACTGAGCCTATAAGTGAAAATCTCCATACAGTCTGATCTCTTCGTCTGAGAGTATCGCATATCAGGTCTAGGGGTGGATAACATTAGACCCCTAATAACCCGATAAGTTGTGCCGGTGTCAAGCTCATCACCTATCGAGAAACAATTAATCTCCTATCAGTAAATTTTATCCACCCTGGTTAGGGATTTATGGTGATGGCCAACCGAATACATCGTGACATCGACTCTCTATATCAGGAGAGATGAATCCTTTTCGATTGCTCACTACCTCCATATGGTTCGGGAATAAACCCAACTAAAATCTGTTTTCACGACTCCTTTGAGCCATGGTAGGGTAGTAATCTAAGTACAGTAGGAACTCACACGAGACAAATGGCGATCTCAGGTCAAAAAACTATCATGTACTCATGTCACCAGAGAACTGCTATCTGACGATAGGTATAATACCATCTAGGAGTTCTTGGCGAGTCCGCTCGGTGAACTCGCCTCCAGTGAGCACCTGGATACAATCTTATGTGCCAAAAACCAATAGCTTATGAGATCGGCCACCGCCCCTGGTCGGGGTCTAGAAAGTATACACCATTCTACTCTGGAATATCTATGCCCAGTCTCGATACTCTCACGACTAGGAACATTTAAGGATGCTGTTGGATATGCATGCCCTAGAGGCTATTATTGTTTATATATAGTGGATGCTTGGACATATTGTTGGAGATTCACGATGTCGTGCTTTAAGAAGGTTATGGTTCAATATCGGATATGTCGGTTTTGATTAGAAAGATAGCACGATGTGATTCTCAAGTTATAAAATACCGCAAGTGCACGATGCGTTGACGCAATCCGGCAAGTACGGGTCGATCCACAGGGAATGGATATCACGATGTTCTTTTGAGTTAGGAACAAATGTTTTGAAGTTGGTTTTGTCACGTTTTAATAAAAAGAATGCGATGTAAAAGAGAAAAACGATATATACGGAATACTTAGGCTAAGGTTTGGTAAATTGACTTATGGAGTTACCCCCAACTCTCAATCTTGATTCAAACATACATTTCTAGTTTTTATTTGAATTTAAAAAGCATATCGTATCTAAACCGATTACAAAGAATCGTTTAGGATACGATATCAAATCGGAACAAAAGAAACTACAAATTGCAAGGGATTTAGATGAAATGAGGATGAAATAAACTAAGTGAAGTTAGTAAGTATAGGTCATATGCTTTTGTGGATACATGTCCTATCTAGCTTGTTCACTACACTTAGTCAAATTTAACCCTCCTTTCTACTTCAATCTTAATGTAACAAAAATGATATGTAAAGAAAGAATAAGATATGTGTTAAAAGTTGATTTGTAACCATTCAAAACAACATATCCTATCAAGCAATAACACAATATATTGTAAACATTAAGAGAAGAAGTTCAATAAGTGCTAAGAATCAAGAATAAGGGGTTGGAAGGCAAACCATTCATCAACCTACCTCACCATTGCCTAAGTAAATACTACTCACACATCATGGTAAAGAAAGCACAAATAAACAAATAACACATTAATCAATTGCAAGAAAAGTAAAGAAAAGAATACAAAGAACCACAAATGAGCAAAAATGAAGCTTTTATTGAGTTTGAATCCAAATACAAGATAATGAGTTCAATTATCAAAATTTGACCTTGCAAGCTCAAAATAGAAGTTGCAATATAAGAGAAAGGTAAAGAACTCAATTAATCACTAGAACTACAAAGTATCATCAAGAGTTTTACAAGCATGGAAAAGTACATCCTTTTCTCCCAAAATGATCTGCTATTTATAGAACTTGTACAACCAAAAGTTACATATAAAAATGAGTTGATGTGACCAAGATTAATGCTCAGAAGAAAATTGGAACCATCTGAAGATGCGGGAACTGCAATTTGCGGCCATTTGCTATAAACCGGTGGCCAAAAGGTAGGAGGTGGGGCCTGTCTTGGTTATGTGATTTTCTATCATCATGTCACGACCCAAAATTTGGCACGTGACCGGCACTTAACCCACGTAACGTCAACAGGCGTAACACAATTTAAGTAAGCCGAAAACCCAAAAATCTAAACCATCAAAAGTAGTAAGTGATAAAAACATAGTTAAAAACATTTGGAAATCTCAAGTAAAAATCTTTAAAATTTAAATTTATTTTCTTAAAAATTTCGGCAGCACCTCCTTTGTAAAAACTAGCCCCGAAACGGGTACAAACATAAGATATAAGTAAAGCAACATGTGATATAAATAAAGCATCCCCAAACGGGAGCAAATCACGCCCAAAGGCAGAAACAACCACCACAAGCATATATACGACGCCGTAGCGAAGAAATGGACAATATAAATGAAAGACAGTATAAAAGATAAAACTGCATAATAAAAGCCGGCTCACACGAGCTCGACACCCAGAGTCACAAAAGAATATACAATATCGCCATCGCATCTCATCTCTAAGTCAATACATGAAGTGGTAGATGGAGAGTACTAGATACAATAAGATGTACAATGAATATAAACGGATAACCGCAAAACCCACCTATAGCAACACGGCTCACAGCCAACCGTAGCGGTATCCGCTGCAAAAGATACAATAAGATAGCCCTGCCACGACTACTCTGAGGGTCAACCTGCAAAACACTGTGGCACAACGGGGGTGAGTTTCCAACTGGTGAATAGTAAGTAACATCATACAGGTAATCACATCTATGTATGTACCGCGATACTCTATCACATGCAATCTGATAGTATCAATATACTAATATGGATATGCAACAATCATGAAAGGTATTCTATCAGGTACTACTAATACATGAAGCAATGCATATCAATGAATGCTGAGTATGGGATAAAACATGTCATCACCAATGAATCATCTTCATGGAAAAACTGGTGTTCATCAACGACACCCCAAATCCCAATACCTCAAGCACCGTCACTCTGATCAGCCCTCATATCTGTAAATCTCATGGAACCCGAGTATCCAACATCGACACTCGAAACATCATGAAAACTCGTGTCCATCAACGACACGTAAATACTCATCTCTCAGGCGCCGCATACCCAGATCGGCCCTCGATATATCTCATGTCATAACTCCCAAACGGTATCCTCCGGATATCCGTCGGGCTCTATACTATCACCGATAGGTAATGCTCCCTCTGCCAGGCTCATTGTCTACACCATAAAATCATTTCTTGCCCCGGGGTACCATACCGGGTCCACCATATACCCGCAGACGGTGCCTTCCACTCCTCGAATCGGGTTTCTAACACAAGTATCAGAACCGAGAAAATGCATGGTGGACGCACTGAAATATCATATCAAGAGAAACCGGGTTTTCAAAACAATGCATACTTTCTTGAAATAATACCACGGTTCTCAAATCCATAAATCATATGAAATTCGTATCTAAATGCGTAAATCCATGCAATATGATATATGAAACATAAAACCGCAATATGAGCATATCACGGGAAAACCGCTCTTTTAAATGAATCCAGTTTTTAAATATATCATGCGGTTCCCAATTTCTCCCAAAATCAAATCCAACATCATATAAAGGTATACATGTAGATATAGCAAGTATGGGTGTATACATGTAAGTATGTATGCATGATGTATCTCATATGCGCAATAGAACAATAATCCATGTGTCAATATCAATAACAATACAATAATGTATCTGTGTATAGGTTGTGAGTGTCATGGCAATTACCGACAGTGTAGGTGTAGCATACAATTTAGTGCTCGTGCAACATGAGCCGTCAGTAATGGTGCAGTGTCCACTAGTTACTAAGTCAAGGCACAACAGTAATGGTATGTAATGATGCTTGTGCACAATCAACATAGATGAATATAAACATGCGGCTATAATATCCTATCAAACCCTGACGCATAACGCCATACGGGCGATTTTCCCGTAGACATTAAATCTACTCACCGTGATCTCGAGCTAGTTATATCCAACCACCTGCTTCCCTTTCTTCGCAACGTCCGAAGTCCCCGCACTTGCCCCTAAAATCACACAAATATAGCAAGTGCACTTAGAAATCGACCAATAATACATACAATTACGTTTAAATCGACGCACCGATTCCAACACCTTCTAAAGTGTTCGCTTAGCGGCTAACGTGTGTGGCAATACTACTAAAACAAACCTACATGCAGAAAGCACGCGAAGCACAGAAACTGAGTTAGACACCGTATCGCACGTCGTCGAAATACTAAAAACTAGCTAATCGATCCTAGATTTTACCCACTATCAAAACATCAAAATCTAGCAGTACCAAACACCCCAGAACCACAATAGACAGCTACCCTAAAAACTGTTAGTGTATATGCCCTAGAGGCCATTACTGTATCATACTAGTATGTATATTACTTAATGGAAGCTTGGGATATTCACCTTGTATTGACAATCTTGCTCAATATAGTAGTATGCTACTTGGTTTGTTTCTACTTCAATGTGTACATGTGTTTATTTTAGTATATCACCTATACACATTAGTGGAGCCCTTAGGATCTTTGCTTGATTACCGGTGTTGTGATGGCAGTCACACTCGTGGGGGCTGGGTAATCTATAAGCACATCCTTATACAGGTCCCTAGTCGCAGGACTATCGAGACAGGGCATCGATACTCCGGAGTAGACTAGCGTATGCGCTTCTCATCCCAGTGTGGGAGACGGTCTGTCCCACAGCCGTTAGTACGTCGTACTTGAGATAGTATGCGGGTGCTCGTTAGGTTACGAGTACACTGGACAGGACTCGTCGGGAACTGTTGGTTGGTACTATACCTATCGTCAGTTATCAGTTCTCAGGTGACATGAGTACAGCTTAGTCCGCTGACTTGACACTGTCACTTCGCCTCGAGTGTGTTCCCACTGTACTTTGATTACTACCCTACCACGGCTCAAAGGAGTCATGCAAACAGGTAGTTTTTGGGTGCAGTCCCGAAGCACTTGGAGGCAGTGACGGTTAGACAGGATTCGTCTCTCCCGGTATTGGGGGTTGACATTACGCTGTGTCTAGGAGAGCCATTACACGAGTAGTCCCTGGCCAGGGCAAACGAGATATACTGGTAGGTTTCCAGTGTTATCTCAGGGTGTTCTGGGCTTCACTCCGACACGACTTGTACCGCTATTAGGGGACTGACGTTCACCGCCCCCTAGGCCCGCCATGCGATGTATCATACGAACAGACCAGACTGTATGGAGATTGTCACATTCAGGCTCAGTAGGAGTTCAGATGGGTTTCACCTTGTCGGTCTTCTTGTCGGCATCTACCTGGGGACCGTTACGCACAGCTAGTGCCGCTTGCGGTCTGTGGTTAAACCCACTGCCAGCGTATTGTCGAGTCTTTAGAGTCCCACACAGAAAGTTATTCTCCTTTACGCAAAAGAGTAGAGGTCGCATGGTTTTGCGACAGGTCGCATGGTTTTGCGACAGGGTTCGGTCACATCCGTGCACTTGTGCACGTTTAGTGTCCGGACAGTTAACACTAGCGGGCTTTGGTTTAAGCCAGATCCTAGTGTACGTTTTCGGATTGGTTTTATCTCGTATGTATTCGTGTTCCTCGGAACGCGGATGCGGATGTGTATGCACAGTTGACGGAGAGACAGAGGCAGAGGATTCTCATTAGGGTTGTTGACTATTGACTGTTGACTTTTTGCTAAACCCTAATGAGAATATGATATATGATTAACAATAATATTAATTAAGTATTATAGTGACATGGTTGTTGAGGGGTTGACTTTGTTGACTTGTAGACTTTGTTGACCGGTTGACTAGGTTGGACTAGTTGACCATCATCATGACAATAGTTATCATTTCATGGCAAAGACTTTTGCTTGCTTGTTTATCTTGTGCAAAATGAGTGCATGAAATGATATGGCTATTTTGACTTAAACCATCACATAATACTTGATTGGTATTTTTGTTATGATGGCTTTGGATTATGAGAGCCAAGAGGGAAAAAGTCTTTCTCATTCTCTCATTTGCATTCTCTCTCTTGCTTGAGCTCTCACCCTCTTCCTCTTGCTCTCCCTCTCTCTAGTCTATGGTTCACTTGTCTCATGTGTTGAGAAACAAGAACCATAGAGAAAAATCCCAACACACTCTCCTCTACTCACTTTAGTTCACAAGGTTTAGCAAACCGAGTGAACTAGTTTCTTCAAAGTTCGAAGAAGAAGCCAAAGGTAGAAGCTTTCGGGTGGATCGATCTTCGGCGCAAGGAGACGACGGGGTGAAGCCGATCCGTACACCATCGAGGGTTGAAGACGTAGGAGTTCAAGAAAGAAAGATATAACCCCCTAACCGAGTAGTTAACAACTCCTGGTTAGGTTGTTAGGTAGATAGTTTAACAAAGATCCGGTTTGAGTCCATGTTGCCGCCTCTTGAAAAATCGTTTTTCATCAAATTCCGCAAGCCCGTAAGTACCGGGAGAGGTAGCATGGACTTACAGTGGTATCAGAGCCAGGTTAAACACTACCTAACATGTTAGCAAAGTAACTAGAAATTCGATCGGAGAAAAAGTCGCGAAATACACCCCGATATCAAGCTTGCTGTCGATTTTCAAAGTTCTGTAAAAATAATAAATCATACTTTAAAAATCGACTCAGGGTTTTTATAAGATACTGTAGAAAAACGGTCCAGAGAACCCTTCAAACCGCCGCGGAAATGCGGCAATAGCTTGCTCTTGCCGCGGTTCCACGGCCGATTTAGCTCTTCTGTGGATCGTCTTCATTGCAGTTTGTTCTGTGGGGTATTTTGGGATTTTTGGTATATGTTTTTTCAGCCCAGATTTTCCAGAAAGAAAAATTTGTGTTTGGGGGCCTAAAAATCCGTATTTTGATCAAACTTCTAAAAGACTAAGGCTAACAGGTTTATATCTGTGATGTGATATTTGTATTGAACGTCTGCTAATCGCTATATGTCGATTAGTGGGGGTTATACAAATCTGTGATCCGTAATGTTGATGGTATGTGTATATGAATTCATTGGATTGTCGCGGGTGAATAGCCGGGGGTTGTGAAATGAGAGTTTTATTTTCTTTCAATTCATGTAAATATGTAAATTGATGTAATATTATTTGTATGGCCGCACAACCGGGTCGGGGTTGTAACCGTCATTGTATAATTTCTTTTTACTGTTTTTGCTCCTAGGATAGACCCATGGTGGGGTGCACAAACTACCGGATATCTCGAAGTGCCGAGTGGCCTACTCACGTCGTTGAGGGAGGTTGCTCCGCTTCGGATATTTGGCGGGTAGTTTGCCGCACCTGTAGGGGTCTTGGGTGGGGTATTGGCTATTCACCGCGACCGTGTAATCTGCTTTTCGTTACAGGCTCGTATGAATTGCGGATTCCCAGTATATCCAATGTGTTCATCTGTGATCTGAAATGGCTATCATTGCAATATATCTATATATGATATTATTTAGGCGTTGCTTATGTTTTACAGCCGCGCTAGCCCAGCCCCCGCTCTGTCGTTAGTTAAGTAACCTAACGGGTAATGACGGGGCCCCGTGGCGAATGCGAATGGCATAAGCGTACGTCATATTTTGGTTGTTTTCTGCAATGGTAGGATTAAATGATGGGACGCATTAAAAGAACTAATGCAAGAAAATAAACCAAGTAAAAGTCGTTGGAACACTTGCAAAACCACTCGATTCTTTTCAAAAACCAACTTTTAAATGCGGAGTTTGAGCCACTCCTTTTAAAAGCTATCTCGTTCCATCAATTATATCAAGTTCACTACGTTCACGGTTTCGCCAAAACCATTCGTAGCCCTCCGTCGTTTCACATGGATGGTCAATAGTATTCAAGCTATGTTTGTTGGCCAAAGTCAAGGCATAGTGATTGGTAGCTATTGGGTATTCATGTGCAGCATAGATAGATGTGTTGGTTTGGGGCAGTCGTTCTATCTTGTTGGCCAAAGTCAAGGGTATGTGCGGGCGGGCTCAAATTAACCTAGAGAATAACGGGTAGAACTTGACATGTGACTTATGATTTGTTGGCCAAAGTCAAGGTCATAAGAGCATGGGGCAAAAAAAATCCACATCGGGAGTTTCAAAAGAACTGAAACTTGCTAGCGCTGCATACCATTTGGAGTGTGATGATTCTGGTAGGATTCCTTCAGTTTTGTCACGCAATGATATTTGGATCCCGATCCTACTGTGAGTATATGCTACTCCTCGGAAAATTTCTCACTTAACGATCAATGCTATAAACCAAGTAGGTGTCTAGAAAGGTGTTAGCGGGGCTACGCCACAGGGAAAAGAGGTTATTTAATTAAGGAACTTCGCGAAAGCGTTGGAAAACCTCCCTCGAAGTACCGACACCAGCCTGGCCGAACGGTTAAGCAAGAATTGTACGGTGAGATTGATCCTGACTAATTCTTCCTTTTTTGGTTTGAGGAGGGATTCGAGAGACAGTGGGAGCCATCCTGTTTAGACAAATTAAAAACCACTCTAAACTTGCAAGAGCATCATGCTAAAGTGTTTCTTCTCTCTCTCCTAATTGCAGCGACCAAACATCATGACCGGACTTAAGTTATTACTAGATAAAAACATACTGACAGGGCCAAACTACAAAGATTGGCTCAGGAATGTCAAAATGGCAATCACTTATGACAAGTTGGGGTATCTCCTTACCACCAAAGCTCCCCATGTCCCAGGTCCCAAAACCAGCGTCGCGGATAGGGAAATCCGTAAGACTTAGGAAATCGATTGCGCGAAGGCCAAGTGCCTCGTGCTTGCCTCTATGGACAACGAACATCAGAGGAGGCACGAGAATATGGACCTCGAATCCATATTTCTCCATACAAAAGAACTGTATGGAGAGCAATCTCGTATCGCAAGATACGAAGTGTCGAAGAAGCTATTTTCGGCAAGGTTGGCCGTCGGATCATCGGTAGCGGAACACGTGATTAAGATGATTGGCTTCATAGAAGAGCTCGCGGACCTTGGGACCACGTTGGAGAATGAGCTCTATACGGACTTGATTCTCCAGTCCCTTCCTTCCACTTACGCCCAGTTTATTCTGAATTTCAACTTGCAAGAAAAGGAAGTTGAACTTTCAGAGCTCCTCAACATGCTGAGAAGTGTAGAGGGCACCCTACAGAAAGGTAGGAAAACATCCACTTTGTTTGTAGGAGGATCTTCCTCTTCTAGGTCCAAGGCGAAAGCCAAGGGAAAGAAGAAGAAAACCCCCGCCAAACCAAGGGGCGGTGTTAGTAAAGTGGATACGAAGGGAAAGGCAAAAGCAAAAAATAAAGCGGGGAAGCTTATAGGAAAGGAAGAGTGCTTTTTCTGTCATAAGAGTGGGCACTGGAAGAAAGATTGCAGGGCTTGGAAAGCCAGAACACAGGATCTGAAGCAAGTTGCGGCTTCAGCTTCAGGTGTGTATGTTATTGAAAACTGTCTATCAATAAACTCTACTTCCTGGCTATTGAATACTGGATCAGGATCTCATATCTGTAATTCTTTGCAGGCGTTGAGAAACCATAGGGTTTTGAAGGCAGGTGACATGACCCTCAAAGTTGCAAACGGAGCTAGCATGGATGCTAAGGCCGTGGGGGACTATCACCTGGGAATGTCAGATGAACATGTTTTGGTTTTACGTAATTGCTTTTTTGTACCAAACGCAACTTGTAATATCATTTCTGTATCTTTGGTTTCTAAAGAAGGTTATGAATTTGCGTTTATAAGTAATGTTGTAAACATTCACCTTAATCAAGTTATAATTGGGTCAGGTACATTAAGCAATGGTATATACGTACTAAACCAACCACAGATTTTCAATGTCCAGAATACACACAAAAGAAAGTCTCCGGAAATAAATCAGACTTTCTTATGGCATTGTAGACTGGGTCACATCAATGAGAGAAGGTTGACGAAGTTACATACAGAAGGATATTTGGATCCGTTCGAATATCAATCGTATGCCACTTGTCAATCATGTCTCAAAGGAAAGATGACAAAGACTCCGTTCACTGGACACGGAGTAAGAGCGAGCGAGCTCTTGGGACTCGTACACAGCGACGTGTGCGGTCCAATGTCTACATATGCGCGAAGCGGTTATTCTTACTTCATTACTTTTACGGATGATTTTTCAAAGTACGGTTATGTCTTCTTAATGAAACATAAATCCGAAGCCTTTGGAAAATTCCAGGAATATAAGAATGAAGTAGAAAAACAAACCGGCAAAAGTATCAAGACACTAAGATCTGATCGAGGTGGTGAATACTTAAGTGCCGAGTTCCTGGATTACTTAAAAGAGAATGGAATTCTCTCTCGGCTTACTCCTCCATACACTCCGCAACATAACGGTGTATCGGAGAGACAGAACCGAACCCTATTGGATATGGTACGGTCCATGATGAGTAACGCTGAGTTACCGCGATCATTCTGGGGATATGCACTAGAATCAGCTGCATACCTTTTGAACCGAGTTCCAACTAAGACTGTGCCTACCACACCATATCAGATGTGGTGTGGGAAGAGACCCTATCTTAATCACATTAAGACATGGGGATGTCCAGCTTTTGTCAAAAAGCAGCATGCGGACAAGCTCGAGGCACGCTCAGTACAGTGCAAGTTTGTGGGATATCCAAAGAACTCCAAGGGATATTTCTTCTATTGCGAAGAGGAACAAAAGATTTATGTTTCTCGTCATGCCCACTTCTTGGAAACTGAGTTTTTGGAAAATCAGATAAGTGGGAGCGCAATAGAACTGGAAGAAATTCCAGAACCACGAGCTATTACTGAAAGCTCAGTAGAACCAGAGGGTTCGAAAGATCATGACATTCCTACGCCGCTCCGCAGGAGTAGTAGGCAGTCTCATCCGCCCGAGAGATACTACGGTTTTCTCATAGACGGGGATAGAGAGGATTGCATCATAGATAATGATGAGCCGACTAGCTTCCAGCAGGCTATTCAAAGCGTTGACTCGGTAAAATGGCTGGATGCAATGCGGACCGAAATGGAGTCCATGTACACCAACAAAGTATGGACGTTGGACTTTGCTCCAGATGGGGTAAAACCCATAGGATGCAAGTGGATCTTCAGAAGGAAGATTGGTGTAGATGGACAAGTTGAGACCTATAAAGCTAGACAGGTTGCAAAGGGTTTTCGTCAAAGACCCGGTTTGGACTATGATGAGACATTTTCTCCAGTAGCTATGCTGAAATCCATTCGGATCCTTCTTGCCATTGCTGCCTTCCACGATTATGAGATTTGGCAGATGGACGTAAAGACCGCTTTTCTAAATGGAAATTTAGAGGAGTGCGTTTATATGGACCAGCCAGAGGGTTTCATTCAGAGTGGGAGCAGCGGAAAGGTGTGCAAGTTGCTTAAGTCCATCTACGGACTAAAGCAGGCATCGCGGAGTTGGAACATCTGTTTTGATGAGACGGTCAAGGAATTTGGCTTTATCAAAAATCCAGATGAACCATGCATCTATAGTAGATTTGTAGCGAGAACTGTAGTATTCCTCGTTTTGTACGTGGATGACATTCTCTTAATAGGAAATGACATTCCTATGCTACAATCTGTCAAAAGGTTCTTGTCACACAGGTTCTCCATGAAAGACCCGGGTGATGCCTCATACATTCTGGGGATCCGGATCTATCGTGACAGATCCAAGAGGATATTGGGACTTTCACAGTCCAGGTACATCGACACCATACTGAAAAGATTCAGTATGGAAGATTCCAAGCGCGGTAATCTACCGGCTTGTCACGGGATCACCCTCTCCAAAGAGATATCTCCCAAGACTGATTTGGAAAGGGATCGCATGTCTATTATACCCTACGCTTCTGCGGTAGGCTCTATAATGTATGCGATGTTGTGTACCAGACCAGATGTAGCTTATGCACTGAGTATGGTAAGCCGGTATCAGTCAAACCCTGGGGAGAAACACTGGATAGCGGTAAAGAACATTCTCAAGTACCTGAGAAGGACTAAGGAGATGTTCTAGGTGTATGGCGGAAAAGACCTCCAGATCGAGGCCTTTGCTGACTCCAGCTTCCAGAGTGACAAGGATGATTCCAAGTCCATGTCGGGTTATGTCTTTACCCTCAATGGAGGGGCGGTGTGCTGGAAGAGTTCCAAACAGGAAACCGTTGCTGACTCGACGATGGAAGCGGAATATATCGCTGCTGCAGATGCCGCAAAAGAAGCCGTCTGGATAAGGAAGTTCTTAACTGAACTTCAGGTGGTTCCGTCCATTGTTGATCCAATACCGCTGTATTGCGACAACAACGGGGCTATAGTTTTAGCGAAGGAACCCAGGTCCCATCAGAAATCCAGACACATCTTAAGGCGGTATCACCTGATCAAGGAGATCGTGGGTCGCCAGGAGATCGAGGTTCGAAGAGTATCTACGGAAGATAACACTGCTGATCCACTCACAAAGGCCTTACCCCAGACTCAGTTCGAGCGGCTGATCGAGATGATAGGTCTTTGATACGCCAGTACATGGCCTTAGTGCAAGTGGGAGATTGTTAGTGTATATTCCCTAGATGCCATTACTGTATCATACTAGTATGTGTATTACTTAATGGAAGCTTGGGATATTCACCTTGTATTGACAATCTTGCTCAATATAGTAGTATGCTACTTGGTTTGTTTCTACTTCAATGTGTACATGTGTTTATTTTAGTATATCACCTATACACATTAGTGGAGCCCTTAGGATCTTTGCTTGATTACCGGCGTTGTGATGGCAGTCACACTCGTGGGGGCTGGGTAATCTATAAGCACATCCTTATGCAGGTCCCTAGTCGCAAGACTATCGAGGGCATCGATACTCCGGAGTAGACTAGCGTATGCGCTTCTCATCCCAGTGTGGGAGACGGTCTGTCCCACAGCCGTCAGTACGTCGTACTTGAGATAGTATGCGGGTGCTCGTTAGGTTACGAGTACACTGGACAGGACTCTTCGGGAACTGTTGGTTGGTACTATACCTATCGTCAGTTATCAGTTCCCAGGTGACATGAGTACAGCTTAGTCCGCTGACTTGACACTGTCACTTCACCTCGAGTGTGTTCCCACTGTACTTTGATTACTACCCTACCATGGCTCAAAGGAGTCGTGCAAACAGGTAGTTTTTGGGTGCAGTCCCGAAGCACTTGGAGGCAGTGACGGTTAGACAGGATTCGTCTCTCCCGGTATTGGGGGTTGACATCGCGCTGTGTCTAGGAGAGCCATTACACGAGTAGTCCCTGGCCAGGGCAAGCGAGATATACTGGTAGGTTTGCAGTGTTATCTCAGGGTGTTCTGGGCTTCACTCCGACACGACTTGTACCGCTATTAGAGGACTGACGTTCACCGCCCCCTAGGCCCGCCATGCGATGTATCAGACGAACAGACCGGACTGTATGGAGATTGTCACATTCAGGCTCAGTAGGAGTTCAGATGGGTTTCACCTCGTCGGTCTTCTTGTCGGCATCTACCTGGGAACCGTTACGCACAGCTAGTGCCGCTTACGGTCTGTGGTTAAACCCACTGCCAGCGTAGTGTCGAGTCTTTAGAGTCCCACACAGAAAGCTATTCGCCTTTAGGTAAAAGAGTAGAGGTCGCATGGTTGTGCGACAGGTCGCATGGTTTTGCGACAGGGTTCGGTCACATCCGTGCACTTGTGCACGTTTAGTGTCCGGACAGTTAACACTAGCGGGCTTTGGTTTAAGCCAGATCCTAGTGTACGTTTTGGGATTGGTTTTATCTCGTATGTATTCGTGTTCCTCGGAACGCGGATGCGGGTGTGTATGCACAGTTGACGGAGAGACAGAGGCAGAGGATTCTCATTAGGGTTGTTAACTGTTGACTGTTGACTTTTTGCTAAACCCTAATGAGAATATGATATATGATTAACAATAATATTAATTAAGTATTATAGTGACATGGTTGTTGAGGGGTTGACTTTGTTGACTTGTTGACTTTGTTGACCGGTTGACTAGGTTGGACTAGTTGACCATCATCATGACAATAGCTATCATTTCATGGCAAAGACTTTTGCTTGCTTGTTTATCTTGTGCAAAATGAGTGCATGAAATGATATGGCTATTTTGACTTAAACCATCATATAATACTTGATTGCTATTTTTGTTATGATGGCTTTGGATTATGAGAGCCAAGAGGGAAAAAGTCTTTCTCATTCTCTCATTTGCATTCTCTCTCTTGTTTGAGCTCTCACCCTCTTCCTCTTGCTGTCCCTCTCTCTAGTCTTTGGTTCACTTGTCTCATGTGTTGAGAAGCAAGAACCATAGAGAAAAATCCCAACACACTCTCCTCTACTCACTCTAGTTCACAAGGTTTAGCAAACCGAGTGAACTAGTTTCTTCAAAGTTCGAAGAAGAAGCCAAAGGTAGAAGCTTTCGGGTGGATCGATCTTCGGCGCAAGGAGACGACGGGGTGAAGCCGATCCGTACACCATCGAGGGTTGAAGACGAAGGAGTTCAAGAAAGAAAGGTATTACCCCCTAACCGAGTAGTTAACAACTCCTAGTTAGGTTGTTAGGTAGATAGTTTAACAAAGATCCAGTTTGAGTCCATGTTGCCGCCTCTTGAAAAATCGTTTTTCATCAAATTCCGCAAGCCCGTAAGTACCGGGAGAGGTAGCATGGACTTACAAAAACCACAACACCCCAGTCCCCCTAACGGCCGAGCTCACCGGATTTAGCCCCGATGTCGCCGGTCGAACAGTGTCGTGTGGGGTCAGGGTCTCAGGTGTACACTCAGGATCTCTATTATAACACTACTGCATTGCTAGTTTTCACAGTAAACACTCGGGATAACAACAGGTTACTGAGACTCAACAACGACACTAGAAATACGATATTTAGCACAAACTAAACTTTTAGTGTTCTAAACGACCACTACTAAGCAACACTACAAAATAACTACCTAATTAACAGTTAGGGGTCATTACTTATCCACACTTGCTCCAAAACTCTAACTTTCCATGCTCCAAGTCATCTCTAATGGCTTTGGATCAAGTTTGATGAAGGGTGTAGTGTGTTTAGTGGAGATTAGTGAGGATTTGGGCTTGGTTTAGTGAGGAACAAGGTGGGGGTTCAGTTGAGGGAAGGAGAGGAAAATAAGATGAAGAGAAAAAGATGAGAATAAGAGAATGAGTGTTTAGAGAGTGAGGGTGTATGTGTGAGGGTGAGGGAACACAAATGGGGTGTGAGTTTAGATGAGTCATACCTCCCTCTTCTCTCTCCTTACTAAATGCATGGCATGCTTGCCCCATGCCTCATGATGCATGCCATGGTCAACCCTCTCTCTCTCTCTCTCAAGTCAACAAGATTTTAAAAAAAACCTTTTTATTTTAAAACCAACTAATTTAATTAATTACATAAAACAAATGGCATGACATTAGGTTAGGGTGCCATGGCTACTTAAGCATGGTTAACCCCTAATTAACCCTAGGTTAACATGCACATGTGTGTGCGAGCCCAAAATAAATATTAATAAAATATTAATTAATTTTTATAAAATATTTGAAAACTATTTTGGTAAACTTTTTACTAAAAAAACCGCATTATCGCTTAATTAACACTAATCGCATCCTAAGGTGTTACAAATAACATCTCCCTGTATTTGCAATTTTTTTAATTATTAAGAAAATACAATCTGGAGTTTTTGAGGGAAAATGTATAGCTGAAAATCCATCACATCAACATTTATTAAAATTACTCATCATTCCAAGCCCATTTGTATGCCCACGTGCTAAAGTGTGTTCACACCACATCATTTCTGGTCACCAAGGTGCATGCATCTAAAAAACACTTGTATTCACACTTGTAAATATGTTTGTACACTTTTGATTTGTTGCAAAAAATCTTCTTGAATTCTGATCGGTTTTCCGTTCCGGTTACAGTGTCGGCTTACAAATGTCGTATCCATGCATTTTGAGTGTATTTACAGTGTTTTGTCATGAATCCTGTACCCTGTACTTATTGAGCAGACACGGGTCAATAGTACCGATATATCACACAAATGATAACGAATGAGTAGTATTGAAATGCAGTTTTACATAATGAACAATACCCCAAACTTACCTTTTGCTCATCCCGAGCAAAAAAAATCCTAACCTCACTTTCGCAGGGAACACGATTGCACTGAGCCGATGCAATAAGCCGTTAAAGCTCTAAGTGTCCCTAGTAGGAGGAGTTTTGTCTCCTGAGGGTTTTCAACGGATTGCACCCATAAAATTCCATCAAGCTAGTTTTCATGGGGTAACTGCCGTCTCTAATACTAAGCTTTAGTATCAAAGCTTAGAAATTCTATTATCCTAAGTCAGAAATATCAAACCCTTATTGTTTCACTCCTCGCTTTTTATTTAACCTAAGATCCTATACGTCTTTTCGTGCTTGTGCGAATAGCGTCATTATATTTCAAAAACTTCGATTTAGAGTTTTTATGTCAAAAAATGGACCAGAAAAATTATCAGAAGGATCACGCGAGTTTGTTTAAGACTTAAGTTTTTCTCAAGTTTCATTCTCCAGCTTGGTTTCAAATCAGAGTTTCTATCATTTTTAATAGAAGACTAAGATTTATTCTTCCCTCCACCTATCACCTGATTTTTTATCATACACACCCTCATGAACATGCAATAGTCTTTTATCCGTATATCTCCGTTAAAAAGTATTTTTATAGTAAAACTTGTCTTAAGCCAAGCTTATTATCACACAAAGAACCATGAGGAATTTTAACTCGGAGAGAACACTTTCTTGACATTGTTTTAAAACGGATTTTCTAGGTTTCTTAGCGAGTTTTGGGTCAATGCATCCAAACCAGATGGTTTTAGGGCATTAGGTGTGAAAACACCCCGGCGGACTTAATTGCCCAAGTCAGCTAAGCCCTAAAACAAAAGGACTTATTTTATACGTGAAAATCTCAAAGTAATGCGAACGGAGATACAATTGATTTTTCTTTTCATTCTTAAGATCAAAAGATGTGTTTGTGTGGATTTGGGTGTATAATCACTCAAAAATCAAGATGGGTTATTTTTCAGATTTGGTCTCTATTATAGCTTCAATAATACCCTTTCATATCCATCTTGCTTTATGAATTATTCTTGATATTACTTATTTCAAATCAAACTTGTTTGATCCTACAGAGATTTATCGATTTTAAAAGTTTTTACGACATGTCAAAACTCGTCCTTTAATTCTCAAAACTTACGGCACGTGTATTGTGATGTAAAAGACGTATATTATCTATAGTTAAATTCAAAGAAGGGTTATCTTTTTGGGTTTTTCATTTCTAAAAATAGGATCTAGTTGTTTCAATTTTACCAAAAAAATGTCGATATTTCGAAACCAGGTTTTCCCTCTAGCTAACTCGACGACAAAGATTTTATGTTTTTTAGAAATTTTTCAAATTTTTATGGTTTTTTGGATTGTTGTATATACAAACAGAAAAAGGAAATTATAACAACTAATTTTTTTTCATTTTTCAAATTTTTTGGTACAATAAACAAAATGCAGTACAAAAGTAAATATGCAATGCAAACTACATGAAAATAAAGGAAAAATACAAGAATGAAAGTGCAAAAATGCAGGAAACGTGCGAATGCCACTACATGCTATATACATGAACCACCTCATCCCAATACCCCCAAACTCGAACTGGGCAATGTCCTCATTGTCTTCTTGATTTCCCTTTTCCCTTTCTACCGCTTCTTGTTTCTTCCAGTGCTGCTTACTGTGCCGCCTCAATTCTATCAAGCTGTTCCTGCATCTTTTGTTGCTTCTTCATCATATGGCGGATGCTTCGAAAGGACAAGCGCTGCAAGTCTCTTTCATTGTCTGGTTCAGGCATGTATAGAAGCGCCTCCGTATAGTCCTCCGGTCCGGGATTCTCACTAGGGTTCTCCCTTGTCCAATTCTGCTGTTCGTAGTGGCGGCCTGTGTATCCCTGCGAAATTCTCTCTCTCTCTCAACTAGCCAATGTGTGTAAGAGGCAGCATACCCATCGAACTCTTCCCTCGCCATGTAGTACTTGCAAATGAGGATGACCAGGACCGGAACTAGTGGTTTCTTCTTAGCAACCCCTCCATTATCGTACTGAACAATTGGGTCATAACACAAAAATGGTGATCCTTTTCCATTAAGCAATGGACGATATGCTCCACACCAGCCAGGAAGGAAGAAACACGGCTAATACCCCTGATGTTGCGGTTTACCCATCAGAAAGCTGCAAGCATATTCCGATATATCTATGCAAGGTTTAACCCCGCATCCTTCAACTCAACGAAATCACCTAACAGAGATCGATACACCACCAACTCATTTGGTTTCTGATTTCCTAACCTCATCGAGATGTTGGTTACTCTCGAGATTGTATCGGGTTGGAAAAATTTTCTTCTTCCTCGAAAGTAAAACTCTACATATTCTGAACTCGGCTCGCCATTTCTCAAAGCATTGTAAAAATCCTCAAGCAATTCCCTAATTGCAAAGAAACCCTCGCTGCCATAAACCAGAAATTCCGACCTCCTTTGACGAATTTCATCGTAAAAATACTCCCCGTAAATTTTATCGGAAAATATATCTAAAAAAATCTTCTCGCACTTGAATGCCACCATCTTAAAAATTGACAAAATTTGCATATAGATCTGAACAGAAGAGGAGAGAAACTTACAGTGGGCCAAATTTCATCATGATTGGGGATGATCGGGCCATAAATTGCGGGTCATGGGAATTTTTCGGTGGCCGGAGCGTGGAATTGGGTGTAGATCTCGAGGGAGGGGGTCGGGGAGGAAGAGAGGGTTTTGAGATTTTGGGAAAAACTGAGATGGAGGTCTCGGGTCTGGTGTGGGGGTGTTTTTAATGGCATTTTCACATAAGCCCCTCACAAAAAGTAATTAAAAACAAATATTTACACAAAAATTTTACAAAAAGAGACAAAACTCGTATTTACAAGATTTGGGGACGTGATTAATCATTATAACGTGGTTCATGTAAAAACATGAGCTCCTCCGTTTCCACTGGCATTTCTAAGAATGGCTTCAGACGCTAGCCATTGACTTTAAAGGTGTTGCCAGAATGCGGATCTTCAATATTGACTGCACCATGCGGAAAAATGGTGCACACAAGAAATAGACCCGTCCATCGTAATTTCAATTTCCCTGAAAATAGATGAAGTCTGGAATCGTATAGTAGAACGTTTTGGCCTACCGTGAAATTTTTTCGGAGAATCGCCCCGTCATGAAAGACTTTCATCTTTTCTTTGTAGAGTTTGGCGTTCTCATATGCATCATTGCGTATCTCATCGAGCTCGTTCAGTTTAAGTTTCCTTACCTCACCGGCCTTTTCTAGGTTGACATTGAGCTGTTTAATTGTCCAGAATGCACAGTATTCCAGTTCAACAGGCAGATGACACGCTTTACCAAAAATGATTCGGTATGGAGATATACCCAAATTCATCTTGAAGGCGGTGCAAAACGCCCAAAGCGTGTCATTCAACTTCAATGACCAATCCTTGTGATTGTGTCTGACAGTCTTTTCCAGAATTTATTTAATCTGTCTATTTGAGACTTCAACCTAACCGCAAGTTTGAGAATAATAGGGCGTTGACAATCTATGGCTTATGGAGTATTTCTTCATCAGCGATTCGAACGACCGGTTACAAAAGTGTGTTCCGTTGTCGCTGATGATGGTGCGAGGTGTGCCGAACCGTGAAAAGATGTTATCTTTCAAGAATTTCATGACAACCTTGTTGTAGTTGGTTCAACATAGCACTGCCTCCACCCACTTGGACACATAGTCCACAACCAATAAGATGTATAAGTTCCCAAAAGAGTTAGGGAACAGCCCCATGAAATCGGTACCCCAGACATTGAAAATCTCTACAACCAGAATGGAATTCAGGGGCATCTGATTTCATTTTCCAATCTTTCCCATGTGCTGACATTAGCTACAAGTTTTTCAATATTTGAAAGCATCCTTGAAAAGTGTCAGCCAGTAGAAGCCGCTTTGCAAAGCTTTCTCAGCCGTTTTTCTGGGTCCAAAATGGCCCCCACAAGCTTGGTCATAACAGAAAGATAACACACTTCTCGTTTCAGAGCTGGAAATGCATCTTCTAATGATCTAGTCTGGACAGTACTTGAACCGGTAAGGCTCATCCCAATAAAAGAACTTGACTTGGGGAGAAATTTTGACTTGTCCTGTTTCGACCAAAAGGAAGGTGTTTCTCCGATGACAAGATAGTTCAAAATATCCGCAAACCAGGATTTGACTAATACGGAGAGAAGTTGTTCATCTGGAAATTGTTCATTGATTGGAATTTCCTCAATTGGTGCATTAGTAAAGTGAGATAGATGATCGACAACAATATTGTCGGTTCCCTTCTTATCTTTGATAGTCAAGTCAAACTCTTGAAGATAGAGAATCCAACGTATCAATCTAGCTTTGGTGTCCTTTTTGGCAAAGAGATGCCTAAGTACAGAATGATCAGTGTAAATTATGATGTGAGTCCCGATCAAGTATGGACGAAACTTTTCAAGTGAATAGACGACATCTAAGAATTCTTTTTCAGTGGTGGTGTAATTCAGCTGTGTGTCATTCAACGTCCTGCTCGCGTAGTGTATCACGTGCGGCTTATTTTCAAATCGCTGTCCCAAGACAGCACCAATTGCAAAGTCAGAAGTATTGCACATCAGCTTGAAAAGTTCGTTCCGTCTTGGTGCACGTAAGATCGGAACGGAAGTGAGTTCCGATTTCAGCAGTTTGAAAGCAGTAAAGCACTGGGAATTGAACTCAAAGGGAATATCCTTAGCCAGCAAAGAAGTCAAGGGTCTAGCCAGTGTAACACCATAGTATGGTTATACGACATTAATTAGTATTTTAACACTTGCTTTATATTTCTTCTATTTTATTCTTTTGGGTTGCGAGTGATTCGAATAATAGTAGTAGTTATTCGACCCAACCCGCATGTATGAAACCCAATATGATGCGAGATTATATCTGATATTTATCATTAAACTGAATCTATATGAATCTAGTATAATATATATCAAATATCTAGATCATCATATATCTTTTAATAGCCACAAATTAAGAATAAGTTATATTTTGCTAACTGCCATCACATGGTTAATCTTCCCATATCTTATTTTTTGTTTTTATCTATTACGTTTAAATCTCAAGATATCTAATACCAAATATTTGTTAAATCTAGATATATATTTAAAATCCTTTTTAATCTTATGTTAGGAGGTATAATTTATTTAAATTATATTATTACATTATGGTTTAAAAGTTTACGTATGTGAATTGTTTTCCAAAATATATATTTGATGAGATTTTGGTGGAGATTGGTTAGAGTTTGATATTATCTATATATCTTAAAACCTATAATATAATATATGTATATAACCTAATAAACAATACTATATATATAATACATATAATTTGTATAGTTTAAAATAAACCTCTCTCTTCTTTCTTTCTCTCTCTCTCTCTCTCTTTTTCTCTTTTCCAACTCCTTTCGCCGTCAAACCGAGACTCTCGGCCCACCTCAATCCCGACTTGACCGCCGTTACTGCTGTCTCGCCGCTACATCACATCTATCGTCATCGAGATCATCAGATTTTTCTCGAGCAAGTTCCGATCGTATTATGCACCGTCGTGATATCGTTTCGTTCGTGTGTTCATAACTGAGGCAAGTATTTATAAATATTTGTTGCACGCTAGTTATGGCCGGATCATATATGGCGTAACGATATTATTATTGGTTTCGTAATATTATTATTTTCTATTTGATAGATTGGTATTTTTACAAACTAGATCGACATGAGTTTAATACAAATATGGTTAAATTAATATTTACTATTATGATTGATAGTTTGTTTGATATATGTATACATATTGATTATATTTTTAGTTAGTGGTTGTTTAATTTGAGTTCACTATACTACAGTTTATTTATAACAATTGTTATATTAGAATAATACATTATTGTTTCACCATCATTTGTCGTTATATAGTCAACAATATACTTTATCATCAAATAATTTTTTTAGTAAAGATGTTATAACGTTATTCAAAATATAGTTTGAAAATATTATAGTTTACACATGAAACGTCGTCGCCAAACGAATACGATAAATCTGGAATTTATTGTACACCTTATTTTATAAAATTCATTATAAATCATATAAAAATCATTAGCACATGTTCTTTAGTTCATTACGAAGCTAACTCAGATTACTATAACCTTGTGAAATATTTACTTGCAAAATAAATTATTTAAATAACATAAACTGTAAATGAATGTACCTCTAAACTGCTGTCCAGGAAAATTCCCGCAGCAAACTTTCAATTTCGAACGTTCATAACTTTTTGTAAGAACAACCTGAGATACTTTAACTTATAAAAATGAAAACCTTATTGAATTATCTTTGTTTTGGTATATGACATGTCCCTTTTGGAGAAAGTTTGTTATTTTTAAGATATTTTACAAATCAGGGTGACGTTGAATTTCTGAACGGAACTTTCTTATACATGGTTAATCAATACCACTTTTATAGTTATTAATCGGATTGAATATGATATCCCTGTTAGTGCTATTATCTTGGTCATTACATAATATGATTATGTTATCCTTGACATACTTGTAACCAGCTAGACTGTACTATTTTTTTTATCATGTTAATACCTATTGCCTGTAATACTTACCGATACCAACAATATTGACATGTTATCCTGATTGACCTAACTTATTGTCTTGCTAGATAAGACCTGCTCACCATTATTACTGTGTTGGCATTAGGTAGACATTCTAGTGATACCTGACTTGAACACAAAACTTGGGGGAAAAGGAGAAATCAATAATGAAATCCGACTTGTAACTCAACAGTTCACTACTTAGACTGATCAGTCGATACGGGCTTTGGGCCCCAGAATGATGATGCTGATATCATTCGTCTGTACATGATGTTGTTTTTACTGTCTAGCGGCACATCTTAGATTCAGCCTCGAGAGTCGTGACCGTGGTCCCGGGCATGCATGAGATACTATTGAGTTACATCGAGAATTCCATTAATTGGTTTAAAATACCGTTAGGATAGATAACCTAGAAATATAGACTTTAGGATACACATGAGATACCTATAGCGTGCTTATATATCACCTGTGAGTGTTTGTTTATAATTATACTTCATTTTTGCACATAACACCTTATATTATATTGCTCAGTTTATTATTATGATATTTATGACGCACTGATGTCTAGGTTTTGCATGGCCCAGATACTTGACTTAGCACATGAGTATTTCGACATGATCACCGATCAGTGAGGACCATCTCACTGATATAACCCTTATTGACGGTTAGTTATTCCTTGAATCTTTATTGCTTTCGCTACTATTACCTATTGTCTTTTGTGGCTATTTGAACATGTTTAGAGATAGACAATTATATTATTGTTTTTGATTACTGATAGACAGCCGTAATGTGACTATGAGAGGATATTTCCTTACTGTGGGTAACATGGCTGGCTTTGTTACATCCCGAAATTTTCGTATTTTGGGAAGCGAAGCGTGACAAGGTTCTGTTGGTATCAGAGCATAAGTTCTAGGTTAGTTGGGCTCGGTTCAATTTGTAGCTGGTTATGGTACCCAATAGATTGTCTTCAAGACCCAGAATTTTAGGAACATGTCCTGCCACAATATTGCCTTGTCATTCTAATTCTTGAATCTTATCATTCTCTTAAACTCTTTTATCTCAACGTTTTGGAAATGACTTTGCATCTCAGTTTGGAATCCTCCAGATTTCTTATTGTTTCTCCTCTCATATTCCTTCGATTCTGATACTAGGATTTGGATGGCTTGAACGGGGTTATGTAATTGTAACTATGTACCACAGTATGGTTACAATGCGGTACTCTATTTAGGTAACCTGGAGTCCTATTTTGTTTCATTTTCTTGACTTATGTTCGTGGTATTACCTCGTCTTCTCTCGGTTTCATTGCTTACGAGTTTACCACGAACTTGAATCCAAAGACCATGATATATCTTTCCTTTTCCCCTTGTCTCGTAGTGACCGGTCCGTCTGTGTTTCAAAGAACAATAAGAAACATAGGAGAGCATATGATGATTGCAGTAGTACATACCGCTTCAAGACAGATCAATTGTAAGATGTTTTGATTAAAGAAGTTCTGAAAAACCCGCCTCAGTTTATCAGAGTAGCGCAGCGGAAGTGTGGTTGGCTGTTAACCCACGAGTCGTAGAATGGACCTATAAATTCATGGTGAAGGGAATTGTTTGTGTGTGAGCCGGAAGGTAAAATTCGTAAACAAGTTGCAGATAAAACGCTGATAGCAGTTCGGGATTTCATGGATGTGTTCAAGAACATCTTGAATTTACCGTCAAAATGAGATGTGGAGTTCGCGATTGATCTTATTCCTGTAGCATTGCTAATTCAAAGGCTTTTATCCGATGTCACCGGTGGAACTGGAAGAGGTAAAGAGACAAGTTTCTAAGTTATTAAAGAAGGGTTGGATTCGTAGCAGTGGTTCACCATGGGGAGCTCAAGTTCTTCTAGTCAAGAAGAAAGATGGAACACGGAGGATGTGCATCGACTATCGAGATTTAAATTGGGTGACTATTAAGAATAAGTACACAATTTCTCGTATAGGCGAATTATTCGATCACCTCAGTGGCACGAGAGTATTCTCGAAGCTGGATTTGCGATCAGGGTATCACCAAGTTCGGGTGAAAGCAGAAGACATTTGCAAGACAGTGTTCCGAACTCGATATGGGTATTACGAGTATTTAGTTATGCTATTTGGAGTTACTAACGCACCGGCGATATTTATGGATTTGATGAACCGGATCTTTCACCATTTCTAGATCAGTTCATGGTGGTATTCATTGACGATATTTTGGTCTATTCGAGGAGCAAAGAAGAGTATGAAGAACACTTGAGAGTTGCACCGCAAACGTTGAGACAAGGAGAATTATATGCTAAGATGAGCAAGTGCAATTTTTGGTACGAAGAAGTGAAGTTCTTGGGTCATGTTGTATCCATAGATGAAATTGCAGTTGATCCCGAAAAGATTGCAGTTGTTCATGATTGGCCAATTCTAAAGAATGTAGGGGAGATTAAAAGTTTCCTTGGGCTTTCTGGATACCATAGAAGGTTTGTGGAGAACTTCGCTCGAATAGTAGAACCCTTGACCAAGCTAACACGAAAGGAGGTACCGTTTGTTTGGACCGAGAAGTGTGCGTCAGCTTTTGAAGCGCTGAAGCAAAGATTGACAACCGCTTCTATTTTAACAGTGCCAGATGGTTCTGGAGAATTAGTTATTCACAGCGACGCATCTGGGAAAGGCTTGGGATGTGTTTTGATGCAGTATGGAAAGGATGTAACTTATGCGTCGAGGCAGTTAAAGACTCATGAGATGAACTGCCCAACTCACGACTTGGAACTAGCAGCAGTTATCTTTGCGCTAAAGATTTGGAGACACTACTTATTGGGTGAAAAGGTCGAGGTGTTTACTGATCACAAGAGACTAAGGTACATGTTCACACAGAAAGAGCTTAACATGAGGTATCGTAGATGGCTGAAGCTGATGGCCGACTATGATCTTGATCTAAAGTACCATCCGGGGAAAGTTAATATAGTGTCGGATGCTCTAAATCGGTTGCCAGCAATACAGATATTGACTGCACAGAAGGAGATTATAACAGATGTTCAGAGATTCGAGTTAGAGTTTATACTACTAGATTCTTCGGGACAGTTGATGCAGTTGCAAATACAGTCATCCTTGATTGATAGCATTAAGGCAACACAGTTGCACGATCCTAGATTGCAGAAATTTTGAGGACAAGTGGAAGCGAGACTTCGAACGGATTTATTGATTCAAGAAGATGGTTCTTTAAGATATGGAAGTCGTTTGTGTGTACCTGAAGGTGAAGTTCGTGAAGAAGTTATGAAGGAGGCTCACAATTCCGCATATTCAGTACATCCGGGAGGCACGAAGATGTATAGAGATTTACTACACTTTTGATAGGAAGGCATGAAGAGAGAGATTGCTCATTACGTATCGAGGTGCTTGGTGTGTCAACAAGTCAAAGCTGAACATCAAAGGGTAGCTGTTTTGTTGCAACCACTTCCGATTCCTCAATGGAAGTGGGAACAGATAATTATGGATTTCGTGACAGCATTACCACGAAGTTCAAAAAGCAATAACACAGTTTGGGTGATTGTCGATCGACTGACCAAGGTAGCTCATTTCATACCATTTCGAGTTGGTCATTCGACGGAGACTTTAGCAGAAAGGTACATGCAGGAGATTGTAAGATTGCATGGAGTACCAGTAAGTATCATCTCTGATCGTGACACTCCGTTCCTATCACACTTTTGGAGGAGTCTATAGGAAAGTTTGGGAACTCGCTAGAAATTTAGTACAGCCTATCATCCTCAGACAGATGGACAATCTGAGAGAATGATCCAAACTCATAAAGATATGTTGAGTGCTTGCATGTTAGACTTCAAGGGTTCATGAGAGAATTTTTACATTTAGTGGAGTTTTCATACAATAACAGTTTTCAGGCAACTATACAGATAGCTCCATTCGAAGTATTGTACTGTCGTAAATGTCTCTCGTCTGTTTGTTATAACGATATTAGAGAAAGAATATTGTTGGGACCGGAACTCATTGTGCAAACTGTGGAGAAAGTTAACTTGATTCATGATCATATGAAGGTGGCACAAGATCGATAGAAAAGTTGGGCTGATACTGAAAGAAGACCTTTGGAGTTTGCTGTTGGTGATCTTGTTTTCTTGAAGATATCACCGACTAGGCGAGTAATCCGATTTAGTCGTCGAACCAAGCTTAGTCCTTGATTCATGAGGCCTTTCGATATCATTGAGCATGTTGGAGAGGTAGCGTATCGATTGGCTTTACCACCATCCTTGGTGAGTGTTCATGACATGTTTCATGTATCTCAACTCCGCAAGTATGTTCGAGATGAGACGCGCGTTCTTGATCACTCAGAACTGACAGTGAGAGAAGATTTAACTTATGATGAGCAACCAATGGCTATTATGGATCAACGAGAAAAGGTTCTCAAGAATAAAATAACCCCTCTAGTACTCGTTTTGTGGGAAAATCGTTCGCATAGAGAATCTACTTGGGAACGTGAAGACGAGATTCGACAAAAGTTTCCACATCTCTTTCCTTAGATCCGTATCTTCTTATCTTTTCCTATTTCATGAATTTCGAGGATGAAATTCTTTTGTAGTTGTGTATAATGTAATACCATAGTACGGTTATACAACATTAATTGGTATTTTAACACTTACTTTATATTTCTTCTATTTTATTATTTTGGGTTGCGAGTGATTCGAAAAGTAGTAGTTATTTGACCCAACCCGCATGTGTGAAACCCAGTATGGTGCTAGATTATATCTGATATTTATCAGTAAACTGAATCTATGTAAATATAGTGTATACACACACACACACACACACACACACACACACACACACATCATATATCTAGATCATCATATATCTTTTAGTAGCCATAAGTTAAGAATAAGTTATATTTTGCTAACTGCCATCACATGGTTAATCTTCCCATATCTTATTTTTTGCTTTTATCTATTACGTTTAAATCTCAAGATATCTAATACCAAATATTTGTTAAATCTAGATATATATTTAAAATCCTTTTTAACCTTATGTTAGGGGGTATAATTTATTTAAGTTATATTCTTACATTATGGTTTAAAAGTTTACGTATGTGAATTGTTTTCCAAAATATATATTTGATGAGATTTTGGTGGAGATTGGTTGTAATTTGATATTATCTATATACCTTAAAATCTGTAATATAATATATATAACCTAATAAACAATACTATATATATATATATTACATATAATTCGTATAGTTTAAAATAAAATAAGCATCTCTCTCTTTTTTTCTCTCTCTCTCTTCTTTCTCTCTTTCTCTCTCTCTCTCTCTCTCTCTCTTTCTCTTTTCCAACTCCATTCGCCGTCAAACCAAGACTCTTGGGTCACCTCAATCCCGACTTGACCGCCGTTACTGCTGTCTCGCCGCCACGTCACATCCATCGTCGTCGAGATCATCAGATTTGTCTCGAGTAAGTTCCGATCGTATTATGCACCGTTGTGATATCATTTCATTCGTGTGTTCATAACCGAGGCAAGTATTTCTAAATACTTGTTGTATGCTAGTTACGGCCGGATCATATATGACCTAACAATATTATTATATAGTTTCGTAATATTATTATTTTCTATTTGATAGATTGATATTTTTACAGACTAGATTGACATGAGTTTAATATAAAAATGGTTAAATTAATATTTACTATTATGATGGATAGTTTAGTTGATATATGTATGCATATTGACTATATTTTTAGTTAGTGGTTGTTTAATTTGAGTTCGCTATATTACAGTTTTCTTTACAACAATTATTATATTAGAATAATGCATAATTGTTTCACTATCATTTGTCGTTATATAGTCAACAATATACTTTATCAACAAATAATTTTTTTAGTAAAGATGTTATAACGTTATGCAAAACATAGTTTGAAAATATTATAATTTACACATGAAACGTCGTTGTCAAGCGGATACGACAAATCTGGAATTTACTGTACATTTTACCTTATAAAATTCATTATAAATCATAGAAAAATCATTAGCACATGTTCTTTAGTTCGTTACGAAGCTAACTCAGAATACTATAACCCTATGAAATATTTACTTGCGAAATAAATTTTTAAAAAAACATAAACTGTAAATGAAAGTACCTCTGAACTGCTGTTCAGGGAAATTCCAGCAGCAAATTTTCAATTTCGAACGTTCATAACTTTTTGTAGAAACAACCTGAGACACTTTAACTTATAAAAATGAAAACCTTATTGAATTAGATTTGTTTTGGTATATGACACGTCCCTTTTGGAGAATATTTGTTATTTTTATTCTATTTTACAAATCATGATGACGCTGAATTTCTGAACGGAACTTTCTTATGAATGGTTAATCAACACCACTTTTATAGTTATTAATCAGATTGAATATGCTATCCCTGTTAATGCAATTATCTTGGTCTTTTACATAATATGATTATGTTATCCTTGACATGCTTGTAACCTTCCAGACTGTACTATTTTTGTTATCATGTTAATACCTATTGCCTGTAATACTTACCGATACCAACAATATTGACATGTTATCCTGATTGACCTAACTTATTGTCTTGCTAGATAAGACCTGCTCACCATTATTACTGTGTTGGTATTAGGTAGACATTCTATCGATACCTGACTTGAACATGAAACTTGGGGGAAAAGGAGAAATCAATAACGAAACCCGACTTGTAACTCAACAGTTCACTACTTTCCAGAGACTGATCAGTCAATACGGTCTTCGGGCCCTGGAATGATGATGCTGACATCATTCGTCTGTACATGATATTGTTTTTACTGCCTAGCGGCACGTCTCGGATTCAGCCCTGAGAGTCATGACCGTGGTTCCGTGCACGCATGGGATACTATTGAGTTACATCGAGAATTCTATTAATTGGTTTCAAATACCATTAGGATAGATAACCTAGAAACACAGACTTTATGATACACATGAGATGCCTATAGCCTGCTGATATATCACCTGTGAGTGTTTGTTTATAATTATACTTCATTTTTGCACATAACACCTTATAGTACATTGATCAGTTTATTATTATGATATTTATGACGCACTGATGTCTGGGTTTTGTATGGCCCAGATACTTGACTTTGCACGTGAGTATTTCGACAGGATCACCGATCAGTGAGGACCCCATCCCACTGATATAGCTCTTATTGATGGTTAGTTATTCCTTAAATCTTTATTGCATTCGCTACTATTTTCTGTTGTCGTTTGTGGCTATTTAGACATGTTTAGAGATAGACAGTTATATTATTGTTCTTGATTACTGATAGACAGTCGTAATGTATCTATGGGAGGATATTTCCTTACTATAGGTAGCATGGCTGGCTTTGTTACGTCCCGAAATTTTCGTATTTTAGGAAGCGGGGCATGACAGCTAGTTTGCTAAAATCCTTGATGAAACGCTTGTAAAAACCGGCATGGCCTAAGAATGCCCTGATGTCACGGACAGTCCGTAGAGGTGGGAAACTTGAAATGACGTCGACTTTTGCTTTATCGACCTCGATGCCATTTTCAGAGATGATGTGACCTAACGCAATGCTGTGTTTGACCATGAAATGGCACTTCTCCCAATTGAGTGTGAGATGTTTTTCCTTGTATCGTATCATCATCAGTTTAAGATACCTCAAACACTCAGAAAGTTAATCTCCAAAGACAGAGAAATCATCCATGAACACTTCAAGAAATCGTTCTACCATGTCAGAAAATATGCTCATCATGCACCGTTGAAATGTTGTTGGTGCATTGTACAACCCAAAGGGCATGAGGCGGTACGCGAATGTACCAAAAGGACAAGTAAAATTTGTCTTGTCCAGATCCTCTGAATCGATTGGGATTTGATTGTAGCCGGAATATCCATCAAGGAAACAATAGTAAGCATGGCCGGCTAGGCGTTCAAGCATTTAATCAATGAAGGGCGGCAGAAAATGATCTTTGTGAGTTGCTACATTGAGCTTTCTGTAATCAATACAAACCCTCCAACCTGTTTTTGTGCGGATTGGGACTAGCTCATTCGCTTCATTTGTAATCACCGTGATTCCCGATTTCTTTGGTACGACATGAATGGGGCTTATCCATTTGCTATCAGATATGGGATAAATGATCCCATTGTCAATACACTTCAGCATTTCTTTCCATACCGCTTCTTTCATAACCGGGTTAAGCCGGCGTTGAGGATCCTTGAAGGGTTTGGAATCATCGGTCATATGGATTCTGTGCCGACAGCCATCGACCAACCAATTGTTTCCATGTACTTTCTCAGAACATTCATGAGTGCCGACTCTTGCTCAGTTGCAAGGTCGGTTGCGATTATAACTGGAAACGTTTCGTTATCGCCCAAGTATGGATACTTGAGATGGTCGGGAAGAACTTTGAGGTCAAGTTTAGGTGGCTCCTCTACTGATGGTCGCACTTCGGGGTCGGTTCAGTACGAAGTGGTTCGAATTGGGGGGCCCAATGTGTGTAGGAGGACTGCTCAGAACTTAGCTTCTCAAGAAAGAGAAGTTCCTCAGAAAATAGTTCTTCAAAATTTTCCTCAAGACACTCATTATTGAAGTCAATTGTCTCATCCTCAGACATATCATGTACAACGTTGACTTCATATGTGTCATCGTGTCTATCACTCGCTTGGTTTCCTAAACTGAAGATGTTGAGGTCAATCGTCATATTTCCAAAAGAGAGTTTCATGGATCCATTATGACAATTGATCAACGCATTCGACGTGGCTAGGAAAGGCCGCCTTAGTATGACTGGAATCTTACCGCTGGGATTGGCGACTGTTCGGTCTCCAATACGATGAAATCCAACCTTAATCAGAACATCATCGATCTCTCCCCTCAGTATCTTTGTGGATCGGTCTGCCGATTGCAGAGTCACTTTAGTCGGCTTCAATTCTCCTAAACCCAGTTGTTCATAAACTGAGTAAGGGAGCAGGTTCACGCTCGCCCCTAAGTCTAACAAGGCTCGATTGATTTTCTTGTCCCCGATAGTACAAGAAATAGTAGGACAGCCAGGGTCCTTATATTTTACCGGAATGGATTTGGACAAGACATAGCTTAGAGTGGCGGCCAAGAAGACTGTTTTGGGTACATTCGTGCGTCGTTTCTACGTGCATAAATCCTTAAGGAATTTTGCATACGCCGGGACTTGTTGGACCACGTCCAACATCAGGATGTTGACTTCACAATGTTTGAAGACTTCTAACACCTTTTCCATACTTGCAGAGGGCTTCTTAGATCTTAACCTATTGGGAGAGGGAGCCTTAGTCTCAAACATTTGGTTTGAAGAGGGTGCAGATAGAGTAGGTGTAGAAGGCGTGAGCGTTCTTGCTAGAACCGCTGGACGAATTTGCGGCGGTAAATCTTGTTGTTTGGAAGGATTTACAGCTGACGACGAAGAAGAAGAACGTGAAGAAGAAGAAGAAGAAGTAGACGGGCCGGAAGATGAAACAGATGATGAGACATGTGCCGGTAAATCAACAACCGCACGTTTGGATGAATCGTTAGGTTTGATAACCTTGTTGTCAATCGTGCGTCCTGACCTTAGGACAGTGACGGCATTCGCATTCTCTATGTTATTCTATTGAACAACATAAGTGTTGTGGTTCCTCTGTTCTTTCGGGTTCATCATCGGTTGGGAAGGAATCCCTTCTCTCGTTCATTCACTGCAGTAGTGAGTTGACTGATTTGAATTTCTAACCTGGCTATGGATTGTGTGTTAGCGCTATGCAACTAACCAGACGTTTGGATGAAAGTAGCCAGACTAGATGTAACCTGCGCAGAGGTTTTAATCAAAACTTCCAACCCATTTTCAATGGTCGACACCCTTTTGTCGTCTTAGACAAACCCAGGAGGTGCAAAGGTTGGGTTGGGCTGATTCGGCTGTTGGGGCTGGTTGTTGGAATATCCCAATTTCTGATTTTGAAAATTCGAATTTTGAAATTGTTGGAATGGCAAATTTGAATTGTTGTTTTGAAAAAGTGCCTGATTCCAAGCAAAATCGGGATGGTACTTCCAATCAGGATTATACGTTTGTGAGAAAAGATCGTTCCTGAGACGCTGATTCTGATACAGTGCATTAACATTTTTGTGTCCCTGGGAACCGATGAGAAACAGACATTTATCCGCTATGTGGCTAGGATGCTGACAATTAGCACACACCAGTTGAGAAACTTGGTTGACTGGCGACGGTGAATTTTTGCCCTCTAAAGTTTCCATTAGGCGTACAAGAGCGGCGATTTTTGCATCGGCTGCTATAAAGGTGTCAATTATGTGTGCACCGCCCCTAGTCGATGATGATGGTTTCTCGCTCACACTCTCCCACTGAATAGTTTTGTCCACCAGTTTTTCTAAAAAGTTCCATGCGTCCTTAGAACCATAACTCAAGAATTTGCATTGATACATGGATTATAACATCATACGTGAACTGGAATCTAAACCCTTACAGACAATCTGACAAAGCCGCCATTTTTCTAAACCATGGTGGGGAAATTTGATTAGGATATCCTTGAATCTTTCCAAGCATTTCCAAAAGATTTCACCCTCTTTTTGTTTGAAATTATGAATTTCGTTTCGAATTTGCACCGTTTTGTGAATAGGGTAAAATTTCTTAAGAAATACTTTCACAAAGTCGTCCCACGTCGTAATCGATCAAGCTGGTAAACTGTTTAACTAACTCTTCGCGTTGTCCTTAAGCACAAAAGGAATGAACTTGAGCTTAACAACATCCTCACCCACTCCTTGGATTTTCATCATCGCGCATACTCCCTCGAATTCACTAATTAGAAGGTAAGCATCCTCAGACTCGAGTCCGTGGAATTTTGGGAGTTGCGGTATGAATTGCGGTTTGATTTCATAGTTATTTGCTGCGATAGTGGGCAATACTATGCATGAAGGTAGGGATGAACGGTGAGGGTAGCATCTGTCCTGCAACATTGCTTTCTACTGCTCCATGATCGTTTGTTCCGTCATCGTCGGTGATTTAGGAGAAGAAGAAGGTGAAGGAGAAGGAAGAATAGAATCGGACGGCTTCGATAAAGCAAAAGATGAGAACGTCTTGGACGGTTCTGAGGAATCTGATGGTAAAGAAGAGTCGGAAGATACAATATGGAACCGGACTAATCGAAATTTTGAATCTCTAGTCCACGCTGACATGCACTATCCGAACGTGGTTAGGAAAAGACTAAGAGAATGGAAGAAAGTGTTGTTTACAAATCCTAATTTTTGTATTGTTTTGTTTTGTTTTGTTTGTTTTCTTTATTTTTTTAGATACTCACAAACAAAGAAATATCACACAAAAAGTAAAGCAAAAACACAATCACGACACACTTCACACACCTAAATAATCTAGGGTTCAGCTAGGTTGACCTGCTCAAAAAAACTTGATTTTTGAAGTAAAATTGTATCGCGCGAAACGGGCCTAAGATAGACTGATCAAGAAGCCCGGTAAGTGCAAAGAAGAAGGGAGGTTGTCTAACACTTTCGCGAAGTTCCTTAATTAGAATAACCTTCTCTCTTTCGGCGGTTGCGTCTTTCACACTTTTCTAGACACTTTTTGAACAATGTAACAATAGGCGGCTGATTAGTCTAAAATATTGCACATTTGAATAATTATTTTCCCTACTATTGTTAAGTTCAAAAAAGTGTTTATTGTAATTATAGAACATATGAGGGTTTATGTGTAAAAAGTTTATTATCATATGTTTTTACATTATATTTAACATAATGAGGGAAAATACATGCATATAATATTTATATAAAATATTAGAAATTAAAATATGCATATCATATCAAATATTTCTAATCAATATTCTTAACGTATAATATCATATAAAATGCTTAGGATAATATCTCAAAAATACCAAATATTACTAACACCATGACTTGAGATATTGTGCAGATATTAGATCAGGACTGGAATCCAAGAGATCCAAGATGTTGGAATCAAATCTGCCGAAATATAGAAGCAAATCGTAAGATTTAGCAACGGCAGAGACTCATTGCATTATTTTCAGAATGCAGACATCGAAGAGATCTCCAAATGTCAATAGAAGAGAGTAGAAAAAATCCCAGATGATGATCCCACCAAAGAGCCGCGGTTAGGCAGCCAAAAGCATGTAATTGCGGCGGATCCGCGGCATATCCAGGGCCTTAGGATGTGATATTTTGTAGTTTTGATCGTATCAGAATATAATCACAGATGGTATCCAGGGTTTCTAGTTTCTGTGACTATATTTAGGACCGAGAGCATCACATATAAGATCATCAAACCGAAGAGATCAAGAGATCCAAAGCGATCCACACATCCAGGTGATCATCAGCTAGTCATCTACCTCCAACAAGAGAGAGAGACAGAGAGAGAGCAAAAACTAGGGTTCTTTGTAATCTATTTTGTACGGAGAGTTGTATGCAATAGTTGATTAATAAAGGTAGTCTTTTTATTGGTCTTTTCGCATTAACTTTCTGCATTTAATTTCTGCATATTAATCATGTTTTCTTCTTCGTCCTTTCTTCTATCTCAAACCATGAGCGAGTAATTCCCAGCTTGCTAGGGTTCGTAGGCTAGGGTAGATCAATAGATGATAAAATCATTTAACTCCTTTTATACATTTTAAAGTGTATAAAATTTAGCAAAATAAATGTTAACATCCTAATCGGGCGCGCCACTAATCTATTGCTAGTCATGACCACGATTCGAGATCTGTTTAACACTTGTTTTGGTAAAGGCTAGATATGAATAGAGATCAATGCAAGGACAAGAATTAAGAGTGGGGAAATCCTAGTTTTTTCCAAAAGAACCCTAATCCACATTCATCACTATCGATCTAGTTTTACTATTAAAAGATAAAAGAAGTCATTTTTAATTAGTCATCCATTACTACTAAGTCATATGAACCCTACAAGTCTCTTCTTTATAAAATCTACATCCGTATTAAAATAGATCTATAACCAATCAACCCATCTTTCAATCAACTCGTCTAAAGTAAGAAAAAGATTCACGTTTTCCTACGGATGACCCGTACTCATCATGGCTAGCTACTAGCGACACCGTCCTGATTGTGGTTACTTTATTTTACGAACACTCTCCAAAACAGATCAATCAGTGGCATTCGAAATGCAATCAATTTTTCCCTATTGAGCGTGAAGTTCTTAGAGGCTGAAAATCTAGTTTCTTTTAAATTACTTGGGATGTGAAAAATGCTCGTTCTTTGTGCTTTGTGGGCTATGGAGAAGGGTGATGAAATCCCTTACCGTATCTTATTGGGGTTCATTGCCCTTAAGTCCGTATTAAATTCATGCAATGCGTAAACAATAAAAAGTTGTTCAAATCATCAATCAATCATTTTTTTAAATTTTAAGCGACGCGCTGCAAGAAATATGGTTAGTTCTCTTTGGCACTTATACGGCAGAGTTTGCAAAGAAATCCTGCAGAAGATCGAGATATTGGAGCGTCGGATTTGAGAGACGGTGTTTTAGAAAAATACGTACCTCAAGTTTTGGGTTAAAAAACCCCCGTTGAGTCGATCCGCGATTGCTTGAGTGTTCGCTTGTGTGGGCCAAACTACCCAGATCTTTGGCACTATAACTCCCTGACGCCTTGTTCTTGAATTTGCTTTTTACTCCGCACGATCGCAGTTTGTAATTCCGTCGAAATCTGAAAATGTCGGAAAATACGATATTTAGTGCAAAATACGATATTTATGGCCAAAATGTTGTAAACACATAATTATGAGATTTTGCTTATCAAAATGGATCGACAATAGAATAAGAGAGAACACACAAAAAGTTTGGTGCAAAATGGTACTGTTGGGCTGCAAATTGCGGCCATTGGGGTTTTATTTGCAGCCAAAATGTGGGGTTTTGGCTCCAGTTTTTTGGTGTGATCTCCTAGTTCTATTAGTGTCCCTTTTTATATCCAAAATATTTCAATAACATTCATTGCAACAGCAGATAAAAAATAGAGAGCAAAAGTTAGTAAGAGTCTTAATTTTTTGTGTTGTTTTTTATTTTTTTTTAAAAATTTTGTTTGTTTTTCTGAAAGTATATGCAGAGATAATTCAAAATAAACTTCGTGATATTTCCATTCCCCGGCAACGGCGCCAAAAACTTGTTGGAGATTCACGATGTCGTTCTTTAAGAAGGTTATTGTTCAATATCGGATATGTCGGTTTTGATTAAAAAGATAGCACGATGTGATTCTCAAGTTTTAAAATACCGCAAGTACACGGTGCGTTGACGCAATCCGGCAAGTATGGGTTGATCCACAAGGAATGGATATCACGACGTTCTTTTGATTTAGGAACAAATGTTTTGAACTTTGTTTTGTCACGTTTTAATAAAAAGAATGCGGTGTAAAAGAGAAAAACGATATATACGGAATACTTAGGCTAAGTTTTGGTAAATTGACTTGTGGAGTTACCCCCAACTATTAATCTTGATTCAAACATACATTTCTAGTTTCTATTTGAATTTGAAAAGCATGTTGTATCTAAACCGATTACAAACAATCGTTTAGGATACGATATCAAATCGGAACAAAAGAAATTACAATTTGCAAGGGATTTAGATGAAATGAAGATGAAATAAACTAAGTGAAGTTAGCAAGTATATGACATATGCTTTTGTGGCTACATGTCCTATCTAGTTAGTTCACTACACTCAGTTAAATTTAACCCTCCTTTCTACTTCAATCTTAATGTAACAAAAATGATATATAAAGAAAGAACAGGATATGTGTTAAAGGTTGATTTGCAACCATTCAAAACAATATATCCTATCAAGCAATAACACAATATATTGTAAACATTTAGAGAAGAAGTTCAATAAGTGCTGAGAATCAAGAATGTGGGGTTGGAAGGAAAGCGATTTATCAACCTACCTCACCATTGCCTAAGTAAATACTACTCACATATCATAGTAAAGAGAGCACAAATAAACAAATAACACATAAATCAATTGCAAGAAAAGTAAAGAAGAGAATACAAAGAACCAGAAATGAGCAAATATGAAGATTTTATTGAGGTTGAATCCAAATACAAGCTAATGGGTTCAATTACCAAAATCTGACCTTGCAAGATCAAAATAGAAGTTGCAAGATAAGAGAAAGGTAAAGAACTCAATTAATCACTAGAACTACAAAGTATCATCAAGAGTTTTACAAGTATGGAAATATACATCCTTTTCTCCAAAAATGATCTGTTATTTATAGAACTTGTACAAACAAAAGTTGCATATAAAAATGAGTTGATGTAACCAAGATTAATGCTCAAAAAAAATTGGAACCATTTGAAGATGTGGAGACCGCAATTTGCGGCCATTTGCAATAAACCGGTGACCAAAGGTAGGAGGTGGGGCCCGTCTTGGTTCTGTGATTTTCTATCATCAATAACATCTCGCTGTATTTGCAATTTTGTCTAATTATTAAGAAGATACAATCTGCAGTTTTGGAGGGAAAATGTATAGCTTGAAATCTATCACATCAACACTTTTAAAATTACCCATCATTCCAAACCCACTTGTATGCCCACTTGCTAAAGTGTGTTCACACCGCATCATTTCTGGCCACCAAGGTGCATGCATCTAAAAAATATTTGTATTCACACTTGTAAACATATTGGACCATTTGTATGAAAATGTTTGTGCACTTTTGATTTGTTGCAAAAAATCTTCTTGAATCTGATCGGTTTTCCGTTCCGGTTGTAGTGTCGGCTCATAAATGTCGTATCCATGCATTTTGAGTGTATTTCCAGTGTTTTATCATGAATACCTGTACCCTGTACTTATTGAGCAGACATGGGTTAATAGTACCGATCTATCATAAAAATGATAACGAATGAGCGGTATTGAAATGCAGTTTTACATGATGAACAAATATGTATGTATAGAACAGTTTTGCTCGATATGATAGTATGCTATTTGGTTTTTCTTTATCTTAACATGTGTATATGTTTTACTCGTTATTACGTATCATTAATACATGTTAATAAAGCCTGTAGGATTATTGCTTGACTACTAGCGTTATGATGGTGATCATACATGTAGGGGCTAGATAGTCCATAAGCACATCCTTAAATGTCCCTAGTCGTAGAAATATCGAGACTGGGCATCAATATTCCAGAGTAGACTGGAGTATACGTTTCTATACCCCGACGAAGGGCGATGATTGGTCCCACGACCATTGGTGTATGGCACCTAAGATCGTATACAGGTGCTCACTGGGGGTAAGTACACTTGACGGACCCGCCGAGAACTTTTAGATGGTATTATACCTATCATCAGATGGCAGTTCTTAGGTAACATAAGTACAGGTTGGTGTTTAGACCTGAGATCGTCATTTGTCCCATGTGAGTTCCCACTGTACTTAGATTACTACCCTACCACTGCTCTACTGAGTCGTGCAAATAGGTTTTAGTTGGGTACAGTCCTGAGCCATATGGAGGCAGTGAGCGATTGTTAGGGATTCGTCTCTCCCAATATAGGGAGTCGATGTCGCATTGTGTTCGGTTGGCCAGCACCATAAGACCTTGGCCAAGGCAGATGAGATTTACTGATAGTTAGATCAGTAGTTTCTTGGATTGGTCCTGAGCCACATCAGCACGAATTATCGGATTATTAGGGTTTGACGTTTACCACCCCTTAAACCCGGTATGCAATACTCTTAGACAAAGAGACCGGAATGTACGGATATTGTCACGGATAGGTTCAGTAGGGGTTTGGATGAGTTTGCTCGTCGGCCTTCCTTTCGACAGATACCTAGGTAGCCGTTACGTACAGGTAGTGCCGCTGACGTGCTTGTGGTTATGGATTTATCCACTGACTCACTGCCAGCGTACCGTCGAGTCTTTAGAGTCCCACACAGAGGGTTTCCCTGGTTCATGCGAAATGATGTAGTGGCCGTATTTTGATACGTGCAGGGTTCCGATTAAATAGGACAAGAGCTACACGGACTTTAATCAGACGAATGGTGATATTAGCCTTCTTAGGATTAAGCTGGATTATTAAATCAAGTATTGATTAAATAATTTACATATATATTTTTTGATATGTATATTCTAGTATTATATTCATTGTATTTTTCCTATCTCTTGGGTATTCGTATTTTTATACGGATACGGGTATGTATATATGGTAGAATGTATTTTGTAATTATACAAAAATACATTCTAGAAGGAGAACACCTCATTTTAGGATTTTTCATTTATTGGAAAATGGAAATGAGGTGGAGGGGTGAGGTGGCATGGAGGAATGGTGAGGGGAATGGCTTTGTTTTTGTTTATTACATTTGCTTCTACTATTCAATTATGGTGGCTATTTTTCTATTTGGAAAATAGCTTAACAAAACCATGCTAGCCATTCTTTTCTCTCACTAGATTATTCTTTCTCACCATTTCCTTTCTCTTTCCTCACTTGAGCTCCTCCTCCTCCTTCTTCTTCTCTTGTCCACTCATGAGTTGAGAATCAAAGTGAAGAAGAGATAGAAAATACTTGATCACATCACTACATCTCTAAGCATCTTAGATTAGCAACCTAAAGTCTTTAGTTGCTTCACTTTCCTTTTATGTGAAGTTATAGCCTTGAACCATATTCCTTGCGTGGATCATCTAGGATCAAGGAAGACCGGCCTACAAGCTCGATCCCGGAGTTCCGAGGAGCTAAAGAACATGATTTGAAGATGAAGGACACGACTACAAAGGTTGTTATTCCAACTGAGTAGTATGAAATCTTCATGTTAGCTAGTTTTAGTGTTTGGATAGATTCTAGGGTTTAAGTTTCTAGCGTCATTTTATAAAATTTAAAGTTTTTCATTCCGCAAAGACCGTGGTTAGCAGCAAGGGCGCAAGGAACTTTATCATGGTTTCAGAGCCACCCAAAAATGTAAAGACCCTAGCTTATGTTGAACTCTATCTCAGCTCTAACAAATAACATGTACTCATGTCACCTGAGAACGGCCATCTGACGATAGGTATAATATCATCTAGAATTTCTCGGCGCGTCCTTCTAGTGTACTCACCCCATGTGAGCACCTGTATACGATCTTTGGTGCCATACACCAATGGCTGTGGGACCAATCTGTTAGATATGTATGCCCTATAGGCCATTATTGTGTGTGTGTAGTGGATGCATGGACATATGTATGTACATGACAATCTTGTTCGATATGATAGTATGCTATTTGGTTTGTCTTTATCTTAACATGTGTATATATTTTACTTGTTATTACGTATTGCAAATACATGTTGATAAAGCCCGTAGGATTAATGCTTGACTGCCAATGTTATGATGGCGATCATACATGTGGAGGCTGGGTGGTCCATAAGCACATCCTTAAATGTCCCTAGTCGTGAGAGTATCGAGACTGGGCATCGGTATTTCGAAGTAGACTGGTGTTTACGTATCTAGACCCTGACGAGAGGCGATGATTGGTCCCACAACCATTGGTGTGTGGCACCTAAGATCATATATGGGTGCTCACAGAGGGTGAGTACACTGGACGGACTCGCCGAGAACTTCTAGATGGTATTATACCTATCGTCAGATAGCAGTTCTCAGGTGGCATGAGTACAGATAGTCTATCGACCTGAGATCATCATTTTTCTCGTGTGAGTTCCCACTGTGGTTTGATTACTACTCTGCCACGGCTCTACTGAGTCGTGCAAACAGGTATTACAGTCTCAAGCCACATGGAGGAAGTGAGAGATTGTTAGTGATTCGTCTCTCCCGGTATAGGGAGTCGATTTTGCACTGTGTTTGGTTGGACAGCACCATAAGACCTTAGCCAAGGCAGATGAGATTTACTGATAGTTAGATCAGTAGTTTCTCGGATTGGTCCTGAGCCACATCGACATGAATTATTGGGTTATTAGGGAAATCGACATGAATTATCGGGTTATTAGTGTAGGGTTACGGCAACACCCCGACCATCAATCCGTGGCCAAACGCGGAACAAAAACTTTTAAAATCCGGCGCTAACGGAACCCTAAACGACGGATCGTGCCATTAACCCTATACTAGTTCTACGAAAAGAGTTTAGAGAGGTTATACCGATCGATCCGTGTCCTTCGGTCTTCAACCTCTGTCCTAAGCTCGTCGCGGCTTCCTCGATCAAGTTCGTTCTCCGGTCTCCCTCGTCGAAGATGATCTACGTCGAGAATTAGTAATACAGGCTCCCGCTTCAAAACCGAAGCAACTCGGGTATCCAGTTTGCTAGCCTAGATACCCAAGATGAAGTAGAGAGTGTGTGTGAACATTTTGTCTCAATACACCCAAGGATTCTCAACTCATGAGATGGAATGGGTGGAGATTGAAGAAGAAGCCATTAGAGGAAATGTGTGAGCTCAAGACTTGGCACAAAGAAAAGCAACTAAAGAAAGAAGTGTCTGCTCTTTTTCATTGTGAGTGTTGTGAGAAATTATTGTGAACAACTAAAGAAAAGCCTTGCCAAGTGAAAGATCTGCCTCAACTCACCATAATATCTCACAAGACCCAAGACCATGAGTCACCAAGACTACATGCAACAATCAATGCCAAATGCCAAGACTTGCACTCACAATTTCAATCACAACAATATTTAAACATTAAGCTAAATGTTTAAATCCAAAGAAAAGAAATGGCAACCCTAAAGTAAACTCGTAACGAATTACAAGAATACCCCTCATCCGTATATACATACCTGCATCCGTATTCCGACTGAATACGAATACAACGAGATGAAAATAATCCAACAATATAATACTAGGATCCGGCTTAAACCAAAACCCACTAGTATTATCCGTCCGATCATGATCCGTGCATAAGTGCACGAATATGATCGAACCCTGCCATAAAACCATACGGCCTCTACAACGTTTTTCCCGAACTAGGGAAATCCTCTGTGTGGGACTCTAAAGACTCGTCAATACACTGGCAGTGGGTTTAACCACAAGCACGTCAGTGGCACTAGCTGTACGTAACGGCTACCCAGGTATTGAGCGAAAGGGAGGCCGACGAGCAAACTCATCCTGAAACCCTACTGAGCCTAACAGTGACAATATCCGTACAGTCCAGTCCATTCGTCTATGAGTATCGTATATCGAGTCTAGGGGATGGATAAAGTCAGACCCCTAATAACTTGACATTTAGTGTCGGTATGAAGCCTATCACCAAGTGAGAAACTACTGATCCGAATCAGTAATTCTCGTCTACCCCGGCCGAGAATTTCTGGTGATGGCCACCCATGCACACCGCGACATCAATCCCCAATATACCGGGAGAGAAAAATCCCCTGACGATCCGCTCACTGCCTCCATGTAGCTCAGGACTGTACCCAACTAAAACATGTTTGCACGACTCCTTTGAGCCGTGGTAGGGTAATAATCAAAGCACGGTGGGAACTCACACGAGACAAATGACGATCTCAGGTCGATAGACTAACCTGTACACATGTCACCAGGGAACTGTTATCTGACAATAGGTATAATACCAACTAGCATGTTCCCGGCGAGTCCGTCCGGTGTACTCATAACCTAATGAGCACATGTATACATCTTAGGTGAACCAACTGACACTAATGGCTTGTGAGACTGACCACAGCCCCTCCTCGGGGTCTCGATCCATATACACTAGTCTACTCTTGGAGTATCGATGCCCAGTCTCGAATCTCCCACGACTAGGGACACTTTAAGGATATGCTTATAGACCGCCCAACTCTCACGTATATGATCGCCATCATACTGCTGGTAGTCAAGCAAGAATCCTATGGGCTCTGTCAACATGTAATAGTGATCTGTAATGTCACCTGAAGCATGTACACGATGATAAAGACAAACCGGATAGCATACTATCATCTCGAGTAAGACTGTCTTACCGGTATAGGTCATCCCTCAATCATTGCAATCACGTGCATACGATCCAATAATTGACTTGAGGGCACTATAGCCAACAATCTCCCACTTGCACTTAAGGCTAATTATTGCGGTGTCGCATACTCACAGCCCGTGTGATACCGAACACCCAACTTCTCTACTAATCAGTTTCACAAAGCTCGTTTGTAAAACTATTGCGTTCGAGAAATAGCCTCAGTGAGTGGATCCGCTCCAATGTTTCTTTCTATGTCTCTCTTTATCTCAAGTTCGCGGAGAAAGTCATCTCCTGAAATGAGCAACACCTGTCTTAGAATATGCTTGGATATCTGATGGGACCTAGTTCATAAATGAACTCCAAATCCACTAAACTTCTTAGACTGTATTATCAACTGAATTTAATCAGTATCCTGCGCCACGCCTCCCTCGGTATCTGCTTGGACCACCTGTCTAAACAACTGCCCCTTGTTAAGAGGGAAAACTATAACTCTAACAGTCACTCTGTCATCCAGGTCACCTTGGAAGCCTGGAATGATAACCATCTTCCGAAGGAGGCTGTCATTACCAAATCCCTAGAACATCTACTTATGTTCATAAACTGCATCCGAACGTTTCTCCAGGATTGGATTAATATATCAACTTATTGCATTTAGTTCAAAAACAACATCTGGTGTGGTACTTGACATCTCATGATTGACTCAATTGCCTAAGCAAGTGATATGCCAATCATGCACATCCCTCTCCCCTTTAGTCTGTAAGACACCTTTAGAGAGGGTGACTCCATCACCTGCAAGTACACCACCATGCCAGGAGTCGTCCATTCTAAAACACCTTTAGAATAGAGTCAAAGTACCCAGATTGGGAAACTACCCAAATCTAGATCTAAAACTATATATCTAGTTACCAGAATGCCTGATATAATATCCATATCCTATGTGGAGAAATCACTGTGTAACAACCACAGTATAACCGATTGTAGTATAGGAATTTCTCTTCCTACAAAGTGTATGTCATCCAAATACCAGGACATCACACCCTACTACCTTCTTAACAGATCCATCTCCTATTCTGATGATGTCAAAGCCTATGACTGTCACATCAAAAATAGATGATCTATCTCCGCTATATCCGCTTTGTTGGAGATAGTGCCCTCAGAGTCAATTATTAGGTCACAGGTACGTGATTGTAATGATTGAGGGAGGACCTATCCCGGTAGGACAGTCTTACTCGAGATGATAGTATGCTATCTGGTTTACCTTTATCATCGTGTACTGTTTTAGGTGACCTGACACGTCGCTATTACACGTTGATAGAGCCCCTAGGATTCTTGCTTGACCACCAGCAGTATGAGGGCGATCATATAAGTGGGAGCTGGGGGTCTACAAGCATATCCTTAAAAGGTCCCTAGTCGTGGGAGTTTCGAGACCGGGCATCGATACTCCATTAGTAGACTAGTGTATACAGTCGAGACCCCGACGAGGGGCGGTGGCCGGTCTCACAAGCCACTGGTGTCAGTTGGATCACCTAAGATGTATACAGGTGCTCATTGGGTTATGAGTACACCGGACAGGACTCGCCGGGAACATGCTAGTTGGTCATATACCAGACGTCAGATGGCAGTTCCCAGGTGACATGTGTGCAGGTTAGTTCATCAACCTGGGGATCGTCATTTGTCTCGTGTGAGTTCCCACTGTACTTTGATTACTACCCTACCACGGCTCAAAGGAGTCGTGCAAACAGGTTTTAGTTGGGTACAGTCCCGAGCCACATGGAGGCAGTGAGCGTATCTTCAGGGGTTCGTCTCTCCAGGTATTGGGGGTGAGGTCGTGCTGTGTCTAGGAGAGCTATTACACAAAGCCCTCGACCGAGGCAAGGAGATTTACTGGTAGGTATTCCAGTAGTATCTCAGGGTGTTCTGGGCTACACTCCGACACGACTTGTACCGCTTTTGGGGGTCTGACTTTTACCAACCCCCTAGGCCCGCCATGCGATGCTCATAGACGAACGGACCGGACTGCACGGATATTGTCACTGACAGGCTCAGTTGGGTGTCGGGGTGAGCTTCCTCATCGACGTCCCTTTTGGTCAATAGCTGGTGGCCCGTCACGTATTGGCTTATACCTCTGACGTGCTAGTGGTTAAATCCACAGCCATAGTATTGACGAGTCTTTAGAGTCCACCACACTTTCAGTTACTCAGCTTTCGGGCGAAAGGTCGTAGAGGCCGTATGGAGATATGGCAAGGTCCGATCAGATACGTGCGGTATTGCACGGATCAGGATCGGACAGTCTGTACTATAGGCCGTATGGTTATATGGCAGGGTTCGATCAGATACGTGCGGTATTGCACGGATCAGGATCGAACAGATATTACTAGCCGGCTTTGGTATAAGCCGGATTCTAGTATAGCACAGTGGAGATTTTGTCTCATTGCATTTGTATTTCGGTCGAAATACAGATGCGGGTGTGTATGCACAGTATCGGGGTTTTCCCGTAATTTATTACGGGACCAGTTTTCTGGAGTTGCCAGTTTGCTTTCCGTTTCGGCCAATTTCCATTGTTCCGTTCATTGGCCGAAGTTTGGTGGAGGAGGGTTTATTTGCATTGTTGCAAATAAGCTATTGTGGAAGGGGGTCTTTGTATATTTGTATCATGATGGTTTTCATGATGGGTGCCATCCTTTGACCTTGCTTGACTTGTATCTTCATGATGGCATGACTTTTTGAGTCATCATGTTTGATGGATGGTTTTTGGTGTGTTGGTTTTTCTAGTCATCATTTCTACACATCATGACTTGACCTCTCCCTTGTATGATGGTTCCTTCCCCCCCTTGCTTTTTCTCTCTCCAATCACACATGAACAAGGGGGGGGCCGGCCACTATTGGTGGTATAAGGAAAATGCTTCATTTGTAGTGTAGAGAAAATATATGATACTCTAATTTTCTTTTGGATGCTAGTTTTTTCCCTTCACCTCTCTCCAAGTTCTTCTTCCTCCACAAATGGCAACTCCACTACCCCAAAAAGAGACACAAGCTCACTACATATTCTACAACGAACCTTGGGCACGTCGAGTAGCCGGCTTCGTGCCCGAGTTGCCTCGGCATTGAGGTGGGAGCCCGTAAACGATGTAGGCAACGTGGTGCACTTCCGGCGACGAGGAGGAGACGGACGGAGATCCCGCGAGGAGATCGGATTGGAGATGAAGACCGGAGGACTTGGATCGTCGGTATATCTCTATTCCCTATCTTGTTAGTAGCTTAGACTAGTTAGTGGTTCGATCCCGGTTATAGTGCGCGGTGGTGCCGGTTTGCTAAGTCCGCAAATTTTAAGTTATTCACCGCTTCCGCATTCCGGCGTCGGATTGACGGCCGGGGCGCCGCCGTGCACTTACAGTGGTATCAGAGCCTCGCCATTAACTTAGTCTAGCTTGTTTTAATGTGTTTGCATTTCCGATCGATCAAAAAGTTCCAAAACCGTGTTTTTCCTATCGACAGTTTTCTGTTGAAAATTTTTGGTCTCGAAAAATTTTTCAGGTTGTAAAATATTGATGTACTGGAAAATATAAGAGCTCTGTAAAAATTCGATGAAGTGATTCCACTGTGGGAGCGCGGAACCGCCGCACAAACCCCCTTTTCGCCGCTGTTCCGCCGCGCACTGTGGAGATCACTGCACCAAATTTCTACAGTGTCTTTTTGGGCTTAAAATAGGGGTTTTGGAACATTAATATTGGGCCCAGAATTTCTTGATCTGCTACAGTATTGTTTGGGGGCCCACTTGTTAAAATTTGATTGATCGGATATTTTAAACACATTATTTCACAGTATTTACATTATATCTGCGACCGTGAATGTCACTTGATCGGTAAATCCGGTCTAACTGCTATAGCCCGGTTAGACGGATTTGCGAACGTGACTTTCACGTTGATGTTCTGTTTTTGCTGTGATGTTGCGGATCGGTCGTGGGGGATAGCCTGGATGCAATGCTAGTACAGTTGTGGTTGTATTATGTACATTTGATATTGCGGGGCGAGCGTCCGACATGTGGACTGCCGTCACTGCCTGATTGTATTATTGTTTAGGGGCACGGCCAGGTTGCGGTCGATGTACCCGTTGTATGTATATTTTACTTTCTGTACTAGGATTGCCCCGCGGAGGGGTGCACGGATAGCCGGGTTCTAGAGGGCAACAAGCCCGCATCTCATGGCATTGAGACGGAGGGGGCTTCACTCTAGGATTGGCGGGCTATTCGCCGCACTCGTAGGGGGTACAGTTTGACCCAGGAGGGGTGCCCAAGTTACCGGATTCCGTGAAGTGCTGGGTGGTCCATTCACGTTGCTGAAGGGGGCTGCCTCGCTTCAGGTTTTGGCGGGTAACTTGCCGCGCCCGTAGGGGTCTAGGATTTCATTGCACAGGCTATCCACACGACCAGGGGAACGTCGGGTTTCAGTAGTGGCTCTGTGAAACCCGGGGATCCCAGATATCTGTATTGTTTCTGTGATGCTGTACATTTCTGTGATGTTGCATTTTATTCACGCCTTGAGCGAAATACTATATATTGGTATATATATTAGTAGATGTCGTATATATTTTGCATCCGCGCTAGTCCAGTCCCCGCTCTGTCGTTAGTTAGCTAACCTAACGGGTAATGACGGGACCCAGTGGCGAATGCGGATGGCATATACGTACATCAGTATATTTTCGTTCTTTTTGGTGTGATCAATTGATGGGACTGCATTGATTCGGATCAATGCAAGTTAAAACAAACCTAATCTGATGTTGTTGGAACACTTTTCAAAAAGCTGTTATTGCAAGGACGTTCACTTTTGTTTTGCATCGTGGTATTCAGTTGGAATATCCTGCTCCTCAGTCGACGAGGCAAGGGCCGAGATCCCTTCACCGGGAGTGACCCCTTGGACAAAAGTTTGCGTCAGGGCATTAACTTCACTATAGCCGATTACTTTTGCTTTGCATCGTGGTATTCATTTGGAATATCCTGCATCCCATTCTACGGGGAAAGAGCCGAGATCCCTTCACCGGGAGTGACCTCTTTAGCGAAGGTTTTCGTCACTATATTTTTAAAAGCTATCCGTTCCTTCGACGATATCAAGTTCATTACGTTAAAGGTTTTCGCCAGAAACCATTCGTAGCCCTCCGTCGTTTCATATGGGTAGTCAATAGTATTCAAGCTGTGTATGTTGGCCAAAGTCAAGGCACAGTGTTTGGTAGCTGTTGGTTATTCATATGCAGCATAGATAGATGCGTTGGTTTGGGACAGTCGTGCTGCCATTTTGGCCAAAGTCAAGGGTATGTATGGGTGGATTCAAATTAACCTGGAGAATGACGGGCAGAACTTGACATGTGACTTATGATATGTTGGCCAAAGTCAAGGTCATAAGAGCATGGGGCAGAAATCACATCGGGAGTTTCAAAAGAACTGAAACTTGCCAGATATGCGCATACCTTCTGGAGTGTGATACCGTGAGCGGATTCCGTCACGTTATCATGCGATGATAGTTAGATCCCGATTCCCACTGATGAGTTAGTTTACTCCTCGGGTGACCCCGACTAATTCTTCTTTCAGGTTTGGAGGAGAATTTGAGGTACAGTGGGAGGATTCCAGATTAGATAAATTGGTGACCATTCTGATCTAGGTTAGAGTGCACGCTGAGTGTTTCTTTTCTCTCTCTCTTTGGCAGCGACCATTGACCCGACCCTAAGACTATGACTCAGTGACCAAGTTGACCGAACCTTCTTAAACACCGACTTTTGGATTGTCAGAGTTGCAAACCTCATTGCCACTCCTACTTTTACCCTTTTCTCCAGGACACCCCGTATTACTACGAACGTCCACTTCCATTGGACAAAACCATCGTATGGTAAGATACGAACTCGAAAGAATTTATTCGAGGATGGTTTCCGGTTCTGGAGAAAACGGATAGGATTATTCAGTTGTCTTTTCCTTTTACCCTCTCTCAGGTTACGAGTACTCCTTGGTTTAGGGGTAGTACACCTATTACGCAAATTGGATTGTCTTCTTCCAAACCTTAGGCTGGTGCCGACCGGTAGGGAATGAAGAAAACCAATTAGCATAACGATGGTGTGCAGAAGGTATTAAGTTCAGACAAAGCAAGGGATTAGTAAGAGGGCAAAGTAAATTGCAACAGATATTCACGACCAAACCAAATATTTCGTTACCACTCCCACATCACCTTTGTATTTCTCCAGGACACTCCGTATCACTACGAAGATCCACAGTTTATTTGGATACTCCATCGTATGGTTATATACGAACTCGAATGGAACTTGTTCCAGTTCGGGGATGGATTCTGGTTCAGGAGAAATAGGAATAAGGTTTATTCGGTTGTCTTTTATCTTCACCCTCTCTCATTGCGAGTGTTCCTGGGATTGGGACAGTACACCCATTATGCTTATTGGATAGTCTTCTTCCAAACCATAGGCTGGTGCCGAACGGTAGGGAAGGAAGAAAACCATTTGGCCTAAAAGGGTGTGCAGAAGGTAAAGACTGAAGACATATGAAGGGATTTGGAGAGGTGGCAAAGAACTATACGGTTACAGTCGTGAATCTGGAAGAGGCATTACTAGGAATACCAGAATACCCCATCGGAACATTTCAATGTTTCAGTTTCACTGTGTAATATTAAAGGAAAACTGATTTCCCGATTAGATACTTACTCCAAGGTATGTATTTACCAGGTACGATTCTCACATCTGTATGGTTTTACAGATGATAAGTGGGAGTAAGTTATTGGGAATTGGGTGATTATCCTCATTATATCGGGATTCGTTATAATCGGTGATATTTGAGGAAATCACCTGGCCTGTTTGCCGGTTGGCAAATATTTGGTTTTGAATATCCGCTGTTATGCACCAATTTCAAATTGATATATCTGTACGTCTATTTTCATAGAGTGAGATATACCTTTATGAAATTATGTCTACGACATTTACCTATATCAGTGGATGGTTAGGTAAGGAGCATTAAACAGCGGTGTAATTCTTCTCAACCATAAGTACAGTTTTCAACCTACGACATACAGTGAATGAGTTATCAGACTCAAGGGACTTATACAGAGTATTGTAAGTTGTCCAGGGTCCATCAGGACAGAGGGGTTGGTCCTCGTACTACATTCAGTTTACTTATGACTTCTCTAGTTTTTAGACAGGTGTTTCGTGGAAACACAGGGTCCGAATTTTGAGAAGTTATAGGTATTTGAATAGAGTAGAGAACCAGGTATAGCAAGTATCGGGATTCTTCAAAGAGATCGAAGATGTAGATACTTGTGTATGGTATTCAGTTGATAGTAATGATAAAGAGATCTTGCTTCTCTTTCAGGTTACTCATAATTGGAAGTATTCCTAAGTTGAGTAACGCTGATCGGCCTCCTTCCATTTAGTTGACATGCACTGGAGACAGCTGCATGATTTGAATCTGGTTCAATTAAATCAGTACCTCTGGTCCTATATTGGATATAGAACAGTTCGTATCTTAACGATGTTAAGGTACGGGGAGTTGTCTGGCTTATGCTTAAAACCAGACACTGGACAACTCAAGGCACGTTTCTGTAATGGCTGTTTGTGGGTTGACCCAGGCTATGACGCGGGTTGACTTTCTACCATCTGGATGAACAATAGCAATATTGTTCTAGACTCGCCACAGTTTTAATAAAAATGGATTTTTTCAGAAAACAGTAGTGGGAGTATGGTAGAACTGGAAGTGATTCCAGAACCACAAACGATTACTGAAGATTTGATAAGGAACCTAAAGATTCAATCTGGATTGACATTCCATTGGCCACTCCGCAGATAAGGTGGGTAACTTCAGGCACCCGAGAGGCACTACGGTAGCCTCAAGGACGGTGACAGGGAAGTTCTTGTTTACCCACAATTGCCATTGCTGTTGTTCCAGGTTACGAGACCCGGCGGGAGGATGAGTATAGCGTCGTTCTAAACCAGTTTTAGAAGTGTGCGTCTATATGACTCTGCCAGAGGGTTGTCGTAGTCAGTGGGAGCAGCGGAAGCATTGGTGGACAGGTTGCTTCTGTCTATTTATAGACTAAGAGCAGATGTAGCGGAGATAGATCATCTACTTCTGACGTGACAGTCATGGGTTTGACTTCATCAGAATAGGGGATGGATCTGTTGAGAAGGTAGTCGGGTGTGATATCCTGGTATTTGGATGATATACACAGAGTAGGAAAAGAAACTCCTACACTACGATCGTTTATACTTTGGTCGTCACACAGTTGTTTCTCCACAAAGGAAATGGATTTTATATCAGACATACTGGTTACTAGATCTATGGTTTTAGATCTAGATTTGGGTGGTTTCCCAATCAGGGTACTTGACAGCATTCTAAGAGTATTTAGGATGGACGACTCCTGGCACGGTAGTGTACCTGCAGGTAATGGAGTCACCCTCTCCAAAGGTGTCTTACAGACTAAAGGGGAGAGGGACGGGCATGATTGGCAGATCACTTGCTCAGGCAATTGAGTCAATCGTGAGATGTCAAGTACCACACCAGATGTTGTTCTTGCACTAGATGCAATAAGTTGACATTAATCCAATCCTGGAGAAACAGTCGGAAGCAGTTTTAGAACATAAGTGGATGTTCTAGGGATATAATAACGACAGCCTCATTCAGAAGACAGTTATCATTCCAGGCTTCCAAGGTGACATGGACGACAAGGAGGTTGTCAGAGTTATAGTTTTCCTTCTGATGAGGGGCAGTATTTTGGAAAGGTGGTCCAAGGCAATACTGAGGGAGGCATGGCGCGCAGGATACTGATTAAGTTCAGTTGACGATACAGTCTAAGAAGTTTGGATTTGGAGTTCATTTATGAGCTATGTCCCATCAGACATCCAGACATATTCTGAGACAGGTATTGCTCTTTTCGGGAGATGGCTTTCTCCGCGAACTTGAGATATAGAGAGACATAGAAAGAAACAACTAAGCGGATCCACTCACTGAGGCTATTCCTCGAACGCAATAGTCCCGCAAACGAGCTTTGTGAGACTGACTAGTAGAGGAGTTGGATGTTCGGTATCACACGGGCTGTGAGTATGCGACATCGCAATAATTAGCCTTGAGTGCAAGTGGGAGATTGTTGGAGATAGTGCCCTCAGAGTCAATTATTAGGTCACAGGTACGTGATTGTAATGATTGAGGGAGGACCTATCCCGGTAGGACAGTCTTACTCGAGATGATAGTATGCTATCTGGTTTACCTTTATCATCGTGTACTGTTTTAGGTGACCTGACACGTCGCTATTACACGTTGATAGAGCCCCTAGGATTCTTGCTTGACCACCAGCAGTATGAGGGCGATCATATAAGTGGGAGCTGGGGGTCTACAAGCATATCCTTAAAAGGTCCCTAGTCGTGGGAGTTTCGAGACCGGGCATCGATACTCCATTAGTAGACTAGTGTATACAGTCGAGACCCCGACGAGGGGCGGTGGCCGGTCTCACAAGCCACTGGTGTCAGTTGGATCACCTAAGATGTATACAGGTGCTCATTGGGTTATGAGTACACCGGACAGGACTCGCCGGGAACATGCTAGTTGGTCATATACCAGACGTCAGATGGCAGTTCCCAGGTGACATGTGTGCAGGTTAGTTCATCAACCTGGGGATCGTCATTTGTCTCGTGTGAGTTCCCACTGTACTTTGATTACTACCCTACCACGGCTCAAAGGAGTCGTGCAAACAGGTTTTAGTTGGGTACAGTCCCGAGCCACATGGAGGCAGTGAGCGTATCTTCAGGGGTTCGTCTCTCCCGGTATTGGGGGTGAGGTCGTGCTGTGTCTAGGAGAGCTATTACACAAAGCCCTCGGCCGAGGCAAGGAGATTTACTGGTAGGTATTCCAGTAGTATCTCAGGGTGTTCTGGGCTACACTCCGACACGACTTGTACCGCTTTTGGGGGTCTGACTTTTACCAACCCCCTAGGCCCGCCATGTGATGCTCATAGACGAACGGACCGGACTGCACGGATATTGTCACTGACAGGCTCAGTTGGGTGTCGGGGTGAGCTTCCTCATCGACGTCCCTTTTGGTCAATAGCTGGTGGCCCGTCACGTATTGGCTTATACCTCTGACGTGCTAGTGGTTAAATCCACAGCCATAGTATTGACGAGTCTTTAGAGTCCACCACACTTTCAGTTACTCAGCTTTCGGGCGAAAGGTCGTAGAGGCCGTATGGAGATATGGCAAGGTCCGATCAGATACGTGCGGTATTGCACGGATCAGGATCGGACAGTCTGTACTATAGGCCGTATGGTTATATGGCAGGGTTCGATCAGATACGTGCGGTATTGCACGGATCAGGATCGAACAGATATTACTAGCCGGCTTTGGTATAAGCCGGATTCTAGTATAGTACAGTGGAGATTTTGTCTCATTGCATTTGTATTTCGGTCGAAATACAGATGCGGGTGTGTATGCACAGTATCGGGGTTTTCCCGTAATTTATTACGGGACCAGTTTTCTGGAGTTGCCAGTTTGCTTTCCGTTTCGGCCAATTTCCATTGTTCCGTTCATTGGCCGAAGTTTGGTGGAGGAGGGTTTATTTGCATTGTTGCAAATAAGCTATTGTGGAAGGGGGTCTTTGTATATTTGTATCATGATGGTTTTCATGATGGGTGCCATCCTTTGACCTTGCTTGACTTGTATCTTCATGATGGCATGACTTTTTGAGTCATCATGTTTGATGGATGGTTTTTGGTGTGTTGGTTTTTCTAGTCATCATTTCTACACATCATGACTTGACCTCTCCCTTGTATGATGGTTCCTTCCCCCCCTTGCTTTTTCTCTCTCCAATCACACATGAACAAGGGGGGGCGGCCACTATTTGTGGTATAAGGAAAATGCTTCATTTGTAGTGTAGAGAAAATATATGATACTCTAATTTTCTTTTGGATGCTAGTTTTTTCCCTTCACCTCTCTCCAAGTTCTTCTTCCTCCACAAATGGCAACTCCACTACCCCAAAAAGAGACACAAGCTCACTACATATTCTACAACGAACCTTGGGCACGTCGAGTAGCCGGCTTCGTGCCCGAGTTGCCTCGGCATTGAGGTGGGAGCCCGTAAACGATGTAGGCAACGTGGTGCACTTCCGGCGACGAGGAGGAGACGGACGGAGATCCCGCGAGGAGATCGGATTGGAGATGAAGACCGGAGGACTTGGATCGTCGGTATATCTCTATTCCCTATCTTGTTAGTAGCTTAGACTAGTTAGTGGTTCGATCCCGGTTATAGTGCGCGGTGGTGCCGGTTTGCTAAGTCCGCAAATTTTAAGTTATTCACCGCTTCCGCATTCCGGCGTCGGATTGACGGCCGGGGCGCCGCCGTGCACTTACACGCTTTAGTCTATAAATAGACACAAGCTACTTGTCCACTATGCTTTCGCTGCTCCCACTGACTACAACAACCCTCTGGCAGAGTCATATACACGTGCACTTCTAAAGCCAGTTTAGAACGACGCTATACTCATCCTCGTGCCGGGTCTCATAGTCAAGAACAGCAGCAATGGCAAGTCTGGGTAAACAAGAACCTCCCTGTCACCGCCTTTGAGGATACCGAAGTACCTCTCGGGTGCCTGAGGTTACCCACCATATCTGCGGAGTGGCTAATAGAATGTCAAACCCGATTGAATCTTTAGGTTCTATTAAATTTTCAGTAATTGTTTGTAGTTCTGGAATCACTTCCAGTTTTACCATACTCCCACTACTGTTTTCTGAAAAAGTCCATTTTACTAAAACTGTGGCGAGTCAAGAACAATATCACTATTGATCTTCCAGATGGTAGAAACTTAACCCTCGTCATAGCCAAGGATAACCCACAAACTGCCATTACAGAAATGCGCCTTGAGTTATCCAGAGTCTGGTTTTAAGCATAAGCCGAACAACTCCATAGAGGTTAACATCGTTAAGATATGAACCATTCTATATACAATATAGAAACAGAGGCACTGATTTAATTGGAACCAGATTCAAATCATGCAGCTGTCTCCAGTGCATGTCAACTAAATGGAGAGAGGCCGATCAGCATTGCTCAACTTAAGAGTGCATCCAAATATGAGTAACCTGAAAGAGAAGCAAGTTCTCAAAACCATTACTATCAATTGAATACCAAACACAAGTATCTACATCTTCGATCACCTTGAAGAATCCTGATACTTGCATCACGTGGTTCTCTACTTTATTCTTGTACCTATAACTTCTCAAAACTTGGACCTTGTATTTCTACGAAATACTTGTCTAAAACTGGAGAAGTCACAAGTAAACAGAATATAGTACGAGGACCAACCCCTCTGCCCTAATGGACACTGGACAACATACAATACTTTGTATAAGTCCCCTGAGTTAAATAACTCAAATCCTGTGTGTCGTAGGTTGAAAATTGTTCTATGGTTAAGAAGAATTACACTGTCGTTTAATACTCCTTACTTAACCATCAACTGATATAGGTAAATGTCATGGACATAATTTCAAAAAGTTATATCTCACCCTATAAAATAAACGTACAGATATATCAGTTTGAAATTGGTGCATAACAGCGGATATTCAAAATCAAATATTTGCCGTCAGGCAAAACCCCAGGTGATTTCCTCAAATATCATCAATTACAACGAATTCCGATACAATGAGGATATAATCACCTAATTCCCAATAACTTACTCCCACTCATCATCTATAAAACCATACAGATGTGAGAATCAAACCTGGTAAATACATACCCTAGAATAAGGATCTAATTGGGTGATCGGTTTTCAATTAACAACGCATAGTGAAACTGAAACATGAAAATGCTTCGAAGGGGTAGCTGGGTATTCCTAGTAATGCATCTTCCATTATCTAGATTCATGATTGTAACCGTATATTTCTTTGCCGTCTCTCCAAATCCATTTATTTGTCTTTACTCATTACCTTTTGTACACCACACTTAGGCTAATTGATTTTCTTCCTTCCCTACCGTTCGCCACCATCCTATGGTTTGGAAGAAGACTATCCAATAAGCGTAATAGGTGTACTCTCCTAATCCTAGGAGTACTTGCAACTTGAGATAAGGTAAAGATAAAAGACAACTGAATAAACCTTATTCTATTTCTCCTAAACCAGAATCCATCATCGAACTGGAACAAATTCCTTCGAGTTCGTATATAACTATACGATGGATTATCCAATAAATATGGATCTTCGTAGTGATACGGGGTGTTCTGGAGAAATTCAAAGGTGAAGTAGGAGTGGCGATGAGCTACGCGGTTTGGTCGTGAATGATAGCATTCTCAATTTACTTTGCCCTCTTTCTAATCCCTTTATTTTTCTTTACTTATTACCTTCTGTACACCACACTTAGGCTAATCGGTTTTCTTCTTTCCCCACCTTTCGGCACCTGCCTATGGTTTGGAAGAAGACTATCCAATAAGCGCAATAGGTGTACCCTCTCCTAATCTTAGAAGCCCTCACAATCTGAGAGAAGGTAAAAGGAGAAGACAACTGAATAGTCCTATTCAATTTCTCCAAAACCGGAAACCATTCTCGAATCTGAAACAAGTTTCTTTGAGTTCGTATGTAACTATATAATGGTCATATCCAATAAATATGGATCTTCGTAGTGATTCAGAATGTTCCGGAGAAAAGAAAAGGGTAAAAGTAGGAGTGATAATGAAGTATGCAACTCTGACAATCCAAAATCCAGTGTGTTTTAAGAAGGTTCGGTTAACTTGGTTACTGAGTTATAGTCTAGGGTCGGGACATGGTCGCTGCCAAAGAGAGAGAGAAAATAAACACTCGGCGTGCACTCTAATCTAGATCAGAATGGTCAATCACTTTATCTAATCAGGATGTCTCCCACTGTTTCCTCAAATTCTCCTCCAAACCTGAAAGAAAAATTAGTCAGGATCATCTAAAATCACCCGAGGAGTAAACCAACTCATCAGTAGGAATCGGGATCCAACTATCATCGTATGATAACCTGATGGAATCCACTCAAGTCATCACACTCCAAAAGGTATGCGCATGCCTGGCAAGTTTCTTGTATGTTTGAAACTCCCGATGTAATTTATACCCCATGCTTTTATGACCTTGACGAAAGCCAACATATCATAAGTCACATGTCAAGTTCTACCCGTCATTGTCCAGGTTAATTTGAACCCACCCGTACATACCCTTGACGAAGGCCAAAATAGTAGTACGACTGTCCCAAACCAACGCATCTATCTATGCTATAGAAAAGTAACAAATAGCTAGCATTCACTATGCCTTGACGAAGGCTAACATACATAGCATGAATACTAAGTGCTACCCGTCTGAAATGACAGAGGGCTACGAATGGTTTTTAGCGAAAAACCTTTAATGTAATGAACTTCATATCGTTGAAGGAACCGGATGGCTTTTTACAAATATGTAGTGGCGAAAACCTTTGCTAAAGAGGTCACTCCCGGTGAAGGGATCTCGGCTCTTTCCTCGTTGAATGAGGTGCAGGATATTCCAATTGAATACCTCGATGCAAAGAAAAAAGTAATCAACTATAGTGACGTTATTACCCTGACGCAAACTTCTGCCCAAGAGGTCACTCCCGGTGAGGGGATCTCAGTTCTTGCCTCGTGGAATGAGGTGCTGGATATTCATAACCGAATACCGCTATGCAAAACAAAAGAAAATGTCCTTGTAATAACAGCTTTTTAAAATTGTTCTAACAACATCAATTAGGTCTGTTTTCCCTGCATTGATCTGAATCAACGCAGTCCCATCAATTAATCACACCACAAAAGAACGAAAATATGATGTACATATATGCCATCCGTATTCGCCACTGGGCCCCATCATCGCCCGTTAGGTTACTTAACTTACAACAGAGCAGGGGCAGGACTAGCGTGGGTGTAAAACATATGCAACATCTACTAGTATATATATAACAATATATAATGATCGCTCCAGGCGTGATAAATGCAACATCACAGATAAGCAATAAGTATCACAGAACAATACAGATAATCTGGGAGCCTCGGGTTTCCTTTTAGCCGCAAGTGAAACCCGACGTTTCCCTGGTCGTGTAGATAGCTTGTGCAATGAAAACCTAGACCCCTACGAGCGCGGCAAGTTACCCGCCAAAACCAGAAGCGGGGCAGCCCCCTTCATCAAAGTGAATGGGTCACCCGGCACTTTACAGAATCCGGTAACTTGAGCACCCCTCCTTGGGTCAACATGTACCCCCTACGAGTGCGGCGAATAGCCCGCCAATTCTAGAATGAGGCCCCCTCCTTCTCAACGCCATGAGATGTATACCCGTTTTCCTCTAGAACCCGGCTATCCGTGCACTCCATCGCGGGGTAATCCTAGTACAGAAAAGAAAATATGTACAATGGTGACATCGACCTCAACCCGGTCGTGCCCCAAACAAATAATATACAAACAGGCAGTGACGGCAGTCCACATGTCGGACGCTCGCCCCGAGATATCGAATGTACAAATAAAACTAAACTGTACTATCATTGCAACCAAGCTATCCACCACGACGATTCCACAATAACACAGCACAACACAGAACATCAACGTAAATATCACATTCGCAAATCCGTCTAAAAGAACTATAGCAATTAGACAAGTTATACCGCTTTAATGACATTCACGGTCGCAGATAGTAATGCATGTACTGTAAACTTTAAACAATGTTAGAAATCGACTTCGAAATAACCCCGAATAGCCCCAAACAACTAGATAAAACCATATCAAAACTGGGCTAAACTAGCAATACCACTAAACCAATATTCCAGAGACCAGACCACACACAAAATATGAAGTCCAAACTCCCCAATAGGGCCGGCCAGCTCGGAATTTAGGACAATGTGGCCAGTCCCATAGTTGAATTAGGGGCTCGTGTTTGGTGTGTGCTCTAGTGGTCGCCTAAGTAGTCTTCTGCAGTTGCTAAAATATTTTTAGAAAACTCAGAAAAATTCGAAAGAGAATGGAATACAACGGGTATTGTTTCGGAGTTGTTTCGGTTTTGATACTTTAACATCATCTAAACCAACTAGTATGCGGTTAATGGGTTGGCTCTGATACCATGTAGGGTTACGGCAGCGCCCCGGCCATCAATCCGTGGCCAAACGCAGAACAAAAACTTTTAAAATCCGGCGCTAACGGAACCCTAAACGACGGATCGTGCCAGTAACCCTATACTGGTTCTACGAAAAGAGTTTAGAGAGGTTATACGGCTCGATCCATGTCCTTCGGTCTTCAACCTCTGTCCTAAGCTTGTCGCAGCTTCCTCGATCAAGTTCGTTCTCCGGTCTCCCTCGTCGAAGACGATCCACGTCGAGGATTAGTAATACGGGCTCCCGCTTCAAAACCGAAGCAACTCGGGCATCCAGTTTGCTAGCCTAGATACCCAAGATGAAGTAGAGAGTGTGTGTGAACATTTTGTCTGAATACACCCAAGTATTCTCAACTTATGAGATGGAATGGGTGGAGGTTGAAGAAGAAGCCATTGGAGGAAATGTGTGAGCTCAAGACTTGGCATAAAGAAAAGCAACTAAAGAAAGAAGTGTCTGCTCTTTTTCCTTGTGAGTGCTGTGAGAAATTATTGTGAGCAACTAAAGAAAGGCCTTTCCAAGTAAAAGATCTGCCTCAACTCACCATAATATCTCACAAGACCCAACACCATGAGTCACCAAGACCACATGCAACAATCAATGCCAAATGACTCACAATTTCCATCACAACAATATTTAAACATTAAGCTAAATGTTTGAATCCAAAGAAAAGAAATGGCAACCCTAAAGTAAACTCGTAACGAATTATAAAAATACCCCTCATCCGTATATACATACCCGCATCTGTATTCCGACTGAATACGAATACAACGAGATGAAAATAATCCAACAATATAATACTAAGATCCGGCTTAAACCAAAGCCCACTAGTATTATCCATCCGATCATGATCCGTGCACAAGTGCACGAATATGATCGAACCCTGCCATAAAACCATACGGCCTCTACAACGTTTTGCCCGAACTAGGGAAACCCTCTGTGTGGGACTCTAAAGACTCGTCAATACACTGGCAGTGGGTTTAACCACAAGCACGTCAGTGGCACTAGCTGTACGTAACGGCTACCCAGGTATTGAGCAAAAGGGAGGCCAATGAGCAAACTCATCCTGAAACCCTACTGAGCCTGACAGTGACAATATCTATACAGTCCGGTCCGTTCTTCTATGAGTATCGCATATCGAGTCTAGGGGGTGGATAAAGTCAGACCCCTAATAACTTGACATTTAGTGTCGGTATGAAGCCTATCACTAAGTGAGAAACTACTGATCCGAATCAGTAATTCTCGTCTACCCGGCCGAGAATTTCTTGTGATGGCCACCCGTGCACACCGCGACATCAACCCCTAATATACCGGGAGAGACGAATCCCCTGACGATCCGCTCACTGCCTTCATGTGGCTCGGGACTGTACCCAACTAAAACCTGTTTGCACGACTCCTTTGAGCCATGGTAGGGTAGTAATCAAAGCACAGTGGGAACTCACACGAGACAAATGACGATCTCAGGTCGATAGACTAACTTGTACACATATCACCAGGGAACTGTTATCTGACAATAGGTATAATACCAACTAGCATGTTCCCGACGAGTCCGTCCGGTGTACTCATAATCTAATGAGCACCTGTATACATCTTAGGTGAACCAACTGACCCCAATGGCTTGTGAGACCGGCCACCGCCTCTCATCGGGATCTCGATCCGTATACACTAGTCTACTCTTAGAGTATCGATGCCCAGTCTCGAAACTCCCACGACTAGAGACACTTTAAGGATGTGCTTATAGACCACCCAACTCTCACGTATATGATCGCCATCATGCTACTGGTAGTCAAGAAAGAATCATATGGGCTCTATGAATATGTAATAGTGATCTGTAATGTCACCTGAAGCATGTACACAATGATAAAGACAAACCAGATAGCATACTATTATCTCGAGTAAGACTTTCCTACCGGTATAGGTCCTCCCTCAATCATTGCAATCATATGCCTGCGATCCAATAATTGACTTGAGGGCACTATAGCCAACAATTAGGGTCTGACATATACCATCCCTTAGACCCAGTATGCGACACTCTCAGACGAACAGACCAGACTGTACGGAGATTGTCACGGATAGGCTCAGTAAGGGTTGGATGAGTTTGCTCTTCGGTCTTCTTTTCGACAGGTATCTAGGTAGCCGTTACGTACAGCTAGTTCCGCTGACGGGCTTGTGATTTAACCCCCTGCTAGCATACTATTGAGTCTTTAGAGTCCCACATTGAGGGTTTCCCTGCTTTGGGCGAAATGATATAGATGCCATATGTTTATACATCCAGGGTTCTGATTAAATACGTGTACTGGTTGCGCGAAATTTAATCGGCCGGTTTATAATACTAGCGGGCTTAGGATTAAGCCGGATTATTAAATCAAATATTGATTTAATGCTAGTATTATTCTATCTCTAGGGTATTCATATTTTGGTATGAATACGGGTATGTATATACGGTAGAAAATGTTTTATATTTATACAAAATACATTCTAGAAGGAGGGCACCTCATTCTTGTATTTTCCATTTATTCATTTATTTGGAAATGAGGTAAGGGGTTATGTGGCATATGAGGATGGTGGAGGGTATATCCAAGTGAATAATTAATTCGTTTAGAGCTACTATTGTAGTATGGCAACCGTTTTATACTGTGAAAATTCTTTTTCACAAAAGTAAAATGGCTGTGCATATTTTGAAGAGCAAGCTTTCATTTTCTCATCCGCACTCTCTTCTCTCAAGCTCTCATCTTCCTCCTCAACCCAAACCCTCTCATGTGTTGAGAATCATGGGTTATGATATAGTTTAAAATCACAAAAAAATATCTACATCTCCTAAATAATCTAGATTAGCAAACTAGTTTGTTTAGTAGCTTCATTTGTGAAGTTGAAGCTTGAACCAAATTCCTTCGGGTGGATCATTTAGGATTAAGAAGGCCTTCAAGCATGCTTGATCAAGGATCCCTAGGAGCACAAGAGAGAAGAGTTTTGAAGACCGAAGGACACGAATCCTTAGGTATAACCTCCTTTCATAGTAGATAGCTCCTATGGTTTTATACTAGTTTAGGCTTATGGTAGATCCTGTAATTTTAATTGATTGCGCTTGCTAAAAATTTAATTTTATGCATTCTGCCTTTCTACTTATACGGTAGGGTGAGCACAATCAATCTTCATGGTATCAGAGCCACTCTATAAGCCTTAACTAGCTCCTTACGACGTTCAAATTCTGCCGTTTTTCGTCATGCAAAAACTACCGACAAAAACAGTCCCGAAATTCCAAGTTTTGACATGTTTTCATTCCCCGCGGGCTCACAGTTTGGACCGAGAAGCCGCGGGGTGTTGCGTAGGTATCCCGGGGATCCTTCGGGGGGACCAAAGGTCAGGCCCACCCCTCAAGACCTCCATGAGGTGGCCTTCGGGGATAGGGACCCGAGACCACCCTCATAAGGTAGTCTCGGGTCTACCACCCTATAAGCCACCTCATGGTGGCTTCGGGGGGTGGTTACCCCCTTAACCCCTAAGTTTACTTTAATTTTAGGTACTTCTGTTAGTGTATATGCCCTAGAGGCCATTACTGTATCATACTAGTATGTATATTACTTAATGGAAGCTTGGGATATTCACCTTGTATTGAAAATCTTGCTCAAAATGGTAGTATGCTACTTGGTTTGTTTCTGCTTTAATATGTACATGTGTTTATTTTATTATATCACCTATACGCATTAGTGGAGCCCTTAGGATCTTTGCTTGATTACCAGCGTTGTGATGGCAGTCACACTCGTGGGGGCTGGGTAATCCATAAGCACATCCTTATACAGGTCCCTAGTCGCAGGACTATCGAGACAGGGCATCGATACTCCGGAGTAGACTAGCGTATGCGCTTCTCATCCCAGCAGGGGAGACGGCCTGTCCCACAGCCGTCAGTACGTCGTACTTGAGATAGTATACGGGTGCTCGTTAGGTTACGAGTACACTGGACAGGACTCGTCGGGAACTGATTGGTTGGTATTATACCTATCGTCAGTTATCAGTTCCCAGGTGACATGAGTACAGCTTAGTCCGCTGACTTGACACTGTCACTTCGCCTCGAGTGTGTTCCCACTGTACTTTGATCACTACCCTACCACGGCTCAAAGGAGTCGTGCAAACAGGTAGTAGTTGGGTGCAGTCCCGAAGCACTTGGAGGCAGTGACGGTTAGATAGGATTCGTCTCTCTCGGTATTGGGGGTTGACATCGCGCTGTGTCTAGGAGAGCCATTACACAAGTAGTCCCTGGCCAGGGCAAGCGAGATATACTGGTAGGCTTCCAGTGCTATCTCAGGGTGTTCTGGACTACACTCCGACACGACTTGTACCGCTATTAGGGGACTGACGTTTACTGCCCCCTAGACCCGCCATGCGATGTATCAGACGAACAGACCGGACTGTACGGAGACTGTCACATTCAGGCTCAGTAGGAGTTTAGATGGGTTTCACCTCGTCAGTCTTCTTGTCGGCATCTACCTGGGGACCGTTACGCACAGCTAGTGCCGCTTGCGGTCTGTGGTTAAACCCACTGCCAGCGTAGTGTCGAGTCTTTAGAGTCCCATACAGAAAGCTATTCGCCTTTAGGCAAAAGAGTAGAGGTCGCATGGTTTTGCGACAGGTCGCATGGTTTTGCGACAGGGTTCGGCCACATCCGTGCACTTGTGCACGTTTAGTGTCCGGACAGTTAACACTAGCGGGTTTTGGTTTAAGCCAGATCCTAATGTACGTTTTGGGATTGGTTTTATCTCGTTTGTATTCGTGTTCCTCGGAATGCGGATACGGGTGTGTATGCACAGTTGACAGAGAGACAGAGGCAGAGGATTCTCATTGGGGTTGTTGACTGTTGACTATTGACTATTGACTTTTTACTAAACCCTAATGAGAATAAGAAATATGATTAACAATAATATTAATTAAGTATTATAGTGACATGGTTGTTGAGGGGTTGACTTTGTTGACTTGTTGACTTTGTTGACCAGTTGACTAGGTTGGACTAGTTGACCATCATCATGACAATGGCTATCATTTCATAGCAAAGACTTTTGCTTGCTTGTTTCTCTTGTGCAAAATGAGTGCTTGAAATGATATGGCCATTTTGACTTAAACCATCACATAATACTTGATTGCTATTATTTGTTATGATGGCTTTGGATTATGAGAGCCAAGAGAGAAAAAGTCTTTCTCATTCTCTCATTTTCCTTTCTCTCCGTCTTCCTCGAGCTCTCTCTCTTCCTCTTGCTCTCTCTCTTGTCTATGGTTCATTTGTCTCATGTGTTGAGAAGCAAGAACCATAGAGAAAAATCCCAACACACTCTCCTCTACTCACTCTAGTTCACAAGGTTTAGCAAACCGAGTGAACTAGTTTCTTCAAAGTTCGAAGAAGAATCCAAAGGTAGAAGCTTTCGGGTGGATCGATCTTCGGCGCAAGGAGACGACGGGGTGAAGCCGATCCGTACACCATCAAGAGTTGAAGACGGAGGAGTTCAAGAAAGAAAGGTATAACCCCCTAACCGAGTAGTTAACAACTCCTAGTTAGGATGTTAGGTAGATAGTTTAACAAAGATCCGTCTTGAGTCCATGTCACCGTCTCTAGAAAATTGTTTTTCATCATTTCCGCAAGCCCGTAAGTACCGGGAGAGGTAGCATGGACTTACAGTGGTATCAGAGCCAGGTTAAACACTATCTAACATGTTAGCAATGTAAGTAGAAGTTCGATCGGAAAAAAAAGTCGTGAAAAACACCCGGATTATCAACTTTCTGCCGAATTTTTTCAGTTCCAAAAATTAATAAATCATACCTTAAAATTCGGCTCAGGGCTTTTAAAACTCACTGTAGAAAAATCATCCATCGAACCGATCAAAGCGCCGCGGTTCCGCGGCCTAGTTGACTCGGCCGTGGGAAATTTTTCTCACAGTTTGTTCAGTGGGGTATTTTGGGATTTTTGGGATATGTTTTTTCTGCCCAAGTTTTCCAGAAAGAAAAATTTGTTTTGGGGCTTGAAAAACCGTATTTTTATCGAACTTCTAAAGACTAATGCTAACGGGTTTATATCTGTGATGTGTTATTTGTATTGAACGTCTGCTAATCGCTATATGTCGATTAGTGGGGGTTATACAAATCTGTGATCTGTAATGTTGCTGGTATGTGTATATGAATTCATTGGATTGTCGCGGGTGAATAGCCGGGGGGTTGTGAGACGAGAGTTTTCTTTTCTTTCAATTCATGTAAATTTGTAAATTGATATAATATTATTTGTATGGCCGCACAACCGGGTCGGGGTTGTAGCCGTCATTGTATAATTTCTTTTTACTGTTTTTGCTCCTAGGATAAACCCATGGAGGGGGTGCACAAACTACCGGGTATCTCAAAGTGCCGAGTGGCCTACTCACGGTGTTGAGGGAGGTTGCTCCGCTTCGGGTACTTGGCGGGTAGTTTGCCGCACCCGTAGGGGTCTTGGGTGGGGTATTGGCTATTCACTGCGACCGTGTAATCTGCTTTTCGTTACAGGCTCGTACGAATTGCGGATTCCTAGTATATCCAATGTGTTCATCTGTGATCTGAAATGGCTATCATTGCAATATATCTATATATGATATTATTTAGGCGGTGCTTATGTTTTACAGCCGCGCTAGCCCAGCCCCCGCTCTGTCGTTAGTTAAGTAACCTAACGGGTAATGACGGGGCCCCGTGGCGAATGCGAATGGCATAAGCGTACGTCATATTTTGGTTGTTTTCTGCAATGGTAGGATTAAATGATGGGACGCATTAAAAGAACTAATGCAAGAAAATAAACCAAGTAAAAGTCGTTGGAACACTTTCAAAAACCACTCGGTTCTTTTCAAAAACCAACTTTTAAATACGGAGCTTGAGCCACTCCTTTTAAAAGCTATCTCGTTCCTTCGATTATATCAAGTTCACTACGTTCACGGTTTCGCCAAAACCATTCGTAGCCCTCCGTCGTTTCATATGAATATTCAATAGTATTCAAGCTATGTTTGTTGACCTTCGTCAAGGCATAGTGATTGGTAGCTGTTGGGTGTTCATATGTAGCATAGATAGATGCGTTGGTTTGGGAAAGTCGTATTACCTTGTTGACCTTCGTCAAGGGTATATACGGGTGGGTTCAAATTAACCTGGACAATGACGGGTAAAACTTGACATGTGACTTATGATTTGTTGACCTTCGTCAAGGTCATAAGAGCATGGGGCAAAAATCCACATCGGGAGTTTCATAAGTACTGAAACTTGCTAACGATGCATACCATTTGGAGTGTGATGATTCTGGTAGGATTCCTTCAGTTTTGTCACGAGATGATATTTGGATCCCGATCCTACTGTGAGTATATGCTACTCCTCGGGAACTTTCTCACTTAACGATCAATGCTATAAACCTAGTAGGTGTCTAGAAAGGTGTTAGCGGGGCTACGCCCCCAGGGAAAAGAGGTTCTTAAATTAAGGAATTTCGCGAAAGCGTTGGAAAACCTCCCTCGAAGTACCGACACTGGCCTGGCTAAACGGTTAAGCAAGTATTGTACGGTGAGATTGATCCCGACTAATTCTTCCTTTGTGGTTTGAGGAGGGATTCGAGAGACAGTGGGAGCCATCCTGTTTAGATAAATTAAAAACCAATCTAAACTTGCAAGAGCATCATGCTGAGTGTTTTCTTCTCTCTCTCTCTTAATTGCAGCGACCCTGTGACCACACCTAGGTTACATCTAGATAATAAAATGACTGAATCTGACTGTTATGACTGGCAAAGGTCTGTCCAGATGTCCATTGCCCATGACAAGCTGGAACACCTCTTGACTAATCCAACCCCTGTCGTCTCAGGTCCAGTTTCCCCTGTCACGGATATTCATATCCGCAAGGCATCGGAAAAGGAATGTGCGAAAGCCAAGTGCCTCGTGTTAGCCTCAGTTGATGGTAAATGCCAGAGGCAGCACGAGAAGATGGACTTAATATCTATCTTCCTCCATAACAAAGATTTATATGGAGAGCAATCTCGTATCACAAGATATGAGATCTCGAACGAATTGCTTCAAGCGAGGTTGGCTATCGGGTCGTCTGTAGAGGGCAACGTCCTTACAGAGACCAGCTATTTAGAGCTCACGGACCTGAAGACCACGTTGAAGAACGGGTCAGGTGTTAACTTAGTTCTACAGTCTCTACCTACTACCCTGAAGGAAACCAGGGAAGTAGAAAGAAAGGGAAAGGCAGAAGTTTCAGGACTGGATATAGTGGAAGAGGGACGTCCCTATTGTTGCGGGAATGAACATTGGCAGAAAGATTGCAGGGCTAGCATAGCCAGTAGCCAGAATTCGAAGCATATTGTGGTTTCGGCTTCGGGTGTGTTTGTAATAGAGAACTGTATGTCAGTTAACCCTACTTCTTGGGTATTGGATACCGGATCAAGATCTCATATCTGTAATTCGTTACAGGCTTTGAGAAACCATAGGTTATCAGGAAAGGTGATATGACTCTCAGGGTTGCTAACGGAATGAGCATGGATGCTAAATCCGTAGGGGAATATCACCTAGGACTGACAACTGGGCAGATATTGATTCTGCGTGACTGTTTGTATGTACCAGGTGCGACTTGTAATATCATATCTGTATCCTTACTTTCTAAGGAAGGATATGATTTTACTTTTGTAAGCGATGTAGTAAACATCCACCTAAATCAAGTTCTGATTGGGTCAGGTACATTAAATAACGGGATATACGTATTGAATCAAGCTCAGATCTTCAGTGTCCAAAACACACTTAAAAGAAAGTCTCCAGAATTAAATCAGGCTTTCTTATGGCATTGTAGACTGGGTCACATCAATGAGACACGGTTAACAAAGTTACATAAAGAAGGATACTTGGATCCGTTCGAGTACCAGTCTTATGCCACTTGTGAATCTTGTCTCATGGGAAAGATGACAAAGACTCCGTTCACTGGACACGGAATAAGAGCGAGCGAGCTCTTGGGACTCATACACAGTGACGTGTGTGGTCCAATGTCTACACATGCGCGAAGCGGTTATTCATACTTCATTACTTTCACAGATGATTTCTCTAGGTATGGACATGTCTTCTTAATGAAGCACAAATCCGAGGCCATTGAGAAATTTCGGGAATACAAGAATGAAGTTGAAAAACAAACAGGCAAAAGTATAAAAACACTGAGATCTGATCGAGGTGGTGAATACTTGAGTGCCGAGTTTCTGGACTACTTAAAAGAGAATGGAATTCTCTCTCAGCGTACTCCTCCATACACACCACAACACAACGGTGTATCGGAAAGGAGGAATCGAACCCTATTGGATATGGTTCGTTCCATAATGAGTAAGGCTGAGTTACCGCGATCTTTCTGGGGTTATGCACTAGAAACAGCTGCATATCTCTTGAACAAAGCTCCAACCAAGACTGTGCCTACCACCCCATATCAGATGTGGAGTGGGAAGAAACCCTGTCTTAAGTATCTTAAGACATGGGGATGTCCAGCTTTTGTAAAGAAGCAGCATGCGGACAAGCTCGAGGCACGTTCAGTACAGTGTAAGTTTGTGGGATACCCAAAGAACTCCAGGGGGTATCTTTTCTATTCCGCAGAGGAACAAAAAGTTTTTGTTTCTCAACATGCCCGCTTCTTGGAAACTGAGTTTTTGGAAAACCAGATAAGTGGGAGCGCAATAGAACTGGAAGAAATTCCAGAACCACAAGCTATTACTGAAAGCTTGGAAGAGCCGGTAGTTTCAGGAGAACCGGACATTCCTGCGCCACTCCGCAGGAGTAGTAGGCAGTCTCATCCGCCCGAGAGATACTACGGTTTTCTCATAGATAGGGATAGAGAGGATTGCACCATGGATTGTGGTGAGCCTACTAGCATCCAGCAAGCCATTAAGAGCGGTGACTCGGTAAAATGGCTGGATGCAATACGGACCGAGATGGAGTCCATGTATACCAACAAAGTTTGGACTTTGGACTTTGCTCCAGAAGGGGTAAAACCCGTAGGCTGCAAATGGATCTTCAGAAAGAAGATTTGTGTAGATGGGCAGGTTGAAACCTATAAAGCTAGGCTCGTTGCAAAGGGTTTTCGTCAAAGACCTGGTTTGGACTATGACGAGACCTTTTCTCCGGTAGCTATGCTGAAATCCATTCGGATCCTTCTTGCCATTGCTACTTTCCACGATTATGAGATCTGGCAGATGGACGTAAAGACGGCTTTTCTAAATGGAAATTTAGAAGAGTGCGTCTATATGGATCAGCCAGAGGGATTCATTCAGAGTGGGAGCAGCGGTAAGGTGTGCAAGTTGCTCAAGTCCATCTATGGACTGAAGCAGGCATCGCGGAGTTGGAATATCTGCTTTGATGATACTATCAAAGAATTCGACTTTATCAAAAATCCAGATGAACCATGCATCTACAGTAAGATTGTAGGGAGAACTGTGGTATTCCTCGTCTTGTATGTGGATGACATTCTCCTAATAGGAAATGATATTCCTATGCTACAGTCAGTCAAAGGATTCTTGTCGCAGAGGTTCTCCATGAAGGACCTGGGCGATGCCAACTACATTCTGGGAATCCAGATCTATCGTGATAGATCTAAAAGGATGTTGGGACTTTCATAGTCCAGGTACATTGACACCATACTGAAAAGATTCAGTATGGAAGATTCCAAGCGCGGTAATTTACCGGCTTGTCACGGGATGATCACCTTCTCCAAAGAGATGTCTCCCAAGACTGATTTGGAAAGGGATCGCATGTCTATTATACCCTACGCTTCTGCGGTAGGCTCTATAATGTATGCGATGTTATGTACCAGACCAGATGTAGCATACGCATTGAGCGTTGTAAGCCGGTATCAGTCGGACCCAGGGGAGAAACACTGGATAGCGGTAAAGAACATTCTCAAGTACCTAAGAAGGACTAAGGAGATGTTCTTGGTGTATGGCGCAAAAGACCTCCAGATCGAGGCCTTTGCTGACTCCAGCTTCCAGAGTGACAAGGATGACTCCAAGTCCATGTCGGGTTATGTCTTTACCCTCAATGGAGGGGTGGTTTGCTGGAAGAGTTCCAAGCAGGAGACCGTTGCTGACTCAACTATGGAAGCGGAGTACATAGCTGCTTGCGATGCCGCAAAGGAAGCTGTCTGGATGAAGAAGTTCCTCACGGAGCTTCAAGTGGTTCCTACCATTGTTGATCCAATACCGCTGAATTGCGACAACAACGGCGCTATAGCTTTAGCGAAGGAACCCAGGTCCCATCAGAAGTCCAGGCACATTTTGAGGCGGTTCCACCTGATCAGGGAGATCATTGATCGCCGGGAGATCGAGGTAAAAAGAGTAAATTCAGAAGATAACACTGCAGATCCACTCACGAAGGCCCTACCCCAGACTCAGTTCGAGCGGCTGATCGAGATGATAGGTCTTCGATACGCCAGTACATGGCCTTAGTGCAAGTGGGAGATTGTTAGTGTATATGCCCTAGAGGCCATTACTGTATCATACTAGTATGTATATTACTTAATGGAAGCTTGGGATATTCACCTTGTATTGACAATCTTGCTCAAAATGGTAGTATGCTACTTGGTTTGTTTCTGCTTTAATGTGTACATGTGTTTATTTTATTATATCACCTATACGCATTAGTGAAGCCCTTAGGATCTTTGCTTGATTACCAGCGTTGTGATGGCAGTCACACTCGTGGGGGCTGGGTAATCCATAAGCACATCCTTATACAGGTCCCTAGTCGCAGGACTATCGAGACAGGGCATCGATACTCCGGAGTAGACTAGCGTATGCGCTTCTCATCCCAGCAGGGGAGACGGTCTGTCCCACAGCCGTCAGTACGTCGTACTTGAGATAGTATACGGGTGCTCGTTAGGTTACGAGTACACTGGACAAGACTCGTCGGGAACTGATTGGTTGGTATTATACCTATCGTCAGTTATCAGTTCCCAGGTGACATGAGTACAGCTTAGTCCGCTGACTTGACACTGTCACTTCGCCTCGAGTGTGTTCCCACTGTACTTTGATCACTACCCTACCACGGCTCAAAAGAGTCGTGCAAACAGGTAGTAGTTGGGTGCAGTCCCGAAGCACTTGGAGGCAGTGACGGTTAGACAGGATTCGTCTCTCCCGGTATTGGGGGTTGACATCGCACTGTGTCTAGGAGAGCCATTACACAAGTAGTCCCTGGCCAGGGCAAGCGAGATATACTGATAGGCTTCCAGTGTTATCTTAGGGTGTTCTGGGCTACACTCCGACACGACTTGTACCGCTATTAGGGGACTGACGTTTACCGCCCCCTAGGCCCGCCATGCGATGTATCAGACGAACAGACCGGACTGTACGGAGACTGTCATATTCAGGCTCAGTAGGAGTTCAGATGGGTTTCACCTCGTCAGTCTTCTTGTCGGCATCTACCTGGGGACCGTTATGCACAGCTAGTGCCGCTTGCGGTCTGTGGTTAAACCCACTGCCAGCGTAGTGTCGAGTCTTTAGAGTCCCATACAGAAAGCTATTCGCCTTTAGGCAAAAGAGTAGAGGTCGCATGGTTTTGCGACAGGTCGCATGGTTTTGCGACAGGGTTCGGTCACATCCATGCACTTGTGCACGTTTAGTGTCCGGACAGTTAACACTAGCGGGTTTTGGTTTAAGCCAGATCCTAGTGTACGTTTTGGGATTAGTTTTATCTCGTTTGTATTCGTGTTCCTCGGAATGCGGATACGGGTGTGTATGCATAGTTGACAGAGAGACAGAGGCAGAGGATTCTCATTGGGGTTGTTGACTGTTGACTGTTGACTATTGACTTTTTACTAAACCCTAATGAGAATAAGAAATATGATTAACAATAATATTAATTAAGTATTATAGTGACATGGTTGTTGAGGGGTTGACTTTGTTGACTTGTTGACTTTGTTGACCGGTTGACTAGGTTGGACTAGTTGACCATCATCATGACAATGGCTATCATTTCATGGCAAAGACTTTTGCTTGCTTGTTTCTCTTGTGCAAAATGAGTGCATGAAATGATATGGCCATTTTGATTTAAACCATCACATAATACTTGATTGCTATTATTTGTTATGATGGCTTTGGATTATGAGAGCCAAGAGGGAAAAAGTCTTTCTCATTCTCTCATTTTCCTTTCTCTCTCTTGCTTGAGCTCTCCCTCTTCCTTTTGCTCTCTCTCTTGTCTATGGTTCATTTGTCTCATGTGTTGAGAAGCAAGAACAATAGATAAAAATCCCAACACACTCTCATCTACTCACTCTAGTTCATAAGGTTTAGCAAACCGAGTGAACTAGTTTCTTCAAAGTTCGAAGAAGAAGCAAAGGTAGAAGCTTTCGGGTGGATCGATCTTCGGCGCAAGGAGACGACGAGGTGAAGCCGATCCGTACACCATCAAGAGTTGAAGACGAAGGAGTTCAAGAAAGAAAGGTATAACCCCCTAACCGAGTAGTTAACAACTCCTAGTTAGGATGTTAGGTAGATAGTTTAACAAAGATCCATCTTGAGTCCATGTCACCGCCTCTAGAAAATTGTTTTTCATCATTTCCGCAAGCCCGTAAGTACCGGAGAGGTAGCATGGACTTACAACTTCAAACCCGTGAAGGTTCGGGCGAGTTTCGAGTTCATTTCAACTCTCGGATTGGCTTAAAACGTTGTAATTTTTAGGGGTTTAGTGCACTAGATTTTTGGTTTTGGAAAATTTGATGTGTTTGCTAATTGTGCAAGGAATTCTAATGTCATGTTTTTCGTTACTTGCTTAAGTGTTGTTGTATATGTGTTGTAAACGTTGTCTAATTGCTATGTGTTGATTAGACAGGGTTACACACATTTGCTTGTTGTGATATATATCTCTGTGATGGTTTAGGCGGATTGTCGAGTTGGATAGCTTCTCGTGCGATGTTGTTTAAACATTTATGTCATTTGTATATTCTTTATTGCGGGGCGAGCGTCCGACTTGTGGACTGCCATTTCTGCATGTTTGTATATTCTTTTATTGGGACACGGCCGGGTTGAGGTCGATGTCACCATTGTATATTATTTCATTTTTGTACTAGGATAAACCATAGGAGAAGTGCTCAAATAGCCGGGTTCTAGAGTGTGCTAGGTGGTCGTCTCATAGTGGTGAGTTTGAGCCGCCTCGCTCTAAAATTGGTAGGTATTCATGTCACTTGTAAGGGTTTTAAGATGACCCACGGTAGAGTGCTCAAGTTACCGAATTCTATGAAGTGCCGGGTGGCCCACTCATGTAATTGAGTGAGTGTTGCTTCACTTCTAGAATTGGCGGGCAACTTTCCGCACTCGTAGGGGTTTTGGTTTGATATTGTACGGGCTATCCACACGACCGCGGAACGTCGAGTTTTATTTGCGGCTCAAATGAAACGTGGGGCTCCTAAATTATTCGCTATTCATATTGTTTATCGCATGCCTGTGATGTTTATTATATCATGCCAGAGATGACTATATATAGATAGATAGATAGATAGATAGATAGATAGATAAATGTTGTATATATTTTGCATCCGCGCTAACCCTGCCCATGCACCGCCGTAGTTAAGTAACCTTACGGTGAAGTCCACGGACCCCATGGCAAATGTGAATGGCATATGCGTACATTCTATTTTCGTTGTTTTCTGGTGTGATAGGAACTTAATTAATAGGACCACATTAATTTTGATTAATGCAAGGAAAAACAAATCCAATATGATGTTGTTGGAACAAATTTTTCAAAAAACTATAGTCATATTCTTTTACTTTGCATAGAGCTATTCGGTTAGAAATATCCTGCGTCTCATTCGATGAGGGAAGAGCCTTGATCCCTTCACGGGGATTTCTCTCTTAAGCAAAAGTTTGTGTTACTATAAATTACTCGGTTTTCTTAAAAACCACTTGTTTAAAAATGGAGTCTAAACCACTCCCTTTCAAAACTACTCGGTTCCTTCAATGATATTAAGTTCATTACGTTAAAGGTTTTTCACCAAAAACCAGCTGTAGCCCTCCATCATTTTAGATTGGTAGTGCTTAGTATTCGTGCTGCGCATTTTGATTTTTAGTCAAGGCATAGTGTTCGGTAGTTAGGAAGTGCTTTTCTGTTGCATGTTAATGCGATTGGTTAGGACAGTCGTGCGATCATTTTTATCTTTAGTCAAGGCTTGTACGGGTAGGTCTAATGCAATCAAGAAAATGACGAGTATAACTTAACTAGGACCTTTTGACATTTTGATCTTTATTCAAGGTCACTTGGGTTCTAGGGGTAAAAACCATATCGTGAGTTTCAAACATAAAGGAAATTTTCCAAGTGTGTGCATACCTTCTGGAGTGTGATGACTAGAGTGACTTCCATCTAGGTTATCACACGATGATAGTTGGGTCCCGATTCCCACTGATGAGTAGGATTACTCTTGGGAGATATTTTTCACTTCACAATTAGCTAACCTATTAGGTGTATAGAAATGTGTTAACGGGACTACGCCTCCGCAGAAACGAGGTTTATTTTAATTAGGTCCGAACGAGAGCACGGGAAACCTCACTCAGAGTACCAACTGTTGGAGATAGTGCCCTCAGAGTCAATTATTGGATCACAGGCACGTGATTGCAATGATTGAGGGAGGACCTATCCCGGTAGGACAGTCTTACTCGAGATGATAGTATGCTATCTGGTTCATCTTTATCATCGTGTACTGCTTTAGGCGACCTGACATGTCGCTATTACACATTGATAGAGCCCCTAGGATTCTTGCTTGACTACCAGCAGTATGATGGCGATCATATACGTGGGAGCTGGTAGTCTATAAGCACATCCTTAAAAGGTCCCTAGTCGTAGGAGTTTCGAGACAGGGCATCGATACTCCATTAGTAGACTAGTGTATACAGTCGAGACCCCGACGAGGGGCGGTGGCCGGTCTCACAAGCCACTGGTGTCAGTTGGTTCACCTAAGATGTATACAGGTGCTCATTAGGTTATGAGTACACCGGACAGAACTCGCCGGGAACCTGCTAGTTGGGATTATACCAGACGTCAGATAGCAGTTCCCAGGTGACATGTGTACAGGTTAGTTCATCGACCTGAGATCGTCATTTGTCTCGTGTGAGTTCCCACTGTGCTTTGATTACTACCCTACCACGGCTCAAAGGAGTCGTGCAAACAGGTTTTAGTTGGTACAGTCCCGAGCCACATGGAGGCAGTGAGCGGATCTGCAGGGGTTCGTCTCTCCCGGTATTGGGGGCGAGGTCGCGCTGTGTCTAGGAGAGCCATTACGCAAAGCCCTCGGCCGAGGCAGGAGATTTACTGGTAGGTATTCCAGTAGTATCTCAGGGCGTTCTGGGCTACGCTCACTTGTACCGCTTTGGGGGTCTGACTTTTACCAACCCCCTAGGCCCGCCATGCGATACTCATAGACGAACGGACCGGACTGTACGGATATTGTCACTGACAGGGCTCAGTAAGGTGTCAGGATGAGTTCGCTCATCGACGTCCCTTTTGGTCAATAGCTGGTGGCCCATCACGTATTGGCTAATACCTCTGACGTGCTAGTGGTTAAATCCACAGCCATAGTATTGACGAGTCTTTAGAGTCCACCACACTTACAGTTACTCAAGCTTATCGGGCGAAACGCTGTAGAGGCCGTATGGAGATATGGCAGGGTCCGATCAGATACGTGCGGTATTGCACGGATCAGGATCGGACAGTTTTGTACTTGTAGCCGTATGGATATATGGCAGGGTTCGAATCAGATACGTGCGGTATTGCACGGATCAGATCGAACGGATATTACTAGCCGTCTTGGTTTTAAGCCGGATCCTAGTATAGTACAGTGTAGATTTTGTCTCATTGTATTTGTATCCGGACGGAATACAGATGCGGGTGTGTATGCACAGTATCGGGGTTTTTCCTGTAATTTATTACGGGACCAGTTTTCTGGAATTGCCAGTTTGCATTCCGTTCCGGCCCCGGGTTTTCCCTTTGTTCTTTCCCGGCCGGACTTTTCCGATGGAGGGTGTTATTTGCAAGTTTGCAAATAACACATTGTGGGGGGTTTTTCTTGCAAATGTATTTATTATGAAAGCGTCTTTTTTATTCCATTCTTTTCCTTCATCATTTCTTGCTTTATGAAGATTAGAAATGAGATGATAGTTGATGTGAGTTTGTTATGATGATGTTTGGATATGGTCACCCTCTCTCTTTTCCTACACTCACCTCCCTCTTGCTTTCATATTCTTTCCTCCACCATTCTAATATGATAAGGTTTTCATTTTGGGAGAGAAGAAGAAGATGAGAGCTTCATCTTGAGAGTTTCATTCTTGATCTCATTTTCATGCTAGAAAAATGCAAGCACCATTTTTCTAATCTTGATTCCTCCATCACCTTCAAAGGCAACAAACCCCAAATGAGACATAGCCTCTACACTACACATTCTACAGCATATCTTGAGCATGTCGAGTTGCCGGCTTCATGCCCGAGTTGCCTCGGTATTGAGGCGGGAGCCCGTAAAAGACGCAGGCGATGTGGTGCCCTTCCGGCAAGGAGGCAACGACCGGAGTTTCCGTGGGAGATCGGGACGATGACGAGAAGACCGGAGGACTCGGATCACTCGGTATACTTCTCTTCCCATCTCTTGTTAGCTAGTATAGGTTAATGGTTAACGATCCGGGTTTTATTGTCCGCGGTAGCGCCAGTTTCCAAGTAAGGAAAATTTTTGATTCCGCATTTTGGCCTCGGTAAGACGGCCGGGGCGCTGCCGTGGCGCAACATGGTATCAGAGCCACGCCATTAACCTTGTCTAGCTTGTTCTGATGTGTTTTACTTATCCGATCGACCAAAATTCCAAAACTTGCATTTTTGTTCACATCAGTTTTCTGTCGATTTTTTCCGAGCTCTAAAAATTTTTCAGGTTGTATAAAACTAATGTACTGGAAATTTTAAGACTGCTGTAAAAATTCGACGCACTCAGTCGATGGATGAAGCGCGGAACCGCGGCCAAACCCCCCCTTGGGCCGCTGTTCCGCCGCACTTTACTGTCCTCACTGTGTCCAATTTTTACAGTGGGCTTGTGGGCTGATTTTGGGGGTTTTGGGATATTAAATTTGGGCCCAGATTTTCTGTGAGTGCTACAGTATTGCTTGGGGGCCCACTTGTTAATTGTTTGATCGATCGGATATTTTTAAACACATTATTTCACAGTATTTACATTATATCTGCGACCGTGAATGTCACTTGATCGGTAAATCCCGTCTAACTGCTATAACCCGGTTAGACGGATTTGCGAACGTGACTTTCACGTTGATGTTCTATGTTTATGCTGTGTTGTTGCGGATCGGTCATGGGGGATAGCCTGGATGCAATGCTAGTACTGTGCTGTTGTATTATGTACATTTGATATTGTGGGGCGAGCGTCCGACATGTGGACTGCCGTCACTGCCTGTTTGTATTATTCTTTTGGGGCACGACCTGGTTGCGGTCGATGTACCCGGTGTATGTATATTTTACTTTCTGTACTAGGGTTACCCCGCGGAGGAGTGCACGGATAGCCGGGTTCTGGAGGGCAACAAGCCCGCATCTCATGGCATTGGGACGGAGGGGGCTTCACTCCAGGATTGGCGGGCTATTCGCCGCACTTGTAGGGGGTACAGGTTGACCCAGGAGGGGTGCCCGAGTTACCGGATTCCGTGAAGTGTTGGGTGGTCCATTCACGTTGCTGAAGGGGGCTGCCTCGCTTCAGGTTTTGGCGGGTGACTTGCCGCGCCCGTAGGGGTCTAGGTTTTCATTGCACAGGCTATCCACACGACCAGGGGAACGTCGGGTTTCAGCAGCGGCTCTGTGAAACCCGGGGCTTCCAGATATCTGTATTGTTCTGTAATGCTGCATATTTCTGTGATGTTGCATTTTATCACGCCTTGAGCGAAATACTATATATTGGTATATATATTAGTAGATGTTGTATATGTTTTTCATCCGCGCTAGTCCAGTCCCCGCTCTGCCGTTAGTTAGCTAACCTAACGGGTGATGACGGGACCCAGTGGCGAATGCGGATGGCATATACGTACATCAGTATATTTTCGTTCTTTGTGGTGTGATCAATTGATGGGACTGCGTTGATTCGGATCAATGCAAGATAAACAAACCTATTCTGATGTTGTTGGAACATTTTTCAAAAAGCTGTTATTGCAAGGACGTTCACTTTTGTTTTGCATCGTGGTATTCATTTGGAATATCCTGCTCCTCAGTCGACGAGGCAAGGGCCGAGATCCCTTCACCGGGAGTGACCCCTTGGACAGAAGTTTGCGTCAGGGCATTAACTTCACTATAGCCGATTACTTTTGCTTTGCATCGTGGTATTCAGTTGGAATATCCTGCACCTCATTCTATGGGGAAAGAGCCGAGATCCCTTCACCGGGAGTGACCTCTTTAGTAAAGGTTTTCGTCACTATATTTTCTAAAAAGCTATCCGTTCCTTCAACGATATCAAGTTCATTACGTTAAAGGTTTTTCGCCAAAAACCAGTCGTAGCCCTCCGTCATTTCAGATTAGTATTGCTTAGTATTCGTGCTGCGTATGTCGTGCTTAGCCGAGGCGTAGTGTTCGGTAGCTATGTAGTGCTTTTCTGTTGCATGGATATGAGATTGGTTAGGACAGTCGTGCGGTCATTTTGGCTCAGTCAAGGATTCGTGCGGGTGGGTCTAATGCAATCAAGAAAATGACGGGTTGAACTTGACTAGGATCCTTTGATATGTTGGCTCAGTCAAGGTCACTTGGGTCCTAGGGGTAAAAATCACATCGGGAGTTTCAAAAGAACTGAAACTTGCCAGACATGCGCATACCTTCTGGAGTGTGGTGACGTGAGTGGATTCCGTCACGTTATCATGCGATGATAGTTGGATCCCGATTCCCACTGATGAGTTGGTTTACTCCTCGGGTGATCCCAACTAATTCTTCTTTCAGGTTTGGGGAAGAATTTGAGGTTACAGTGGGAGGTTTCCAGATTAGACAAAGTGATAACCATTCTGATCTAGGTTAGAGTGCACGCTGAGTGTTTCTTTTCTCTCTCTCTGGCAGCGACCATTGACCCGACCCTAAGACTATGACTCAGTGACCAAGTTGACCGAACCTTCTTAATACTGGCTTTTGGATTGTCAGAGTTGCAGACCTCATTGCCACTCCTACTTTTACCCTTTTCTCCAGGACACCCCGTATTACTACGAACGTCCACTTCCATTGGACAAAACCATCGTATGGTTATATACGAACTCGAAGGACTTCGAGGATGGTTTCTGGTTCTGGAGAAAACGAATAGGATTATTCAGTTGTCTTTTCTTTTCACCTTCTCTCAGGTTGCGAGTACTCCTTGGCTTAGGAGTAGTACACCTATTACGCAGATTGGATAGTCTTCTTCCAAACCTTAGGCTGGTGCCGAACGGTGGGGAATGAAGAAAACCAATTAGCATAACGATGGTGTATAGAAGGTATTAAGTTAAGACAAAGCAAGGGATTAGTAAGAGGGCAAAGTAAATTGCGACTGCTATTCACGACCGAACCAAGTATTCCTTCGCCAATCCTAAATCACCTTTGTATTTCTCCAGGACACTCCGCATCACTACGAAGATCCCAAGTTTATTGGATAATCCATCGTATGGTTATATACGAACTCGAAAGGAACTTGTTCCAGTTCGGGGATGGATTCTGGTCCAGGAGAAATAGGAATAAGGTTTATTCGGTTGTCTTTTATCTTCACCTTCTCTCGCATTGCGAGTGCTCCTAGGATTAGGACAGTACACCCATTATGCTTATTGGATAGTCTTCTTCCAAACCATAGGCTGGTGCCGAAAGGTAGGGAAGGAAGAAAACCATTTGGCCTAAGGGGGTGTGCAGACGGTAATGACTAAAGACATATAAAGGGATTTGGACAGATGGCAAAGAGATATACGGTTACAGTTGTGAATCTGGATAATGGTAGAGGCATTACTAGGAATACCAGGATACCCCACCGAAACATTTCAATGTTTCAGTTCAACTGTGTACTGTTAAAAGAAAACTGATTTCCCGATTAGACACTTGCTCCAGGGTATGTATTTACCAGGTTTGATTCTCACATCTGTATGGTTTTACAGATGATGAGTGGGAGTAAGTTATTGGGAATTGGGTGATCATCCTCATTATATCGGGATTCGTTGTAATCGGTGATATTTGAGGAGATCACCTGGGCTGTTTGCCGGTCGGCAAATATTTGGTTTTGAATATCCGCTGTTGTGCACCAATTTCAAATTGATATATCTGTACGTCTATTTTTATAGAGTGAGATATACCTTTTGATATTATGTCGATGACATTTACCTATATCAGTGGATGGTTAGGTAAGGAGCATTAAACAGCGGTGTAATTCTTCTTAACCGTAAGTACAGTTTTCAACCTACGACGCACAGTGAAAGAGTTGTTAGACTCAGCGGACTTATACAGAGTATTGTATGTTGTCCAGTGTCCATTAGGACAGAGGGGTTGATCCTCATACTATATTCTGTTTACTTTTAACTTCTCTAGTTCTTAGACATGTGTTTCGTGGAAACACAGGGTCTAAGTTTTGAGGAGTTATAGGTATTTGAATAGAGTAGAGAACCAGGTCTAGCAAGTATCGGGATTCTTCAAAGTGATCGAAGATGTAGATACTTGTGTATGGTATTCAGTTGATAGTAATGATAAAGAGAAATTGCTTCTCTTTCAGGTTACTCATAATTGGAAGCATTCCTAAGTTGAGTAACGCTGATCGACCTCTCTCCATTTAGTTGACATGCACTGGAGACAGCTGCATGATTTGAATCTGGTTAAATTAAATCAGTGCCTCTGGTTCTATATTGGATATAGTACAGTTCATATCTTAACATTGTTAAGGTACGGGGAGTTGTCCGGCTTATGATTAAAACCAGACTCTGGATAACTCAAGGCACGTTTCTGTAATGGCTGTTTGTGGGTTGACCCAGGCTATGACGAGGGTTGACTTTCTACCATCTGGAAGATCAATAGTGATATTGTTCTTAACTCGCCACATTTTAAAAGGAAATGGTTGTTTTTCAGAAAACAGTAGTGGGGGTATGGTAGAACTGGAAGCGATTCCAGAACCGCAAACGATTACTGAAGATTTGATAAGGAACCTAAAGATTCAATCTGATTTGACATTCCATTGGCCACTCCGCAGATAAGGTGGGTAACTTCAGGCACCCGAGAGGTACTCCGGTAGCTTCAAGGACGGTGACAGGGAAGTTCTTGTTTACCCACACTTGCCATTGTTGTTGTTCCAGGCTGCGAGACCCGGCAGAAGGATGAGTATAGCGTCGTTCTAAACTAGCTTTAGAAGTGCGCGTCTATATGACTCTGCCAGAGGGTTGTCGTAGTCAATGGGAGCAGCGGAAGCATTGGTGGACATCAGGCTTATGTCTATTTATAGACTAAAGCAGATATAGCGGAGATAGATCATCTATTTCTGATGTGACAGTCATGGGTTTGACGTCATCAGAATAGGGGATGGATCTGTTAAGAAGGTAGTAGGGTGTGATGTCCTGGTTTTGGATGACATACACAGAGTAGGAAAAGAAACTCCTATACTACGATCGGTTATACTTTGGTTGTCACACAGTGTTTTCTCCACACAGGACTTGGATATTATATCAGACATTCTGGTTACTAGATCTATGGTTTTAGATCTAGATTTGGGTGGTTTCCTAATCTGGGTACCTTGACAGCATTCTATAAGTATTTAGAATGGACGACTCCTGGCACGGTAGTGTACCTGCAGGTAATGGAGTCACCCTCTCTAAAGGTGTCTTATAGACTAAAGTAGAGAGGGATGTGCATGATTGGCAGATCACTTGCTTAGGCAATTGAGTCAATCATGAGATGTCAAGTACCACACCAGATGTTGTTCTTGCAGTAGGTGCAATAAGTTGATATTAATCCAATCCTGGAGAAACAGTCGGAAGCAGTTTTAGAACATAAGTGAATGTTCTAGGGAAATGATAACGGCTGCCTCCTTTAGGAGACGGTTATCACTCCAGGCTTCCAAGGTGACATGGACGACAAGGAGGTTGTCAGAGTTATAGTTCTCCCTCTGACGAGGGACAGTATTCTGGACAGGTGATCCAGGCAGATACTGAGGGAGGCATGGCGCAGGATACTGATTAAGTTCAGTTGACGATACAGTCTAAGAAGTTTGGATTTGGAGTTCATTTATGAACTAGGTCCCATCAGATATCCAGACATACTCTAAGACATGTATTGCTCATTTCGGGAGATGGCTTTCTCTGCGAACTTGAGATATAGAGAGACATAGAAAGAAACATCTAGGCGGATCCACTCACTGAGGCTTTTCCTCGAACGCAATAGTTTCGCAAACAGGCTTTGTGCGACTGACTAGTAGAGGAGTTGGGTGTTCGGTATCACACGGGCTGTGAGTATGCGACATCGCAATAATTAACCTTGAGTGCAAGTGGGAGATTGTTGGAGATAGTGCCCTCAGAGTCAATTATTGGATCACAGGCACGTGATTGCAATGATTGAGGGAGGACCTATCCCGGTAGGACAGTCTTACTCGAGATGATAATATGCTATCTGGTTCATCTTTATCATCGTGTACTGCTTTAGGCGACCTGACATGTCGCTATTACACGTTGATAGAGCCCCTAGGATTCTTGCTTGACTACCAGCAGTATGATGGCGATCATATATGTGGGAGCTGGTAGTCTATAAGCACATCCTTAAAAGGTCCCTAGTCGTAGGAGTTTCGAGACAGGGCATCGATACTCCATTAGTAGACTAGTGTATACAGTCGAGACCCCGACGAGGGGCGGTGGCCGGTCTCACAAGCCACTGGTGTCAGTTGGTTCACCTAAGATGTATACAGGTGCTCATTGGGTTATGAGTACACCGGACAGAACTCGCCGGGAACCTGCTAGTTGGGATTATACCAGACGTCAGATAGCAGTTCCCAGGTGACATGTGTACAGGTTAGTTCATCGACCTGAGATCGTCATTTGTCTCGTGTGAGTTCCCACTGTGCTTTGATTACTACCCTACCACGGCTCAAAGGAGTCGTGCAAACAGGTTTTAGTTGGGTACAGTCCCGAGCCACATGGAGGCAGTGAGCGGATCTGCAGGGGTTCGTCTCTCCCGGTATTGGGGGCGAGGTCGCGCTGTGTCTAGGAGAGCCATTACGCAAAGCCCTCGGCCGAGGCAGGAGATTTACTGGTAGGTATTCCAGTAGTATCTCAGGGCGTTCTGGGCTACGCTCCGACACGACTTGTACCGCTTTTGGGGGTCTGACTTTTACCAACCCCCTAGGCCCGCCATGCGATACTCATAGAAGAACGGACCGGACTGTACGGATATTGTCACTGACAGGCTCAGTAGGGTGTCAGGATGAGTTCGCTCATCGACGTCCCTTTTGGTCAATAGCTGGTGGCCCGTCACGTATTGGCTAATACCTCTGACGTGCTAGTGGTTAAATCCACAGCCATAGTATTGACGAGTCTTTAGAGTCCACCACACTTACAGTTACTCAAGCTTTCGGGCGAAACGCTGTAGAGGCCGTATGGAGATATGGCAGGGTCCGATCAGATACGTGCGGTATTGCACGGATCAGGATCGGACAGTTTTGTACTTGTAGCCGTATGGATATATGGCAGGGTTCGATCAGATACGTGCGGTATTGCACGAATCAGGATCGAACGGATATTACTAGCCGGCTTTGGTTTAAGCCGGATCCTAGTATAGTACAGTGTAGATTTTGTCTCATTGCATTTGTATCCGGACGGAATACAGATGCGGGTGTGTATGCACAGTATCGGGGTTTTTCCTGTAATTTATTACGGGACCAGTTTTCTGGAATTGCCAGTTTGCATTCCGTTCCGGCCGGTTTTCCTTTGTTCTTTCCCGGCCGGACTTTTCCGATGGAGGGTGTTATTTGCAAGTTTGCAAATAACACATTGTGGGGGGTTTTCTTGCAAATGTATTTATTATGAAAGCATCTTTTTTATTCCATTCTTTTCCTTCATCATTTCTTTCTTTATGAAGATTAGAAATGAGATGATAGTTGATGTGAGTTTGTTATGATGATGTTTGGATATGGTCACCCTCTCTCTTTTCCTACACTCACCTCCCTCTTGCTTTCATATTCTTTCCTCCACCATTCTAATATGATAAGGTTTTCATTTTGGGAGAGAAGAAGAAGATGAGAGCTTCATCTTGAGAGTTTCATTCTTGATCTCATTTTCATGCTAGAAAAATGCAAGCACCATTTTTCTAATCTTGATTCCTCCATCACCTTCAAAGGCAACAAACCCCAAATGAGACATAGCCTCTACACTACACATTCTACAGCATATCTTGAGCATGTCGAGTTGCCGGCTTCATGCCCGAGTTGCCTCGGTATTGAGGCGGGAGCCCGTAAAAGACGCAGGCGATGTGGTGCCCTTCCGGCAAGGAGGCGACGACCGGAGTTTCCGCGGGAGATCGGGACGATGACGAGAAGACCGGAGGACTCGGATCACTCGGTATACTTCTCTTCCCATCTCTTGTTAGCTAGTATAGGTTAATGGTTAACGATCCGGGTTTTATTGTCCGCGGTAGCGCCAGTTTCCAAGTAAGGAAAATTTTTGATTCCGCATTTTGGCCTCGGTAAGACGGCCGGGGCGCTGCCGTGGCGCAACACCAACACCCACCTGGCTGAACAGTTAGCGAACTTTTAAGGTGTAAATGATCCTGACTAGTTCTCTTTTTAAGGTTTGAAGGAGAATTCGAGGAAACAGTGGGAGCCATTCTGATTAGATAAATTAAAAACCAGTCTAATCTTATAAGAGAATACGCTGAGTGTTTCTTTTCTCTCTCTCTAGGGAGCAACCATGTCATGCTTTAATCAAGATAATAAAATTATGACTTGACCGAACCAGCTTATTACACCAGACTAGGGAACGCCGGTTCGGCTCTAACTTATAACAGCCGTCACAAGTATGGGCAAAGGAAAGAGGAATGCAAGGACTTCCATATAAGCCTAATGAAGGAGAAGCATTCTAATACATCTTATTCGGGTGTATTTGTTATTGAGAACTATTTTTCGGTCAATCCTACCTCCTGGGTACTAGATATCAGATCAGAATCTTATATCTGTAATTTATTATAATGACTGAGAAAAGTAGAATGGTTGGACCAGATGATATGTCCCTCAGAGTAGGGAACGGAGCACAAGTTGATACTGCAGTCGTCGGCTAATATCACCTAGTGTTGCCAAGTGGCAACACTATGATTTTGAACAACTGCTACTATGTACCTTCCATGCTTTGTGTTGGGGCTTCATGCGTGCGCGCAAACGTGCATGTTTTGGAAAATGAGATTGTTTTGAGAAATAGTTGCGCACGCGAGCTCGGTCTCGTTTTAAAATTTATAAAACCGCAAGTGCACGGCGCCAAAAACTTGTTGGGGCCTCACGCGCGCGTGCAAAGGTGCATGTTTTGGAAAATGAGATTGTTTTGAGAAATAGTTGCGCACACGAGTTCGGTCTCATTTTAAAATTTATAAAACCGCAAGTGCACGGCGCGTGCAAACGTGCATGTTTTTCAATTTTTATGGGTTTTATGATATGTATGCAATACAGAATATACACATGATGCAGCAAAATAAACGCAGTGCTCACCCCCAATCCTGAGTTTTACATTGTCCTCATCGTTGCCCCCGTCTCCGGTAGCTAGACTTAGACATCAGGGTGAGAATTTATTCACAAAAAAAGGAAAAAACTAAGACTAATTACAGTATATACAAGTTAAGAGATTGAGTTAGTCCAGAAATTAATACCAGCCATTCAAAAATTTTATCAATATATGGCCAAGGCTAGTAAAAAAGAAGGTATAAGAAAAAGTAAAAGTAAAAGAAAATGAATATGGTATGGTTAGTTGTTAGTAAAGGGCATGGGTGTGTGAAAGTAGGGATCAGAAGATTCTGAATGCGTAGATGAAGTTTTGAAGGAGTCAAAGAATTGTTGCCTGAATGAATTGAATTTTCAAGAAGTATGTGTTGAGTTCCGAGGTCAGGTTTATTTAAAAACTGGAGTTCGTCCTCAAAAAGTTCAGCAGAAGAAAGGTTCTTAGGATGATCCCAAATTAATCCTAACTCAAACTCAGAAAGAATATCAAGTTCATCCGCAAATATCTCCTCAAAATTTGGCATGAAAGAATATTTTTCAAGGCTGTCTTCCTCCTTATAATCCCGCACAATCCTACTCTTGTTGCTACAGCTCCCTATTCCCAAAACTAGCTCTCCTTCATCACATTCATATCTGGGTAGGTTCATATCATCTAAAAAAGTAGGTTCCCACACTAACGTTTCTTCCGAAACAATATCAATAGGTGATACAAAAATTGTAGGTTCCTGATCTTTGATTTCCTCTAACAATCTATCCCAACCATACCCATAAAATTCACAAGCTCCCTCCTCTAAAATTGAAGTGCAAAAATCAGTCGGTGTAAGAATTTCTTCTTCAAGTAGTATATCGGTTAAATCAACCTCTAGATCACAAGTGACAAGAGGTTCAGTAGGTACCTGAAGGCTAGTGTTGGACTGATTTAGAGGGTTTTCTTGTTTGTCCTGATAACACTCAGTCAACTCAATTGCATAATCATCTAGGAAATCATCAAAATTTGTTTGATCATTTATCTCACTCAGGTGACTTCCTAGATGACAGATATTAACATTATTGGGTTCCGATTGACAGTGTTCACTCCCTAAAATCCGCACAGCTAAATGTTTCACTTGTTCTTCGATTCTAGCCAATGATTGAGCTTGAGCATGAAACAATTGCTCAGATTGTTGTATGAATAGGGCTAGCATCGCAGCTGTTTGATTCTCGACTGCAGTCATCACTTCTATACCTTTCTCTAAAGCAGTCAACCTAGCATCCATCACACTATCATACCCTAATGAAGTGTCAGTTATTTCAGGTAAGGAGGGTTATGATGATGGTGGTGCTAAAGCAGTCATCCTGTCGACCTCTTTCTCTAAATTTTCAATCATTTGATCTAGGTTTGAAGTGGGACTGGGTTCAAGAGTGTTAGGTGGGTGACCGATATCAAAATTCTATGACGGTTGGCCACCCCCTAAGAAAGGACAGTTTTCACGAATGTGCGAAGAATCTTAGCAATTTGCACAAACGAATTGGGAATGAGTATAAATAAAAGAATAAGGACCGTGAAAAATCGAATCGAACTGTGTATCACCCATATTAATAAGAATTCACAAATATCACAAAAACAAAGAATATCATACCCCTAGCAGTCTATATTAAACTAAGTCAACTAGACCTACTCAAGAACCTGATTGTCGAAGTAAAACTGTGTCGAGAAACGGGCTCAAGATATACAGATCACAAAGCCAGGTAAGTGCAGAGATAAGGGGAGGTTATCCAACGCTTTCGCGAAGTTCCTTAATTAGAATAACCATTTCTCTTTTGGCGGTTTTGCCGTGGACACTTGCCTAGACACCTTGTGAACAATATACTGTTAAGCGGTGTTCTAAACACAGTTAACTTCTCCTAATGAGCGCGAAGTCCTTAAAGTCAGAGTTCTAATTGATTTTAAAATTACTGGGGGTGTCCAAGAATGCAGTTTTGTGATTTGTGGGCTACGGAAAAAGGTGATGAAATCTTTTACCGTATCTTGTTTGGTTTCGTGCCCTTAATATCCGTATTAAGATGCAAATGCGCAATTCAATAAAAGAATTCAATAATTCAATCAATAAAACAATTCTTTTTCCGTTTTAAGTTTTAAGCGCTGCAACAAACACGGGTTAGTTCTCTGTGCAATTGTGGCAAATTGTGCGAAGAATCCTGCAGAAGATAGAATATTGGAATGCGTCGGATTTGAGCGAAGGTGTTAGAAAAATACGTACCGATGTGATTTTGGTTTAAGAAAAACCCTTTGAAGTGATTACGGGTATTTGATTGTTCGCTTGCGCGGGTCAAACTACCCGAATCTTTGGCACTATATTTCACTAACGTCTTGCACTGGAATTTGAAGCTTGCTCCGCACGATCGCTGATCGTAATTCCATAAAAATCTGCAAATGTCGAAAAATACGATATTTAGTGTCAAAAGCGATATATCTGCCCTAATTCCTGCACACTCAAAATTATAAAAATCAAACAATACCAACAGAGTACTAACAATGCACTGGAGACACCACAGAAGAAAATATTCAAAAACACCTAAATGGGGTCGGCGGCGCCGGATTTTTGAGGAACGTCGCCAGCCAATTTTAAAGCTTTGGTGCTCGAATTTTGTGTGGGATCTCCTGGCTATATTAGTATTCTAATAGTATACTTTGATTTTTAAGTTTAATTGCAGGGTGATAGCATGTCACAACAACAGAGAGCAATGAGTTAGAAAGTGTTGTTTTGTTAGTTTTGAAAGAATTTTGAGTTAGTGGTTAGTTTGTTAGAACGAACCAGAAATAACAATACCTAATGACTACCAAGTCCCTAGCAACGGTGCCAAAAACTTGTTGGGGCCTCACGCATGCGCGCAAACGTGCATGTTTTGGAAAATGAGATTGTTTTGAGAAATAGTTGCGCACGCGAGCTCGGTCTCGATTTAAAATTTATAAAACCGCAAGTGCGCGGCGCCAAAAACTTGTTGGGGCCTCACGCGCACGCGCAAACGTGCATGTTTTGGAAAATGAGATTGTTTTGAGAAATAGTTGCGCACGCGAGCTCGGTCTCGTTTTAAAATTTATAAAACCGCAAGTGCACGGCGCGTTGTAATGAGCCGGCAAGTACGGGTCGATCCGCAGGGAATTGGAGATTAGGTGTTGTTCCTTAAGGTTCGAGAAACAAAGAATTGGGTTTGGTTGTCACAAAGAAAATAAAAATACGAAAATATAGAAACAAGTTAAGAAGAAAGGTGGCCATAGCTTTGGCTCGGATAGTTGAATCGCGGCGATTCCTTCGACGCTCCCTTGATCATGAGTTGTCCGTCCTTGTATTGATCCCGGCGTGAAGCATGACTTGTCAAGGCGGTTACGAAGCACAAATCATCAAGTTGTCGATATTCGACGCAAACACGAAACGAGTCCGTTTTGTTCACTTACCGTTTGTGTGTCCAATCTTGAAGTATCAACACTAAGCACAAGGGTTAGCAAGCATACGACAACATCAAAAACACAAATTAGTTAGTGAGAGCAAATGATTTTAGCGTTAAGTTTGCTAAGTGTTTGTGATAGTATAGGGTATATGAAACCAAGAGATTTGTCAAGCCACTAGATAACAAGATACCCTATCTAAACTTAGCAATCTCAACCCTAAATTGATTTTAACTTAAACATTGCAAAATGGAGAGAATGAGTGAATATGGTACATGAAGAGATTACCAAGTAACCATGGTTTCAAAATACCATATCACACAATAACATAAAACAATCTTTAAGTTAAAATCACATTAAGCATTTTAAACATTAACAAGAGGAGGAGGAAGGTAAAGCCATTCATCTCACATCCTCACCATCACCACAACCAAAAGATTAGTTACACAACATAATTGAAAAGAAAAGAAAACAACAAAAGAAAAGAAACAAAGCAAGAAAAGCAATATTATTAACACTTGAATGAGTTGAGATACAAGATATCGGTTACTTGTTCAACCTCCATAATGAAGCTCTCAAAAGGAAGCTCCAAGAGAAAAGAAGAAGAAACCAAGTTGAGCACACACAACTCTCAAGCTAAACCAAAAACTAAAGACTAAGCTATGGTATATACATATTTTTACACATCCCGTCTTTCTCAATCTGTTCTGGTATTTATATACCTCATTCCAGAATAAATAAACAACAAAAATACGATGATGTGACCCTAATAAATGTCCAGAAGAAAATGGGGACAAAGGAGAAAGGGGGACCAGCGGCGCCGGATCTTTTAGGGTTCTCGTCGGTCGAGGTCCGAGCAATGGGGCTCGTGTTGGTGTGCTGAACTCGAGTGCACTCAACAAGTCCACTAGTATTGTTTGATTTCTTCATATCAGCTTGGGTTATACTCGGTAGTCTTGGAGGGAAAATTGATGCTTTAAATCACATCACATCTTTTCAGCATTTATCACACATCAATTCACACATGCCCACTTGCACAAGTTGTGCCTAAGGCACCCCACCATGGTCCAAGTTTTCAAAGCGCTATGTGCACACTTGTATTGTGTTGGACCAAAATTGTGTACACATGTTTATTGCAAAAGAACTCTTTGGATATCGATCGGTTTTCTGTTCTGATTGCAGTGTCGGCTCACAAATGTCATATCCGTGACTTTGGGTATGTTTTCCAGTGTTTTGTCATGAATACCTGTAATCTGTATTTACTTAGCAAACACCGGTTAATAGTACCGATAAATAACAAAATAGATAATGGATGAGCGGTATTAAAATGCAGTTTTCTGTGATGAACACTTTGCAATATTATATTAGTTTCTTTATTAGATAAAGATGGATATAACTTTGTTCTAGATAGAAATATCATGAACATTTATCTTAATCAGGTACTGGTTGCGGAAGGTACATTATATAATGGTATCTATATCCTTAATCAAAACACAGTTTTCAATATACAAAACACACGCAAGAGGAAGAGTTCAGATGTGAACGAAGTCTACTTGTGGTATTGTAGACTCGGTCATATCAATGAGAAAAGACTATCTAAGTTACATAAAGATAGATATTTGAATCCGTTCGAATTTTCATCTTATGAAACTTGTCAATCTAGTCTTAAAGGAAAGATGACTAAAACTCCGTTTACGGGGCTCGGAGAAAGAGCTACAGAGCTCTTGGAACTCATATACGGTGATGTATGTGGTCCAATGTCTACACATGCAAGGGGCGGATTCTTATACTTCATTACATTCACTGATGATCTCTCTAGGTTCGGATATGTATTTCTCATGAAACACAAATCTGAAGCTTTTGAGAAGTTTAAAAAATATAAAAGCGAAGTAGAGAACCAAACAGGAAAAGTATCAAGGTCTTACGATCTGATCGAGAAGGTGAATACTTGAGCACGGAATTCCTTAAATTTCTAAAAGAGAATGGTCTCTCTCAACTTACTTTTCCGTATACACTACAATACAACGATATATCGGAGCGGAGGAATCGTACCCTATTGGATATGGTTCGCTCCATGATGAGTAATACTGAGTTGCCTCTTTCATTTTGGAGATATGCACTAGAGACTGCTGCATTTCTATTGAATCAAGTTCCGTCCAAATCCGTGCCTACTACTCCATATGATATATGGAGTGGTAAGAAAGCATATCTTAAATTCATTAAGATATGGGGGTATCTGTAACAACCCTAAACTTTCTGTACAATTTTTTCAAAAATACAGAAAGAGGTACTTGAGCCTGAGCACAAGTTATAAGTTTGTTTTGCTTTTTAACAGCAAGAAGGAGCTTGTAGCTCACTGGTAAGACCTTGCACTGCTGAACCAAAGCACCAAAGTTCAAATCCCATCAGCCATACATTATTTTTATTTAAAATTCTTATAATCTTTTAGAAGCCCAAGAGTCTACACGCGCACAACATGTAAAACCAAAAGTCACACATAAAACAAACGAGTCCACTGCAGTAGTCAAAGCATCGGGGACACGTGGCGTCGAGGGGAGCCCTGACTCGGCCAACTCGGGCCGGCGGGAAGCGCGAATCAGCCGGCGCCGCCGGCCGACTCAGCTCGAAACCATATTTTTTTCATTTTTCTGGCAACTCTTGAACTCCCCATAGCCCCTGTATTATTTAAATTCCCTGCACATTTACAGAGCAAATTAAAACCCCATTTAATCCATTTTTTAATACAAATTTTAATACACCCTTTCATTATCCTAAACCTTAATTTTTCCTATAAATACCACACCTCAAATCACCCCCTTCACTCCCAAATCTCTGCCCAAACTATCAAGAAAATTCTCAAGACTTTTTGTGTGCAAGTGGAGTTAGCAAAGGGCGAAGCTCCGATGAACTTCCGACCACGATCCGAGGAGTTTCCGGTGACGAAACGACGCACCGGTGCTTCCCCGATCTTCCTCTTTCTCTTCTCTTGACCCTAAACCCGTAAGTCCCCCTTCTCTCTCTCTTTTGCTATTCTCAAATTCTTAATCCTTAAAACATGTCGGAAGCGGAGTTATCCGGCTTTCGATTCTCTTTTCTTTCAAAAAATACAACATTTTCTTAATAACAAAGCTACAACTTTTGATATATATTATTTAATACTCATTAACTAAGATAATAGAACAAGTTTGACATTAAAATAATAACCGTAGCAAGTTTTATTCCACTTTTACATTAAAATACCTCCATGTTTCATATGGACATGTTTATACCTTTTAACCATGCTAGTTTTAGAAAACTCACGAGGTAATGACCTACCTCCTCACAACACTCATATGTAATATAGCATGATGAAATTGGGAACATAGATTTGGAAAAATACGATTTTATACAAAACTACCTCCGACTTATAAAAACCTTTTTCTACAAGATGTGTATTTTAACAAATCTTTGCAAATGCGTCTCTACAACCCATTTCGGGGAATCCGCTCGGGATGGTGTGGATTATCGTACATCCTCGGGCTTAGTAGAGTGGGATGCAGACCTCCGCAAGGAGCATACGATCTCAAAAGATTTAAAATACAATTTTCTTTAGAAAATGTAGTTTCTATTATAAATAAAACTTATACTTTTAATAAATAAATATATATGTAATTAATATCAAAATATCTATTTTTAATATTTATAATATTTCACATTTCCAAAATTCAAGAAAAACATCTCATTTACAAGAAAATACCCTACAATTCCAATATTACAAATAAATACCATATATTATGAAATTAGGTTTTATTCACTAGAAATGTCATATTGATAAAATATACATCCATAAAAACTCTAAAGACGATGATAAAATACTTGAGGTGTATTTTGAAAATTATACAAAATTATTTTACATAAAACCCTCTCAAGTTATACTAAATTACAATAAGGACCCTAGTAAACATAGCTTTAAGCGGGACCAGTCTCTTGAGCCTCAGGGAGCTGGAGATATGGGTGCTTGCCTATTTAAGGTAGACAACTTAACAAACGGTGTTATCAACACGGTAATCGTCTTTGAAAAAGACACAAATCCTGTCGTCCATGTGCAGCGGTTACCGATAACACCAAAATATAATTCAGGATTCAAATTTCTTTTCAAATTGTCTGACTCAGACTGAGTCTTACTATAATCAATCTGACTTGAATATGATTCAAGTACAAACTACAAATTCAATATGAATCCATGAATCCATATATTCAATCTATCCAATCTATATAACTTGACTGAACCGAACCATGGATATACTCCATTTACAAGCTCATCCATTATATCCGTTCCATTACTGATATCATGGTTTCGGCAAGTCATCCATCTATATACAATATACAATTCAAACAATACATCAATACAATCAAGACATCGCGTGGTTTATAAAGGGGTAGACTGGTACGGAATATGTTAAAGGTAGCACGAAGTGGTCACTTAAGACGTAATTACATCCATGCCATTTTTCCGTGGTATTATCGACGGAGCCTTGTACTCCATATAGCGTAGTCTCTGGTCTAGTGAGACTCCTCTCGTATACACTGGCATCTTCTGTACCAAGCTACAACCAACATCATTAACAATATAATGCAACTTTAAAAGTTACACTCTCTCTCTGCCTATTCTATTTCTCCCTCATCTTTGGGACTTACCGAGCGATTTGTTCGCTGACGACATTCTCTTTCTTCTTCTTCTTCTTTGGAATGTCGTCAGGTGTTTCGGGCCCACTGGAGATCGAGCCCACCAGCGCAGGATTTGGACCAGCTAGCTTTCGACCCGGAGCTCTAGTTACTTGTACAATTCATTTCAATACTTTCCATTTCTGTTATGCTACTGTTTAGACATTGCTTTTCATTCCATGTATTTACTTTCAGATGTATTGTAAAAAGAAGTTAATAAATAAAGTTGTTGTTCAATTATATCTATTGTCTTTATCACTTGTGTATTTTTACTTATATTTCTTAGATACGCTTGGCGTGTTTATTTCAGAGTAAATACGTAGCGGTCTCGTCGCGTCCTCTTCCCCGTACACCGGGAAACGGGGTGTGACAGTATCCGGCTTATGTTAAAAAGTAGAATCTGGATAAACTCGAGGCACGTTCAATGTTGTGTAAATTTATGGGATATTCCAAGCATTCGCAAGGATATCTTTTCTACCATGCAGAAGAACAAAATATTATTGTCTCTAGGAATGCTACATTTTTAGAATGACAGTTTCTTGCAAAAGAAATCTGTAAGAGCGCGGTAGAACTGGAAGAAATTCCAGATACACAAACAACGACTGAAGATTTGGTAGAACCACCCAATTCAATAGAAACCAACAAACCTCAGCCACTCCGCATATCTAGTAGGATTTCTCATCTGCCCGAGAGATACTATGGTTTTCTCATAGACGGAGATCGAGAGGATTGCATCTTGGAAGAAGATGTTCCTACTAGTTTCGAGCAAGCCATTACCAGTAGGGATTTTGAGAAATGGCTGGATGCTATGCGATCCAAAATGGAGTTCATGTACACCAACAAAGTTTGGACTTTGGATGTTGCTCCTCCTGGGATCAAACCCGTTGGATACAAGTGGATCTTCAAGAAGAAGATTGGTATAGATGGACAGGTGGAAACCTATAAGGTTAGACTTGTTGCAAAAGGTTTTCGTCAAAGACCCGGTATGGACTATGACGAAACCTTTTCTCCAGTGGAAATGCTTAAAACCATTCAGATCCTACTTGCCATTATTGTCTTCCATGACTATGATATCTGGCAGATGGACGTAAAAACGGCTTTTCTAAATGGAAGTTTAGAAGAGTGCGTTTATATGGATCAGCCGGAGGGATTCATAAACTTGGAGCAGCGGGAAGGTGTGCAAGTTGCTTAAATCCATTTATGAATTAAAGCAGGTATCGCAAAATTGGAACATCTGTTTTGATGAGACAGTCAAGGAATTTGACTTCATCAAGAACGAGGATGAGCCATGTATCTATAAGAAGATTGTTGGAAGAGCTGTTATATTCCTCATCTTGTATGTAGATGACATTCTCCTGATAGGAAATGATATTCCTATGCTGCAATCGGTCAAGCTGTTCTTGTCACAAAAGTTCTCCATGAAAGACTTAGGTGATGTCATCTACATTCTGGGGATTAAGATCTATAGAGATAGATCCAAGAGCTTGTTGGGATTATCACAGTCCAGGCACATAGATGCCATACTAAAGAGATTTAGTTTGGAAGATTCCAAGAATGGTAATATGCCCGTTTTGCACGGAATCACTCTCTCCAAAGAGATGTCTTCAAAGACTGATGAGAAGAGGGCTTGCATGAGCATTATACCTTACGGTTCGGAGGTAGGATCTATAATGTATGCGATGTTATGTACCAGACCGGATGTACCTTAAGCACTTAGCGTGGTAAGCCGGTATCAGTCAAACCCACGAGAGAAGCACTGGATAGCTGTAAAAAACATTCTCAAGTACATGAGAAAGACTAAGGAGATGTTCTTAGTGTACGGTAATAGGGACCTCCAGGTGGAGCCCTTTACTGACTCAAACTTCCAAAGTGACAAGGATGACAGCAAGTCTGTCACGGATTATGTGTTTACTCTAAACTGAAGGGCGGTCTGTCGGAAGAGCTCCAAACAGGACACCGTCGTAGACTCGGCGATGGAGGCTGAATACATTGCTGCCAACGATGCCGCAAAAGAAGCGGTCTAAATGAAGAAGTTCATTGCTGAACTTGAGGTGGTTACGTCCATTGTTGATCCAATATCTTTGTATTGCGATAATAATGGGGCTATGGCTTTAGCGAAGGAACCACGGTCCCATCAGAAATCTAGACACATCTTGAGGTGGTATCACCTAATCAGGGAGATCGTAGATCACCAGGAGATCGAGATTCGGAGAGTGGACACAAAAGAAAACACGGCGGATCCATTACAAAGACCCTCCCTCAAGCACAGTTTGAGCAACTTTTTGAGATGTTGGGTATGAGATACACCAACAACTAGCCCTAGAGAAAACGTTGGGTACACGATACGCCAATAACTGGCCTTAGTGCAAGTAGGAGATCGTTGGATATATATGCCCTAGAGACCATTATTGTGTGTGTGTGTGTGTGTGTGTGGCGGATGCTTAGACATATGTATGTATAAGACAATCTTGCTCAATATGATAGTATGCTATTTGGTTTGTCTTTATCTTAATATGTGTATATGTTTTACTTGTTATTATGAATCGCTAATACATGTTGATAAAGCCCGTAGGATTATTGCTTGACTACCAGCATTATGATGGCGATCATACATGTGAGGGTTGGGTAGTCCACAAGCACATCCTTAAATGTCCCTGTTGGTGGGAGTATCAAGACTGGGCATCGATATTCCAGAGTAGACTGGTGTATACATTTCTAGACCCCGAAGAGGGGCGATGATTGGTCCCCCAGCCATTGGTGTGTGGCACCTAAGATCATATACAGGTGCTCACTGAGGGTGAGTACACTGGACGGACTCGCCTAAAACTTCTATATGGTATTATACCTATCGTCAGATAGCAGTTCTTAGGTAACATGAGTACAGATAGTCTGTTGTCGTGAGATCATCATTTGTGTCGTGTGAGTTCCCTCTGTGAATTAATTACTACCCTACCATAGCTCCACTGAGTCATGCAAACAGGTTTTAGTTGGGTACAATCCCGAGCCACATGGAGGCAGTAAACGATTGTTAGGGATTCGTCTCTCCCGATATAAAGAGTCGATGTCGCACTGTGTTCGGTTGGCCAGCACCATAAGACCTTAGCCAAGGCAGATGAGTTTTACTAATAGTTAGATCAGTAGTTTCTCGGATTGGTCCTGAACCACATCGACATGAATTATCGGGTTATTAAGGTCTGACGTATACCACCCTTAGAAACCGATATGTGACACTCTCAGACGAACAAATCGGACTGTACGGATATTTTCACGGATGGGCTCAATAGGGGTTCGTATAAGTTTGCTCGTCGGCCTTCTTTTCGATCATACATGTGATATGTATGCCCTAGAGGTCATTACTGTACATATGATGTATATTATAGTGGATGCTTGGACATATATAGTGAGGACTTTCTTGCTCGACATGATAGTATGCTATCTGGTTGCTCTTTATCTTAACATGTACTCTGATTGTCTCTATGTTACATGTTGATAAAGTCCTTAGGAAAAGTACTTGACTACCAGAACTATGATGCAGATTATACTAGTAGGGACAGTGTAGTCGCTAAGTACATCCTTCAAATGTTCCTAGACGTAGGTGTATCGAGACAGGGCATCGATATACTTGAGTAGACTAGCGTATAGCTTCTCGACCCATGCAGATAGGCGATGGATGATCCCATATCCATTGGTGTTTGACATCAGAGACAATATACGGGTGCTCAGTAGAGACTGGGTACACTGAAGGGACTCGCCGAGAACTCCCAGATGGTATTATACCTCACGTCAGATGGCAGTTCTCTGGTGACACTGGTACAGGTTAGTCTGTAGACCCGAGATCATCATAGAGTCTTATGTGATTCCCACTGTGCTTTAATTTCCACCTTACCACGTTCAAGAGAACGTGCAAAACGGTGGCTTTTGGGTACAGTCCCGAATCACATGGAGGCAATGAGTGATGGGAGGGGTTTCGTCTCTCCCGGTATTGGGAGTTGATGTTGCGCTGTGTTCGATTGGCTATAACTGGAAATCCCTGGCCAAGGTTGCTAAGATTTACTAGTAAGAGTTATCAGTAGTTTCTCGAATTGTTATGGACCTCATATCGACATGACTTATCGGTTACTGGGGTCTGACGTTTACCATCCCTAGACTAGATATGCGACATATCAGACGAAGAGACCGGACTGTACGGGAGTGTTACTGATTGGATTCACAGGAGAATGTACAGGCTTGCTTGTTGATCTTCTGATCGCTCAATACCTGGGTGGCTGTTACGTTTAGTTGACCGCTTGCAGCTTGTGGGTGTTTGATATGATCATCACCTTCTGCCGGCGTATTGACGATTCTTTAGAGTCCTACACAAAGATTTCCTGGCTCAGGCAAAACGGAATAGGAGCACATATGTGATATGTGCGGGACCGAGAATAATACGTGTATGTGATACCGTATTCGATTCTCATGATATGTGATATCGGCCGGGTATATGTGATATAGCCGGGTCATCGGATCAAGTGTTGATTCGATGAATTGATACATTTTATATTAGTCGGTTATTTAGAAATAGCCGGATTATCGGATCAAGTGTTGATTCGATAATTTAATGTATGATTATATATTTGATAATTACATTACATTAACTAGTATAAGCCCACTTAAAGATTCTTTTTCTCACTTGGATAATACATTGATGTATATGCGATATATGTTAATTGTATTATTTTCTTTTGTTACATTATATATTATATATGTAATATATAATATTGTAACATGCTAGGTTAAAATTGCAACTAGGTTTATGAGACTTGAACCATGCTAGGGTTAGATTTGGGTTTATAATTATTATTAAGGAAATACAAATAATGGTGGAATTATCCATGGTTGATATTTTGATGGAAGCTTGTAGGCTTCTTTGACTTTGTCCACCATTTTTGTCTTCCTTAAGATATTTGTTGACTTAACTCTAACCATGGCAAATGGTTAAGTCTCTACAAGGGTTAAGGATCTCATTCTTAACCCATGGTCGCAATTCTAACCACACAACGCAATTCATTATTCATCACAAAAGCTTTCTTCTTCTTCTTCCTCCTTGGAAAAAGCTTTCTAGCTTTTTGTGTTGTGATGATTTAAAGTGAGAAATTGAAAACAAAAGAGAGCAAAATTTCTACTTCATCATCCTCATCTATTCTAGCCACTTAGATTAGGGTTTTTGCTTTACTAAAACTTGATTAGTGAAGCAAGAGCTTGGGTTTGAGATTCTTCAAGGTAGATCATCTTAGTTCTTGAAGATTAGAAGCAAGGTTGCATCATTCTCTTCATGGAGCCTCTCTAGAGTCCGGATACTTGATGATCACAGAAAAGGGACCTCAACACGGAGCTTATGAAGCGAAGGAACGGACTACAAAGGTTGTAATCCCTTATTCTTAGATGTTAAAGTGTTTAACATGTTTGTTTGGTTTGATTTTCTAGTTAATGATCTAGATTTAGGGTTATCTATAATGGCAAAATTTAAAATTGGCATGTGTGATGCCACCCGAAACCTTGCTGCCGTTGTAGATAACCCAACAAGAACTTGACATGTGACTTATGATATGCTGGCCTTCGTCAAGGTCATAAGATCATGGGGCAAAAATCCACATCGGGAGTTTCTAAAGAAACTAAAACTTCCTAGTGTTGCATACCATTTGGAGTGTGATAATTTTGGTAGGATTCCTTCGACTTTATCACATGACGATATTTGGATCCCGATCCTTCTGTGAGTATATGCTACTTCTCTGGAGATTTTTTCACTTAACGATCAATGCTATAAACCAAGTAGGTGTCTAGAAAGATGTTAGCGGGGCTACGCCTCCAGGAAAAAGAGGTTATTTAATTAAGGAACTTCGCGAAAACGTCGTAAAACCTCTCTCGAAGTACCGACACTAGCCTGGCTGAAAGATTAAGTGAGAATTGTACGGTGAGATTAATCCTGACTAATTCTTCTTTTATGGTTTGAGGAAGGATTTGAGAAACAGTGGAAGCCATCCTGTTTAGATAAACTAAAAACCAATCTAAACTTGTAAGAGCATCATGCTAAAATGTTTCTTCTCTCTCTCCTAATTGCAGCGACCAAGATGACCGGCCTTAAGTTACTATTATATAAAAACATATTGACGGGTCCAGACTATAAAGATTGGCTCAGGAATGTCAAGATGGCAATCACATATGACAAACTGGGCTATATTCTTACTACTAAAGCCATCGCCGTCCCAGGTCCAGATTCTAGCGTCGCGGATAAGGAAATCCGTAAGACATGGGAAATTGACAGTGCGAAAACTAAGTGCCTCATGCTGGCCTCTATGGATAATGAACACCAGAGGTGGCATGAGAATATGGATCTTGAATCCATATTCCTCCATACCAAGGAATTATATGGAGAACAATCTCGTATCGCAAGATACGAGACCTCAAAAAAGTTATTTCAGGCAAGATTGGATATCGGGTCATCTGTAGGGGACCACGTCCTTAAGATGATCGGCTACATTGAGGAGCTCGCGGACCTGGGGACCACGTTGGAGAACGAGCTGTATACAGACTTGATTCTGCAGTCCCTCCCTTCCACCTACGCCCAGTTTATCTTGAATTTTAATATTCAAGGTAAAGAAGTTGAACTTTTGGAACTCCTCAACATGTTGAGGAGTGATGAGGGCACCCTGCAGAAATCCAGGGAAACACCCGCTCTACTTGTTGGTGGAGCTTCCTCTTCTAGATCTAAGGCGAAAGCCAAGGGAAAGAAGAAAAAGAAGACCCCCACCAAGCCGAAAGGCGGTGTTAGTAAGGTGGAAGCGAAGGGCAAGGCAAAAGTGGCGGGGCCGACAGTAGGGAAGGAAGAATGCTTTTACTGTCACAAGAAGGGTCATTGGAAGAAAGATTGTAGGGCCTGGAGAGCCAAGAACCAGGACTCAAAGCAGGTTGTGGTTTCGGCTTCAGGTGTGTTTGTAATTGAAAACTGTCTGTCAATCAACTCTACTTCCTGGGTATTGGATACCAGATCAGGATCTCATATCTGTAATTCTTTGCAGGCACTGAGAAGCCGTAGAGTTCTGAAGACCGATGATATGACCCTCAGGGTTGCTAACGGAGCGAGCGTTGATGTTGTGTCTGTAGGGGAATATCACTTAGGGTTGACAAGTGGACATATTTTGGTTTTGCGCAACTATTTTTGTATACCTGGTTTGACTTGTAATATCATTTCTGTATCTTTGTTATCTAAAGAAGGTTATGATTTTACATTTGTAAGCGATGTCGTTAACATCCATCTTAATCATGGTCTGATTGGGTCGGGTATACTAAACAACGGTATATACGTATTAAACCAACTACAAGTTTTCAATGTCCAGAACACACATAAAAGAAAGACTCCAGAATTAAATCAAGCTTTCTTATGGCATTGTAGACTGGGTCACATCAACGAAACAAGGTTGACCAAGTTACATAAAGAAGGATATTTGGATCCGTTCGAATATCAATCTTATGCAACTTGTCAATCATGTCTCAAAGGAAAGATGACAAAGACTCCGTTCACTGGACACGGAGTAAGAGCGAGCGAGCTCTTGGGACTCATACACAGCGACGTGTGTGGTCCAATGTCTACACATGCAAGAAATGGTTATTCCTATTTCATTACTTTTACGGATGATTTCTCTAGGTATGGACATGTCTTCTTAATGAAACATAAATCCGAGGCCTTTGAGAAATTCTGAGAATATAAGAATGAAATGGAAAAACAAACCGGCAAAAGTATCAAGACAGTGAGATCTGATCGAGGTGGTGAATACTTGAGTGCCGAGTTCCTGGATTACCTAAAAGGGAATGGAATTCTCTCTCAGCTTACTCCTCCATACACGCCACAACACAACGGTGTATCGGAGAGACGAAACCGAACCTTATTGGATATGGTACGTTCCATGATGAGTAACGCTGAGTTACCGCGATCATTCTGGGGCTATGCACTAAAATTAACTGCATATCTTTTGAACAATGTTCCTACCAAGACTGTGTCTACCATATCATATTAGATGTAGAGTGGGAAGAAACAATATCTTCAGTATCTAAAGATATGGGGATGTCCAGCTTTTGTCAAAAAGCAGCATGCAGACAAGCTCGAGGCACGTTCAGTACTGTGAAAGTTTGTGGGATACCCAAAGGACTCCAGGGGGTATCTTTTCTATTACGCAGAAGAACAAAAGGTTTTTGTTTCTCGTCATGCCCACTTTTTGGAAAATCAATTTTTAGAAAAAGAAACTAGTGGAAGTGCAATAGAACTGGAAGAAATTCCATAACCATAAGCTATTACTGAAAGTATGGTAGAACCAGAGATTTCAAAAGAACAGGACATTCCCGCGCCACTCCGCAGGAGTAGTAGATTGTCTTATCCACCCGAGAGATACTATGGTTTTGTCATAGATGGGGATAGAGAGGATTGCATCATTGATAATGATGAGCCAACTAACTTCCAGCAAGCCATTCAGAGCACAGACTCGGTAAAATGGTTGGATGCAATGCGGACCGAGATGGAGTCCATGTACACCAACAAAGTATGGACTTTGGACATTGCTCCAGAAGGGGTAAACCCCGTAGGCTGCAAATGGATTTTCAGAAAGAAGATTGGTGTAGATGGACAGGTTGAAACCTATAAGGCTAGACTTGTTGCAAAAGGAGTTCGTCAAAGACCTGGTTTGGACTATGATGAAACATTTTCTCCAGTGGCTATGCTCAAATCCATTCGGATCCTTCTTGCCATTGTTTCCTTCCACGATTATGAGATTTGGCAGATGGACGTAAAGACCACTTTTCTAAATGGGAATTTGGAAGGGTGCGTCTATATGGACCAGCCAGAGGGTTTCATTCAGAGTGGGAGCAGCGGGAAAGTGTGCAAGTTGCTTAAGTCCGTTTATGGACTAAAGCAGGCATCGCGGAATTGGAACATCTGTTTTGATGAGACGGTCAAAGAATTTGACTATATCAAAAATCCAGATGAACCATGCATCTATAGTAAGATTGTAACAAGAACTGTAGTATTCCTCGTCTTGTACGTGGATGACATTCTCTTGATAGGAAATAGCATTCCTATGCTACAATCTATCAAAGGATTCTTGTCACAAAGGTTCTCCATGAAAGACGTGGGCGATACCTCTTACATTCTGGGGATCCAGATCTATCGTGATAGATCTAAGAGGATGTTGGAACTTTCACAGTCCAGGTATATCGACACCATACTGAAGAGATTCATTATGGAAAATTCAAAGCGCGGTAATTTACCGGCTTGTCACGGTATCAAGATGTCTCCCAAGACTGATTTGGAAAGGGATCGTATTTCTATTATACCCTACGCTTCTGCAGTAGGCTCTATAATGTATGCGATGTTGTGTACCAGACCAGATGTTGCTTACGCACTAAGCGTGGTAAGTAGGTATCAGTCAAACCCTGGGGAGAAGCACTGGATAGAAGTAAAAAACATTCTCAAGTACCTGAGAAGGACTAAAAAGATGTTCTTGGTGTACGGCGGAAAAGACCTCCAGATTAAGGCATTTGCTGACTCTAGCTTCCAGAGTGACAAGGATGACTCCAAGTCCATGTCGGGTTATGTCTTTATCCTCAATGGAGGAGAAGTCTGTTTGAAGAGTTCCAAGCAGGACACCGTTGCTGACTCGACGATGGAAGCGGAGTATATCGCAGCTTGTGACGCCGCTAAAGAAGCAGTCTGGATGAGGAAGTTCTTAACATAACTTCAGGTGGTTCCGTCCGTTGTTGATCCAATACCTCTGTATTGTGACAACAACGGGGCTATAGCTTTAGCAAAGGAACACAGGTCCCATCAGAAGTCCAGACACATCTTGAAGCGGTATCACCTGATCAGGGAGATCGTGGATCGCCGGGAGATCGAGGTGTGGAGAGTTGCTACAGAGAATAACACTGCAGATCCATTCACAAAAGCCATCTCTCAGACGTAGTTCGAGAGGCTATTCGAGATGATAGGTCTGCGATATGCCGCGCATGGCCTTAGTGCAAGTGGGAGATTGTTAGTGTGATATGCCCTAGAGGCCATTATTGTATAGTACTAGTTTGTATATTACAATTTGGAAGCTTAGGATATATACACGGATTTATGACAGTCTTGCTCAATATGGTAGCATGCTACTTGGTTTGTATCTATCTTAATATGTGTGTATGTTTCTTTTAACGTATCGCTAATACATATTGGTAGAGCCTTTAGGATCTTTGCTTGACTATCAGCGTTGTGATGGCAGTCACACTAGTGGGGGCTGGGTAGTCTACAAGCACATCCTTATACAGGTCCCTGGTCGTAGGATTATAGAGACATGGCATCGATACTTGTTCATACCATAATTTTGCATTCTTATAAACCCCATTCTTATGCATTTTACAAATAAACATGTGCTTTTAACCCATGTCTGCTATATAGTTGCAGGTTACAGATTCTCGGGACAAAACAGTGAAAAAGACATAAGACGATACAAAAGTGAGACTATGACCGATAAATGGTGGAATCTTGATCGTGCTCACATCTTGAGGAACATTGAAGATCAATTAACAAGTTCACAAAGAACAAAAGCAGCGCAAGGTTCAAGACTTCGTCACGAAGCAACGGTAAAAGTCCACTACAATTACTCACTGTGGAGATCTGGAAGAGAACCAAAAGACATTCAGAAGAAACAACTATAGAAATAAGAAGTAAAAGTGCAACAGAACAAACCCAAGGAAATTCAGCCCATGAGCCTCCCACTTGGCCGCGGAACCGTGGCCAAACAGGCCCTATGGCCGCGATTCCGCGGGCGTGTATGACACGTGTCGGCGCAAATTCTGAAGTCGCTGGCGGTGCGTTGACTAGGTCTTTTTCTTAGGGGGTATTTTTGTAAAAACAGATGTGACGCGACTGTAACCTAGGGTTTCTATGAATCTATAAATAGAACCCTAAAAACCTGTTTTAGGTTATGCCTCTTTTCATTTCATAAATTCAGATCTGTAATTCATGTGTTAATGTTTGAAGAGAGCCATCAATAAAGTAAGATTTCTATTTCATTGCCTTAGTTTACTTTTAATTATTTGCCCTAGTTAGATAGTTAGAATGTCATTCAATTCCCTAATGAGCGAGTAGTCTCCTCGCTTGTTAGGGTTAGCTTTAGGAAAAGGTTTGAGAGATGATCTCTCACCCCTTTCTTGCCCCATCACACATAATAATTAGGACTCCATGCATACATACACACACCGTTCCCTGCGGCACCTTACCCCTCGAGGTAACGGTGATACCGTAGTATCACCGTTTCTTCCCGATGGTACTGATCCCCTTTATTAATTATTATCATAACACCTAATAGATCTTAATTAGGGCATTGAAAGCGGTGAGGAAACATTCAATTTCCCAACTTACCCTAAACCTAACCCTAGCAAGATTCTAGTCTTAGTATAAATCAATTTAGGTTTTAGAGATAATCAATCCGACACCCATCGGAATTAACTCGTAAGAACAATTAGGAAATTCACAAAATCCCTGTGGACCGACCCGTACTCACCGGCTAGCTACCAAGCGACGCCGTTCTTGCGCGCGGTTATAAATTATTCTTTGACATCCACACGAATCAAATGGCGCCGTTACCAGGGATGGCGTGTTATTTTCTTTTTGCAATTTCGAATTAATCTAAAATTGAAAAATCATAAAAAACTGAAAAATTAAAAAAATATAAAAATTTATCATTTTGTTATTTTGTGAAGGGAATTTTTGTTTGAATTTTGCAGGATCTACAATCGAGTTCGGATCTGGAAAAATACAGAAAGCGAAACAGAAAATGAAAGATCTGAACAGCAGAGGATTTCAACAACAGAACAACAAAAAAAATCTGGGGAACTGCGCCGCCTACTCCATCGCGTTTCCGCCGCGCCAACCCTGTTTGGACCACACATCCGCGGCAGCTTGGTGACATCATCACCTCCAAAATTTTCTCGGGACCTGAACCGTTGACTCCACCGCGTTTCCGCCGCAAGAGTGCGCTCTTGGCCGTGCATCCGCGGTCTGCTGACGTCAGCAGTGAACCAAAATTGCTCTGTAAATTTTCTTTTCTCCTCCTCTGCAAATCCCGATATATCTTCTGTAAAAATTTCCTGCAGGATTCTTTGCGCTAAAAAATCTCTCCCCCTTCTCAATAACTTGATCTTGTGCAGGATTCTTTGCACCGCGCTAAAAAATAAAAAATTTGATTGCAAGTGATTGTTACTGCTTTGCATATTTTTAATCGGACTTTAAGGGGTTTGAAACCAATCCAGATTGGGTGGGGATTTCATCACCCTTCCCAGGACCCCAGAAATCACATAAGGCATATGCATTGACCATTTTTAATTAAAAAATACTAGACTCTGCCCTAAGGACATCACGCTCAATAGGACAGAGGACTAGTTGTAGGCATCGACCGTTGATCCTAACCTGACTTTGTGGTGTCTAGGAAAGTGTGTCTAAGGCGAGTGGTTACTTAATTAGGGCCACTACTTGTAGTGGAGAGCCTCTCACTCACCTGGCACTTACCTGGCCGCAATTGGCGGTGAAGAGGCGGTTTGAGGTCCTATTTCTAGCCCTTTGGAACAGTTAGGAGCTGTCTAGCTGACCTAGGTGACCCTAGATTTAGGCCTGATTGTGCATTTGTGGTTGATTGAAAGTGTGTCTAAGCCCTTTATCGATTTTTTTTTTTTTTGCAAAAAAGTTCCAAATAAAAAAAAGGAAAAATTTTTACAAAGACTTGCAAGATTTTGTCGCCAAGAAATCCGTGCACCTCACTTCCACCCACATTCTTTTTCTTCTCCTTTCTTACATCATGGGTACCCCACCTCACAAATCTCTTGCCGAACTTTGGTACCCTGAACCAAACTTTGCCTCTTACGCGGATTATTTTGGTCGAATTACGGACGACCCCTCCATGCCTAAAATTTTTTTGAAAGATCGAATAGAAGCGTCTAGGAGAAACAGTTGGACTCCGCAATCCACTTTGTATCAACCGTGTCAACCTTCACCACCTTCGTACGTTGATACCACTTTTTCGAGTCCTGTTGTAACTCCTAAACCCATATCTATTGCTGAGCATATTGAACAATCTCGTAGCTGATCTTTCACTCCTCTCCACACATCCAGTTCTTGGGATCAACAAGTCCATTCACCTTATTATACAAATGTTGATCCTACTCCTGTCCAACCATTCAATTCCTACCAGTCCTACCCGACTTCCGCACCTTCCCTAGACATTGCTTCTACACAGCCATTTGGGAGTTTCACGTATCCAAACAATTTTGATTTTTTTACCGAAACCCCTTCACAACCCATGTCTAGTTTGGAACAGTCGTTGGAAGCTTATATTTTAGCAACAAACAAAATGAAGAGGAATGTGGATGTATCCATGGCCGCCCTTATGCAACCTAGTGAACCGGTAGCTAGTTTCCAAGTAGCTCCAAAAATTCCAATGTATGAGGAGGCGGTTGGACAGAGTGAGAATTTGAGAGGAGAGAGTGAGTTCTACACCTTTCCAAATAAAATCTACCCATACCCAATTGAATCCCACAACTCCGGTTTTCCATCGATTGTCCCAAATGATTCACAAGTTGAAAATAAAACATTTAACGAGTTGTGTGAGTTTGTAGTGCTTGATTTGCCAGATTGTGAAGAATCCCTTTCGAGTGAAACCACACCTAATCCTTTTGAACTTTACACCTCCACTCTAGAACCTAAATTGATAAATATCCATACTTTTGATGAGGTGTCAAAAAAAATTGATTTTCACTTGATTGAGGATATTGACGCCGTGAATATTTTGGATGATGAACCCATAGATTTGATTGAAATTTTATGTCCAATTCATCATCCCGAGTCATTAAATGTTTCTCCCAAACTTCATATGCGTCTTGATTTTAATGATAATGGCATGGATAAGCTAAATTTTGAGGAGAATTATGAGGATAGTATTGAGGAGAGTATTGAGGATAGTATTGAGGATGAACCATTTTTTTTGATGTGTCGGATTTTCCAATTCATCCTCCTGAACATCTAACTGTTATACTTCCTAAATCAACCCTCCCTCCTTTCCATCGTTCCGACCACACCAAAAATCACGCAGGAGGACTGTGAGCTTGAAAGGTTTCTCTTCGATCACATCAGTCTGGACGCCACTAGTGCGTACCTCTTCGAATCTGACACATTTCTCACAGACGATAATGATTACGAGTGTTTCACTTTTTCGGACGATATTGAAAACTCACCTCCCGAGTTTGAGTCCTTTAAATTTTCAGATGAGTTAGTCGAACCATCAGACTCGGTTGCTTACAGTCATTTCAAACCATTGATGGAATCTTTCAAGTTCGAGACAGATTACTTATGTGAGAATAAGACTATCCCTAAATCACTCCCTTTCGTCCTTCCTATCGTTTCGACCACGCAAGAATCCGTCGCGTTTCCATTTCCATTGGATGATTTACCAAGTTCAATGTACCCATGTTTTCTTGAGAATCTTGAGGGATTTGACCCCATTTCTCGACGGGTTGATAGATTAGCACAATCACTTTTAACACATCGGTCATCACAAATTGTACTAATTTATTCACTCAATTTACACCCTCAAGATCGTACTACACTTTTTTCTCTTTTCCGCCATTCTTCTCCTCCACCGAGACCATATTCCACTCTTCTTCCCATACGGTCTCGTGTGTTTCTCATTTCTTTTCTCTACACTCCATTCTTTCACCAACCCTGCCATTACCACGATAAGATTTTTGAATGGTTGGTGCTAACTTTTGGTCTGTGTAAGGCCTTGTATCATTTGATTTTTTTCCTCTCTAACTTTAAACTTTAACGCTTAAACAGTGGAAACACTGTTCCATTTAAGTTTGGGGGGAACCTTGTTGTATATATATTTTTGTTTTTTTCTTTTAATAATAAAAAAAATTTATAAATAAATAAACAGGGGAGTGCCGACATTTTGACCCTCTTGGTGTGGCATGACAGTGAGGACACTGTCAAGTTTAACTTTGGGGGTATGCTCGGTAAGCCTTCTTCCTTCGCATTCATGTGTATATTTTTGCATTTGCATACTTATTTTAAAACCCATAAAAATTGAAAATTTTGAAACATTATAAAAATTAAAGTATTCAATTTTGGCCATAATTGACTTGAGTTTGACAAATAGGTTAACTAACTAGGAACAACTAGATCTAGACTTAGTAAATTAAAAACCCTAAAAATAACTTTTCTTAAAGTTTAACGGTAAAAAATATATTTCTTTGTAGTTTATTTAGAAATAGGCAAAATTTGAGTTCACTTTTGGGCTAAGTTAAAACAAAGGAAGAGTATTGATATTTTTATTAAAGTGTAAGTTTGAAAAATAATTCCTAAGCTTAAGTCTAAATTCTGAAAATATATACCCTATAAATTGCACAAACACGAACCTTGAAACTTGGAATAGTAGAAGAGACCTTGAAATGCTCTTGTCTAAAGTCCTTAGTACAAAGAAAAATAAAATAAAAATTCAAGTGTGAATAAAGAGATAAAAAAAAATGAGCACTGGTTTTTGTGATTACTTAAGGCTGCAAAAATAGAAAAAATATTTAGCAAGGGTGCTTCATCACCTAGTGCCTTAGACCAACTGGTTTGGGAGTCACTGCTAAAGCCTTAGGTATTGCAAGACTAGGAATTACGCTTTAATGTGCAAACACATCTTGTAATCGGTTGTTGGTACCTCAAGAAGTATTAACGATCGCATGAAGGATGTGTGAGCGAAATTCATCTAAAAATTCACCAATTAAGAAGTGCTTTAGACAACGGACAAGAGTATGATTGCTTGATTTGAATTTTCAAGTGTAGGGGTGATATATATACATACGTAGGGGTATGTGATTGGGGTTTAGATAAGAGATAGGAATGAAGAATAGGACTTGTATCTTTAGTAGAGATAATAAAAATTCCTAAGTTGAGATGGAACCCTAGAAGGAAAACTTAAAAGATGCCGAAAGCTAAGTAAGTCTACAGAATATATATAATCTTAAGTTAAATGATAAGGAAGCGTGAAGAATACGGGTGGATGATTTATGAGTCGAAGATAATAGAGTTCTTGTTAGAAAACCTAATTGGAGAATAAAAGTCAATAGGCCTAATTGATAGGATTTTGTGGGTAGTATCCGCTGAAAACCCTCAGGAGACAACACTCCTCCTACTAAGGACACCTAGAGGTTTAATGGCTTGTTGCACGAGCTCAGTGCAATCGCGTTTCCCTGCGAAAGTGAGGTTAGGATTTTGCTGAGAATAAAACTAAGTTTGCTCGAGGACGAGCAAAAGATAAGTTTGGGGGTATTTGTTCATACCATAATTTTGCATTCTTATAAACCCTATTCTTATGCATTTTACAAATAAACAGGTGCTTTTGACCCATGTCTGCTACATAGTTGCAGGTTACAGATTCTCGGGACAAAAACAGTGAAAAGACATAAGACGATACAAAAGTGAGACTACGACCGATAAATGGTGGAATCTTGATCGTGCCCACATCTTGAGGAACATTGAAGATCAATTAACAAGTTCACAAAGAACAAAAGCAGCGCAAGGTTCAAGACTTCGTCACGAAGCAACGGTAAAAGTCCACTACAATTACTCACTGTGGAGATCTGGAAGAGAACCAAAAGACATTCAAAAGAAACAGCTATAGAAATAAGAAGTAAAAGTGCAACAGAACAAACCCAAGGAAATTCAGCCCATGAGCCTCCCACTTGGCTGCGGAACCGCGGCCAAACAGGCCCTATGGCCACGGTTCCGCGGGCGTGTATGACACGTGTCGGCGCAAATTCTGAAGTCGCTGGCAATGCGTTGACTAGGTCTTTTTCTTAGGGGGTATTTTTGTAAAAGCAGATGTGACGCGACTGTAACCTAGGGTTTCTATGAATCTATAAATAGAACCCTAAAAACCTGTTTTAGGTTATGCCTCTTTTCATTTCATAAATTCAGATCTGTAATTCATGTGTTAATGTTTGGAGAGAGCCATCGATAAAGTAAGATTTCTATTTCATTGCCTTAGTTTACTTTTAATTATTTGCCCTAGTTAGATAGTTAGAATGTCATTCAATTCCCTAATGAGCGAGTAGTCTCCTCGCTTGTTAGGATTAAGTTTAGGGAAAGGTTTGAGAGATGAAATCTCTCACCCCTTTCTTGCCCCATCACACATAATAATTAGGACTCCATGCATACATACACACACCGTTCCCTGCGGCACCTTACCCCTCGAGGTAACGGTGATACCGTAGTATAAAGGACCGGTTGTGTATGTTTTCCATAGAGGTTAGGATAATAATTGAGAAAGGAAGGACAAGAACCTAGAGGAAGAAACACCGTTTCTTCCTGATGGTACTAATCCCCTTTATTAATTATTACCATAACACCTAATAGATCTTAATTAGGGCATTGAAAGCGGTGAGGAAACATTCAATTTCCCAACTTATCCTAAACCTAACCCTAGCAAGATTCTAGTCTTAGTATAAATCAATTTAGGTTTTAGAGATAATCCATTCACAACGTTTGGAATTAACTAGTTTGAGCAAATTAGAAAAGACACAACATCCCTGTGGACCGACCCGTATTCACCGGCTAGCTACCAAGCGACGCCATTCTTGATTGCGGTTACTAAATATTTTTGATCTAAAAACAAATCAATACTCCAGAATATACTGGTGTATACGCTTCTCATCCCAGCAGGGGAGATGGTCTTTCCCACAGCCATCAGTATGTCGTACTGGAGATAGTATGCAGGTGCTCATTGGGTTATGAGTTACACTGGACGGACTCGTGGGGGACTGCTGGTTGGTACTATACCTATCGTCAGATAGCAGTTCCCATGTGACATGAGTACAGCATAGTTCGTTGACTTGGCACCGCTACTTCTCCTCAAGTGTATTCTCACTGTTCTTAGATTACTACCCTACTACGGCTCTATTGAGTCATGCAAACAGGTAGTAGTTGGGTGCAGTCCCGAAGCACTTGGAAGCAGTGACGGTTAGATAGGATTCGTCTCTCCGGGTATTGGGGGTTGATGTCGCGCTGTGTTCGGAAAGCCATTACGCAAAGTCCCTGGCCAGAGCAAGCGAGATTTACTGGTAGGTACTCTAGTAGTTTCTCAGGGTGTTTTGGGCTGCACTCCGACACGACTTATTGCGCTATTAGGGGTCTGACGTTTACCGTCCCCTTAGGCTCGATATGTGATACTCTTAGACGAACAGACCGGACTGTACGGAGATTGCCACAGACAGACTCAGTAGGAGTTCGGATGAGTTTGCCCGTCGGCCTTCTTATCGACAGATACCTGGATAGCCGTTACGTGCAGCTAGTACCGCTGACACGCTTGTGGTTAAACCCACTGCCAGCGTACTGTTGAGCCTTCAAAGTCCCACACAGGGTTTCTCTGTTTCGGGCGAAACGATGTAGAGGTCGTATGGTTTTACGACAGGGTTCGATCACATACATGTACTTGTGCGTGTATGATGTTCGGGTGGACAATACTAGTGGGCTTTGGTTTAAGCCGGATCCTAGTATTTGATTATTGGATTAGTTTTGTCTCATTGTATTCGTATTTCTCGAAATACGGATACGGGTATGTATATACGGTCGAGAGGGGCATTCTTGTAATTACTCAAGTTTGCAACAAGATGAAAACACCTCATTACATGATTAAGCATTTAGTTTAAATGCTTAATGAGGTGGAATTTGTGAGGTGGAAATGTATGGTATTTTAGTGAAAATGAACATGGCTTATTGTTACTTTCTTGGCCTCTTTTGAGAGATATGAAGACTTAGATATTTTTGAGATATTATTTGAGATATTTGTGTGAGATATTTTCATTTGCCATATAGTCTCCAAATGAGCCATATTCTTGATTGATTATCACAAATACATTCTCTCTCCTCTCAATCTTTCTTCATCTCCTCTCAAACCCTAATTGTCTCATGAGTTGAGAATCCTAGGGTTTGTGAGACAACTATATCCTTTATCACTCTCTGCTCACTCTAGGCTACTTAGTTTAGCACACCAAGTAACCTAGTTATCTCATCTTAGAGGTGAAAGCTCAAGGTAAACACTCTCGGGTGGATCTTCTTCGACTTCGAGAAGCCGACGAGGAGGCGCTATCCATTCTCACTTCGAGGAGCTCATGATGTGGAGAAGGACAGCGAGGAGAAAAAGGACAAGTAACTTGAGGTATAACTTTCTCACATAATAGTTAAACCTCTTAGCTTGTGTGTTAGTTACGGTTTAATATCGATCCTGGAGTTTAGTCGATTTTACGAAGCATATAAAAATCGCTTTTTGCAAACTCCGCCTCCCCGCGAACACGTGGGGTGCATGGTATCGACTTACATGATGTGGTCCATCCTTAAAAATTATCCCACCTATTTGGATGAAACAAAAATTAAAAATCAGTACTACCAAACCCAGCCTCCCCTCTCTTCCCCCTTCTCTCTCCCTCTCTTCCCTTCTTCCTCCTCCACAATTTTCTTTCTGTATACTTTCAAATCTTTTTTGTCCCTTTTTTATCGACCAAATCCAATTGATTTAACACAAATCTTCTCAATCTCTTTTAAATCCATCTAACTTAAAGACACCTAAAATTAATCATAAAATATAAAAATTATTTAAACATGTATGTAACCCTAATTTGATCAAACTAAAAGAAAGATATATTTAATTATGTTTTATTAGTATACAGAAATATATCATTCTCTATAATTAAAACAGTAAATTATTTTTTTTTATTTTACAAACCATTTAAAAACAATTAAATATTTTCTAATTGAGGTTATATATATATATATATATATATATATATATATATATATATATATATATATATATATATATATAATTTGGAATTCACCAATAAAAATAAAATAACCTAATATAGTTTCAATTTTTAGTTCTAGTTTAGTTCTAATAGTTCTTGAATCATATAAAAAAAGTTCTACGAAAATTTTCTAGTTTGAAAAGTTCTATTTTTATTGAAAAGTCTCAATTGACTAGCATGCCCTTAAGAAAAATTTCGTTGACAATTACTCAAATTCTTAAGAATATACCCAACAAACCTTCAAAATATGCTATTTTAACCAAAATTCTATAAAAATCTTTATAATATAAATATATCACATGCAAAGCACATGCAATAGTTCTAGCACCGTCATTCTAGAAAACAAGAAAGTCATGTGCATTTTCTTATTATTTGAATAAAAAAATGAAAATTGTTTCTAGCCCTGTTAATTAAAAGTGAATTATTTTTAGGTTTGTTTCTCGGACCTAATATCCAGAAATCCCCCTTTAGTTCTGCCGTTAGTTGAACCCCTGAGATTTACAATCGTTACCCCCACAGCCCCCGGCATTAAATTGATAGTCAAATGACCTTATTACCCTCGTCTTTCTCAAAATAACTATCAGATCTCGTTTGGGAAATAGAAAACCCAAATTTCCAGTGGCGATTTGGTTGGGATTCACGGTTTCGTAGAGAAATTTTTTAAAGAACCAAGATCTTCACTGAATGCGACACAAAACCGATGGGACGACAGCTGCAACACGAAATCGATAGGACGACAGCTTAGATCCGGTGAAGAATTGAGGTAAATTTCCTGAATTTCGAACCCTACATAGTATTTCGTAATTTTGAACCCCGATCTAGGGTATTTCCCTAATTTCGAACCCACATCTAGGGTATTTTCCAAATTTTGAACCTTAGAGCACACTTTCTTACTGGTTCACTTTGTATTTTGGAAATTTATCCATGAATTAAGTTTTTTAAATGTTGTTTGAAGTAAATTACATGGAATTTCATGTGGATCCATATCAATGTTTGGTTTTGTTTCATAGGCAGAAATTTATCGTTGGAAAGAAAAAACAATTGCAGAAAAAATTCTAAGTAATCTTCAAAGCTGACTGATTTTGAACAGAATTCCTAATCTATGCAATACATGTTAAAGAAATTCTGTATTTTGTAGATATGAACTTCATATGGAAATATTTATTATAGCCATTTATTTTTGATAGATTTCTGATGAAATGGTGACCATAATTTATCATCATCGTGGTGCATTTGATCCAAGTGATTGTGTATATAAAGGGGACACTATAGTTAATGTTGCTATTGATGTAGATAAGTTAAGCATCTCTGAGATTGTTGGGCATATCGATGTTCTTGGTTATGAGAAAGATACTTACAGTATTGTGTGGTATTCAAAAAGTCATCGATTGTATTAGCTCAAAGAGGACATGGAATTGATATTTATGGTGGAAGTATTAGGTGTTCTTGGTTATATACATCTATATTTAGTACACAAAGTGCTTGAAGGTCAAATAAGTGAAGAAGCTGAGCATCTGAAAACAATGGCTATCATTTTGGCTCTAATAGAGCCCATTCCCAAAACAACAGTCCCTATAGAAACACCAAAGTAAGTATTATCATGTATATTTAATAAGTATGTATTGTTACAGGTTGAATACTGTTTTATCCTACATAATATATAATAATTCTATATTATTAATTTGTGTTAGGAAATCTGCTGGCATGACAGCATCCTTTAAAGAAAAACAAAAGTAAGTATTATTTTGTATGACTAATTAGTATGTCTTAATTGAAATTCAATATTGTTGGCATGTCCTTTAAATTTAAACTTATGCTAGGAAATCTGCTGGCATGACATCACCCTCTAAAAAAACAAAAGTAAGTATTATTTTGTGTGACTAATTAGTACATCTTAATTGAAATTCAATATTGTTGGCCTATCCTTTAATTTTAAACTTGTGCTAGGTAATCTGCTGGCATGACACTAGCCTCTAAAGAAAAACAAAAGTAAGTATTATGTTGTGTGATTAAACTATTATGTCTTAATTGAAAATCAATATTGTTGGTCAGTTATGTATTTTGAATCTGTGCTAGGAAATCTACTGGCATTACACCACCCTCTAAAGAAAAACAAATTTAAGTATCATTTTGAAGGATTAATTAATATGTCTTAATTGAAATTCAATATTGTTTGCCAGTTATGTATTTTAAACTTGTGCTAGAAAATCTAAAGGCATCACAACACCTTCCAAAAGAAATCCAGGTGATGTTCAATCTCCAATTACTACACCAAGAATATCAACTAGGAAGATTTCATCAACAACACCAGCAGTAGTGGCAACCAAGGATACATCATATGAAGCAGAGGCAACCGACTCTACACAGAATGAAGCTCATACAACTAAATCTACACAACCTGCAACTTCAGACAGAAAGTAAGTATTCATGTATGTTTAGCTATGCTAAATGCAGTGCACTTGATCTAAATTTTAAATTTTGGATCTTCTGATAGTAAATCACCCATAACTGTTATGAGGAGATCACCCAGGATTCACAAATTAAAGAAACCAACTGCTGATCAAGTCTTTGTAAATCTTGGTAATGATGAGGCAAGATATGAGCCTGAGACACCACAAATTCCTGAGACATATCAAGAGCGGGAGACTACACAGATGCTTGCAACTATACAGATGCCTGAGACATCAGAAGTGCTTGAGGCTACACAACAACATCAGACATCTACTGCAAGACATGTCAAAGGTAAAAACCCAGCTCCAACTGACGAAGCTGATGAAGAAATTCCAGATGCTACAATTGATTTGGATATTGGTGGCTATCCTGAGGTTGAAGTTGAGTCAGACTATAGAGATAGTGATGATCTCATGTCATTGTCTGGTGATGACATCAATTCTAAGACTAGATTTAGAGAATTTGATATAGAAGAGCATACAGATCATATAGAATTGGCAAATGAAGATCCGTTTGCAAATGCAGCTGAGTTTAGAATGACACTTCAAAAAGATGAACTTTTCAGAGATTATACAGTGAATTATCAAAATAATGAAGGTGATAGAGTAATACATATTTGTTCAAGGAAAGAAGAAGAGAAATGTATGTGGAGAATACATGCTTCCTGGGCTCCAGAGAGAAAATCATTCCAAGTGAAGAAGTTGGTCAAAAAGCACACTTGTGCAAGAATATGGAGGAATAAGCATGCATCAACTGAGTGGATATCTAAGGAATATGAGGATGAACTCAGGGAGAATCCAAATTAGGATATAAATGCCATGCAAAAAAATTGAAGAGAGATTACATGTTGGAAGTGAATGTAGGAAAACCTTATAAAACTAAGCAACTTGTGAAGAGAAGATTTAAGGGTTGTCACCAGGAGTAGTATTGGAATATTAGAGATTATGCAAATATAACACTTGTTAAGAATTTAGGAAGCTATGTCAAGGTTCAGGTTGATTACGCTTTGCCAAATTCTCCTCCTGTGTTTAAGAGGATATATATCTCTTATGCTGTTCAAATACAAGGATTCAAGGCTGGTTGTAGATCATTCATAGGTCTTGATGACTGTCATCTCAATGTATAAAAAGGTCTCCTATTAAGTGCAATTGGAAGGTAAGTTATAAATTAAACTCAGTTTATGCAGCATATGTTAACATCTACTATATTTTGTAATCACTTCATTCTTCATAATATAGGGATGCAGCTAATGAGATATTCCCATTAGCAATTGTTGTAGTGGAGTCTGAGACAAAGGATACTTGGAAATTTTTTATTGAATGCATTTTAGTATCAATTGGTCTACAATAGGACCATGGTTGGGTTTTAATATCAGATAGGCAAAAGGTAAGTAGTATGGTTGAATATTTAAGATAATTAATCTATTTTAGACAATCTAATTTTACAAATTCTAAATTTAAATAGTTTATACTCAGTAGAACATTCTCACGTAGGGACTTATCAAAGCAATTGAAGAAGTTGTTCCTGGAGCTGAACATAGGTTTGTGTAAGGCACATATATGCTAACATGTTGGTGGCCTATAGAGAATTTGGTGCTATTTAAAAACAATTTCATAAGCGTGCAAAGGCTTATGCAGATTCAATGTTCAAGATGCTGATGGGAAAATTGAAAGCCAAAAATCCTAAAGCCCATAAGTGGCTCATAAAGCAATATCAACCATCTTATTGGTGTAGGGCATACTTTTTCATTAGAGTGAAATGTGATTTAGTGGTAAACAACATTGCTGAGACTTGGAATAAAGCAATCAAGGAGGCAAGAGACCAACCCATTTTGACTATAATGGAGATGATTAGAAGGCAAATGATGACTAGGATTTACAAGAAAAGAGTGCGGATGTAGGTTCATCGTAAGAGACTGGGTCCACTTATATTGAAAAAGATTGTTAAAAATGAAGAAAAATCCAGAGAATGCAGGGCGCTACAAGGAGGAGGAGATGAGTTGGAGGTACTGGATATGTGCAGGTTCTATATTTGTAACTTAAATAAGGACACTTGTCATTATATGAAGTTTGATATGACTGGAATACCATACCGCCATGCCATTGCAGCATGTATCAAAATAAGAAAGAACCCATAAGACTTTGTCTATCTTTACTACTCCAAAGAAACCTATCTGACGGGATATGAGGCTTCCATCAATCCAATCCCCCATTAAAGTAAGTGGGAAAGAACTGGATTGCCTGCCCCTGAGCTCCATGGCACAAGACCAAGCCTGGAAGACTAAAGAAGAAGAGAAAGAGAGGAGTAGATGAACCAACAAAACCATTTTCAGTTAGGGGATCTACTGGTTCTCTAATGTGCTCCAAATGCAAGGCTTGGGGTCATTATAAAAGAAGTTGCACCAATAAAGAAGCTCCAGTACCTAAGAAAGTACGGAAGAAGCCAGGGAAACCTAAGAAAATTGAAAGTAATTTTAGTGAGTTTGGAGAGTCAAGCTCTCAGGCACCAAGTCAGTCTACTGTATCTTCAGTGGAGCAGTATACTCCTAATGTGGCAGACATTGACGTCAAGGTAGCAGCAGAATAAGGGAAAGCTTGGGTGTTGGTAGATGTGGATTGCCATTACAACTAAGACAATCAAAGGTATGTCTCATTACATTTGTGTTGTATTATTTTAAATATATATTGGATAACATTTAATTTTCAGTTGATATATACTCTCTACTATATTTTCACATTTCACCAATTTGAGTGATATACTATTTCATCAAGTCTGTTTCCTTTTCACCTTTATGATCTGTGCAAGCAGCTGACATTTATAAGGAAAACAATGAAGAATGCAAGGGTTGATGTAAAGGAAAAGGATAAGTCAAATTGAGGATAAGCCTACTACTATGTATCTGAATAATAGTAAATATTGCATTCTAATTACACGGTGAATTATATAATTAATAATTTTGGCACAATTTGACTTAAGCAGACTTAATGTGAATGAAAGAATGAAAAATAGCAAAAGCTGATGATTGCAAGATGTCATATGCAGTGTTGTGTTTTGATGGAGATGACAAATTATGTACTGATATAAGTATAAGACTAATGGATGTGTAATGCAAATAGACCCTGTATTTTGTGAGTCCTTAAACAATGGTGTGATTGGAGACTATGTATTTTGTTTTGAGTTGTTAAACAATGATGTGGATGGAAACTGTGTATTTTGGATTGAGATGCTAAACTTATTATTACTCTGATGCTTCTGTTCTTTTAATTTGTTGTGTGCATGTTTATTATATTGAGACGCTAAACTTATTTTGTGGATGTGTTCTTTTAATTTGTTGTGTATATGTTTTCATATATGATATGTTAAAGTTGACTTAAGTAACTATGTGCTATGTTTGTTATTCTATACATCTTTTATATGTCTATATATACTACTTATTCATGTATAATTTATTGATTTCTATGTCATTTTTGTTTGTCTTTTTTAAGATTCTATATATGCATATATACTACTTATACATGTATAATTTGTTGATTTCTATGTCAGTTTGGCTTTAGTCTTTTTTAAGATTCTATATGTGCATATATACCGCTTATTCTTGTAAGGATTTTGATTTCTATGTCAGGTTTCAGGTTAGGGATTTTCTCTGCAAAGATCTTGATTTTTTACAAAGGATGCCAACTCTAATTTCCAATTTTCAGGTTCATGTTGCACTGTCTCCATAGTTTTCTTATGCATATGTTTTCTTGTGCATTTTTTCAGATTCAAATGCCATTTCATTCTCATTTTGTAATTAATGTTTCATTTTCAGATTGTCATCAAAGAAAATCTCATCATCTCTTTTAGTTATTTCCACGAACACATTCACATTCTAAACACCACAAAAGAACCTCATCATCTCTTTTAGGCATTTATACAAACACATTATAAACATTACAAGAAAATCCTATCATCCTTTTTAGGCATTTACACAAATGCATTCTAAACACCATCATTCATTTACATATATTTGCCACAACAAAATATACATTTCTTTCAAACATATTACATAGCAAAACACATCGTCGATTGACGAACATTTGCCACAACATTCATTCATTCTACATTGTAAAATAACTTAGTGATCCTCTCAAGTATATGAATCAACAACAAGATCATAACTATTACAAGCAATACCCTAACCAGCCAAGTTTGGTCCGCTGTACTTGGGATAGTTGGAATTACTCTGACATTTGGAGCATCTGGAGCATCCGATGCTTCCGTGACTTCCCTATACGCTTCAATGTAGGATGTAACCATCATCAACTGTCTCTCCAGCTCCAAGACACGATCATAAAGTGGTTGGTTGTCTCTTGGAGTTGTATCAGAATTTATCCACATAAAGAAGGGATACCTCTTAGGGTATTAGTAGCAACAAAAGATTTTCTTACCTACATTTTCTACAGTGGTTGCAACTCTGACTGATGATTTAAAGCCGCGCAGGCAGTAGAACACATCATCCCCAGTCACGATACTCGAGATCTCTGCTGGGGCGCTGGATCTTCTTCTAGAGGGGCTCGCCGACCACTACTACATACAGTCGTTATTAGAGACCGTATGGAACGGTATCCAAAAAACAATGAACGGTCCCTAATGTATATTAGCGACCGTTTATATTTTAAACGGTCGCTAAAAATGGCCGCCGATTGAGTGGTCGCTGATACATATATTAGCGATCGTTAATGAACGGTCTCTAATAAGAACGGTCGCTAATAGATGTATCAGGAACCGTTTCCACCGGTCGCTACGTGGACATCTCAACGAATTTACTTGTTTCTTAATATCAGCGAACGGTCGCTGATGAGGTATTAGCGACCGTTCCTGTAGCTTATACGGTCACTAATAACTATTTTTCCTGAAAAAAATTACAGAAAAATTCTATATTCAATACAATAATACACAATATCACAATATATTACGCCACAATAGCGTTTCGCATACAAATCAATATATATTCACAATCCACAACATATCCAACAAGATCAACAACAAATACGAACACATACGCATACAAACCAACATATAAACATTATCCACGATATATCCACCAATATCAACAACTCAATCAAATACATATGAACTAAATTTTTAATAAACAAGCATACATAAACTAAATTGTTTTGAATACAAACAACACAATACATACGCTATATATATGTCCAACAACATGGAAAAATCTCCAAATCACTCGCAATCGCAGCTCACTCAACCCTGTGAATCGAAATAAATAAATATATAAATATATGAACTCAAATCATAATCTTCGAAACAATGTTAGCTATACTATAACACACACACACACATATGCTTACCTCACTAACTCTCGCCACCTCCATCGTCAAAACATAATTCTTTCGCCGTTAACTTATAATAACCCTACGAATACACAACATGAATTTTAAATATCAAAACTCAACACAGTTTAATTGTATGCTCAAATTTCTATAAATAACAACTATATGTACCTCACTAACTCCCACTGCTACCATCGTCACCAGAAGCTCGCCTTGAATAGTATCGATTCACATTGTTGAAGTCCTCCGGCAAAAAAAATTACCCAATAACCTCCTTGTAGGGTTGGCTGATCAAGGTTATATAGTTCCTGTGGCGGAGGGTTAGGGTAATAAGGATCTTGTGGCGGAGGCAGAGGCCGAAGGTAGTACCCTTCTTGTGATTGAGGAGGCGGTGGATAGGGATAGTACGATGTTTCCTGTGATGGGGGAGGGTAACACAGTCGCTACGTCGAAGGAAGGTAATACGCTGGCTGCGGTGGGAATGGACCCTGTGCTGACCACGATTGTGGAGGCGGAACGTATTGTTGCGAGAATTGTTCCAACCGCGCCTCCATTTGAGCTCTCCAAACCGCTTCATCTTCCACCCTCTTCTTATCTGCTTCATCTCTCCTCCTGAACTGCTCCTCTAGCTCATTGATCTGTTGTGCCTCAGCCGATTGTTGGTTGGAGCGAGCAGTCGACGAAATTGAAGTACTTCTTCTGGAATCTGAATGCGAAAGACTAACGGGAATGCTATCGCATGCACTTCTCCATGTCTTTTGAAATATATAAATTTTGCAACCTCTTAACCAGGGGAAATAACAAAGGGCTTTGGCTGAAGTTTTCTTGCTCTTTTTGCTGATATCGGACGTTTCTGCGTTTTAACTTCTTTTAATATTTTTTCACCTAGACAAGTTGCAAGTGAGACACTCATCGAGAGACGCGTAATCCCTAAGATACAGCACATAATCATTGGGACACATATTGATCTTCTCATACGAGAAACCAAGTGTCTTAACAATCTTTTTTACCTGGTAATGATTCTCTGTAATACTTTCCTTTCCTTCAGGAATTACCTTACATAGGAGATCAAGAAGCAAGTCAAAGTGCTCGTTAGCCATCCCGCTGATCATCTTCAGATGGAGGAGCCTTATTACAAATGACAACCTACTAAATTCCGTACATCCTTCGTACAGATCTTGTTCGTTTTTCTCCAGAAGTTTCTGTAATTCTTCTAGTTCACTGTGCCTTCAGACGGTTCAACATCATTCATTTTCTCTCCAGCAAATAAATCTTCTAATATTTCATGCGTGTCATCTATCCTGTCACCTGTCGGCAATTCAGCTTGCGAAGCTGTGGTCTCATTATCCATTCTCGTTTCCTCGTCACGTATTCCCTCACCATGGTAATTCCAATGTATGTAGTTAGGTTTAAAACCCTCTACAAACACATGATCTTCTATCACCTCACGTCGAAAACGGGCTTTATTCTTACATTTCTTATAAGGACAGAACAAGAGTCTGTCTCGGCTACGCTTTGGGTTTATCTCTGCGTAATCTAAAAAGGCTTTAAGCCCATCTTTAAATCGGGTGTCTCTCAAACTATACATATTTTTTCCCCATGTGCATAAACAATTTATCCAGAAGAATTCTCATCTGTTATAACACAGATAATAATATAAGTTTAGCATATCTTATGAGTTTATTACAAACTCATCATTAAATAAATTTTCAAGTTTTAAATTAGATTTCATGATGTGGACGCATCAAAGCATCTAAAGTCATTTAAGATTATCATAAATACTCAGGGCAAAAGGTCGGGACGAATAATTAGTTTCACAGCTGTCAGGGATAAAGGTCATAATTCCCATTACGAACGCAACACTCGCATCTCACATCTTCTTGTTTTTCATCCATTTAGAGAAATTTCGGCAGCACATTCCCCCTGTTCCCCATGTTCGTACATAAATCTATACACGGAGAACAATTGGAAAGCACCGTCGAAACTTCTTGAAATGGACGAAAATACAAGAGGATGTGAGATGTGAGTCTTGTTGCATTCGCAACATGTCCAAACTGGACAAATCCGACAATTACTGTATGTCAAATTCCCTCGTTGAATACTACACATATATTTGAAAAAATTGAACATGACGCTCAACTCTCACAAACATATAATGTGATCATGTCAATTCGACGGGAAAAGGATTTGATATACACCAATTGTTAGACGGGAAACTACAGGTCGATCCTAAACAAGTTTAAGGCCTTTCGATCTTAAACTTACTAATTAAATGAAAATATAAAATCTTAGTTACGTTTCTAATCAAAATTTTAGGGTATCCATTAACTTTCTATTTAATCGTTTTTTAATCAGGGTCTCGGTTCACTATTAGCTGGTCTTAATTAAGATTTCTTAATTAATGTAATTATTGTTATAGGTTAATTAGTGTTAATTTTTCTTAATCAATTTGATTCTAGTTTTGATCTATACGTATAGTTTAATTGGTATTAAAAGATTTGATTTGGTTTATAAATTATGCTATAATTAAAAAATCTAAGCAATAAATTATAAGCAACAAGATATCAAATTATTAAATTTACAAAATAAAAAATATCGAATAATTAAATTTACAAAATACAAGTTAGAACTTAGGATGGATATATTTTTGAAATATTTCATATGCGGGCGCACGCGCACATACACACACACTCTCACACATACGCACGCGCACTCAAACACTCCTACATACACTCGCTTACACACACACACACACACAGACACACACGCTCGCATACGTTCGCGCGAACACATATTTACACATACTCACAAACACGCATGCGCACGCGCACCCCTTCAATTAACTATATAACATTTTACCTTAAATTCATCTAACATAATCCTATAATCCATCTTACTCTAAATTAATCTAACAAGTAAATTCATCGATTGCCTATAATCTTTATATTTTCAATTCTAAACCTAAATTACCAAATTTATATTTCAAATTTTCATCTATTTTCAATTCTAAAACCCATCTAAAACAATTTTCTTCAATTATATTTTAATGATAAAACACATCAACCCCTAAAATCAAAATAAATTTCAAATCCATCATTCTACAACCGATTCAATTCATCATCAACCATATTTAATATATCAAAACCAACACAAATCACATATTATAATCATCTAATTTCCAAATTTAATAATCTAATTGAACAAATTAGGATTAGGAGGAGAAAACACCAAGCTTGACCCGGATTTGAAAAGAATAGGAGCGATTACAATGTTCTACACCACCAACTGCAACAACAACACTTAAAAAAATTGAGGTTAGATTTCATAATTTTTCCAAAAAATTTAAGAAAAAGGAGGAAAATAATTACTTCTCAGAAAAAAATTTGGGGGAATGAGGAGGAAGAAGGAGCCATCGCGGCTCTTATCTGATCAACATATCAGCGACCGTTTAGAATGGTCGCTAATATTATGTGAACAGTCGTTAATGTATTGGCGACTGTTCATTAGAGACCGTATAATATATACGGTCTCTAATAATTTATTTGAGACCGTATATATTTACACGGTCTCTAATACGTACAGTTTTGACTAGTGGACATTTCTCCACTGGGCGCTTTGATCAAGAAACCCTAGAAAATTTAGTGTGAATTGGATGAGAATTGGGGGAGGTTGCTGTTATAATGAAGAAGAAAGGTAAAATGGGGATTAAAAAGATTTAATTGGTCACGTGTTGGTCGCATGGCCACTTATAAGTTGGACTTAACGGTTTAGGGGGCTGCGGAGTAACGGTTGTAAATCTCAGGGTTTTTTTGGCTAACGGTAGAACTATAGAGGGGTTTCTGGATATTACCCCAAACTTCAAGGGGTTTTCGTGAAATAAGCCATAAAAAACCAGAAAATTCCTTAAGTGCCACAAAGCCCAATGCTTTTATACAATTTCTTTTAAACCCAAAATGCTCTTACGGAATACAAATACGGTATAATATGTATTGATTTTTTTAATACAAAATTACCCTCATCTTGAACCCTCTTCAAAACCCATCAAAACTCTAACAGAGTTCTCTCCGTTCCTTTAAATAATGAATTTTCACAGGTCAGTTCCCATCTTAACCTTCACCAATACATTAATCTGATTTATTTTAGGGAAATTTTACCAAAATCACCATATACTGTAACATATGTTTCCAAAACCAGCCTGGCGCGTTTTTCGTGCACTAAGACCCCCTGACGTTACTTTCCGTTAAATCCGACCCCCCTCGCGACCCTCTGCCGTTAAATCTCTTTTTAAATAACTAAGTTACCCTTCATATTCACTAAAATAAAAGTTCGGAACTCTATTTTGAAAGAAAGAAATCAAACTCAAGCTATTTCTTTGTGGAGGTTCTCTTACCTCTATTTTTTGAAATTTTTTGGGTTACGAGAGATTCATCAAAGAATGGGTTTGTTCTCTTACAATGATTAGAGTAGGCCAAAACCCTTCCTCACGCTTTTCTCGATCTGCCGCTTCCCTAACCCTAGCACTATGCTTGAGCTCTTCTAGATACTCTCCGGCGAGCTCCAATAGCACTCTTCCCCACCGCCTATCGCCATATTATCACACTACTGCTTCGGTGATGCCGCAACGTGGACGTCCGCAAGCTGTTCGACGAAATGATCGAGAGAATAATGAATGTTGACCCTAATTCGAACTCGATCGATGCATCGTTTGTTGATTTCTTGTTGAGTCCAAGCGGCAAAGCCGTTGATGTGAGCAGTGGCATGGAATTGTTCGCTAGAGCTTGTGAGTTGAAGAAGTGTGGAATGAATGGAGATAATGGTGTTTAGAATGTGTTTGTATAAATGTTTGTGAGAGAGAGATGGGGAGATTGAGAGTGAGTGAGAGAGATTTTTTTTTGAGTTGTTTATTGTTTAGAATATATTTGTATAAATTTTGGAGATAATGGTGCTTGGAATGTGTTTGTATAAATTTTGAAGATAGTAGTGCTTGAAATGTGTTTGTATAAATGCTTGAGAGAGAGAGAGAAATTTTTTGAGTTGTTTACTGTTTAAATTGAAGATTGATTAAGCTAAATTGTATCGAGTATCCGAATTCATTCCATTCTCATATCTTAATATAATTTCCTTCATTTTGCATTAGTAATTAACTTCTAAATCAATAAAAAAAAGCACGTCGCAATATCCATTTAAAGTAACACCATCACAAAAAAATCTTAATTTGAAATCAAAGGGAGGAATCGATCGTTTGCCTTGTCGCCAACGTAAGGGATCTCGACGGTGGCCTCTTCGACTCTAATGGTAGGATCTTGATTCAGGATGTCGCTGCCCTTGAAGTACAACCACGAGTCGTCGTAGATGTCGAGCACCGCATCTCCGTTGCCGGAGCTCAAGGGATTGTCGCCTCTGATGGTGGATTCTTGCTCCTCCTCATCTTTTTCCTTCTGATTGTCATCATCGCTGGCATCCCCATGGGCCCCGCCGTCCTAGCCATCAATTCACACTTACACCATCTAAAATGGCATTAGAACAAACACAATCTAAACAACATCATCATCATCATTCAAGTATTTATACAAATACATTCCAAGTACCATTCATTAACATAAAATTTATTACAACAAACAACATCGTTATCATTCAATCATTTATACAAACATATTTCAAGCATCATTCAACAAATCCTTAATAACCCACTTGAATTGGGATGAAATTACATAATTAGAAGGAAAAACAAGCAAGACTAATTGATAACATAATTGAGATGAAATCACATAATTGACAACCCACTTGAATTGGGATATAATCACGTTGAAACGGCGGCACGTTAGGGAGATGGTGTCCACATCGGAGTGGGCAGCTAGGAGAGCTCGTCGGAGACGACGAAGCATGTGGTAGAGACGGCGGCACGTGAGGGAGATGGTGTCCATATCGGAGTGGGCAGTGGGGAGCGGGCAGTGAGAAGAGGATGGTGATGATGGTGCGGTAGATCTTGAGCTTCGAGGAGCTGAGTGGTTGCGATGGAGCAAGGGGCATTGATGATTGCAGCTTCTTTGTCGATCTCGAACAATCAAATCCTAGAAATTATGGGGTTGAGGGATTGAGAGAAGAGGAGGTGTTAAAATGGGGAAGAAGGATACTTTGAGAATTAAAAAGTAAAATGTCACATTAAGGGTGTTAAATAACTTTAAAAATTGGAAATCTAACGCCAAAAGGGTCACTGGGGGGTCAGGTTTAACGAAAGAAAGCTTAGTGGGTTTCTGTGTTGGGAAATTTCGCCATGGTGGTTTTGGTAACATATTCTATAGTACATGGTGGTTTTGGTGAAATTTCCCTATATTTTATTGTGAAAGATTAACTTCTTTTGTGAAATTTCCCTATATTTTATTGTGAAAGATTAACTTCTTTTCTTGCCTACATCTATCTAACACGAGCTATAGCTTTTCCTTTTTTTTTTCTTCTGATCAATTTTTTCTTAGGAACAACAAAAGTTGTTCAATTATGATTGTAAAACTTCATGAAATATTAATTAGATTATAATTTCTTAAGTTGTGATGTCAAAGTTCTTAATTTGATCAAGCAAAAAATGGGGAGTTAAATTTTAATTTGGGATATAAAGAAGACGAAGGGTAACGGTGTAAGTTTACTTAAAAAGTGTATCATGCAATGAAAAACGTAGAGTAAAAATAGGTCCAGGATTTATGAATAATTGAATATCAATGTGTTATATCTTTTTAACATGAAAAGTGTGGCTTTAAAATTCAGGGTAGATTGTCAAAAAGCCTTCGGCCCTCTTCAAACGTTTGTAAAACCCCTGGGCTTTTTTTCTTGTTAAAAAATCCTTGGGCGCAATCAAAACCCTCAGTATACCATACATGTTTCCTGTAATATTTAAGCAGTTGCCTGTAACATCTATGCAGTTGCCTGTAATATCTAAACAGTTGCAGGTGTGTAATATCTAAACAGTTGCAGTTGCCTGTAATATCTAAGCAGCTCCCTATACTATCTAAACAGTTGAGCGAATACAAGGCCTAAATGAAATAAAGCCCATGAGTTTTTTCACAAAGATTTCGAACAGTAGGCCCTTCCTAACAATTTTGAAAATCACAAGGATTTTTAGACGACTCCTGAGTGGGCCGGGGGATTTTCGACAACTTACCCTAAAATTAAATCAACTTCTTTTTGTTATGGGCTTGGAATCAATGATCCCAAAAACAATTGAATTTTTTTTATGTTTTTCCTAATTTTGGAGATGCCACCTCAACTCTCTCTCATTTATTACTCAAAAAAGTTTAACAAAAGACAAAGGTGAAATTAAATAACTTATAAATAACTACATTAAATATTCTCTTCACACCTTATAGTTTTCTTTTTTATCTTTAGTGTTTTAGAAGAGGAGGTTACAATTGAAATTTCAATATAATTCTTTACAAAACACGTAACTGGAACATTCTTATAGCTCTTGACAAAATTAACTAGTCTTAAATTTAATTGATAACGCTCAAATCATCTCAAATATTCAAGAATAAACGTAACAAACCTTGAAAATACCACTACTTGTAGGGAAAATTTTCAAAAATCTTTTTATTTCTTTTATTAATATCTCACGTATATACAATTTCAAAATTCCAGTATTAATGAAGTAGAAGGGAGTGTGCTCCTGCATTTTTCAGCCTTTTTGTTTCTGAGACTGTTCAGGCCCAGCCCAGCATTCAAAAACCAAACCGCAGTTCGATCCAATTTGGGAATTTTTAGAGGGAGAGAGAGGAGAGGGAGAGAGTGGATGCGATAATTATTACTGAAGAGCAACAAAAAAGAAACCCTCGTTCGCTCTTTTGTGTCGAGGCTAGGCGAGGCGAGCCATCATCGGATCCGTTCTCGATGGCGGGAGATGAAACCCTAGAGATATTTCGAGAGATCCAAGCCCTCGTCTCTGATAAGCTTCAAGTGGTAAAAATCCCATCGCATCTCAGAATAGCCTCATAAATCTCTTGTGATTTCTAATTGAGATTCTTTTGTTTACAATTAGATGCGTTTTGTGAGCAGCATTAGAGTGTGCACTTCTCGCCAAAATTTGATCTTTCCCCTCTTGTTGCTTGTTCAAAGCTTAGAATCTACATAAGTGTTGTTTTTTTAGTGGGTTAAAGCCAAAGCTTAAGAGGTTTTACTGAAATAGAAAAACTTTATGGTAGTTTAGTGGAAAACCGCAGTAGTTAGGGTTATTTTAGTGTAATTTTCCCTATCTTTAGTGGTTATCTTACGTTAGCCCAATATATAAGATGATAATTAGTGAAAAGAAAAATCTTTTTTTCTTAGTCTAAAACATAAGAGGGGTCATTGACAAATAATATAATAAAACGGCACTGAAGATATTGGCCGCAAGGCGATAGCCTGTGCTTGATACTACAGTTTGTGGCTATTGTGTGAATGAAGTAATTATGGAAGATACCTAAAAGCTAATGGGATGTATATTGATGATTTTTTAGATGGGAACTTACCATTATGTAAGATATGGGTCCAACTTGGCAAGGTAGGGTAAGGTGACATTAAGTTTTCTTCTAATCTCTTAGGGTGATGATCCTCTCATCAAATTTCATGTAATTTAACTTAATTTTTTATTTATAATTTTGAGTGTTCATTATTAAATTTTTAGAAGAGAGCAAAACAAAGAACTGTCTAATGGGCTATGATAATGAACCACATCCTCTACTTAAAGCGAATGGTGGTGCACATGCCTTCCTTTTGACCTCTAACAACTTGTACACTTGTGAGTGAACCCGGTTTATTGGAAATAGCGTGCACGCGCTTGCACGGACGTGCCTACACGCACATTTCCTTGCATGTCGACTCCGTTGGCGAATATAGCTGATTGATCCATCCATCCCAATAAGTCTACTTGAGTTATTCATATGCCTAAAATCATGCTTTAGTTCCATGCAACTTGTGAAAGAAATTGGATAGGTTGTTAATGTCCATCAATACTTAGCTAAGAGGTCACATGAGTTGTACACATACACTGGACAGTGGACTAATCATGAAAAGCATGGAATGCCAAAAGGAAGGTACTAGGGAACATTTTATTCAATGAAACCTGAAAAATGTTCTACAAATAATATAAATAACATCTACAATAATATTTTGTCCTGCAAAAGGGCCAACACACCTTATTAATGTACATAGCAGTTCGGCACAACAGTATGACACCTGTATAATGGTAGTTATTCACTCCTTGTAACACCACCCAATTAGTGATTCATCAACTAATTGTAACAATTCGATATTACCAAAATTTTGTTGTATGACTTCATCGACAGCCGACAGGTTAATAGGCATGTGCCTTAGACGTTCAGGTCAAATTAAATTCAGCAACTATATTATGAAAATGCGTGACTTATGTTTTTACCATTGTATTACCAAAAAATATTTTACCGCTGTAGTTGTTTGATGACGATTTAAATTTTGATATACCTTAGGTTTCTTACAAATGGCTCAGTCGTAACTTTTCAGTGTCATCAAATTACGCCAAGAGGTATGTGTTTCAAATGTCAAGAATTAATTGTTGTGTACATTATTTTACATGTCATCAACAATGTTGCCTATTATTTTGTAGGCTGCTGAAAGATTTTGTTGACAAGCATGGAAATGAGTTACAGGTTGTTTACACACTGTCTGGATGGTTAAAGAACAATGCACAAACATATTGCATTAAACTTGCATCAGGACTGAATCTTGCGGGTAAATTGATTTTTGTGCTTAAAACAAAATTTTCAACTTTTTTTGGGTATCCTTTCCATTAACTTTTCTCGGTCATACCTCTTTATCATTTCGAATGTATAATTGCATACAATAGTTTACTGTTTGTAATCAGTTGATCTATTCTTCTTTGTGAATTTAGCAATCAGACCGTGTTTTGAATATTTTCCCTCTTGAAATGATGGCTGGTATGGGTTGTGAGGGCAAGCTGCCGATCAAGAGTTACTTGAGGTGTGCCCAGGAAAGTGTGTAGTTATTCCATCTAGAATAAGGTGCTTATTGTCCTTATAGGGTATCGACGGAAGATGACATCGGTAGTGGGTGTGGAATTTGTAAGGAAGAGATATAATATTTTACCCTTAGCATGGAAGGTTTATTTACTGATGAGCGATCTATCCGCTGACACAACTGATGGCTTTGTCCGCGGGTTCTACTTTGGTGAATTATGTGAAGGGCGAGTTGCCCACATTTTTATTCATCTCTCTTTTTACTTCAAGTTTCAACCTTGGTCCATTCTTGGTTTATTACTTTGTTATTAGTTGGAGGCTTTGGCTACCACCATTGCATGAAACTGCTAATTAGTGTTGTTGATGTGATTTTTGGGGCCATGAATGTCTGTCGTCCAATATTCATCATTTTTTTCTGCAAAAAGAATTTCTGGGTATGGATAAAGGGTTTATCCATTGTAGGCGTGTTGAAGTTTGGAGTATTTGTTATACATGTTACAAGGTTACTTTTAGTTCATGCTGCTTACCATATATTTGTTTGTACACTGTCATGTTTGGTATGAAGGCTTGTTGTGTACATTCTCATGTTCATAGGCATACGAACACTCTCATGATCATAGCTCTTCTCATATTATAACATCAAATGACAACAACTGAGCCTTTTATCCCAAGCATACGGGGTATGCTACAACATGAGAATCACGCCGGATCGAGCACATGAATCCTCCACCTCCACTCACTCCTATCGAATAATATACTTTCATTAAGGCCTTTGGCATCCATATCTTTTCGTATCGCTTCCATCCAAGTTTTCTTCGGTCTCCCTTTCGCTCTTTTGACTGGCCTAAATCGATAATATCCATTCGTCGAATATAGTGATATATATGTAATATAATTGGTAGATATAGCCTGCTCTGAACTTGATAGCCTATTATTCAGCGAAGCTTAGGATTCATGTAGCTTACCCTTATTTCTGGGGATTAAGGCTCTGGTGTTATTTAATAGTTCTATCTGGTTGTCGCAAATCCTGTAATTTTTACCAAAAGTTTTTGTGAATTTGTCTCTGCTGCTGACTTTGATTTATAGAGGAAACTAATCTGTTGTGCTTATCTCATGACCTACCAAACCAACACTTTGTAGTTTATGTAAAAATTGTTGGTGATCCAATTAGTGCTAATAATACTTGCAATAAAAAAAGGTTTGAACCTTTTCTTTTGAAAGGCACTTGAATAAGAATATTGTGGATTATTTTTTGCTGTGTTCTGCAATCTATTTGGCCGCAATGGAGGCATCCAAAGCTTCTTTGACTTCTTTTACTCAATTCTCCATTTGCATCTGGTGACCTAGTTTACGATGATCACGGGATGGTTCCAATTGCAAGTTAAAGAGTTAAAAACATATTGTGAAAAGCACACATAACATGGATTAGACAACTTTTACGCCACTATGTTCAATATAACTAATTTTCTCTGTGCTAATTGGTGAAGAAGTCAAACAGGAATTCAGGGGCAACTGTTCAGTTCAGGTTTATAGTGTCCAAGCTTGTCTTCCAAAGGATCTAGCTTTGCTTTGGAGTGCTGAATTCGTACAGGCAGAAGAGCTCTTCAATCAGCCCTCTACTACTGAAAATTGTTTAAGGGACAACAGGTGTGGCACTGTTTCCCTCCTCTTGTCGAAGAGCTTCCTATTATGGGGATATTTTTATCATCCTTATGTTTCTTTATCTTGGGTTAATTGCACAAAGAACCCCTGTAGTTTACCCCAAATAGCACCAATACCCCCTCAAGTGATTTATTAGCAGAAACACCCCATCTATTTGGCTAAAAAACACTCAGATTTAACTCTAAACAACTCAGATTGTTTAATTTAGCTCCAGAACTTGTTAATGTTGTTTAAAGTAGAATTTGGGTGATTTGTAGGGCTTTGGTTGATGAACAGGGAGGGTGTTTGTGCCGTTAAATTAGTTGAGGGGGTCTAAGTCCATACGGGGTAAGCTGCATGGGTGTTTTGCGCAATTAACCCTCCTATCTGTAGATGCAGATGAGATTCACGTTATCTATAAGTATGCAGCTTTTTGATATTGAACTTCAACTTCAGATTTTGTGGTGTTTCGAATTCCTATGTCAAGCGCACAGTTGATGGAAAGTCTGCCAGTGCTCCACCTCCACCTCTTAAAAACAATACGGGAATCTCTGCAAAACCTAAAACTAGTAGCATTCTCAAAGATTCAGATGCTTCGTTTCCTCACCAAGAACCTGTAGTGCAATCAAGTGCCAAAAATAATAGAACTGCTTCTGTAGCTCATGATCAAACAAGTAAGCCTGAGGTGGTTAAAGATTCAATAGCTGTAGCTCACACAAACAAAAAGAAAGGAAAGACTGAGACCTCATCAGGAGGCGGTGGATCTCTGGCTAGTTTGTGGGGCCGTGCACCTGTGAAAGCAAAACCCGCAGATGATGTTCCAAATATTGCTAGTAAGTGATACAAGTTTCCTTTTCTTTCTTTGTTGCATTCTATGGAAATATTAATTTGTCCAACTTGTCTTTAAATCTTATGAAGCATCCGCAGAGGCTCAAATATGTGCACGGGAAGCAGCTGATGTCATGAGTAGTGATGATGATAAGACCAATATAAATTGTAAGAGAGGGTTTAATAGTGCAAACAATAGAAAGAGAAGGGTTGTTATGGATTTTTCAGATGACGACGAAGACGCGGTCAGTCTTTCATCTCCAGGCCCTACACACATACAGCCCGTTTCAGATTCTTTGCATGATAAAAAGTTGCTGGAGCAAAAGAATTTAAGTGAAAACCAGAAAGAAGACAAACTAGAGATTAAGCAAGATATAAGCAAAGAAAGAGATTCTGAATTATCTGAAGGTGATATAAAAGCCCAAAATAAAAACAATATTACGGGGATTTCGTTACAAAAGAAGACCCAATCCAATAATCCAGGGGGGGTTGATGATGTAGAGAAAAAAGAAAATGATAAGACAACTACTGGTTCCACTCTGCCCAAAAGGAGAAAAGTGCTAAAGACACGAATAGATGAGCGGGGTAGAGAAGGTAATTCATTTGCTTCCTTTTTTTTTCCAGAAATGAAATTTGCACAGCTTAGTGTGCCTCAATCATTAAAAAAATAAATCATTTATTATGCCACCAGCTTTTCTCTGAACTTCGTATGCCATCGATAAGTGAAAAATTCCTTGGAAGTTCTACACTCTTAAGAGCACTGGGAATAACTTTGATATTGCATGGGACTTGACAACAAGTATTGCATGCAATACTAGAATGATATTTTGATGATGAGGAAACATAACACTTGTTCATCCTCAAGTTCTTAACTTCTATGTTGGAAGGTTGTTACTTCTCTATGTGCAAATTTAAGTATTTCTTGTTTCCTTCCAATAAAATATTGCGACGAATCTCACGATATATCAACCAAATCTACAATTTATGATACATTGAATTTCCTGCCCTTTAATTAAGTGATATTTATTACATCAAGTTTCATTATTTCCATATGTATTAGTGCATGATAAAAAAAAAATCGTTCATGGGATTTACCTTCATATAAACCCTTCTAAGTGATGAAGCCTTTACAAATTGTTTGATGAGTTCATGGAATTCATATTTTTTTCTCATTCCATGTTTTCAAAACTTTCTTGAGGTATTTACTCAATATCCCTCATGATGTTTAATATGTATGTTTTTTAATGGGTATTGTTATTGTTTTTTTCCCTGAGTTAATGGGTGTTCCTTAGAAACATATCATGTGAGGATTTTGTGTATTAATGTTGAGGGTGTTATTTGAGGAAAATTACTAACATTTAATGGAAAATTTCCACGTTAGGTATATTCTCAAAAGTTGTTAGTCACTAGATTGTTGGATAATGTTTTTGCTGGAGCATTATATGAGACTGATGCTGATTTCTTTGCATTCAAAAGCATCAAACCTAATGCAATATATTGAGGATGTTTGCCTTTTTTCTCCTCGTATTTTCACTTCTCTTTCAATACATTGAGGTTGTTTTCTTCTCATAGTTGAGAAGGATAGCGACTTCAGAAAAAATCATTATATGTTATTCTTGTGCTTACAACACAATTTGCCTCGTACTCCCTTTTTCAGTGAATGAAGTAGTCTGGGAAGGAGAAGAAGCTGATACTAGTACTGAAAAGAAACCGACTATCAGTGATGTCGGGAGCAGGTATCTGATTAATTGTGCAAACTTTTATTTCATCACTCACACTTTTATGCATTATCTTGTTATCTGTGAAAATAGACCACAAAATAGTGGCTTCAAGAACTTGCTAGGCATTTTGCCTTCTGGAGTTGGTGGCTACTTTTGAACTTAACTGTGTTGTCTTTTTTTTCTTTCAATTCTTCCTAGCTTAAATTTATCATTCCCAACAACATTTTTTAAAGAAGAAAAACATCCATCTAGGCACGTGTTACGATTATATTATAATTTATCGCAGGACATGCCAAAAAAAGATGTTATAGCAATGCCGAGAAGCAAACATGGCACCGAATCAATCCGCTTTAGTAATCCAAATACTCCAAATCCTAAGCAGTTTCAATCTGGCTCCGCGGCTACATCTTTTGATAGAAACTTAGTCTAGACATAACCGCTTTCTATATATGCGTAGGTGATCCCCATGAAAACATCTATCAGTGCATAAGAGCTAGTGTCATATTTTCGTCCTGCTGGTCAACTTAGGGCATGCTTAATTTGCTGAGGGTGTTTCTTTTGTTTTGAAGGCTTTGCGTCTCTTTCCAATTTCCTGTAAAAGTATGCATACTATATTCTGCTTCTCTCTCTCTTTCTCTCTCTCTCTCTTAAATTGATACACTATAGCACATTATATATGGAAAGACATTCATTATTCATTATTCTTTTACTTGTATATTAAAGACCATATTTTCTATCTGCCTGCTACATCATAAAAGTAATACCTGAGGGGTTTACAGCCAACTGTAATATATTGCTAGCTATTGATTGTACGACATGATCGATTTCTCACTTCTGATGCATTTTTGATTGCAGGCCTCCTGTGGCTACTAAAGCAAATGCAGCAGTGAGCAATACCGCAACCAATCCAACGAACAAAGCAGGCAACAAGAATCCGGCCAAAAGTGGTGCAAAAAATCCTAAGCAAGGAAACATTCTTTCCTTTTTCAAGAAGGTTTGAATCAACGACAATGATGATGGTATCTTTGGCACAAACCGTAAGTCTAAAAAACTAATAGTACCTTGTAAAACCGAAAGCCATAGGACATAATTTCCTTTTCAAAATCATGAAGTATACAGGTCTTTGTCAAAGCCGAATATCTACAGTCGTGTAAATTATCTCTTAAGATCTTTCTTAAACTGTCACCTTTCTAGAGCATCGCTATAGGTTATAATCGTTTATTTCGAAATTAGTTATATCTTGCTTTAAGGCTAATTTTGACCCCCTTTGTACATGTTTAATTTTGGTTTTGCGATCTGCTGAGTTAGTTGCTTGCTTTCACTACGCAGAATTGTTTGTACTTGGTGATGAAGAGGAAAGAAGACTATATCAGAATCTGCTTGTCATCCTTTCATTTGAGTTGAGGATAAGGTTGGCGTAGCCAGTAATTATTTTATGTATTTGGTTTCTAATGTTTATGATAAGATGGTGTCTCTTTAAAATCTTCTATTTCACCGTCTGTTATTTGATATCAAATAACTGCCTCTTAAGATTTGATGGTTTTATTTGTGTTCAGAATGCTGTTATTTGTTACCAAAGTAGCATGGTTCTTGTGGTAAAATTTTTGCATCGAATAACTAGAGATGCGGCCTTTTTGTGTCTTTTAAGTATTTTGGGATTTAATGCCTATGTGAAGGGAGTTGCCATCCTTTGTGTATCCAATACAGATGTAATGCTTATGTGAAGCAAAGCAATATTTGAGAGGAAGATGTTTACGTGCGCAGTATATGAGTTTTACCAGTTCAAAGATTCATTGTTCTACTGATTGGCCGGCATTTTTTTAGTACCAGCGATGAAAATTCACCTGGGACAGGAATGTCAAAACCAGCTTTTTCTCTCTTTTTATAATCATCCTATTCTGGGCCTAAAAAGGCAGGAGAGTTGAATGGAAAATGAGTCTCCATTTTATATGAGCATTTCTATAAAGCGTTACAGAATTACCCAACTTTGTTTGGATATAAACCCTTTGAAGGTTATAGTGTCATTTTACTCTGAAACTAGAATCCCCTTCCACATTAAAAGAAAGATGGCATGAATAAAAAATCAAAATAGATAGAAATAAAGAAATGTCATCCTTCCATTGACGCCTTGTTTGGAAAGGAAGTTGAGTTTAGAGAACCAGAGTTTCATAAAGTTATCATTATGTTATGTTTGGGATGGATTTTGGAGTTTAGAAACGAGCAATATTTACTTACCAGCTTGAGATCCTACTACAATCTACACGAGTAACAAAATAGAGGGACCCACAATATCTAGATACTAGTGCCAAACAATTGGATCCATGATATTTGTCTCTTAGGTAGATCGCGGTAGGATTTTAAGCCCGGTAGGTTAAGCATTTTTCTTTAGGAAAAAATAGTTATCTAAACTCCAAAGTTGAGATAACTGTAGTTACTAAACTTCAATCCAATCAAAGTTTTCTAAACTCATCAATTTAGGAGTTTTGATAACTCTAAAACAAGATTTTGGAGTTTAGATAATTACAGAACCAAACATCCCATCAAAACCAAAGTTTTAAATGTGGTTTGAAACTTGCAACCATACTTTGCATACCTTCTGCTTCATTTAAGGATAAACTAGGATAATCATAACTCCAGTACTTAACTGGGACTGAAAAGTCTCCCTTAAAACCCCGTAACCCTTTTGCTACTACTTGTAATTTCTTTTCATTGAACTGTAATTTCTCTCAGTCCTAGATCGATCTGCATAAATGACATGATAATTATCAACCTCACATAGAATACTCATATATTCATGCCACCTGAAAATTATAATAGACGATACCAACATCAAAAAGACTTGTAATTTTTTTTTCTTTTTCGTTGTTTTTCTTTTCATTGTTTTTGGAAGATTTTGATGTAATTTTATTAAATCGTCGTTTAATGAAACACGAAGGCATTTAGACTTCGTTTTAATAAAAAGAAAGACCAAGTTTATTGGCAAAGCGGCAAGCAGAGATAAATAATATTTGACTTTAACAATCTGGCAAAGAGGCAATATTTGACCAGGTTTACTGACAAAGATGGAGGACAAGTCTCATGCATTTATGATATATGTTAAACCTATCGGGCTTGAAATCCTAGCATAATCTACCCAAGAGATAAAATCGTGAGACCCAAACACCTAGATGTTAGTGCCAACAAGTGGGTCCATGATGATTGTCTTTTAGATACATTGTTATAGGATTTCAAGCCCGTTAAGCATTTTTCTTATTTAATAGCGCACAAAAATTTTGTTTCGCTCATGTCTCCTCTCATGCTATATATCCTCATATGATTCTCCATAGCCAGTGTCAAGGCTCAGCTCTCTCATGGGTGGTTTATTCTCCATTGCGAAAATCATGAGCCTAGGATACTCGACGTTACATCGGTCGAAGAGCACATACCGCGCAGAAACGTTGGGGTTGCGGCTGTTGCACAGGTAACATGCCACATTATTTGGTCTCGACATGTCGGGCAACGAAGGAGACCGATCCGTCAGTTTCTTCATCAATCCTTCCCTCACCGTCGAATGGTCTCCCCACTCTTGCCACCGCTTCGGAAATCTGTTCGGGTAGACCAAACAATCCGTCTCGTTTCGAGCCGCCGACGCCTTTGTCTCCACCCCCGAAAGGATAACCCCTCTGTACTCACAGACAAACTCGCTGGCCTGGATGAATTCTAAGGACCTCACTCCCCAAAGCGATATGGTCGAGCGGAATACCTCGAGACTGTGCCTCGGCACCTTCTGGCTCACCCGGTTGGCACACGTAGTTGGTCCACACCCACAGAACTCCCCACACCCATAGAGTATTGGCCTACCACGTAGGAGTCTCTTGTCGTCGCCATACATCATCTCCCCTCCGTTCCTCTGGAGGCATTCACACCCGATATCATAACAATTAGAACCGGAAACACAGCGGCAACCCTCGTCCCTCCGGTTATTTTATCATTCACAACGGAAGAACGAAACACGAAGCGAATCATGTAGTCGTAAAACAAGGGGTGACGTCCACGGTCGATGTTTTTGTTGTAGACCGCGACGGGTTTTGTCTCCTTTCCCTTGGTGATGTCGTAGCTCAGATAATGCGGGGAGACCTCCTTCTTCAAGCTTTCGGCTTGTCTCATCACGGAGCTCCCCATGTCGTCCTCCTGCCCCTCCATCCTAGCGAGCCAAAACTTGAACATGATAGGCCTGGTCGACATGTTGGTCTCACTCCGCCATTGGACGACATTGAACAGGCCGTCGTAGACGTAAAGCCTACCCGTAGGGCTCTTCTCGCAGTCCACCATAATAACGAACCGAAACCACCAGATCCAGAATCAGACGACAGACGTCTGAGCTCTTCGAGTCAGACGTCTGTGCTCCATAAGCCACCGCTATAGCGGTTATCAAGCACGGATGTAGAGTGTCGCCAGACGTCTGAACCTCATGGTTCAGACGTCTAATCATGTCAACAAAATATACAGAGCATATGCAGACGTCTGAACCTTACGGTTCTAACATCTGACCTCTCAGCACAATTTATATAAAGCGTATGCAGGCGTCTGTCTCTATATGGTCCAGACGTTTGCGCCTGAAATCTGCAGAGATATTCTGGAAGATTTGATTGAGATTTGTGTGTAACAAAATATATTTGATTGACTGTAAAGATTAAATTGATTGTAACAATTACAGAATATATAATTAATAAAGATTATGAGGAAGAGCCAAGAAGAGAAAAAGAATTCTCTTGGTCTTCGTCTTCTTCCAATCTTCTCTGTTTCTTTATGGTATTTTATGGTATTAGAGCCATAATAGGCTAACGCCATTTTTTTTACAATGTCAACCAATCAAGATCAATCCTCGTTCTCATTGATTCCGCTCCTCACCTCAACATCGATCCTTAACCCTACTGCATCGTTGTCCTCTTCAATACATGGATCCAATGTCATGTTACTTATTCACATCAAAGTCACTCGTAACAATTATCTCGGCTGGAAGACGCAATTTGAAGCGGTACCCAGATCGCAAGGCTACATGGGTATCGTCAATGGCACAGAAAAGTGCCTGTCCATGACTGTTCCCGCTGAGCAAAATCCGCTCGCTACAATAGCCAATCCAGCACATACTGTATGGGTCCAAAAAGATCAATTGATTGTTAGTTGGTTGTTGGCGTCTCTGACTGAACCACTGATTCCCTTAATGGTCGGCTGAACCATGTCTCAGGCGGTATGGGAGACACTTGCCAAAGCCTTCGCGTCGCACTCTCATGCCCGCTTTCTTTAATTAAAGACACAACTTCAGAATATCAAACGAGAATCCGCTTCAATAACAGAGTACACTCAAAATATCAAGACCGTATCTGATAATTTTGTAGTTATTAGACAAAGCATTTCCGATGCCGACCTTGCCATGGACGTTTTGGCCGGCCTGAGATCGGCCTATGATTCCTTTGTCCCTACTATCTCAATACGTATAGACGACATATCCCTTGAAGATCTACATGGCATGCTCCTTGTATACGAGAGCCTTTGCCAGCAACAAGATAAGACTCTTCACGTCACTCCCTTTCCATCCGTCAACACCGCAACAATGGGTCATGGAGGTTCATCTTCAGGTCACGATCAGCGTGGTTATAACAACGAGCGCGGCGGTTGTGGTGTCCGCAACGGCCGAGGTCGAGGTCGAGACCGAGGTCGTGGTCATCTTCGATACCAAATTTGCATGACAACAGGACACTATGGTAATAGCTGTCCACAACGTTTCAATCAGACATTTTCTGGCGGTCCAAGGGGTGCTTCGCAATTCCATTCTTCGCAATCCCATAATGCAAGATCCGATAGGCAATATCAATGACACGTACTATAAGCTACGCTATCCCATACATCTCCATCATATCCATTGAGTGGTCTAAGCACGGCTTACTCTGAGTGGTATCCTAACTCGGGGGCAACTCATCACATCATATCAGATTATACTCAGCTCCTCACGGCAGCCCCTTACAAAGCTACGGATACAGTACGAGTATGTAATGGTATAGGTTTGCGTATTCTTAATTATGGTCACACATCAATTCCTTCGTCTTCCCGATCACTTAAAATGCATAATGTTCTTCATGTTCCTTCCATAACGAAAAATCGTGTATCTGTTCATCAATTTACTAAAGATAACAATATTATTTTTGAGTCTCACCCATTTCATTGTTTTGTGAAGGATCTGAAGTCGGGGACAGTTCTACTTCAAGGCCGCCTTAATAATGGACTGTACTAATTGCCTCCTCCAAATGTCTCAACTCTCACCACGCTTGTTGGCGAACGTACATCCACTTCCTCATGGCATGCTCGTTTATGTCATCCTGCATTAAAAACCGTAGTTAGGATTTTGTCTCAATTTAACCTACCAACTGTTCGGAATCGTAGAGAGTCGGTTTGTTCTAGTTGCATGAAGGCTAAAAGCCACAAACTTTCTTTTGAATTGTCATCAAAAGTGTCTTTGGCACCTTTAGATTTAATTTATTCCGATATTTAGGACCCTGCTCCTATTTTATCTCATTTGGTTTTCGCTATTATATTACTTTTGTTGATGACTATAGCAAATTTACCTGGCTATTTCTGATGCATAATAAGTTTGTGTTCGATATCTTTTATCACTTTTAAAAACATGTTGAATGCTATTTTTGTAATACCCTAGGTGGAGTTGGGGATGTATACTACCTACCTCGTAAGAAGTAAGATATTATCCAGTATCGAGGTGGGGATGTAATCGATACGGATACACATGGGGACCCACTGTAGAACAATAGGGAGTATCGAGTTCCATTCCGAAAGAGGGCACGACCAGAACTATAAATGTAATGATACCACTTCTATAACATAGAGGCGCCTTTTGGGTGAATCAGAACTCTTGAGTTTGAAGAACTCCGTAGTTAAGCGTGCTCGAGCTAAGGAAATTCTGGGATGGGTGACCTCCTGCGAAGTGTGGCTCCTTCTCGAGTTCGGTTCATTTTAAGGGACAAAACAGTGCAGCTTTGGTGTCACGCCCGCTTCCCAGAGTACGCTAAGATAGGCTCGTGACATAGCCAACCATGCTACCTGTGGTTAGGAAATATCCTTCCACAGTCACATTACGACTGTAGAGATATCAAGAACAATAATAAACTATCTAACACATGTCCATAAGCCAAAATAAAATGAGTCAAGAATAAAATAATGCGGAAGCAAAAGATCCAATACAAGAATAAACTGGAATGTACGTCCCATAATGCGGGCTCACATCAGGAATGAAAATACCGAAAGTAAAATGAACTAACTACTAGCAAGTCCTCACTGCTCAGCCTGCTGACTGAAATACTCCTGCTCGGACTGCAGCAAAGGTAAGGAATCTGGGCCATGCAAAACCCAGACGTCAGTGCGTCATAATATCAAGCGTACTATAAACAGAGGTAACAATACATGCATGAATGAGTATAAATGGTAAAACAGGTAAAACAACAATATAAAATAAGGACAGTGAAGGGTAGTGTGCAGTGAGTAATCTAAACCGGTCTATTGGGTTAACTACTCTCAAGTCTTTGAAATCAATTTGATGAATTATCGATGTAACTCAATAGTATCCCGTGCGTGCCCGGGATCACGGTCTATGACTCTCGGGCTGAATCCGAGACGTGCCGCAAGACAGTAAAGGGTAGTAGGTAATAACGAGTGATATCAGCAGTATCATCCCGGGGCTGGCCTAGCCCGTAAGGCTGATCAGTAAAGGTATCGAACTGTCGAGTTACAAGTCAGGTTTCATCATTGATTTCCCCATACCCCCAAGTTATATATGTTCAAGTCAGGTATTAAATAATCTGGAGCTAATACCAATACAGGATCAGGCAGGTACAGGTTTGTCTGGATAGACAACAGGAAATGTCCGTAGAGACAACAGGTCAGGTTTGTTGGCATTAGTAACAAGATCAGGTAACAGAGAAAGCCATGGTACCTCAAGTCAAGTCAGCTAATATATATGTATCATGTCATGTCAAAAAGTGCACGGTATCACGTTGTGTTAAGTAGTAGATGTATCAAGTCATGTCAGGGGTGCAAAACATGTTACGTGGGTGCTCATAATCAAACTAAAAATAAGCATGGGTATACAAAACAAGTTGTTCCCGCCAAAAATTTCTATGCAGAAGAGTCCAAGGTATCAAATGGCAGCGATACGCTTAAGGAAATGCGAACCAGTATCTTCCGGCCTGTATTTTGATAAACTCCCGAATGAGGAACTATTAAATTCTAATGGTATTGGAAGTATCTCGAAAAACCCTTCGATTTGATATATTATGAGCTTCATAATTCATCCAGGGTCAAAAGTTATGAGTAAATATGCTATGCACTGTTCCTTGATTAAAAATCAGGAATTATCTCAATGAGGTATTACGTGCTCACACGTGATCAATGGTCACGTGTTGACACGTGATAGTTAAAACAGAAATAAAAACAAACGGCTGAAGAAGGACCCAATTGGGGGTCACGTGCTCACACGTGACCAATGGTCACGTGTTGACACGTGATAGTTAAAACAGAAATAAAAACAAATGGCTGAAGGAAATGCCTCAATGAGGTATCACGTGCTCACACGTGACCAATGGTCACGTGTTGACACGTGATGGTTAAAACTGAAGTATAAATAAACGCTGAGAAAATGACTCAATTGGGGGTCACGTGCTCACACATGACCAAGGGTCACGTGCCAGCACGTGCCAGGCTTTGAAAACTTTACAGTTTAATAGAATTAAAATTCTAAATTTCTCTAAATGTTTCCAAATAGAATTAAAATTCTAAATTTCTCTAAATCTTTCCAAATGGAAAAGGATTAAGGGGACCGTTGGATTAAAAATCCAAGGATGATTAAAAATCACCAATTTATGGAAAGATTTTAGACAAGGAAAGATTTCCCTAAAAATCTCACCAGAAATAACAAACATAATATCTTTGGATTTAAAATCCAACGGTGAATAAAATTCACTGTGTGATCTAAAGGATCATATTAATTATGAAAACAATTAAAATCTTTCAATGAAAGATTTACTAAACAATTTGATTTTTTTCTTTCTCCTATAAATAGGAGCCAAGAAGAAAAGAGAAAGGATCGACCTTTTTGGAGAGAAGAACAGAGAAAGGAGAATTTAATTCTCAACAAAGAAAACTCTAGGTGAGAAAAGGGAAAAAGATCAACTTCAAAAAGAGAATTTAATTCTCAAAATTTAGGAGTTTAACTCTTCTGTAAATAAAGAACTTAGTTCTTCTTCTTGTTGAAGATCTGTACAGAGCACATCTTCCCATAGGATGAGAATTTAATTCTCATCAGGTTGAGATCCTGCCATGCAGATCCAAAACTTAGAGGGAGAATTGAGTTCAGAGAATTTAATTCTCTCAAAACAGAACTACGGTCTAACCCTGATTGAGAATTTAATTCTCTCAAATTCACAGGAATTTAATTCCTCTTAAAATGAAATTAGGGTGTTACCCTATACAAGAATTTAGTTCTTTTACATATATGGGAATTTAATTCCTCTAAAAAGAAATTGGGGTTTAACCCTACTTAAGAATTTAATTCTTGCACCATAGGAATTTAATTCCTCCAAAATCATAATTAGGGTTTAACCCTACAGAGAATTCAATTCTTAAAATAAAGAGGCTTAAAAGATCTCCATGCATGCAAAAGACCAAGGTCACGTGTCCCCTCGTAACCATTGAAAAGATCCCTGAAGAAAAGAAGCTTTGAGGCAATGCCTCACGTGCTCCCACCTGACCTACAAAACACAGAAAGGAAAAGCAAAGGAAATGAAGGCTTTGGGCGCTCTCACGTGATACCACGTGACCTCTCAGCAGATGCTTTAACAATTGGCGCACAGATCTCCATCACGTGCCAACACGTGATGCTCGAAAATAAAATAAAAAGTGTTTAACACTTATTTGCAGAACAAAGTGAGGAGATCTGGCCCCACCTTTGGGCGCCCTCACGTGTCCCCACGTGACCCCCTTTTCTTTAGTGTTTAAACACTAATTCGGGAGCTTTATTTTCAGTATTTAACACTGATTATCTTTTAGTGTTTAACACTAATTTGAGAGTTCTGTCTCCAATATTTAACACTGTTGTTATCTAGTGTTTAACACTAGTTTTAACCAAATTGGTTAATCTTCCAGAGGCAAAAGTCCCTCCTCCAAATGAATCTCAAAATTGAGGAAATCGAAGACAAAATGTTGTCAGAGCCCCCAAACCTCTGTTTAGCACTACTGAATGATGAGGGGCTGAACCCAGACAAATGTCTAATGGCCCAAAGGGCCAATATTTCAAACATAATTGGACTTAGCCCAAACTGGCCATAAGTCCTCAAATTATCTTGAACTGAGCACATCTGCTCTTTCAACCAACTCATTGGTTTAAGGGTACGTCTCTGAGCTCCTCTGATATTTGTCGTTGTAATCTTCAACGTCTTCAGAGAGGTGATGGGTCCCGACAGCCATACATTTTATTGGACCACCATGTCCCTAAACTGGCAATGGATCACTATGTTCTTAAACTGGTAATGGACTACTATGTCCCTAAACTGGAACATTAGAGCCCAAATGCTCTTTTGTCGGATCTAAACGATTCCGTTAAGTTGATCTTAGTCTCAAATTGGACTAACGTATCCTTAACAAATGTTTAAGTTGATCTTAGCCTCAAATATGGCTAACGTATCCTTAAACCAAAACCCCAAATCCAAATCTAAGAAAATACGGATTTGGACTAATCCACGTCCTACGGGCGACGACATAAATTAGTCTCCGTATACAATCCATGGGCAACCACAAACAAAAAAAACACCCACGACACGAAGTGAAATTCTGGAGAAGGAGAAAGTTGTTACCGCGATGCGGTAGCGTAATTAACTGCAGGGGCTTGCGTCTGCAGGGAAGAGCGTCCCCACAATCAAAAACCCCTCAAGCGAGGGGGAATCTGACGAAGTCTGCTATATCGGCCGCATCCGTTTAAACCTTCGATACACGGTGCCATAAATCAACTTGGCATCTTCGGAGAGGTGGAGGGATAAAACCAAATAGTATCTGCCCCGAATCTCAGGCAAGACGTCTTCATGTCTTGGCCGCCATTCGGAGGGGAACACAAGTATGGGGTACTAATGGAACAATAAAATGGAACATTGTAATGTGGTATGCAAATAGGTACAGATTAAAATATATGGATGCACGGTTATCGATTTGAGTTTGGGTTATGGTTCCAACACTAAGTAAAATACACTTAATCAAATATGGAATGTTAAAATCTCGTTATTATGTATTAAATGATTTAGGGATGCAATTGTATATAAAATAGGCTAAATAGATGCAACTAGGTATCCGAAAGTTATAAACTATTTAAAATGGTATTATGGGCTATGCAAATAATCATTATGTGGTTCAAATACGGATATGGGTATCGTGTATCGTAATCTAATATGTAACATGATATATTTCAAGTTTTAGATCTAAAATTATGTAAACGGAATATCGAATGTTAAATTGGAACATGTAGTATTAGATTTAAATTACAGGTTTACTATGCAATTAAATACGTATAAAATAATATAAATAGCATGTAGCAAGTGTTACTTGCCTCGACAGATCAAGAAACGGGTATACGGAACGTCACACGTCGGCGGAAAAAGTCGCGACGCGCGCATGGTACACGGAACGAATCCAAACAACGTACAAGGGGATCACACGGGTCAGGTACGCTCGCTGGGTCGTTGGGATCGTCGACGGCACGACCGGATTCCGGCAAACTACAGAAAACAAGAATTAAAGAAAAGAAAAGCAAGAAAGAGAAGAAAGGAAGAGGAAGAAGAGGAATGAGAAGAAGAGGGTTGCTCACTGGATTTGCAGAGAGGGGTCGTGAGGGTGTCGATGGCCGTGAACGAAGCTCCGGCGATGAGGTTTGGCTGCTAGGGTTTGGTTAGGGTTAAGCTAGGGTTTGGTTTGCTGGGGTGTTGGTGCAGGGTGTGTGCAGGGGTCTTGTGAAGGGGAGGAGAACAGAGGAGAGAAAGGAGAGATGGCGACGGCGAGGGTGGTCGGCGGCGATGGGATGAGGTGCTGGGTTCTTGGTGTGTGCAGGTGAAGTCTCGGGAGGAAAAAATAGAAGAGGAAGAAGATGGAGATGAGGAGGAGGAGAAGAGGATGGAGACGAGGGTGGAGGCGAGGTCGAGGGAATAGGAGGCAAAAGAGTTAGGGTTAGGGTTTGCAGTGGGTTCTCACGGCGAGGCAGGGACTTTAAATAGAGGGAGAAGAAAAGTGAAGAAGGGAGGTGACAGTAAGGAGGAGGGCGGTGACCAGAACCGAGAAGTGCACAGTGTTTGCGAGATGAGAGAGAGAGCGCGTGAGAGGAGAGAGAAAGGAGAGAGAGAGAGAGAGAGCCGTGAGGGGGAGAGAGAAAGAGAAGAGGAAAGAAAGAGAGAGAGATTTGAGTGGGGCCGGCACAATTAGAGGGAATAATTTGATTGACTGAGAGAGAGAAAAAGAAAGGAAGAGAGAGGATAGGGGCCCACGGGAAAGAGAGAGCTGGGTTGTTATAATAGGATTTGATTATACTAAAAAAAATTGAAAAAGATTTATATTGGTTGGAAATATTCTGAGTTGTTAAGAAATTATCAGAATAAATTTAAAAATTAAATAATTGAATTTTTTTAGCGGGATATAAAAATATTTCAAAATGCGCCCGGGTCGGGTCTAAAATTTAGATTTTAAAATACGAAAATTATATGCAACTTCCAAATTCGAAAATGAATGATTAAGTAACGAAAATGCATATCCCCAAGAACAGACGCACGTACGTGCGCGTAGCTATCCAAACACATCTGTTTCACTGAACGGGACGAGAACACGATGCGCGGACGCTACCACGGGGTTAGGAGTATCAAGCAGGCTATGAAATGCAATTTTAATTTATTTTACGTGATCTAAAATGTTACATGATAAAATGTGCGATGCCAAATAAAAATCAATATGCAGTCCACATTAAATGCACGTGTCTATTTAACAAGTCAGGGTAGTTTATAAATATGAATCAACCAGTCCAAGCAAGCGGGTCGGGTCGAATGCAATGTAAAAATATAAACTACTATTCGCACCCAAACAAGATAAATCAATAAAATACCACAGATAAACAAATACGGAAACAGAAATTGGTATAACTGAACTCGGTTGTTACATTATACCCAACTACAAAAGAATTTCGTCCTCGAAATTCCAGGAACAAGGAAGAATAAACAAACAACAAACTACAAGAATAGATGTGGAAACTTCTGCCGGATTTCATTTTCTCGTTCCCAAGTTGACTCTTCATATGAGCGATTACCCCAAGAAACAAGTACAAGAGGGATAAGTTTGTTCTTAAGAACCTTTTCTCTTCGATCCACAATCGACATCGGTCGCTCCTCAAAAGTCAAATCTTCTCGAACAGTCAGCTCCGAATGATTCAGCACCTGTGTTTCATCACGAACATATTTACGGAGTTGAGATATACGAAACACGTCATGAACATTCGCCAAGGATTGCGGTAACGCCAATCGATAAGCCACTTCTCCAACATGTTCTAAGATCTCAAAAGGTCCAACGAATCGAGGACTAAACTTTCCTCGACTTCCGAAACAGATCACCCCTTTAGTCGGTGATATCTTCAAGAACACCAAATCACCCACGGCGAACTCTAGAGGTCTTCTCGACGTATCTGCCCAACTCTTCTGTCGGTCTTGTGCTGCTTTCATATGATTTCGGATAGTATTAATCTTCTCAATTGTCTGCACGACCAAATCTGGTCCCAACAATCTTTGTTCTCCAACATCGTCCCAACAAACAGGTGAACGACACTTGCGACCATATAAACCTTCGAATGGAGCCATCTGAATAGTCGCCTGAAAATTATTATTGTAAGAAAACTCCACTAAGTGCAAATGATCCTCCCATGAACCCTTGAAGTCTAATATGAAAGCTCTCAACATATTTTCAAGAGTTTGGATTGTTCTCTCCGACTGGCCATCTGTTTGAGGATGATAAGCTGTGCTAAACTTCAATCGAGTCCCCAAACTTTCCTGTAAGCTCCTCCAAAAGTGTGATAAGAAACGAGTGTCACGGTCGGACACGATGCTCACCGGTACTCCATGCAATCTTACAATCTCCTGCATGTACCGTTCTGCCAAAGTTTCTGTTGATTGACCAACTCGAAAAGGGATGAAATGAGCTGCCTTGGTCAAACGGTCAACAATCACCCAAACTGCATTGTTGCCTTTTGGACTCCGCGGTAGAGCCGTCACGAAATCCATGGTTATATGTTCCCACTTCCACTAAGAAATCGGAAGTGGTTGCAATAAACCAGCAACTCTTTGATGTTCAGCCTTGACTTGCTGACACACCAAACACTTTGCCATAAAGCGGGCAATCTCCCATTTCATGCCTTCCCACCAGAAATGCTGTCGTATATCTTGGTACATCTTCGTGCCTCCTGGATGTACGGAGTATGCTGAACTGTGCGCCTCCTTCATAAGCTCTTCGCGAATATCTCCCTTTGGCACACACAAACGGCTACCATAACGCAACGAACCATCTTCATGGATCAGTAAGTCTGTTCGAAGTCCAGCTTCAACCTGTTCTCGAAACTTTTGCAATTTAGGGTCCGGCAATTGCGCTGCTTTAATATTCTCGATCAACGACGACTGTACTTGCAGCTGCATCAACTGTCCCGAAGAATGCGGTAGCACAATCTCCAAATCAAATCTTCGAAAGTCTTCAATAAGTTCCTTCTGTACAGTCAACATCTGAATTGCTGGTAACCGACTAAGCGCATCCGGCACGACATTAACTTTCCCCGGATGGTACTTAAGATCAAGATCGTAATCAGCCATCAGCTCCAACCATCTGCGCTGCCTCATATTAAGCTCTTTCTGCGTGAACACATATTTCAAGCTTTTATGATCGGTGAAAACCTCGACCCTTTCGCCCAATAGGTAGTGTCTCCAAATCTTCAAAGCAAAGATCACAGCTGCAAGCTCCAAGTCATGAGTTGGGTAATTCTTTTCATGGGTCTTCAACTGTCTCGATGCGTACGCTATAACCTTCCCATGCTGTATCAAAACACATCCTAATCCTTTCCCAGATGCGTCGCTGTGAATCACCAATCCGCCGGAACTGTCTGGCACGGTTAGAATAGGAGCGGTTATCAATCTCTGCTTCAACGCCTCAAAGGCTGACGCACACTTATCCGTCCACACAAATGGTACTTCTTTGAACGTAAGCTTGGTTAAAGGCTCCGCCAGACGAGCAAAGTTCTCCACGAACCTCCTGTAATACCCGGCAAGTCCAAGAAAGCTTCTGATCTCTACAACGTTCTTCAGAATCGGCCAATCTCGAAGTGCTGCAATCTTTTCGAGATCAACGGCGATTCCATCTCCAGACACGACATGCCCCAAAAACTTCACTTCTTCCAGCCAAAACTCGCACTTGCTCATCTTTGCATATAATTTTTCTTATCTCAACGTCTGCAGTGCGATCCTCAAGTGTTCTGCATGCTCTTCAATACTCTTCGAGTAGACCAGAATATCATTAATGAACACCACAATAAACTGGTCCAAGAATGGTGAAAATATTCGGTTCATCAAGTCCATAAATATCGCCGGTGCATTCGTTACTCCGAAGGGCATCACTAAGTACTCGTAATGTCCATACCGAGTTCGGAATGCCGTCTTGCAAATATCTTCTGTTTTAACTCGGACCTGATGATATCCGGATCGCAAATCCGGCTTCGAGAATACCCTCGCGCCACTAAGCTGCTCAAATAATTCGCCAATGCGAGGGATCGGGTACTTGTTCTTAATAGTCACCCAGTTTAATTCTCGATAATCGATGCACATTCTCCTTGTGCCATCTTTCTTCTTGACTAGAAGAACTGGAGCTCCCCAAGGCGAGTTACTGTTAGTTATATGTATGCCCTAGAGGCCATTACTATACATAGGATGTATATTGTAGTGGATGCTTGGACATATATAGGGAGGACTTTCTTGCTCGACATGATAGTATGCTATCTGGTTGCTCTTTACCTTAACGTGTACACTGATTGTCTCTCTGTTACATGTTGGTAAAGCCCTCAGGATGTGTACTTGACTACCTGGACTATGATACGGATCATACTAGTGAGGACATGGTAGTCCATAAGTACATCCTTCAAGGTCCCTAGTCGTGGGTGTATCGAGACAGGGAATCGATATACCAGAGTAGACTAGCGTATACCTTCTCGACCCATACAGATGGGCGATGGATGATCCCATATCCATTGGTGTTTGACATCAGAGATGATATATGGGTGCTCAGTGGAGACTGGGTACACTGGACGGACTCGCCGAGAACTCCCAGATGGTATTATACCTTACGTCAGATGGCAGTTCTCTGGTGACACTGGTACAGAGTAGTCTGTTGACCCGAGATCGTCATAGAGTCTTGCGTGGTTCCCACCGTGCTTTGATTTCCACCTTACCACATCCAAGAGGGCGTGCAAAACGGTGGTTTGTGGGTACAGTCCCGAATCACATGGAGGCAATGAGCGATAGGAGGGGATTCGTCTCTCCCGGTATAGGGAGTTGATATTGCGCTGTGTTCGATTGGCTATAACCGGAAATCCCTGGCCAGGATTGTTGAGATTTACTGGTAAGTATTACCAGTAGTTTCTCGAACTGTTATAGACCTCATATCGACACGACTTATCGAGCTATTGGGATCTGACGTTTACCACCCTTAGGCAAGATATGCGACATATCAGACGACGAGACCGGACTGTACGGTAAGTGTTACTGGTTGGATTCACAGGAGTGTGAGCGGGCTTGCTCGTCGATCTTCTGATCGCTCAATACCCGGATGGCCGTTACGTTTAGCAGACCGCTTGCGGCTTGTGGGTGCTTGATATGATCATCACCTGCTGCCGGCGTATTGACGAGCCTTTAGAATCCTACACAGAGGTTTCTTGGCTCAAGCGAAACGAAATAGGAGCGCATATGAGATATGTGCGGGACCGAGAATAATGCCAGTATGTGATACTGGATTTTATTCTCGCGATTTGTATCATCGGCAGGTTATATGTGATATAGCCGGGTTACCGAATCAAGTGTTGATTCGATACAATGATACACTTGATATTAGTCGGTTATATGCGATATGACCGGATCATTAAATCAAGTGTTGATTTAATGATTTAATGCATAATTATATATTTGATATATTACTTTGCATTAACTAGTATTGGTTCACTTAAAATGGATTTTCTCACTTGTATGTGCACATTGTATATATGATATAGTTTTGTGCACTAGTTTGTATCATGTTTGATGATACATGCAAACTTGGGTGTATGTTTGATTTAAACCTTGGTTAAGTAAATGGTCAGGGTTTTAATTTATTTATTCATTTATTTATTTATTTATTTTGGATAAAATAAAATGGTGGCATTCTTTGTTTTTTTCTTGAAGCCTCATGAAGCTTTGAAATGCTTTGACCATTTTGTTTCTTTCATTAACCCTAACCATTTCCCTTAACCCTAGTTTATTCTCTACATGAGTTAGCCTCACCCATGGTTGCATTATGATAACCATCACTTTATTTTCCTTTTGAAAAAAAAATTCATTATTCTTTTTCTTCTTCTTCTTCCTCTTGAGAAAGAAAAGAAAAGCTTGCTTCAAAAATGTCAAGTGATGATTCCAAGTGAGAAATCCAAATCCAAAGTGAACCCACTTCCTATTTCTTCATCCTCTACCACTTGCCAAGTAGTATAGGGTGTTTTCTTCACAAGTTTCATGGCTTGGTGAAGTTGGAGCTTGATCTTGTGTTGCCTCGACGTAGATCATCTTCGGCATCGAAGTCGACGACCTAGCCCGATCATTTCTCCGATGAAATCAACACTAGAGTCCGAGATCCGATGATCGCAGCGAGGGGACATCGTCACGGAGCTAAGGAAGTGGAGGACCGGATCTACAAAGGTTGTAGTCTCTTTCACTTTGCAGTAATGTTGTTTACTACTTGCATGTTTCGCCTATTCTCTAGTTAACGATCGCATTAGGGTTGTTAGGCACATGGAGAATTTTGAATTTGGCATGGTTGATGCCTTGTGAGACCTCATTAGCGTGCCTAGAAACCCTACAGTGGTATCAGAGCCTAGCTAGAGGTTTAGGCGAAGTGTAGACGAAGTTAGAAGTCTGATCGAACCCGTAAACCCCGACAAAACCCTTCTCTGTACATTTTTCAAAACAGTGGATGTTTGTGAATTAAAAATTCTCAGAAAAACAAGAAGGAAAAACTAAGAATTACTGTGAAGTACGGTCCTCTAAGTCAATAATTTGACCGCGGAACCGCGACGAAACCATGGGTTTGGCGGCGGTTCCGCGGCCAAAATTTGGACTTAGTCCCTGAAATTTCATTAGGTCCTTTCTTGGCAATTTTTTATGGGAATTTTTTAATTCCACTCAAGTGTTGAGTTTTCTAGGGTTTTATTGGGGACTCGTTAATTTGATCGGATAATTTAACTTCGTTTATGTTTTTCCGGATATTTTAGAAACTGTTAAAAAGTTCGACCGGATATAAATACCCAATTTTTCCCCTGCCGGAAAATTTCCAAGCGTTGGATTTTTCCGTAGTTTGAAAATGTTCTAAGTAGTGCAAGTAACGCGATGGACCCTCTAGAAGACAACAAACCTTAACTCGATTATGTGACCGTCTTGAACTGCCCTTTGAAGCTTAGGGTTTGGGGCAGTACGGCGTGCCACATGTGAGGCGTTGGCTTGACCCTTCTACGGCTGGACCGTTGGTACTGTGGCATGAAGTGAATATTCTTAAACTTATTTCATGTGTTGAGCTGTTTCAGGAAAACTTGGCTGTTTGACTGTTCGATCGGAAAGTTTAACATTTTCTATTTATCTGGAAGGTGATACAATATTTGGAATTCACAAGTAGTTATGAGATAACTAATATGAATGTTATAAACATAGCACTTTAGTCTCAATTGATCGGTTGCCACGGAATTTTGATGCGATCAAAAGTCCGTCACAATCACGTAGTGTACGCGGATACTCGCCGGGTAAACTTAATAGGCAGCTACACCCCATAGCCCCGACCAAGTGACTGTAGGAGAACCCCGTCGCCGAAAGCATCCGTCCGGGTGCTCGCGGCAGCGGTGTTCCGCCTTAGTGCACTTCGTCAACGGTATCGGGGGTGCGGCCGTCTACTGAAGTTTGCGACGAGCATTCGATCAGGATGTCGGGAATCTTGTTGAATTGCCCAACTTGATATTGAAAAGAGTTTTCGATAATGAGACTAAAATGCGGGGTTTATAATTGTTAGGCATGCGATGTCTAAGAAATTCATTTGATTAGGCATGCGATGTCTAAAGAGGTTGCGGATTCCAACTGTTGTAGTTTTACACTTTCTTTTCTGTGACCGTAAGTGTAATATATGATATCGCCGGTTTCGTTGCTATATGTCAACGGCAATTAGGATGAGCATATTTACTTACGTTGATAACATGTGATGTTATGTGTTGCTGGATATGTCATATTGGATCGTCGTGTTTGAATAGCCGGGGGTTTTTATGTGAGATGAGTGTTTTTCATTTTCATTCATGTAAAAACTTGTATGTAATATTCTTTTATTGGGGCACTTCCAGGTTGCGGAAGATGTCACCCTTTGTATATTATTTACTTTTCCGCACTAGGATAGACCCAAGGAGGAGGGCACAAGTAACCGGGTTCTGGAGTCCAGTGGGAGACCAACTCGAGGAGTCAAGTCCGGGTCTCCTAACTCTAGAATTGGTAGAGTTGCTTGCCGCTCTCGTAGGGGTCTAGGGGTGTGGGTTTGGCTATTCATCGCGACCGTGGAATCCGTGTTTTATACTGGCTCGTATTGAAAATACGGACGTCCTAGTATATCCAATATTTCATATGATTCTTCTGCTGCGATATCTGTGATGTGATCATGTGATATGTTCTGTGATGGATACAGTTTATAGTATATATGATATATTATATAGACGTTACTTATGTTTTACACCCGCGCTGGCCCTGCCCCGCTCTGTCGTTAGTTACCTAACCTAAAGGTGCATGAGGGGACATCGAGGCGAATGCGGATGGCATAAGTGTACGTCGTATTTATCTGTGATGTTTAGGTGATTAAATGATGGGACTTCATTAATATGATTAATGAAAGTAAAAGAAACCTAAAGATGTTGTGGAATCGAATTTTAAAAAAAAACAGGTAGCTATAGTTCTTGATTTGCATCGCGGTGTTCCTTGTAGAACATCCTGCACTTTATTCGATAAGGAAAGGACCGAGATCCCTTCACCGGGAGTGACTCCTTTAGCAATAACTGGCAGATGCTACAGCCCTCGGTTTGTCTTTTGATTGCTTCTATAGTTTCTGCTTTGCACAGTGATATATATGATATATCCCGCACCTCATTCGACGAGGAAAGGGCCGACGATCCCTTCACCGGGAGTGACCCCTTTAGCAAAACTAGAAAAGGCCTAAAAAACACTCCATTTTAAAATCATTTGATTCTACAACGATATCAAGTTCGTTACGCAATAGGTTTTCAGAAAAACCTGTCGTAGCCCTCCGTCATTTCAGATAAGTCCTACTTAGTATTCGTGCTACGTTTGTTGACCTCCGTCAAGGCGTAGTGTGTGGTAGCTAACTAGTATTTATCTGCTTATGCATATGATGCAGGTTGGATTAGGGTAGTCGTGCGACCTTGTTGACCTCCGTCAAGGGTCGTGCGGGTGGGTTTGATTCAATCAAGAAATGACGGGTTGAACTTGACTAGTAGCCTATGGTTTGTTGACCTCCGTCAAGGTCATAGGGTGCTAGGGGAAAAATTATCGGGAATTTCAAGTGTTGAAATTTGCAATGAGATTGCATACCTTCTAAGAGATAGTTGGATCCCGATACCCACTGCGAGTAATTGTTACTCCTGGGAGAGTTTTACGCATTACAATTAGCCGATCAAGTAGGTGTCTAGAAAGGTGTCAACGGGGTTACGCCTCTGGGAAAACGAGGTTTACATTAATTAGGTTCGTGCGAAAGCACAGGGGACCTCCCTCAAACTACCGACACTGGCCTGGCTGAAAGATTGGCGAACTTGTAGTGTGTAATTAATCCCGGCTAGTCTTTCCTTTTAGGGTTTGAAGGAAGATTTGATAAAAACAGTGGGAGCCATCCTGATTAGATAAAATAATAACCAATCTAATCTTGCAAGAGCGCACGCTGAGTGTTTTCTTTTCTCTCTCTCCAGGTAGTGACCATATCACGCCTTAATCAAGATAATAATACGGATATTGACCGAACCCGCTTGTTATACTGAGCTGGGGAACGTTGGTCCCGCTCCAACTTATAATTATTATAAGACAGAGCAGGAAATTGGGGATTACCAGAATTCCCGTGCCGCCCAAACGAAGAAAGTTCATACTGATGCATCATCTTCGGGTGTGTTCGTTACAAAGAACTGTTTCTCTGTATCCTCTACGTCCTGGGAATTTGATACCAGATCAGGATCCCAGATATGTAATTTGTTACATAGGGCTACAGATAGGTAGAGAACTGAGAACGGGTGATAAGTTTCATGAGACAGAAAACGAGGCAAGTGTTGCAGCCAAGTCTGTTGGTCACTGTCATCCTGTATTCCAAATACATTGATTCTGAACGAATGTTATTAGATACCGAACCTGATATACAAAATCATATCAGTCTCTTTATTATTAAAGAAATGATAAAATTTTGTATTGTTGGATAATGTTTTGAACATTTCCTATATCAAAAGTTGATCGGTTCAGGCACGTTATCTAAAAGCATTGATGTTCTAAATCAAACTACAGTTCTTAGTATACGGAACACACACAAGAGGAAGAGTTCAGAAATGAACGGATCCTTCTTGAGCTATTGTAGACTAGGTCATATCAATGCGACCCGACTAGCTAAGTTGCACATAGATACATATTTAAATCTATTTGAATTTACATCTTGTGAAACTTGCCAGTCATGTCACAGAGATAAGATGACCATAACTCTGTTTACTGGAAACAGAGAAAGAGTTAGTGAACTCTTGGGACTGATACATGATGATGTATGTAAGGTCCCATGTCTACACATGCCAGGACTGGTTCTTTATACTTCATTACGTTCTCTGATGATCTCTCAAGATTCAGACATATGTTCCTGTTGAAACACAAGTCAGAACCTTTTGAGGTATTCACAGAATATAAGTTAGAAATAGAGAACTAATAAGGGTATAAGTATTATGTCCTTTGATGAGATCAAGGAGGAGAATACTTGTGCATAGAATTCCTGAACTATTCTAAAGGAGAATGAGATTTTCTCTCAGCATTACTCCTCCGTATACACCATAGCACGATGGTATATCGGGACGGAGCAGTAGCACCCTATGTGATATGGTGTGCTCTATGATGAGTACTACTGAGTTTCCTATTTCCTTTTTGGGAGTTATGCACTTATGAAGTTGCATACCTATTGAATAGGGTTCCAATCAAATCAGTTGCCTACCACTTCATATGTGATATAGAAAGGGAAGAGCCCATATCTTAAGTTAGTTAAGATTTAGGGTTGTCCGGCCTATGTCTAAAAGCAAAATCCGGACAAGCTCGAGGCAAGGTCTGTTATGTAGAACTGGAAATGTTCCAGCTATACAAACTGCAGCTGATGATTTGATAAAACCAAAGGATTCAATAGTTACCAACGAAGCTCAGCCTCTCCGCCGATCTAGTAGGGTTCCTCACCCACCTGAGAGATACTTCGGTTTCTCTATGACAGTGGGAGCGAGGATTGCATCATGAGATGATGACCCAACTAGTTTCGAGCTGGCCATCAGGAGTGAGACTCTGTAAGAATGGCTGGATGCTTAGCGATCTGAGATGGAATCCTTATACACCAACAAAGTATGGACTTTAGTTGCTATATCTGAAGGGTTAAATTCCCATCAGGAGCAAGTATATCTTGAGAAGATTACTTGGTGTAGATGGAAAAGTTGAGACTTTCAAATCTAGACTTGTTAAAAGTTTTCGTCATTGACCAGGCGTGGATAATGATGATACCTTTTTCCAGTGGCTATGCTTAAGTCCATCCAGATCCTACTTACCACGGCTACATACTATGACTACGATATCTGACGGTTGGGTGCCATGACTGCTTTTCTAAATAATGTTTTAGAAGAGTGCGTCTATAAGTACACAGCCAGAGGGCCTCGTAGACAGTGGGAGCAGCGGAAACGTGTGCAAGATGTTTTATGTGATAAAGCAGGCATCGCGGAGTTGGAACATCTGTTTTGATGGATTAGTCAAAGAGTTTGACATCATCAAAATGGTAGATGAACCTCGTATAAACAAAAAGGTAGTAGGGAGTATGGTGGTGATCCTCGTAGAGTACGTGGATGACATACTCTTGATAGGGAAAGAGTTTCCTATGCTACGCTCAGTCAATCTCCGCTTATCACAAGGATTCTCCATATAGGATCAAAGTGATACCTCATAAATCCTGGGTTTTGGATCTATGAGATAGATCTAATTGGATGTTAGGATACTCACTAGTTGTAGTGAGATGGTATCAATCGATCCTGGGGAGAATCACTGGAAGTGTTCCACGGTGATAAGGACGACTGAATGTCAGTCACAGGCATTGTCTTTACCCTTAGTAAAGGGACGGTATGTTGGAAGAGTTCCAGGCTAGATACCGTGGCATACTAGACGATAAAGGCTGGATACATCGCTACTTGAGATGCTACCAAAGAGGCAGTCTGAATGTATATTTGTTCATGAGATGAACTTAGTTCCTCCCATTGTGTGACAATGGAGTTGTGGCTTATGCCAAGGAACGTCCGTCCCATCAGTGATCCAAACATATTCTAAGGCAGTATCACCTGATCATGGAGATGGTTGATCTCCAAGAGATCGAGGTTAGGAGAGTAGACTCAGAGGACAACACGGCGGATCCACTCACAAAGGCCTTTTCCCAGAGAGAGACTTTTATGGGATGGTTGAGTATGAGATACTACAACCACTGCTATCAGATGGCCCTAGTGCAAGTGGGAGATTGTTAGTTATATGTATGCCCTAGAGGCCATTACTATACATAGGATGTATATTGTAGTGGATGCTTGGACATATATAGGGAGGACTTTCTTGCTCGACATGATAGTATGCTATCTGGTTGCTCTTTACCTTAACGTGTACACTGATTGTCTCTCTGTTACATGTTGGTAAAGCCCTTAGGATGTGTACTTGACTACCTGGACTATGATGCGGATCATACTAGTGAGGACATGGTAGTCCATAAGTACATCCTTCAAGGTCCCTAGTCGTGGGTGTATCGAGACAGGGCATCGATATACCAGAGTAGACTAGCGTATACCTTCTCGACCCATACAGATGGGCGATGGATGATCCCATATCCATTGGTGTTTGATATCAGAGATGATATATGGGTGCTCAGTGGAGACTGGGTACACTGGACGGACTCGCCGAGAACTCCCAGATGGTATTATACCTTATGTCAGATGGCAGTTCTCTGGTGACACTGGTACAGAGTAGTCCGTTGACCCGAGATCGTCATAGAGTCTTGTGTGGTTCCCACCGAGCTTTGATTTCCACCTTACCACGTCCAAGAGGGCGTGCAAAACGGTGGTTTTTGGGTACAGTCCCGAATCACATGGAGGCAATGAGCGATAGGAGGGGATTCGTCTCTCCCGGTATAGGGAGTTGATGTTGCGCTGTGTTCGATTGGCTATAACCGGAAATCCCTGGCCAGGGTTGTTGAGATTTACTGGTAAGTGTTACCAGTAGTTTCTCGAACTGTTATAGACCTTATATCGACACGACTTATCGAGCTATTGGGGTCTGACGTTTACCACCCCTAGGCAAGATATGCGACATATTAGACGACGAGACCGGACCGTACGGTAAGTGTTACTGGTTGGATTCACAGGAGTGTGAGCGGGCTTGCTCGTCGATCTTCTGATCGCTCAATACCCGGGTGGCCGTTACGTTTAGCAGACCGCTTGCGGCTTGTGGGTGCTTGATATGATCATCACCTGCTGCCGGCGTATTGACGAGTCTTTAGAGTCCTATACAGAGGTTTCCTGGCTCAAGCGAAACGAAATAGGAGCGCATATGAGATATGTGCGGGACCGAGAATAATGCCAGTATGTGATACTGGATTTTATTCTCGCGATTTGTATCATCGGCAGGTTATATGTGATATAGCCGGGTTACCGAATCAAGTGTTGATTCGATACAATGATACACTTGATATTAGTCGGTTATATGCGATATGACCGGATCATTAAATCAAGTGTTGATTTAATGATTTAATGCATAATTATATATTTGATATATTACTTTGCATTAACTAGTATTGGTTCACTTAAAATGGATTTTCTCACTTGTATGTGCACATTGTATATATGATATAGTTTTGTGCACTAGTTTGTATCATGTTTGATGATACATGCAAACTTGGGTGTATGTTTGATTTAAACCTTGGTTAAGTAAATGGTTAGGGTTTTAATTTATTTATTCATTTATTTATTTATTTATTTTGGATAAAATAAAATGGTGGCATTCTTTGTTTTTTTCTTGAAGCTTCATGAAGCTTTGAAATGCTTTGACCATTTTGTTTCTTTCCTTAACCCTAACCATTTCCCTTAACCCTAGTTTATTCTCTACATGAGTTAGCCTCACCCATGGTTGCATTATGATAACCATCACTTTATTTTCCTTTTGAAAAAAAAATTCATTATTCTTTTTCTTCTTCTTCTTCTTCTTCCTCTTGAGAAAGAAAAGAAAAGCTTGCTTCAAAAATGTCAAGTGATGATTCCAAGTGAGAAATCCAAATCCAAAGTGAACCCACTTCCTATTTCTTCATCCTCTACCACTTGCCAAGTAGTATAGGGTGTTTTCTTCACAAGTTTCATGGCTTGGTGAAGTTGGAGCTTGATCTTGTGTTGCCTCGACGTAGATCATCTTCGGCATCGAAGTCGACGACCTAGCCCGATCATTTCTCCGATGAAATCAACACTAGAGTCCGAGATCCGATGATCGCAGCGAGGGGATATCGTCACGGAGCTAAGGAAGTGGAGGACCGGATCTACAAAGGTTGTAGTCTGTTTCACTTTGCATTAATGTTGTTTACTACTTGCATGTTTCGCCTATTCTCTAGTTAACGATCGCATTAGGGTTGTTAGGCACATGGAGAATTTTGAATTTGGCATGGTTGATGCCTTGTGAGACCTCATTAGCGTGCCTAGGAACCCTACAGTTACTGCTGCGAATCCAACCCTTCTCAAGTAATTCAGTAACCTGCTTCTTGACTTCTTCCAACTCCACTGGTGCCATTGGATAGTACGCTTTAGAAACTGGCGCTGCACCAGGAACAAGATCAATCGCGAACTCTACGTCTCGCTTCGGCGGTAAACCTGATATGTCTTCGAACACGCCCATGAAATCTCGAACAACAGCTGGCGCTTCATCTCTACCAACCTCCATCGACGAAAGAACACTAGCTGTCGGCCCAGCCCTAAACTCGACTGGCCCGACAGAACTGCTTCCTCCAGTAAAGATAAACTCTGGATGTCCGGGAATCTGAAAAATTACTTTCTTTACCCTACAATCAATGTGAGCGTGGAAAGTGCCGAGAAAATCCATTCCCAAGACGACTTTATAGCTGTTTGTATCAATTACCAAGAAATCTGCAAAAAGCTCCCGTCTGCAAACAACAACTGCACAATCCTTACATTCTCTACTCGATATGATCTTTCCATTCCCAGTGTGTATGTCCCAACAACTAGACAGGGTCGTGCAAGCAATCGAGTGTGTAGCAATAAACTTGGATGACATAAAACAATGGGATGCACCAGAATCGAATAAGGCTAATGCGGGAAAACCATGAACAAGTAGAATACCTGAAACAACTTCTCCTGAAGCTTTGGCTTCCTCAGCCGTCAGGGTAAATGCTCGAGCTTGATTGGGTCCCTGAGTCAGCTGCTTCTGTCCCTGAAACGGTTTCCGTGGTGGCTTCTGAACATCATCCTTCGTGCGAAGCTTCGACGGACAAGTGCTGATAGTATGATCCGCCGATCCACAAACCAAACAGAGTCCCTGCCTCCTTCGACATTCCCTTTGCACGTGCCCAGGTAAATGGCAGTAGTCACAAATCACGGTCCTCCTCTGATCAATAACAACAGGCTTCTTCATCGGTGTTACGCCACGACGGTTCACTGGAATACCTCTGCGTCCATGTGCTCGGTTCGGTGCAAATGCCGGCTTCCGTACTGTAACTGCTGGCTGCTGTGTACTCCCAGTCTTCATAGATAGGCTCTGTTGCTCTCGGGCCGCTGTATGTACTTGTGAGAAAGTGGTCAAACCCAGGGAGACAATCTGCCTCTGGATGTCCACATCCAAACTGCGCATGAACCTCCTTGCCTTATCAACATCGTTGGCAACCAAAGGTCCAGTGAATCTACTGAGCTGCGTCCACTTAGCTGCATGTACATCTACAGGTGCGCCGTTCTGCTTCAAACTGATGAACTTTTCTTTCATTTCCTCCCGTGCAGTCCGCGGGAAGAACTTCTCCAAGAAACTCTTTGAAAAATCCGCCCAACTGATCGGCTTGAGCAAGCGGGTCTCTTCCACAAGCCACCATTCACGGACGTAGCCTACCAACTGGATGCGTACCACATCCACCCTCTTATCCTCTGGGATCTGTGCCGCAACGAGTAAATTCTCCGTGTCAACCAGCCACTGCTCCGCTGGCAACGGCTCCTCCAAGCCAGTAAAAATAGACGGACCCAGTCTCCTGAAATCCGCCACGGTACCTACACGTTCAACTGGTCTGGCCACAACATTGTTCACGGACTGCTGAACGGTCTGCAAACCTTCCTGAAAAGATTCAGCTTGCTGCTGGATCAGCTCGGTCTGTCGCTTTTGGTTTTCTAACATCCCACGGATTACTCCAAGCATAGCGGTTTCGTCAACACGCCTTTGGTACGTTTTCAGGTTCTTGTCAGCTATGTTCCTGAAATCAAAGCACCAAAAGGATTAGTATAATGATAGATTCAAAATATAGATCAAGGATATAAATCAAGTCTAGAACTCCAAGTTACTTAAATAGAGTACCGCATTGTAACCATGCCGCGGTATTATAGCTACAATCACATAACTCCACCCAAGTCGCCTAAGTTCTAGAGATAACAAAAAGGAAACCAGGTTTCGAGTCGATATGCAAAGGAGGTTTGTATATCGTAAAAGTTGAATCAGAAGGAGGTTAAGATTCAAAAATGGTAAGACGGTAAGGTGGCAGGACATGTTTCCTAATCATGAGTATTCAGATTCGTGTATTGGGTCCAATACCCAACTACAAAAGAATCAAACCTGATTAACCTAGATCCTATGGCTCTGATACCAAAAGAACCATGTCACGCCCCGCTTCCCAGAGTACGCTAAGATAGGCTCGTGACATAGCCAACCATGCTACCTGTGGTTAGGAAATATCCTTCCACAGTCACATTACGGCTGTAGAGATATCAAGAACAATAATAAACTATCTAACACATGTCCATAAGCCAAAATAAAATGAGTCAAGAATAAAATAATGCGGAAGCAAAAGATCCAATACAAGAATAAACTGGAATGTACGTCCCATAATGCGGGCTCACATCAGGAATGAAAATACCGAAAGTAAAATGAACTAACTACTAGCAAGTCCTCACTGCTCAGCCTGCTGACTGAAATACTCCTGCTCGGACTGCAGCAAAGGTAAGGAATCTGGGCCATGCAAAACCCAGACGTCAGTGCGTCATAATATCAAGCGATACTATAAACAGAGGTAACAATACATGCAGGAATGAGTATAAATGGTAAAACAGGTAAAACAACAATATAAAATAAGGACAGTGAAGGGTAGTGTGCAGTGAGTAATCTAAACTGGTCTATTGGGTTAACTACTCTCAAGTCTTTGAAATTAATTTGATGAATCATCGATATAACTCAATAGTATCCTGTGCGTGCCTGAGATCACGGTCTATGACTCTCGGGCTGAATCCGAGACGTGCCGCAAGGCAGTAAAGGGTGGTAGGTAATGACGAGTGATGTCAGCAGCATCACCCCGGGGCTGGCCTAGCCCGTAAGCTGATCAGTAAAAGTATCGAACTGTCGAGTTACAAGTCAGGTTTCATCATTGATTTCCCCATACCCCCAAGTTATATATGTTCAAGTCAGGTATTAAATAATCTGGAGCTAATGCCAGCACAGGATCAAGCAGATACAGGTTTGTCTGGATAGACAACAGGAAATGTCCGTAGAGACAACAGGTCAGGTTTGTTGGCATTAGTAACAAGATCAGGTAACAGAGAAAGCCATGGTACCTCAAGTCAAGTCAGGTAATATATATGTATCATGTCATGTCAAGAAGTGCACGGTATCACGTCGTGTCAAGTAGTAGATGTATCAAGTCATGTCAGGGGTGCACAACATGTCACGTGGGTGCTTAATCAAACTAAAAATAAGCATGGGTATACAAAACAAGTATGGGATACTAATGAAATAATAAAATGGAACATTGTAATGTGGTATGCAAATAGGTACAGATTAAAATATATGGATGCACGGTTATCGATTTGAGTTTGGGTTATGGTTCCAACACTAAGTAAAATACACTTAATCAAATATGGAATGTTAAAATCTCGTTATTATGTATTAAATGATCTAGGAATGCAATTGTATATAAAATAGGCTAAATGGATGCAACTAGGTATCCGAAAGTTATAAACTATTTAAAATGTTACTATAGACTATGCAAATAATCATTATGTGGTTCAAATACGGATATGGGTATCGTGTATCGTAATCTAATATGTAACATGATATATTTTAAGTTTTAGATCTAAAATTATGTAAACGGAACATCGAATGTTAAATTGGAACATGTAGTATTAGATTTAAATTACAGGTTTACTATGCAATTAAATACGTATAAAATAATATAAATAGCATGTAGCAAGTGTTACTTGCCTCGACAGATCAAGAAACGGGTATACGGAACGTCACACGTAGGCGGAAAAAGTAGCGACACGCGCACGGTACACGGAACGAATCCAAACAACGTACAAGGGGATCACACGGGTCAGGTACGCTAGCTGGGTCGTCGGGATCGTCGACGGCACGACCGGATTCCGGCAAACTACAGAAGACAAGAATTAAAGAAAAGAAAAGCAAGAAAGAGAAGAAAGGAAGAGGAAGAAGAGGAATGAGAAGAAGAGGGTTGCTTACTGGATTTGCAGAGAGGGGTCGTGAGGGTGTCGACGGCCATGAACGAAGCTCCGGCGATGAGGTTTGGCTGCTAGGGTTCGGTTAGGGTTAAGCTAGTGTTTGGTTTGCTGGGGTGTTGGTGTAGGGTGTGTGCAGGGATCTTGTGAAGGGGAGGAGAACAGAGGAGAGAGGGGAGAGAAAGGAGAGATGGCGACGGCGAGGGTGGTCGGCGGCGATGGGATGAGGTGCTGGGTTCTTGGTGTGTACAGGTGAAGTCTCGGGAGGAAAAAATAGAAGAGGAAGAAGATGGAGATGAGGAGGAGGAGAAGAGGATGGAGACGAGGGTGGAGGCGAGGTCGAGGGAATAGGAGGCAAAAGAGTTAGGGTTAGGGTTTGCAGTGGGTTCTCGCGGCGAGGCAGGGACTTTAAATAGAGAGAGAAGAAAAGTGAAGAAGGGAGGTGACAGTAAGGAGGAGGGCGGTGACCAAAACCGAGAAGTGCACAGTGTTTGCGAGATGAGAGAGAGAGAGCGCGAGAGGAGAGAGAAAGGAGAGAGAGAGAGAGCCGTGAGGGGGAGAGAGAAAGAGAAGAGGAAAGAAAGAGAGAGAGATTTGAGTGGGGCCGGCGCAATTAGAGGGAATAATTTGATTGACTGAGAGAGACAAAAAGAAAGGAAGAGAGAGGATAGGGGCCCACAAGAAAGAGAGAGTTGGGTTGTTATAATAGGATTTGATTATACTAAAAAAAATTGAAAAAGATTTATATTGGTTGGAAATCTTCTGAGTTGTTAAGAAATTATCAGAATAAATTTAAAAATTAAATAATTGAATTTTTTTAGCGGGATATAAAAATATTTCAAAATGCGCCCGGGTCGGATCTAAAATTTAGATTTTAAAATACGAAAATTATATGCAACTTCCAAATTCGAAAATGAATGATTAGGTAACGAAAATGCACACCCCCAAGAACGGACGCACTTACGTGCGCGTAGCTATCCAAACACGTCCGTTTCACTGAACGGGACGAGAACACGATGCGCGGACGCTACCACGGGGTTAGGGGTATGAAGCAGGCTATGAAATGCAATTTTAATTTATTTTACGTGATCTAAAATGTTACATGATAAAATGTGCGATGCCAAATAAAAATCAATATGCAGTCCACATTAAATACACGTGTCTATTTAACAAGTCAGGGTAGTTTATAAATATGAATCAACCAGTCCAAGCAAGCGGGTCGGGTCGAATGCAATGTAAAAATGCAAACTACTATTTGCACCCAAACAAGATAAATCAATAAAATACCACAGATAAACAAATACGGAAACAGAAATTGGTATAACTGAACTCGGTTGTTACATTCGGCCAAAGCGGACAATACTGTGTTTGGAGGTGGGTCATGAAAAAATATGGTATCAGAGTCGGTCTTTCAAAACTGTGTTTGGAGGTGGGTCTGTGGTTTGAGAACGAACCATTGTTCTAAGTGGGGGAATGTAATACCTCAGGTGGCACTGTAGAACAATGGGGAGTATCGAATTCTATTCCGAAAAATGGCGCGATCAGAACTATAAATGGAATGATATCACTCCTATAATACAGAGGCACCTTTTGGGTGAACCGGAACTCCGAAGTTTGGCCCTTTCTCGAGTTCGGTTCTTTCCAAGGGACAAAATAGATTGGTTTCGGCCAAAGCGGACAATACCGTCTGTGATTGGGGGCGGGTCAAGGCAATTTTAATAGAAAAATATGCATGTTTTACTTCGATTTGGTTGGTGAGTATCAATCTCTTCATCGTCACCTTACTACGGAAGGCATCCTCCATCGTGTTTTCTGTCTACACACTCCCGAACAAAATGGGGCAGCGAAATTCAAATATAGTCGTATTATAGAAACAGCTCATGCTCTTATTGCTCACACCTCCATCCCATCTCATTATTGGAATGAGGCCGTGGGTATTGCCGTGTTCCTAATCAATCGTCTCCCAACACCATCCATTCATAATGATACTCCTCTCCATAAATTATTTGGTCACCATCCTAACTATACTTTCCTTCGCACATTTGGCTGTACGTGCTATCTTTGGCTTCGTCCCTATGCCAAACACAAATTTGCTAATCGTTCCGATTGCCGTGTTTTCATGGGTTATAGTACTCAACACCATAGTTATCGTTGTCTCTATGTACAATCCGGCCATATGTATGTATCTAGGCATGTTATTTTTGATGAAGATTACTTCCCCTTTGCAGGTTCAGACTATACAAAAGCCTTGCTGTCATATAGCGAGCCCCTACCAGGCGGGGCATCCTTGGCTCTGGCCCTGTTCCGAGTCCAGCAATCCTACTAGTGGCCACCACCGCCGCACCTTGCGGGTAGTCATCCTTAGGCCTTCTCCCGGCTAGTCGCCGCACCTCGCTCAACCCAGCCACTCGTGTACAGCCGCCCCTACTCTCACGGCCTCCCCACCACCAACCCTTAGTCCCGCTCACACTAGTGCTGCTCGGTTAGCACCTCCAGATGATACTGGCCCACAGCATCTAGCGCAGTCCTCCACGCCCCTGAGCTCACTTTCCGCTTCATCGTAGATCACTTCTGATGAGTCCCCAATTCTTCGCATGCGTTCTCTTGCCGATATCTATACCTCAACTGACCCGATAGTTGACTCTCTGCAGCCTCACGTGCTCACCAGCAGTCACACGTTACCTGCATCACTCCTTGCCTTTGCTTTGGTCGAGCCCACCTGCTTCACACAGGCATCCAAGGACCAGTCTTAGCGTGCGGCTATGTCCTCGGAATTCGATGGTATACTTTGCAATGGTACTAGTCGCTGGTCCCTTGCCAACCTCATTTCAATGTCGTCGGGTACAAATGGATTTTTAAGCTGAAATATCGTGCTGATGGCTTGATTGAGCGCCACAAGGCCCGGCTCATGGCCAAGGGGTTTCAGCAACAACCCAGTATCGACTACTTTGATACTTTCAGTCCAGTCATCAAGATCATAATGGTTCGCTTGATTCTTGGCATTGCGATAATCTTGGGTTGGCCTGTGCGATAGTTGGATATCTCGAATGCATATATATGGATCAACCTCCAGGCTTCACTCACCCCCAGTTCCCCAACCATGTCTGCAGACTATATCACTCCTTTTACGGTCTTCGTCAGGCTCCTCGTGCTTAGTTCAAACGTCTGAGTACCCGACTCTTTTAGCTCAGTGTTCGGCACGATTTATTACATTTTAATACCACTCATTTCCTATCATTTTATCAATAAACAGTGTTATTTAATCTGTGTCTGCTCATTAGTACAAATTACAGGTACACAGGCAGAACACTGGATACGATACACAACATACACCGAAATGACGGTTTTTTTAGCCGGAACTGCAAACGGGATAGATTACAGATCAAATCAAATGAGTTTGTAACACAAGAAGTTGTGTAAAAATATTTCATTGTTTTGGTCCAACATGATACGACATCAATATTAAGTGTGGATCAAGTAGGTGCACCTTCATGATACATATGGACCAAGTGGGCATGAACCATCACCAAGGGGGCAAACACCATCATGGTGTCATGCAAGTGGATATGCAAATGGAATGTTTTAAAAAGAGTTGATGTGAGGTGTGAACACAATACCACTTGATCGCTTCCCTCTCTATTCATAGCTCCAGATTACACCCATGTGTGTATTAAAAGAAATTGCGACTACAGGGAGATGCTCATGTGACCAGAAGACTAATGTACCAAGGTGGGCCCTACATTCAAAGATACGGCCGCAAATTTAATCAATCTAGCCGCAAATTGAGGCCAAGTCTTGGCCAAAATGGTTCGTCCAAGTTTGGTGGGTCCTTGGTGGTATTATCGGTCCATTTTTATATGCAATTTTCTATATTGAGTTGCCTATATATAGCAGGTCTCAGATTAAATTCTGGGTTGGATTTTTGAATGAGAATTTGAGTGTGTAACATTTGATTGCTTCCTCTTTTTCCCTCTTTGAGCTCTCATTTGAGAGCTCCATTAAGAAGGTTGAGCTTGTTATCTAACTTATAGCTCTAATCCCTCTATTTTGTTAATAAAGAACTTGTACTTTCTTTTTTGCTTTAACTTCTTTTACTTGTTTTCTTATGTGTTCTTTCTCTTGTGTTTCATTTTCTTTTATATGATGTTTGAGTGATCTTTGACGTTGTGGTGATGGTGAGGATGTAAGATGAATGGTTTTGCCTTCCTCCTTCTCTTGTGAATGTTTAATGGGTTTAAAATGAGATTGTAAGTTTAAGATTACCTATTGGTTTGGTTTGATATGGTATTTTGATTCCATGGTTACTTGGTAACCTCATCACATACCATATTCTCTCCGAGTTTCCCTTAGGCAATGTTAAGCTTAGAATCAACTAGTGTTAAGATTGCTAAGTGTTTAGATAGTGTATTTTGTTAACAAATTGATTGACACCCTTCTCCATTCATATACCCTATACCATCATCACTCACTTAAGCAAGGTTAATGCTAAACCACTTTGCTCTCATTGCTAATTTGTGTATTTGTTGATGAATTATGCTTGCTAACTCTTGTGCTTAGTTTGATACTTCATGCTTGGACATACAAACGGTAAGTGAGAACAATACGGATTCGTTTCATTTCTTGCGTTGACACCGACATCTTGATGGTTTGTACTTCATGAACGCCTTGACAAGCCATACTTTACGTTGGAATCAACACAAGGACGGAACAACTCATGATCAAGAGAGCGTTGAAGAATTCGCCACGATTCAACCATCCGAACTGGAGCCACAGTCGTTTTCTTAACTTGTTCTATAATTTCATATTTTCTAACTTCGTGACAAATCATTTTTAAACTCAATTTTTTCTCCTTGAACCTTTAACGAAAACTTCTAATCACCAATTCCCTGTGGATCGATCCGTACTTGCCGGCTTGCTACAACGCGCCGTGCATTTGCGGTTTATAAATTTTAAAATGAGACCGAGCTTGCGTGCGCCGCATTTCCAAAACCTTTTCTTTCAAAACCACAAAAGTGCGCGCGGGTGAAGTCCCAACAAGTTTTTGGCGCCGTTGCCGGGAAAGCGGTAGTCATTAGGGGTTGTTATTTCTGGTTCAATTGTATATACAAACTAACAAACTAAATTTAACTAAAAAATTTTCAAAAACAAAACAAACTTTTCTAACATTTGTTCTGTCTTTTTAATCTGCTGTCACTCTGAGAATAATTATAAGATTTTGCATATAAAATTGGGACACTAAAAGGACAAGAAGCCCACAGTATAAAGTTGGAGCACCAACTCAAAGAGTTGGCTACCTAAAAATTCCCAATAGCCGCAAATTGCGGCCCATCTGCCTCCAATTGCTCTAAATTTTTTGTGTTTGCTTCTCTGTCCTATTTGTGATCCATTTTTATACTCTAAATTTCATGATTACGTGTGAATAGTATATTGGCCATATATATCGCTTTTTGCACTAAATATCGTATTTTCTGACATTTTCAGATTTCAACGGAATTATGAGCAGTGATCGTGCGAAGCAAGGTTCATTTTTCAATAATAAGGCGTTAGTGAAGTACAGTGCCAAAGATCCGGATAGTTTGACCCACGCAAGTGAACATTCAAATACTCGTGGATAACTTCAACGGGGGTTTCTTAAACCCAAATCATATCGGTACATATTTTTCTAACATTTTCTTTCAAATCCGATGCATTCTACTATTATATCTTTTGCAGGATTCTTCGCAAAATTTGCAGCCAATAGAACAGAGAACTAACCCGTATTTGTTGCTGCGCTTAAACCTAAAATGAAAAAAAAATGTGTTTGATTGTTTGATTGCTTAAATTCTTTTATTGATTGTGCATTTGCATCTTAATACAGACTTAAGGGCATTAGAGCCAAACAAGATACGGTAAAGGATTTCATTACCTTTTTCTGTGGCCTACAAATCATAAAAATGCATTTTTTCATGCCCACAGTAATTTTAAAATCAATTAGAACTCTGAATTTAAGGATTCGCGCTCAAAAGGGCAAGTTAATTGTGTTTAGAACACTGCTTAATGTTATATTGTTCACGAGGTGTCCAGGAAAGTGTTCACGTCGCAACCGCAAAAAGAAAAAGGGTTATTCTAATTAAGAAATTTCGTGAAAGCGCTGGACAATCTCTCCTTATCTCTGCACTTACCTGGTTTCGTGATCCGTATATCTTGAGCCTGTTTCTCGATATAATTTTACTTCGACAATCCGTATATTTTGATAACTGGTTCCGATCAAGGGGGCGTTACTGATCTTATTACTTCTCTTCAACGGGCGTTCTCTATTCATGACCTCGGCATAGTTCACTACTTCCTTGGCATCGAACTCTGCCCTCACTCCAACGTCTGCCTCTTATCTCAATTTCAATATATTGTAGACATTCTTAAGCGATCCAAAATGGCTACCGCGCGCCCGATGTCCACACCCATGGCCACTATCGTGACTACCGATGATCCTTTTCTTACTCCACTCGCTGATTCATCCATGTATCACAACATTGTGGGCGCCCTTCAATTTGTCACCATCACTCACATCGTTGTCTCATTCGTAGTCAATCGGGCTTGTCAACATATGCATGCTCTTACTGTGCACCATTGGTGGCTCGTTAAGCCCATCCTCCGCTATCTTCAAGGCACGCATTCTTATGGCCTTCTTCTCTATCGAAATTCGCCATGCCATCTGCTTGCCTTCAGTGATGCTGACTGGGCTGGAAATATTGCGGATCGTTGTTCCACCAGCAAGTACACAATTTTCTTGGGTCGCAATCTCATTTCATGGAGCTCTAAGAAATAAGAGACAGTCGCTTGCTCGAGTATAGAGGTTGTATACAAGGTGGTTGTGAATGCCACAATCGAGCTTATCTGGCTTTAGTCTTTGCTTCATGAGCTTGGGTTCTCATTTCCTTCCCGTGTTGTGGTGTGATAATATCGGCGCTACCTACCTTGCTGCTAATCCCTTCTTCCACGCTCGCACTAAGCACATTGAAATTGATTTTCACTTTGTTCGCGAACGTATCGCTGACAAACAACTCATTGTGCGCTACATTTCCACCCGTGATCAACGTGCCGATGCTCTCACCAAGCCATTATTGAGACAACGCTTTGTCGAACTGCGGACTAAGCTCAACGTCGTCTAACCACCGTTCAGCTTGAGGGGCATAATAACGAACCAAAACCACCAGATCCAGAATCAGACGACAGACGTCTGAGCTCGTCGAGTCAGACGTCTGTGTTATATAAGGCACCGCTGTAGAAGTTATCAAGCACGGATCCAGAGCATCGTCAGATGTCCAAATCTCTTGGTTCACACGTTGGACCATATCAACAAAATATACAGAGTGTACGCAGACGTCTGAACCTTACGGTTCAGACGTTTGACCTCCCAGCACAATTTATTCAGCGTGTACACAGATCATTTGTCCCTATATGGTCTAGACGTCTACGCTTGGACGTCTGCGCTTGAAATCTGCGGAGATATTCTTGGAAGATTTGATTGAGATTTGTATGTAACAAAATATATTTGATTAACTGTAAAGATTGGATTGATTATAAGGATTACAAAATATATAATTAATAAAGATTATAAGGAAGAGCCAAGAAGAGAAAAAGAATTCTCTTGGTCTTCATCTTCTTCAAATCTCATCTCTCTCTCTCTGAATTCTCTCTCTATTTATTGTTTCTTTACATCGTTGGAACGATCCCGATCTCGTTACCATATATAATGGAAGCTCTTCTCGAGAGCAAGGTTTCCCCTCCCTGCCTCCATAGACGGTACTGTACACGACGACGTGACCTCCTCCATCCTCGTCCTTGTATCCGCCGCCTGACACGATGATGACGCTGGTGGCGATAGGCTCCCTGTTCCTGGTCTGGGCCACGAAGAAGCCGATGCCACCATGGACCTTGCAGTGGAGCCTAAGGATGCAGTGCTCTGTGCGGTAGACGAAGACGTCGCCAATGTAAATCCTAAAGTTGAAACCGACGGTCTAGTGCTCACGGTTGAGCCACAGACCGGCGTCCTTCATCATAGTGGCGGCATTCAGGTCGGGTCCTCCGGATCGACTCGTAGATGATGCAGGTCCGGTGCTCACGACAGAACCCTTCCTCCTCCTCCTCCTCCTCCTCCTCCTCCTCTTCTTCTTTGAGATTGATGTGAGAAGACGGGTCCGGATCGACTCGTAAAGGATGTAGGACTGGCGGACGATGTTGCGGATCCGGACGACCTCGTTGAGGGTGATGGAGGAGACTCGCAAGACCCATGCGCTGCCGACACTGTCGAGGACGACGGCGGCGGCGGCGGAGGTCGTTCCTGTTGGGGACTTGGTGATGTGATTTTGGGGATCCCTTATTGTTGGAGGCGAGGAGAATGAGAACTCTCATTAGCAGGCTCGAGCTCTTTATTTATTCTTGGGATCCGAGAGAGGAAAAGGTCGCCCATGTTTTCCTCTCTCTCCCTCTCTTTTAGTACAATTCGAAAATTACTTTGGTTCTTCCGTATCTTATTTTTGGAAAGCGTGTTGCAGGTAAAGGGGTTTGATTACAGTTCCACCAATAGAGTCCGGACACGTATCAATTTATTTGATATAAAAATATTTCCCCTTTCCATTATGACCATTGTATTCATTTTTTAACATGTCATTTTCTTGAATTTGGAACATCTGTTATTCTTCTCCCTGCTATTTTGGTGTTCTGGGAGTATCTGACCATCCATTGCTATTTTGGTGTTCTGGGAGTATCTGACCATCCATCACACGTGCAAAGCACATGATAAACACCATTAACAAACCCTTTGTTTTACACTGTTTTGGCAACCAATCGTGACCGTTGATTTTTTGATCAAAAAATTCTGGATCGTTGATCTTGATAGCAGGGATAGCAGAGGATGAGAATACCAGGGACTCCGAATCCCCTTTTCTATTTGTTTTGTTAAAATCACTCTCCATTTTTTTTGCTCATCATCATCATTATCCTTCTTCCCCTTCTCCTCATAAGGCTGGTAGCGGTCCGCGCGCGTGCGCAGCGGAAGTGGAACTGAACGGATAACAAAAAATCTGTAGGGTGCAATCGACTATACGTTAAAAATCGTCCAAACACTAAAACCTAGCATATAAAAGAGCATAAGAAAGAGTAGAGATGATGCTACAATCTTTGTAGCATGTCCGGCTTATCCCGGAAGACCCCGTCAAGACTCCGTGAGCTCCCGAACGCTTCAGAACATCGACAGCCTTGTCGTATATGATCCGCGTTGAAATCTGGATGTCCGAACTCCAACTCCGTCACCGGACGAAGAAACTTCCTCCAGGGCCTTGCTAAGCATAGAGAAAGCCGATGTGAATATTGAGTACTCTCTACTTTATTCATTATCTCACCATGGCAACATTTGCCATTTTTCAAGAGAGCAAAAGCTTTCAAGCTTTGAGGAAGAAGAAGAAGTGTGAGGGCATGGGAAAAAGAATTAATTGATTTTGTTCCATATTCCCCCATGTCATAATAATATGACACCCACCCTCTCCCACCCTCTCTCTCATATGTGTCACACACACAAGAGAGAGAGACACACACAAGAGAGGGTGGGCCCCACCATTTATTTTAGCATAATAAATAATATATATATATGTATATTTATTTATACATAATATAAAATAGTGGGAATTAATATATATATATATATATATATATATATATATATATATAAGTATTAGTATATGCATCCCATACACGTATACATCATGTATCACATACATGAAATGCCATCAATATCTTCTCAGTATCATATACTGTAGAGAGTGCATGTATCATATACATAATATTAGAAACCACATCATAAATACGGTTACCAAGTCAACACTTGACTTAATATTCCGGCTTTTAAACCAGCTAGTATAACAGTTGTTCGATTAAACACGTATATCCAATATACATGTTTTATCGAACTCATGCGCGTATCTTTATACGTTCGTCACATCGCGTTTTGTCCGGGCAAGCACTTTCGTTGCGGGACTCTAAAGACCTGTCAATACGCTGGCAGTAGGTTATGTAGGATCGTATCCTATTGAATCTGAAACATTTTCAGATTCAACCCCCTTTCGGGTTAACCCACAAGCTCGTCAGTGACACTAGCTGTACGTAAGACTACCTAGGTATGAGTAAGATAAAGGCAGGACGACGAGCTAACTCATCCGGACCCGACAAAGTTTATAAGTGATAGTCACTGTACAGTCCGGTCTCTTCGTCAAAGAGTATTGCATACCGGGTCTAGAGGGTGGAATCTGTCAGACCCCCAATAACCCGATAAGTCGTGTTGACAGAGGACTCATAACCAAAGAGATACAACTGGTAACACTTACCAGTTTATCTCTACTGCCGTGGCCACTGGCTTTTGTTTATAGTCGTGTCCTGCACTGCGCGATATCGACTCCCAATACCGGGAGTGATGAATTCCCTCGACCTCTCACTACCTCTATGTGCTTCGGGACTGTATCCAACTAAAAACTGTTTGCATTACTCAGTAGAGCCGTGGTAGGGCGGTAATCTAAGTACAGTGGGAACACACACAAGACACCATAGTGATCTCAGGTCTACGGACTATCCTGTGGTCATGTCACCAAAGAACTGCTATCTGACATTGGTATAATACCAACTAAGAGTTCTCGGTGAGTCCATCCAGTGTAACTCATCCAATGAGCACATGTATACAATCATCAGTGTCAAACAACAATGGCTAGGGGATCAACCATCACCACGTACAGGGTCATGAAACGTATACACTAGTCTAAACTGGAGTACCGATGTCCAGTCTCGATACTCCTATGACCAGGGACAGGATGTGCTTATAAACTACTAGGTCACACTAGTATGATCTTTATCATAATCCTGATAGTTAAGCAAAGATCCTATAGGTTTTATCTCATGTATTAGCGATATGTGATAACTAGTAACACGTATACACATGACAGATAAAGACAAACCAGATAGCATACTATCATCATGAGTAAGACTGTTCTCTGTATAGGTTCTCATGAATTCAGTAATTGCATTTCTACAATTATCATAATTGCTTTGAGGGCACCTATATCCAACACTCCTCCTTTATCACAAACCAGTTTTTTTCTTTTTACAAAATCACAACCCAAATTAAAATCAAACAACATATTTTTCAATGCTGGTCCAAAAAATCTCTAATATTGCGGTCCTAAAACAAAACAGAGAAATTCAGACACTAAAGCCCAAAAAATGAGCAAAAAAATTCAAAAAAAAATTCTTAGACAAAGACAAATAGAAAAGTTCTCTCATTTAACATGAATTACATACGACAATGTCGTCGGTGTTCCTAGGTTTTGCCCGCAGCACCGCTCTCAACCCTTAGTCTTCTAACCCTAACGACATCGATCGTCAATATCAGTGTTTGTCCTGGGAAGCGCTCCTTCTACGATGTTGAGTTCGGGCCCATGCCCGCTTCGTGGAAAGATGGCTGCGACATCGACAAGGGGTTCAAATCTATCACTTGTAACCCGAAGCTCGTCGAAGCCAAGCAATTCGCCAATGGGTATGAAGCCGACATGAGCCTTATTGACAAGTCCCTGCGAGTTGAAGTCTTCGTTGGATATTGATGGGCAGGGACCCACACGTTGGCAACATCCGGTAGCTTGCATGAGGCGGCCGACACACGTATGCTTGCTTGATTATGCGTGAAAGGTTATGCTAACGCCTTAGCCATCTTCCGTGGCCATTTGCGGGACAAAAATTTTAACAACGATCAAAATTAGGCGCTAGAAAAACGGTAAACTGGATCTTTACCATAAACCTAACTAGCAACATATGAAGCTCTATATATTATGATAGAAATTATACCTAAAGAACCAAGTCCTTCGGGTCTTCACGCTGTCCTCCTCCTCGTCATATGCTCCAAGGATCGTAATGGATCGATGCTTCCTCTTCGGCCTCCTCGAGTCAAGGATGATCCACTCGAGAGTCTATAGATCGAGCTCCTACCGTAAATCCGATATTACTAGTGCACCTAGCTTGCTAAACTAGATGTCCTAGATGATACAACATGACCCAAGAACTTCACTTCTTCGAGCCAAAACTCACACTTGCTCATCTTTGCATTTAACTTTTCTCGTCTCAATGTTTGCAGTGCGATCCTCAAATGTTATTCATACTATTCTTTGCTCCTCGAATAAACCAAAATATCGTCGATAAACACCACTATGAACTGGTCCAGATACGGTGAAAAAATTCGGTTCATCAAGTCTATAAATATTGCCGGTGCGTTAGTAACTCCAAATGACATCACTAAGTACTCGTAATGCCCATATCGAGTTCGGAACGCTGTCTTATAAATATCTTCTGATTTCACCCAAACTTGGTGATATCCGGATCGCAAATCCAACTTCGAGAATACCCTCGCGCCACTGAGTTGATCGAATAATTCGCCGATGCGAGAGATCGGGTACCTGTTCTTAATAGTCACCCGGTTTAATTCTCAATAATCGATGCACATTCTCCGCGTGCCATCTTTCTTTTTGACTAGAAGAACTGGAGCTCCCCAGGGTGAATTGCTGCTGCGAATACAACCCTTCTCTAGTAATTCGAAAAATTGTCTCTTTACCTCTTCCAGTTCCACCGGTGCCATCAGATAATAAGCCTTGGAAATTGGCGCTGCTACAGGAATAAGATCAATCGCAGACTCCACATCTCGTTTAGACGGTAAACTCAAAATATCCTTGAACACATCCCGAACTGCTCTCTTTGCTTCAGCTGTAACTTGTCTACGAACTTCACCTTTAGTAAACGGTTCCTCTCATCATGAATTTGCAAGTTTGTTCTAAGACTTATGAGTTATCAGCCCACCACACTTCCGCTGCGCTACTCTGATAAACTGAGACGAGTTCGTCAGAAATTTTTCAATTAAACATCTTACATCTGATCGGCTTTGAAGCAGTATGTACCAGCTCCCGCTGGGGTTAATCTCAAATTACCGCAATCATCATATGTTCTCCTATATTTCTCCTTATTCTTTGAAATGCAGACGGACTGGTCACTACGAGATAAGGGGAAAGATATAACTCGGTTGTGGGATTCAAGTCCGCGATAAGGCATAAATTCGTAAGCAATGAAACCGAGACAAACAAAGTAGTATAATGAACATAAGTCAAGAAAATGAATCGAAATAGGATTCCAGGTTACCTAAATAGAGTACCGCATTGTAACCATACCGCGGTATATAGTTACAATCACATAACTCCATTCAAGTCGTCCAAATCCTACTATCAGAATCGAAAGAATAAGAAGGGAGAAACACTAAGAAATCAGGAGGATTCAAATTTGAGACGCAAAGTCATTTCCATATCGTCAAGATAAAAAGTTAAGGGAAAAATAAGATTCAAGAATTTGAATGACAAGACAATAATGTGACAGGACATGTTCCTAATTCCGGATTTCCTAGTTAGTGTATTGGGTTCAATACCTAACTACAAAAAGAACCAAACCCGACTAACCCTAAATTCTATGTCTTTGATACCAAACAAACTCTGTCACGCCCCGCTTCCTAAAATGCGCAGACTGCGGCACATGACAGAGCCAACCATGCTACCTGTGGCTAGGAAATATCCCTCCACAGGCACATTACGGCTGTCTATACGATATCAAGAACAGTAAAATATAAAATCTATCTAGTACATGTCCATTTTCCACAATAAATAGAGTTAAGAAAATGCATAAGCAGAAACCAATCAAATCCAATAAAGAACATCTGAAAACATGTCCCAATATAGGGCTCACATCAAAGAAATAAAACTGCGGAAATATATAAACTAAGAGTCTAAAACTAAATAGCTCACTCCTCATTGCTCGGCTTGATTGCTAAAACGTTCTCGATCTGCCTGCGATAAAGGTATAGGAACTGGGCCATACAAAACCCAGACGTTAGTGCGTCATAATACCAAATTAATAGTAGTAACCAGGATATAACAATATAAGTAAACATGAATATAAATGAATATCACAGATATGAAACGGTGAGATGTGTATGTATGTGATGTGTGATGTGTAGCCTAAAACTATGCTTCTAGGTTATCTATTCTAAAACTCTTTGAAATCAATTAATGTAATCCTCATCGTAACCAAACAGTATATATCCCGTTCATTCCCCACGGGACCACGGTAACAGGTAATTATCCCGTAACACCCGGAAACATGACAAACAAGTAATTATTCCGTAACGCCCGGAAAAACGACAAACATATAATTATTCCGTAACGCCCGGAAAAACGACAAACAAGTAATTATTCAGTACCGCCCGGAAAAACGGCAAACATGTAATAATATTCTCTTGAGTTACGTTTCGGTTACATTCTTGATTTCCCCTTTTCCCCTAAATTTGTGTTCAAGTCAGGTATTGCCAATATAGATCTAATTCCAACACAGGATCAAATATGTACAGTTCTTGTCTATGCAAACAACACATCACGTCTGTCAGGACAACACGTCAATATTGTTGGCATTAGTAATAAGATCCAAATAACAAATCCAGTAGTGTGTCGTGAACATGTCATGTGATGCATATCAACCAAATAGGTGCCAAATGTGAAACTGTAATCGATATCGGACACGGTAAACAATACTGATATCATGATACATATGTGTCTATCTGTAATAACCAGTTATACGTCCATGACTATGTATGATGAAAAATAGATAACACGTTGTATTAATATAGTAGTATAATGATATCATGATGTTCCGGCATGCAATTAGATATGCGATTATCAGTACGGATACTATAAAACTGTAAATCGGTAATATTTGCTGAATATTTGCTGAATATTAAAACACATGCACTAATATTTAAAAGGATTCTAAAAATATATCTAGATTTAGTAAATATTTGATATTAAATATCTTGAGATTTAAACGTAAAAGATAAAAGCAAAATTAGATATGGGATGACAACCATATGATGACAGTTAACAAAATATAACTTATTCTTAATTTGTGGCTATTAAAAGATATATGATGATCTAGATATATGATATATAAAGATCTAAAAATATAATGTAGGTATTATACTAGATTCACATAGATACACTTTACTGTAAATCTCAGATATAATCTTGTACCATATTGGGTTCTAAACTTGCGGGTCGGGTCGCATAACGACTACTACTATTCGAATCATTCGCGGCCCAATAGATAGAAATATAAAGTAAGTGTTAAAATACTAATTAATGTCGTATAACCGTACTAGAGTGTTACAGATAACCCCTGGGAATACGTATGGACTTGGTGCTCACTCTTGGTAATACATAACTCAACTATATTTCAACATTACTTGCATACCTGTTATATGTTATAAATTTATTAAATAATATATTTATTAATCTGTATTACAGAAATATTTCGTCTTAGAAGACGATATAGACGGATATTGGACGCATATCCAGTATGAAATGTCACAAATATTCAAGAGATGGCGTCAAAAATTGAAGAAAAAATTCAAACAGTTGGAAAAATTTATGGATGATTGGGAACGTTTTGCCGCTCTTCCCTCCATCATCTCTAAAGATCAGTTTGTGTTTCTTTTATTGCATTGGAATACACCTGAAGCAAAAGTAATTAAAAATATACTTAAATGATTTAAATATCGAATTTAAATTAAATTACATTTAAATATATTATCTTCTGAATAAGCAGGAAATATCAGAAAGGAATAAGCGGCACCGAGGAAAAGCTATAAATGACTATTATGGTGGATCGGTTCCTGCTGATCAGTATTGGGCTATTTTGGTTAGTTTATTTTTAATTACATAAATGTTCGATTTTTCAATTTTATCGTTACATATCTTCACGTATAAATAATTCAAATATACGTTACAGGAGAAGTCTGAGAAAAAGCCAACCATCTCTTAGAGTTTGGAGGCATTGCACATGAGAGAGGGCATGCCAGAAGAAAGGATGGATATAGCCACTTAATATGTGGTAAGCTTGCATTTTTCAATTCTTTTAAGTAAATTAATTACACTTGTTAACTTCGTACAGAAAATTAATTATTGTTTTATTTATCGAAAGAGGATTTGAGAGAGGCGGAGAAGAGCTATCGGGAATCAAATCTCGAATATCCGGCTGACGATCCTATTCCTACGGAGGCCGAGCTATCTATTATAGAGCAACTTTTTCCTCAGTCGAGGGGACACGGTCGTATTTCCTTATACGATGGTCCCGTTAGTCTTTCGCGGTCCGGTTCCAGAAGAACTACTTCAAGTTCGTCGACTGCTCGCTCCAACCAACAATCGGCTGAGGCACAACGGATCAATGAGCTAGAGGAGCAGCTCAGAAGGAGAGATGAAGCAGATAAGAAGAGGGTGGAAGATGAAGCGGCTTGGAGAGCTCAAATGGAGGTGTGGTGGGAACAATTCTCGCAACAATACATTCCGCCCCCGCAACCGTGGTTAGCATAGGGTCCATTGTCGCCGCAGTTGACATATTACCCTCCTCCGACGCAGTGACCGTATTATCCTCCCCCATCACAGGGAACGTCGTACCACCCTTATCCTCCGCCTCCGCAATCATAAGAAGGGTACTACCCTTGGCCTTCGCTTCCACCACAAGATCCTTGTTATCCTTACCCTCGGCCATAGAAAGCGTATAACCCTGATCAGCCAACCCCACAGGGAAGGTTATTAGGTAACTTTTTTCATAGAAGGACTTCGACAATATGAATCGATACTATTCAAGACGAGATTCTAGTGACGATGGAAGCGGTGGGAGTTAGTGAGGTACATATAGTTATTGTTTACAGAAATTTGAGTATACAATTAAATTGTGTTAGGTTTTGATGTTTAAAATTCATGTTGTATATTCGCAGGGTTCTTATAAGTTAACGGCGAAAGGATTATGTTTAGACGATGGAAGTGGCGGGAGTTAGTGAGGTACGCATATATATGTGTTAGTATAGCTAACGTTGTTTCGAAAATTATGATTTGAGTTTATATTTATTTATTTATTTCGATTCACAAGATTAAGTGAGCCGCGATTGCACGTGATTTGGAGATTTTTTCGTATTGTTGGACATATATATAGCATATGTATTGTATTGTTCGTATTCAAAACAATTTAGTTTAAGTATGTTTGTTTATTAAGAATTTAGTTCATATGTGTTTCATTAGGTTGTTAATATTGGTGGATATATCGTGGATAGTGTTTATGTGTTGGTTTGTATGCGTATGTGTTCATTTGAGTTGTTGATCTTGTTGGATATATTATGGATTGTGCATATATATTGATTGGTATGCGAAACGCTATTGTGGCGTAATATATTGTGATTTTGTATATTATTGGATTGAATATAGCATTTTTCTGTAAAAATTTTTCAGGAAAAATAGGTATTAGCTACCGTATTAGCTACAGAAACGGTCGCTAATACCTTATCAGCGACCGTTCACTGATATTATGAAACGATAAAATTCATTGGGATGTCTACGTGTTTTCTTATTAGCGACCGGAACAAACGGTCACTGATACATATATTAGCAACCGTTCATATTAGAGACCGTTCATGAACGGTCGCTAATATATGAATCAGCGACCGCCCAATTAGCGACTGTGTTTTAGCGACCGTTTAAAATTTTAATAGTCGCTAATATACATTAGCGACCGTTTATAATTTTTTCGAGACCGTTCCATACGGTGTTTAATATTGACTGTATGTAGTAGTGTAGGTTTTGATATAGCTTTTATATGTATATAATAGATAGATAGATAGATAGACAAGACAGACAGACCACAAAATAGTGGCTTTAGGAACTTGCTAGGCATTTTGCCTTCTGGAGTTGGTGGCGGCATTTGAACTTATCTGTGTTTTGTCCTTTTTCTTTCCATTCTTCCCACCTTAAATTTATCATTTCCAACATTTTAAAAGGAAAAAAATTCCATCTAGTCACATGTTACGATTATATTATAATTAATCGAAGGATGGGGGCGGACCCACATTCAATCGAGAGGGGGCATGTGACCCTTCTCAAATGTCGGGAAAAAAAGAACCGAGTATTGGTTGCACTTGAAGTCAAATGGTTTTGGATATATAGCATATATAATTTCTTTTTCAAAATTAGTCAACAAGAGCATATAGCTTATGCCGTATTACATTTCAATCCAAAATAAGTGGTGATGGGTTCAAATCCCACCAAAGTTGAGTATTAATTTTAATTTATTTTAGTGTTTTTTTGAACAAGTGAAACTTGGTTCCACATTAAATACTTAAAAGAAGAACCACAAACTTTTAAACAAAACCAGAGGTCCAATTTATGAAGTACAGATATATAATATTATAAAAATTATTACTCTCATATTAATTAAATTTTTTGTTGTTCAATTACCAAATTGTGATGGCGTAAGTATACAATGTAGTAAAGCATGTTAACAAAACTTTATTATGTATGGTTGTTGATGTGCCCTCTCGAACCCCAGTTCCTGGGTCTGCCCCTGTCGAAGGACATGCCCAAGAAAGAAGAGCTGAGAAGCAAACATTGCACTGAATTAAACAACTAGACTGATCCAAATAATCAAATCCTAAGCAATCTTAATCTGGCTTAGCAATTACAGCTGTTGGTAGGGGCTTCTGGCTTTTAGTTTCGATACACCTTTAAAATCCTTTGATGAAGGAGGGTACATTTTTTCATATACGAAAACATGTTGTTATCAAATTTTCATGCCTTCCTCTTTTAGCCTTTGTTTAAGGCATATTGTTTATCTGTGACTTTTTAATGTTTCATATTTGACCTCTAACACACTGTCTTTATTCCTAAGGAGTTTGTTTCCTCTTTTTAGCTTTGTATTTTCATCTCTCTGCCTATGGTTTTATGATGCAACAGCTTTCTTTTTATTTTGAGAAAGCGTTTTTGTTTTTGTTCTGTTTAGCCTGAGTTTCTTTGGATAAGGGTGCTTGAGAATTTCACTAGATTGCTAGGAATGGAGTAATGTGTCTTCTTATTACTCTGCTACTTCATTTTTCTGAGATTAAGTGGAATTCATACAGGCGGTACCTTATACCTTTTCAAAACGGGCTTTGAACAAAAAATTTGTATGAGTTTATCTCTTTTTTGCCTTTTGACCTCCAACCCTGAGAAGGGTGTTTAGTTATCTCACTATATTGTTAAGACTTAGTCTTATGCGATTAAGGGGTATAATTAAGTAGTACCTTATTTTGAGGCTTGATTTTTTAGCAGACCTGCTTCTGGGAAATTTTCTTCTATGACTCATGTTTGGAGTGGTGTTTTCTCTGTGGTAATTGTGTGCCAGAAACATATATAATTCAAAAAACATTGTATTCCTCCAGAAACAGGTACTGCTAATGATTTCTTTTTGTCTTAAACCCAGGAGGATGGTAAATTGATGCTGACATAAGTTGGAGCTGCATTGGGTCTATTGGTTCTGGGGAAATGTGGAACTGCTGAATGTAGGAGCTGAATGAGCTGCTTGAGAAGATTCAGTGTGGAAAATACAATTTGGGAAGAAAGAATAAACAATTTTCTTCTCTCCTTCCTCGTCTCTCTCCCTTTTTCCTTCTGTGTTTCTTTGCCTCAGAAGGAGGTGCTGCTGCCGCCGTGGTTTTTTCTGTTTTTCTTTCTTCCTTTTTTCCTGTTTTGATTTTGTAATTGTTACTTGTATTTTTGTCTTCAATATAAGACGGAGGTCCAAAAAAAGATAGCTAGTGGGGTCATATTATTGTCCTGCTGATCAACTCAAGGCATGTTTAATTTCCAAGGGCGTTTCTTTTGTTTTGAAGCTTTTGCATCTCTTTCCACTATGTTCTCGGAAAAATATCGCTTCTCTTTTCGTTTTTTTATTGATACCATTGGTTAGCACATCATAAATGGTAAAACATTCATTGTTCTTTTAGCTATATATAAAAGACAGCGTTCTCTATCTGCCTTGCTACATCATAAAAGTAATACATGGGGTGTTTACAGGAAACTTTGATCTTAGCATTAACTATGATAAATTGCTACTGCTGATTGTACGGCATGATCACTTTCTCACTTATTATGCATTTTGATGGCAAGCCAGGCCTTCTGTGGCTAATGAAGCACGAGCAGCAGTGAGCAATACCGCAACCAATCCAACGAACAAAACAGGAAACAAGAAACCGGCAAAAGGCGGTGCGAAAAATTCTAAGCAAGGAAACGTACATTCCTTTTTCAAGAATGTCTGAATCAACAAAATGATGATGGTTTCCTTGCACAGACTGTAAGTCCTAAAAACTAGTTGTACCTTGTAAAACCGAAAGCCATAGTACATAATTTCCTTATGAAATTATGAACTATACAGGTCTTTAATAAAGCAGAAAATTCACGGTTGTGTAAATTATCTCTTAAGATCTTCCTTAAACCGTTGCCTTTCTTGAGCATCGTCATAGGTTATAATTTAGTTTTCGGTTTATTTTGAAGGTAGTTATACCTTGCTTTACGGCTAATTTTGAACCCCTTTGTGCTGATTTAATTTTGGTTTTGCAATCCGCTGAGCTTGCTGCTTTTACTGCGCAAAATCCTTGTATTTGGTGATGAAGAGGAAAGAATACTTTATCAGAATTTGCTTATCATCCTTTAACTTGAGTTGAGGATAAGGTTGATGTAGCAAGAAGCAATTGTTTTTATGTATTTGGTTTCTAATGTTTTACGATAACGGTAAAATCATCTATCTCAATTAACTCTTAAGATCCGATGATGTTATTTGTAATTTATTGAAATTTTTATATTTTCCCACCAAAGTGACATAGCTCCATAAAAAACAGTACTGCTTTTTCGCCTCCTGAGAATGTTGAGATTTAGTCAAGGAGTTACCATCATTTGATCGTATTTTGTATCCGATACAAATTTGATGCATGTCTGAAGCAAAGCAATATTTGAGTGGAAGATGTTTATATGAACCTATATAGGTTTTATCAATTCAAAGATTCATTGTTTCTACTAATTGGCCAGCAATTTTGAGTGCTTGTGACTAAAACTAAACCAGCCTTCTCAGACATGAGCATTGATCGGTTGGTCATAGCATTTCCTCTCTCCGGAAATGCAGGAATATTCGATCATTTGGAGAGGAAGTGCTCACATTTCTACGCATTTGGCGCAAATCCGTTTGGCTTTGGATATGTGTTACGTGTGCGTGAGTTAGCCAATACCAAAAAAGAAAAAAGAACTAGCTTTTCTCTCTTATCATTATTATTATCTTTATTGGTCAAATAAAGTAGAGTGAAATCAAGACCTTTCTCTCTTCAGAAACAAGGTCCAAGTTCAGTCCATTTTAGGGTAATTACACTAAAATAGCCTCGGCTGTAACTTTCACTAAAATACGATAGTTTGGAGTGTTTTAATGTAATTTACCGCCATTTATTTGAGCAAATTTCAGTATATTCTGAACTGGGATACTCTTCCTAGGCGAAGAAAGCACGCATCAAAAAAGAAAACTGACGGGGACAAGCTTCATCACTCATTTCACCTGAAGAATTTAACAGCATGCAGCAGTTAACAGCACCGTCATCAAAAGACCTGGTTTACTGTGCTAGTATACATTAACATTATTTTTTACTTCAATTGCAACCATAAGTAATTTCAACTTGGAAAAAATATATATATTATGTTAAATGAAACATCCTTTGCAACAGCAAGAAAATTCCCATCACAGAACATTGCTCCCAGTTATCCTCCTCTTAAACATTTGAAATTATCTCTCCACCCCTTTACTACTTCCTCAACTGCATATTGAACTCAAACATTTAACCCTTCACATATAATTAAACCTCATCTCAGTTAGCTGAAAGAGGACGGAGGCTACATATCCCTCTCTATCCCTCTAACATAATAAACACCAATTCATGTAAAATAAGTAATATAAAGAAGAGAAAAATCTACGAGAACGACAATCATAGCTCTCTCATCAAGCATCAGCCCTAGTCCTCGAGCTCCCAAGCGTAAGCTCCAGCTCATCAGGCCCACACTCCTCATGTATCCTCTCCCCCTCCCACGCCTTCACCAATCCCACGCCGGCACCTGTCCCGGTCACACCACTACCGAACGCAAACTCATCTTCCCCACTACAATCCTTCATCTGCACATCCCCTCTACCCTGGGCTCCACCATTTTGCAATACCGGAGAACACATCCCGCTTCCCCCCGGGGTCCACATCCTCGAAGACCCCACACTAGTACTATAAAACCCAAACGGATTTTGAGACACAAGGCTGAAAGTGGGGGACGTGGGGCCCGGGCTTGCTAAGTAGTGGGCCTCGGCAATAGGGTAGTCCCAGTCGGTTTTGATCTGGGGAGACCGTGCAGTCGGAGAGCTTAAAGGTGGTGTCACGGGTGCACTTATGGAGCCTGTGTGGATATAGAAACTATGTGGGGGTTTTGAGGACGAGGCAGAGGATGAGGAGGCAGAGGAGAGGTTCTTGAGCCAAGGAATGAGGGAGTTGGCATCGGTGATGGGGTTAGGGTTTGTAATGTAGGATGAGGACCTAGGGCTGGGGAAAGAGGACGACGTGGGGCTATGGTTGTATGAGGCGAATGGGCTCGGTTGGTATGAGGAGCATGGGCTTGGTGAGGCTGATGGTCCCGCTATTTCCATCACTTCTACTGGCTTGCATCCCTGTAACATTTAAGTTAATTAATTCGAAATTTGTATCATAGGCTAGTGATATGTACCACTTAAGAAATGTAGGATTAATCACACAAAATGGTATAGCACTTAAACCCCTCAAGTGATCAATTATCACAAACGCCTCCAATGCTCATCAACCAAAAAGATGGTCTACTTCAATAAGTCTGGAACTTATTTGTGTTGTTTAGAGTAGAATCTGAGTGTGTTGCAAGGTTTCTATTGATGAAGAGCGGGGGTATTGGCAAAATACGTGTAATATCTAATAAGCATATATTGAAGACTACAAATCACAAGATACTTTCTATGTAGAAAACCAAGTGGTTGGTGAAAGCTTTTAGAGGAACAAAGACATCCCTTCTCTACTTTTCTCCAGAGCTGAAACAAGATTTCATATTACACATGGATGCTATTCATTTTTCAGATAAGAGACAACATGCATGCTATTAACCATTCAGATATGACACAGGCTAGAGCACAAAAACACACACACACACAAGATACATGGTGTGCCCTATGTGTCAGTACAATACAACATGAAAAAGAACACAAATATAGTGTGCACGACTGCAATCATTCTATAAGATTATTTTAATATAGCCTAAAAACGAAGAAAATCAATGTTACTATTTAAATAACTCTCAGCTTGATATTTCCTAAGGATGAAAGTTTTTCCTTTCTCATTTGGAATATCGTTTGATGGCAAAGTGGCAATTATTTCCAAACTCTTCAACATTTTTCTGAAAAGTTGATTGAATGTTGTGCTCCTTAATAAATTCAAACATATAACTCTCTCTCTCTCTCTCTCTCTCTCTCTCTCTCTCTCTATATATATATATATATATATATATGTGGAGTGATCCATTAGATCCGCGTTTTTTAAAAACGGGAACTCTCGGTCTAGGACATATTTGAACGATCCAATCCGTTCAAGTTGATCATCCGACCCTCAAATATACGTGTATGAAAAATTAAAGGATTTAAAGACCTCTAACATATGCATCGATGGGTGCAAAAATGAACGTCTTTCGATAATGCAACATAAAGTTCATCCGATACATATGTTAGAGGTCTTTAAATATTTTGATTTTTCATACACGTATATTTAAGGGTAGGATGATCAACTTGAACGGATCAGATCGTTCAAATATGTCATAGACCGAGAATTCCCGTTTTTAAAAAACACGGACAAGTTTGCATATTTGAACGATTCGATCCGTTCAAGTTGATCATCCTACCCTCAAATATACGTGTATGAAAAATCAAAATATTTAAAGACCTGTAACATATGCATCGGATGAATTTTATGTTGCATTATCGAAAGACGTTCATTTTTGCATCCATCGATGCATATGTTAGAGGTCTTTAAATCTTTTGATTTTCCATACATGTATATTTGAGGGTCGGATGATCACTTCCCTATATATATATATATATATATATATATATATATATATATTAAAGTAAACATATAACTCTATTGTTTCATTTAAAAATACAATTATTGTGAATTAAAATAAAGATTCTTCATATGTGCAAACACATCAAGCGTTCTGGAAACTTAACAAGAAATGGAAATTTTAAATCTCCGTCATTTACAAGACACTTTTGAGATTGTGTGTGACATATCTGATATAACTGGCATGTAATATTGTCAATTGTGTTCCAGAACTATCGGTTATACATTTATATTTAAAAGAAAAAAGGAAAAGGCGGGGGGGGGGGGGGGGGTGTTAAGTCCCCTTATAGACGACCTCTAAATACAAAGATTTTGAGGGGTTATGGAGCTTTGCGTTTCCTTTAAACCTTGGTAAGGCAGACAGAAGAAAAATGTGATTTAGTCCACCATTGTCAGATCAAAATAGCAAGAAACACTACACCAACAGAAATGTCCATGAAATACTATACCAACAGATGACAAATATGCATGCCATCTTTTTCACCCTACAATTATGTAAAAACCCTAAGTAAATCTCATCTCTAATTAATAATGTTTAAAACCTAAGTCGATATATCCTACGCCCGGAAAGCTAAAATTTAGGAAGGTGGCAACACTCATCGAAAATGTCGGGTTACTCCTCTATCAATGAATTCATATGATTGGTACTTTAGTTACCACATTGACCTTTCTATGCACCAAAGGGGGGAAAATTATTTGATTTGTATGTTCAACTCATTTTATCATATAAACAATAATGCAAAAATCAGCATTTGATTTGTTACCTCATTGAACTTTTTATCAATTGCAGCCTTAAGTTCATCATTCTGAGCTCCTGTGATAGATGGAAACACCACTTGTGCTTTTCGGCCAAAATGCCCAGTCCAAATCTTAGGCGAGGGTGGCTCCCACAACAACCACAAAATGGGTCCCACAACACACTTAAATGGTGGCCGTCACGTGGTCCTCACACCCATTCAACCAGCTCACAAAGAATATAGGGTTTTGAGCTCACACATTTCACCCTCCTCCCCTAAAAAGCACCGCAAGGCCCAAAAGGAACCCGAATTCACGTGAGCACGGATTCTTAATCCCCCAATAATGATAATGGCAAAAGAATAAATATCGTCCTTCCAGGAGGGCAGTTTCGTCAGGTCAAGCGAAAAAGTAACATAACGATTCTGCCTACTTCCTTGTCCTCAGGGAACCGCATGACCTAACAACCCACGAGGCTACAGCGACCTCATGCCTAAATTACCAGAATACCCCCCTGAGACAGGGAGATCTCGTGAGGCTAAAACGTAATTAGCAATATTTTTATCAATAAAGTATTCTAACGTGCACCCACGGCCTCAACAACCCAGCACCACCAATTTAGGCCGTTCACATCGGACACACTATTTAAAATAATTAAATCATAATATATTTAATAACTAAATTATTTTTTTTTATTTGTGACACCAATTTGGACTTTGTCAAGATAGCGGATGCTATCGTGCGCCACTGCAATAATAACGGCCAGGGACGGCGAACTACGATTCCGGCGACTGGCGCACGTTAGCGAGGTGAGGACGATCGACGTTTCCTTCTTCCCCTGCTATCGAGCGCCGGCGGAGCATTTGCGGAGGACTGCTAAGATAGCGGCGAAGGGCGGCGAATTCTAAACCCGCCTCCTGCGTACAATAGCGAAATAAATAATCCTCCGCTAACGTACGAGGGCCGATGAATCCAATTCATGCGGCATCAAAAGTCATCCCTCAGCACCTGCTCGCTGCTCACGTTAGCGAAAACAGGCAACGACCCGCTATCATGCGCCCCGACATTATTAAACAAGAAACGCAACATGGAAATCAAAAATCGTGAGCCTTCCGCCACGTGCCTCGCTCATCTCGACGCGTAAGATACCAAATCAACGCAGCACGTGCTATCCTGCGCCACAAAACAAGAAAAGAAAATCGAGAGAGAGAGAGAGAGAGAGAGAGAGAGAGCACCTTGCGGTACGTGGTGCCGTCGGCTTCGACGGTCCAGCCGGCCTCGTCGCAGAGGGCCTTGAGGACCTCGTTGTTGTCGCAGTGCTTGGGGAGCTTGTAGTTGCCGTACATCCTCAGCCCCGCGTAGATCTTCGCCGCGATGGCCCTCCGCCTCCTCTCCCTCCTCTTGTTGTTCTCCCTCTCCTTCCACGTCGGCAGCCTCGTCCCTGACGTCATCGCGATCCCAAATCCAAAGCTCCAAAGCCAAGGATTCGAGAGGAATTTGCGCTAAGTTATCTGAATGAGAAATTTTGGGGATCTGAGAAATTTGAGAAAAATGAGATTTGATGGGTGAAGGTATTTGCTTGGGGGAAGCAGAAGAAGGTTGAGCAAATGGAAAAGGGCGCAATGAGTGGACGCCGCTATAAATTATGGGTTTATTTAAGAAACGGCCACGGGATGAGCGAGGATTTACGGGAGTGCCACTACGTCAAGTCTCTTTTTCTTTTTCTTTCCTTTTTTTTCCTTTTCTTTTATTTTCAAATCCCAAGACATATTTGGTTGGGCGGTTACGAAAATAGCTTTCACTAGAAGTGCTGTTGAAGAAAGCTCTTTAAGCACAAGTGATGTTGTTAAATGTGCTTTTTGATTTGAAAAGTCATTTGGTTAAAAAATATGTTAGGACTTGCAAAAGCGATGTTGACTTCTCTTGATCTCGATCAACTCTAATCCAAATCGGCCTCCACCAACCTCCCTCGACCATCCTTGGCTTCGATCTCTCTCGATGCCACCGTCGATCATGATCTCTTTCTCTCTTCTTCAATCTGGGGAGATGATGGGGAGAGAAATTAAGTGCAAGAGTTGAGCAGGGATGATGAGAAGGAGGAGATGATAGGAATAGAGAAAAAAAAGAAGTGTTTTTTCCCAAAAACTTCAATTTTTAGCTTCTGAAAAATAAGATTTTCTTCTTCTGCTTTTGCTCCAAAAGAACTTTTGGACTGAGGGCATGTTTGGGGAATTTTTTTCAAAAGCTCTTTTTCAGCTCCAAAAGATCTTTTGGGGCTCCCAACGCCCAACAAGTCTGTTTGCTTTGGTGCGAAACTAGTGGGGTCAATTCCCCTAATCCTTAAAAGAATCAATCGGGTTTGGTTTAAGAATAGCAGCCCGCCTAACTCAATTTCATGATTTGATTCCGATTATTTTTTAAAAAAAATTAATCAAAAAGAAAAAAATAATCTAATGATATTTTATATAATTATCATTTATTTGTAAATTTTAGGGGGATAGTTTCACCAAAATTGGATTTAAGGGCGGATGAAACACAATATACAAGCCGAATGAATTTAACTGATGCAAGATAGTAAGCCGAGAGAGTGGCTCTTTCGAAATATACACGCCACGACATGAGGAATTGTCCCATGCAATTAGAGTCGTAAGCCCATTATAATAGAGACATAATGGTGAGTTGCAGCTATAATTGCTGGCTTAACCGCTGCTTGATAGGGTTATAAATATTGAAAAATACGAAGAGATCGCTTGATCAACCATCTAAAAGGACCCTTTGAATTTATCAAATCATTATCACATTATCTCTGTCAAGCTTATCTGTGATAATTATCTCTGTCAAGCTTATCTACGTCGTAGTTAGCTTTTCGTTATACATGTTATTGATGATTGTGTTGTTAGAGGTCATGCTAAAGTATAGTGCAACCCCTTTGACGTCAGGTAAAGCAGTCAGAATCACGGCACAAGTCGTTGATGAGACCCAAGTCAGAAGATTGAGCCCTCACTCGGTGTAGCACCATTGACGGTCAACCGCGCCTCTCAAACTCCTTTTGGAACAGGATTAGGACGTATCACATTGGTCCAAGCACATTTAGACTCACTTTCTAAGGCAGGGTCGACCTTGCATGGTTTCGGTGCGCTTTAGAAATCTACACGGGAAAGTTTGGGCATCCGCCTATAGGTTGCATATGGGCATGTAGGATATAATGTGAAGAGCTTAAATAATTGTAAACTACGACTGTGACTAAATAACTCCCTAATGTAAAGGCTCAAGAAACGGGCCCAGCGTGCACCAAGTGATAGCCCATTGTCACAATATGTGTTTATGTTGTATTTAGCCGCCGTTAGACCGGCTGTTATTATGATGATGATAATAATAATGATGGTATCTGTCATTCTTAATTGTTGTGATCATATTATGTATTTTTATTATTATTAAACTATTATAACTAATGCACATTAATGCACATGAACGGTAATTTAGTAGGATATTCCAAATCGGATGTTAATAAGTCTTTGTGTGGAACTCACTAGAAGAATATCGTTCTTTCCTTCCTTTAAAACTACTTAAGTGTTAGATATAGGTGATCTGAGACAATTATTGTAATTGTATTTGGACCTATACGAGATGATAGTATACTATCTGCTCTATCTTATCATTCATGTGTATATGCTTGACTACCAAGATTATGATGAAATCATACTAGTGGGGTCTGGGTAGTCAATAAGCACATCTTTAAATGTTCTTAATCATGGGAGTATCGAGACAGGGTATCGATACTCCAGAATAGACTAGTGTATACGTTTGCTGACCCCGAGCGGGACGATGGTTGGTTACACAGCCATCGGTGTTTGATACTGAAGATTGTATACGGGTGCTCATTGAAGGATGAGTACACTAAACGGACTCGCCGAGAACTCCTAAATGATATTATAGTTATTGTCAGATAGCAGTTCTTTGATGACGATGGTACATGATAGTTTTTTGACCTAAAATCGTCATAGTGTCTTGTGTGTATTCCCATTATACTTTGACTTCTTTCCAACCATTGCTTTAAAGAGACGTGCATACGGCTTTTAGTTGGGTATAATCCCGAATCACATGGAGGCAGTGAGCTATTAAGAGTGGATTCGTCTCTCCCGGTATAGGGGGTTGATACGCGTTGTGCATGATATGACTATAACCTGAAGTCCCTGACCAGGAAGGTTGAGATAAACTGATAAGAGTTATCAGTTGTATCTCGGATGGTTATAAGTTTAATATCGGTATGACTTATTTGGTTATTGGGGGTCTGACAATTTCCACTTCCCTAGACCGGATATGTGACACTCTATGACGAAGAGATCGAACTGTACGGTAATTGTCACTAATAGGTTTTATTGGGTTCTAATGAGTTTGCTTGTCATCCTACTTTCTGACATATATCTGGGTAGTCGTTATATGTGTAAGTCTACGGTAGCGCCCCGGCCGTCAATCCGAGACCACATGCGGAAACAAAAACTTTTTAAGAAACCGGTGCTATCGTATTCTTTCACCCGGATCGAACCATTAAAACTAAACTAGCTAACTACTAAGAAGTGAGAGTGGCTATACCGATCGATCCGTGTCTTTCGGTCTTTGGCCACCATTCCAAGCTCCTCGCGGCATCTTCGATCTCCGGTCTCCTCGTCCGAAGGGCACCACATCAATGAGTCTTTTTACGGGCTCCCGCTTCATCCGAAGCAACTCGAACATGAAGTTTGCTAGCCGACATGTCCAAGGTGAAGTAGAGAATGGGTGTGATAAGTTTGTCTCAAGTATCCATTGATTCTCAACACATGAGAGTGTATGGATGGAGGTTGGAGATGATGCCATTGGTGGAAGTTATGAGCTAGAGGAAGAAGAAGAAAAAGAGCTTTTCTTTTCTTGTGTGAGATGATAAAATGAGAGAGCTAGAATAAATCAAGAGTAACCCCAAGCCTAACATGGCTGCCCTCTCTCTCTCCTCTTATCATTTCAACACATAAATCAAGCAATAATGTGACATATGCACAAATAAAGAGACCATGAGTCATCACTTGTGCATGTGTCACAATTAATGCTCCTAATTATGACTTTGAGCTCATTATTTCCATATGTAAACATTAATCCAAATGTTTACAACAATAAAAAAATATATGGCAACATCTAAAGTAAATTCGTGACGGATCACAAGGATACCCCTCACCTGTATATACATACCTGCATCCGCATTCCAACTGAATACGAATGCAATGAGACTAAAGTAATCCAACAAATCTAATACTAGGATCCGGCTTAAACCAAAGCCCACTAGTATGATCCGTCCGATCATGATCCGTGCACAATTGCACGTATATGATCGAACCCTGCCATATATCATACGGCCTCTACAACGTTTCGCCCGAAACTTGAGAAACTGTTTGTGGGGTACCCTAAAGACTCGTCAATATTTTGGCTGTGGATTTAACCACTAGCACGTCAGTGGTACTAGCTGTACGTAACGGGCTACCAGGTATTGACCAAAAGGGAGGTCGATGAGCGAACTCATCCTGACACCCTACTGAGCCTGTCAGTGACAATATCCGTATAGTCCGGTCCGTTCGTCTATAAGTATCGCATGTCTGGCCGAGGGGGTTGGTAAAAGTCAGACCCCCAAAAGCGGTACAAGTCGTGTCGGAGTATAGCCCAGAACAACCTGAGATACTACTGGAATACCTACCAGTAAATCTCGTGCCTTGGCCAAGGACTTCGTGTAATGGCTCTCCTAGACACAGCGCGATCTCATCCCCAATACCGGGAGAGACGAAACCCCTGCCGATCCGCTCACTGCTTCCATGTGGCTCGGGACTGTACCTAACTAAAACCTGTTTGCACGACTCCTTTGAGCCGTGGTAGGATAGTAATCAAAGCACAGTGGAAACTCACACGAGACAAATGACGATCTCAGGTCGATGAACTAACCAGTACACATGTCACCAGTGAACTGCTATCTGACGCTAGGTATAAAACCAACTAGCATGTTCCCGACGAGTCCTGTCCGGTGTACTCATAACCCAATGAGCACCTGTATACGTCTTAGGTGAACCAACTGACACCAATGGCTTGTGAGACCAGCCACCGCCGGTCTCGATCCGTATACACTAGTCTACTCTGGAGTATCGATGCCCTGTCTCGAAACTCACTCGACTATGGACCTTTTAAGGACGTGCTTATAGACCCCAGCTCCCACGTATATGATCGCCATCATACTGCTGGCCGTCAAGAAAGAATCCTAAGGGCTCTATCAACGTGTAATAGTAATCTGTAATATCACCTAAAGCATGTACATGATGATAAAGATAAACCAGATAGCATACCATCATCTTGAGTAAGACTGTCCTTCCGGCATAGGTCGTCCCTCAATCATTGCAATCACGTGCCTGCGATCCAATAATTGACTTTGAGGGCACTATACTCCCACTTGCACTCAAGGCTAATTATTGCGATGTCGCATACTCACAGCCCGTGTGATACTGAACACCCAACTCCTCTACTGATCAGTCTCATAAAGCCCGTTTGTGAAACTATTGTGTTCGAGGAATAGCCTCAGTGAGTGGATCCGCTATGATGTTTCTTTCTATGTCTCTCTTAATCTCAAGTTCGCGGAGAAAACCATCTCCCGAAATGAGAAATACCTATCTTAGAATATGTCTGGATATCTGATGGGACCTAGTTCACAAATGAACTCCAAATCCAAACTTCTTAGACTGTATCGTCAACTGAATTTAATTAGTATCCTGCGTCATGCATTCCTCAGTGTCCGCTTGGATCACCTGTCCAAACTACTGCCCCTCGTCAGAGGGAAAACTATAACCCTGACAGTCACTCTGTCATCCAGGTCACCTTGGAAGCCTGGAATGATAACTGTCTCCCAAAAGAGGCTGTTGTTATCATATCCCTAGAACATCAACTTATGTTCTAAAACTGCTTCCGAACGTTCTTCCAGGATTGGATCAATATATCAACTAATTGCATCTAGTGCAAAAACAACATCTGGTATGGTACTTGACATCTCATGATTGACTCAATTGTCTAAACGAGTGATATGTCAATCATGCACATCCCTCTCCCCTTTAGTCTGTAAGACACCTTTAGAGAGGGTGACTCCATCACCTGCAGGTACTTTACCGTGCCAGGAGTCGTCCATTCTAAAACACTTTTAGAATACTGTCTAAGTACCCAGATTGGGACACTTTCCAAATCTAGATCTAAAACTATAGATCTAGTAGCCAGAATGTCTGATATAATATCCATATCCTATGTGGAGGAACTACTGTGTGACAACCATAGTATAACCGATCGTAGTATAGGAATTTCACTTCCTACTATGTGTATGTCATCCAAATACTAGGACATCATACCCTACTACTTCTTAACTGATCCATCTCCTATTCTGATGAAGTCAAAGCCTATGACCGTCACATCAAAAATAGATGATCTATCTCTGCTATATCTGCTTTAGTCTATAAATAGACACAAGCTACTTGTCCACTATACTTCCACTGCTCCCACTGACTACGACAACTCTCTGGCAGAGTCATATACACGTGCACTTCTAAAGCTAGTTTAGAATGACGCTATACTCATCCTCCTGCCGGGTCTCATAGTCTAGAACAGCAGTAATGGCAAGTCTGGATAAACAAGAACCTCCCTATCACCGTCCTTGAGGATACCAGAGTACCTCTCTGGCGCCTGAGGTTACCCACCATATCTGCAGAATGGCTAATGGAATATCAAACTTGATTGAATGTTTAGGTCCTATTAAACTTTCAGTAATCATTTGCGGTTCTGGAATCACTTCCAGTCCTACCATACTCCCACTACTGTTTTCTGAAAAAGTCCATTTTATTAAAACTGTGGTGAGTCAAGAACAATATCACTATTGATCTTCCAGATGGTAGAAAATCAACCCTCATCATAGCCCGGGTCTACCCACAAACTGCCATTACAGAAACGTGCCTTGAGTTATCCAGAGTCTGGTTTTAAGCATAAGACGGACAACTCTCCGTACCTTAACATCGTTAAGATATGAATCGTTCTATATCTAATATAGAAACAGAGGCACTGATTTAATTGGAACCAGATTCAAATCATGTAGCTGTCTCCAGTGCATGTCAACTAAATGGAGAGAGGCCAATCAGTATTACTCAACTTAGGAATACATCCAGATATAAGTAACCTGAAAGAGAAGCAAGTTCTCAAAACCATTACTATCAATTGAATACCATACACAAGTATCTACATCTTCGATTACCTTGAAGAATCCTGATACTTGCAACACGTGGTTCTCTACTTTACTCTTATACCTATAACTTCTCAAAATCTAGACCTTGTATTTCTATGAAACACATGTCTAATAACTGAGAAGTCATAAGTAAACAGAATATAGTACGAGGACCAACCCCTCTGTCCTAATAAACACTGGACAATATACAATACTTTGTATAAGTCCTCTGAGTTGAATAACTCATACCCTGTGCGTCGTAGATTGAAAACTGTACTATGGTTATGAAAAATTACACCGCTGTTGAATGCTCCTTACCTAACCATCAACTGATATAGGTAAATGTCATCGACATAATTTCAAAAAGTTATATCACTTTATAAAATAAACATACAGATATATCAGTTTGAAATTGGTGCATAACAATGGATATTCAAAACCATATATTTGCTGTCCGGCAAAAAATCCAGGCGATTTACTCAAATATCACCAATTACAACGAATCTCGATATAATGAGAATGATCACCTAATTTCCAATAACTTACTCACATTCATCATCTGTAAAACCATACAGATGTGAGAATCAGACTTGGTAATACATATCCTGGAATAAGTATCTAATTAGGAAATCAGTTTTCTATTAACAATGCACAGTGAAACTGAAACATGTAAAATGTTTTGAAGGGGTTTCCGGGTATTCCTAGTAATGCCTCTTCCATTATCAGATTCACAACTGTAACCGTATATTTCTTTGCCATCTCTCCAAATCCCTTTATTTGTCTTTACTCATTACCTTCTGTACACCCCCTTAGGTTAAATGGCTTTCTTCCTTCCCTACCGTTCGGCACCAGCCTATGGTTTGGAAGAAGACTATCCAATAAGCGTAATAGGTGTACTGTCCTGATCCTAGGAGCACTCGCAATCCGAGAGAAGGTAAAGATGAAAAACAAATGAATAAACCTTATTTTTATTTCTCCTGAACCAGATTCCATCCTCGAACTGGAACAAATTCCTTCGAGTTCGTATATAACCATACGATGGATTATCCAATAAACTGTGGAAAGTGATACGGGGTGTCCTGGAGAAATACCAAGGTGAAGTAGGAGTGGCGATGAAATATGTGGTTTGGTCATGAATGATAGCAGTTGCAATTTACTTTGCCCTCTTTCTGATTCCTTTATTTGTCTTTACTTAATATCTTCTGTACACCACACTTAGGCTAATTGGTTTTCTTCATTCCCCACCTTTCGGCACCAGTCTATAGTTTGGAAGAAGACTATCTAATAAGCGTAATAGGTGTACCTTCTCCTAATCCTAGGAGCCCTCACAACCTGAGAGAAGGTAAAAAGAAAAGACAACTGAATAGTCCTATTCAATCTCTCCAGAACCAGAATCCATCCTCGAATCTGGAACAAGTTTCTTCGAGTTCGTATATAACCATACGATGGATTTATCCAATGGAAGTGGATGTTCGTAATAATACGGGGTGTTCTGGAGAAATGCAAAGGGTAAAAGAAGGAGTGACAATGATGTATGCAACTCAGACAATCCAAAAGCCAGTGTTTTAAGAAAGTTCGGTCAACTTAGTCACTGAGTCATAGTCTAGGGTCGGGCCATGGTCGTAGCCAAAGAGAGAGAGAAAAGAAACACTCTGCGTGCACTCTAATCTAGATCAGAATGGTTATCACTTTATCTAATTAGGAAGCCTCCCACTGTATCCTCAAATTCTCCACCAAACCTGAAAGAAGAATTAGTCGGGATCACCCGAGGAGTAAACCAACTCATCAGTGGGAATCGGGATCCAACTATCATCGCATGATAACGTGACGGAATCCACTCACGTTATCATACTCCAGAAGGTATGCGCATGCCTGGCAAGTTTCAGTTTCTTTGGAAACTCCCGATATGATTTTTACCCCATGCTCTTATGACCTTGACGAAGGCCAACATATCATAAGTTACATGTCAAGTTCTACCCGTCATTATCCAGGTTAATTTGAACCCACCCGTACATACCCTTAACGAAGGCCAAAATAGTAGTACGACTGTCCCAAACTAACGCATCTATCTATGCAACAGAAAAGTAACAAATAGCTACCATACACTATGCCTTGACAAAGGCCAACATACATAGCATGAATACTAAGTGCTACCTTTCTGAAATGACGGAGGGCTGCGAATGGTTTTTGGCGAAAACCCTTTAACGTAATGAACTTGATATCGTTGAAGGAACCGGATAGTTTTTTACAAAAATAAAGTGGCGAAAACCTTTACTAAAGTGGTCACTCCCGGTGAAGGGATCTCGGCTCTTTTCCCGTAGAATGAGGTGCAGGATATTCCAAATGAATACCGCGATGCAAAGCAAAAAGTAATCGACTATAATGAAGTTATTACCCTGACGCAAACTTCTGTCCAAGGGTCACTCCCGATGAAGGGATCTCGGCCCTTGCCTCGTAGAATGAGGTGCTGGATATTCATAACCGAATACCACTGTGCAAAACAAAAGAGAACGTTCTTGCAACAACAGCCTTTTTGAAAATTGTTCCAACAATATCGAATAGATTTGTTTTCCTTGCATTGATCTGAATCAACGCTGTCCCATCAATTAATCACACCACAAAAGAATGAAAATATGATGTACGTATATGCCATCCGCATGCGCCACTGGGTCCCGTCATCACCCGTTAGGTTACTTAACTAACGACAGAGCGGGGACTGGACTAGCGCGGGTGTAAAACATATACAACATCTACTAGTATATATATAACAATATATAATAATCGCTCCAGGTGTGATAAATGCAACATCACAGAAAAGTAATAAGCATCACAGAACATGTCACGCCCCGCTTCCCAGTGTACGGTGAAGGAGACGCGACGAGATCCGCTACGTATATACTCAGAAGTACATACGCTAAGCGTATCTAAGCAATATAAAATAAATACACAAGAGATAAGAATAAAAAGAACAACAACTTTTATTTATTAACATTCTTTGTACAATACATGAAAGGAAATACAACTGAAATAAAAAGATGCCTAAACAGTGGCATAACAGGAAATGAAAAGTACAGAAAGGAAAAGTGTACAATGAAACTAAAGTGCAGGATCTTCAGCAAACTGCTCCAAGTCTTCTTGCGATGGCTCAACCTCTGCCGGGTCCAAATCACCTGACGACATTCAAAGAAGAAAGAAACAGAATGTCGTCAGCGAACAGGTCGCTCGGTAAGTCCCAAAGGTAAGAGGAAAGTAGAAAAAAAACAGAATAAGAAGATAACTTTTAAAGTGTATACTATTGTTGAATATTATGTTAATGCTGTTGTTTGTAGCTTGGTACAGAAGGATGCTAGTGTATACGAGGGGAGTCCCTATATGCCAGAGACCAGGGGCACGTATAGTACACGGAACCGTTTATGCCACGGTACAACAACAACTGGATTCATGTTAGGTGTGTTAAATCTGACCACCTCGTGCCACCTTTAACACCTTCCGTACCAATCTACCCCTTAAACCCCGCGATGTCTTGTTTGTATTGTTATCTTGTAAATTGTATTGGTTGTAGGATTGATTGACTGACTGACCGAAATCATGATATCAGGAAACGGTTATAACCGTAGAGTCATGTAAATGGAATATTGGGAATCATGTAAAAGGAATATATATCCATGGTTCGGTTCAGTCAAGTTGTATAAATTGATATTTGGATTCATGGATTCATGTGTTCATATTGACTTGGAATCTTGTAGATTATAGATTGACTTGAATCATATTCAAGTCAGATTAATCAGACTCAAACCCGAGTCAGACAATCAGAAATGTGAATCGAAGTCTTATAATTGCTAGGGTCCTTAGGGTAATTTATAAAACTTGAGGGGGTTTTATGTAAAAATACTTTTATATACTTTTCAAAATACGCCTCAAGTATTTATTGTTCGTCTTTAGAGTTGTAATGAGGATGGATTTTATGTTGTGATATTTCTAGTGAAAATATCCTAGTTTTATAAATAAGGGTATTTGTCTGTAATATTGATTATTTGAAGTTCATGGTATTTTAGTGTAAACTTTATTCTTGTGATTTTTAGAAAAAGGTGGAATATTTATATTATAATAAAATTGATATTTAAATGATAAATATACATATGTTTATACAAAAATAATTTTAATAATTATTTTATATTCTAAAAATCTCATTTTCTTAAAATGTCGTATTTTAAACCTTTCGAGTCCGAATACTCCTTGCGGAGGTCTGAATCTCACACTACTAAGCCCGAGGGTGCACGATAAAACGTACTATCCCTAACGGGTTTCCCAAAGGTGGGTTGTAGCGGCGCTTTACAAAGATTGTAAAATACTAATCCTTTAGAAAACGGTTTTATAAAGTAAAAGGTATTTATTTGTAAAGTGTAGTTTTCCGTATTTTAGATTCTAGGGTTTCCTAAACCAACTAGCCTATTTCTAAATGGTCTAAACGATAAGTCGTTAGAAGTCTCAAATCGCCTCTTCACCGCCAATTGTGGCCAGGTAAGTACAAGTGAGGAAGGAGGGATCTGCTCACGAATCGTGAGGCGGGCCTTTTAAAGTTACCTAAGCTCACTTGCCTAGCCTAGACACCACAAAGTCAGGTTTAGATAAACGATCGATGTCCACAACTTATCGTATTTTCCTAATACGATGTATTTATTTAAAAGTGTATTAAATCTAAAACCTTTAAGATTGGTTTTATTAAGAATATGGTATTTTAATGAAAGTTTCGTTTTATCTTATTCTAAGTTTTGATGATATCGTTTTAGGGTTTTATTTGCGTGTGTGTGGAGGTAGGTCATTATCTCGTGCTCTACTTTAAATGTATAGTAAGATTAAGGGTTAAATGTGAAATCGAAACATGATAGTATTAAAGTGAAAAAATACGGTAAATTGGAAAGGTTATCATTTCATGTGAGAAAACTTGTTCAAATTGATTTTTAAAAGTTTAATAGTCAAGATGAAGATGTTTAGGCATGAATGTATTGATTAGAAGTGAGATTTTATAGAAAACCGAGTCGGAAATCGGATTTGTTCCGATTCCGTCGGGTTTCGTAATTTCGTATTTTTGAGAAATGGAAAAGGAGATAGAATGGAACTTACGGGGTTCGATCTATACTAAAGAGTATAGGGGAACTAGATGAGTTGCCGAGGCGTTGCTTCATCGCCGGTTGTTTCAAAAAACGTCGCCGGAATTCCGTCAGAGCTTCGCCGTGAACTTGATTTCAAAGTACACCCTTCTTAGAAAATTTTTGAGAGAGTAAACCTAGGGTTTTGGGATGAGAGAGTAGAGGGTAAGGGGTGTATTTATAGGGTAGGCTAGGGTAGGGTAGGTGAAAGGTTTTTATTTAAAAAAATTGTAAAAATTAAAGAAAAAACATTAAAATTTATAGTAAATAATGTGTATTTAAGATTCGGGAACCGATCCAAGAATTTAGAGTATACAGAGGGTATGAGAATACGAAAAGACACATTTTTCGTTTTTGGGACTCGGCCGTCCGGCGGCGGTGCCGGCCCGAGTCGGCCGGTCCGCCGACCGACTCCGGTGATCGATGGGTGGGGATTCTCCTGACGTAGCTCCTGGTATATTTAGATTTTAGGGTTCAGTTCAACTTTTGGGAGTTATGGCCTGTGGACTGTTGGGCTTCCAAGAAATTTTAAACAAAAATAATATAAAAATAATGTAGGGCAGGGGATTTGAACTCTGGTGGCTTGGTTCAGCAATGCAAGGTATTACCAATGAGCTACAAGCTTCTTCTTGTAATTATTGTGGGAAAATAAATACTTAAAGTGATAACAGCAACATTAAATACCCCAAGTATACTTCAAATTTAAATCAAATTTATGTATACAAAAATTGGAGTTGTTACAATCTACCCTCCTTTCAAAAATTTCGTCCTCGAAATTTACAACTTTTATTTGAGGACTAGTTTACAAAGAGGTGAGGATATCTTGCATGCATTTCATCTTCCCTTTCCCAAGTGGATTCTCCTGGAGTATCTTTCCTCCACATTACCAGGACCAAATTAACTTCTTTGTTCCGAAGTGTTTGCACTTTTCTGTCCAGGATCTCCACAGGCTGTTGCTTACAAGATAAGTCGGGCTGTATAGTGAGCTCGGAATGATCAAGAACATGGCTGGGGTCACTCACATACTTTCTGAGTTGGGATATGTAGAACACGTTATGCACTCCTTCCAATGAGGGTGGAAGCGCTAAGCGGTATGCCACTTCACTGACTCGTTCGAGTATGTCGAACGGTCCAATGTATCTCGGACTCAATTTACCCCGTCTTCCAAATCGGATCACTCCGCGGTTTGGAGATATCTTCAAGAATACATGGTCTCCTGGCTGGAACTCCAAGTGTCGTCTCTTTGCATCAGCCCAGTGCTTCTGTCGATCTTGGGCTATGCGCATTCTTTCCCTGATAGTACGAACCACATCAACGGTCGCTACTATCATCTTTGGTCCAAGAAATTCCCTATCTCCGATGTCATCCCAACTTAATGGTGATCGACACTTCTTTCCATACAATGCTGCAAAAGGTGCCATTCCTATGCTTGCTTGGTAGCTATTATTGTACGCGAACTCCACAAGATGCAGGTGATCTTCCCACGATCCTTTAAAGTCTAGCATACACGCTCTGAGCATATCCTCCAAGATCTGAATAGTTCGTTCCGACTGACCATCTGTTTGTGGATGATAAGCCGTGCTGAAGTTCAGACTTGTTCCCAAGCTAGCTTGCAGACTCTGCCAAAATTGCGATCGGAACCTGGTGTCACGATCGGAGACAATGCAGACCGGTACTCCATGAAGTCTCACAATTTCCTGTATGAGTTCATGGGTATCAGAGATAATACATTATGAAGAGTTTAAATTTTAAATAGATTATTAGCTCCATATACTTCTTTGCTAGTGTCTCAGTTGATTGGCCAACTCGAAATGGGTATGACGCTGAATTCATCATGCTCAGTCGGTAGATGAGTATGACGCTGAACTCACCATGCTCAGTCGGTAAGATATGTCACAGTATTTCAAATTTTTGATATCACATAATGCACAGCTAACACAAGACCGTAACAGATTTGCGGCACACCTGATACTGACGCATGAGATCAGAGCCCGTCAATTTCAACAAGGTTTGGACACGGAAATCCAGGCTGCACTAGCCACAGGGAAATTTCCGACTCACGAGGATGCTCCGGAAGCTACCCGCCGTTATGAAGCAGTGATAAAGGCAAGGGGCAGACCTCAATCTGCAGGAGTGAAACGCCCTGCCACTCAAATGGCAGGAGGGGCCTCTTCAAGGCTGGCTGTTGAACTCAGAAGACTGGAAGAAGTCAAGGATCGGCCAAGACCCGATTTTTGCTTTTATTGCAAGAGAGAAGGACACTTGTGGAAGGACTGTAGGCGCGCAAAAGGCCTATGCTTGGTTTGTGGCGCGTCCAATCACGGAATTGGAAACTGTCCTTATAGGCGCAACCTAGCACACACACCCGTCAACTACCCGCAGCAGCCAGCTATCCAGGCTCCTGCAACTCGTCTTGCACTCCCAGCACCACCTCTACGTGGATTCTCTGCTCAGCCAAATCGCCAATTCCATCAGGCACTGAGAAACATGCCTCGAGTACAGGGGAATGTGCCTCCAGCTAGGAGGAACGTACCAATACGCCAGGCTTACAATTTGACGGCCGTAGGAACTGATACGGTTGGTCAGGATAACCCTGGTAATTCTCTTCAACCTTTTTCACACCCTTGCATCACTTTGTCATTCTTCACACTCTCACCAAACTTTCCTTGAATTTGTTACACTTTCCTTTTTCAAATTTTGAGGACGAAATTTTTATAAGGAGGATAGAATGTAACAACCCTAAATTTCCTATACAAAATTTTTCAAATATTTTTTTCAAAAATCCACAAAGGGGTATTTTAGTCTGAGCACAAGATATAGGTAATTATTTTGTTTTTAATTACAAGCTACAAGAATGTAATAACTCCATTTTTAGTGTACAAGAAATTACTTTAAATTTAATGTACACTAGGAGTATTTATTCTTGCTGCTATCATTTTAAGTAATTAAATACCACAATAATTACAAGAAGGAGCTTGTAGCTCATTGGTAATACCTTGCACTGCTGAACCAAGCCACTAGAGTTCAAATCCCACACCCCACATTATTTTTATATTGATTTTTTTAAAACCTTTAGAATACCAAGAGTTTACACGTGCATATCTCACAAAAAAACCCCAATTACTCCACTTTTAATACATTTTTATTATATTTTATCACATTTTTATTTTTAACCTTTCATCTACCCTAACTCTAGCCTAACCCTATAAATACCAACCCTACACACCACCCTCTCACCCCCAAAACCCTAGGCTCACTCTCTCAAAATTTGCCAAGAAGTGTGTGCTTTGAAAACAAGTTCGCGGCGAAACTCCGATGAAATTCCGGCGGGAATTCCGGCGACGTTTTTAGAAACAACCGGCGAAGAAGCAACGCCTCGGCAACTCCCTTAGTTCCCCTACACTCCTTAGTATAGATCGAAACCTGTAAATCCCATTCTATCCTTCTTTCTTATTCTCTAAAATACGAAATTACAAAACCCGACGGAATCGGAACAAATCTGATTTCCGATTCGATTTTCTATAAAATTTCACTTCTCACCAATACATTCATGCTTAAATATCTTTATGTTGACTATTAAACATTTAATAAACAATTTGAACAACTTTCATTAAATGAAATGACAGCCTTTCCAATTTATCGTATTTTTCACTTAAATACCATAATATTTCGATTTCACATTTAACCCCTTAACTTTGCTATACATTTAAAGTAGAGCACGAGGTAATGACCTACCTCCACACACACGCAAATACAACCCTAAACGATATCATTAAAACTTAGAATACGATAAAACAATAATTTCATTTAAATACCATATTCTTAATAAAATCATTTATAAAAGTTTTAGTTTTGATACACTTTTAAATAAATACCTCTTATTAGGAAAACACGATAAGTTATGGACATCGACCGTTTATCTAAATCTGATTTTGTGGTGTCTAGGTTAGGCAAGTGAGAAAATGTAACTTTAAAAGGCCCGTCTCACGGATTCGTGAGCGGATCCCTCCTTTCCTCAGTTGTACTTACCTGGCCACAATTGGCGGTGAAGAGGCGATTTGAGGCTTCTAACGACTTGTCGTTTAGACCATTTAGAAATAGGTTAGTTGACTTAGAAAACCCTAGAATCTAAAATACGGAAAATTCACACCTTTGCAAATAAATACCTTTTACTTTATAAAACCGTTTTCTAAACGATTTAGTATTTTACAATTTTTGCAAAGCGCTGCTACAACCCATTTTTGGGGAACCCGTTCGGGATGGTGCGGATTATCGCACATCCTCGGGCTTAGTAGTGTGAGATTCAGACCTCCGCAAGGAGCATTCGGTCTCGAAAAGTTTAAAATACGATATCTTAAGAAAATGAGATTTTTGGAATATAAAATATTTATTAAAATTATTTTGTATAAACATATGTATATTTATCATTTAAATATCTATTTTATTATGATATAAATTTTTCACCTTTTTCTAAAAAATCACAAGAATAAATTTACACTAAAATACCATGAACTTCAAATAATCAATATTACAGATAAATACCTAAAACTAGGATATCCTCACTAGAAATGTCACAATATAAAATCCACTCTCATTACAACCCTAAAGACGAATAATAAATACTTGAGACGTATTTTGAAAAGTATATAAAAGTATTTTTTACATAAAACCCCCTCAAGTTTTATAAGTTACCCTAAGGACCCTAGCAATTGTAAGACTTCGATTCACATTTCTGATTGTCCGACTCGGGTTTGAGTCTGATTAATCTGACTTGAATATGATTCAAGTCAATCTATAAACTACAAGATTCCAATTCAATATGAACACATGAATCCATGAATACAATTATCAGGTTATACAACTTGACCGAACCGAACCATGGATATATATTCCTTTTACATGATTCACAGTATTCCATTTATATGACTCTATGGTTATAATCGTTTCCTGATATTATGGTTTCGGTCAGTCAGTCAATCACTCATACAATCAATACAATTATACAAGATAACAATACAAACAAGACATCGCGGGGTTTAAGGGGTAGACTGGTACGGAATATGTTAAAGGTGGCACGAGGTGGTCACTTAAGACGTAATTACATCCATGCCGTTGTTCCGTGGTATTATCGACGGAGCCTTGTATTACAGGTTACCAAAGTCCCTGGTGTAAGTGGGACTCCCCTCGTATACACTGGCATCTTCTGTACCAGGCTATAAACAACAGCGTTAATACAACATTACAATATTATAATACAACTTTAAAAGCTACTCTCTCTCTCTCTTACTCTTTGTCTATTTCTCCCTTATCTTTGGGACTTACCGAGCGACCTGTTCGCTGACTACATTCTATTTCTTTCTTCTTTGAATGTCGTCTGGTGGTTTGGATCCGGCGGAGATCGAGCCATCTCAAGAAGACTTGGAGCAGTTTGCCGAAGACCCTGCACTTTAGTTTCATTGTACACTTTTCCTTTCTATATTTTTCATTTCCTGTTATGCCACTGTTTAGGCATCATTTTATTTCAGTTGTATTTCATTTTCATGTATTGTACAAAAGAATATTAATAAATAAAAGTTGTTGTTCCTTTTATATCTTGTCTCTTGTGTATTTATTTTATATTGCTTGGATACGCTTAGCGTATGTACTTCTGAGTATATACGTAGCGGGCCTCGTCGCGTCCCCTTCGCCGTATACCGGGAAAGTCGTAGGTTCGAGAACTGCATGGGCCACCACTTTACCGTGCTGATGTAGAACACATCCTAATCCCTTACCGGATGCATCACAATGCACTTCGAATCCTCCAGATTGATCCGGTATTACGAGAATAGGTGCAGATGTCAATCTTGACTTGAGTTCTACGAAAGCTTGTTCGCATGCTTCTGACCACACAAATTCTTCATCTTTTCGTGTAAGCTTGGTCAGGGGTGTTGCTATCTTTGAGAATCCTTCAATGAACCTTCTGTAATATCCAGCTAAACCCAAGAAACTCCGAATGTCCTTCACTGACTTTGGTGTAGGCCATTCGCTAACTGCTGAAACTTTGGCTGGATCCACAGAAATTCCTTCTCCTGATACGATATGTCCAAGAAAACCAACTTGATTTAGCCAAAACTCGCACTTGCTGTACTTGGCATAAAGCTTATGTTGTCGAAGAGTTTCCAGGACAATTCGTAGATGTTCTGCATGCTCTTTCCGACTCTTAGAATATACTAGGATGTCGTCGATGAAGATGACAACAAACCTGTCTAAATACTCCCGGAAAACTTGATTCATTAAGTTCATGAATATTGCTGGTGTATTGGTCACTCCAAATGGCATCACTAGAAATTCGTAATGTCCATAGCGAGTTCTGAAAGCTGTTTTGTGAATATCAGCTTCCTTGACCTTCACTTGATGATAATCTGAACGAAGATCCAATTTAGAGAAAACACAAGATCCACTTAGCTGATCGAATAAATCATCGATGCGCGGAAGTGGATACTTGTTCTTTATAGCGACTTTGTTCAAAACTCTATAATCGATGCACATTCTGTATGAACCTTCCTTCTTCTTCACCAGTAGTACAGGTGCTTCCCAACTTGAAGTGCTGGGACGAATCCATCCTTTCGTCAATAATTCGTCCAACTGTGCTCGGACTTCCTTCAAACCTTCCGGACTCAGTCTATAAGGTGCTTTGATCACCAGTTGTGCTCCTGGTACTAAATCAATACTGAATTCAAGAGCTCGATCAGGAGGCAAACCTGATATATCGTCAGGAAATACATCGTCGAACTCTCGAACAACCTCTGGTCTTAATTTTTCTTCTGCTTGAGCTGCTGCAACTACTGCTTCCCTTGGCTTCGCTTTGTAGGTACTTGGCTCCAGGGTACGGTCTCCGCTCTTGAAATAGAAGACCGGATGGTCTGGAATCTCGAATACTACCCTCCTTTGACGACAGTCGATGGTAGCATAAAAAGTTCCAAGCCAATCCATTCCTAGAACCACATCGAAATTCGGTATGTCCAGTACTTGAAGTCAGCATAAAACTCTTTGCTGCAGACGACGACTGGACACAAGCTGTATCCCATAGTTGCCTTTAGAACGCCATTTCCGGAACTGATATTCCAGCTGGATACAAGCGGTGAGACTGGGATGCGTGGGTTCGGACGAACCGTTGCGATATAAAGTAGTGCGATGCTCCAGTATCAAACAGTGCAAGTGCAGGTAGTGAGGCTACTAGGATTGTACCTAATGTATATGGGATAAGTTTTAGGTATAGGGAAAGGGTGTAGGTAAACAAGACTAAAAGATAAGTTTGAGAAAGAAGGTTTACCAGTAATGACTTGGCCAGTGGCCTCGGCTTCTTCCACGGACATCATGAAAGCCTGGCGCTTTGGCACATTCCTCCTGGCTTGAGGAGCATTCATCGGAACATTCCTTTGAACTTGATGGAACTGACGAGGAGGTGGTGCAGCTTGCGGTCCTCTGGGTGGTGCAGGCAGTGCAAGTTTTGGAGCAGGGGCTTGGATGGCTGGGCGCTGTGGGTAATTGTTTGTTGGCCTGGGTGCAGAAATTGGGTTTTGTTTATGAGGACAAGCCCCAATACCATGAGCAGCTGAGCCGCAGATCAAGCAAAGGTTGTTCGCACGCCGGCAATCTCTCGCCAGATGCCCATTTCTCTTGCAGTAGTTACAAAAGGCTGGGCTGGGCCTGTTGATTGGTGCTTCAGGACGTCTTGGCACAAAAGATGGTCTGGACGAGGCTCCACCTGCCATCTGGTTGGCAGGGCGCTTGACTCCTGCAGACTGAGGTCTGCCCCTTGCTTTTATCACTGCCTCATAACTGCGGGCAGCTTCCAGAGCATCCTCATGAGTCAAAAATTTTCCTGTGGCTAAAGCAGCCTGAATCTCTGTGTCCAGTCGTTGTTGAAAGCGACGGGCTCTGATCTCGTCCGTCGGTATCAAATGTGCCGCGAATCTGTTCAAGGATAGTGTTAGCTATGTAGTATGTGATATTTAAAAATTAAACTATTGCGACATATCTTACCAACTTAATATGGTGAATTCAGCGTCGTATTCATCTACTGATTTGTCCTACATCGATCCTTGCTGTAGATGAATGAACTGCTGCTCCATGGCAAACCTGGCAGTCATAGGGAAGTATTTCGTGTCGAACTTCTCGCGAAAAGTTTTCTATTCAATAGGCTGTGCAAGATGCCTTTCTTCCGCCTTCCACCAGTTGCGAGCGTTGTCCGTGAGCTGTAGTTTCGCTACACGGACCCAAGCGATGTCTGGCACTTGTGCTGCGGCTAGATCATCCTCGATACTTTGAACCCATTCCTCAGCTTCCAGTGGGCTCCCTTTTCCTGAGAACTGCTTCAGATGTAAAGCTCTGAATTGCTTTACCCCTGGTGCGTCAGTCTCGGGACGGTTTAGGAGTTGTTGCTGTCCCTCGAGAAGGCTGCGGATTGCCTCAAGTAGTACTGTCTGCTCGGTGGGTGGCGCAGGAACGGCTGGTGTGAGAGGTAGTGCTGGAGGTGTGTTGTTGACGTTGGTGCTGGTGTTGTTCGGAGAATCCATAACCCTGAAGAAAAATTTGGGTTAGGACAGATTCAAGTACATGAAATGATAAGATTCAAGGAATATGAAATTGCAAGATTCAAGGAACATGAATTGTAAAGAATGTTTTAGTTGCTGGTTCTTGTGTTATATTGCTTAGGTTGTTCACGCAGAACAGAACTGCATGATAGGGTTTCATATAGCTCTGACCTGCATGGGCCACCACCAAAACCTGTCACGCCCCGCTTTCCAGTGTACGGTGAAGGAGACGCGACGAGGTCCGCTACGTATATACTCAGCAGTACATACGCTAAGCGTATCTAAGCAATATAAAATAAATACACAAGAGACAAGAATAAAAAGAACATCAACTTTTATTTATTAACATTCTTTGTACAATACATGAAAGGAAATACAACTGAAATAAAAAGGTGCCTAAACAGTGGCATAACAGGAAATGAAAAGTACAGAAAGAAAAAGTGTACAATGAAACTAAAGTGCAGGATCTTCAGCAAACTGCTCCAAGTCTTCTTGCGATGGCTCAACCTCTGCCGGGTCCAAATCACCTGACGACATTCAAAGAAGAAAGAAACAGAATGTCGTCAGCGAACAGGTCGCTCGGTAAGTCCCAAAGGTAAGAGGAAAGTAGAAAAAAACAGAATAAGAAGATAACTTTTAAAGTGTATACTATTGTTGAATATTATGTTAACGCTGTTGTTTGTAGCTTGGTACAGAAGGATGCCAGTGTATACGAGGGGAGTCTCTATATGCCAGAGACTAGGGGCACGTATAGTATACGGAACCGTTTATGCCACGGAACAACAACAACTGGATTCATGTTAGGTGTGTTAAATCTGACCACCTCGTGCCACCTTTAACACCTTCCGTACCAATCTACCCCTTAAACCCCGCGATATCTTGTTTGTATTGTTATCTTGTAAATTGTATTGGTTGTATGATTGATTGAATGACTGACCGAAACTATGATATCAGAAAACGGTTATAACCGTAGAGTCATGTAAATGGAATATTGGAAATCATGTAAAAGGAATATATATCCATGGTTCGGTTCAGTCAAGTTGTATAAATTGATATTTGGATTCATGGATTCATGGATTCATGTGTTCATATTGACTTGGAATCTTGTAAATTATAGATTGACTTGAATCACATTCAAGTCAGATTAATCAGACTCAAACCCGAGTCAGACAATCAGAAATGTGAATCGAAGTCTTATAATTGCTAGGGTTCTTAGGGTAATTTATAAAACTTGAGCGGGTTTTATGTAAAAATACTTTTATATACTTTTCAAAATACGTCTCAAGTATTTATTGTTCGTCTTTGGAGTTGTAATGAGGGTGGATTTTATGTTGTGATATTTCTAGTGAAAATATTCTAGTTTTATAAATAAGGGTATTTGTCTGTAATATTGATTATTTGAAGTTCATGGTATTTTAGTGTAAAGTTTATTCTTGTGATTTTTAGAAAAAGGTGGAATATTTATATTATAATAAAATAGATATTTAAATGATAAATATACATATGTTTATACAAAAATAATTTTAATAATTATTTTATATTCCAAAAATCTCATTTACTTAAGATGTCGTATTTTAAACCTTTCGAGTCCGAATGCTCCTTGCGGAGGTCTGAATCTCGCACTACTAAGCCCGAGGGTGCATGATAAACCGTACTATCCCTAACGGGTTCCCCAAAGGTGGGTTGCAGCGGTGCTTTGCAAAGATTGTAAAATACTAATCCTTTAGAAAACAGTTTTATAAAGTAAAAGGTATTTATTTGCAAAGTGTAGTTTTCCGTATTTTAGATTCTAGGGTTTCCTAAACCAACTAGCCTATTTCTAAATGATCTAAACGACAAGTCGTTAGAAGCCTCAAATCGCCTCTTCACCGCCAATTGTGGCCAGGTAAGTACAAGTGAGGAAGGAGGGATCCGCTCACGAATCGTGAGACGGGCCTTTTAAAGTTACCTAAGCTCACTTGCCTAGCCTAGACACCACAAAGTCAGGTTTAGATAAACGATCGATATCCACAACTTATCGTATTTTCCTAATACGATGTATTTATTTAAAAGTGTATTAAATCTAAAACCTTTAAGAATGGTTTTATTAAAAATATGGTATTTTAATGAAAGTTTCGTTTTATCGTATTCTAAGTTTTGATGATGTCGTTTTAGGGTTGTATTTGCGTGTGTGTTGAGGTAGGTCATTATCTCGTGCTCTACTTTAAATGTATAGTAAGATTAAGGGTTAAATGTGAAATCGAAACATGATAGTATTAAAGTGAAAAAATACGGTAAATTGGAAAGGTTATCATTTCATGTGAGAAAACTTGTTCAAATTGATTTTTAAAAGTTTAATAGTCAAGATGAAGATGTTTAGGCATGAATGTATTGATTAGAAGTGAGATTTTATAGAAAACCGAGTCGGAAATCGGATTTGTTCCGATTCCGTCGGGTTTCGTAATTTCGTATTTTTGAGAAATGGAAAAGGAGATAGAATGGGACTTACGGGTTTCAATCTATACTAAAGAGTATAGGGGAACTAGATGAGTTGCCGAGGCGTTGCTTCGTCGCCGGTTGTTTCAAAAAACGTCACCGGAATTCCGTCAGAGCTTCGCCGTGAACTTGATTTCAAAGTACACCCTTTTTGGAAAAATTTTGAGAGAGTAAACCTAGGGTTTTGGGATGAGAGGGTAGAGGGTAGGGGGTGTATTTATAGGGTAGGCTAGGGTAGGTGAAAGGTTTTTATTTAAAAAAAATTGTAAAAATTAAAGAAAAAACATTAAAATTTGTAGTAAATAGGGTGTATTTAAGATTCGGGAACCGATCCAAGAATTTAGAGTATACAGGGGGTATGAGAATACGAAAAGACACATTTTTCGTTTTGGGGACTCGGCCGTCCGGCCGAGTCCGGCTGGCGGCGCCGGCCCGAGTCGGCCGGTCCGCCAGCCGACTCGGCCGATCCCGGCCGAGTCCGGTGATCGATGGGTGGGGATTCTCCTGATGTAGCTCCTGGTATATTTAGATTTTAGGGTTCAGTTCAACTTTTGGGAGTTATGGTCTGTGGACTGTTGGGCTTCCAAGAAATTTAAAACAAAAATAATATAAAAATAATGTGGGGCAGGGGATTTGAACTCTGGTGGCTTGGTTCAGCAATGCAAGGTATTACCAATGAGCTACAAGCTCCTTCTTGTAATTATTGTGGGAAAATAAATACTTAAAGTGGTAACAGCAACATTAAATACCCCAAGTATACTTCAAATTTAAATCAAATTTATGTATACAAAAATTGGAGTTGTTACAGAACAATACAGATAATTTGGGAGCCCCGGGTTTGCTTTGAGCCGCAATTGAAACCCGACGTTCCCCTGGTCGTGTGAATAGCCTGTGCAATGAAATCCTAGACCCCTACGGGCGCGACAAGTTACCCGCCAAAACCTGAAGCGAGACAACCCCCTTCAACAAAGTGAATGGACCACCCAGCACTTCAAGGAATCCGGTAACTTGAGCACCCCTCCTTGGGTCAACCTATACCCCTTATGGGTGCGGCAAATAGCCCGCCAATTCTAGAGTAAAGCCCCCTCCGTCTCAAAGCCATGAGATGCGGGCTCGTTGCCCTCTAGAACCCGGCTATCCGTGCACTCCACCGCGGGGTAATCCTAGTACTGAAAATAAAAATATGTACAACGGGTACATTGACCTCAACCCGGTCGTGCCCTAAAAGAATAATATACAAACAGGCAGTGACGGCAGTCCACATGTCGGACGCTCGCCCCGCAATATCAAATATATAAATATAACAAAACTGCATTACCATTGCACGCAAGCTATCCACCACGACAAATCCGCAACAACACAGCACAACACAGAACATCAACGTGAATGTCACGTTCGCAAATCCGTCTAAAAGAGCTATAGCAATTAGACAAGATTTACCGCTCGAATGACATTCACGGTCACAGATAGTAATGTAAGTACTGCGAACTAACTTATTTAAATCCCGAAGTGGGCCCCAAGCACAAATCCAGTACTGTAACAAATCTGGGCCCAAACAAAATAATCCAGAAACCGCAATTCCATACAAAAGACCAGCACAAGAAAAATGGTGCACTGAAGCCACATAACTGCGGCGGAACCGCGGCCAAAACGTGGGTATTGCCGCGGTTCTGCGGCGTTACTGTGAACTCACACTACCAAATTTCTACAGAGGTCTTAAAAAAGCCTGCCTGATTTTCTGACATACCCAAAATAATTTTTCGACCACAAAAAAATTTCGACAGAAACTCAGAAAATTGAAATGCGGTTTCGGAAATTTTGATTGATCGATGTTTTAAACATGTTAGAACAAGCTAGTAAAGGTTAATGGAGTGGTTCTGATACCATGTAAGTCTACGGTAGCGCCCCGGCCGTCAATCCGAAGCCAAATGCGGAAACAAAAACTTTTTAAGAAACCGGCACTTTCGTATTCTTTCACCCGGATCGAACCATTAACACTAAACTAGCTAACTACTAAGAAGTGAGAGTTGCTATACCGATCGATCCGTGTCCTTCGGTCTTTGGCCACCATCCCAAGCTCCTCGCAGCATCTTCGATCTCCGGTCTCCTCGTCGGAAGGGCACCACATCAATGAGTCTTTTTACGGGCTCCCGCTTCATCCGAAGCAACTCGAACATGAAGTTTGCTAGCCGACATGTCAAAGGTGAAGTAGAGAATGTGTGTGATAATTTTGTCTCGAGCATCCATTGATTCTCAACACATGAGTGTGTATGGATGGAGCTTGGAGATGATGCCATTGGTGGAAGTTATGAGCTAGAGGAAGAAGAAGAAGAAGAGCTTTTCTTTTCTTGTGTGAGATGATAAAATGAGAGAGGCTAGAATAAATCAAGAGCAACCCCAAGCCTAACATGGCTGCCCTCCCTCTCTCCTCTTATCATTTCAACACATAAATCAAGCAATAATGTGGCATATGCACAAATAAAGAGACCATGAGTCATCACTTGTGCATGTGTCACAATTAATGCTCCTAATCATGACTTTGAGCTCATTATTTCCATATGTAAACATTAATCCAAATGTTTACAACAATAAAAAAAGATATGGCAACATCTAAAGTAAACTCGTGACGGATCACAAGGATACCCCTCACCTGTATATACATACCTGCATCCGCATTCTGACTGAATGCGAATGTAATGAGACTAAAGTAATCCAACAAATCTAATACTAGGATCCGGCTTAAACCAAAGCCCGCTAGTATGATCCGTCCGATCATGATCCGTGCACTACTGCACGTATATGATCGAACCCTGCCATATATCATACGGCCTCTACAACGTTTTGCCCGAAACTTGAGAAACTGTCTGTGGGGGACTCTAAAGACTCGTCAATACTTTGGCTGTGGATTTAACCACTAGCACGTCAGTGGTACTAGCTGTACGTAACGGGCTACCAGGTATTGACCAAAAAGGAGGTCGATGAGCGAACTCATCCTAACACCTTACTGAGCCTGTCAGTGATAATATCCGTACAGTCCGGTCCTTTCGTCTATGAGTATCGCATGTCGGGCCTAGGGGGTTGGTAAAAGTCAGACCCCCCAAAGCGGTACAAGTCGTGTCGGAGTATAGCCCAGAACACCCTGAGATACTACTGGAATATCTACCAGTAAATCTCGTGCCTTGGCCAAGGACTTTGTAAATCCCCGTTTCCATCTTAATAAAAGTTTCCTATTTTCTAAATCCCAGTGATTTCCTTTTCTTTTTCCCCTCGTATTTTTATTGGTTGCTTAAGCTTAATATTTAAACTTTATTTTTCCAGCTCTTTTAAAATCATGGTCCAAAACCAAAAGCTAAAACATACTAATATATATATACAATCCTAAACCCAACAAAATTTTCCCAAACCCTAAAAGCTAAAACCCAAGATTTGAAATCAAAGCTAGATTAAACTAAAACCAAGATTTTACTAATAAAATCCTAACCTTATATAAACCCTCAGCCCAAAATTTTTCTAACCAATAAATTAACCCCAGCCCGTTCCCTCTCCTCAGCCCACACACACAAAAATTTAAAATTAAAATGAATTTTTTTAAAAAAAAACCTTTCCCAAGCCCAGCCCACTTCTCCAGCCCGCCTCCTCAACACCCGACCCGCTCCTGTTCATCTCTCTTTTCCTCCAATGGTAACTTTCCTCCATTCCTGCTCGCGACCCGCCTCCTCCGCCGCAGCTCGCGCCCACGCCCACGCCCCGTTCTTGCAATGGTTCACCCACGACTTCAACCCTCATTCATTTCCTCACGCTCTCACCTCTCTCTTCTCCTTCATTTTCAAAAAAAAAATTTCCTCACCTCTCTCCATTCACGAAAACCCACCGAGCACCATTGTCCCTCACTCCACCGCCGGCGACAACCCTCGACAACCCTTCGGCAACCCCTCGCTCACACCTCCTCCACCAACAGAACTCCTCACCGCTACATCCCATCAACCCCAGCACCCCTGCCGAGCACCCCCTGTACACCAACCCCACACCCGAGCTCGGCCACCCCTTCCACTCGACGCCGGCGAGACCCTAACTGACCAGGAACGCCTCATCGATCTTCTACATCCTCAGCATCGTCATCATCACTCCAAACCCAGAACCCGAGCCCCACTTCTCTCTCTCTTCAAAATATACAAAACCACACACACCCCGATACACACTGCAGCCCATCGCCGGAGCGACGCCGTCGACCGTCGTCGACCCCAGTGCACTCGCAGAGGACCACCAAGCACCCCTCAACCTCCAGTGACCGTGCAACGACTCCGGACAACTCCGACGCAAATTCCGTATCTCGAGCCAAGCTCGCGCAAATTGGTTCACGACGAACATCGAGCGTTCGTGACGCCGCTGCTGCCGTGTGACCCCGAGACATTTCCAGGTAAGTGTTTTACTTGCTACATGCTAAAATAAGTGTGATACAAACTTAAATCATTTAGTTTATAATTTACCGATTCCCGAAATATTATGTGACCTATGTGTTTGATGCTAGACCCCAATGATAATACTTGCTTAATTTGACGGAAATAGATGTTTTCTGTTGGCCCTCATAATGACGAATAACGTGTACAAATCTCACTGGAAGATACGATTGTTAGTGACTAAAATTGATACCCCCAAATATGCCGATAAAACTAGAATTTTTCCGTATCTGATAACGATTAAAAATCACTGTAAATTATGTGCATACTGGAATGATGCGTTCGAGGGCTTAAATCGAAGCCGACTCGACGAAATTTAACTCTATGTAAACTTCTAATGATTTCCGTTCTGTAACTGTGATGATATTTAGATCGGAGTGCGGCTCTGGACTGCAGTCCAGAGCGACCCTGATTACTGTGTACTGTCCCAAAATGTGTATCACTGTGTTTTCTGAATTCGTATGTTACGGAACTCTGCAGTGGATTAAAGATGATTCTGTTAGCTAAACAAAACAAGTGGTTCCATTCCGTTTCATTGCCGTTTGATATTTAAATTGTAAATAAAAGGGCAGAACGTATAACTGTCCAGAACAGATTCAGAAGTGATATACTGATGTTAAACTGTGTATAACTTTCGACGTACAGATGCGATTGAGGATTAGTTTGTTGCGTTGAATACTCTATCGAAAACCCTAGATTTTATTCAACTGTAGTATCGCTAAATTCTGAGCCCAACTTGGTGCAATTCATGTCGCGAAACGGACGTTCAGTTCTGAAACTGAATTTTCAGCCGCGAGTACTTAAAATGAAACAGCTGTATCTTGAAAATCGGAATCCCGATTGAACTGAAACTAATTTTGATGAATTTCTGACTGATTGTTTTATTTATCGTATTTGTATCATTTCATTAAATTCTAAACATATGAATTTATGCAATTTTTGTAAGTTAATGACATGCATATTGATTCATAACATACTTAGCTTATTGATGGCATACATGTATATATCATACCCCAATTGCCATATAATTAGTGTTAGTGCGTGTTAGGATCAGTGGACATTGCATTATCGTGCGTGATTGATGTTGGTTTAGGAGTGACGAGTACACCAATGGAAAGTGAATATTCGTGACAGTGATTGATACAGTACACAGTGATAAAACCGTGCCTTTGGTATACTTGTACACGCCTAAATCAAGATTATAAATAGTGTAAACCTGGGGATAAAGGGGAAAATCGAAGTGGAAAGAGAATCGTATTTAGCGGGACCGTGTTTTAGAGGATGATCATTCGAGCAGTGATATATATAGTAGGTAGGATCTAGCGATCTGGCTGACAGGGTTATGACCCGGGCATGTGGGCCGTTGTCTCGGGTATGTACAAGACTCCTGTTAAACATGATCCTCCTTCCACTATGCGATTTCAAATATGACCGAGAGACCGATAGGGACACAGATCATATTCTGCATCATATAGTGACATAGTGATTACTCGCATTGTACTTTCACTAGTATTACTTCTTTTACCTGTTTCATCTTATTATAGTAATATTGTTATTGTGTCGCTCTGACGACCTGAGTATGCATGCTCAGATCCCGTGGAAGGACTAGCGCAGGAGACGGATCTACCTTTCGAGTTTACGGAGATATAGTCTGGTGTACTTTCTATCTTTACTGCTTTCCATAAAAGTGATCGTGAGATTGAACTTGGTTAGTAATTGTTCTTGTTATCTGTAATTTGTGAACAATGGATTTTTAATGTAATAAATTAGTGATGTGATTCCTTTACTACTGTGCTTTATCTACTGATTACCATGTAATGCTAGAAACCGAAGTGTGACTACAGCGGAATGTTTCCCTGACCGTAGGAGCATGGCTGGCCTAGTCATCCCTTGTTTTCCGTATTTTGGGAAGCGGGACGTGACAGACTTCGTGTAATGGCTCTCCTAGACACAGCGCGATCTCACCCCCAATACCGGGAGAGACGAAACCCATGCCGATCTGCTCACCGCCTCCATGTGGCTCGGGACTGTACCCAACTAAAACCTGTTTGCACGACTCCTTTGAGCCGTGGTAGGGTAGTAATCGAAGCACAGTGGGAACTCACACAAGACAAATGACGATCTCAGGTCGATGAACTAACCTATACATATGTCACCAGGGAACTGCTATCTGACGCTAGGTATAAAACCAACTAGCATGTTCCCGACGAGTCCTGTCCGGTGTACTCATAACCCAATGAGCACCTGTATACGTCTTAAGTGAACCAACCGACACCAATGGCTTGTGAGACCAGCCATCGCCCCTCATCAGGGTCTCGATCCATATACACTAGTCTACTCTGGAGTATCGATGCCCCATCTCGAAACTCCCTCGACTATGGACCTTTTAACGACGTGCTTATATACCCCAGCTCCTACATATATGATCGCCATCATACTGCTGGCCGTCAAGCAAGAATCCTAAGGGTTCTATCAATGTGTAATAGTAATCTGTAATATCACCTAAAACATGTACACGAAGATAAAGATAAACCAGATAGCATACTATCATCTTGAGTAAGACTGTCCTTCCGGCATAGGTCGTCCCTCAATCATTGCAATCACGTGCCTGCGATCCAATAATTGACTTTGAGGGCACTATATCTAACATATTCAACTAGTGTCACTGACGTGCTTTTGATTTATATCGGATATGATCATTTTACTCACCGTCAGCGTATTGTTGAGTTTTTGGAGTCTCACACAAAAAGTTTTCTCGCTTAGGTGAAATGATGTAGATGTGCATATAGTTGATACGTGCAGTAGTTTGATTAAATACGTGTATATGATAAGTGTATATTATTCGGATGCCCGATAATACTGGTCGGTTTATTTTGAGCCGGATTATTATGTCAAATGTTGACTTAATAAGCATATATGATATGGATTCTAGTATTATTTAATCTCTCTCTGGTATTTAGTATATGTATATGATACATATACTAATCTTAGTCATCTAGTGATAGAAGGCATGGGCAAGTGGGAACCACTTGATTGGAAGACAATCTCTACTCTTTTCTTTTTATATGAAATAGAAAAGAAAAGAAAAGTGTACAACCATCTCTATTTGTCTCTACTCCTCTTTCTTTTATATGATAAAAGAGAGAGGAAAGAAAAAGATAAAAATCTTTATCCATCCTCACCTTATTAAAAAGAGAGAGAGAGAGAAAGAGCTTCTTTTGCATCTTCTTTTTCTTTCTTTTTAGCAAATTGTTAGAGCAAGTTGCTTCATAAAGAAGTGTTCTTTAGTGAAGTTGAAACTTGAGTTGGGGTGCTTTCGAAGTGGATCATCTTCGGTAAGGTGGTCGTAGATCAAGCTTGATCCCTACACATTGGAGCTTAGCTTGGGTCTTCCATTTGAATGTGGACACACTACAAAGGGGTAGCTCATAAAAACCCGAGAATAGTTTGTTGTTGCTCTCTTGATCTTTTACAATTGCTAGTTTATAGATGATCTTGCTATTAGTTAATGGTGTTAGAGTCGCAACACTTACCGTCCGTGATTCAGCCACTACCTCGAGGCTTAATCAAGGCCTACCAAAAGGGCCGGGGTATGGGGTCGAGCCCGAGTCTCGATCGGGCTCTCGGTCTCAATTTCGAGTCCCCTGGGGCTTGATTTTATGCAAAAATGAGGGTTTTTATTGCCGAGGTGCATTTAAACTTCGGTTCATTGGAATTTCAAGTGTGCGATCTCATGAGTTGATATTCTTTAGTCATGGATTCAAATTCACTCGATCAAAGTGTTTATTCGAATTGGTTTGAACACAAATAAAGAAATGTGTTGGTAAACGTAGCCTAATTGATGTGTAATCAATAACACAAGGTTGCACATTTAGAATGTGATATTGGTGTGTTTTGGTTTGCTATGGATCTGTTGGATATATGTATGCCCTAGAGGCCATTATATGATAGTGGATGTATTTATACATGTATATATATATTCAATGTACATTCTTGCTCGACATGATAGTATGCTATCTGGTTTTTCTTTATCTGACATGTTGACTTGATCATGCTTTTATTCATTTACACATGTTGATAAAGCCCTGAGGATATTTGTTTGACTACTGTGATTATGATGGAATCATACTAGTGGGACGTCTGTAGTTTATAAGCATATCCTGAAATCTCTCTAGTCGTAGGTGTATCGAGATGGGGCATCGATATATCAGAGTAGACTAGCGTTTATGATACTAGACCCATATGATGGGTGATGGATGTTCCCACATCCATTGATGTTTGACATCGAGATCATATACGGGTGCTCAGTAGAGAATGGGTACAATGGACGGACCCGCCGAGAACTCCTATATGGTATTATATCTATCGTCGGATAGCAGTTCTCAGGTGACACTGGTACAGGTTAGTCTGTAGACCCGAGATCGTCATAGAGTCTTGTGTGTTCTTCCACTGTGCTTTGATTACCACCCTACCACGGCTCTACTGAGTCGTGCAAACAGGTGGCTTTTGGGTACAGTCCCGAGACACATGGAGACAGTGAGCGATAGGAGGGGTTTTGTCTCTCCTGGTATTGGGTGTTGATGCTGTGCTGTGCTCGATTGGCTATATCAGTAAGTCCCTAGCCAGGGCTGTTGAGATTTAATGATAAGTGTTATCAGCAGTTTCTCGATCTGTTATAGACCATTCATCGGCACGACTTATTGAGTTATTGGGGTCGACGTTACCATCCCTAGACTCGATATGCAGCATATCTGACGAAGAGACCGGACTGTACGGTAGTGTTGCCGGTTAGCTCGACGAGAGTTGTGACAGGTTCGCTTGTTTTCTTCTGATCGCTCAATACCCGGGTGGCCGTTAGGTTTAGCTGACCTCTTGCGGCTTGGGGGTGCTTGATATGATCATCACCCACTGTCGGCGTATTGACGAGTCTTAGAGTCCCACAATGGAGTTACCTAGCCCGGGCGAAACGATGTGGTGCGCATATGAGATATGCGCGGGGACCCGATTAAATGCGCGTATGTGATACCGTATATTAATCGGGTGGTTTGCTATTGGTCAAGTTGTATGTGATATGATCGGTTTGCTAAATCAAGTGTTGATTTATCATTGACCATTAGCTTTTTCACTTTAAACCCTTCTTGTCTTTTGTTGTATGCATGCATGTATGCATTTATTCTCATTGATGCACATATGGATGTGCATGCATACATACATGCATACTCATTTGTATCATGGTTGTTGATACAATAGATGGTGGCAATATAAGATTCACACACTTATAAATATGTTGATAATTTTCTTGGATAAAAGAAAATGGAAATGGAAATTCTATCATGCTTGATTATTTTATTCACCCATTAACCTTTGCATTAACCTTGAGTTAATTTCCATGGTCATTAAGAATCCAAATGAAATGTCTAGATATTTATTAACTAGGGTTAAAGGTGAGAAGAAGAAAATATATATATATTTTCTTTTCTCATTTTTATCTCTAATCTTTATCATTATCTCTTGAGCTCTCATTTGCCATCATCTTCTTCCTCTTCTCTCTTGCTCTCTAGCTTTCATTAGTGAGCAAAAGAGTGATCAAGTTAGGGTTTTGAAGTGAGAAACAACCCACATCACCATTCTACACTACTCTTGCCCATTAGTTTAGAGTGTTGGCTTCTACTTCATTTCTTGATCAAGTGGAGCCTTGAGCATGGACAAAGAGGACTCCAGGTGGATCGTCGTGGACCTAGAGGATCTCAAGCTAGCTTCTTTCAACTCTCAAGTAGCCAAGGAGTCTAGTGTAGGGAGCTACAAATGTTGTATTCTCTAAACCTAGCACTTAACTACTTGTGGATTGTGTTTAAGTTTAGTGTTAGCCTAGCTTTTCTAGTTTGATTCTTAGGATAGTTTCTTTAACACCCTATAATTTTTAATATGGTATGTGTGATACTACCAAACCCTAGTAGTGGTGCTGTAGAAACACCTTCATGGTATCAGAGCCTAACTAAAAGCCTAGACGATGTTACGACAATACGAAAACGAAAACCCCCGCAAAATACGATTTTGGAAACCCCATGAAAATGCTCTCTGTAAATTTTTTAAAAAGTGTTCAAAAAATTATTTTAGCAACTGAAGAGTGACATTTAAGAGAATATAAGAACACAGGTGAAACACGAAAGGGTGTGCTCGGTTCCAGGCCGGCGAGAAGTCCAATAATTCCGGCATCGCCGACCCCTTATGCTCCCCTCCCCCTCTTATTTCACCTGTGATCTTTTACTCATATTCTAGGGTTTCTGGTATTGTTTTGAAGTCTAAATTTGCATGTGATGTCAGTTTGGAAATGGGCTCTTTGTGGAGTATTTCGTATTCGTATTTTATAACATTATATTGGTAACTTTGGCGATGTTAAACAGGTCGAACGAATTATCAAACACTGGTATTTTCCAGGTTGAACGTACTCGATATATAATGCAGGTATTCCTATGGACCCTTTAGAAGAATGCAACCCTAACTCGAGATGTGACCACCAAACTGCGACTAAACCTTAGGGTTTACCATAGTTAGTGGCACCAAAAATGAGGCTTGGGTCTGCCCTTCTACGGTTGGTCCATTAAATACTATGGCATAGATTTTGGGTATTGTTTAACGGTACTCAAGTGTTGAGCTTGCTGGGGAATATGGATGTTCGTTGATTCGATCAAAGGGTTTAACATCGCCTAGTAGTATGTGATACTTGTTTCTGCGACCGTAAGCGTAGTATGAGTATCGCCGGTTTCGTTGCTATATGTCAACGGCAATTGGGGTATGCATACTTGCTTACGTTGATGACATGTGATGTTATGTGTTGCTGTGTTGTGATGTATAGGATTGTCGTGATCGAATAGCCGGGGAGGGGGGGGTTTATGTGAGATGAGAGCTTTGCTTTTCATTCATGTAAAATTCATATGTAATGTAATATTCTTTTATTTGGGGCACTACCGGGTTGAAGATGATGTTACCATTGTTGTATATTATTTATTTTTCCGCATTAGGATAGACCCAAGGTGGAGAGCACAAGTGACCGGGTTCTAGAGTCCAGTGGGAGACCATCTCTTGGAGTCGAGACCGGCTCTCCTAACTCTAGAATCGGTAGGGTCACTTGCCGCTCTCGTAGGGGTCTAGGGTGTGGGATTGGCTATTCATCACGACCGTGGAATCCGTATTTTCTATTGTTGGCTAAATACTAAATACGGACATCCTAGTATATCCTATATTATCATATCTGTGTTTCTGCTGCCTGTATTCTGTGATGTGATCGCTTAATATATCTGAGAAGAATGCTATATTATATATGAGATATATAATAGACGTTGCTTATGTTTACACCCGCGCTAGTCCTGTCCCGGTATGCCGTCAGTTAAGTAACCTAACGGTGCATAAAGGAACATTGCGGCGAATGCGGATGGCATAAGCGTACGTTGTATTTTCGTTTCTTTTCTGTGATGGCTTAAGGACTTAAATGATGGGACTACATTAATATGATTAATGTAAAGAAAATAAACCTAAAAAGATATTGTAGAATCGGATTTGAAAATCACTCGGCTTTTTACGGAAAAAGCTACATTTCAAAATTGCGGAGCTTAAGCCACTCCTTTTGAAAACCATTTGATTCTACGACGATATCAAGTTCAAAGCGTTAAAGGTTTTCTTAAAAACCATCCGCAACCCTCCGTCATTTTAGGAAGTAGAGTACTTAGTATTTGTTCTACGTTTGTTGACCTTAGCCAAGGCGTAGTGTACGGTAGCTAAGTGATGTCTTCTTACAATGCATACGATGTAGATTAATTGGGACGGGCATATGACTTTGTTGACCTTAGCCAAGGGTCATGTGAACGGGTCTAATTAATTAAGAAATGACGGGTTGAGCTTGACTAGTGCTTGTGATTTGTTGACCATAGCCAAGGTCATGAGTGCTAGGGGTAAAAACCATATCGGGAATTTCAAGAGTTGAAATTTGCAATGAGATTGCAACCTTCCATATGATGGTTGGATCCCGATCCCACTGTGGGTAATAGTTGCTTCCAGGAGAGTTTTGCAGTTTACAATTAGCTAACCTATTAGGTGTCTTGAAAGGTGTTAACGGAGCTACGCCTCTGGGAAGACAAGGTTTATATTAATTAGGTCCGTGCGAAAGTACGGGGAACCTCCCTCAAGTACCGACACTGGCTTGGCTGAATGGTTACCGAAATCGTAGACTGTAATTAATCCTGGCTAGTTTTTTTTTAAAGTTTGAAAGAAAAACTTGATTAAAGCAGTGGGAGACATCGATTAGATAAGATAACAACCAATCTAATCTTTGCAAGAGTTTTCGCTGAGTGTATTCTTTTCTCTCTCTTAATGGCAGATACCAATGACAGGACTCAAGCTTCTACTAGATAAAAATAAACTGAATGAGACCAATTATAAAGACTGGCTGAGGAACCTTAATATTGCCTTGACTTATGATAAGGCATCATATGTCCTCACGGCTCCAGCCCCGCCCATCTCAGGTCCTAAATCTTCGGTTGCGGATAAGGAAGTCCACAAGACATGGGACACTGACTGTGCCACGGCCAAATGCCTCGCGCTTGCATCAATGGATAACATACATCAGAAGCAGCATGAGATTATGGACGTCCAAGCCATATTTCTCCATACAAAAGAGTTGTATGGAGAGCAATCTCGCGTATTACGATACGAAGCATCCAGAAAGCTGTTTCAGATGCGAATGGCCCCTGGCACACCAGTAGGAGACCATGTTCTGAAAATGATAGCTCTCATAGAAGAGCTTGAGGACCTTGGGTGGACAATGGACAATGAGCAATATACGGATATTATTCTGCAGTCTCTCCCCTCCACCTTTGCTCAATTTATAGTTAACTTCAACATGCACAACATGGAGAAGGAACTACCTGAACTCTTTAATATGTTAAAGAGTGCAGAGAGCACGCTGAAGTCAGTGAAGACTCCCGTTTTGAGTGTTGGGCCATCTTCCCCTCTTGCCCGAAGGCTAAGGCCAAGCGAAAGATGAAGAAAAAACCCACCAAACCTAAGGGTGGAGTCAAAAAAGCTAAGGGGAAAGACAAGTCCAAGGCTGGGGAATCGGGGAAAGGGGAATGTAATCACTGCCACAAAACAGGACACTGGAAGCGCAACTGCACGGAGTACCTAGATCTCAAGAAGAAGCATGGGGATGCTTCCGCTTCAGGTGTGTTTGTGACAGAAAACTATTTTTCAATAAACTCTGCTTCCTGGGTATTAGATACCGGTTCAGGTTCTCACATTTGCAATTCTATACAGGGGCTGAGAAATAGCAAGGTTTTGAAGACAGGTGACCATACTCTCCACGTTGGAAATGGTTCCAATATACATACAGTTGCAGTGGGAGAGTATCACTTGGGGTTGCCGTCTGGATGTATATTGGTTTTGAACCCATGTTATTATGTACCTAGTATGCTTTGTAATATAATATCCGTTTCTTTGTTAGACAATGAAGGATATAATTTTGTATTGCAGAATAATGTTATGAACATTCACCTGAATCAAATGTTGGTTGGGTATGGTATACTTAATAACGGGATATACGTCCTAAATCAACACACAGTTTTCAGCATACAACACATTAATAAAAGAAAACTTTCAGAAATAAATGAAGGTTTTCTTTGGCACTGTAGACTTTATCATATTAACGAAATATGATTAAACAAGCTACATAAAGATGGATATTTAAATCCTTTTGAATATAAATCTTATGCAACTTTCCAGTCTTGTCTCAAGGGTAAAATAACCAAAACTCCGTTTACCGGACACGTAGAAAGAGCTACTGAGCTCTTTTGCTTCATACATAGTGATGTATGTGGGCCAATGTCTATACAGGCTAGAGGCGGTTTTTCATACTTCATTACTTTCACTGATGATTTCTCAAGATTCGGTCATGTATTTTTATTAAAGCACAAATCCGAAGCTTTCGAGAAATTCACTGAATATAAAGTCGAAGTAGAAAAACAAACCGGCTTGAGTATCAAAATGCTTCGATCAGATCGAGGTGGGGAGTATCTCAGTATAGAGTTTGCAAACTTGCTAAAAGAGAATCGGATTCTCTCTCAGCTCACTCCTCCTTACACACCACAGCACAACGGTGTGTCAGAACAATGGAATCGGACCCTACTAGATATGGTTCGTTCCATGATGAGTGATGCCGAGTTACCCGTCTCATTTTGGGGGCATGCATTGGAGACTGCAGCGTTTCTACTGAACAGGGTCCTAACCAAAACCGTGTCTACCACGCCATATGAGATATGGCATGGGAAGAGACCATCTCTTAAAAGAATTAAGATTTGGGGTTGTCCGGCCTATATTAAAAAGAAGAATCTGGACAAACTCGAGACACGGTCAGTCATGTGTAATTTTGTGGGATATCCAAAGAATTATTATGGATATATTTTCTACCACAAGGAGGAACAAAATGTGTTTGTTTCTCAGCATGCCACATTTTTAGAAAAAGAGTTTTTTACAAATGATACAGATGGCAATGTGGTAGATCTAGAAGAGGTTCTAGAAACACAAACAGCAAATGACGACTTGGTTGAACCGGCTGTTGCAACAGAAACTGATGAACCTCGGCCACTCCGTAGCTCTGGTAGGACTTCTCGCCTACCGGAGAGGTACTACGGTTTCCTCATTGATGGTGACAGAGAAGACTGCATCATGGAGGATGATGATCCTACCAGCTTTCAGCAAGCTATCACGAGTAGAGACTCTGTAAGTGGCTGGATGCCATGAGATCTGAAATGGAGTCTATGTACACCAACAAAGTATGGACTGTTCCCCTCCGAACGGCGGCCTGCGACGTCGGGACGTCACGTAGCCTGGGGTTCGGGGCAGATGCTATTTGGTTTTTATCCGTCCACCTCTTCGAAGATGCCAAGTTGATTTATGGCACCGTGTATCGAAGGTTTAGACGGATGCGGCCGATGTAGCAGACTTTGTCAGATTCCCCCTCGCTTGAGGGGTTTTTGATTGTAGGGACGCTCTTCCCTGCAGGCGCAAGCCCCTGCAGTTAATTACGCTACCGCTTTGCGGTAACAACTTTCTCCTTCTCCAGAATTTCACTTCGTGTCGTGTGTGTTTGTTTTGTTTGTGGCTGCCCGTGGATTGTATACGGAGACTGAGTAATGCCGTCGCCCGTAGGACGTGGATTAGTCCAAATCCGTATTTGCTTAGATTTGGGTTTGGTGTTTTTTAGTTTAAGGATGCATTAGTCGCGTTGCGGCTAAGACCAGCTTAAACGTTTGCCAAGGATACGTTAGTCCTGTTTTGAACTAAGATCGACTCGACGCAATGATTGATTTAATTATCTGGCCGTCGGGACTCGTCACCTCTCTGACGTCGTTGAGGGATTACAACGACAAGCGTCAGAGGAGTTCAGAGATGTACCCTTGAACCAAAGTTGATTTGGGAGTTTTATTATTTATTTAAATATCTAAGGACGCGTTAGCCGTATTTGGGGCTAAGATCAACTTAGACGGGACCGTTTAGATCCGGCAAAAGAACGTTTGGGCTCTTTTGTGCCAGTTTAAGGACGTGACGGTCCGTTGCCAGTTTTAGGGACATGGTGGTCCATTATTAGTTTAGGGACGTTTCGGTCCGTCGCCAGTTTAAGGACGTAGTGGTCTATATTCCAGTTTAGGGACGTGGTGGTCCATCGCCAGTTTAGGGACGTGGTGGTCGAATGTTAGTTTAGGGACGTTTCGGTCCATATTAGTTTAGGGACGTTTCGGTCCATATTCCAGTTTAGGGACGTGGTGGTCCATTATTAGTTTAGGGACGTTTCGGTCCGACATTAGTTTATGGACATTTCGGTCCATTATTAGTTTAAGGACGTTTCGGTCCAACATTAGTTTATGGACATTTCGGTCCATTATTAGTTTAAGGACGTTTCGGTCCAACATTAGTTTATGGACATTTCGGTCCATTATTAGTTTAAGGACGTTTCGGTCCATCGATGTGTGGTCGTTGGGACCCGTCACCTCTTTGACGTCGTTGAGGAATTACAACGATGGATGTCAAAGGAGTTCGGAGATGTACCCTCGAACCGGATGTAGATTGATTTAGGAGAGCCATTTTGCTCAATCAATTTAATTTAAGGACTTATGGCCACGATTGGGCTAAGTCCATTTCAACATTTTATTTGCATTGCATTTTTTTTATTTAGGCTCTACTCACAAAAGATACAGAATATCAGTTTATTTTGGGCTCTGCCCATTTGCATAGCATTCTGAATATTTTGTTTGGGCTCTGCCCATTTATATATGATGCAAAGCATCTGTTCTTGTTTGGGCTCTGCCCCTTAAAATAATGTATTTGCGCTTTATTGAGCCTGTTAGGCCTTCTCTTAATTGGGCTTGGCCCTTTTTAATGCATCTGCGCTTTGCGCTAAGTAATGAGCGCAAGTCCATATGGTGATGACACGTGTCGTGCTCTGATGAGCGCAAGCGCACTAGCGCAGTGCAATGCGCTGTTGACACGTGGCGCGCTCTCAGCGAGTTGCGCCAATTCCAGAGAGCAAAGCTCTATTTCAAGGCGCGTAGCGCAAGTTGTTCTGCAGCTGACACGTGGCGCGCTCTCAGGAGCGCAACGGCGCAGTTTGGAAGTGCAAAGCACTAAGAATCTTTTTAGATTCAAAAAGGGAAGTGCAAAGCACTGTTTAAGTTCTTGATCTAAATAAGATCAAAGAAAAATAAATTTTTTCTTTATTCGAAGAAAAAGAGGTTCATAAAAGTGCAAAGCACTATTCTCTTATTTTTTTATCGTTTTTTAAAGAACCGAAGGTTCACAAGAAGTGCAAAGCACTGTTTTCTTTTTTTTCTTTTTTTTTTATATAAAGATCATTGATCTTATATTTTTTTAGACTAATGGTCTTTTAGAAGGAATTTCTTCTAATCCATGAAGGTTCTTTACCTTTTTCTTGAAATCTTCTTGGAGTTCTTTCCGTTTGAGGTTCTTGAATTCTCAAGAGAAAACTCGATGCCTTTGAATTGAGGCCTAAGGTCCTTTTTATAGTGCTCACAAATTAGTTAAATTTGTTAAAGAGATCATCCTCTGAGTGATTTGGGGAATTTTCCCTACCGTTGGATCTTTGATCCAAGGGCCTCTGCCTTGCAGAAGAAAATCTTCTTGTTTCAACAAGAACAGAAAAGATTTCTTAAAAATCTTAATTTAATTTGGCGCAGATGCCCCAGCGCATGACACGTGTCGCGCAGCGCAGAGCGTAGCGCAACTGCGCTAGTGCATCTGCGCTGACACGTGTCGTGCAGCGCAGAGCATAGCGCAACTGCGCTAGTGCATCTGCGCTGACACGTGTCGTGCAGCGCAGAGCGCAGCGCAACTGAAGCGTTGCTTCAGGCAAATAGAGCTCTGCTCTGATTGGGCGCGTCTTCTTGGGCGCAGCGCTGATACATCTGCGCCTGACACGTGGCGCGTTGCGCTCAGCGCAAAGGATCTGAAGCGTTGCTTCATTTATTAAATTTTTGAGAACCAGAAGCGCCGCTTCATCTCCTCTTTTCAAGTCAAACTTGTATTCCCAAAATTCTGATTTCCCGGGCCTTGGCAATGATTTCATTGTGCACAGAATTTTCTGTGCTTGGGTCTATATATATAACTCAAGGCTGAGCCTTTTCTTCTCTCATTTTCAGAGAACTTCTTCGATCATGGCTTGCAACCGCCCTCATGCCTGCCGACAACCATGGGAGGTGCCGATCCGGGACATCGTTCCTCGTTTTGCTGCACGTCTGGTGGACCCTTCTCTCTCGGACGAGCAATGCGACGCTGCAATGCACGAGCTTTTGACTCGTGTGGGGTCTCCTCTTCCTCCGAATTCCATTTGGCTTCGGATGATCCTTGCCTCGGCGCTTGCCGACATTCCCCCTCCTCCAGCAGAGATGTCCTCAGCAATGCTGGATGCCGCCGAAGATAAGATTGAGTGCTTTCTCGAAGCGCACTTGATCACCAAACCCTTGAGGGACTGCTCTTTCCACTTGCTGAGCCAGATATGGGCTCGTCGAGTCGTCATCGCCACTTTCTCCCAGGAATGCGGCGTCGACCGTTGGATGGCTACCCCTCGGGAAGATCGCCGCTTCGACGCGATGGAGAAGGCGGAGAGGGAGCTGAATAATTTTCTTTTCCTTTTTGTAAACCCTTGTCTCTCTGATCCCGTATTTGGTGATCTTTTTTAAATTTAATAATAAATAAATGTTTTGATTAGGTATTTTATTATCTGTTAAGTGTTCTTTTTATTTGAACTCTTTGTTGTGCTTGTGCATCGTATTTTAATTTGTTGTTATCAAGTGCATGTAATTTTGCATGGCTAAATTGCCTTTGGCACTTAGCCCCTTTTTCTGCACTAGCGCATCTGCGCTGACACGTGTCGCGCAGCGCAACTGTGTTGCCACGTGTCGCACGGCGCAGAGCGCAGCGCGGCGCTTCCTTTAACAGAGCCTTGCTCTAATTGGACGCGCTGCGCTAATGTATCTGCGCTGGACACGTGGCGCAGAGCGCTAGCGCAAAGGATCTGAAGCGTTGCTTGCTTTAAACAGAGCTTTGCTCTGATTGGGTGCGCTGCGCTAATGTATCTGCGCTGGACACGTGGCGCAGAGCGCTAGCGCAAAGGATCTGAAGCGTTGCTTCCCTTGAACAGAGCTTTGCTCTGATTGGGTGCGCTGCGCTAATGTATCTGCGCTGGACACGTGGCGCGTTGCACAGCGCAAATAATCTGAAGCGTTGCTTCATTTATTAAATTTTAAATTTTCAAAGCAGAGCTTTGCTTTGATTGGGGGAAGATGAAGCGTTGCATCATCTCCCGCCTCGGAATTTGAACAGAGCTTTGCTCTGATTGGGGTAAACAAATGCCCCCCCACCGTTGCGCTTACGTGGCCCCAAACGTGAGCGCAACGGTGGTGGAATTCCAACCGCCGTGACAACTTTTGGAAGTCGAAGAGGCACTTGATGCCTATAAATAGGACCTTTGGTCCCCCACAGATGCTTATCATCTTTCAGATTTTTATTTTCAAAAAACTTCTGAGCTTTGCTCTTGCCTTCAAGAACTCTAGAGCTTTGCTCTTCTTTCCAAAATTTTTAGAAAAACTTTAGGTAAAATTGATTCTTAGATTAAATTAATTTTAATTAATTTTAACCAGCAGAGCTTTGCTCTCATAGATCTTCTGATCTAAAGAGATCCCCATTGGGGTTTCACTAGCAGAGCTTTGCTCATTTTCAAAGTTAGAAACATTAGGTAAAATTAATGTAAATCAAATTAATTTAAATTAATCTCAGTCAAAGAGCTTTGCTCTCACAGATCTTTTGATCTAAAGAGATTCCCATTGGGATTTCATTGAGCTTTTGTTCATGGGTTTTAATCCCTGAACAGAGCTCTGCTCTCTAGGAATTTAGCCCTCTATGTATATTATTTTTCTTCTATCGCTAATCTTCCTGTGGTATTTCCTCCAGGCATAATGGCGGTGCACCTATACAGTTTGCACGAGTTCATCACCTATGACGATATCCGCGCACAGGGTCGTCAACAAAACCAGGAGTTTACAGACGCTCAATGTGCAGAGGTCATGGGTCGTCTGAATGCAAGCGGCGGTTGGCTGCTACCTCGTCGTTCGGCTCTTCTGAAAGTCGTGCTGGGAGCAATATGGAGAGCACTTCCGGGTCTTCACGAGGCCCTACCGCTTAATGCGCTGGATGATGCCGAAGACAAGGTGCATTCAGTGTACCTGACGGGGCTGATCTCGAAGAAACGGCGGGACAGCCTCATTGACATCCTACATCAAATCTTCCAGCAGACAACGATAGTTGCTGCTTATCGAAGGCCGGGAGGGCTTGCCGAGGATCTTGACACAGAGGAGCGCGAGAGGCTGCGCATAAGAATAATTAGAAAGGCCAGAAGAACTCTGGATGACCTTACTTTTGAATTCCTCAATCCGTGCCCCGGATCTGAGGTTATACCGTTGTAATAATTTGAATAATGTTTCTTATTCATTGCTTTTGTGATTGTAAGAATTTTTAGCAATATGAATGGAAACCCTTTTTTTTTTTTTTTAAATTTCAGCTTGTCTTATTTCTCGTCCTGAGTCTTCTGCCCATGTATAAATGAATGCGTCTCGAACGCCTGATCAAATGTAAATCGGATGTTCTTCCTGTCATTTTCTTCTTTCTTTTATTGTTAACAGGCTGTCTTAGTAACCATGGTTGACGGATGATTAGAGCGAGTATCCCGACCCTCTCAAGAAACAGCGATGGCTTAGGCCGCAGGTTCAGATCTGCTGCCTAAGACTTTTCAACTCTATAAGCCGTGAGGGTCTCATAGAGACTTTTCTCCCTATGGATCGTGAGGATCTCGTAGGTGGGTTTTCTCCTTAGGAATCGTGAGGATTCCTAAGTGTGGTTTTCTCTTATAAGTCGTAAGGATCCTATAAGAGAATTTTTCCCTCTTACGAGTCGAGAGGACCCACAAGCGGTTGTTTCCCTCCTCATCGAAATTCGACTTTGGAGAGTGAGACCCGTGAATAGTATGCAAGAGACCATTTAGGATTGACTTGCAGGATCCCATTACCCTTCTTACGAGTCGAGAGGGCTCGTAGGCGGTTGTTTCCCTCTTTGTCGAGAATCGACTTCAGAGAGTGAGACCCGTGAATAGTATGCAAGAGACCATTTAGGATTGACTTGCAGGGTCCCATTGTTCAGGAAGTAAGTTTTTGAATCCTTGCTGCCCGAGATGTGAGTCAAAGAAGCTCTCGTCACGGAGTGTTTGTATCCGTGAGTTGAGTATTTTGCTAGGGATTATTTGTTTCCCAAGCGCCAAGGATTATTTGTGTCCTTGGGGTTTGAAACGAATCGATGGTTCCCGCGGAGGCGCTGGTGGCTCTGCGAGTCGACGCGGATCAGAAGGCTCTCGTCAAGGAGTGTTTGTATCCGTGAGTTGAGAAGTTTTGCGAGGGATTATTTGTTTCCCAAGCGCCAAGGATTATTTGTTTCCTTGGGGTTTGAAACGAGTCGAGGGTTCCCGCGGAGGCGCTGGTGGCTCTGCGAGTCGACGCGGATCAGGAGGCTCTCGTCAAGGAGTGTTTGTATCCGTGAGTTGAGGAGTTTTGCGAGGGATTATTTGTTTCCCAAGCGCCAAGGATTATTTGTTTCCTTAGGGTTTGAAACGAGTCGAGGGTTCCCACGAAAGCGCTGGTGGCTCTGCGAGTCGACGCGGATCAGAAGGCTCTCGTCAAGGAGTGTTTGTATCCGTGAGTCGAGAAATTTTGCTAGGGATTATTTGTGTCCCAAGCGCCAAGGATTATTTGTGTCCTTGGGGTTTGAAACGAGTCGATGGTTCCCACGAAAGTGCTGGTGGCTCTGCGAGTCGACGCGGATCAGAAGGCTCTCGTCAAGGAGTGTTTGTATCCGTGAGTCGAGGAGTTTTGCTGAAGTCACTGGCTTCTTCGGTTGAAATGAACCGTTGAGGTTTGGCTTCGTCGTTTGACGGAATCCGCTGGGGAAGTATGGTTCCTTCTTTGTTTACGCCCTTGGATTGTATACAGGGATCGATGTGATCCTAACTGTAAGGCCGAAGTTTCATCATTTCTACTTTTTGTTTTATTTTATTTCCGCGATGCTCTATCATTTCAGCTTTTATATCGCGAAGGTCGCGATTGCCCAATCATTTCGGCTATTTTTTCGCGGTGCCCAATCATTTCGGCTTTTTTTTTTATTTTATCTTTACTCGTTGCTTTTTATTACGAGTTGCCCAATCATTTCGGCTATTTTGCATGCATACATTTTACTTGCTGCTTTTTATTGCAAGTTGCCCTATCATTTCGGCTATTTTGTATGCATGAGCGGCCTACTGGCTTTTGCCATAAACCTGAAATTGGACACCGATTTCGGCATCAGCACCGCTACAACTGGGATATTGCCAGGAGCGGATCATCATTTGCCTCTGTCGTTGTCAAACAAAGGAGGCTTAGCGACCAGGGTTAAGGTCCCGTCGACTAAGGCTTTTGACTTCATGAGCCGTAAGGGTCTCACAAAGTTATTTCTCCCTACAAGTCGTGAGGATCTTATAGGTGCATTTTCTTCTTAGGGATCGTGAGGATTCCTAAGTGTATTGTTCCGCTGTAAGTCGTAAGGATCCTACAGGAAGGTTTTCTCCTTATAAGTCGAGAGGACTTACAAGTGTTGTTTGCTGTACAAGCACATCCCTAGTCATGGATGGGACTTTGTTAGGGAAATATTTATTTGTGCCCGTGGATTGTATACAAGGGTCAACATGAGCCGCTTGTAGGGCAGCATTGGAAGTTTGTGGGGGTTTGCTTAAGCACAGGTTTAGGTCTCTGTGACTTAAGACTTCCAAATCTTATGAGCCGTGAGGGTCCCATAAGAGAGTTCTCCTTACGAGTCGTGAGGATCTCGCAAGTGTATTTTCTCCTTAGGAGTCGTGGGGATTCCTAAGTGTGTTGCTCCCTTGTGAGTCGTAAGGATCTCACGCGGGTGGTTTCTCCTTATAAGGTCGTGAGGACCCTATAAGTGTCTTCAACGAGGTTGCGCCCTTTCAGGTTTTCACAAACACTCGCCGGTAGTCCTGTTGTTTTTACTCACGGAGCCCTTTCGGGTTTTCATCCGTGCCCATTTTGCTTATGGACTTACCGCTTTTTTTTTTTTTTTTTTTTTTTTTTTTTTTTTTTTTATCTCGTCAGCCTAAAGATGCTGTGGTAGTAGTTTAAAGACGTTTCGGTCTGTTATTAGTTTAAGGACATCTCGGTCCGCTATTAGTTTAAGGACATTTCGGTCCAATGTGGAGAGGGCTGACTACTGCTTATAAAGCTTGGGCTTAGGAAGACAGCGAGCGGACATAGTCGTCGTCATCTGCTATTGACCTAGGCTGTGGCCCATTAAGCGTAGTATTTCTTTAAGAAGCGACCGTTTATTGGTCTGAAGGGTCTTTCACCGTGCATGTCCATGAGTAGATAGGCCCCGCCCTGGTAGACCTTATCGATGATGTAGGGTCCTTCGTAGTTTGGCTCAAACTTTCCCCGCTTGGCGCGATTGGGGATCATGGGCCTTTTGACCACTAGCACTAGTTCGCCTTGATGGAACGTTCTCGGTCGGGTCAATCTTTCGTATGAGCGCGTCATCTTTGCTTTATAAGCCTCTAGATTTTGTTGCGCTATGAGCCGTGTTCCTTCAAGGGCGTCAAGCTCCTCAAGCCGAAGGTGAGCATTTTCTACGTTCGTCAGCTCGTGGTGGACTGCTACTCGTAGAGAGGGTAACTCTATCTCGAGGGGGAGTATTGCTTCCGTCCCAAATACCAACGCGTATGGCGTTGTTTTTGTGGCTGTCTTGAACGTAGTTCGATACGCCCAAAGAGCTTCTTGCAGCCTCTCGTGCCAGTCTTTTTTATTTCGGGATACTGTTTTCTTTATGATCTTCGTCAAGGTCTTGTTGAAGGCCTCAGCTAGACCGTTAGCTCGCGGATTATAAACTGATGAATATCTCCAGTCTATATTGTGCTGCTGTGCGAAACGGCTAATCTTATGACTTCGGTAGGCTGGCCCATTGTCAGAGATGATCCTTCTCGGGGTTCCGAACCGGTATATGACGTGCGTTTTGAAGAAATGGAGAATGTTCTCCGTCTTCACTTCCTTCAACGGTACCGCCTCCGCCCATTTGGAGAAGTAATCAGTCGTCGCCAAGATGAAACGATGTCCTTTTGACGATGCTGGTTCGATGGGACCGACTATGTCAGTTCCCCACATTTCGAACGGCCAACTAGCCACTGTTGGGTGCAGTGGATTAGGATGCTGATGGATGAAGTCCCCATGAATTTGGCACGAGTGACATTGTCCGGCGTATTCCAGGCAATCCTGCATCATCGTAGGCCAGTAGTAGCCCATCCGCTTTATCTTTAATTTCATTTTAGGGCCTGCTTGGTGGGAACCACAGAGTCCGTCGTGAACCTCTTGGACGACCCTTCTCGCCTCGTCAGGTCCTAAGCATCTTAGCCACAGAGAGTCGAATGACCTTTTATACAAAGTATCATTGACGAAGGCGAAAGACAGAGCCCGTTTCGTGAGCTGATGTCTTGTGGACGCTTCTTCAGGTATTCGGTGGAACTTGAAGTAATCTATGAAGACTTCTCTCCAGTCCTCGGTATTTTCCCTGTCTTTTGTTTGCAGGGTTGTCTCCTCTTCCGCTTCTTTTTCTTCAGACGATTTTGGAGATATTTCTGCTGGGGCGAGCACTCGACGGCTTTGTACTATGATTTTAACGTCGTCGAAGTTCTCGTCAGCCAGTTCTTTAGCAAGTTTGGCTAGTGCGTCTGCTTTGCTGTTTTCCGCACGCGGTATGCTTTCCAACGTGTAGGAGGGAATTTGGGTTAGCAGTTGCTGCACTTTTTCACCGTATTTTATTAATTCCGGTTTACATGTTTGGTAATCGCCGTTCACTTGACTGACGACCAATTGGGAGTCCCCGTATATGAGGAGGTTCTCAATTCCCATATCGATGGCGATCTCGAGGCCTGCTATCAGAGCCTCATATTCAGCTTCATTATTCGTTCTCGGTTCTGTCAAGGAGAAGGCGAAGCGCATTATCCCTCCTTGTGGAGTCACGAAGATGAGTCCCACCCCCGATTTGATCATTGGTGTACTTTGTTTGTGCTTTTTCATGGAAGACGCTCCATCGAAATACAGCTCCCAACGGCTATCACCACTGTCGATTGCGTCAAACGCATGTCTGTCTGGAAGATCGCAATTTAATGGAGAATCGGCGGGTATGGGATGCTCAGCAAGGAAGTCGGCGATGGCCTGGCCTTTTACTGCCCTGAGAGGTTGATATGTTATCGAAAATTCCATCAAGAGTAGGGCCCATTTAGCGAGACGCCCTGTCAATATGGCTTTTGACATTAAATATTTGAGAGGGTCCACTTTTGAAATCAGACGGACCTCGTGCGCTAACGCATAGTGCCTAAGCTTTGTTAGTGCGAAGATCAACGCCAGGCAGTGTTTTTCAATGGGAGAGTAATTGCTTTCTGCCCCCAGCAGAACTCGACTTAGGTAGTAGAGTGCTCTTTCTTTCCCTTGGTCGTTCTCTTGTGCCCATAATGCGCCTAAGGAACCTTCGAGGGCGGTTGTATAAAGAATGAGAGGCTTCCCCTTAACCGGAGCAGCCAGCACCGGCGGGTTTTGCAGGTATTGCTTGATCTCATCTAGCGCGCCTTGGCATTTTTGATCCCAAACGAATGGGGTTCCTTTCTTCATCAGGTGGCTATAGGGACGGCACTTTCCTGAAAGGTTGGCTATAAACCGCCGTATGTATGCGAGTTTCCCTTGGAGAGACCGAAGTTGCTTGAGAGTTCTCGGCGGAGGCATTTCCATGATCGCTTTAATCTTTGAAGGATCTATTTCAATACCTCGATGCCGAACAACGAATCCCAGGAATTTGCCCGAGGAAACCCCGAACGCACATTTAAGAGGATTCATCTTCAAGTTGTACTGCCGAAGACGTTGAAACACGGTCTTCAGATGCTCAAGATGTTCATCGTATGATTTGCTCTTGACCACGAGATCGTCGATGTAGCATTCGACGATTTCGTGTATAAGGTCGTCGAAAATCTTTGTCATGGCCCTCTGATAAGTAGCACCGGCGTTCTTCAAACCAAAGGGCATCACTTTATAACAAAATATACCAAGAGGAGTTCTGAAGGCTGTGTGCTTCTGGTCTTCGGGATGCATTTTTATCTGGTTATACCCCGACGAGCCGTCCATGAAGGAGAAAACCTCATGAGTGGATGTATTGTCTATCATAAGTTCAGTAACTGGCACTGGGAAATCATCTTTTGGGCAGGCTTTATTAAGATCCCGAAAGTCTACGCAGATGCGCACTGTCCCATTTTTCTTCATCACTGGGACGATGTTAGCGATCCATTCAGGGTATTGAACTTCCTGGATGAAACCAGAGTCTATAAGCTTTTTGACTTCGGCGTTGATGCTCATCTCAAGCTCGAGTCGCATTCTTCTCGGCGCTTGTTTGACTGGCTTAATGTCCGGGGATATCGCCAACTTGTGTACTGCAATTTCTGGATCTAGTCCCGGCATTTCGGAATAGTTCCACGCGAAGCAATCTTTGTGTTGCAGAAGCACATCCTTTAACGCAGCCACCCTTTCTTCAGATAGCAGTTCGCTGATGAATGTCGGTCGCGGGTCATTTTCCGTCCCCAACTCAATTTTCTTGAGATTATCTGCAGTGGTATGGATTCCATCCTCCAGTTCTTTCGGAGCTGGGGGAAATTCTGAGATTACCTCATCGCTGCCGCTTTCAAAGCACCAAGGGAGGTTGTTCATGTCCTCGAACCCTTCTTTTAATATTGTTATCACATGGCAGGTGCGAGTTTCCTGCTGATCCCAATGCGAGGTTGGTCTTGTTCTTGTGTTTTTGGGTTCGTGCTTTTGCGGCGGCGCTACCTTCCAACTGTCAGACAATGCGAACTTGCCAAGCTGATATTGATCCTCCGCCCAATTCTTAAAGGTGAAGCAATCTTCGAGTGGATGCCCTATTACTCGATGGTAAAAGCAATATTTTGGGTTGGAGACTTCGCCCGCCTGCTCAGGATGTTTAGACTCTGGCAGAGTAAGCATTTGATGTTTCAGAGCAAGCTCAAGTATTTTCCTTGTTTTGTTCTGAGGAAATGAGTATGTTCGACCCATTTTCTTCATGATGGCTTGGTCAACAACGCTTGACTCTCGGATGCGTGGCTTCTTAGCTTTGCTTTGCGGTTGTCGAGCGCTTCTCTTGCCTTTCGACTTATTTCCGCCTTCGAGTCGAACTTTCTTAATAGTAGGTTGACAAGGGGCGGCGTTTTCGTCTTTCATCGCCCGCTGAAGGAGGCGCCGTGTCTTGGCCTTCTTATAGATTGCCATTTCACGATCATGATCATCTCGGGATTCTCGACTGGCATCCCTTGTAGGTTTGCTCATTTGGCCTTCAGACGATGGGTTAGGAGGTCTTGCATAGGGAATTTTCACTGATTCCGGATTAGTTTCTTCCCAGTGAGCGTCTGCTTCTTCATCAAAGTCATACATGACATAACAGCTGTTTATTAGCTCACGTTTCTTTGAGCGAATATACCCGAGCCCTTTCGTTTCCGTTCTCCCGTTAGGCAGTTTGCATTGAGTTCCGGGAACGTTCCAGACCTTGTCATAGAATTTGGCCTTTCTGACGGTCTGTGTGAAGGACATCCCTTGGCGTTTCAGCAGCTTCTTCAAACCTTCGGTATAATACCTGGGAAGACGGATAGGCTGGAGCCTGTCGAGCGTGGGATCCGCGCCGTGCCAAATTTCCTTTTCCACCTTGTTTTCTTCAGAACGGTAGAATAGGATTGCTTTCTCGCCTTTTCGTCCAGGAGGGATATAGAATGTCTGCAATTCTTCTATGCTGTTGGTGTCGAGTGCATCCAGTTCTTTGTAATGCTCGAGCGGCACCAAGGTTATCTGTAGACTTCGCTCTTCCTCGGCAGAAGCCCGTATTGAGGGCCGAGCAGGGAATACAGCATGAACTTCATCCTCTGAGTCACTACCGAAGATCAATGAAGGAACAGATGGTCCTGGCCTGGTGGACTGGGACGGACCTGAATAAATTATATCCTCCTCCTCCTCGGTGTCACTGCCGAAGATAGGGATGGTTGCGTTAGTTTTGTTCTCCGGTTTGTGACACCTTTCCGCGTCTTCGAAATTCGGTAAGAAGTATTTGGCATCTTCATACTTGCGAACTTCGTTCACGGAAAATGGATTCAACTCTCCTGCCACTGTGTACTCGAGGCCGTCCCTAGAATACTTCATGCACTGATGCTGTGTAGAAGGGATGATATTGTATTCGTGTAGCCATGGTCGGCCTAGCAGAGCATTGTAGCACGTCTTGGCGTCTATAACATGGAATTTGATGTCTGTGACGAGCACCCCGAAGCGTAGCGTCAATATCACAGATCCGAGAGTCTTTGAGGATTGAGAGTCGAAACCGGAGATGGTGATTTTGTCCCGGGCAAGGTGTTGGACACTCATGCAAATCTCCTTTAACACTCGCACATTGAGTAAATTGACAGACGATCCGTTATCGACCAAGATTTTTCCTATCTTTATGTCATGGCAGTATCCTGAAACATAAAGTGGGCGATTGTGCTCACATGTTCCGAGGAGAAGGTCTTCATCACCAAAAGCAACGTCGGCTGTGTGCACCTCTTCCAATTCATCCTTCATCTTTTGTTCGGCTAGGAAAGCCTGGAACTGGTCCGGATCTTGTAGGGCCTTAATCAGAGAATCCCTCGCTTCTTTCGATAGCAATAGGGCATCGAGAATGCTGAGTTGTGAGGGTAGCTTTCTCAGATGCGCCAAGACATTGTAATCTACTTTATTCCTTTTTGGGGGATTCTTGGCGGTTAACTCTTCCGCAACTTGGTCATCCAAAGCGATGTCTTCAGAGACCTTCTCTTTCCCTTTGTTTTTCTTATTCAAGGGTCCGAGGTTCTTTTCGGGTAATGTTCGATTGCGCAGCTGTATATTCTCGCAGGCCTTTAGTTCTTTTTCTTTTCCTGAAGTGGATTCTTCGAAGAGAGGGCCAAGCTCTAGCTCTTCATCGGAGTCGCTCCCAAATGTAGGCACTTGTGACCCGGTAGTGTTAACCATGTGACAATTGCCGGCAGTTCTTTCAAGTTCTTTAGTCGTATTTCTTTGGCCTCGGCGAATTTTACGTTTTTCCCGTTTAAATCGTTGTCGATCAGCGACGTATCCTTGCCACCATCCATTGAAAGCTTTGCAATCTTGGGTGGAATGCGAGACCTTCTGATGGTATAAGCAATAAAAGGGGTGCATTTCTACCGCGCCGGTAACCTTTTCTTCAGAGGGTGGTAGCTTCATGCCCATCGATATGGCCTTAGCAAATTTCTTTTTTATCTTGAATTGGCTTTTGTCAGTGGTGGAGGCATTTTGCTCCAACGGGATCATTTCAGCTCCTTCCTCAAGTCGCTGACGCTTAGCCCTTTCGAATATAGCCATCTCGCGTTCTCGATCAGCCTTGCTTTTCAACCGAGCTTCATTAAGAAACGCATTAATCATTTCAACCGGTAACCCTGGGGTTCCTGATTCGGCATTTGCCCCCAGCGTTTCAGTGCCAGAAGTTCCTTCATCGTTCGTGGTCGAATGGGAGATCATATGACAGCTTGCCACATATTCGTCAAATTCATCCGATGAACTTTCTCCTTCATCTTCTTTTTGGAAGACGTGATCAAGGAAATCTTGGAGCGTGATGGGAGTTCGCGCCTTTTGGTTATATTCATCCAGCGCATCGATTTGCTTTTGTAAGTCCGTGCGCTTGTCGCCAGGCTTCACGGGCTTCTTAGATTTCTTCTTCTTCTTTTTCGAAGATTTTGACGGTTGGCTATGAACGCTTGAACTACCACCATCGGTCTCCGGGGTCGGTCGTGGCTTCAACATTCCCTCAATAACCTGCGGTTCCAAGGGGTTCTTCCACTTGACCGCTGGGCAGGTTTGAAGATCATTTAGCATTCTTTTCGTTTTGGCCGATAATACAACCTCCCAGGGAGCCTCTTCAATAACGGAGCATGTTGCCCCCGGCGTATTCGTCCCCTTATAGGTGTGGGGCTGCGGAGGGTTCACCTTCCATTTGTCAGACAGCGCAAATTTGCCCTGACGGTATTGATTCTCAAGCCAATTTTTGAAAACGTAACAGTCTTCGATTGGATGTCCCAACACTCTGTGATAAGGGCAGTAATTAGGATCGTTGACGTCATTCGGTTGTGACGGACGTTTTGGATCTGGCAGATTTATGAGCCTGTTGCGCAACGCCAGCTCGAATAGCCTCCTTGTTTTATCACGGGGGAAGGAGTAGGCACGTCCCATCCTGTCCTCAAGGGGTACGTATGGGCGTGTATTGTTTGGACGAGCAGCCGGCTTCGAGTCGCTCGGTTGTTGTTGGGCATTGGCGACGATGATCGCTTTTCCCTTTCCTTTATCGTTTCGGGGGTCTGGCTTCGGGAGAGGGGGTTTATGGCCCATCTGGTCCATCTGCGCTAATTTGTCGATCAAAGCCTGGAAGGAAGTCGGTTTGAAGAACATCATGAACTGCGAGATGGTTGCCTGCGGATCAAGCGTTCCAACAAACATCCCCACTGCCGGCGCTTCTTCTATGCGTTGTTCACACTTAGACCATAGATTACGCCACCGTATCGCGTATTGAACCCACGTCTCGCCGGGCTTTACCCTGGCGTTAATCAGCGCTGTCATCGGAGTACGCTCGCTGGCGCTTGCAAAACGTTGGGTGAAGAGCAGCTCCATCTCCGCAAAGGTTTTAATAGAGTCGTTGGGGAGCTCGGAATACCACTCGAAAGCCGTGTCTGATAAGCTTCCAACGAATTGGCGCAGCAAAAGTTTGTCGTCGCCTCCAGTGTTACCACACAGTGCCCTGAACTGGGCAACATGTTGATGGGGGTTGCCGGTCCCCTTGTAGACATGAAACTTAGGAATTGTGTAACCTGGCGGGTACTTGATTTGGTCGTACCAGCCCGGATATGGCCGCCCCGTTTTCACGATCTGACCGGCTGCTTCAACCGCTTGATGCACCCGTATTTGTTGAGCAATATATTCATCCAAATCAGCTTTTGATATGGTATCCTCTTTAGCTGCGGATAGAGCCGGTGGAGGATTCGATGTCTCTCCCCTATCATCTTCAAGAATGATTGGGGAATCTCCAGCAGGTGGATCTGGTTGAATCATCATACCCACCACGTCCTGGAACAGGAGGGCCATTTTCTTTATGTTGGCCGCCTGTTCTGCAGCCTCTTTGTCTCTTTTTTCCAGTATTCGGCGGAGGAACTCAGCGTCGGTCTCCTCCTCTTGACGTTCATCTAAGGACGTCTCAGGATTCTCTTTTGGCCCCGTGAGTGCAGCCATTGTAGTCATCATCTCCTGGAGCTTTTGTTGCTGCTCCTGAGACCTGGTCACTGACCGGGTAAGCGGTCGGTGACCTGTAGAAGTACGACTTTCTTCTTTTCCTGAGGCCATATAGATTGTATGAACTGTTATGCCCTCTGACTTGGGGCGTTTAGGTTCACCATTGTTAACTCTTGCTGCCGTTGCGGGAGCTCTCTCTGGCCTCCTTCTTTTGTAGACCTTTGAGGTTGAAGGAGCCGTCGAAGCGGGCATTCTAGCATTTGTTGCCCCCTGCTGTTTAATGGGGCAGCTTTTGTTATTCTCCACCTTCGCCTTCTTCTGGTGACGCAGGTGGTCCGGATCGATCACAGAGTTTTGAACCCTGCGCCATACTTTATAAACTTTTGATGACAGCCGTTGAGGGGGCTGTTCCTGTTTCGTCTCCGGAGCTTTTTCCATGGGTGGAGGAGACCTTTTCAATGTAGCAACCGGGGAGTTCTTTCTTACCTTCCTTAGCAATTCAAAGCTGTTCCCAGTTGGAACAGCAGCGTTGACCTCCGCCACTGGAGCAGGCGGGGTTAACCCTGAAGGGGAGTTGCCTCCTGCTTTCCTTAATTGCTGCCAATGGCGACGTCGCGCACGACGAGCCATTGGGACTGGCTCAGATATCGGGACAGTTTCTTGTTGCCCCTTGTTTGGGAGTGGGGCAACTGCCGGTGTCAGCCTATCAAAGACTGATGCTTTTTGATCAGCTGAAGGAGGAGTAGGAACCGTCAATCTTGTGAAGACTGACTTCCTGATAGGAGAAACTGCTTCAACGACTTCCGAAGCTGTGGCCGTTGCCCTCTTTGGGACAACCACTTTATGATCCTGACCTAGCCTGGTGAAAACAGAGGCTGTCAGCTTAGTAGCGGGCGACCCGTTGACAGGGGTCGTAGCAGCAGCGAGCCGGTCGAATACCGACTTCTTGTTCGCTTCTGGTGCGGATATCGGCATAGAGAAGCTTGCAGGGGGGACCATGGTCCCGAAAAATAGGCCGGTGGTGGCCTGGGTCACCTGCTCTACCGGCAGAGTAAGGAAAGAGGACGCTTGGGGCCCATATGTTACACCTCTCGGTGAGGTGGAGCGTCCGTTGCAGTGGTGCTTCGCGCATTTGGTGCAGTGGGAATCCATGGATGCTTGAATTCTGCGCCAGATAAAAGACCAAATCTTAGCAACTTGAAATCCGAAGACAACCATTTAACAAACCGCGATTGGTTCGCGAAGACGACACACGAAGTGTGGAGTGGAAAGAGGAAAAGGTCCCACCGGGCGTGCCAGAATCTGTTCCCCTCCGAACGGCGGCCTGCGACGTCGGGACGTCACGTAGCCTGGGGTTCGGGGCAGATGCTATTTGGTTTTTATCCGTCCACCTCTTCGAAGATGCCAAGTTGATTTATGGCACCGTGTATCGAAGGTTTAGACGGATGCGGCCGATGTAGCAGACTTTGTCAGATTCCCCCTCGCTTGAGGGGTTTTTGATTGTAGGGACGCTCTTCCCTGCAGGCGCAAGCCCCTGCAGTTAATTACGCTACCGCTTTGCGGTAACAACTTTCTCCTTCTCCAGAATTTCACTTCGTGTCGTGTGTGTTTGTTTTGTTTGTGGCTGCCCGTGGATTGTATACGGAGACTGAGTAATGCCGTCGCCCGTAGGACGTGGATTAGTCCAAATCCGTATTTGCTTAGATTTGGGTTTGGTGTTTTTTAGTTTAAGGATGCATTAGTCGCGTTGCGGCTAAGACCAGCTTAAACGTTTGCCAAGGATACGTTAGTCCTGTTTTGAACTAAGATCGACTCGACGCAATGATTGATTTAATTATCTGGCCGTCGGGACTCGTCACCTCTCTGACGTCGTTGAGGGATTACAACGACAAGCGTCAGAGGAGTTCAGAGATGTACCCTTGAACCAAAGTTGATTTGGGAGTTTTATTATTTATTTAAATATCTAAGGACGCGTTAGCCGTATTTGGGGCTAAGATCAACTTAGACGGGACCGTTTAGATCCGGCAAAAGAACGTTTGGGCTCTTTTGTGCCAGTTTAAGGACGTGACGGTCCGTTGCCAGTTTTAGGGACATGGTGGTCCATTATTAGTTTAGGGACGTTTCGGTCCGTCGCCAGTTTAAGGACGTAGTGGTCTATATTCCAGTTTAGGGACGTGGTGGTCCATCGCCAGTTTAGGGACGTGGTGGTCGAATGTTAGTTTAGGGACGTTTCGGTCCATATTAGTTTAGGGACGTTTCGGTCCATATTCCAGTTTAGGGACGTGGTGGTCCATTATTAGTTTAGGGACGTTTCGGTCCGACATTAGTTTATGGACATTTCGGTCCATTATTAGTTTAAGGACGTTTCGGTCCAACATTAGTTTATGGACATTTCGGTCCATTATTAGTTTAAGGACGTTTCGGTCCAACATTAGTTTATGGACATTTCGGTCCATTATTAGTTTAAGGACGTTTCGGTCCATCGATGTGTGGTCGTTGGGACCCGTCACCTCTTTGACGTCGTTGAGGAATTACAACGATGGATGTCAAAGGAGTTCGGAGATGTACCCTCGAACCGGATGTAGATTGATTTAGGAGAGCCATTTTGCTCAATCAATTTAATTTAAGGACTTATGGCCACGATTGGGCTAAGTCCATTTCAACATTTTATTTGCATTGCATTTTTTTTATTTAGGCTCTACTCACAAAAGATACAGAATATCAGTTTATTTTGGGCTCTGCCCATTTGCATAGCATTCTGAATATTTTGTTTGGGCTCTGCCCATTTATATATGATGCAAAGCATCTGTTCTTGTTTGGGCTCTGCCCCTTAAAATAATGTATTTGCGCTTTATTGAGCCTGTTAGGCCTTCTCTTAATTGGGCTTGGCCCTTTTTAATGCATCTGCGCTTTGCGCTAAGTAATGAGCGCAAGTCCATATGGTGATGACACGTGTCGTGCTCTGATGAGCGCAAGCGCACTAGCGCAGTGCAATGCGCTGTTGACACGTGGCGCGCTCTCAGCGAGTTGCGCCAATTCCAGAGAGCAAAGCTCTATTTCAAGGCGCGTAGCGCAAGTTGTTCTGCAGCTGACACGTGGCGCGCTCTCAGGAGCGCAACGGCGCAGTTTGGAAGTGCAAAGCACTAAGAATCTTTTTAGATTCAAAAAGGGAAGTGCAAAGCACTGTTTAAGTTCTTGATCTAAATAAGATCAAAGAAAAATAAATTTTTTCTTTATTCGAAGAAAAAGAGGTTCATAAAAGTGCAAAGCACTATTCTCTTATTTTTTTATCGTTTTTTAAAGAACCGAAGGTTCACAAGAAGTGCAAAGCACTGTTTTCTTTTTTTTCTTTTTTTTTTATATAAAGATCATTGATCTTATATTTTTTTAGACTAATGGTCTTTTAGAAGGAATTTCTTCTAATCCATGAAGGTTCTTTACCTTTTTCTTGAAATCTTCTTGGAGTTCTTTCCGTTTGAGGTTCTTGAATTCTCAAGAGAAAACTCGATGCCTTTGAATTGAGGCCTAAGGTCCTTTTTATAGTGCTCACAAATTAGTTAAATTTGTTAAAGAGATCATCCTCTGAGTGATTTGGGGAATTTTCCCTACCGTTGGATCTTTGATCCAAGGGCCTCTGCCTTGCAGAAGAAAATCTTCTTGTTTCAACAAGAACAGAAAAGATTTCTTAAAAATCTTAATTTAATTTGGCGCAGATGCCCCAGCGCATGACACGTGTCGCGCAGCGCAGAGCGTAGCGCAACTGCGCTAGTGCATCTGCGCTGACACGTGTCGTGCAGCGCAGAGCATAGCGCAACTGCGCTAGTGCATCTGCGCTGACACGTGTCGTGCAGCGCAGAGCGCAGCGCAACTGAAGCGTTGCTTCAGGCAAATAGAGCTCTGCTCTGATTGGGCGCGTCTTCTTGGGCGCAGCGCTGATACATCTGCGCCTGACACGTGGCGCGTTGCGCTCAGCGCAAAGGATCTGAAGCGTTGCTTCATTTATTAAATTTTTGAGAACCAGAAGCGCCGCTTCATCTCCTCTTTTCAAGTCAAACTTGTATTCCCAAAATTCTGATTTCCCGGGCCTTGGCAATGATTTCATTGTGCACAGAATTTTCTGTGCTTGGGTCTATATATATAACTCAAGGCTGAGCCTTTTCTTCTCTCATTTTCAGAGAACTTCTTCGATCATGGCTTGCAACCGCCCTCATGCCTGCCGACAACCATGGGAGGTGCCGATCCGGGACATCGTTCCTCGTTTTGCTGCACGTCTGGTGGACCCTTCTCTCTCGGACGAGCAATGCGACGCTGCAATGCACGAGCTTTTGACTCGTGTGGGGTCTCCTCTTCCTCCGAATTCCATTTGGCTTCGGATGATCCTTGCCTCGGCGCTTGCCGACATTCCCCCTCCTCCAGCAGAGATGTCCTCAGCAATGCTGGATGCCGCCGAAGATAAGATTGAGTGCTTTCTCGAAGCGCACTTGATCACCAAACCCTTGAGGGACTGCTCTTTCCACTTGCTGAGCCAGATATGGGCTCGTCGAGTCGTCATCGCCACTTTCTCCCAGGAATGCGGCGTCGACCGTTGGATGGCTACCCCTCGGGAAGATCGCCGCTTCGACGCGATGGAGAAGGCGGAGAGGGAGCTGAATAATTTTCTTTTCCTTTTTGTAAACCCTTGTCTCTCTGATCCCGTATTTGGTGATCTTTTTTAAATTTAATAATAAATAAATGTTTTGATTAGGTATTTTATTATCTGTTAAGTGTTCTTTTTATTTGAACTCTTTGTTGTGCTTGTGCATCGTATTTTAATTTGTTGTTATCAAGTGCATGTAATTTTGCATGGCTAAATTGCCTTTGGCACTTAGCCCCTTTTTCTGCACTAGCGCATCTGCGCTGACACGTGTCGCGCAGCGCAACTGTGTTGCCACGTGTCGCACGGCGCAGAGCGCAGCGCGGCGCTTCCTTTAACAGAGCCTTGCTCTAATTGGACGCGCTGCGCTAATGTATCTGCGCTGGACACGTGGCGCAGAGCGCTAGCGCAAAGGATCTGAAGCGTTGCTTGCTTTAAACAGAGCTTTGCTCTGATTGGGTGCGCTGCGCTAATGTATCTGCGCTGGACACGTGGCGCAGAGCGCTAGCGCAAAGGATCTGAAGCGTTGCTTCCCTTGAACAGAGCTTTGCTCTGATTGGGTGCGCTGCGCTAATGTATCTGCGCTGGACACGTGGCGCGTTGCACAGCGCAAATAATCTGAAGCGTTGCTTCATTTATTAAATTTTAAATTTTCAAAGCAGAGCTTTGCTTTGATTGGGGGAAGATGAAGCGTTGCATCATCTCCCGCCTCGGAATTTGAACAGAGCTTTGCTCTGATTGGGGTAAACATGGACTTTGGACGTTGTACCCCCTAGGGTAAAACCTGTGGGGTGCAAATGGATCTTTAAAAGAAAGATTGGTGTAGATGGGCAGGTAGAGACCTATAAGGCAAGACTTGTGGCGAAGGGCTTTCGTCAAAGACCAGGTTTGGACTATGACGAAACTTTTTCTCCCGTAGCCATGCTTAAATCCATTCGGATCCTACGACTATGAAATCTGGCAGATGGACGTTAAAACAGCATTTCTAAATGGAGATTTAGAAGAATGCGTTTATATGGATCGGCCAGAAGGCTTCATTGACAGTGGGAGCAGCGGCAAAGTATGTAGATTGCTTAAATCCATTTATGGATTACAACAGGCATCACGGAGTTGGAATATCTGTTTCGATGATGTTATCAAAGAGTTTGATTTCATCAAAAATCCAGATGAACCTTGTGTTTATAAGAAGGCTGTAGGGAGAGCTGTCACATTCCTCGTATTATACGTGGATGACATTCTTCTAATAGGAAATGATATTCCTATGCTACAGTCGGTCAAATCTTTCTTATCGCTAAGGTTCTCCATGAAGGACCTGGGTGATGCCACATACATTCTGGTCATTAGGATCTATAGGGATAGATCCAAGAGGTTATTAGGATTGTCTCAAACCAGGTACATCAACACCATCCTAAAGAGGTTTAGGATGGAAAACTCCAAGCGGGGTGCCTTACCCGCTTGCTATGGGGTCACTCTCTCTAAGGACTCTTGCCCAAAGACCGATGAAGAGAGAGCTCGCATGAGCATTATACCCTATGCTTCTGCAGTAGGATCTATAATGTATGCGATGTTATGTACACGCCCAGATGTAGCTTATGCACTTAGTGTAGTAAGCAGGTATCAATCCAACCCAGGGGGGAATCACTGGATAGCTGTGAAGAACATTCTTAAGTACTTGCGAAGGACTAAAGAATTGTTCTTGGTGTATGGTAATGGAGATCTCCAAATGGAGGCCTTTACCGATTCGAGCTTCCAGAGTGATAAGAATGACAGCAAATCTATCTCTGGGTTTGTATTTACCCTCAATGGAGAGGCGGTAAGTTGGAAGAGTTCCAAATAGGATATCGTTGCAGACTCTACGATGGAGGTTGAGCACATTGCTGCGAATGATGCCGCCAAGGAAGCCGTCTGGATGAGGAAGTTCGTCTCGGAGCTAGGAGTAGTTCCAACCATTATTGATCCAATACCATTGTATCATGATAATAATGGGGCTATGGCGTTAGCCAAAGAGCCCATGTCCCATCAACGGTCCAGACACATTCTGAGGCGCTTTCATTTGATCCGGGAGATTGTAGATCGCCGCGAGATTGAGATTAGGAGAGTAGACACAGAGAATAACACTGCAGATCCACTCACCAAGGCCCTCCCTCAGCAGCAGCATGAGCGACTTTTTGAAATGTTGGGTATGAGATACGCCCATAATTGGCCTTAGTGCAAGTGGGAGATTGTTGGATATATGTATGCCCTAGAGGCCATTATATGATAGTGGATATATATATATATATATATATTCAGTGTACATTCTTGCTCGACATAATAGTATGCTATCTGGTTCTTCTTTATCTGATATGTTGACTTGATCATGCTTTTATTCTTTTACACATGTTGATAAAGCCATGAGGATATTTGCTTGACTATTGTGATTATGATGGAGATCATACTAGTGGGATGTCTGTAGTTTATAAGCATATCCTGAAATGTCCCTAGTCGTAGGTGTATCGAGATAGGGCATCGATATACCATAGTAGACTGGCGTTTATGATACTAGACCCATATGATGAGCGATGGATGTTCCCACATTCATTGATGTTTGACATCGAGATCATATACGGATGCTCATTGGAGACTGGGTACACTGGACGGACTCGTTGAGAACTCCTATATGGTATTATATCTATCATCGGATAGCAGTTCTCAGGTGACACTGGTACAGGTTAGTCTGTAGACCCAAGATCGTCATAGAGTCTTGTGTGTTCTCCGACTGTGCTTTGATTACCACCCTACCACGGCTCTACTGAGTTGTGCAAACAGGTAGCTTTTGGGTACAATCCAGAGACACATGGAGACAGTGAGCGATAGGAGGGGTTTCGTCTCTCCCGATATTGGGAGTTGATGCTGTGCTGTGCTCGATTGGCTATATCAGTAAGTCCCTGGCCAGGGCTGTTGAGATTTACTGATAAGTCTTATCAGTAGTTTCTCGATCTGTTATAGAACATTCATTGGCACGACTTATTGAGTTATTGGGGTCGACGTTACCATCCCTAGACTCGATATGCAGCATATCGGACAAAGAGACCGGACTGTACGGTAGTGTTGCTGGTTGGCTCGACGGGAGTTGTGACAGGTTCGCTTGTTTTCTTCTGATCGCTCAATACCCGGGTGGCCGTTAGGTTTAGCTGACCTCTTGCGGCTTGGGGGTGCTTGATATGATCATCACCTACTGCCGGCGTATTGACGAGTCTTAGAGTCCCATAATGGAGTTACCTAGCCCAGGCGAAACGATGTGGTGCGCATATGAGATATGCACGGGGACCCGATTAAATGCGTGTATGTGATACCGTATATTAATCGGACGGTTTGCTATTGGTCAAGTCGTATGTGATATGACCGGTTTGCTAAATCAAGTGTTGATTTATCATTGACCATTAGCTTTTTCACTTTAAACCCTTCTTGTCTTTTGTTGTAGGCATGCATGTATGCATTTATTCTCATTGATGCACATATGGATGTGCATGCACACATACATGCATACTCATTTGTATCATGGTTGTTGATACAATGGATGGTGGCAATATAAGACTCACACACTTATAAATATGTTGATAATTTTTTTGGATAAAAGAAAATGGAAATGGAAATTCTATCATGCTTGATTATTTTATGCACCTATTAATCTTTGCATTAACCTTGAGTTAATTTCCATGGCCATTAAGCATCCAAATGAAATATCTAGATATTTATTAACTAGGGTTAAAGGTGAGAAGAAGAAAAAATATATATTTTCTTTTCTCATTTTTATCTCTAATCTTTATCATTATCTCTTGAGCTCTCATTTGCCATCATCTTCTTCCTCCTCTCTCTTACTCTCTAGCTTTCATTAGTGAGCAAAAGAGTGATCAAGTTAGGGTTTTGAAGTGAGAAAACAAACCACATCACTATTCTACACTACTCTTGCCTATTACTTTAGAGTGTTGGCTTCTACTTCATTTCTTGATCAAGTGGAGCCTTGAGCTTGGACAAAGAGGACTCCGGGTGGATCGTCGTGGATCTAGAGGATCTCAAGTGAGCTTCTTTCAACTCTCAAGTAGCTAAGGAGTCTAGCGTAGGGAGCTACAAAGGTTGTATTCTCTAAACCTAGCACTTAACTACTTGTGGATTGTGTTTAAGTTTAGTGTTACCCTAGCTTTTCTAGTTTGATCCTTAGGATAGTTTCTTTAACACCCTATAATTTTTAATATGGCATGTGTGATAATACCAAACTCTAGTAGTGGTGCTATAGAAACACCTTCAGGATCGTCGTGTTTGAATAGCCGCTCGTGTGAATGTGATGTGTAAAAGTGTTGTAATTTCAATTCATGTATTCTCTGGCCTACCAAATGTATTATTCTTTTATTCAGACCTTCGAGTCCTATTTGTAATATGTATATACAGATTGCCTTGTGGAGGAGTGCTCGATCCGTCAGGTTCTAGAATGCGCAAGGTGGCCCTCTCATGGAGTTGAAACTGGGTCACTTCGTTCTAGAATTAGGGGTGGCTCACCGCGTTTGTAAGTGTTTTGGTTTGGTTATGTACGAGCTATTCACACGACTGTGGAATGTCGCATTTCTTTTGCGGCTCAATCGAAATGCGAGATTCCTACTATATCCTTAACTATACCAAATTTTTGACAAGTCAACTATCCTAGGCGCGACATCGGACGGAAGTCTTGATTGTCGGTCTCGATGACTATATATATATATATGCTTTACAATTGCAAAAATCATGTGTTCGCCCTGTTGTTAGTTAACTAATCTAACAGTGAAGACTCGATACCTCGTGACGATTGCAATTGGCATATAATAACATTCTACCTATCTTTTGTTTGATGTGATAGGATGTTAAATGATGGGACTACATTAATATGATTAATGTAAAGAAAATAAACCTAATATGATATTGTAGGAACCAATTCGTTCTTCAACAATCCATATTAAAAAGTGAAGAGAGGGGATAAGACTGGGGCTACAATAGAAAAGAAAGGAAAATGTTACTACTGTTATAAGTCATAGCATTGGAGGAGGAATTGCAGAGCATATCTGGCATCCCTCAAGGATAAGAAATATGGTGATGCTTCTATTTCAGGTATATTTGTAATCTAAAACTTTTTTCAGTCAACTCTACTTCTTGCGTATTAGATACCGGATTAAGATCTCATATATGTAATTGTGTACAGGCGTCGAGAAGTAGCAGACTGCTAAAGAAAGGAGATATGACATTCGGATTTAGAAACGGCGCAAATGGTAACGTTATTGTTATTGGGGAATATCACCTTGGATTACCGAGCGATAAAATTTTGATTTTGCAAAACTATTATTTCGTACCATCTATGCTGTGTAATATTATGTTTATTTCTTTATTAGATAAAGAAGGATAAAATTTTGTGTTGGATAGTAATATTGTGAACATTTACCTTAATCAGGAGTTGATTGGGATTGATTCACTAAATAACGGTATATACGTTCTTAATCAACATACAGTTTTTAATGCACAAAACACCCATAAGAGGAAAGCTTCAGAAATAAATAAAACCTTTTTATGGCATTGTAGACTTAATCATATTAATGAGACTAGACCAGGCAAGGTAAATAAAGATAGATATTTAGATCCATTCTGATTTGAATCTTATGAAACTTTCCAATCTTGGCTCAAAGGGAAAATGACCAAAAATCCATTTACAGGACACGGAGAAAGAGTTAATGTACTCTTGAGGCTCATACATAGCGATATATGTGTTCCAATGTCTACACATGCAAGAAGTGATGACTCCTACTTCATAACTTTTACTGATAATTTCTCAAGGTATGGACATGAGTTCTTGATGAAGCATAAGTTCGGGGCTATTCCCTCTTAAATAATATGGCAGCACCTCACATGCAAAGCATGTGAGTGCCAAGGCTCTATAATATGGCAGCGCCAGCATGCAAGGCATGCAAGCGCTAAAGCCCTATAATATGACAACGCTCGCGTGTAAGACACGTGAACGCTAAGGCCATATAATATGGCGGCGCCTCACGTGCAATGCACGTGAACGCCACTGCCAATATTTAAAGTGGATCGCTTCAGATAGAATTAAATTCTATATGGGAAAATATTTCCCTAATTTTTCTAAAACGAGAAAGATTTGCTCTGTTAAACAGAGAACCCTTGGATTAAAAATCCAATGGTGATTAAAAATCGCTGCTCAAACCAAGAGAGAATCAAATTCTATATGGAAAATATTTCCCATAATCTTATTAAAAACAAGAGAAATATATTCTGTTAAACAGAGAGCCGTTGGATCAAAGATCCAACGGTGGATAAAAATCAACGATTGATTGTAAGATCAATCAAATCAATTCAATCAATTTGAGATCTTTTAAATGAGAGATTCCCTCAAACTAATTGATTTTTCTCATACCCTATATAAAAAAAACCTAGGAGATTAAATTTTAGAGACACAAGACCCCCATATAAGTTTCTGCCTTGTAACTGAGAATCAGGAAGAAGATCAACTTCAACCTCTCAAAACCTTAGGTAAAAACAATGAAGGATCATTCTCCTTTTATCGATCTCCGTTATTAAAAGGGTTTAGCCCTTCATAAGAACTTTGTTCTTCCTCTGGATTTAAGATCAATAAGATAAATTTCTCATGAAAAACGAATTAAATTCTCATAGAGAGATCTTGTTCTTAAACTCAAGATCCAGAGGAGAACATTAGTATTCTGTCCACCATTATAAAAAGAAAAGTGAAAGAAAGAAAAATGAGGGAGTTTTTTTTACCTCCAGGAACTTAGTTCCCTCAAAATATACCGAGAACTAAGATTCTACATGAACGAGATCTTAAAGATCTTTAAAAAGATGATGACTTTGATAGACCAAGGAGAGATTATCTCTCTTAAAAGATTTAACCTTTTAGAAGAGAGTTTAGTCTTTGGAAAAATATATGCGGCAGCGCCTCACGTGATAGGCACGTGAGCGCCTATAAGCTCAGTGGCTCACGTGATAGGCACGTAAGCGTCCATAACTTCAGCGCCCATGTAATAGATATGTGAGCGCCATAGTCTCAGCACCCATGTGATAAACACGTGAGCGTCAGAGCCTATATCGGCGCTGCACATGGCATTTAATTGAGTGCTTATTAGTGATATAGAAATCCAATACTTAGTCCCAAAATTGGCTAAGTCCTTGAAGTTTTAAACTCCTTTGATTTTAAATCAAACTGAGCCTATATGCACATGATACCTAAGTTGACCTTAGTCCCAAAGATGGCTAATGACCCTTAGTTGAATATATAAGTTGATCTTAATCCCCAAATAAGAATAACAATTTTTAGTTAAAATGTTTAAGTTGATCTTAATCTAAAACAAGATTAACGATTCTTAAATAAAACAAATATCCCCTTGAACTGATGGATATCATTCATATTAGAAATGCGACCTAGATTCAAGCCCAAATCTAATATGTATGGATTTGGATTAATCCACGCCCTACGAACAACGACATAAATTAGTCTCCGTATACAATCCATGGCAACCCAAAATAAACAAACCATAATAAGACACGAAGTGATATATCCGGAGTAGAGAAAGTTGTTATCGCTTGGCGATAACGTAATTAATTGTAGGGGCTTGCACCAGCAGAAAAAAGTGTCCCCACAATAAAAAAAACCCTTCATCTATGAAGGAGAATCCGAAAAGTCAACTATAACGGCCGCATCAATCCAAACCTCCGATATACAGTGTCATAAATCAACTTGGTATTTTCAGAGTTGTGGATGGATATGTTCCATATAGAATCTGCCCCCAAATTCAGGTAAGATGTTCAATCCCAGTTCGTCTCGGTTTTCGGTGCTAAACAGATTCTGGCACATCCGGTGGGACCTTTTTCTCTCTCCAATCCACACTTTGTGTGTCGTGTTTTTTAAGAACAAGATCGTGGTATATATGTTTATAGTTGCCCTTGGGTGGTAGGATACTGAAGCTAGTATTTCGTCTCTATGAAGAGATCAATGTCTTCCAGCTGCACTCACTACAACTCAAGCTCTACCATATCCAGTGGAGTCAAGTATGGGCTACTCGTAGCCTCAACTCTCTGTATTCCGGCCCCCTAAGAAATGAAGGGGATTTTCTTTGGGCCGATGCTCCCACCTCCTACCCTCGATACCTCAATGTTGAAGGAGAAAGTCCAGAAGAAGTCTGTCTTCCACAGGCTGGCTCCTCAAACTTCAGCTCTGTCGAATGTGTCGGTCTTCCACTGACTGTGTCACGTCCTGCTTCCCAAGATACATAAACTACGGCACGTGACAGAGCCAACCATGCTATCTGTGGCTAGGAATCATCCATCCACAGTCACATTACCGCTGTCTATCGGATATCAAGAACAATAAAGAATATAATCTAGCTAGTACATATCCATTTACCACAGTAAATAGAATTAAGAAAATGCATAAAGCGGAAACGAATCAAGATCTAATGAACAATATCTGAATCATGTCCCAATATAAGCTCATATCAAAAGAAATAAAATTGCAGAAATAAGCTAACTAAACATCTCTAATAATACACGTTCAACTCTTCATCGCTCGGCTTTGATCACCGTCGAAAGGCGAGACCGGGACGTTAGGACGTCTGGCCTGAATTTTAGGGGCAAATGCTATTTGGATTTATCCGTCCATTTTTCCGAAGATGCCAAGTTGATTTATGGCACCGTATATCGAAGGTTTGGACGGATGCGGCCGTTGTAGCAGATATCGTCAGATTCCCCCTCGTTTGCGAGGGTTTTTTTTTATTGTGGGGACGCTCTTCCCTGCAGGCGCATGCCCCTACAGTTAATTACGTTATCCCATCGCGATAACCACTTTCTCCTGCTCCGGAAGTTCACTTCGTGTCATGTGTGTTTTGGTTTGTTTTGGTTTTGATTGCCCGTGGATTGTATACGGAGACTAATTTATGTCGTCGCCCGTAGGGCGCGGATTAGTCCAAATCCGTATATTTTAGATTTGGGCTTGTGTTGATTTAAGGATCGTTAATCTGGTTTGAGATTAAGATCAACTTAAACATATGAGTATTTAGAGCTCGATTGGTTTTTTGTTAAGGATATGTTAGTCCAATTTGAGACTAAGATCTACTTAACAATGTCTTAGGATCATTTTTTTGCTTCAGATCCAACAAAAGAGCATTTGGGCTCTGTTGTTTTAGTTTAAGGACGTCTCGGTCCGTTATCGCCATTTTGGAGGCGAAATTTTAGTTTGAGGACATGTCGGTCTATTGAGGTGAGGTTTTAGTTTAAGGACGTCCTAGTCCGTTGATCACCATTTTGGAGGTGAGTTTTCAGTTTAAGGACGTCTCGGTCTGTTGATCAAAATTTTGGAGGTGAGGTTTTAGTTTAAGAACGTCTCGGTCCGTTGATCACCATTTTGGAGGAGAGATTTTATTTTAAGGACGTCTCGGTCCGTTGTCCATCTTGCGTGCAGTGTATTTGTTACGTGACAGGATGAACAACAATGATTTGGGATGCACCCAGTTTGGGGTACGGTCTTATTTGAGGTGTGCACATCAGTTTGGAAGTGCACCAAAAAGCCATTGGTTGTTGGGACCCGCCACCTCTCTGAAGACGTTGAGGAATTACAACGACATGGATCAGAGGAGTGGAGAGATGTACCTTTGAACCAATTCCCGTATTTGAGGGAAAAAGGAGTTAGTAGTAAACCTGGAAATCATTAGTCATATTTTGAGACTAAGATTTCCTCGGGAGGATGTGGGATGGATATCGTTTTGGATATCATCAGTTGGAAGATCAATAGTCGTATTTGGGACTAAGATCAGTTTGGAAAATCATGAACACATGGGTTCAGTTGATCTGAATCAGGGAGGTTTTATTCGTAGGGGACCTAGTCAATTTAGCCTTGGTCCATTCGGTTTTTTTATTGAAAAGTGCCAAACACTTGTTTGGGCTCTGTTTGATCAGTCCCTATTTCGTAAAAGGGCCGGGCACTTATATAAGTTCTGATGCTCGCGTATAACCATGTGGGCTCTCAGTCATGCGGATTGCCCAATAAGTGTTAAACACTTTACCCCTTTTTGTTTTTATATGGAGTGCTAGGCACTCTTTATGGCGTCCACGTGTGAAGCACGCGAGGCGTTAGGCGCTGCCTAGTGAGTGCTAAGCACTCTTCCATTCTGTGGCACCCACATGAGGGACACGTGAGGCGCTGGGTGCGGCTCGTTGAGTGCTAAGCACTCTCCACTGTGGCGCTTACGTGAGGGGACATGAGGCACTGGGCGCCGATCAATGAGTGCTAAGCACTCTCCTTTGTGGCGCCCACGTGAGGAACACGTCAGGTACTGGGCGCTGGGTTCTTTTTTATGAGGACCAGATTTCTCTCAAGAACAAGTTCCTCCCGATGAGAATTAAATTCTCAACTTGTGGGAGACTTGTTTTGTGGATCTCAGATCCAGAGAAAGAACTAAGTTCTTTTTTTAAAAGGATTAAACTCTTAGATATGTAAATGAGATAATCTTTATTCTTCTTATTTACCTAGAGTTTTTTGAAGAGAGAGATCTTCTTCTCTGTTTCTTTTTGAAGCTCTTTTTTTTAAAGCTTATTGGGGGGCTTCCTCTCTCCAGACTTAAAGTCTTCGGTCCTTTATATAGTAGAGTCAAGTTTGTTAATTAGTTTTTTTAAGAAATCTCTCATTAAGATATCCTAATTGATTTGGGGATTTTTACCCACCATTGGATCTTTGATCCAAGGGTTTCTGTTTTACAGAACAAGATTGGGGAAATATTTTCTCTTGCACAGAATTTATTCTGCAAGACGGTGATTTTTTAATCACCGTTGGATTTTTAATATAATGGTCCTTTGTTTTACAAAAGGCATAGAATTTTATTCTATGATCCCACCGAAGGTATATTTCTTGTTTTAGAAAGATTTGAGAAATATTTTCTCTCAACAGAATTTTAATTCTGAGTCTTGATGATTTATCATCTCCGTTGGATCTTTGATCCAACGGCTCTGTTTAACAGAGAGTAGAATTTAATTCTACCTGGGCGCCGGCGCTCACGTGTTGTGTACGTGGGCGCTAATTAAGGTTTTTAACTCTGGCGCTGGCACCCTCGTGGAAGGCACGTAGGCGCTGCCTCTTAAATTTTGAACAGAGTTTTGCTCATTTATTGGGGGAAACAAATGCCCCCCACCATTGCTCTCATATGCCTCACACGTGAGTGCAGCGGTGACACCTTTTCCACCGTTCGATCTCCTGAGGAGTTGAACCGTCTCTTAAAGTTTTATAAATAGGGTTTTTGGCCCTTAAGATGGCTGTTGTTCATCTTCTTTTTAACTTTATTCTATTCTTGAGAATTTAATTCTCCTTTTAGATCTCTGTTCTTAAAGAAACTCTTAGAGTTTTACTCCGTTTTCAAGAATCTTGGTAAGGATTCTAGCCATTTTCCTTAAAAGAGACTCTTTTGTCTCGGATTTCTTTTAACTCATTAACAGAGCTTTGCTCATTCCTTGAGATGGTTTTGATAGACCATTAATCTCAAAAGATCCTAAGGTTATACCCTATTACTCTGATCTTTTATTCCGGTGTATTTCTCATGGAGATTTTTTTTTGAGTTAATTCCATTATTTAACTCTGGGTTGTTCTACAGAGCTTAGCTCTGAGAAGATTTCTTTTTAAGAAATTCTTTTGGGAATTTTATTCCCCCTTTTCTTCTCTCTGCATATTTGAATCTGCTGTAGAACCCGTTTCTCGAGAGAGTTTAACTCCATAATTTAATGATATTTTTCATTAAAATGAAAATTCACTTAGATTCTTGCAATGAGTGCTTTCCTCATCATTGCTGGAGATGTTAGAACCACTGTTTTTATTTTAGATTCCAAGAATCATGATATTCTGATTGCTAAACTTTTACTGAATTTTCTTTCCAGATATTATAGCTTAATATCTGTATGATCTTGACAAGATTATCTCTTATGAAGACATTCGCGTCCAAGGTCGCTGTCAAGACTAGGAGTTTACGGACGCCCAATGCGCTGAGGTAGTGCGTCGCTTCGATGATTACAACGGCCGACTACTCCCCCGCCGTTCCACTCTTTTGAAAATTATCGCGGGGGCGATTTGGGAAGCACTTCCTGGACTTGACAAGACCTTGCCGCTTGAGGCACTTGAAGATGCTGAAGACATGGTGCATTCAGTATATCTGATGAGCTTGATCTCAAAGAGGTGGCGAGATGTTCTTGTCGATGTTTTACATCACGTCTTCCAACAGATGGCGATAATATCCGCCTACCAGAGGATGGACGATATCAGCGGGGATCCCGACGCTTGCATTCGTGAGAAAATGCATAGAAAATGGTTAGAAAAGCCAGAAGCGCTTTACTCGGACTTGCTTCTGAATTCTTATATCCATGTCTGGAATCTAGTGTTTTGCCATTGTAATCATTTTGATGATTTTTTTGTTTTGTTGTTATCACCAATGTATAAATTTTCCCGAATATGAATGACAATATCTCTCCTTCTTTTATACCACTGCTCATATATGCCTCACGTGAAGTAGTAGTCACCTGTATATATATATATATATATATATATATATATATATATATATATATATATATATACACATATATGAAATGCCGGCGCCCACGTGTTATGCGCGTGAGGCGCTGCCATAAGTTCCAATGATTGGCGCTGGCGGCCGCATGTTACACGCATGAGGTGCTACTACTGATTCTAATCCTATAAAGGATTAGCGCCAGTGCTCACGTGTCATGCACGTGAAGCGCTAGAATCGTTCCAACTTTTTGCTTTGATTTCCATGAGTCATCTCTTTCTTTTCCCATGTCCTTTTTTTTAGGCCTTGGAAATAGTACCACCATGCATATAATTTTTTGTGCTTAGCCTTGAATGCTTTTCTTTATAACCTGAAGCTATGTCTTCCTCCTCTTCTCACAGAAAGAACCATTTCTCTTAACAGAGTTTAAGGTAACCATTTTCTAAAGGAACAAACCAAGAGCTATGGCTTGCGATCGTCCTCACGCTTGTCGACAACCATGGGAGGTGCCTATCGAGGAGATTATTCCTCGTTTTTCTACGCGGCTAGTGGATCCCTTTTTCACCGATGACCAATGTGACGCGGTGATGTATGAGCTCCTGACCCGTAGGGGCTCTCCTCTTCCCGTAGGCTCCATTTGGCTCCGGGTAATTTTCCTATCCGTGTTTGCCGACATCCCCCCTCATCCGACAGAGATGACTCCGGAGATTCTCGATGCGGCAGAAGACAAGATCGAGTGCTTCCATGAGGTACGTTTGATTACCCAGCCTCTGAGGGATTGTTCGGTTCAGTTGCTAAGCTAGATACGGGCTCAGCGGACTATCATGTCTACCTTTGCTAATGTGCACGGCGCTGACCGATGGGGAGCAACTCCTCGCAAAAACCGCCGCTTCGACATGGTGGAGAGGGCAGAGAGGGAGTTGGGGAATTTTGTTTATTGTTTTGTTAACCCCTGTATCTATGATCCCATATTTAGTGATCTCTTCCCTGTAGAATATGATGTTTATTTCAATGTATTTCTCTTATCATTGACTTTTGAATGTTGCATCTTCATCGCATATTTGTGTATGCATCTTGAGTCTGCGCATGAGCTTTATACTTTACCCTTATGAATTTTTGCTAAGTGCGACAGCCATCGTTGTGCTCGTGTCATGCACTAATCCTTCTCACGTATATACAAATCAGCATGCTTTGAAGGCCATTTCCATTCAAGTACGTATGTAGTTGTAAATGAGCGCTTAAACGGATGTGAGTCGAATACTCTTCTTACTGCCTTGCATAGCATACGGTAGGTTTCGGGGTGACATGGCATACGGTTGTTGCCCATAGGTTGCGCCTTTCTGTTTCCTGATGTCTTAATTTAGCGCCCATTAGTTTATTTACTCGTTTCGAAGTCCGTAGTTTATTCACTCGTTTCAGAGTTTCTAGTTTACGTACTCATTTCGGAGTCTATAGTTTATTCACTCGTTTCAGAGTTTCTAGTTTATAGACCCATTTCGGAGTTTCTAGTTTATGGACTCATTTCGGAGTTTGTAGTTTATTCACTCATTTCGGAGTTTGTTTAGTTTACCTCCCTTGGGCTTATAGGCAAACTTGTCCTAACGTTATAGATAACCCCCGCTCTTTGCGACAGAGGTCCGTTAGGTTTTGTGGTACTAGGGTTTTAGTCCATGGTACCGTCGCATTGGCTGATCCATTCCCCGATATGCAGTCTTTACGCTGCTGTTCGAGTAACCTCGCGACTGTCGTATCTCTGATCCCTTCGGGGGCTGGACAAGACGTCTTCAAGTAATCTTCTTAGGCAGTTTGACTGTCGAAAGAGCAAGCGTTAGGAATTTTGTCATGTTGCTTTTTACTTGAGGTTAGGCTCAGTTTAGGAGCCCCGATGAGTCATAACCACTCCGCACTGGTGTGGGATGATCTCCGAGAGTATTTTGGGTTTTATTTGAGTTACCGTCAAGACCCTGAAGCTAGGATTTTTTCCTTCGCTTCCTTTTGATTTGGCTATTTTGGTGCCATTGTTGACATTGCGTCTGCTGTAACGAGAAGAATGTCGGGATAGTCTTTAGGTTGTTTTGTGAACCGTTAAGACTTGGAGCTAGGAATTTTGCCATGGCTCCATTTTGTTTTGACCCTGGGGTCTTTTATTGATGTCGTGTCTGCATCCTGCTGGAGTGAGAGGGAACGTCGTTGTTGACATTGCGTCTGCTGTAACAAGATAAATGTTGAGATAGTCTTTAGGTTGTTTTGTGAACCGTCAAGACTTGGAGCTAGGAATTTTGCCATGGCTCCATTTTGTTTTAACCCTGGGGTCTTTTGTTGACGTCGCGTCTGCATCCTGCTGGAGTGAGAGGGAATGCCGTTGTTGATATTGCGTCTGCTGTAACGAGACGAATATTGAGGTAGTCTTTAGGTTGTTTTGTGAACTGTCAAGACTTGGAGCTAGGAATTTTGCAATGGCTCCGTTTTGTTTCGACCCTGGGGTCTTTTGTTGATGTCGAGTCTGCATCCTGCTGGAGTGAGAGAGAACGCCGTTGTTGAAATTGTATCTACTGTAACGAGACGAATGTTGAGGCAGTCTTTAGGTTGTTTTATGAACCGTCAAGACTTGGAGCTAGGAATTTTGCCATGGCTCCGTTTTGTTTCGACCTTGGGGTCTTTTGTTGACGTCACGTCTGCATCCTGCTGGAATGAGAAGGTACGCCGGGGTTGTCTCTAGGTTGTATATGAACCGTCAAGATCTGGCTCTCCCTTTGACGGAGCCTGGTAGGAAAACATGGTTCTTTTTTTCATTTGTGCCCATGGATTGTATACAGGGGTCGATGTAGACTCACCTGCAGGGCAGAAAAGTTTCATTTTGATATGTTTTTTTGTTTCCGCGATGCTCCATCTTTTCAGTTTTTATATCGCGAAAGTTGCGATTGTCCAATCATTTCAGCTATTTTTAACGGTGCCCAATCATTTCGGCTATGTATTGTTTTATTTTTTACTCGCTATTTTTTTAATTGCGAGTTGCCCAATCATTTCGGCTGTTTCATAAGCATATATTTTTTTGCTCGCTGATTTTTTTTATTGCGAGTTGCCCCATCATTTCGGCTATTCCATATGCATATACTTTTGTTGCGAGTCGAGAACTTGGATCCTGACACCAATTTCGGCATCAGCAATGCTGCGACTGGAATCTTTCCAGGAGCAAATCATCATTTGCCTTGAAAGGACTTGGAATTTGATACCGATTTAAGCATCAGCATCGCTATGATTGGAATATTTCCATGAGCGAATCATCATTTGCCTCGAGAGGACTTGGAATTTGATACCGATTTAGGCATGCTACAATTGGGATATTGCCCGAAGCGAATCATCATTTGCCTTTGTCGATTTAAACAAACGTGGCTTAGCAAACAGGGGTAGGATCCTGTCGACTAAGAACTTTTGACTTTATGTGCCGTAAGGGTCTCATAAAATTATTTCTCCCGACGAATCGAGAGGATCTCGTAGGTGTAGGTTCTCCCTAGAAGTCGTGAGAACTCCTAAGTGGTATTTTCTCTTGTATGTCGTAAGGATCTTACAAGAGTATTTTCTCCTTATAAGTCGAGAGGACTAACAAGTGTCGTTCACCATATGCGGACATTCCGCGCCATTGGTGGAACTAGGTAAGGGCTATATTTATTTGTGCCCATGGATTGTATACAAAGGCTAATATTGGACCGCCTGTAGGGCAACTTGGGGAATATGATGGCTTAAGAACAGGTCTAGGTGCATGTAGCTTAAGACTTTTGAATCCTATGAGCCGTGAGGGTCTCATAGGGGGAAATTCTCCTTACGAGTCATGAGGATCTCGCAAGTGTAATTTCTCCTTAGGAATCGTAGGGATTCCTAAGCATGTTGCTCCCTTGTGAGTCGTAAGGATCTTATGCAGGTATTTTCTCTTCACAAGGTCGAGAGGACCTTGCAAGTGTACATGATTTATTTTTTAATTTTTTTTACGAGTTTGCGCCCTTTCGGGTTTTCACGAACTTGCCGGTGGTGCTGCTGTTTCTACTCACGGCGCCCTTTCGGATTTTCATCCGTGCCCCTTTTACTTGTGGACATACCGTTTTTTAGTAGTTCAGAGTAGAATTTTCCACTTGATTGTAGGACCCGTTTGTAGTCCTCTCGACATCCTTTCTGTTCTTTGAGAAGAAAGGACCATCTCGCGTAGAGATTCTGCCGCCAGTGAGGAATATGCCCTCTGTGTATATTTCGGGAGGGCGAGTACCCACGCCATCGCTATTTTGGCGACAGGTTGCTTCAGAGCTGCTCATTTTTTGTTGAGCGTTAGCAACAAACGCTACCTTTCCTCCGTTTTTCATTCATCTTCATCGGATGATGAAGAGTCCTGACCCATTTGATCCAATCGAGTCATTTTATCCATGACCTCTTGGAAGGTCGTCGGCTTGAAGAGGGCCATAAATGGGAACACGTTTGAATTTGGGTCAAGGGTAGCTATAAACATTCCCACAGCTGCAGCTTCATCGATGGGTTGCTCGCATTTTGACCAGAGATTTTGCCATCGGGTAACATATTGAACCCAGATCTCATTCGGTCCAACCGTTTCGTTGACCAACACCGCTACTGTAGCGTGTTTATTCACACTAGTGAACCTCTGACAGAAGAGCATATCCATCTCGTCGAAGGTCTTTACGGAATCATTTGGGAGTCCCGTGTATTATTCGAAGCCGATACCTGTCACGCTGCTGACGAACTGTCGGAGGAGCAATATGTCATTTCCTCCAGTGTTGCCGCGCATGGATTTAAAACGCGCGATGTGCCAGCGAGGATTTCCAATTCCTTTGGACATGTGGAATGTTGGAAGTGTGTATTCTGGAGGGTACTGTATTTGATAGTAGCACGCCGGATACGGTCGCCCAGTTTTGACTGACCTATTTGCGGCTTCACTAGTATAGTGAGCTTCGATTTGCTGGGCGATGCAATCATTAAGAGCAGCCTTGCAGATCGTTTCTTCCCTGGCCACTGATAGAGCCGGGAAAGGGTTTGATGTTTCCCCTCTGTTCCTTGATGATTATCGGCGGATCCTCAGCTGGAGGTTTTGGCTGGATCATCATTCCAACCATGTCCTGGAACAAAAGCGCTATCTGCTTTATATTAGCAGCTTGTTCCACGGCCTCCTTATCCTTCCTTTCAAGCACCCTTCGCAAGAACTCTGTATCGATTTCTTGCTCTTGGCATTGTTCAGATGCTGACTCCGGACTTTCTTTCTATCCGGTGAGTGCTGACATTTTGATCAACATTTCCTGGAGCTTTTGTTGTTGCTCCTGAGCTTTTGTCAACGACCGAGTTTGCGGCTGATGACCCACGGAAGCATGGCTTTCTTCTTTCCCGGAAGCCATGTAGACTGTATGGATGATCATGCCCCCAGACTTAGGGCGTTTGAGTCCAGCGCCTTTGGAATTTGCCGCAAGCAATGGGATTTTCTCTGGCCTCCTCCTTTTGTGCGAGGTCGAAGTTGAAGGAGCTGCTGTATCAGGCGCCTGTGTTGAAAACGTCCCTCTCTGTATGATGGAGGGATGGTCCTCCTCTTGCCGAGCCTTCACTTTCTTCAGTCAGCGAGAGTAGTCTTTGTTGATCACAGAATCTTGGACTTTCCGCTAGACCCTGTGGATTTGGGAGGACAGCCGCTGAGGGGGCCGCTTCAGCTTTGCTTACATCGTGTTTTCAGCAGGTGGGGGAGATTTCTTTAGTACCGCGGTTGGAGAGTTCTTACACACCCTCCTAAGCAGATCAAAGCCGTTCCTGGTTGGAACAACAGCATCAACTTTCACCATTAGGGCTGGCGGAGTAAGTCCAGAGGTGGGTTGCCCCCAGCTCTTCTCACCCGGTACCAGTGGTGACGTCGAGCGTGTCTTGCAGACGGGACCACCTCAGTTGTGGAAGCGGCTCTGTCATGCCCCCGACTTTGATGAGGGGCTATTGTTGGTGTCAGCCTGTCGATGACTGACGTCCGTTGAGAGGGAACGACCAATCTTTCGAAGGCCAATTTTCTGGTAGGGGAAGCACTTTTGACGACTTCACCCACCGGAGGAGTTGGGAGGACTATCCGTTTTGGGATAGCCCCTTCAGGTATCGTGAGCCTCTTCACGGGCTCACTTGAAATTTGGCTCAGCCTGTTGAAGATTAAGGTGGCAAACTTGTACGACCCGTTGAAAGGGGCCATGGTGGTTGTAAGTTGATCGAAGACCGACTTCTTGGAAGCTTCCTGTGGTGGCACTGGGGCGCTGAAGCTAGTTGGCAGGAACATGGTCCCGAAGAACAATCCAGTGGTGGCTTAAGTCACCCGCCCCACCGGCATTGAAAAGATGGAAGGCACATTGGGCCCATATGTCACTCCTCCAGTTAAGGCGGAGTGGGAATTGCTGTTGCAGTTGCAGTTGGAAGCCATTGATCTTTTCTTCTTCTTCTTCATCATAGGAGCAAGACACCAAATCTTAGTATCTCGAATCCAAGGGCAACCATAGCAAACCACGATTTTTGTTTGCGAAATACGACACACGAAGTGTGGAGTGGAAAGAGTAAAAGATCCCACCGGGTGTGCCAGAATCTGTTCACTGCCGAAAGACACGACCGGGAAGTTAGGACGTCTGGCTTGAATTTTTGGGGCAGATGCTATTTGAATTTATCTGTCCACCTCTCCGAAGATGCCAAGTTGATTTATGGCACTGTATATCGAAGGTTTGGACGGATGCGACCGTTGTAGAAGACTTTGTTAGATTCCCCTTCGTTTGCGAGGGTTTTTTTTATTATGGGGACGCTCTTCCCTGCAGGCGCAAGCACCTGCAGTTTACGTTACCGCATCGCGATAACCACTTTCTCCTGCTCCGGAAGTTCACTTCGTGTTGTGTGTTTTTGTTTGTTTTGGTTTTGATTGCCCGTGGATTGTATACGGAGACTAATTTATGTCGTCGCCCGCAGGGCGCGGGTTAGTCCAAATCCGTATATTTTAGATTTGGGCTTGGGTTGATTTAAGGATCGTTAATCTGGTTTGAGATTATGATCAACTTAAACATATGAGCATTTGGAGCTTGATGTTAAGGATATGTTAGTCCAATTTGAGACTAAGATCTACTTAATAAGGTCTTAGGATCATTTTTTGCTTCAGATCCAATAAAAGAGAATTTGGGCTATGTTGTTTTAGTTTAAGGACGTCTCGGTCCGTTATCGCCATTTTGGAGGTGCAGTTTTAGTTTGAGGACATCTCGGTCTGTTGAAGTGAGGTTTTAGTTTAAGGATGTCCTGGTCCGTTGATCACCATTTTGGAGGTGGGGTTTTAGTTTAAGGACGTCTCGGTCCGTTGATCACTATTTTGGAGGTGAGGTTTTAGTTTAAGGATGTCTCGATCCGTTGATCACCATTTTGGAGGTGAAATTTTAGTTTAAGGACGTCTCGGTCCGTTGTCCATCTTGCGCGCACGTGTATTTGTTACGTGACTGGATGAACAACGATGATTTGGGATGCACCCAGTTTAGGGTGCGGTCTGATTTAGGGTGTGCATATCAGTTTGGAAGTGCACCAAAAAGCCGTTGGTTGTTGGGGCCCGCCACCTCTCTGAAGACATTGAGGCATCACAACGACGTGGTTCAGAGGTGTGGAGAGATGTACCCTTGAACCAATTCCCGTATTTGAGGGAAAAAGGTGTTAGTGGTAAACTCGAAAATCATTAGTCATATTTTGAGACAAATATTTCCTCGGAAGGATGTGGGATGAGTATCGTTTTGGATATCATCAGTTGGAAGATCAAAAGTCGTATTTGGGACTAAGATCAGTTTGGAAAATCATGAATGCATAGGCTCCGTTGATCTGAATCAGGGAGGTTTTATCCTCAGGGGACCTAGCCAATTTGGGCCTGGTCCATTCAGGTTTTTCTATTCAAAAGTGCCAAACACTTGTTTGGGCTCTGTTTGATCAGTCCCCTTTTTGTAAAAGGGCTGGGCACTTATATAAGTTCTGACGCTCACGTATAACCATGTGGGCTCTCAGTCATGGGGATTGCCCAATAAGTGTTAAACACTTTACCACCTTTTGTCTTTGTATGGAGTGCTAGGAACTCTTTATGGCGCCCCCGTGAGAAGCATGTGAGGCGTTAGGCGCTGCCTAGTGAGTGCTAAGCACTCTTCCATTCTGTGGCGCCCACATGAGGGACACGTGAGGCGCTGGGCGCAGCTCATTGAGTGCTAAGCACTCTCCTCTGTGGCTCCCACGTGAGGGGCACATGAGGTCAATGAGTGCTAAGCACTCTCGTTTGTGGTACCCACATAAGGAACACGTGAGGCACTGCGCGTTGGGTTCTTTCTTTTATGAAGACCGGATTTCTCTCAAGAACAAGTTCCTTCCGATGAGAATTAAATTCTCAACTTGTGGGAGACTTGTCTTGTGAATCTCAGATCCAGAGAAAGAACTAAGTTCTTTTTTTTAAAAGGATTAAACCCTTAAATATGTAAACGAGATGATCTTTGTTCTTCTTATTTACCTAGAGTTTTTTGAGGAGGGAGATCTTCTTCTCTGTTTCTTTTTGAAGCTCTCTTCTTCTTTTTTTAAAAGCTTATGGGGGGCTTCCTCTCTCCAGACTTGAAATATTCGGTCCTTTATATAGTAGAGGTAAGTTTGTTAATTAGTTTTTTTTGAAGAAATCTCTCATTAAGAGATCCTAATTGATTTAGGTATTTCTACCCACCATTGGATTTTTGATCCAAGGGTTTCTGTTTTACAGAACAAGATTGGGGAAATATTTTCCCTTGCACAGAATTTATTCTGCAAAACGGTGATTTTTAATCACCGTTGGATTTTTAATCTAACGGTCCTCTGTTTTACAGAAGGCATAGAATTTTATTCTATGATCCCACCGAAGGTATATTTCTTGTTTTAAAAAGATTTGAGGAATATTTCCTCTCAACAGAATTTTAATTTTGAGTCTTGATGATTTATCATCTCCGTTGGATCTTTGATCCAACGGCTCTGTTTAACAGAGAGTAGAATTTAATTCTATCTGAGCACCGGCGCTCACGTGTTGTGCACGTGGGCGCTAATAAAGGGTTTTAACTCTGGCGCTGGCGCCCTCATGGAAGGCACGTGAGGCGCTGCCTCTTAAATTTTGAACAGAGCTTTGTTCTTTTATTGGGGGAAATGGGCTTGATTGCTAAAATACTCTCGATCTGCCTACGATAAAGATAAAGGAACTGGGTCATGCAAAACCCAGACATTAGTGCGTCATAATATCAAAATAACAGTAATGACCAGGATATAATCTATGATTAAACATGAATATAAATAAATAACACAGATATATAACAGTGAGTTATGTATATGTATGGGTGTGTGATGTGTAACCTAAATCTGTGCTTCTAGGTTATCTATTCTAAAAGTCTTTGAAATCAATTAATGTAATTCTCATCGTAACCCAACAGTATATATCCTGTTCATTCCCCATAGGACCACGGTAACAGTATTTATTCCATAACACCCGGAAACACGGCAAAAAAGTATTTATTTTGTAATGCCCAGAAAAACAGCAAACAAGTACTTATTCCGGAATGCCCGGAAAAAATGACAAACAAGTACAATATCCTCTTGAGTTACGTTTCGGTTACATTCTTGATTTCCCCTTTTCCTCCTGGATTGTGTTCAAGTCAGGTATTAACGATATGAATCTAATGCCAAGACAGGATCAAACATATATGTTCTCGTCTATGCAGACAACAAGTTACGTCCGTCAGGACAACACGTCGGTATTGTTGGCATTAGTAACTAGATCCAAATAATAAATCAGGTAGTGTGTCATAAACATGCCATGTGATGCATATTAACCAAATAGATACCCAATATGAAACTGTAATCAATATCGGAACACGGTAAACACAACTGATGCCAGGATGGATATGTATATATGTAATAACCATTATATATCTATTACCATGTATGATGCAAACTAGATAACATGTTGTACTGATGTAGTAGTATAATGATATCATGATGTTCCGGCATGTAACTAGATAAACGATTATCAGTACGAATACGAACGGATACAGTAAAACTATAAATCGGTAATATTTGCTAAATAATAAAACACATGCACTATTCTATATTCATATAGTGATCGATATAATAACATATCATGTTGCAAGTCTAAAACTTGCCTGATTGGATCTCACGTTAAGGTATGGATACTGCGTCCGACGTCGGAATTAACATCGCGATGCAAACTTACACACGTAGGAATGGACCTGGCTGAGCAGTGACGTGACGTGGTGACTAGGCTAGACGACGACGATGGTTGGGTCATCCGGATCGTCAGTGACGCACGCAACTCCGGCGAGCCGATCGGAGAATCAAGAAACGATCGAGAAAAAGAACAAAAAGAACTGAAGAATAGTGGTGTCTGTTGTGTCGGCTCTAAGGTGGAGAGAACAGAGGCAAGACGATGGCGACGATGGGCTGCCGTTAGCGGCGAGGTGGCAGTGGGTTCTTGGGTTGTGATCGGGGTCGGGAAGTCATGGAGTTGATGGTGGGGTGGTCTGAGGTGTCGGGAGAGGAGAGGGAGGTGAGGAGGTGAAAGTGGGGGTGATGGTGATGGCGACGGCGAGGTCTCCGGTAAGGTTGGGATTTCTGGGTTTGGTGTCGTGGGGTTGCCGCAGGGGATCAGGTGCAGCGGTTCTCGCGGCTAGGGAAAGAAAAGAAGAGGGAGAGTAGGTGGAGGTGGTGATGAGGGTGACGAGGGTGAGGACGAGGTGAGGTCGGCGGTAGTTTCTGGAGTGGGCGAGGGTTAGGGTTTGGGTTTTCTCGTGCCGAAGAAAGGAAGAAGAAAGAGAAAGGATAGGGTTAATATAATAATTAGGTTATATAAATATATAATGAGAATAATGGAGGAAAGAAGCCATAGGAGGGAATTTCCTCCTATGGAGTCGAAAAAACACACTCTCCATCGTGTTTTCCGACGATCGGAATGCATTATCTTCATCGTTATCATCTAAGATGTGGGTACACCAAATTTCAAGTGATTCTACAACTTTTTCATCGTTGATTTAGCAATGTAAAAAGTTCTATTGTCGGTAAACCGTTAATTTTGAACCCACTAATTCAACGGTGAAAAAATTGTAGAATCACATGAAATTTGGTGTACCCATATCTTAGATGATAACGATGAAGATGATGCATTCCGATCTTCGGAAAACACGATGAAGGGTATGTTTTTTCGACGCCATAGGAGGAAATTTCCTCCTATGGCATCTTTCCTCCATTAATCTCATATATATATATATATATGTTTAGAGAGAGACAGAGACAGAGGAGGTTTAGAGAGAGAGAGAAGCTCAAAGAGAGAGTTAATTTGTTATTATAAATATTATATAATATATTTATATAACTGTTAGTTTTAAGATATTATAATATATATGTTTTTGGATTATACAGCTAATATCAAAATACTCCGAAAATTACCCGAGTCTCATCTAAAAATCTAGTTTTAAAATATGAAGAATATAGGTAAAAGTTAAAACCATAATACAATATCCGGTCAATAAAAATGCATACCCCCAAGTACAGATCTACGTAAATATACGTAGCGATCCAAACGGATCTGTTTTAACAATTATGACATGAACAAGATATATGGATGCAACCATATGATATGGGGTACGATAACATGCCATGCTAGATATTAAAAATATTATTTGGTTATTATTTGTATTATTTAAAAGATACGCGGATACAAAATATATCATGTATGTGTATAGAATCTAGATGTGCATGGATTCTCTGTACTAGCAAATATTGACGTAATCTTGAACCGTGATGGGTTTCAAACATGTGGGTCGGGTCGGATACTAACCACAGTTACCAAACGCACTATCCGTACCCAAAAGTAATAATAATCAGAAATCTGTCGCAAAATTTGAAACACTCTAAATAAAATATAGTATAAATGCACTAGGGTGTTACATTATACCCAAGTACAAAAAAATTTCGTCCTCGAAATTCCCGGAACAAGAAAAGACAAGAAAACACGGATCTAAGAAAAGAGGTGTGGAACCTTCTGTCGAATCTCGTCTTCACGTTCTTAAGTAGATTCTCCATGCGAACGATTCCCCCATGAAACAAGTACTAGAGGGATAAATTTGTTCTTGAGGACTTTTTCTCGTCGATCCACAATCACTATTGGTCTTTCTTCATATGTTAAATCTTCCCTTACTGTCAGTTCTGAGTGATCTAGGACGCGCGTCTCATCTCGAACATACTTGCGGAGTTGAGATACATGAAACATGTTATGAACACCCGCCAAGGATGGTGGTAAAGCCAATCGATAAGCTACCTCTCCAACACGCTTGATAATAATGAAAGATCCCACAAATCGAGGACTAAACTTGTCTCGACTACCAAATCGAATCACTCCTCTGGTCAGTGATATCTTCAAGAATACAAGATCACCAACTGCGAACTCGAGAGATCTTCATCCTGTATCAGCCCATCTTTTCTGTCGATCTTGTGCCGCCTTCATATGATTTAGGATCACGTTAATTTTTCCACCGTTTGCACAATAAGATCCGGTCCCAATAATCTTTTTTCTCCAACATCGTCTCAACAGACAGCCGAGCAACACTTACGACCGTATAATGCTTCAAATGGAGCCATCTGTATATTCGCATGAAAACTGTTATTATAAGAAAACTCCACTAGGTGCAAATGATCCTCCCATGAACCTTTGAAGTCTAACATGTATGCTCTCAACATATCTTCAAGAGTTTGGATCGTTCTTTCGGACTGGCCATCTGTCTGAGAATGATAGGCGGTGCTAAATTTCAAACGAGTCCCCAAACTTTCCTGTAGAATCCTCTAAAAGTGCGATAAAATTGGGTATCACGATCGGAAATGATGCTCACAGGTACTCCATGCAATCTCACAATCTCCTACATGTACCATTCCGCTAAAGCCTCCGTCGACTGACCAACTCAAAACGGTATAAAATGAGTTACCTTGGTAATCGATCAACAATCACCTAAACTGTATTATTGCCCTTTGGACTCCGTGGTAATGCTGTCACGAAATCCATAGTTATATGTTCCCACTCCACTGAAGAATCGGATGTGGTTGCAACAAACCAGCTACCATTTGATGTTCAGCCTTAACTTGTTGACACACCAAGCACTTCGATATATAGCGAGCAATCTCCCTTTTCATGCCTTCCTACCAGAAAAGTTGTCGTAGATCTCTGTATATCTTTGTGCCTCTCGGATGTACGGAATATGCGGAACTATAAGCCTCCTTCATGACTTCTTCACGAACATCTCCTTTCGGCACACATAAACAACTCCCATATCGTAACGAACTCATGAATTAACAGATCCGTTCGGAGTCCCGATTCAACCTGTTCTCGAAACTTCTGCAATCTTAGATCGTGCGACTGTGCTGCTTTAATGTTATCGATCAAGGATGACTGTACTTGCAACTGCATCAATTTTCGTGAAGGATTCGGTAGTACGATCTCCAACTCGAACCTTTGAAGATCAGCTATAATCTCCTTTTGTACAGTCAACATCCGTATTGCTGGCAACCGACTTAGAGCATCCGGCACTACATTAACTTTTCCCGGATGGTATTTTAGATCAAGATCATAGTCAGCCATCAGCTCCAACCATCTACGCTGCCTCATATTGAGCTCTTTCTGTGTGAACACATATTTTAGGCTTTTGTGATCGGTAAATACTTCTATCCTTTCACCCAATAAGTAGTGTCTCCAAATCTTCAAAGCGAAAATCATTGCTTCTAGCTCCAAATCATAAGTTGGGTAGTTCTTCTCATGGATCTTCATTTGCCTTGACGCATAGGCTATAACCATCACATGCTGTATTAGAACACATCCCAAGCCTTTCCCAGATGTGTCGCTGTGAATAACCAACCCTCCGGAACTGTCTGACACTGTCAAGATATGAGCGGTGGTCAATCTTTACTTCAACGCTTCAAAAGCTGACGTATTTTTCTCTGTCCATACGAACGGTACCTCCTTTCGTGTTAGCTTGGTTAATGGTTTTGCTATTCGAGCGAAGTTCTCTACAAACCTTCTATAATATCTGGCAAGCCCAAGAAAACTTCTGATCTCCCCTATATTCTTTGGAATTGGCCAATCATAAACAGCTGCAATCTTTTCAGAGTCAACGACAATTCCATCTCCGGATACGACATGACCCAAGAACTTCACTTCTTCGAGCCAAAACTTGCACTTACTCATCATAGCATATAACTTTTCTTTTCTCAACGTTTGTAGTGCGATCCTCAAGTGTTCTGCATGCTCTTCTTTGCTCCTCGAATAGACCAGATTATTATCAATAAACACTACTATGAACTGGTCCAGGTACGGTGAAAAGATTCGATTCATCAAGTCCATAAATATTGCCGGTGCATTTGTAACTTCAAATGGCATCATTAAGTACTCATAATGCCTAAGTTCGGAACGCTGTCTTGCAAATATCTTCTGATTTCACCCGAAATTGATGATATCCGGATTGCAAATCCAACTTCGAGAATACCCTCGCTCCACTGAGTTGATCGAATAATTCGTCGATGCGAGGGATTGGGTACTTATTCTTAATAGTCACCCGGTTTAATTCTCGATAGTCAATGCACATCCTCCGCGTGCCATCCTTCTTCTTAACTAGAAGAACTGGAACTCCCTAAGGTGAATTGCTACTGCGAATCCAACCCTTCTCTAGTAATTCGGCAACTTGTTTCTTTACTTCTTCCAATTCCACTAGCGCCATCGGATAATAATCCTTTGAAATCGGCGCTGCTCTACGAATAAGATCAATCGCAAACTCCACATCTCGTTTTGGCGGTAAACCCGAGATGTCCTCGAACACATCCATAAAATCCTAAACTACTGCTGGTGCTTCTTCTTTATTTACATCCATCGATGAAAGAACGACATTAGTTGGCCTAGCCCTAAATTCGACTGGCCCGACAGATCTGCTACCTCCCAAAAATATGAACTCCGGATGTCCGGGAATCTGGAAAATCACTTTCTTTACCCTATAATCGATGTGAGCGTGGAAAATGCCAAGAAAATCCATTTCCAAGACAACATCATAGCTTCCAGTATCAATCACCAAGAAATCCGCGAATAGCTCTCATCCGCATATAACAATCGAACAATCCTTGCACTCACTACTAGATATAATTTTCCCATTCCTAATGTATATGTCCCAGCAACTAGACAGGGCCGTGAGTGGAATAGAGTGTGAACTAATAAAATTGGACGACATGAAGTAATGGGATGCACCTGAATCGAATAACGCCAATGCGGGAAAATTATAAACGAGTAGGATACCTGAAATAATTTCGTCTGATGTTTTGGCCTCCTCGGCCGTCAAAGTTAAGGCCCGTTCTTGATTAGGCCCCTGAGTAATCTGCTTCTGCTGTGCACTCGGAGCATCACCCTTCAATTGAACTCTAGATGGACAAGCATGCATTCGATGATCAGCACTCCGCAAATCAGACACTGCCCAAGCCTCATCCGGCACTCCCTTAGGAAATGTCCCGGTCGTTGGCAGTAGTCACAAAACACACTTATTTTCTGATCGGATACAATGGGCTTCTTCATGGGTACAATGCCTCGCTTGTAAATCGGAATGCTTCTACATACATGAGCTCTATTTGGCGTAAACACCGCCTTCCACACAACGACGGCTTGCTGTTGAGTACCCTTCACTTTCACCGATAAACTCTATTGCTCCCTGGCTGCTTTGAGAAATTGGGAGAAGGTAGTCAAACCCAGAGATATGATGTCTCTCTGAATCTCCAAATCTAAGCTACGCATAAACTTTCATGCCCTATCTGCCTCGTTGGCAACCAAAGGCCCCACAAATCGACTGAGCCAAGTCCACTCAGCCGCATGCGCATCAACGGATCCGCCATTATGCTTCAGGCTAATAAACTTCTCTTCCATCTCTTCTCGAGCAGATTGCGGAAAGAACTTCTACAAGAAAATCCGTGAAAATGTTGCCCAACTGATCGTCTTGGTCAGGCGGGTCTCCTCTACGAGCCACCACTTGCGAGAATAATCTACCAACTGGATGCGTACTACATCCACCCTTTTCTCATCTGAAATCTGTATGGCGGCGAGCAGATTCTCTGTAACAACTAGCCACTGCTCCGCTGGCAATGGCTCCACCAATCCTATAAACGTGGACGGACCGAGCTTTCTGAAGTCCGCCACGATGCCCTTACGCTGTGCTGGCCTAGGTGCTACTGCGACTACGGACTGCTGGACTGTCCGCAAACCCTCCTGAAAAGCCTCAGCCTACCGCTGATTCAGCTCAATTTGCCGCTTCTGGTTTTCAAGTATACCACGTACAACACCAAGCAATGCGGCATCATCAACACGCTTCTGGTATGATCGTAAGTCTCTATCCGCCATGATTCTGAAGGCAAGACACTGAAGAGGATTAGCAACGGTAAACGGGATTCAATAAACAAGATAGCTATACATTCAAGACTGGCAAAATAGTAATGTGGCAGGACATGTTCCTAATTCCGGATTTTCTTGTTAGTGTATTGTGTTCAATACCCAACTACAAAATAACTAAACCCGACTAACCCTAAATCTTAGGGCTCTGATACTAAACAAACCCTGTCACGCCTTGCTTCCCAAGATACGTAAACTACGACACGTGACAGAGCTAACTATGCTACTTGTGGCTAAGAATCATCCCTCCACAGTCATATTATGACTATTTATCGGATATCAAGAACAGTAAAGAATATAATCTAGCTATTACATGTTCATTTGCCACAGTAAATAAAATCAAGAAAATGCATAAAGCGGAACGAATCAAGATCGAATAACAATATCTGAATCATGTCCTAATATGGACTTACATCAAAAGAAATAAAACTGCGGAAATAAACTAACTAAACATCTTTAATAATACACGTTCAACTCTTCATCGCTCGGCTTGATTGCTAAAATACTTTCGATCTGCCTGCGATAAAGGTAAAGGAACTGGGCCATGCAAAACTCACACGTCAGTACGTCATAATATCAAAATAACAGTAATGACAAGGATATAATGCTATGATTAAACATGAATATAAATAAATAACATAGATATAAAACAGTGAGTTATGCGTACGTATGGGTGTGTGATGTGTAACCTAAATCTGTGCTTCTAAGTTATCTATTCTAAAAGTCTTTGAAATCAATTAATATAATTCTCATCGTAACCCAACAGTATATATCCCGTTTATTCCCTATAGGACCACGGTAACAGTATTTATTCCGTAACACCCGGAAACATGGCAAACAAGTATTTATTCTGTAATGCCCGGAAAAACAGCAAACAAGTACTTATTCCGTAATACCCGGAAAAAACGACAAACAAGTACAATATCCTCTTGAGTTACGTTTCAGTTACATTCTTGATTTCCCCTTTTCCCTCAGATTTGTGTTCAAGTCAGGTATTAACTATATGAATCTAATGCCAACACAGGATCAAGCAGGTATAGACAACAAGTTACGTCCGTCAGGACAACACGTCAGTATTGTCAGTATTAGTAACTAGATCCAAGTAACAAATCAGGTAGTGTGTCGTGAACATGTCATATGGTGCATATTAACCAAATAGATACCCAATGTGAAACTGTAATCAATATCGGAACACGGTAAATACAACTGATGTCAGGATGCATATGTATCTATCTGTAATAACCATTATATATCCATTACCATGTATGATACAAATTAGATAACATGTTATACAGATGTAGTAGTATAATGATATCATGATGTTCCGGCATGCAACTAGATAAACGATTATCAGTACGGATACGAACGGACACCTTAAAACTGTAAATCGGTAATATTTGCTGAATAATAAAACACATGCACTATTCTTATTCATATAGTGATCGATATAATAATATAGTATGTTGCAAGTCTAAAACTTGCCTGATCGGATCTCACGTCGAGGTACGGATGCTACGTTTGACGTCGAAATTTACGCGCGATGCAAACTTATATACGCAGGACTGGACCTGGCTGAGCAGTGACATGACGTGGTGACTAGGCTGGACGACGATGATGACTGGATCGTCCGGATCATCAGCGACGCGCGCAACTCCGGTGAGCCGATCGTAGAATCAAGAAACGATCGAGAAAAGAACAAGAAGAACTGAAGAATAGTGGTGTCCGTTGTGTCGGTTCTGGGGTGGCGAGAACAGAGGCAAGATGACAGCGACGATGGGCTGCCGTCGGCGGCGAGGTGGCAGTGGGTTCTTGGGTTATGATCGGGGTCGGGAAGTCATGGAGTTGATGGTGGTGGTGGTCTGGGGTGTCGGGAGAGGAGAGAGAGGTGAGGAGGTGAAGGTGGGGGTGATGGTGATAGCGACGGCGAGGTCTCCGGCGAGGTTGTGGTTTTTGGGTTTGGCGTCGCGGGGTTACTGCAGGGGGTCGGGTGCAGGGGTTCTCGCGGCAAGGGAAAGAAAAGAAGAGGAAGATTTTGTGGAGGTGGTGATGAGGGTGACGAGGGTGAGGACGGGGTGTGGTTGGCGGTGGTTTCTGGAGCAGGCGAGGGTTAGGGTTAGGGTTTTCTTGTGGCGAAGAAAGAAAGAAGAGAGAGAAGAGAGAGAAATGTTAGGGTTAATATAATAATTAGGCTATATAAATATTATATATATATATATATATATGTTTAGAGAGAGAGACAAAGGAGGTTTAGAGAGAGAGACAACGAGGCGATAGAGAGAGGGGCTGTGTCTGAGAGAGAGTGAGTTAAATTTTTATTATAAATATTATATAATTTATTTATATAACTATTAGTTTTATGATATTATAATATATATATATGTTTCTGAATTATACAACTAATATATAAATACTCCGAAAATTACCTGGGTCTCATCTAAAAATCTAGTTTTAAAATATGGAGAATATACATAAAATTTAAAACCATAATGCGATGTCTGATCAATAAAAATGCATACCCCAAGTACGGATCTACGTAAATATACGTAGCGATCCAAACGAGTTTGTTTTAACAATTAGGACATGAACAAGATGTATGGATGCAACCATATGATATGGGGTACGATAACATGCCATGCTAGATATTAAAAATATTATTTGTATTATTTAAAAGATATGTAGATACAAAATATATTATGTATGTGTATAGAATCTAGATGTGCATGGATCCTCTGTACTAGCACATATTGACATAATCGTAAACCATGATCGGTTTCAAACTAGCGGGTCGGGTCGGATACTAAGTATAGTTACCAAATGCACTATCTGCACCCAAAAGCATTAATAATCAGAAATCTGTCGCAAAATTTGAAATACCTCAAATAAAATATAGCGTAAATGCACTAGGGTGTTACAGATTGAATCCTACCGAAGGTCCCAAACTTTGAAGGGGGCATGATGAAGAAACCCCACAAGAAAAGGAGGTGCCTATCTTAAGAAACGCCTGATGTCACTACTGGCTTCGAGTAAGACGAGATGGGGGCAGCTCCCCATCAGGGTTGACTCCCCCTGCTCCAACTCTAAAGGTGAAAGCTGTTTTCCAACCGGGAACAGCTTCGAACTACTGCGAAGGGTCAGCCAAATTTCTTACACCGCAATATTGAAGAAGTCTCAGCCCGTAGAGATCCAAGGAGAGCAGAAGTCGGTTCTCTCTCCAAAAAAACATTCCTCGTCTATATATAAGGTGTGGAAGGAGGTGAAGAACTCCGTCATTGTGCTCGGCTCTTTTCCTAAGTTCAAACCAATGAAGTATCAGCCAAACACTGACAACTCCCTTTCCAAATACAAGGGGACTCATCCGAAAGTGGTTCCTGCTATGATGGTTCCTCCTAAAACAGCTTCTTACAAAAGAGAAAGGCCGGAGAAGCTCCAAGGGTCGAGATTCCAAATGCTCTAAGCCTGGGGGCATGGTAGTTCATACAGTCCATATGGTGAACTCCAAAGTTGAAAGTCGTGCTTCTGTTAGTCATAGACCACTTACTCGGTCTCTAACGAAATGTCAGTAACAACAAGAAAAGTTGCAGAAGATACTTTCTCAAGCACCAGAACTCATTAGTCCACCGCCTAAGGCAAACTCTGAGGACGCACCCGAAGAAAGGACAGGGCAAGAGTCGGATACTGGCTTCCTGAAATGCGTTCTCAAGAAGAAAGATGAAGAAGCGGCAGAGATGTCTGCTAAGATGAACAAGATGGCCCTCTTAATCCAGAATATGGCTGGAATGATGGCTCAATCCTAATCACCAGTGGATGAACCATTGTTGGTCATTATTGATGATAAAGGAGATACTTCCAATCCTATCCAAGCCCTTTTAGCGGCGAAAGAGGAAGTGATCACGAAAGCGAAGCTAGATGAATATATCATCCAGAAAATTAAAGCTCATCATGCCAGCGAAGTAGCAAATAAGCTGGTCAAGACCGGTCGTCCATATCCAGTATGGTACGACCAGCTGCAATACCCTGCAGGATATGTAATCCCGAAATTCAAAAGGTATAATGGAATAGGAAATCCCTAGCAACATATCATGTAGTTTAGAGCTAAGTGCGGAAACGCCGGTGGTGAAGACCCATTACTTCTCCGTCAATTCATCAACGGTCTAACAGGAACTACTTTTGAATGGTACTTAGAGCTCCCAAATAACTCCGTTAAAACCTTCACCAAAATGGAAGTGCTCTTTACACACAGGTTCGTTAGTGCAAATAAATGCACTACGGTCTCTGCGTTAGTCAATGAAAGGGTGCGATCCAACAAGACGATAGTTCAATACGTCATTCGATGGAGGAACCTCTGGTCTAAATGCGAACACCGCATCGATGAAAGACCAGCAGTGGGAATGCTTATAGGGATCCTCGATTGGCAATAAAAAATGTACCCATTCTTGGCTTTTGCAAAGCTGACCACTTTTCAGGAGCTCATCAATAATCTGGTTCAGCTGGAACATATTGGCCAGTCTTCTTCCTCTTCGGGGGAAGACTCATGAAATAAAAGAAGCAAAGGCAAGGCGGCGTTTGTCGCTAATGCTCAACAACAAAAGAGTGTCTCTAAAGCACCCGGTCGCCAAAATAACTACCGCATGGGTTCCACCCTTGGAAAAAGATTGGGACAGGAGCTCATGTTAATTCTTCGAAAGAAAAAGAAGAAGACTAAGAAGCTTTTCCAGCCTGCCGAATATATAGACAACCGGACGAATCTATAAAAATACATCGACATGCTAGAGGAATATAACCAGAAAGCGCGATCCCAATCACTCTCGAAGAGTTTCTTCAACATCTCTTCGAAAATGGCGATGCTGAAGAAGAAGAAAACTCAACAGAAGAAAAAAGGAGTATGTGAGAAGCTGCCATATGGTCTCTCACTCTTTCGTATATGACGAAGATGCTCCGTCAGCATCAGAAAGCGACATTGATAAGCAGGGGGCAGGTACCACGCAAAGTGCTATGTATTTCCCGCAAGACGGCCCGATTGACACGATGATAAAGAAGCAGTCCCGGTCCCAAGGAGTGAAATGGCCATTTATGAAAAGGCCAGACAACAACGCCTAAGCAAGCAAGTTGCGGAAGGGATGGGTTATGTAACTCCCTGACTAAAACAAAAGAGATGAACCTCTATGTCTCTAAAATGGCATCTTGCTCTACGGTATGGATCATATAACCAACCGTATACAATTTATGGACATAAACGATCTATATCCCATATATGTTCTCCATGTCTCTTATGGACCTCTATGTCCCTAAATTAGCATATCGTCCTACGGTAGATCTCCATATTGATCACTGTATAAAATCCAAGGGCATGAAAGATCCCTACCTCTACCAAGTCCTACCGGCGGGGCTGCACCTGAAGTCCCACCGGCTATGAATCTCTACCAATAATGCAGTCCTTAAAAAAAGGTATGTCCATAAGTAAAATGAGCACGGATGGAAATCCGAAAGGGCTCCGTGAGTAAAAATATCAGGACTACCGGCGGGTTTGTGAAAACACGAAAGAGTGCAAACTCATAGAAAAAAGCACTTGCTGGATCCTCTCGACTTATAAGGAGAAAACACCTGTGTAAGATCTTTATGACTCATAAAGGAGAAGCACACTTAGGAATCCTCATGATTCCTAGGGAGAAAATACACTTATGGGATCATTTCGACTCATAAGGATAAAATACCCCCTATGAGACCCCCACGGCTCATAGAATTCAAAAGCCTTAGGTTACAAGGATCTGAACCTGTTTCCTAAACCATCATATCTCCCAAACTGCCCTACAAGTAGTTCGATATCGACTCTTGTATACAATCCACGGGCACAAACAAATATGTTCCAACTAAGTTCCACCAAAGGTGAACGATACGCTCGGTATGGTGAACGTGTAACATTTCAGAAAAACGGAAAATATTATCTTGGAATTTAAATAATAATATAATGAGTTTTATGGATATATACCGGGTATGGATTTGAGTTTTCATAGATTAGTATAATTATATACCTCTATTTTGGGGAAGTAATTGGAAGTTAAAATGAATTTATTAATTATGTGAACATTTATTTATTTGGGCTTTTCATAAATTAGCATATAATTATATCCATACAAGTTTAATGTTAAAATTAATTAGTGTTTTACTGGTTACTACACTAAACCAAGTTTTATTTTGTTAAACCGTATTTAAGTTGCCATGACATGTTATTGACATGTTAACATTTCATTTGTGTTTTAAATGTTAGTTTTATATTTTCAAAAGAAAAGAAAAGAAAATGAGAGAGACATGGGAGTATGGTATTAAAAAATGAGAGGTATGTGTGTGTGTGTGTGTGTGTGTGGGAGTATGGTATTAAAAAATGAGAGGTGGGTGTGTGGGGGTGTGTGTGTGAGAGAGAGAGAGAGAGAGAGAGAGTGATGGGGTTATAGTTGGCTCAACTATCATTTTATTCATATCATTTCCTCATATCATTTCTTTTTCTTCTTCCTCTTCGTCTTCTCCACCTCCTCCACCTCTAACTACAAACACAACACCCATAAAAATCCCCTCAAATCACCATGAAGCCTTCACTAAAAGTTTTCATATTCTCATCCTAAATATGATGTCCTCATTCTAAACATGATGTAGTGATCAAGTCTTCACTTTGAGATCATTTGCAAGTTTGGAACATTCTTAAATCCCTATCATGAGGAAAAATTCTCTCTTTAACCATATTTTAAGTACACTTATTATGACAATTAGTTTTAGAGCTAAAGATTCATGTTTCCTAGACTTGAGATTTCAAAAGTGAGTTTTTGTGGATACAATTAGTAGTGGTGGTGTAGTAGAGAGTTAGTTAGTAATTACAATCTTATTAGTGATAGAATAGTGTATTATAGTGCAAGTATCTTTGGTTTTAAAAGAGTTTTGAAGTTTTAAAACATGGTTTTTCATTGAGTTTTGAAGTTTGAATTGAATATGGAGCAACTTGAGATCTTTGAAAAATATTTAGCTAGTACTGTGAGATGCTAGGACCAGTAGAAGACCACTATAGAAGCTCGAACCCTAAATTCTATCCCAAAACTACAGATTCAATTATATTAGCCGCAATTTGCGGCCAGATTGTTGAGTTAAGGTGTGGGGTTTGTTCTGTAACTCACGCACTTATTAACTAAGCCTATTTTATATGCTAATTTGCCTCAGATTCCCTGAGTAAAAATCTAGAGTTGTTTTACTTAGGTTTTTGATGATGTCTTACGGTTTTAAACTTGGTTTACGGATTACTATATTGTGACTTGGTCGTTCGACGTTCGTACGTCGACGTCGGGAGTATTTTATCGGATTTAGCATGTGTTGACCATAGGTTCTAACCTATGTACACTTCGCTAGTGATTTTAATTTCGATTTGGGGTTTTATGCGATTTTGTTATGATTTCGATTGTAGGTACAATCGCGGAAACTTCTGAGACGACGAAAAAGGGCAAGGCGTTCGTCGGCTTCGACTAGAGCGAGGCGTATAGGTGAGTAGATATATATCTACGAGGGAAGTTGGGTGAATGACGTATAGCACCCCCGCAACCGTAGAAATTAGGATACTATATATATTCAAATCTTATAGCTAGTCTAACCACATGCGTATAGTAGTATGCTTAGTAGAACCTTATATGTCTAGTCTCTATTTCTCAGCTATTGAGCTATATATATATATATATATATATATATATATATATATATATATATATATATATATATATGGGTACTTTATATGATATAGATATATCTATGACATGAGTATATATGATATAAGTATATATGATATGATATGATATGAGTTAGCATAAACGACTATTGATCCGTACTGTATTGATTGGATGATATCGTATGAGCGATATTCCGTACATGATATGTTGAGGATAAATTGCCGATTACAGCCGATATTCATTTCGACTCGAAGAGTCTTGTTAATATTTCAAATTGGGAATTCATGAGATGTTTAGAGTCATACGTATTTTAAAAACTAACGAATCGTTATGTACTTTTAAATGATAAAGTCAAGAGTGCGCTACGAATTTTCAAATGATATCTATTTCAAAAATATCGTAGTCTTTTAGTTCCAAAATAACATTTCGTGTTATTTTAAAGTATAAATGTATGGCCAATATGTAGTTAGATATTTTTAACGCTTGCTCACGTTAAGATTTCCTTATTTCTGCATACGCTCGTGCTCGGATTACTTACGATATATACCACGTTTATACCATTAGCTCTATTTAACTTCGTTTTCTAGGACACGCACACCATTACCGATGATTTCATATTGCACTTGCACATACTTGTATGTTACACCTACACCTCATCGGTAATTGTCATGCCACGTACGCATATAGGACTTTCTTATATGAATATGCTTGTAGTACACTATACAATTACCAATGATTTACATGTTGCACATACACAGACTCGTACGTTTCATGCACACATCATTGGTAATTGACATGCCTCGTACACATATAGTACCTGTCATGCTATTTCAGATCATACTATATTCCTACCAGTACCTTAGCTTACTGCTTTACCTCAGCGTGCAGTATATTACCGTTCTGTACTTTTATATGTTGTTCCATTATTGCCATGTTCTTATGAGATAGTGTTTTCTTGGGATTTCTGGTTCTATGAGATTTGAGGAACCACGGATATCATTTTATAAAACTTGTGAATGTTTTAAAATATGGTTTCCTCTTGATATGATATTTTTCGTCCACCATGAGTTTTCTGGGTGCTAAGATATGAGTATTAGCCGAATCGAAGGAGGGTGAGAACTGATTGCAGATACATGGTGGACCCAGTACGGTAGCGAGGGGAAAAAAGCCCATATAGAAAGGCGGGTGAGCCTAGTGAGGATGAGGCCGACCGATGATAGTATGGAAACTCGGCGGATATCCTGAGAATACCGATCGGAGTTATATAATTCAGATGGATATGAGGGCCGATCCGAGAGACGGCGCCTGAGAGAGGGTCGATCCGAGATACGGCGCTTGAGATATGAAGATTTCAAGTGTCGATGTTGGACACGATATTTATGAGGATTTCGAGTGTCGATACTGGACACTCAGTTGTTTATACGAGTATTTCGAGTGCCATTGATGGACACTCATTGGATGACATATATATGTTATGGATGACATATCTCCATATATTGATATTGACACGATATTTATGTATATACACATTCACTTTCGTTATCGCATAGTATGATAGTATATACAGTATGACCTAGGATATCGTTATATATTCAATTTCTACCAGATTGGTGTCTTCTACTCACGAGTTGGCAACTCATCCCCGTTGTGGCATAGTTTCTTGCAGGATCGACCGCTCGGATTAGTAGCGGCTTGCTAGCACGCTCCTTCTTTTTGGGTATTTGGTTTGGTAGGTGGGTTACAATCCAGATCATAACCGCCATTTGTACATGTATATTCAATTGTAATCTAGTTAAAAACTCCATCGACCAAACTTGTATATTTTTGGACTTAAAGACGAGACTTGTATGTTATTCTTTTATTTGTCGAGTTGGATATAGTTAAGTTGATGATGCTTTTAGTATTTCTTTTACTTTTTCTTGTGTTGATCTTCGCCATAGATGTCGTATATACTGCGTGGTTGTGATTCCGCCGTATGGGCAATATGATAGCTCCCGATTGGGGATGCTGATATTATTTATGTATATATATTGGTTTTTATCAAAATTTACAAAGAAGGTACTGCCAAAATTTTAAATGATGAAAATGTTTTCAAGCCTTAGTCTGAAACCACTTGTATTTTCAAACAAACTTTATTTATACTTCAAAAGAGGAACTTGATTTCATTAATAACCATTTTCCAAAACTTCACCTCTACTATTTACTTAAAGATGTTTAGATTCCTGGTTTTCGGCTTACTTGGGTTACGGTGGGGTCCTATAGACTTCACGTTATTCAAGTGCCGGCCACGTGCCATTTCCGGGTAGTAACAGAACAACACTTGTGAGTCCTCTAGACTTGTAAGAAAAAAATACTCTTATAAGATCTTTACGACTTGCAATAGAAAATACCGCTTAGGAGTCCTTACGACCCCTAAGGAGAAAATACACCTATGAGATCCTATCAACTCATAGGGAGAAAATAACTTTATGAGACCCTCTCGGGTCATAAAAATTGAAAAGCCTTAAATTGCAAGGATCTAAACCTGTTTTCTAAGCCACCTTTATCCAAATGGGCAATGGTAAATGATGAGTTGCTCCTAGCATTATGCTTCAGTGTTAACGATACTGATGTCAAATGACATCCAAAATCCCGAATTCCTAACTTTGACCTCTATGTCGTTAAACTTGGAAATATAAAAAAATAATAAAAATAAAAATAAAATAACCGAAATAATTGAGCAACTCCCAATAAAGATCAGCGAGTAAATATATATGAAATAGCTGAAATGATTGGGCATCGCGAATAAATAACCAAAATGATTGGGAAATCATGACTTTCTTGATAAGAAAAGCTGAAATGATAGAGTATCGCGGATATATAAAAAAAAGAAAGAAAATTTTTCTGCCCTGCAAGAAGGTCAATGCTGACTCTTGTATATAATCCACGGGCACAAATGAAACAAAAGGAAACATATTTTTCACCATGCTTCGCCAAACGAAAAACCAAGTCTTGATAGCATGCATACAAACTAGAGACTATTTGGACGTCCCTCTTACTCAAGCAGAGTACAGACGTGGTGTCAACAAAGCTTTAAGGAGCCAAAGCAAAAGTGGAGTGATGGCAACTTACTAACTCCAAATCTCAATGGCGATATATACAGCTGATTGAACTTTCTAAAATGTGTTTTGTAAAGTAACCGCAATCAATACGGTGTCGCTAGTAGCTAGCCGCGATGAGTACGGGTCATATGCAGGGAAACGTGAACTCTTTTTTTGCTTTAGACGAGTTGATTGAGGAAAAGTGATTGTTTGTAGATCTATTTTAATACGGATGTAGAATTTATGAAGAGAAGGCTTGTAGGGTTCATAGGAATTAGTAGTAATGGATAACTAATTAAAAATGAGTCATTTTATATTTTAATAGTTTAAAACTTGATCAATAGTGATGAATGTAGATTATGGTTCTTTTGGAAAAAACTAGGGTTTCCCCACTACTAACCCTTGTCCTTGCATTGATCTCTATTCATGTCTAGCCCATAACAAAATAAGTGTTTAACCAATCTTAAATCGTGGTCATGACTAACAATAAATTGGTAGCGCGCCCGATAAGGAGATTAACATTTATTTTGCTAAATTTTATAGACTTTAAAATGTATAAATGATTTTATCATCTATTGATCTACCCTATCCTACGAACCCTAGCAAGCTAGGAATTACTCGCTCATGTTTATAGTAGAAGATATGATGAAGAAGAGTGAAAACATGATTAAGATGTAGAAAGTAAGTGCAGAAAGTAAGTGCGGAAATTAATTGCAAAAAGAACAATAAAAACACTACTTTAATTAATCATCTATTGCATACAACTTTTGAAAGTAGAGTATAAGAACCCTAGTTGCTCTAGATCTCTATCTTATTGGAAGTAGATGGCTAGCTGATGATCACTTGGATGCATGGATCACTTTGGACCTCTTGATCTCTTCGGTGATGATCTTTAATGTGAAGCTCTCGGTCCTATATATAGTCTCAGAAACTAGAAAGCCTAAATACCATCCGTGAATATATGCTGTTAAGATCAAATCACCAAAATCTCAGATCTTACGGCCCTAGATCCGCCGCGGAACCGCCGCATATAGGTTTATTTGGTCGCGGTTCCGCCGCGGTTTAGTGCTATGAGATTTTAGGATTTTTTGTGGTGTTTTGTATTGATATTTGGAGATCCTTTCGATGTGTGGATTCAGAAAATAATGCTCTGAGTCTCTGCCGTTGCTAGATCTCATGATTTGCTTTAATATTTTGGTAGATTCGATTCCGACATCTTGATTTATCCCGGATCTCTTGGATTCCAGACATGAGCCAATATCTGCACAATATCTCAAATCAAAGTGTTAGTAGTATTTGGTATTTTTGAGATATTATCCTAACCATTTCATATGATATTAAATCTTAAGAATATTGATTAGAAATATTTGATATGATATGCATATTTTAATAACTAACATTTCATATAAATATTATATGCATGTATTTTCCCTCATTATATTAATTATAATGTAGAAACATATGATAATAATTTTTTTACATATAAACCCTCATATGTTCTATAATTACAATAAACACCTTTTAGTACTTAACAAAAACAGGAAAAATGTTCATTCAAATGTGCAATATTTTAGACTAATCAAATACCCCCAAACTTAGCTTTGATCGTCCCGAGCAAACTAGTTATTAAAGAAAAAGAAAAAGAAAAAAAACTAGAACACTTTCGTAGGCAACACGATTGCACTGAGCTCGTGCAACAAGCCTTTAAATCTCTAGGTGTCCCTAGTAGGAGGAGTGTTGTCTTGTGAAGGTTTTCAGCGGATTATACCCACAAAATCTCATAATAAAAGAAAGATGATGAAAGTTACATACAAAGATAAAGAACAGACAAAAGAAAGAACTTGAAAATTAGAGTTTCAAACTACACTAGTTTTTTAGTAGCCATGAGCCCAATCTTAATGGTCATGAAAAGATATCAGAAATCGCATTATCTCTCAATAAAACATCGTCTTTAGTTTTCCTCCCTACCCTTTCTTCCAAACATCGATCATATACCCCTACGTATGTGTAAAAAGCATCCCTACACTCAGAGAATTCAATTCAAGCTATCATACTCTTGTCCATCTTCCTTAGTACTTTTTAGTCGGTGAATGTTTCAGATGGAATTGCTTACACATTAATCATGCGACCGTTAATACTTCTTGAGGAACTAATCAACCGATTACCAAATGTGCTCACTCTTTTAGGCATAATTAGCAATATCCTAGTCTTGCAACACCTAAAGCTTAGCAGTGATTCCCAAACCAGTTGGTCTAAGACACTAGGTGATAAGACACCCTCGCTATATTTCTTTTTATGCTGTCTTAAGTAATTACAAAACCAGTGTTCATTTTTCTTTACCATTTTTTATGTCATTTATATCTTTGTTTATATATATTTTTTCCTTCATACTAAAACTTTTAAACAAGAGCATTTCAAGGTATTCTCTACTATCCCAAGTTTCAAGATGTGTGCAAGTGCGTATAGTAGGTATCAACGTTCAGATATTTGGACTCAAGAACATGGATTATTTTTCAGACTTATTTCTATTCTCATATTAGTGATTTGCTTCATCTTACTAACCCTTGGGACAACAGCTCATGACTACCTATTACTAGCTTCATTTTAAAACATCTCATTTTCATGCTTTTCTTGAATCTCTTCTTATCTTTTATATGTATTCTTCACTTCCTAACTTTCATTATGAAATTTTTTTGCTATTATTTAGTATAATGCAAAATGATGAGTGAATAAGCACAAACCTCCCCCAAAGCTATTTGCAGCAGTGTCCTCACTGTATCATCTTTAAGCTTAAAACCTATAGACTTGAGAGGAAAAGTTCTCAATTATTAGTAAAAGGGGAAAAAAATCAATGACAGTGAAATCCTCCCCCAAACTTATTTTTGGCTCACAATTTTACAAAAAATTTCTTTTCTTTCACGAGCCAAAATATTTTTCTCCCCCCCTCCCCCCGAAACTTGAGTGAAACAGTATTAAGCATTTAAAATTATAAGAGGGGTGGTAAAGTTATTGGTCTATGCAAAACTTTACAAAGACCAAAAGTCAACACCAACCATTCGAATATTTTATCGATGTAACAACATAGTTGGTAGAAGATCATAGATGTGAAGAAGTGGGGAGATAAGAGACGTAATCGCTCGGGTTTACATCTCGGTTGGTCAAGACGAAACAGTGATGATGGATGAAAACGAGAATGTGAATGATTAGGAATGAGTGGAATATTCGCATTCTCGTACATGATAAGAAAAAAGGGTGGTGGTTCAACTTCTTCGGGTGGAGGTTGATTTATCACAACATCCATATCTATTAGGAATGCAAGTTCTTCGGCGAAAATATCTTCAAAACTTTCGGCAATGGTCCGAGTAATAATTTCGTCGATATCTATATTAAAGGAATATGTAGATTCACTAGGACGGTTGCAAGTTTCAAGGTCAGTTTTTAGCGCACCAAGATTCAAAACATTCGGTTCATCAGAAATTATAGAGGTAGAAGATTCGAAATGATCATCTCCCTCCTTCTTTAAATCGAGTGGACTTTCAAGAATCATAGAACTCGAAATATCAGAGTGTGATTCATCAAAACTCGATGGAGTTGAAAGAAGATTAGAAAAACCAAAGAAAGTGGGTGATGAAATGGGTAAACAAATTTGGGTGTCGAGCATTGTTGAACCAGATGTGGGAGATGAAGGCTGAATATCATTCTGCTTATCAGATAGGTCGGTGGTAAGAATAGGATCGGTTAATTATACAAAAAGATATTCATATTCAATAGAAAGGACATGATGGGTAGGAGAATCCAACTCATCCAACATAACGGGTTCATCTTCAATGATATTCTCATCACCGCTCTCACTAACACCTTCGGTCAAATCAAACGAATAGGTATTCAAGAATTCATCAATTATACTATCCTCAATCGATAAATCACTTGGTTCACTTGATGGAGTTGGAAGGTTTGAAATATCAAGTGTAGTCGAATATGGATCGGTTTGATTTGAAATGCTGTAAAGCTCTCTTTCATGCTCACTATTAGAAAAGTCAAACATGTTATTCTCGGGCACCTTATCTCTATGAAACGGTTGAACATCGAATATATTCAGTTAGGGTGCAGGATGGAAGGTGTCGAGATCAAAAGAATCGGTTTTGGTTTGACTTTGATGGATCTCTTATTCTTTTCATTGCTCAATTCCAACTCTACTCCAGGACTTGACATGGTTTGTGAAGAAGTTCTAATGAAGGATTCTCTTTGAACCGTAGAACTTCCTAATTGATTTTCAGAAGTACGGTCTAGATAAGGTGAGAAAGTTGAGTATGGTTGGGAAGTGTCTAATTGTTGGCTACGGACGAGTTCAATGTGTTCCATAATTGACATGCGTTTATGATTTGCCGCATCATCCTGAAGAGAAATGTTAAGAAGAGATGCCTTTAATTGTTGGCTACGGGCAAGTTCAATGCGTTCTGCAATCGACATGCATTTATGACTTGTCCCATTAGCCTCAAGATAAGTATCAACATGAGAGCGTGTGAAAGTTTGGTATTGTGGATAAGAATTAGAAGGGTGAACCCAAGTTTCAAAAACAGAATTAGGATCAACACTGTAATATGAAGAATATTGAGATTGGTTGGTTGGTTAGCGACTGGCAATTGTTATTTGTTCAGTAATGTTCATGGGTGTAAAAGATGTCATACTCGCCTCAAAACGAGTATCAATATTTTCATATGGAAATGAAGGTGTCTGTTGTCCTAACGGTTTTGGATTAGTGAAAGGATTGAAACTTTGGCTTTCAGCCTTCGCAATATGCTTAGCGATAGACATGCATTTTGGAGTTCCCTCACTCGCCTTAAACGGATTATCAATATAAGAAGATGTAGAATTTTGATGCAGTTGAAAGGACCTTGAGTGAGGTATCCAACTGTTCTTTTCTGCTTGCTCTATCCTATCTCTTAAAGACATAATGGAGTCGGATTTTGTACCGAAGCAATTACGAAAACAAGAAATATCTGGTTCTGGATAGCAAAGCTCGGCAAGAGTTCATCTGTTTGGGTTACCCATTATAAGAAAAGAGGGTGAAAAGATAATGATTTAAGCTCTTTTTGGATTTTGGAATTTGTTTTGCTTTGAAAAATGGACTTAAGGCTTGACTCAACAAATAAAAAAATACACAATCAATCTCTAGAACTAAGGTCTCCTAGGTCAAGTCACTAAACCGCTCCTAGACTTTCAAAGGACAAGTCGCATGATCAATCCTCTACTACCTCCTTATCAATCTTGTGGCCAGGTAAGTGGGAGGTATCCGCTATACGAATCATCAAAATAGAGGGCCTAATTAAGTAACAATTTTTCTTAGTCACGCTTGCCGTAGACACCACAAGAAAAATGTGGATAAGTAATAAATTACCCATGACCTTCCTTTGTCCTAATTGAGCGTGAATGTCCTTAGGGGCTAGGTCTAGATTTTTTTTATAATATTCTAGGGTGATAGTATGCATGTTTGTGATTTGCAGGGCTTAGGAAGGGTGATGAAATCCCCACCAAATCTGAATTTGGGTTTATTGCCCCTTAATGTCCGTTTTAGATATGCAAAACAAACCAAAATCTAAAACACGCAAAGAGATTTTAGCGGCGATATTTGCAAAGAATCCAACAAGTAGAATCAATTTATTGAAGCTTTAGAGGAGAAGGAAAGATATTATGAAAATACCAGAGGATTTTAGGGTCGCAATTCACCCAAAATGCCGCAGTTCCGCTACCAAACCCCTATTTCTGTCACGATTCCGCCGTTGTTTTGAGGGATCTTTTGGTAATATTTTTTCAGCACTCCCCTATGCTCTTCTAGTCTAAGTTGAAATCTCTGAATCTCTATTTTCTTGCTCCAGTTACTCCAGATTCCCTTGCAAAACTCACACAATAATCGTTAAATATGCAAGATGCGGTTTTTTAATTTTATATTATGGTTGCCGGATTTTATAAGAAATCAACCCGAATAACAAAGAAAAAATTATGACCATTTCCCCGGCTACGGCGCCATTTGATTGATCTTGCTAAAATGTGTTTTGTAAAGTAACCGCAATCAAGACGGTGTTGCTAGTACCTAGCTGCGATGAGTACGGGTCGTCCGTATGGAAACGTGAACTCTTTTCTTACTTTAGACGAGTTGATTGAAGAAGGGTAATTGTTTGTAGATCTATTTTAATACGGATGTAGAATTTATGAAGAGAATGCCTGTAGGGTTCATAGGACTTAGTAGTAATGGATGACTAATTAAAAATAACTCCTTTTATCTTTTAATAGTTTAAAACTAGATCGATAGTGATGAATGTAGATTTTGGTTGTTTTGAAAGAAACTAGGGTTTCCCCCACTACTAACCCTTGTCCTTACATTGATCTCTATTCATGTCTAGATCTTAACAAAACAAGTGTTTAACCAATCTCAAATCATGGTTGTGACTAATAATAAATTGGTAGCGCGTCCGATAAGGAGGTTAACATTTATTTTGCTAAAGTTTATAGACTTTAAAATGTATAAAATATTTTATCATCTATTGATCCACCCTATCATATGAACCCTAGCAAGTTAGGAATTACTCGCTCATGTTTATAATAGAAGAAAGGATGAAGAAGAGTGAAAACATGATTAAGTTGCAGAAAGTAAGTGCGGAAATTAATTGCAAAAAAAACAATAAAATCACTATCTTTATTAATCAACTATTGCATACAACTTTTGAAAGTAGAGTACAAGAACTCTAGTTACTCTAGATCTCTATCTTATTGGAAATAGATGACTAGCTGATGATCACTCGAATGCGTGGATCGTTTTGGACCTCTTGATCTCTTTGGTGATGATCTTTAATGTGAAGTTATCGGTCCTATATATAGTCTTAGAAACTAGAGACCCTAAATACCATCTGTGAATATATGCTGTTAAGATCAAATCACAAAAATCTCAGATCCTACAAATCCGCCGCGGAACTGCCACATATAGGCTTATTTGGCCGTGGTTTCGCCGCGATTTAGTGGTATGAGATTTTAGGCTTTTTTGTGGTGTTTTGTATTGATATTTGGATATCCTTTCGATGTGTGGATTCAGAAAATAATGCTCTGATTCTCTGACGTTGCTAGATCTCATGATTTGCTTTAATATTTTGGTAGATTCGATTCCGACATCTTGATTTATCTCGGATCTCTTGGATTCCAGACCTGAGCCAATATCTGCACAATATCTCAAATCAAAGTGTTAGTGGTATTTGGTATTTTTGAGATATTATCCTAACCATTTCATATGATATTAAATCTTAAGAATATTGATTAGAAATATTTGATATGATATGCATATTTTAATTACTAACATTTCATATAAATATTATATGCATGTATTTTCCCTCATTATGTTAATTATAATGTAGAAACATATGATAATAAATTTTTTACACATAAACCTTCATATGTTCTATAATTACAATAAACACCTTTTAGTACTTAACAAAAATAGGGAAACTGTTCATTCAAATGTGCAATATTTTAGACTAATCAAATACCCCCAAACTTAGCTTTGATCGTCCCGAGCAAACTAGTTATTAAAGAAAAAGAAAAAAACTAGCACACTTTTGTATGCAACACGATTGCACTGAGCGCGTGCACCAAGCCTTTAAACCTCTAGGTATCCCTGGTAGGAGGAGTGTTGTTTTCTGAGGGTTTTCAGTGGGTGTATGTTTTCAGTGGATTACACCCATAAAATCCCATAATCAAAGAAAGATGATGAAAATTACATACAAAGATAAAGAACATACAAAAGAAAGAACTTGAAAATAAGAGTTTCAAACTATACCAGCTTTTTAGTAGCCATGAGCCCTATCTTAATGGTCATGAAAAGATGTCAGAAATCGCATCATCTCTCAATAAAATATCATCTTTAGTCTTCCTTCCTACCCTTTCTTCCAAATATCGATCATATACCCCTACGTGTGTGTAAAAGACATCTATACACTTAGAGAATTCAATTCAAGCTATCATACTCTTGTCCATCTTCCTTAGTACTTTTTAGTCGGTGAATGTTTCAGATGGAATTGCTTATGTATTCTTCATGCGACCGTTAATACTTCTTGAAGTACTAACCAACTGATTACCAAATGTGCTCACTCTTTTAGGCGTAATTAACAATATCCTAGTCTTGCAACACCTAAGGCTTAGCAGTGGCTCTCAAACTAGTTGGTCTACGACACTAGGTGATAAGGCACTCTCGCTATATTTTTTTTATACTGCCATAAGTAATTACAAAACCAGTGTTAATTTTTATTCACCATTTTTTTTATGTCATTTCTATCTTTGTTTATATATATATTTTTCTTTACTAAAGCTTTTAGACAAAAGCATTTCAAGGTATTCTCTACTATCCCAAGTTTCAAGATGTGTGCAAGTGCGTATAGTAGGGTATCAACGTTCAGATATTTGGACTCAAGAATAGGGACTATTTTTCAAACTTATTTTTATTCTCAAATTAATGATTTCTTCATCTTACTAACCCTTGGGACAACAGCTCATGACTATCTATTACTAGTTTCGTTTTAAAACATCTAATTTTCGTGTTTTTCTTGAATCTCTTCCTATCTTTCATATGTATTCTTCACTTCCTAACTTTTATTATCAAAAAAAATTGTGCTATTATTTAGTATAATGCAAAATGATGCGTGAATAAGCATAAAGCTCCCCCAAACCTATTTGCAGCAGTGTCCTCACAGATGTCATCTTTAAGCTTAAAAACCTGTAGATTTGGAAGGAAAATTTCTCAATTATTAGCAAAAGGGGACAAAAAGTCAATGACAGTGAAATCCTCCCCCAAACCTATTTTTAGCTCACAATTGTACAAAAAATTTCTCTTCTTTCACGAGCCAAAATATTCCCCCCCCCCCCACAAAAAAAACTTGAGTGAAACAGTATTAAACATTTTAAATTATAAGAGGGATGGTAAAGTTATTGGTCTATGCAAAACTTCACAAAGACTAAAATTCAACACCAACCATTCAAATATTTTATCGATATAACAACATAGTTGGTAGAAGATTATAGATGTGAAAAAGTGGAGAGATAAAGAGGTGTAATCGCTCGGGTTTACGTCTCGGTTGGTAGAGACAAAACAGTGATGGTGGATAAAAACAAAAATGTGAATGATTAGGAATGAGTGGAATATTCACATTCTCGTACATGATAAGAAGAAAGGGTAGTGGTTCAACTTTTTCGGGTGGAGATTGATTCATCACAACATCCATGTCTGTTAGGATTGCGAGTTCTTCGTCGAAAATGTCTTCAAAACTGTTATCAATGGTCCGAGTAATAATTTCATCGATATCTATATTAAAGGAATATGTAGATTCACTAGGACGGTTGAAAGTTTTAAGGTCAGTCTTTTGCGCACCAAGATTCAAAATACTCGATTCGTCAGAAATTATAGAGGTAGGAGATTCGAAATGATCGTCTCCGTCCTTCTCTAAATCGAGTGGATTTTCAAGAATCATAGAACTTGAAATATCGGAGTGTGATTCATCAAAACTCGGTGGAATTGAAAGAAGATTAGAAGAACCAAAGAAAGTGGGTGATGAAATGGGTAAACAAATTTGGGTGTCGAGCATTATTGAACCAGATGTGAGAGATGAAGGCTGAATGTCGTTCTGCTTATCGGATAAGTTAGTGCTAAGAATAGGATCGGTTAATTATACAGAAAGATATTCGTATTCAATAGAAGGGACATGATAGATAGGAGAATCCAACTCATCCAACATAGCGGGTTCATCTTCAACGATATTCTCATCACCGCTCTCATTAACACCTTTGGTCAAATCAAACGAATAGGTATTCAAGAATTCATCAATTATACCATCCTCAATCGATAAATCACTTGGTTCACTTGATGGAGTTGGAAGGTTTGAAATATCAAGTGTTGTCGAATAGGGATCGGTTTGATTTGAAATGGTGTAAAGCTTTCTTTCACGCTCACTATTAGAAAAGTCAAACATGTTATTCTCGGGCACCTCATCTCTATGAAACAGTTGAACATTGAATATATTCGGTTGGGGTGCAGGATGGAAGGTGTCGAGATCAAAAGAATCGGTTTTGGTTTGACTTTGATGGATCTCTTGTTCTTTTTAACTGCTCAGTTCCAACTCTACTTCAGGACTAGACATGGTTTGTGAAGAAGTTCTAATGAAGGATTCTCTTTGAACCGTGGAACTTCCTAATTAATTTTCAGAAGTACTGTCTAGATAAAGTGAGGAAGTTGAGTATGGTTGGGAAGTGTCTAATTGTTGGCTACGGGCTAGTTCAATGTGTTCCACAGTTGACATGCGTTTATGATTTGCCGCATTTGCCTCAAGAGAAATGTTATGAAGAGATGCCTTTAATTGTTGACTACGGGCAAGTTCAATACGTTCCGCAATTGACATGTGTTTATGACTTGTCCCATTAGAATTGAAATAAATATCAACATGAGAGCGTGTGAAAGTTTGGTATTGTGGATAAGAATTAGAAGGGTGAACCCAAGTTTCATAAACAGGATTAAAATCAACAATGTAATATGAAGAATATTGAGATTGGTTGGTTAGTTGGCGACTGGAAATTGCTATTTGTTTAGCAATGGTCATAGGTGTAAAAGATGTCATATTCGCCTCAAAACGAGTATCAATATTTTCATATGCAAATGAAGGTATTTGTTGTACTAACGGTTTTTGGATTAGTGAAAGGGTTGAAACTTTAGCTTTTAGCCTTCGCAATATGCTCAGCGATAGACATGTGTTTAGGAGTTCCCTCACTCACCTTAAACAGATTATCAATATAAAAAGATGTGGAATTTTGATGCGGTTGATAGGACCTTGAACGAAGTATCCAACTGTTTTTTTCCGCTTGCTCTATCTTATCTCTTAAAAACATAGTAGAGTCGGATTTTGTACCGAAGCAATTATGAAAACAAGAAATATCTGGTTCTGGATAGCAAACCTTGACAAGAGTTCGTCTGTTTGGGTTACCCATTATAAGAAAAGAGAGTGAAAAGGTAATGATTTAAGCTCTATTTGGATTTTGGAAATTGTTTTGCTTTGAAAGAGAGACTTGAGGCATGACTCAACAAATCACAAAATGCACAATCAATCCCTAGAATTAGGGTCTCCTAGGTCAAGTCACTAGACCGCTCCTAGACTTCCATAGAACAAGTCGCATGATCAATTCTCTACTACCTCCTTATCAATCTTGTGGCCAGGTAAGTGCCAGGTAAGTGGGAGGTATCCGCTATACGAATGAACGAAATAGCGGGCCAAATTAAGTAACCACTTTCCTTAGTTACACTTGCCTTAGACACCACAAGAAAAATGTGGATAAGCAATAGATTACCTACGACCTTCCTTTGTCTTAATTGAGCGCTAATGTCCTGAGGGGCTAGGTCTTGATATTTTTTATTAATGTAGGGTGATAGTATACACGTTTGTGATTTGTGGTGCTTAGGAAGGGTGATGAAATTCCCACCCAGTCTTAATTTGGGTTTATTGCCCTTTAATGTCCGTTTTAGATATACAAAACAAACCAAAATCTAAAACACGCAAAAAGATTTTTAGCGGCGATATTTGCAAAGAATCCTGCAGATAGAATCAATTTATTAGAGTTTTACAGGAGAAAGAAAGATCTTATGAAAATACCGGAGGATTTTGGGGTCGTAATTCACCCAAAGTGTCGCAGTTCCGCCGCCAAACGCTTATTTCTGCCGCAGTTCCGCCGCTGTTTTGAGGGATCTTTTGCCAATATTTCTTTAGCGCTCCCCTATGCTCCTCTGGTCTAAGTTAAAATCTCTGAATCTCTATTTCCTTCCTCCGGTTACTCCTGATTCCCTTGCAAAACTCACACAATGATCGTTAAATACGCAAGATGCGTTTTTTTTTATTATGGTTGCCGGATTTTATAAGAAATCAACCCGAATAACAAGAAAAAAATTACGACCGTTTCCCCGGCAACGGCGCCATTTGATTGATCTTGCTAAAAAGTGTTTTATAAAGTAACCGCAATCAAGACGGTATCGCTAGTACTTAGCCGCGATGAGTACGGGTCGTCCGTAGGAAAACGTGAATTCTTTTCTTACTTTAGACAAGTTGAATGAAGAAGGGTGATTGTTTATAGATCTATTTTAGTACGGATGTAAAATTTATGAAGAGAAGGCTTGTAGGGTTCATAGGACTTAGTAGTAATGGATGACAAATTAAAAATGACCCATTTTATATTTTAATAGTTTAAATCTAGATCGATAGTGATGAATGTAGATTAGGGTTCCTTTGGAAGAAACTAGGGTTTCCCCACTACTAACCCTTGTCCTTGCATTGATCTCTATTCATGTCTAGCCCTTGACAAAACAAGTGTTTAACCAATCTCAAATCGTGGTCGTGACTAGTAATAAATTGGCAGCGCGCCCGATAAGGAGGTTAACATTTATTTTGCGAAAGTTTATAGACTTTAAAATGTATAATAGATTTTATCATCCATTGATCTACCCTATCCTACGAACCCTAGCAAGTTAGGAATTACTCGTTCATGTTTATAGTAGAAGAAAGGATGAAGAAGAGTGAAAACATGATTAAGATGCAGAAAGTAAGTTCGGAAAGTAAGTATGGAAATTAATTGCAAAAAGAACAATGAAATCACTCCCTTAATTAATCAACTATTGCATACAACTTTTGAAAGTAGAGTACAAGAACCCTAGTTGCTCTATATCTCTATCTTATTGGAAGTAGATTACTAGCTGATGATCACTCGGATGCGTGGATTGCTTTGGACCTCTTGATCTCTTCGGTGATAATCTTTAATGTGAAGCTCTCGGTCCTATATATAGTCTCAGAAACTAGAAACCCTAGATACCATCTGTGAATATATGTTGTTAAGATCAAATCACCAAAATCTTAGATCCTACGTCCCTAGATCCGTCGTGGAACCGCCGCATATAGGCTTGTTTGGCCGCAGTTCCGCCGCGGTTTAGTGGTATGAGATTTTGGGATTTTTTGTGGTGTTTTGTATTGATATTTGGAGATCCTTTCGATATCTGGATTCTGAAAATAATACTATGAGTCTCTGTCGTTGCTAGATCTCATGATTTGCTTTAATATTTTGGCAGATTCGATTCTGACATCTTGATTTATCCCGGATCTCTTGGATTCCAGACCTGAGCTAATATCTGCACAATATCTCAAATCAAAGTGTTAGTAGTATTTGTATTTTTGAGATATTATCCTAATCATTTTATCTGATTTTTAGCAACTCACCCGCGCGCACAAACGCGTATGTATGGAAACGGATTTTATTTTAAGGAAACGGAATGCGCACGTGAGATCGTTCTTGTTTTAAATATTTATAAACCGCAAGTGCACGACGCGTTGTAGCAAGCCGGCAAGTACGAGTCGATCCACACGGAATTGTGTATTAGGTTTTGCGATTTAAGGTTCAACAAATTAGCGACTTGGTTGATTGTCACAAAAAATATAAAAGAATACGAAAACAAGAAAAGTAAGCAAAGAAGATAAGAAATAGGTGGTTGTGGCTTTGGCTCGGAAGGTCGAATTGCGACGATTCCTTCGACGCTCCTTTGATCATGAGTTGTCCGTCCTTACGTTGATCCCATCATGAAGTATGACTTGTCAAGGCAGTTGCGGAGCACAAGTCATCAAATTCCGATGTTCGTTGTAAAACACGAAACGAGTCCGTTTGTTCACTTACCGTTGTATGTCCGAGCTTGGGGTAACAACACTAAGCATAAGGGATAGCAAGCTTACCATAACATCAAAACACAATTAGTGAGTAGGAGCAAATAGTTTTAGTGTTAACTTTGCTAAGGGTTTGTGATGATATATAGTATATGAAACCAAGATATTTGTTAAGTCTTTTAATCACAAAATACCATATCTAAGCTTAGCAAATTTAACACCAAATTGATTCTAACTTAAACATTGTGAAATAGGGAAGGGGAGTGAATATGGTATATGAAGAGGTTACAAAGTAACCATGGTTTCAAAATACCATATCACATCAATATATAAAACAATCCTTAAGTTATAATCATGTTAAAACACATTAAACATAAACAAGAGGAGGAGAAGGCAAAGCCTTTCATCTCACTTCCTTACCATTACCACAACCAAAGAGATTAGTTACACATAATAAAAAGCAAAGCAGGTAAAGAAGCAAAGCAAAGAAAGAAAAAACAAAGCAATGTATTAACACTTGAAGAATAGGTACAAGATATTGGTAACTTGTTCAACCTCCTTAATGAAGCTCTCAAGAGAAAACTTCAACAGGGAAGAAGAAGAAGAAGAGACCAAGTTAAAGCTCACTCACTCTCAAGCCTAAACAAAAAGCAAAACAAAAGGATAGAATATGTGCATATGAGACCCCATTCCCTTGCTCACTGGTTCTGCTTTTACAGGCACAAAAGAAAAATAAACAAGCAATAAAATTAAGATGGCGTGGCACCAAGGGAGGGACTACAGAAACTTGGGGTCAATGGGGCTAGGGGGCCGGCCTGCTCGGCCATATAGGGCATGTGGCCGGTCTTGGTCTGAGCTCCTGAGCTCGTCTTTGTTGTGTGGTCTTGTGTGCTTCCCAACATCACTCTGGTGCTACTAGATTTCTCAATAGAGGCCTGGGATGCACTCAGGGATTTGTAGGGAACATGAAGCAATGCATCACATCAAAAATTTTAGCATTTATTACCCTTGTCCCCCCATTTGCTCAAGCCATCATTAGAGTGTGCTATGGGCAGCCCCACCATGGTCTATACCAAAGAGTTGTGTATATACTTATGTTGTGTTGGACCAAAATTGCGTGCACACACTTATTTGCAAAAGAACACTTTGGATATCGGTCGGTTTCCTGGTCTGTTTGCAGTGTCGGCTCCCAAACGTTATATCCGTGATATTGAGTTTGTTTCCAGTATTTAATCACAAATACCTGTAAACTGTAATTACTGAGCAAATACTGATTAATAGTACCGATATATACAAAATAGATAATGAATGAGCGGTATTAAAATGCAGTTTTCTGTGATGAACAAATACCCCCAAACTTATCTATTGCTCGTCCTGAACAATACAAAAAATCCTAGCCTCACTTTCACAGGGAACGCAATTGCATTGAGCATGTGCAACAAGCCGTTAAACCTCTAGGTGTCCCTAGTAGGAGTGTTGTCTCCTGAGGGTTTTCAGCGGATTACACCCACAAAATCCAGTCAAGTTAGCATCGTGGAGAACTGTTGATTCTAATCTTAAGTTAGAGATCAAAGTTAGAAGTTCTATCACCCAAGTTAGAAATGTTAAACCCTATTTTTCACTCCTCACAATTTGTTTAACATAAACGTATACGCGTCTTTACGTGATTGTGCGGATAGTGTCCATAAGGTTATAAGAATTTTGATTAGGGTCATCATGTCATAATTACAGACCAGGATAGACTTCTGAAGGATCACATAAGTTTGAAAGGAGTTAAGATTTTCTCAAGTTTTATTCTCCAGTTAGGTTTCAAGTCAGAATATATATCAATTTTAACAAAGAACCTAAGTCTTATACTTCACTCCAACCTTTCACCTGTTGTAGTTCATACACACCTTTCGTTATGGTGCAAAACGTCTTAATAAATACAAATCTTCATATCTCTGTGAAAAACTGTTTTAATAGAAAACTCGTCTCCGCAAAGATTATTTTCCAACAAAGAACCATGAGGACTTTTAATTCGGAGAGAACACTTACTTAGCTTGTTTTATTTGGCGTTTGGAAACTTAGCGAGCTTTAAGTCAATGACTCCCAAACCAGATGGTTTTAGGGCATTAGGTGTGGAGACACCCCAAGGACTTAATCACCCAAGTTACCAAGGCCACAAAACAAAAAACTCATTTTATTTTAAAATATTGTGAACTCAGTGAAAACGGAGATATAGCCAGCATTTCTTTTAAATCCGAAGAAGTTATATGTGGATAAGGTGTGTAATTACTCCAACAAGATTTCAGATGGGTTATTTTTCAGACTTAGAGTTTCTGTTAAAATCTCAATAATATTTTTCATATCCACTTTACCTTGTGAACTATTCTTGATATTACTTAACTCAGAACAAACCTGTTTGATCCTAAAGATATTTATCAATTTTATAAGTTTACAGACATGTCAGACTTTCATCAAATTCTAAAAAACATATGACAGGTGTAAAGTGTTTAAAAAGACTTATATTAGCAACGGTTAAACACAAGGGAGGGTTATCTTTCGGGTCGTCAATCTCACAACAAGGATTTAGTTATTTCTAACTTATTAACCGAACCATCAGACTTCGAATCTAAGTTCCCCCACTAGCTAACATGAAAAATTTTATATGTTTTTTTGAAGAAATTTTTTCAATTTTTATGGGTTTTTTAATATGTATGCAATGCAGAATATACAATATACACATGATGCAGCAAGATAACGCAGTGCTCACCCCCAAACCTAAGTTTTACGATGTTCTCATCGTTGCCCCCGTTTCCGGTAGCTAGACTTAGACATCAGGGTGAGAATTTTTATTCAAAGAAAGACAAAAAACCTAAGACTAATTACAGTATATACAAGTTAAAAGATTGGGTTAGTCCAGAAATCAATACCAGCTATTTAAATTTTTTGTCTATATAGTGCAATAGCTGGTAAAACAATATGTATATACAAAAGAAAAAGAAAAGATATATGTTAGATGTTAGTGAAGGGCATGGGCGTGTAAATGTAGGGATCGGAAGACGCCGAAGATGAAGATGAAGTTTTGAAGAAGTTAAAGAATTGTTTCCTGGATGAATTGAATGTTCAAAAAGCACATGTTGAGTTCCAAAGTCAAGTTCGTGTAAAAACTGAAGTTCATCCGCAAAAAGTTCAGCAAAAGAAAGGTTTTTAGGATGTTCCCAAATTGAACCTGACTCAAACTCACCATGAATATCAAGTCCATCCGCAAAAATTTCCTCAAAACTCGCTATGAAAGAATGGTTTTCAAGGATGTCTTCCTTCCTATGATTTTTCACAATCCTATTCTTATCACTATAGTTTTCTAACTCTCCCAATACCATTTCTCCCTCATCACATTCACACATGGGTAGGTATATGTCATCGAAAAAGGTAGGGTCCCGCACTAACATTTCTTCCGAAACAATATCACTAGGTGATTCAAAAATTGTGGGTTCCTGATCATTGATCTCTTCTGAGAATCTATCCAAACCATACCCGACAAATTCATAAGGTCCCTTATTTAAAATTGGATTACAAAAATCATCGGTCTGCCTCGGAGGGTTTTCTTGTGTGTTCTGGTAACACTCAGTCAATTCAATCGTATCATCATCTATGAAATCATCAAAATTTGTTTGATCATTTATCTCACTCGGGTGACTTCCTAGATGACAGACATTAACACTATTGGGTTCCGATTGACTATGTTCACTCCCTAAAATCCTCACAGCTAATGTTTCGCGTGTTACTCTATTCTAGCCAATGATTGAGCTTGAGCAAGAAACAATTGCTCAGGCTGCTGTATGCACAGGGCTAGCATAGAAGCTGATTGATTCTCGACCACAGTCATTACTTCAATACTCTTCTCTAAAGTGGTCAACCTAGCATCCATCTCACTATCATATCTAATGATGTGTCAGTTGTTTCAGGTAAGGAGGGTTGTGATGGTGGTGATGCTAAAGCAGTCAATCTGTCGACCTCTTTCTCTAAATCTTCAATCATTAGGTCTCTAATTGAAGTGGGACTGGGTTCAAAAGTGTTAGGTGGGTGACCATTATAAAAAATCTGGGACGGTTGGTCACCCCCTAAGAAAGGACAGTTGTCATGAATGTGGGAAGAATTTTGGCAATTTGAACAAGCGAATTGGGATTGAGTATAAACAAAAGAATATGAATCGTGAAAAATTGAATTAAATCGTGTATCACCCATATCAACAAGAATTCACAAATGTCACAAAGATAAAAAATATCACACCCCTAGCAGTCTATGGTATGCTAGTCAAATAGACCTGCTCAAGAACCTGATTGTCGAAGTAAAACTGTGTCGAGAAACGGGCTTAAGATATACGGATCACGAAGCCAAGTAAGTGTAAGAGAGAAGGGGAGGTTTTCCAACGCTTTCGCGAAATTCCTTAATTAGATAACCCTTTCTCTTGAACACTTGCCTAGATACCCCGTGAATGATATACCGTTAAGCGGTGTTCTAAACATAGTTAACTTTTCCTAATGAGCGCGAAGTCCTTAGAGTTTAAGTTCTAGTTGATTTTAAATTGCTGTGGGTATGCAAGAATGTCGTTTTGTGATTTGGGGGCTACGGAAAAAGGTGATGAAATGCTTTACCATATCTTGTTTGGTCTTTTTACCCTTAAATTCGTATTAAGATGCAAATGCGCATTCAATAAAAGAATTCAAAAAAATCAAGCAATTTAAGCAATTCTTTTTTCTTTTAAATTTAAGCGCTGTAAAAAATACGGTTAGTTCTCTGTGCAATTGGTGGCAAAATTGTGTGAAGAATCCTGCAGAAGATAGAAGTATTGGAATGCGTTGGATTCGAGAAGAATGTGTTAGAAAAAGCGTACCGAAGTGATTTTTGGTTTAGAAACCCTTTTGAAGTGATCTCGAGTCTTTGATTGTTCGCTTGCGCGGGTCAAACTAGCCGGATCTTTGGCACTGTACTTCACTAACGTTTTGCAATTGAATTTGATCCTCGCTCCGCACGATCGCTGGTCGTAATTCCTTTAAAACTGAAATGTCGGAAAATACGATATTTAGTGTCAAAAAGCGATAAATCTGCCCCAATTCCCGCACACTCAAAATTATAAAAATCAAATAAAACCACTAGAGTACTGACAACACACTGGAGACCATACAAAAGGAAAAAAATCACAAAAACCCCTATTGGGCCGGCGAGCTCGGATTCCTCACTGATGTTGCCGGCTAAATGATGAGTGTTTGTGCTCGAATTTTGTGTGGATCTTTCAGGCTATATTAGTATTCCAATGGTATAACTTGACTTTTTAGTTGAATCACAGAGTGCTAGCAGGTTGCAAAGACAGAGAACAAAATGAAAGAATTTGTTAGTTGTGTTAGTTTTGAAAAAAATTGAGTTAGTAGTTAATGAGTTAGTAAGAACCAGAAATAACAATACCCAATACTACCAACTCTCCGGTAATGGCGCCAAAAACTTGTTTGCAACTCACCCGCATGCACAAACACGTATGTTTGGAAACGAATTTGATTTTAAGGAAACGGAATGTGCACGCGAGATCGTTCTCGTTTTAAATATTTATAAATCGCAAGTGCACGGCGTGTTGTAGCAAACCGGCAAGTATGGGTCGATCCACAGGAAATTGTGTATTAGGTTTTTTGATTTAAGGTTCAACAAATTAACGAATTGGTTGGTTGTCACAAAAAATATGAAAGAATACAAAAACAAGAAAAGCAAGCAATGAAGATAAGAAAGAGGTGGTTGTGGTTTTGGCTCGGAAGGTCGAATCGTGACGATTCCTTCGACGCTCCTTTGATCATGAGTTGTCCATCCTTACGTTGATCCCGGCATGAAACATGACTTGTCAAGACGGTTGCGGAGCACAAGTCATCAAATTCCGATGTTCGCCATAAAACACGAAACGAGTCCGTTTGTTCACTTACCGTTGTATGTTCGAGCTTGGGGTAACAACACTAAGCACAAGGGATAGCAAGCTTACTACAACATCAAAAACACAATTTGTGAGTGAGAGCAAATAGTTTTAGTGTTAACTTTGCTAAGGATTTGTGATGGTATATGGTATATGAAACCAAAAGATTTGTTAAGTCTTTTAATCACAAAATAGCATATCCAAGCTTAGCAAATTTAACACCAAATTGATTCTAACTTAAACATTGTGAAATAGGGAAGGGGAGTGAATATGGCATATGAAGAGGTTACAAACTAACCATGGTTTCAAAATACCATATCACATCAATATATAAAAAATCTTTAAGTTATAATCATGTTAAAACACATTAAACATAAATAAGAGGAGGAGGAGGCAAAACATTTCATCTCACTTCCTTACCATTACCACAACCAAAGAGATTAGTTACACATAATAAAAAGCAAAGCAAGTAAAGAAACAAAGCAAAGAAAGCAAAAACAAAGCAATATATTAACACTTGAAGAAGAGGTACAATATATTGGTAACTTGTTCAGCCTCCTCAATGAAGCTCTCAAGAAAAAAGCTTCAAGAGGGAAGAAGAAGAAGAGACCAAGTTAAAGCCCACTCATTCTCAAGCCTAAACCAAAAACAAAACAAAAGGATAGAATATGTGCATATGAGACCCCCTTCCCTTGCTCACTGATTCTGCTTTTATAGACACAAAAGAAAAATAAACAAGCAATAAAATAAGATGGCGTGGCAGCAAGGGAAGGACCACAGAAACTTAGGGGTTAATGGGGCTAGGGGGTCGGCCTGCTCGGCAATATAGGGCATGCGTCCGGTCTTGGTCCGAGCTTCTGAGCTCGTCTTTGTTGTGTGGTCTTGTGTGCTTCCCAACATCACTCTGGTGCTACTAGATTTCTCAATAGAGTCCTGGGATGCACTTAGGGATTTGGAAGGAATATGAAGCAATGCATCACATCAAACTTTTAGCATTTATTACCCTTGTCCCCCCATTTGCACAAGCCATCATTAGTGTGTGACATGGGCAGCCTCACCATGGTCCATACCAAAGAGTTGTGTGTACACTTGTGTTGTGTTGGACCAAAATTGCGTGCACACACTTATTTGCAAAAGAACTCTTTGGATATCGGTCGGTTTCCTGGTCTGCTTGCAGTGTCGGCTCCCAAACGTTATATCCGTGATATTGAGTTTGTTTTCAGTATTTAATCATGAATACCTGTAAACTGTAATTACTGAGCATACACTGATTAATAGTACCGATATATACAAAATAGATAACGAATGAGCGGTATTAAAATGCAGTTTTTTGTGATGAACAATGATATTAAATCTTAAGAATATCGATTAGAAATATTTGATATGCATATGCATATTTTAATTACTAATATTTCATATAAATATTATATGCATGTATTTTCCCTCATTATGTTAATTATAATGTAGAAATATATGATAATAAATTTTTTACACATAAACCCTCATATGTTCTATAATTACAATAAACATCTTTTAGTACTTAACAAAAATAGAGAAAATGTTCATTCAAATGTGGAATATTTTAGACTAATCAATAGCCTAGAGACCATATGGATGTCTACCATACTTCAGTGAAGAATCAGCATGACATCATCAAATCAGAAGCGGCGTGACGACATATTCCTAGCTTCAGGTCTTAATGGCAAGATATGCAATGCCTAAAGACCATTGGATGTTATCCCACCTTATACGGATGCGGTTATGACTTCCCTGGGACTCGAAGAATGGAATCTGACCTCAAGGTAAAGCACCATAGTGACGCCTAACGCTGAATCGTTTGACGGTAATATGGATACCTCGGGCTTAGACGGTTTCTTGAGACATTGTATCACTGCATCAGAAGGGTTGGGTGATACAGCAAGTACACGGCAACTTGAACTAGCGATCCGAGTGGACGTGGATCGAGAATAAATCGACTGACATAATGGTGCGATGGAATAAACCTAGTACCACAAACCTAATGGATTCTTGTGTTAACAGGGGTTATATATATTCAACGTTAGGCCGAGTTTATCCATATGCCTAAGAGAAGGGTAAACTGAACGTTCCAGAACGAGTAAATAAACTAAGCTAAACCATTTCAGCACAAACAGCGAGGAAAAGAAGCCACTTAAGTGTCCTTTCAACTCGTAAGAAGAAAACACTCTTGTAAAATCCTTACGACTTACAAGAGAAAATACACTTAGATATCCCCATGATTCCTAAGGAGAAAGTACAGCTACGAGATCCTCTCGACTCATAGAAAGAAAACAACTTTATAGGACCCTTACGGCTCATGAAGATTGAAAAGACCTTGGGTGATAGGGATCTACACTTGTTTCCTAAGCCATCAAAATCTCTAGCGATGCATTACTTTGCACTATTTAACCCACGTACTTACTCACGTGTGTAAAATAGTGGGAGGGGGCATTTATTCCCTCTTAAATAATATGGCAACGCCTCACATGCAACGCACGTGAGTGCAAAGGCCGTATAGTATGGCAGCGCTCGCGTGCAAGGCACGGGAGCGCCAAGGCCGTATAATATGGCAGCTCTCGCGTGCAAGGCACGTGAGCGCCAAGGCCGTATAATATGGCAGCACTCGCGTGCAAGACACGTGAGCGCCAGGGCCCTATAATATGGCTGTGCTATACGTGCAAGTCATGTGAGCGCCACAGCTATATATATGGCAACGCCTCACATGCAATGCACGTGAGCGCCATCGCCAATATTTAGTTTGCACTACTTAACCCACGTACTTACTCACGTGGGTAAAATAGTAGGAGGGGGCATTTTTTCCCTCTTAAATAATATGGCAGCGCCTCACATGCAAGCCACATGAGCGCCAAGGCCGTATAATATGGCAGCGCTCGCGTGCAAGGCACGTAAGCGCCAAGGCCGTATAATATGACGGCGCTACACGTGCAAGTCACGTGAGCGCCACAGCTATATATATGGCAACGCCTCACGTACAATCCACGTGAGCGCCACCATCAATATTTGAAGTGGATCGCTTTAGATAGAATTAAATTCTATATGGGAAAATATTTCCCTAATCTTTCTATAACGAGAAAGATTTGTTCTGTTAAACAGATAACCTTTGGATTAAAAATCCAATAGTAATTAAAAATCACTGCTCAAATCAAGAGATAGAATCCAATTCTATATGGAAAATATTTCCCATAATCTTGTTTAAAATAAGAGAAATATACTCTGTTAAATAAAGGGTCCTTGGATCAAAGATCCAACGGTGGATAAAAATCAACGATGATTCTAAGATCAATTTGATTAATTTGAGATCTCTTAAATTAGAGATTTTCTCAAACTAATTGATTTTTCTCATATCTTATATAAAGAACCCAGGAGATTAAATCTCAAAGACATAAGACCGCCTATAAGTTTCTGTCTTGTAACCGAGAATTGAATTCTCTGCAGGAAGAAGATCATCTTCAACCTCTCAAAACCCTAGGTAAAAAAATGGAAAATCGTTCTCCTTTTATCGATCTCCGTTATTAAAAGGGTTTAGCCATTCATAAGAAATTTGTTCTTTCTTTGGATCTAAGATCTATAAGACAAGTTTCTCATGAAAAGAGAATTAAATTCTCATACAGAGGTCTTGATCTTAAACTCAAGATCCAGAGGAGAACATTGGTGTTCTGCCTACCATTATATAAAAAAGAAATAAAAGAGAAAGAAAGAAAAATGAGCGAGTTTTTTTACCTCTGGGAACTTAGTTCCCTCAAAATATATTGAGAACTAAGATTCTACATGAACGAGATCTTAAAGATCTTTAAAAAGATGATGACTTTGATGGAACAAGGAGAGATTATTTGTCTTAAAAGATTTAATCTTTTAGAAAAGAGTTTAGTCTCTGAAAAAATATATGCGGCAGCGCCTTACGTGATAGTCATGTGAGCGCCCATAGGCTCAGCGGCTCACGTGATAGGCACATGAGCATCCATAGCTTTAGCGCCTACATGATAGACACGTGTGCGCCATAGCCTTAGCGCCCACGTGATAAAAACGTGAGCGCCAGAGCCTACATCGACACTGCACGTAGCATATAATTGGGTGCTAAGCACTTTTGGCTGATACAGAAACCTAATACTTAGTCCCAAAATTGGCTAAGTCCTTATAGTTTTAAACTCTTTTGATTTTAAATCAAACTGAGCCCATATGCTCACGATACCTAAGTTGACCTTACTCCCAAATATGACTACTGGCCCTTAGTTGAATATCTAAGTTAATCTTAGTACCAAATAACACTAACGATCCTTAGTTAAAATGTTAAAGTTGATATTAATTTAAAGCAAGATTAACGATTCTTAAATAAATAAAATATCCCCTTGGACTGACGGACCTCATTCATATGAGAAATGCTACCTAGGTTCAAGCTCAAATCTAATATGTATGGATTTGGACTAATCTGCGCCCTATGGGCGACGACATAAATTAGTATTCGTATACAATCTAACAGCAACCCAAAATAAATAAATTATAACATAACATGAAGTGATATATCTGCAGTAGAAAAAGTTGTTATCACTTGATAATAACGTAATTAACTGCAGGGGCTTGCATCTGCAGAAAAAATGTCCCTACAATGAAAAACCCCTCATCCGTAAGGGGGAACCTGAAAAGTCAGCTAAAACGGTTGCATCCATCCAAACCTCCGATGTACGGTGCCATAAATCAACTTGGTATTTTCGGAGAGGTGGATGGATATGTTCCATATAACATCTTCCCCCAAATTCAGACAAGACGTCCAATCCCAGTTTGTCTCGGTGTTCGGCGGTAAACATAGGCTTTTAAGAAATTCATAGAATATAAGAATGAAGTGGAGAATCAATCGGGAAGAAGTATCAAAATATTTCGATCTGATCAAGGAGGGGAATACTTAAGCACCGAGTTTCTTGAATATTTAAAAGAGAATGGGATTCTCTCTTAGCGTACTCCTTTGTATACACCACAACACAACGGTGTATCGGAGAGAAATGATTGCACCCTATTAGATATAGTGTGTTCTATGATGAGTAGTGTTGAGTTACCTTTTTTATTCTGGGGCTATGCACTAGAGTCAGCGGCATACGTATTGAATAAGGTTCTGAACAAGTTTGTGCTCACCACTCCATATGAGATATGGAGTGGAAAGAGACCATGTCTTAAGTTTGTTAAGAAATGGAGTTGTCCTGCTTATGTAAAGAAATAGAATCCGGACAAACTGGAGGCACGGTTAGTTCTATGCAAATTTGTGGGATATCTCAAAATTCGCGAGGGTATCTCTTCTACCACCTTGAGTAATAAAAAGTATTTGTTTCTCGACAAGCCATCTTTTTAGAAAAGGAATTTATTGCAAAAGAAATTAGTGGGGGCGCAATAGAATTGGAAAAAGTTCCAGAACCACAAACTACCACTGAAGATTTGTTCGAACCTGAGATTTCGATAGCGCCCGACGAACCTCAGCCACTCCGCAGATCTAGTAGATGTCCTAACCCACTCGAGAGATACTATGGTATTCTCGTAGACGATGACCGGAAAGATTGCATCATAGAAGATGATAACCTTACTAGTTTTCAGCAGACCATCACAAGTGGAGACTCTATAAAATGGCCGGATACTATGCGATTCGAGATAGAATCCATATACATCAACAAAGTATGGACTTTATAGATTGCTCCTGAAGGGGTAAAACCAATTTTCCTGCCAAAATTTTTGGCTAAGAGCTATTTGTTTCCTTATAAAAAAAGGGGGAGAAAAGAAAGAGAAAAAGAATTCTCACAGTTTGGCATCACGTGTTAACACGTGAGCACTTGTATGCAAAATATATAAGTGCTGAAAACAAATAACAAAAAAGGCCAAACTGGCCTCACATGTTAAACACGTGAGCGCTCATATGCAAAGCATATGAGTGCTGAAAAATAAACAGGCTAAAACCCACACTAGGAGTCACGTGTTAAACACGTGAGTTCTCTTGCTGCTTTCTTTGGCAGCGCTCACATGCAAAGCATGTGAGCACCCTAATTTAAAATGCTCCCATATGATAGAATTAAATTCTATGTGATAGAATTAAATTCTATTTGGAAAATATTTTTCCTGATCTTTCTAATATGGAAAGATCTTTTCCTAACAGAGAATCTTGGATTTAAAATCCAATAGTGATAAAATATCACCAATTAAACCATCGGATAGAATTAAATTCTATATGGGAAATATTTTCCTGATCTTTCTCAAACTAGAAGATCTTCTCTGTTAAACATAGAACTCTTGGATCAAAGATCCAACGGTGATTATAAAATCACACATCGATCATCTGATAGAATAAAATTTTGTCTTAGGAAAATATTTTTCTAATCTTGTTAAACTAACAAGATATTCATATGATACAATAAAATTCTATCTTAGGAAAATATTTCCTAATTTTGTTAAACTAACAAGATATTCATATAATAGAATAAAATTCTAATCTTGTTAAACTAACAAGATATTCATATGATAGAATAAAATTCTATGTGATAGAATTAAATTCTATATTTGTATGCAAAGCATATGAGCATTAAGAGTAAATGGCCAAAGGCCAAATTGACCTCACGTGTTAAACACGTGAGCGCCCATATGTAAGGCATATGAGCGTCAAATGAAAGAAGCTAAATAAGCCTAAACACGTGAGGGAGTCTCCCTATGTAGAATTAAATTCTACTCTTGGGAAATACCTTCCTGGATTTTTCTAAAAGAGAAAGATCCTCTCTGTTAAACAAAGAACCGTTGGATCAAAGTTCCAATGGTGAATTAAATTCTATATTGGAATAAAATTCAAATCTTGTTAAATAACAAGATATCCATATCATATAATTAAATTCTGTATTAGGAAAATATTTTCCTAATCATGTTAAACTAATAAGATATTCATATGATAGAATAAAATTCTATCTTAGGAAAATATTTCCTAATCTTGTTAAACAAATAAGAAACCTTCTCTGTTAAACAGAGAGCCTTTGGATTAAAAATCCAACTGTGAATAAAATTCACCGATTGATCTAAAAAATCATTTTGATTGATCATGAAATCAATCATGATCTCTCAATGAGAGATTTTCATAACAAATTGATTTTTCTCTTCTTCTATAAATAGGAGCAAAGAGATTAGGCAAAGGGGGAGGACTCGAAAAAAAAAGAGGAGACCACTCCATAAGCATCCATTAAAAAAAACAAAAGGCTCTTAAAACAACAGAGAATTTAATTCTCTCGAAGAAGAAGACCTCTCTCCTCTCAAACCCCAGGTAAAGAAAAAAGCAGAAATCAAAACATCTCATTTACCTATTGAAGGGTTTAACCCTTTTAAAAGAACTTAGTTCTTTCTCTGGATCTGAGATCCACAAGACAAGTCTCCCGCAAGTTGAGAATTTAATTCTCATCGGAAAGATCTTGTTCTTGAGAATCAAAAATTCAGGAGAGAACATGGATACAAGAACATGAAGAAGATGGAGTTCATAATACTCCACGAACTTAGTTCCTTCAAATCAAGAGCTTAGTTCTTAAAAAACCCGATCCAAGATTCTCAAAATAGTGATCTTGGTGATCGTTAATGATCAAAATATCATTAACAGAGATTTAAATTCTCTAAAAATATCAACAGAGATTAAATCTCCAAAGAACATAGCGCCTCATGTGAAACACATGTGAACGATGGAAAAAAGTTAGTACTTAGCACTATTTGAGCGCCTCACGTGAATAGCACGTGAGTGCCCAAGGATAAAAGCTCAACGCCTCACGTGAAACACACGTGAGCGCCAGAGAAAAGTTAGTGCTTAGCACTATTGGAGTGTCTCACGTGAAACACACGTGAGCGCTACAAAAGACTGGCGCTTAGCACTATTATAAAGCCTCACGTGAGCGCAATATGCAACTGAGTGCTTAGCTCTGCTGGATGTTACAGAAACCCAATCTTAGCCCAAATTGGCTGAGTTTCCTAAAATTAAATCTCTTTGATTTTAAATCAAGCGCCCATATGCTCGTGATTTCCAAACTGTTCTTAGTCTCAAACATGACTAATGATCTCTCATTGATGATATCCAAAATGATACTCATCCCATATCTCCTAAGGTAATCTTAGTCTCAAATATGACTAATGATTCTTAGATCCATCACCCCCTTTCCCTTAAATACAGGATTTGGTTTAAGGGTATATCTCTCCACACATCTGATATATGTCATTATAATTTCTCAACGTCTTTAGAGAGGTGGCGGGTCCCGACAACCAACAACTCTTCGTCCTAATTAGATGTAAAATTTTATCAAGTTAGGGAATGATACATCCCATATTGATGCACTTCTAAACTGACATGCACAACTCAAATCGGATCACACCCCAAATTAGGCGTATTCTATGTCACCACGCCACGTAAAATATACACGTGTGTGCAAGTTGAATGCTGGACCGAAATATTCTTAAACTAACATTCAACCCCAAAATAGGAATGTTGGACTGAAATGTCCCTAAACTAACATTCGTCCCAAACAGGGAATGTTGGACCGCGATGTCCTTAAAGTAAAATGTTTACCCTGCGGACTATCTCCATAATGACTACCGTATACTATCCATGGGCTATATATATATGATCTAATGATCAGTTGAGCCCATATGCTCACTGTTCATAATTTGATCTTAGTCTCAAATATGACTAACGATCATTAGATCAAACCCAAATTTCATATGAACCGATGGACCTCATTTATATGAGATCTGCGTCCTAAGTTCATTCCTGTTGGCAAACCAAGCTACCAACGTGGACCCCGTCAAGCAAATTCTTGACCTAAACCCAAATTTAAAATATACGGATTTGGACTAATCCGCGCCCTACGGGCGACGATATAAACCAGTCTCCATATACAATCCATGAGCAACCAAAATAAACAAAAATATATACGACACAAAGTGAACTGCTGGAGAAGGAGAAAATGGTTATCACAATGCGATAACATAATTAACTGCAGGGGCTTGCACCTGTAGAGAAGAGCATCGCCACAATCAAAAACCTCTCACAAATGAGAGGGAATCTGATCAAGTCTGCTACATTGGTCGCATCTATCCAAACCTCTAATATACGGTGCCATAAATCAACTTGGTATCTTCGGAGAGGTGGATGGAGAAGTCTAAATAGCATCTGCTCTCGAATTCAGGAAAGACGATCTATCCCGGTTCGTCTCTGTTTTCGGCGGTAAACACCCATTAGCAGCAAATGGATCTTTAAAAGGAAGATCGATGCAGATGGAAAGGTTAAGACCTTCAAACCTAGACTTGTAGCAAAAGGATTTCATCAAAGACTAGGTGTGGACTTTGACGAAGCATTTTCTCCAGTGGCTATGCTTAAGTCTATTCGGATCCTACATTCCATTGCTGTCTTGTATGACTGTGAAATCTGGCAAATGGACATCAAAACCGTTTTTCTAAATGATGATTTAGAAGAGAGCGTATATATGACTCGACCAGAGGTCTTCATAGACCGTGAGAGCAGCGGAAAGGTGTGCAAGCTGCTTAAATCCATTTATAGATTAAAACAGACGTCGTGGAGTTGAAACATCTATTTTGATAAGTAGTCAAGAGCTTGACTTTATTAAAAACATAGATGAAACTTGCATGTATAAAAAGGTTATAGGGAGTGCTGTCATATTTCTCATATTGTATGTGGATGACATTCTCCTGATAGAAAATGATGTTTATATGCTATAATCGATCAAACTTTTCTTGTCATAAAAGTTCTCCATGAAAGACCTGGGTGATACTTCCTACATTCTGAGTATTAAGATCTATAGAGATAGATCTAAAAGAATGTTGGGATTGTCCTAATCTAGGTACATTGACACCATACTAAAGAAATTTAGTATGGAAGATTCCAAACGCGGTAATTTACCCGCTTATCATGAAATCACTCCTCTAAAGAGATGTTCTCTAAGACTGATGAGGAAAGTGCTCGCATGAGTGTTATACCTTACGCTTCAGTGGTGAGGTCTATCATGTATACGAACTTATATACTAGACCAGATATAGCTTACACATTTAGCGTAGGTAGTAGGTATCAATCAAACCAAGGGAAGAAATATTGGACAGCTGTGAAAAACATTCTTAAGTACTTAAGAAGGACTAAAAATATGTTCTTGGTGTATGGTAGTTGCAACCTCCAGATAGAGGGCTTTACTAATTCCAACTTCTAAAGTGACATCGATGTTAGTAAGTTTATCTCGGGTTATGTATTTACTCTCTACGGAGGGACGGTATGTTGGAAGAGTTCCAAACAGAAAACCGATGCAGACTCGACGATGGAGGCTCAGTACATCGCCGTCAATGATGCTTCCAAAGAAGCTGTTTGGATGTGAAAATTCATTTCAGAGCATGGTGTGGTTCCAACCATTATTGATCCAATACCCTTGTATTGTAATAATAATAGGGCTATGACGTTAGTAAAGGAACCCCAGTCCCATTAACGATCTAGACATATTTTGAGGTGGTATCACCTGATCTTGAAGATAGTTGATCGCCATGAAATCGAGTTTCGGAGAGTAGATACAAAGGATAACTCAGCGGATCCATTCATAAAGACCATATCTCAGGCGCAGTTTAAGAGACTGATCGAGATTTTGGGTATAAGATACTGCAATAATTGGCCTTAGTACAAATGGGAGATTGTTAGATATAGGGGTCCTGAGGTATTTATTGTAATTGTACTTGGACCTATATGAATAGAATATTTTTGCTCGAGATGATAGTATGCTATCTGATTTGTTTTATCATTCATGTATATATGTTTTACTTTCTATAACATATCGCTAATACATATTGATAAACACTTAGAGTCTTTGCTTGACTATCAGAATTATAATGAGATCATAGTAGTGGGGCATGGATAGTCTACAAGCAAATCGTTAAATGTTTCTAGTCATAAGAGTATTAAGACGGGGCATCGATACTCCAGAATAGACTAATGTATACATTTCTTGACCACGAGCAGAACAATGGTTGGTCTCACAGCCATTGGTGTTTGACACCGAAGATTGTATACATATGCTCATTGGAGAATGAGTACATTGAATGGACTCCCTGAGAACTCCTAGTTGGTATTATACCTATTGTCAGATAGCAGTTCTTTGGTGACAACAGTACATGGTAGTCTTTTGACATGAGATTGTCATAATATCTTGTGTGTACTCCCACTATACTTTGACCCAACCACGGCTTTAAAGAGTCTTGCATACATGTTTTAGTTGGGTATAGTCCTAAAGCACATGGAGGCAGTGAGCGATCAAGTGGGGATTCGACTTTTCCGGTATAGGGAGTTGATGTCGCACTATGCATGGTATGACTACAACCTGAAGTCCCTGGCCAAGACGGTTGAGATACAACTAATATAAACTAATAAGAGTTATCAGTTGTATCTCGGATGGTTATGATTTTAATATCGGCATGACTTATTAGGTTATTAAGGGTCTTACAGTTTTCATAACTCCAGACCCGATATATGACACTTTATGACGAAGAGACCGGACTATACGTTAATTGTCACTGATAGGCTTTTTTGGGTTCGGATGAGTTTGTTTGTCGACTTACTTTTTAACATATACTTGGGTAGTCGTTATATGCAGCTAGCGTCACTGATGTGCTTGTGATTTATACCGGATATGATCCTGTTACACACCGCCAGCGTATTGTTGAGTGTTTAGAGTCCCACACAGAAAGTTTTCTCGCTCAGGCGAAATGATGTAAATGTGAGTATAGTCGATACGTGCGGTAATTCGATTAAACACGTGTATGTGATTCACGTATATTATTTCAGTAATTGTTTGCTGCCAAAAATATAGACGAACTGTGATTGAACCTCTTGCCTGAATTTGAGGGCAGATGCTATTTGGAAATATCCACCCACCTCTCCGAAAATACCAAGTTGATTTATAGCACCGTATATCGGAGATTTGAATAGATGCGACTGTTGTAGCAGACTTTATCAGATTCTCCCTCATTTGTGAGGGTTTTTTTTATTGTGGGGACGCTCTTCCCTACAGGCGCAAGCCCCTACAGTTAATTACGTTATTGCGTTGCGATAACTACATTCTCCTTTTCCAGTAGTTCACTTCATGTCGTGTGTTATTTTGTTTGTTTTGGTTGTCCGTGGATTGTATACGGAGACTAGTTTATGTCATCGCCCGTAGGGCGCGGATTAGTCCAAATCCATATATTTTAGATTTGGAGATTGAACTTAGGTTGTATGTATTCCGTCAATTCAAAGAATATTTCATTTTATTTAAGGATCGTTAATCTAGTTTGAAATTAAAATCAACTTAAATATATGAGCATTTGGGCTCAATTTATTTTTACTAAAGATACGTTAGTCTTATTTGAATCTAAGATCAACTTAGCAACATTTTAGAGATCATCATATTTTTTGTTGAGATCCAACAACAGAGCGTTTAGGCTCAGCTGCAAGAAATTTCAAAGACTTAGCCAATTTGGGCTTGGTCTATTCGATCTTGGGCTTTCCCCATTTATTCAGAAGTGCTAAGCACTTATTTTCTGCTCTGGCGCTCACGTGTGTACCACGTGAGGCGCTCAAACATGGGCGCTGCCCAATTAGTGCTAGACACTTAGTCATTTTGACTAAATTTATAGTGCTCGGCATTTTTATACGGCACTCACGTGTGGTTCACGTGAGGCGCTGAGCGTTCTGTTTTGCTGGGCACTCTCGTGAGACGCCGAGTTTATATTTTTAGACGCTCACGTGTATTTCACGTAAGGCGCTGAGTTTATATTTTTGGGTGCTCACGTGTATTCCACGTGAGGCGCTGAGTTTATATTTTGGGCGCTTCACGTGGGAAGCACGTGAGGCGCTGAGCCTTTTGTTTTGGATGCTTCATGTGGGTAGCACGTAAGGCGCCAAGTCCTTTGTTTTTGTAATACCCAGTCCCTTTTTGTACACTGATACAAGTATTTAAAATAAGATGTTATTTTAAATAGTTTACCCCTTTTTTTATTATTCTATTTATTTTATTTATATTTTATTTTTCTTATACCTACATATTCTAATAATTTTTCCCAACACCCTAACCTATATTTTGCCCAAATGGTTTCACTTTCCTAACCAAAGCCCAAACACTTTTCCCCTTTTTTTCCTATCTCTTTTCCCAAGGCCCAAACCCAATAACCTAAACTCCCTTCTTTCTTTTCACCTTCAAATTCAAAAAAAAATTATTCTCTTTTAATTCCTCATAAATCCCCATTAACACCCAAATCAATCCTATATTAATCACCATAATACATAATTATTACCTCTCTCTCTCTCTCTTTCTCTCTCTCTCTCTCTTTAAACTCTCTTTCTCTCTTCCCCACAATCTCTCCTATCTCTCTCTAGCTGATCTTCTTTAAAACCCATCTCCACCACCGAGCTCATCTCACCAGGCCACCGCTCAACTCTACCTCGTTACCAACCGAGCCATCCTACGACCGACGACCCCAGCACACCTCCAGCTCCCGCCGTGAAGCCCTGACCTTGCCGCAGCCGACTCCAGCCCAAGCTTGCTGCTGTAGCCGAGCCCAGGTTTGTGGGCGCCGTGCATGCTCCGTGCCATTCATCATCAATCACCGCTGTCGCGTCGCCGATCGTCGTCGTCAGGCAAGTTTCCAAGACTTGCTTTCATGCTATAATATTTATATTTCGATGTATGATCCAATGGTATTACGTGATTAGTGTTAGACCATATTTAATTTGAATTGAGTTGGAACTGAGTATTAATCGAGTCCAACACCTCATGTTAACATCGTTTAGAAGTTCGTAAATTATTTTCCCTGTGACTTGAATAAACATAACGGGTATTCCGACAATAAACGACTGCTTAGTTTAGGTGTTCGATATGAATCTAGGGCAAAAACCTTATCTAGTGTGATGGAATTTATGGCTACTAAATTGCTTTAGTGATAATGGTTGATATGAAAAAAGTTAGAATGAAAATACAGACTCTAATGCCATGAAATGTCACCACTAATTAGCTTCACCAAATCTGAAATTTTTCCGTACACCCAACTTGTAAAAATCATAGTAATTTGGATACATACTGAAACGGTATGTTCAAAGGCTCGTATCGAAGCTGACTTGACACCCTAGAACCCCCTATAGTTTATATTTCTTTTATGTTTTAAAACGATGACGAAAACTGTATCGAAGCTGGCTCTAGACTGCAGCCGACACCTGAATTAAAATGCTTTTACAACTCTGTATGAAAATGATATTATGTGGAACCCTATACCATTATGAATAATATTCTGTTAGCTAACTATTGGTGGTTGTTTCATTCATTTTTACTGTCGTTTGCTATTTTAATCATATTTTAAATCGTCGTTACGTACTGCAGTCCCAAGCAGGGACAGAACGTATACCCTGATCTTAAACAATGCATATCTTCCAGCACACAGTGGATATTATCAATATTTATATTGAGTTGGAAACCTGATTAATGTACCTAAATATTACCCAACTGTAGTGTCACTTAATTTTGATCCCAACAGGGTGAAAACAGTGCTACGAAATGGACTTTCAGTTTAGGAATTGAATTTCCAGCAGAGAACGCTTAAAAAGAAATGACCGTAATTCGCAAACCCGAAACCAGATTGATTTGAAACCAATTTCTTTGAATTGCTAATTAAGTTTAATTTTTACCCCTTTTATATCATTTTGCTTAATTCTGACCGTACGATTTAATATGATTTTTCTAATTTCCTAAGACGTGCAATGACTTGTATTGCATATGATTTGTTTAGCGGCATAATGCACATATTTACCCGACTGCGATACCTCTAGCAATAGTGAGCGTCCTTATTAATTCTCAGTGTATAATACATTGTCGAACGTGAATGGTATCGGTTTAGTCGTGTTGAGTACGCCAGTAAAAAGTGAACGATTCGTGATAGTTAACAACACAGTGAATAGTGAATAAAGCAGTGTTATTGGTGCGTACTTGTACACAACTAGCTCATACTTATAGATAGTGAAATCTGGGGAAAAGGGGAAATCGAAGTGGAAAGAAACTTGTATTTAGTGAGATTAGTGATTTAGAGGATGATCATTCGAACAGCGACTCTTATATATATATTAGGTTTGGATTTAGCGGTCTGGCTGATAAGGTTATGTTCCGGGCAACAGTGGGCCGTAGTCTCGAGTACGCACGAGACCCTCGTTAAACATGATCACTCCTTTCTGCAAACTCGATTACAAAGTTGACTTAGAGTCCAGTAGGAACACAAGTCATACATTGTATTGATTATTGACATATCGATTACCTGCATTTATTGTCTCCACCGTTATTACTTTTATTTCTTGACTCATTATTGTTATCATAATATTGCTATTGCGTCACCCTGACGACCTAAGTATGCATGCTCAGAGCTTCGAGAGGGTCCAGTTCAGGAGTCAGACCTACCATTTGAGCTCGCAGAGATCTAGACGGTCATTCATTCAGTACTTTTACCGCTTTCCATAAATCACCCTTATATTCGCACTTGGTTAGTAGTTTCCTTTTCTTTCGAACTATTCTAAACTGTGAACAATGAAAGTTGGTGTAATAAATTAGTGATGTGTTTCTTTACTTCTGTGCTGTGTTTACTGATTACCAAGTAATGCTAGAAGCCGAAATGTGACTACGGCGGGATTGTTCCCTGACCGTAGGAGCATGGCCGGCCTAGTCGCCTCCCGTATCCCGTATTTTGGGAAGCACGGCGTGACAGTTTTGGGCGCTCATGTGGGAAGCACATGAGGCGCTGAGCCTTTTGTTCTGGATGCTTCATGTAGGAAGCACGTGAGGCGCTAGGTCCTTTGTTTTGGGCGCTCACGTGGGAAACACGTAAGGCACCGAGTCCTTTAGATATTCACTCTTTGTTATCTTTTGAAAAGAAGTTAAACTTCTGTTAATGATGTTTTGGCCATTGATGATCATCAAGATCTCGGTTTCGAAGATCTGAGATCAATTTTCGTTTTTGAGAATTAACTTCTTATGTTCTAAGAACTAAGTTCTTTTTATGTAGGGTTAAACCCCATGTTCTTTTTCTCTATTTTTTTCTTTTAATCTAGTTCTTTCCTTTAGATTCTGAGTTTGGAGAATAGGATTTCCCTGATGAGAATTAAATTCTCAACTTGTTGTGAAATATGCTTTGCAGATCTTAGATCAGAGGAAGAACTAAGTTCTTTTTGTGAAGGGTTAAACCCTTGTTTTTTTGTTTTATACTAAGAAAAGAAGATATGTTTATCTCTGCTTTTCTTTACTTAGAGTTTGAAAGAGTGAGAACCTTCTTTTTTTTTGGAGAATTGAATTCACAGTTTTCTTTTGTAGAAAAGGTTATGGGGTCGATCCTCCTCTTATTTTAGAATTGAAGTCTCATATCCTTTATATAGGAGATGAAAATTGTTAATTAGTTTGAGAAAATCTCTCATTTTAGAGATACCAATTGGTTTATTTGGTCTCAAAGATTATTTGGAGAATTTTATCCACCGTTGAATGTTTGATCCAAAGTATTCTGTTTTACAGAATACATATTTTTTTGTTTTCTTAACAAGACTAGGAAAATATTTTCCCATAGATAGAATTTAATTCTATCAAACGGTAATTTTTAATCATCATTGGATTTTTTTAATCCAAGAGTTCAGAATTTATCTTTCTCGTTTAGAAAGATTGGGGAAATATTTTCCCATATTAGAATTTGATTCTATTATTGGATTTTTGATCCAACAACTCTCTGTTTAACAGAGAAAATCTTTTTTTATTTTAAAAAATATCAGGGAGATATTTCCCCCCAATAGAATTTAATTATATCATTTGATAATTTTTAGTCACCAATGGATTTTTGATCCAACGGCTCTGTTTAACAGAGAATATCCCAGGATTTTAGGGAAATAATTCCCCATACAGAATTTAATTCTACCCTCTATAATTTGGAAGCTGACGCTCACGTGCTATGCATATGGGCGCCGCCTAAGAATTTAATTCTTATGGAAACATGCACCATGTATTTTGCACGTCGGCGCTCATGTGAGCTTCACGTGAGATGCCAGCATAGGACTCTTTAATCCTAATAAATGCCGGTGCTGGCGCTCACGTATTAAACACGTGAAGCGCCACCTGATAGATTTTCTTATGAGGGAACAAATCCTCCCCCCTACACTGTTGTTCTCACGTATTTTGCACGTGAGTGCAACAGTGTCAATTTTACCACCGTTGGATCACCTAGGGAAGTTGAACTGATCCCACCATGTCCTATAAATGTGGCCTTTGGCCTTAAAGTGACTACTGTTTTTTCATCTTCTTCCCTGATTTTTCTTTCTTTGAGAATTTAATTCTTGCTTCAGAGTTTAGATCTCTGCCTTCAAAATTCCTTTGAACAGAGTTAAACTCTACAAAATTTCCTTGGTAAGGACTATGAACAGAGCTTAGCTCTTCACATCTTTTGGATATATCTTTTTTGTTTTGGATTTTAATTCTACTATAATTTTTGGCAGAGCTCGGTTCTTTTCTTGAACCGATCTCTTGGAGATCTTAAAAAAGATCTCTTCTTTTTTTACGTAGATCGTGGATCTTAATGTCCATATCAAGATTTGAGTTAATGGACATTCTTTGATAATCGTTGATTCTCTTCTTAGAGTTTTACCCTACCATTGATCCCGACATTTGAGGATTCCTGGAATTTAATTCCATTATTTAAATTCGTATGTTTCCCAATACGAGGGATTGCTGGGATTGATCCCATCATCTAAGGAAATTTAATTCCATTTTTCTTTGCAGAGCTTGGCTGTGGTTTAATTCTTAAGAACTTTGGGAATTTTATTCCCTTTACTATTCTTGGATATTTTCTTTTTTAGGATTTTAATTTCATAGATTTGAATATGTTGTTTAAAAGAACTTGCTTTTTGGGGAATATTGGGAGTTTTGACTCTACTGTTCATTTAATGAGAATCCTTTTTGATTCTCACAATAGGCACATATCTCATCATTGACGAGCCGCCACTTTGATTTCATAGGGTCCACTGGCTTTGGAGTTAGTAGTTCCAAAAAATAAATTCACATCGTTTTGCTGATGGTTCTTTTTTCCCTCTCATATACTCGTTCAGAAGTCGCTTTCCCACAGTCACCATCAGACAAGGAAGCAATGGCTATGATTAAAAAACATGAAAAGGACAAAAAGAGCCTTCTCCTATGGGGCCTCTGGTACGGTCATATTATAAGGGGCCGTCGTAGTTTTACTTGTGGGGTACCAACATAACCCATCCGCTCAATCCAGTTTACAGAGCGTCCACATACTGTTTACGCGGTGGAGACGGTTAACTGGACTCCTGAGGGCCGGCTCGAACTATCGACGACGGGGATGCCAAATCAACCTTTGGTGGCTATCGATATTTTGGGACACTGGATATGCCAAGGCGAAGCTCAACCATGGGGGCAGGTTTATAAGATAGGCGTGACCCCAAGACATCCCGTAGGTTATCTTCCTTGGGCTCGGTATATTCTCTCCTATCAGTGCACGCAGTTACAGAAAGTTGGATTATACCAGGTGGTGTATGCGTAGTTGTTCTATTATCATTCTCCCCACGTCTGGTGGGTTAAGGCTTTTATTAACCAATGGAATCTTCCCACACATATGTTTCTATTGGGGGATCGGGAAGTTTCTATTTCACTGGAGGAGTTTCGAGAAATTTCTAGATTGCCAATCAGGGAAGAACATTACGAAGAGTTGTTACCCCTCGACGAGTACATTTTCGCCACAATGCTAGCTATGCGAGAAGGCTTAACAGCTGAGAATGCCATTCAGCACAAGCATCCAAGTCTGATAAAAGCACTAAGTATTTATGAGAGCCTGTTTATGGCATCGGAAGGGCAGGGGGTCGGTTTTGAAGGTATCATCGCCCGCTTTCTTCATGGCTATGTTCTATCAAAGAAGGCTCCGAAATTTGCAAAGGTCGAAGAACCCTTCGGATTTGGCCTGGGTAAACTTTCAACCAATGCGGAAGATATGCCACTGTTTTATATTCTAAGTAAGCCGACCGTGGACTTTGAAGAGATCGCCGCTCCCGGCATAGACGAGGAAACATTTTTTGTAAGTTTTATCAGTCCTTGGTTTAGCTGGTTCGCGATGCTTATGCATCGATATTTTATGAGAGCTTCCATCTTCTACCCCGCACACCGTATAGCCGAGAGAGCACGAATAGATGTTGGAGTTGCAGGGTTATCGCACTTGTATCATGGCTTGAGTACTGCAGCCAACACTTCGGATCCTGGTGTAGACACCGTGAACTTCTCTCTCCATTACTTCATATCTTGGATTGAAATGCACCTGTTAGGTGCGTTCGCTGTGCACTGGCGGCCTGATTTCTACGAGTCCTATACTTTCCTGCGAATCATGAGATTGGTTGATGCTTCCGCTCTTGATCCAACCCAGCTTAGGGCTTTGCGTGTGCTACTCAACCCATATTCAAATGAGGGTGTCATGGTTTTCAACGATCGGGTTCTTTCTACGCCAATGGGGGCTACTTAGCAACTATTTGATTTGTTGAAGAATGAAGTGCCGGCTCTGAAATACAAGGAGATCATGCACATGTACTCGATCAGGCTAGGGTATTTGGTGTTTCAATTGAACATTCCCTCTCTCTTCATGCGATATAATCCGCACCGTTTTGCCCAATAGTTGGGTTATAACCAAGGTGTGCCCCTTGAGGCATTTTTGGTCGAACCTGCTCCCTCGCTGGAGCCTGCCCGTGATGCTATTCATCATTTTATGCATCTGAACATTGGTTCTTTCTTCACGATCCTGAGCCTGATTACATTCTGAGGCCTGTGGGACTTTTCAAAGCCCGGTATCATCACAGGGTAAATCCGATCATTATGGAGGAGCGATAGGTGCTTCTCGAGCATAGGGATTCTGTGCCTGCCCAAGCCGTCAATGTTCCGCTGTGACCACGATTGGTCGTCTGTCCCCTTTTGAGAGACCGCGATTCAGAAGTTATTCCGAAAGCTTCTTGAACAACATCAAACCCCTGTATTGCTAGTGTTGCAGTTCGCACTGAACCCGGCATAGAGGTTCCGAATACTACACAAGCTACGGTGTTACCAGAGTCGGATCCCGAAAATGAAAACGGGCAATGCCGTCCGAAGGTGCCGATGGGAAGGAAGCGTACTTCTGCAAGCGTTGGCTCAGGCCCTAAAAAGAGAAAGAGGTCTGCCGTGCGTTTAATCGACACTTTGCTCGAGCCTGAGCCTCTCATTTGTGATAAGCCTATGCCTGCGCATGAACCAGATGACGGTCTCCTTTTTCCGGGTACATCTTCCAAGGAGGCCGCTTAGTTGGCCGAAACCCTCAAGCAATCATAGGATGAGACCGAAAACGTGCGCCCTAAGAAGGGAGGCTTTCCCCCCGTCAAGTTCTATGATGTTGATTCGGCTCCTGCTGTGTTACCAACAGTCCCTTTAACGCTAGCAAAAGAACGGGCTCTTAAACAACCGATATCAGCCGCTTATGAAGACGATACTGCTCTGAAAGAGGGTAAAGCTCTATCTTCAATTGAAATCTGGCGAACGTGGTTAACAAAGAAATAGCAGCCGCTTGAAAAAGATATACTCCAGGCTCCTTGGCATATCGGTATGTACTTTTTCAAATCCTTTTCAGTAAATGGTTTATATTGCTCTCATATTGCATTCGACTTTACATATTTTCCTTTTGCGGGACCTTCCGTGGAGGGCGCAGTTTCGGGCCCAGAGCGCGTTTTAGAGACCTCGGTGGTGGCTCTTAATCTTTTGGCGGAGGTTCATAAATCAATTACAAACTCTGTAAAGGTTGCTAGTGGTGCACCAGAGAATGTAGAGGATATTCTCGATGCTGCCGCCCGTTCAGTCCAGGATGGACGAAGTATTGAAGGTAATATTATATTTTAATCTTTTTTAACGATCTTTTAACATGCCTGATCCCCCCTTTTTTGTTTCCAGAGTTGTAGGAGTGGCGTCTTCTATTGCGGATCGTTCTCCGGAAGAAACCTTCTCGCGCCTACTTAATATGGCGGCCCCGCACGCAATATCCCCCAGCGTGGCATCCTCTCTTTCGGACATGGTTGGTATTCTTTTGCTTCGTGCATTATATTTTCTAGAGCGATACTGACGTCCCCCTATTTAAGCCACAGTCTTACAGGCTGACGAAGAAGTTGAGGTTCTAGACGGGCCCAAGGATCTCTCAGATTCATCTTCTGTGGCCATGGGTGAGTGACACCTTAGTCCCGATATTTTTTTCTTATATCCCCTTTGGAAATGTGACTAACCTTTTCTGTATACTCATAGTTCTTCCAAGCCTGACTCCGTTTGAGTCCACGCCAGACGTATGTCTGAAAAGATGGCGAAGCAAAGTCTACGTTCACTATCTGCTCTTATCGAAAATCTCCGCACCGGCACTTCAATCATTGCAGAGGAATTTACTGTCGAAGCTAATGCTTCATTTTCCGTCTTTTCCACTTATCATGACGAGACGCTAGTGCGTACTTGGGTTGAATACTGTCGACTAGTGGAGACCACTCTTCATGAACTTGAATGTAGACGCCTTCCTTCGGACATCTCATTTGTGAAGGCTAGATTGAATGAACGGACTGAAAGGTGTGCTTCCAACCTCCAATCCTATGAGAAAATGCTCAATCGAAAATTTTCGGAGAGGGAGCTAGTCACGAAGGTTTTAGGGGATCTTTAAGCCCAATTTGCAGCCAAAGCCATTCGGGCCTATGAGATTTGGCGAGTTCTCCAAGAAATTATCACGGAAGCGATGGCTTTAGACAGAGTCATCACTTTTAAAAAATAAATGGTGGAGACTCACAAAACTGCCAAGAAGGATCTTGAACGTCGATTCACTTTGTACCAACAACAGCAAGAATTGGCAGGAGCTCAGCTGACGGCGCTAATGGAATTTGAGGTAGAAGTCCGTCGGAAAAGCGAGGATCTGGCTAACTTGTTGAACCATCCACTGTCTTAGGCTTTCTCTTTTGTTGTATTCCTTCCTTTTCTTATTATTGTAACTTTCACTCATTTTGATTTATGAATAAAAGATACCTATTTTTATGCTTGTGCCTCTTTGCCTTTTACTTGTCCTAAGCTGGCGTGCACTATTTTATTTACTCATTTCAGAGTTTATAGTTTATTCACTCATTTCGGAGTTTATACTTTATTCACTCATTCCGGAGTCTATACTTTATTCACTCATTCCGGAGTCTCTAGTTTATTCATTCATTTCGGAGTTTCTAGTTTATTCACTCATTTCGGAGTGTTTTTAGTTTACCTCCCTTAGGTTTACAGGCAAACTTGCCATAACGTTAGATATAGATAACCCTCATTTTTTTATGACAGGGGTCCATTAGGTTTGTTGTACTAGGTTTAAGTCCATCGTACCGTCGCATTGGCTGATGTATTCCTCGATATGCAGTTCCTTATGCTGCTGTTCGAGTAGCTCCGTGACTGTCGTGTCTCTGATCCTTTCTGAGGCTGGACAAGAAGTCTTCAAGTAATCTTCTTAGGTTCGAGTATCTGTATTACTGTCGGAAGAACAAGCGTTGAGTATTTGCCATGGTGCTTTTTACTTGAGGTTAAGCTTAATTTGAAGCCCCGATGAGTCATAACCGCACCCTTCTGGGTGGGATGATCTCCAATGGTCTTTAGACCTTATATGTATTGCCGTCAAAACCCGAAACTAGGAATATGCCATCACTTCGTTTTCTCTTTAATGATGCCGCGCCAATTGTTTGCTGAAGTAGGGTAGACATCCGTATGAGCTCTATGCTAAATGTATTGCAATTGAGATATGGAGCTAGGAATATGCCATTGCTCCAATTTCATTCGACCCTTGGGTCCTTGTTAACGTCACGTTTGTACTTTACTGAAGTAGGAAGGACGCCCAAATAGTCTCTGGGCTGTAGACGTGCCATCATGACTCGGTTATTCTTTTGATGAAGCGTGGTGGGAAAATATGGTTCCCTTTCTTTCATTTATGCCTATGGATCATATACAAGAGTCAATATAGACTTACTTGCAGGGCCAAAAAGTTTTATTTTGTTATATATTTTTTTATTTCCGCGATACTCTATCTTTTCAGCTTTTATATCGCGAAACTCGTGATTGCCCAATCATTTCAGCTATTTTCGCGGTGCCCAATCGTTTCAGCTTTTTTTTACTCGCTGCTTTTTATTGCGAGTCGAGGATTTAGGATCTGATACCAATCTTGGCATCAGTATCGATACAACTGGAATATTTTTAGGAGTGAATCATCATATGTCGTGAGAGAACTTGGAGTTTGACACCTGTTTAGACATCAGCATCGCTACAACTGAGATATTGCCAGGAGTGAATCATCATTTACCTTTGTTGATTTGAACAAAGGTGGCTTAGCAAACAGGGTTAGGATCATGTCAGCTAAGGCTTTTAGCTTTATGAGCCGTAAGGGTCCCATAAATGTATTTCTCCCTACGAGTCGAGAGGATCTCGTAGGTGTATTTTCTCCTTAGGAATCATGGGGATTCCTAAGTGTGTTTTCTCTTGCAAGTTGTAAGGATCTTACAAGAGTATTTTTTCCTCCTAAGGTCAAGAGGACTTTACAAGTGTCGTTCACCATATATGAATATTTCTCGCCATTGAAGGAACTTGGTGAGGAAAATATTTATTTATGCCCATGGATTGTATACAAGAGTCAAATTGGACCACTTATAGGGCAAAAATTTTTTATGGGGTTTTGATAGCTTAAAAACAGGTTCAGATCCCTGTATCTTAAGATTTTTGAATTCTATAAGCTATGAGGGTCTTATAGAGGGTATATTCTCCTTACGAGTCGTGAGGATCTCGTAAGTGCATTTTCTCCTTTTGAATCACATGGATTCCTAAGTGTGTTACTCCTTTTCGAGTCGTAAGGATCTCACGGAGATATTTTCTCCTTACAAAGTCGTGAGGACTTTGTAAGTACATTTTTTAAAGAGTTCACGCCCTTTCGGGTTTTCACCAGCTCGCCGGCAGCCCTATTGTTTTTATTCACAGCGCCCTTTCGGATTTTCATCCGTGCCCATTTCGCTTGTGGACATACCATTTTTTTAACAAGTTCATGCTCTTTTTAGTTTTCACTAGCCCGCCGACAGTCCTGCTGTTTTTACTCACGGCGTCCTTTTGGGTTTTCATCCGAGCCCATTTCGTTTGTGAACATACCATTTTTTTTAACGGCCCGTAAGGTAACACACCATTAGCTGTAGGCCCCGATCTTTTTTGAAGGGCCGCATCATGTAGGACGTGGGAAGGTTATGAATCGTTTATGGTCGTGAATTTTATACAGTAATCTATATGGGGATCCACCGTAGGGCTAAACGTATTAACTTAAGGACATGACAGTCCATCATCACCGTATGTTTGGGGCAAGATGCTAGTTTAGGGACGTTCCAGTCTGATATCGCCGTGTTTTGAGGCGAAATGCTAGTTTAGGGACGTTCCGGTCTGATATCGCCGTGTTTTGGGGCGAAATGCTAGTTCAGGGACGTTCCGGTCCATGATTAGTTTAGGGACTTCTCGGTCCATGATTACCGTTTTTTGAGGCGACGGGTTTTTTTGGTACTACTCTCAAAGTTCTGACTCGGAAAGATAGCAAATGGACACAAGCGTCGTCATCTATTATTGACCTAAGTCATGACTCGTCAAGCGTAGTACTTTTTGAGGAATCGGTCGTTTATTGGCCGAAAGGGTCTTTCACCATGCATATTCATGAGCAGATAGGCTCCACCCTGGTAGACTTTGTCTATGATGTATGGGCCTTCATAGTTCGGCTCGAATTTCCCCTGTTTTGCATGATTGGGGATCATTGGTCTGTTGACGACTAGCATGAGTTCACCTTGGCGGAATGTTCTCGGCCTGGTCAATCTTTCATATGACCGTGTCATCCTTGCCTTATAAGCCACCAGATTTTGTTATGCTATAAAGCGGGTTTCGTCAAGGGGTCGAGCTCCTCAAGTCTGAGATGAGCATTTTCTTCATCTGTTAGCTCGTATCGAACCGCTACTCATAGATAGGGGAGTTTTATTTCTAATGGGAGCACTGCTTCCATACTGAACACCAATGCGTATGGTGTTGTATTCATGGCCGTCTAGAACGTTGTTCGGTACGCCCAGAAAGTTTCGTGCAGCCTTTTGTGCCAATCTTTTTTGTTTCCGGACACTATCTTTTTATAATCTTGGTTAGGGTCTTGTTGAAGGCTTCAGCTAAACCGTTGGCCCGAGGATTATAGACCAAAGAGTATCTCCAATCTATTTTATATTGCTGTGCGAAACAGCTGATTTTATGGCTTCTATACGCTGGTCCATTATCCAAGATAATGCGTCGCACAGTGCCGAACCGATAGATGACAGGTTTTGAAGAAGTGGAGGATATTCTCCGTCTTCACCTCCCTTAGTGGTATTGCTTCTGCCCATTTAGAGAAGTAATCGGTCGTCGCCAATATAAACCAATGTCCTTTGGAGGACGCTGGTTCGATTAGGCCAATTATATCGTTCCCCACATTTCGAACAGCCAGTTAGCCACTGTCGGGTGCAGCGGAATTGGGTGTTGGTGTATGAAGTACCCATGAATTTGGCATGAGTAACACTGCTTTGCATATTCGAAGCAGTCTTGAATCATCGTAGGCCAATAGTAACCCATTCTTTTTATCTTCAGCTTCAGATTCGAACCCGCCTGATAGGATCCGCAAAGTCTATCATGTATTTCGTGGATGACTTTCTTTGCTTCCTTCGGCCTTAGGCATCTTCGCCATAAAAGATCAAATGATCTCTTATAAAGGGTATCACTGATGAAGGCGAAAGACAAAGCTCGTTTCATGAGTTGATATCTAGATGACACATTTTGGGCGTTTGTTGGGACTTGAAGTAGTCTATGAAGACCTCCCTCCAGTCCTTGACCTTTTCTTCATCATCTATTTGAAAGGCTACTTGTTCGGTCATTTCTTTTCCTTCGGATGGCTCTATCATGTCTTCCGAAGATATACCTGTTGGTGTGAGGACCTTGCAGCTTTGCACAATAATCCTTACATCATCAAGGTCTTCATCAGCCAATTCTTTAGCCAATTTGGCCAACACATCTGCTTTGCTGTTTTCCCCTCGCGATATACTTTCGAGGGTATAGAAAGAGATTTGCGTCAGTAGTTGCTGCACATTTTTGCCATACCTTATCAGCTCTATCTTGCATGTTTGATAATCGCCATTTCCTTGACTGACAATCAGTTGGGAGTCTCCGTATATGAGGAGGTCTTTAATTTCCATATCGATAACGATCTCAAGACCAGCTATTAAAGCTTCATATTCAGCTTCGTTGTTAGTCCTTGGCTCCGTTAAAGAGAGGGTGTAACGTAATATCCCTCCTTACGGGGTCACGAAGATAAAGCCAACCCCAGCTTTGATTATGGGGGTGTTTTTCTTTCGCTGCTTTATGGAGGATGCTCCATCGAAGTAAAGCTCAATTTAAGAAGGAGTCGACTGGTATCGGATGCTCCGCTAGAAAGTCAGCTATGGCCTGTCCTTTCACTACTTTGAGAGGTCGATACGTTATTAAGAACTCCATCAAGAGGAGGCCCATTTGGCAAGCCTTCCTGTCCGTATGGCGTTTGACATTAGATATTTAAGAGGATCAACTTTCGATATGAGATGGACCTCATGTGCCAAGGCATAATGTCCAAGCTTCGTTATTGCGAAAATCAGTGCCAGGCAATGCTTTTCGATGGGGGAATAGTTGCTTTCTGCCTCCAGAAGAACTCAATTTAAATAGTACAGAGCTATATCCTTTCTTTGATCGTTCTCTTGTACCCACAATGCGCCTAGAAAACCCTCAAGGGCCGTTGTATATATGCTAAGGGATTTTCCCCTAATCGAAGCGGCTAATATAGGCGAATTTTGCAGGTATTGCTTGATTTTGTCTTGTGCGTTTTGGCATTTCTGAACCTAGACGAACGGGGTCCCCTTCTTCATCAGATGACTATAGGGATGGCATTTTCCGGAGAGATTGGTTATGAAACGCCGGATATATGTGTAAGTGTATATGTGCTCCTTGCCATGTCAACTATGGCTATGCGTAATTAAAAACTTTAAAATCTTGAGCACAAAACACTAAATTCCCGGGATACAAGCCCAAACACTATACTAAAGAAACCCTAACTAGAGTTTTGACTAGTCGGTTGAGAATACAACCTTTGTAGACGGTCCTTCGGGTCTTGAAAGGTGGACTCTACAAGCTTCTTGGGTTGATGGAACGAGCTCTCGAATCCGATTTTCCGTATCAAAGACGATTCACCCGAGGATTCCGATTCGAGCGATAGCTTCATCCGAAGAAACTAAAGATCAAGTCTTGCTAAGAAAAGATGCTTAGAGTGGTATAGTTTGTAAACTAGATGCTCTCATTTAATCCTCACTAACTCAAGAGGAGAAATTGAGGAGGAGGAAGAAGAGAATGGTACTAGAGATAAACTCAAGACTTGTGATAAAATCCAACCTCTCAAAAATCAAGTGAAGAAAAATGAGGAAGAAGATGAAGAGGTAGCAACTCAAGAATTTTTCTCAAGTGATGAAAAAATCAAACTCACAAAATATCTCTCACTCTTATCTCTTCACTCCCAAAACAAAAGAGTGGGTGGGCTTGGTGACTCATTAGGGTGAGTCACAATCCCACATACTTCTTTATTTAAGATGAAGAAAAGAGAGTGAGAATGTGTAGCCACTTCACTAGTATACATATACATACACTTATAAATAAATACAAATGCATGTATATAAACAAGTATACTAAAACCTGTATTTATAATAAATGCATATACCGTATTTCTACCAAAATATGAATACCGTATTTGTACCGAAAATACAAAATACGCATATTCCTATTTAAAAATAAATACATGTATTTGTATCAAAGTATAAATACCCGTATTTATACAAATACACGTATTCGTATAAATACCGTATTCGTGTTAAAATACAAATACCCAAAAGAGAGCAATATAATACTAGTATCAAAAATGGCTGTCTTTCAAACCTGTTAGTACTACTAAACCGTCCGATTAAATCAAGTATATAAATACACATGTTCAATCGAACACCCCTGTGTAAAACCATACGCAAACTACACCGTTTCGCCTGAACCGGGAAACCCTCTGTGTGGGACTCTAAAGACTCGACAATACGCTGCCAGTAGGTTTAACCACCAGCACGTCAGTGGCACTAGCTGTACATAATGGCTACCCAGGTATTTGTCGAAGAGAAGATCGACACGATAACTCGTCCGAAAACCCTACTGAGCCTATAGGTGACATTCTCCGTACAGTCCGATCTGTTCGTTTAAGAGTATCGCATATCGGGCCCAGGGGGTGGTAAACGTCAGACCCCTAATAGCGCAATAAGTCGTGTTGGTGTGGATCCCAATACACTATGAGAAACTATTGGTGTACCTACCAGTAAATCTCACTTGTCCTGACCAGGGACTTTGTGTATTGGCTAGCCGTATACAGCGCGATATCAACTCTTAATACCGGGAGAGACGAATCCCTTCTATTCCTTACTGCCTTCAAGTGCTCCGGGACTGCACCTAACTACTACCTGTTTGCATGACTTATTTGAGCCGTGGTAGGGTAGTAATCTAAGTACAGTGGGCACACACTCGAGTCGAATAGTGTTGTTAAGTCAACGGACTATCCTGTACTCATGTCACCAGGGAACTGCTAACTGACAATAGGTATAATACTAACCAGCAGTTCCCAGCGAGTCCGTCTAGTCTAACTCATAACCCAATGAGCACCTGTATACTATCTTTGGTACCGTATACCAATGGCTACAGGATAGGCCACCTCCCCTGATGTGGATAAGAAGCGTATATACTAGTCTACTCTAGAGTATTGATGCCAAGTCTCGATAATCTTACGACTAGGGACAAGTTTTAAGGATGTGCTTATAGTCTACCCAGCTCCCACTAGTGTGACTTCCATCACAAATCTAGTAGTCAAGCAAAGATCCTAAAGGCTCTATCAACATGTATTAGTGATACGTTAAAAGAAACATATATACATGTTAAGATAGACTCAAACCAGATAGCGTGCTATCATATTGAGCAAGACTGTTATTATATCTGTGTATATCCCAAGCTTCCAAAATGTAATATACAATCCAGTACTATACAATAATGGCCTTTAGGGCATATATCACTGACAATCTCCCACTTGCACAAAGGCCATGTATTGGCATATCGCAGACCTATCATCTCGAATAGCTTCTCAAACCGTGTCTGAGAGATGGTCTTTGTGAGTAGATATGCAATGTTGTTCTCCGTGTCTACTCTCCGCACCTGGATCTCCAGGCGATCCAAGATCTTCCTGATCAGGTGATACCGCCTTAAGATATGTCTGGATTTTTGATGGGACCTTGGTTCCTTCACTAAAGCTATAGCCCCGTTGTTTCACAATATAAAAGTATTAGATCAACAATGGACGGAACCACCTGAAGTTCTGTAATGAACTTTCTCATCCAGACTGCTTCTTTCGCGGCGTCATATGCAGTGATATACTCTGCCTCCATCGTCGAGTCAGCAACGGTATCCTGCTTGGAGCTCTTCCAACAGACCGTCCCTCCATTGAGGGAGAATACATAACCCGATATAGATTTGGAGTCATCCTTATCACTCTGGAAGCTGGAGGCAGCGAATGCCTCAATCTGGAGGTCTTTACTGCCGTACACCAAGAACATCTCCTTAGTCCTTCTCAGGTACTTGAGAATGTTCTTAACTGCTATCCAGTACTTCTCTTCAGGGTTTGACTGATACCTTCTTACCACGCCCAGTGTGTAAGCAACATCTGGTCTGGTACACAACATCGCATACATTATAAATCCTACCGTAGAAGCGTAGGGTATAATACTCATGCGATCCCTTTCCAAATCAGGTTTGGGAGACATCTTTTTGGAGAGGGTGATCACGTGACAAGCTGGTAAATTACCGCGCTTGGAATCTTCCATACTAAATCTTTTCAGTATGGTGTTAATGTACCTAGATTGTGAAAGTCTCAATATCCTCTTAGATCTATCACGATAGATCTGGATCCCCAGAATGTAGGAGGCATCACTCAGGTCTTTCATGGAGAACTTATGTGACAATAATCCTTTGACTGATTGTAGCATAGGAATGTCATTTTCTATCAGGAGAATGTCATCCACGTACAAGATGAGGAATACTACAGTTCTTGCTGCAATCTTACTATAAATGCATGATTCATCTGGATTTTTGATAAAATCAAATTCTTTGACTGTCTCATCAAAGCAAATGTTCCAACTCCGCGATACCTGTTTTAATCCATAAATGGATTTAAGCAACTTGCACACTCTTCCGCTGCTCCCACTCTCTATGAAACCCTCTGGTTGATCCATATAAACACACACTTCTAAATTTCCATTCAGAAAAGCGGTTTTTACGTCCATCTGCCAAATTTCATAATCATGGAAGGCAGTAATGGCAAGTAGGATCCGAATAGATTTAAGCATAACCACTGGTGAAAAGGTTTCGTCATAGTCCAAGCCGGGTCTTTGACGAAAATCTTTTGCTACAAGTCTAGCCTTATAGGTTTCAACATGTCCATCTACACCAATCTTTTTTCTGAAGATCCATTTGCAGCCTACGGGTTTTATCCCTTGAGGTGCAATGTCCAAAGTCCAAACTTTGTTGGTGTACATGGATTCCATTTCGGTTTGCATTGCATCCAGCCACTTTACCGAGTCTCTGCTCGTAATGGCTTCTAGAAACTAATCGGCTCATCATCATTGATGATGCAATCCTCTCTATCCCTGTCTATGAGAAAACCGTAGTATTTCTCAGGCGGATGAGACTGTCTACTAGATCTGCAGAGTGGCGCAGAGACGCCCAGTTCTTTAGAAACTTTTGGTTCTACCATGCTTTCAGTAATAGATTGTAGTTCTGGAATTTCTACCAGTTCTATTGCGCTCTGACTTATTTCTTTTTCAAGAAATTGAGTCTCCAAAAAGTGGGCATGTCGAGAAACAAAAACCTTTTGTTTCTCTGCGTAATAGAAAAGATACCCCCTGAAGTTTCTTGGGTATCCCACAAACTTACACAGTACTGATCATGCCTCGAGCTTGTCCGCATGCGGCTTTTTGACAAAAGCTGGACATTCTCATATATTAAGATACTTCAGATAGGGTTTCATCCCACTCCACATTTCATATGGTGTGGTAGGCACTGACTTAGTTGGAAATTTGTTCAAAAGATATGCAACAGATTCTAATGCATAACCCCAGAAAGATCGCCGTAACTCAGTATTACTCATGATGGAACGCACAATATCCAATAAGGTACGGTTCCGCCTTTCCGATACACCGTTGTGTTGAGGTGTGTATGGAGGAGTAAGCTGAGAGAGAATTCCATTCTCTTTTAAGTAACCCAGGAATTCGGCACTTAAGTATTCACCACCGCGATCAGATCGAAGTGGCTTAATACTTTTGCCTATTTATTTTTCCACTTCATTCTTGTATTCCTGGAATTTCTCAAAGGCCTCGGATTTATGTTTCATCAAGAATACATGTCCATACCTTGAGAAATCATCTGTAAAAGTAATGAAATGGGAATAACCACTTCTTGCATGTGTAGACAATGGACTACACACTTTCGCTGTGTATGAGTCCCAAGAGCTCGGTGGCTCTTACTCTGTGTCCAGTAAACGGAGTTTTTGTTATCTTTCTTTTGAGACATGATTGACAAGTTGCATAAAACAGGTATTCAAACGGATCCAAATATCCCTCTCTATTTTACTTCGTCAACCGTGTTTCATTGATGTGACCTAGTCTACCATACCATAAGAAAGCTTGATTTAATTCTGGAGTCTTTCTTTTAAGTGTGTTCTGAACATTGAAAACTTGGTGTTGATTTAATACATATATACTATTGTCTAGTGTATCAGACACAATCAAACAATGATTAAGGTGAATATTTACACCATCGCTTACAAATGTAAAATCATAACCTTTTTTAGATAGTAAAGATACAGATATGATATTACATGTCAAAGTAGGTACACAAAAATATTTACGCAAAACCAAAACGTGTCCACTTGTCAACCCTAGGTGATATTCCCCTATGGAAACAACATCCACGCTTGCTCCATTAGCAACCCTGAGGGTCATATCACCTGCCTTCAAAATTCTACAGCTTCTCAGTACCTACAATGAATTACAGATAAGAGATCCTGAACTGGTATCTAATACCAGAAAGTAGAGTTGATTGACAAAAAATTTTCAATCATAAACACACCTGAAGCCGAAGCCACAACTTGCTTCGAATCTTGGTTCTTGGCTTTCCAAGCCCTGCAGTCCTTCTTCCAATGACCTTTCCTGTGATAATAGAAGCATTCCTCTTTCTCTACTGTCGGCCCCCCAACTTTTGCCCTGCCTTTTCCATGTACCTTACTGACACAGCCTTTCGGCTTGGTAGGGGCCTTCTTCTTCTTCTTCCACTTGGCTTTCGCTTTAGATCTAGAAGAAGAAAATTCCCCAATAAGCAGAGGGGGTTTCTCTCTGGTTTTCTTTAAGGTGCCCTTTGTACTCCTCAATATGTTGAGGAGCTCTAGAAGTGTAACTTTCTTCCCTTCAATATTGAAATTCAATATAAACTGGGCATAGGTAGAGGGGGGACTGTAGAATCAAGTCCGTGTATAACTCGTTCTCCAACGTGTTCCCAAGGTCCGCAAGCTCTTCAATATAGATGATCATCTTAAGGACATGGTTCTCTACAGATGACCCGATAGCCAATCTCGCCTGAAATAATTTCCTCGAGGTATCGTATCTTGCGATACGAGATTGCTCTCCATATAAATCCTTGGTATGGAGGAAGATGGAAGCAAAGTCCATCTTCTCGTGCCACCTCTGATGTTCATTATCCATTGAGGCCAGCACGAGGCACTTGGCTTTCATGCAGTCTAATTCCCATGTCTTGCGGATCTCAATATCTGCGACGGTGGAATCTGGACCAGGGACGGCGGGGGCTTTAGTAGTAAGGAAGTAGCCCAGCTTGTCATAGGTAATGGCCATCTTAACATTCCTTAGACAATCTTTATAGTTTGGCCACGTCAATATATTTTTATCTAGTAGTAACTTAAACCCGGTCATTTTGGTCACTGCAATTATAAGAGAGAGAAGAAACACTCTTGCAAGTTTAGATTGGTTATTAGTTTATCTAAACAGGATGGCTCCCACTGTTTTCTCAAATCCTTCTTCAAACCACAAAAGAAGAATTAGTCGGGATTAATCGTGTTAGGTTGCGGCAGCGCCCTGGCCATCAAACCGTGGTTGAATGCGGAACAAAAATTTTACAAAACTGGCGCTAACACAACCCCGAATACGAATCGACCATAAACCCTAAATCTAGCAAGGTACATAAAAGGAGTTGAGATGTTATACCGAATGATCCGTGTCCTTCGATCTTTAACAAGCTTTCCAAGCTCCTAGTGGCCACCATGATCAAGTTTGGTCACCGATCTCTCTCCATCGAAGATGATCCACCCGAGAGTCTATGAATCGAGCTCCTACTTCATAACCGAAGTAACTCGGGTATCTAGTTTGCTAAACTTGATAGCCTAGAAGATATAGAGTCTAATGAAGAAATAATTTGTCTCTAAACACCCAAGGTTTCTCAACACAAGAGACTATTAGGGTGGAGGAAGAAGAAGAAGCCATGAGAGATGAGAGTGTAAAGCTTGAAGCAACTAAAGAAAGAAGCTAAGTGTTGTGAGTAAGTCAGAGTAGAGAAAAGCAACTCAAGAAATATCTCAAGTCCACAACAAATATCAAGTGTGTAGAAAATATCTCACAACACTCAACAAATATCAAGCATGACTCGGTAGTGTTTCATGAGTCACCACCATGAGTCATGCCTTGAACCATGCTTCAATCAATGGTAAGCACACTCATCCCTCCACCTCATTAAATCATTTAACTAAATGAGGTGTTAACTTCTAGAACATATTCTTGTAATATATTACAAGAATACCCATCATCCATATATATATATATATACCCGTATTTGTATTCCGAAAAATACGAATACAATGAGATGAATAATCCAACAATATAATACTAGTATCCGGCTTAAACCAAAGCCACTAGTAAAATCCGTCCGAATAATGATACGTGCACAAGTGCACGTATATGATCGAACCCTGCCGTAAAACCATACGGCCTCTACATCGTTTCGCCCGAAGCAGGGAAATCCTCTGTGTGGGACTCTAAAAACTCGTCAATACGCTGGCAGTGGGTTTAACCACAAGCACGTCAGTGGCACTAGCTGTACGTAACGGCTACCCAGGTATTGAGCTAAAGGAAGGCCGATGAGCAAACTCATCCTGACCCCTACTGAGCCTGTCCATGACAATATCCATACAGTACGGTCTGTTCGTCTAAGAATATCGCATATCGAGTCTATGGGGTGGATAAAGTCAAACCCTTAAAAACGCAACATTTCGTGTCGGTATGAAACCCATCATATACTGAGAAACTATTGATCCAAATCAGTAATTCTTGACTACCTTGATTAAGTATTTCTGGTGATGGCTACCCGTGCACCTCACGACATCAACCTCTGATACCAGGAGAGACGAATCCCCGACGATCCACTCACTGCCTCCATATGGCTCGGGACTATACCCAACTAAAACCTGTTTGCACGACTCCTTTGAGCCGTGGTGGGTAGTAATCAAAGCACATTGGGAACTCACACGAGACAAATGACGATCTCAGGTCGACAGACTAATCTGTACACATGTCACCCGGGAACTGCTATATGACATTAGGTATAATACCAACTAGCAGGTTCCCGGCGAGTCCGTCCAGTGTACTCATAACCCAATGAGCACCTGCATACTATCTTTAGGTGAACAAACTAACACCAATGGCTTGTAAGACTGGCCAACGCCTCTCATCAGGGTCTCGATCAATATACACTAATCTACTATGGAATATCGATACCCAGTCTCGATACTCCCACGACTAGGGACATTTAAGGATATGCTTATAGACCACCCAGCTCCCACGTATATGATCGCCATCATAATGCTGGTAGTCAAGCAAGAATCCTATGGGCTCTATCAACATGTAATATTGCACTGTAATGCCACCTAAAGCATGTACATGATGATAAAGATAAACCAGATAGTATACTATCATCTTGAGTAAGATTGTTCTACCCATATAGGTCCTCCCTCAATCATCGCAATCTCATGCCTGCGATTCAATAATTGACTTGAAGGCACTATAGCCAACAATCTTCCACTTGCACTTAAGGATAATTATTGCGGTGTCGCATACTCACGGCCCGTGTGATACCTAACACCCAACTCCTTTACTAATAAGTTTCACAAAGCTCGTTTGTGAAACTATTGCGTTCGAGAAATAGTCTCAGTGAGTAGGTCCACTCCAATGTTTCTTTCTATATCTCTTTATATCTCAACTTCGTGGAGAATGACCATCTCCCGAAATGAGCAATACCTGTCGTAGAATTTGTCTGGATATCTGATGGGACCTAGTTCATAAGTGAACTCCAAATCCAACAAACTTCTTAGACTGTATCGCCCACTGAATTTAATCAGTATCCTGCATCATGCCTTCCTCAGCATCCGCTTGGACCACCTGTGCAAACATACTGTCCATCAAAAGAGGGAAAACTATAACTCAGACAGCCACTCTGTCATCCAGGTCACCTTGGAAGCCTGAAATGATAACCACCTCTCGAAGGGGGCTGCCGTTACCAAATTCTAAGAACATCCTCTTATGTTCAAAACTGCTTCCCTCCGTTTCTCCAGAATTGGATTAATACACACACATACATATACACATACACACACACCTATTGCAGCTAGTGCAAAAACAATATCTGGTGTGGTACTTGAGATCACATGATTGACTCAATTGCCTAAACAAGTGATATACCAATAATGCAAATCCCTCTCCCTTTAGTCTAAAAGACATCCTTTAGAGAGGGTGACTCCATCACCTGCGGGTACACCACCTCGCCAGGAGTCTGTAAGTCTACGGTAGCGTCCCGGCCGTCAATCCGAGGCCAAAATGCGTAAACGAAAAGTTTTTCTTAAACTTGAAACTGGCGCTATCGTATACTTTCACCCTGGATCGAACCATTAACCTATAACTAGCTATCGACAAGATGTGAGAGTGGCTATACCGATCGATCCGTGTCCTTCGGTCTTTGGCCACCATCCCAAGCTCCTCGCAGCATCTCCGATCTCCGGTCTCCTCATTGGAAAGGGCACCACATCAATGAGTCCTTTTACGGGCTCCCGCTTCGTCCGAAGCAACTCGGACACGAAGTTTGCTAGTCGACGTGTCTAAGGTGATGTAGAGAATGTGTGTGATCACTTTGTCTCAAGCATCCATTGATTCTCTGTTAGTGTATATGCCCTAGAGGACATTACTGTATCATATTAGTTTGTATATTACTTGATGGAAGTTTGGGATATTCACAGTTGTATAAACAATCTTGCTCAAAATGGTAGTATGCTACTTGGTTTGTTTCTACTTTAATGTGTACATGTGTTTCTTTTAGTATATCACCTATACACATTAGTGGAGCCCTTAGGATCTTTGCTTGATTACCAGCATTGTGATGGCAGTCACACTCGTGGGGGCTGGGTAATCCACAAGCACATCCTTATACAGGTCCCTAGTCGTAGGGCTATCGAGACAGGGCATCGATACTCCGGAGTAGACTAGCGTATGCGCTTCTCATCCCAGCAGGGGAGACGGTCTGTCCCACAGCCGTCAGTACGTCGTACTTGAGATAGTATGCGGGTGCTCGTTAGGTTACGAGTACACTGAACAGGACTCGTCGGGAACTGATTGGTTGGTACTATACCTATCGTCAGTTATCAGTTCTCAGGTGACATGAGTACAGCTTAGTCCGCTGACTTGATACTGTCACTTCGTCTCGAGTGTGTTCCCACTGTACTTTGATTACTACCCTAGCACGGCTCAAAGGAGTCATGCAAACAGGTAGTAGTTGGGTGCAGTCCCGAAGCACTTGGAGGCAATGACGGTTAGATAGGATTCGTCTCTCCCGGTATTAGGAGTTGATATCGTGCTGTGTCAAGGAGAGCCATTACACACAGTCGTCCCTGGCCAGGGCAAGCGAGATACACTGGTAGGTTTCCAGTGTTATCTCAGGGTGTTCTGGGCTACACTCCGACACGACTTGTACCGCTATTAGGGGACTGACATTTACCTCCCCCTAGGCCCGCCTTGCCATATTCTCAGACGAACAGACCGGACTGTACGTAGACTGTCACATTCAGGCTCAGTAGGAGTTCAGATGGGTTTCACCTCGTCCGTCTTCTTATCGGCATCTACCTGGGGGCCGTTACGCACAGCTAGTGCGACTTGCGGTCTGTGGTTAAACCCACTGCCAGCGTAGTGTCGAGTCTTTAGAGTCCCACACAGAGAGCTATTCGCCTTTAGGCAAAAGAGTAGAGGTTGCATGGTTTTGCGACAGGGTTCGGTCACATCCGTGCACTTGTGCACGTTTAGTGTCCGGCCAGTTATTACTAGCGGGTTTTGGGTTAAGCCAGATCCTAGTATACGTTTTGGGATTGATTTTATCTCGTTTGCATTCGTGTTCCTCGGAACGCGGATGCGGGTGTGTATGCACGGTTGACAGAGACAGAGGCAGAGGATTCTCATTAGGGTTGTTGACTGTTGACGTTTGCTAAACCCTAATGAGAATAAGAAATATGATTAATGATAATATTAATTAAGTATTATTGTGCCATGGTTGGGTTGAAAGGTTGACTTTGTTGACTTGTTGACTTTGTTGACCGGTTGACTAGGTTGGACTTGTTGACCACCATCATGACAATGGCTATCATTTCTTGGCATTGACTTTAGCTTGCTTGATGGTTCACAAATTGTATTTAATGCATGAAATGATATTGCCATTTGATATGATGATAACCATCACATAATACTCAATTATTATTATGTGTTATCATGATTTTAGATTATGAGAGCTTGGATGGCAAAATGCTTGCTCATTTTTTATTTCCTTTCTCTCTCATGCTTGAGCTCTCTCTCTTCCTCTTGCTCTTTCTCTAGCTCAAGGAAACTCCCTCTCATGAGTTGAGAACCATTGCCTTAGAGATAAAAACCTCATCACTTCTCTACTCATCCTAGTACACAAGGTCTAGCAAGCCAAGTGTTCTAGTTTCTTCTAGTTTGAAGTAGAAGCCAAAAGGTAGAAGCTTTCGGGCGGATCCATCTTCGGCGCGAGGAGACGACGAGGTGAGGCCGATCCGACCACCGCAAGGAGTTGAAGACGAAGGAGTTCAAGTTAAGGTATAACCCCCTAACCGAGTAGGTAAAACTCCTAGTTAGGTTGTTAGATAGTTGTTTAACAAAGATCCGTATTTTGAGTCTATGTTACCACCCAAGAAAAAATCGTTTTTCATCATTTCCGCAACCCCAAAGAACCGGGGACGGGTAACGTGGAGTTACAGTGGTATCAGAGCCTGGTTAAACACTATCTAACAAGTTAGCAAAGTAACTAGAAGTTCGATCGGAGAAAAAGTCACGAAACACGCCCGAAAAGTATAGTTTCTGCCGATTTTTTTTCTTGTTCAAAAATTATTAAATCTTACACTAAAAATCGGCTCAGGCTTTTTAAAACACAATGTAGAAAATTGGTCCAGGGACTCAGTCAAAGTGCCGCGGAACCGCGGCAGGAGCATGCTCCCGCCGCGGATCCGCGGCCGAGTTGACTCGGCCGTGGGCGAATTTTCTTGCAATGTGTTCAGAGGGGTGTTTTGGGATTTTTACTATATGTTTTTTCTGCCCAGATTTTCCAGAAAGCAAAATTTGTTTTTGGGGCTTAAAAATCCGTATTTTGATCGAACTTCTAAAGACTTAAGCTAACGGGTAAATTTCTGTGATGTGATATACGTATTGAACGTCTGCTAATCGCTATACGTCGATTAGTGGGGGTTATACATATCTGTGATCTGCAATGTTGATGGTATGTGTATGTGAATTCATTGGATTGTCGCGGGTGAATAGCCGGGGGGTTGTGAGATGAGAGTTTTCTTTTTCTTTCAATTCATGTAATTTGTAATTGATGTAATATTATTTATATGGCCGCACAACTGGGATGAGGTTGTAGCCGTCATTGTATAATTTCTTTTACTGTTTTTGCTCCTAGGATAGACCCATGGAGGGGGTGCACAAACTACCGGGTACCTCGAAGTGCCGAGTGGCCTGCTCACGTCGTTGAGGGAGGTTGCTTCGCTTCGGATACTTGGCGGGTAGTTTGCCGCACCCGTAAGGGTCTTGGGTGGGGTATTGGCTATTCACCGCGACCGTGTAATCCGCTTTCCGTTACAGGCTCGTACGGAATGCGGATTCCTAGTATATCCAATGTGTTCATCTGTGATCTGGAATGGCTATCATTGCATCTGACGAATGTATATATCTATATAAGATATCTATTTAGGCGTTGCTTATGTTTTGCATCCGCGCTAGTCCAGCCCCCGCTCTGTCGTTAGTTAAGTATCCTAACGGGTAATGACGGGGCCCCGTGGCGAATGCGGATGGCATAAGCGTACGTCATATTTTGGTTGTTTTCTGCAATGGTAGGATTAAATGATGGGATGCATTAAAATTAATGCAAGAAAATAAACCAAGTAAAAGTCGTTGGAACACTTTCAAAACTACTCGGTTCTTTTCAAAAACCAACTTTTAAACGCGGAGCTTGAACCACTCCCTTTAAAAGCTATCTCGTTCCATCGATTATATCAAGTTCACTACGTTCACGGTTTCGCCAAAACCATTCGTAGCCCTCCATCATTTCAGTTAAATATTCGGTAGTATTCAAGCTATGTATTTTGACCTCACGCCAAGGCATAGTGATTGGTAGCTGCCGGATATTTATCTGTTGCATAGATAGAATGCGTTGGTTTGAGACAGTCGTACTGCCATTTTGGCCTACGTCAAGGGTAGGTACGGGTGGATTCAAATTAACCTGGATAATGACGGGAAGAACTTGACATGTGACTTATGATATTTTGACCTCACGCCAAGGTCATAAGCGCATGGGGCAAAAATCCACATCGGGAGTTTCAAAAGAACCTGAAACTTGCTAGCGCTGCATACCATTTGGAGTGTGATGATTCTGGTAGGATTCCTTCAGTTTTGTCACGCGATGATATTTGGATCCCGATCCTACTGTGAGTATATGCTACTCCTCGGGAAATTTCTTACTTAACGATCAATGCTATAAACCTAGTAGGTGTTTAGAAAGGTGTTAGCGGGGCTACGCCCCCAGGGAAAAGAGGTTCTTAAATTAAGGAACTTCGTGAAAGCGTTGGAAAACCTCCCTCGAAGTACCGACACTAGCCTGACTGAACGGTTAAGCAAGTATTGTACGGTGAGATTGATCCCGACTAAATTCTTCCTTTTTGGTTTGAGGAGGGATTCGAGAAACAGTGGGAGCCATCCTGTTTAGACAAACTAAAACCCCCTCTAAACTTGCAAGAGCATCATGCTGAGTGTTTCTTCTCTCTCCTAATTGCAGCGACCAATCGTCATGACCGGACTTAAATTACTTCTAGATAAAAACATACTGACAGAGCCAAACTATAAAGATTGGCTCAGGAATGTCAAAATGGCAATCACTTACGACAAGCTGGGGTATCTCCTTACCACCAAAGCTCCCCCTGTCCCATGTCCCACCTCCAGCGTCGCGGATAAGGAAATCCGTAAGACCTGGGAGATTGATAGCACGAAGGCCAAGTGCCTCATGCTTGCCTCTATAGACAATGAACATCAGAGGAGGCACGAGAATATGGACCTGGAATCCATATTTCTTCATACAAAAGAACTGTATGGAGAGCAATCCCGTATCGCTAGATACGAAGTCTCGAAAAAGTTATTTTCGGCGAGATCGGCCGTCGGATCATCGGTAGCGGAACACGTGCTTAAGATGATTGGCTTCATTGAGGAGCTCGCGGACCTTGGGACCACGTTAGAGAACGAGCTCTATACGGACTTGATTCTCTAGTCCCTTCCTTCCACTTACGCCCAGTTTATCCTGAACTTCAACTTACAAGGAAAAGAAGTTGAACTTCCGGAACTCCTCAACATACTGAGGAGTGCAGAGGGCACCATACAGAAAGGTAGGGAAACATCCACTTTGTTTGTAGGAGGATCTTCCTCTTCTAAGTCCAAGGCGAAAGCCAAGGGAAAGAAGAAGAAAGCCCCCGCCAAACCAAGGGGCGGTGTTAGTAAAGTGGAAACGAAGGAAAAAGCAAAGGCAACAAAGATAGCAGGGCAGCTTGTGAGAAAGGAAGAATGCTTCTATTGTCATAAGAAGGGACACTGGAAAAAGGATTGCAGGGCTTGGAAGGCCAGAAACCAGGATCCGAAGCAAGTTGCGGTTTCGGCTTCAGGTGTATATGTTATTGAAAACTGTCTTTCAATAAACTCTACTTCCTAGGTATTGAATACCGGATCAGGATCTCATATCTGTAATTCTTTGCAGGCACTGAGAAGGCGTAGGGTTTTGAAAGCAGGTGATATGACCCTCAGAGTTGCAAACAGAGCTGGCATGGATGCTGACTCCGTGGGGGACTATCACCTGGGATTGTCAGATGGACACGTTTTGGTTTTGCGTAATTGCTATTTTGTACCCAATGCAACTTGTAATATCATTTCTGTATCTTTATTATCTAAAGAAGGTTATAAATTTGCATTTGTAAGTAATGTTGTGAACATTCACCTTAATCAAGTTCTGATTGGGTCAGGTACATTAAGCAATTGAATATACGTATTAAACCAACCACAGATTTTCAATGTCCAGAATACACACAAAAGAAAGTCTCCGGAAACAAATCAGGCTTTCTTATGGCATTGTAGACTAGGTCACATCAATGAGAGAAGATTGACGAAGTTACATACAGAAGGATATTTGGATCCGTTCCAATATCAATCATATGCAACTTGTCAATCCTGTCTCAAAGGAAAGATGACAATGACTCCGTTCACTGGACACGGAGTAAGAGCGAGCGAGCTCTTGGGACCCGTACACAGCGACGTGTGCGGTCCAATGTCTACGCATGCGCGAAGCGGTTATTCTTACTTCATTACTTTTACGGATGATTTTTCAAGGTTCGGACATGTCTTCTTAATGAAGCATAAATCTGAAGCCTTTGAAAAATTCAAGGAATATAAGAATGAAGTAGAAAAACAAACCGGCAAAAGTATCAAGACACTGAGATCTGATTGAGGTGGTGAATACTTGAATGCCGAGTTCCTGGATTACCTAAAAGAGAATGGAATTCTCTCTCAGCTTACTCCTCCATACACTCTGCAACATAACGGTGTATCGGAGAGACGGAACCGGACCCTATTGGATATGGTACGTTCCATGATGAGTAACGCTGAGTTACCGCGATCATTCTGGGGATATGTGCTAGAATCAGCTGCATACCTTTTGAACCGAATTCCCACTAAGACTGTGCCCACCACACCATATGAGATATGGAGTGGGAAGAAACCCTATTTTAAATATCAGAAGATCTGGGGATGTCCAGCTTTTGTCAAAAAGCAGCATGCGGACAAACTCAAGGCACGCTCAGTACTGTGCAAGTTTGTGAGATACCCAAAGAACTCCAGAGGGTATCTTTTCTATTACGCAGAGGAACAAAAGGTCTTTGTTTCTCGTAATGCCCACATTCTAGAACACCAGTTCTTAGAAAAGGAAATAAGTGGGAGCGCAATAGAACTGGAAGAAATTCCAGAACCACAGACTATTACTAAAAGCTTAGTAGAACCAGAGGGTTTAAAAGAATAGGACATTCCTACGCTGCTCCGCAGGAGTAGTAGGCAGTCTCATCCGCCCGAGAGATACTACGGTTTTCTCATAGACGGAGATAGAGAGGATTGCATCATTGATAATGATGAGCCTACTAGCTTCCAGCAGGCCATTCAGAGCGCTGACTCAGTAAAATGGCTGGATGCAATGCGGACCGAAATGGAGTCCATGTACACCAACAAAGTATGGTCTTTGGACATTGCTCCAGATGGGGTAAAACCCGTAGGATGCAAGTGGATCTTCAAGAAGAAGATTGGTGTAGATGGACAGGTTGAGACCTATAAGGCTAGACTTGCTGCAAAGGGTTTTCGTCAAAAACCTGGTTTGGACTATGACGAGACCTTTTCTCCAGTGGCTATGCTGAAATCCATTCAGATCCTTCTTGCCATCGCTGCCTTCCACGATTATGAGATTTGGCAGATGGGCGTAAAGACCGCTTTTCTAAATGGAAATTTAGAGGAGTGTGTCTATGTGGACCAGCCAGAGGGTTTCATTCAGAGTGAGAGCAGCGGAAAGGTGTGCAAGTTGCTTAAGTCCATCTATGGACTAAAGCAGGCATCGCGGAGTTGGAACATCTGCTTTGATGAGACAGTCAAAGAATTTGGCTTTATCAAAAATCCAGATGAACCATGCATCTATAGTAGATTTGTAGCAAGAACTGTCGTATTCCTCATATTGTACGTGGATGACATTCTTTTGATAGGAAATGACATTCCTATGCTACAATCTGTCAAGGGGTTCTTGTCACACAGGTTCTCCATGAAAGACCTGGGTGATGCCACTTACATTCTGGGGATCCGGATCCATCGTGATAGATCCAAGAGGATGTTAGGACTTTCGCAGTCCAGGTACATCGACACCATACTGAAAAGATTCAGTATGGAAGATTCCAAGCATGGTAATCTACCGGCTTGTCACGGGATCACCCTTTCCAAAGAGATGTCTCCCAAGACTGATTTGGAAAGGGATCGCATGTCTATTATACCCTACGCTTCTGCGGTAGGCTCTATAATGTATGTGATGTTGTGTACCAGACCGGATGTAGCTTATGCACTGAGTGTGGTAAGCCGGTATCAGTCAAACCCTGGGGAGAAACACTGGATAGCGGTAAAGAACATTCTCAAGTACCTGAGAAGGACCAAGGAGATGTTCTTGGTGTATGGCGGAAAAGACCTCCAGATCGAGGCCTTTGCTGACTCCAGCTTCCAGAGTGACAAGGATGATTCTAAGTCCATGTCGGGTTTTGTCTTTACCCTCAATGGAGGGGCGGTGTGTTGGAAGAGCTCCAAACAGGAAACCGTTGCTGACTCGACGATGAAAGCGGAATACATCGCTGCTGCTGATGCCGTAAAAGAAGCCGTCTGGATGAGGAAGTTCTTGAAAGAACTTCAGGTGGTTCCGTCCATTGTTGATCCAATACCTATGTATTGTGACAACAACGGGGTTATAGCTTTAGCGAAGGAACCCAGGATCCATCAGAAATACAGACACATCTTGAGGCGGTATCACCTTATCAGGGAGATCGTGGATCGCCAGGAAATCGAGGTTCGGAGGGTTGCTTCAGAAGATAACACTGCAGATCCATTCACGAAGGCCTTGCCCCAGACTCAGTTCGAGCGGCTGATCGAGATGATAGGTCTTCGATACGCCAGTACATGGCCTTAGTGCAAGTGGGAGATTGTTAGTGTATATACCCTAGAGGCCATTACTGTATCATACTAGTTTGTATATTACTTGATGGAAGCTTGGGATATTCACAGTTGTATAGACAATCATGCTCAAAATGGTAGTATGCTACTTGGTTTGTTTCTACTTTAATGTGTACATGTGTTTCTTTTAGTATATCACCTATACACATTAGTGAAGCCCTTAGGATCTTTGCTTGATTACCAGCGTTGTGATGGCAGTCACACTCGTGGGGGCTGGGTAATCCACAAGCACATCCTTATACAGGTCCTTAGTCATAGGGCTATCGAGACAGGGCATCGATACTCCGGAGTAGACTAGCGTATGCGCTTCTCATCCCAGCAGGGGAGACGGTCTGTCCCACAGCCGTCAGTACGTCGTACTTGAGATAGTATGCGAGTGCTCGTTAGGTTACGAGTACACTGGACAGGACTCGTCGGGAACTGATTGGTTGGTACTATACCTATCGTCAGTTATCAGTTCTCAGGTGACATGAGTACAGCTTAGTCCGCTGACTTGACACTGTCACTTCGCCTCGAGTGTGTTCCCACTGTACTTTGATTACTACCCTACCACGGCTCAAAGGAGTCGTGCAAACAGGTAGTAGTTGGGTGCAGTCCCGAAGCACTTGGAGGCAGTGAGGTTAGATAGGATTCGTCTCTCCCGGTATTGGGAGTTGATATCGCGCTGTGTCAAGGAGAGCCATTACACACAGTTGTCCCTGGCCAGGGCAAACGAGATACACTGGTAGGTTTCCAGTGTTATCTCAGGGTGTTATGGGCTACACTCCGACACGACTTGTACCACTATTAGGGGACTGACGTTTACCGCCCCCTAGGCCCGACATGCGATATTCTCAGACGAACAGACCGGACTGTACGAAGACTGTCACATTCAGGCTCAGTAGGAGTTCAGATGGGTTTCACCTCATCCGTCTTCTTATCGGCATCTACCTGGGGGCCGTTACGCACAGCTAGTGCCGCTTGCGGTCTGTGGTTAAACCCACTGCCAGCGTAGTGTCGAGTCTTTAGAGTCCCACACAGAGAGCTATTCGCCTTTAGGCAAAAGAGTAGAGGTCCCATGGTTTTGCGACAGGGTTCGGTCACATTCGTGCACTTGTGCACGTTTAGTGTCCGGCCAGTTATTGCTAGCGGGCTTTGGGTTAAGCCAGATCCTAGTTACGTTTTGGGATTGATTTTATCTCGTTTGCATTCGTGTTCCTCGGAACGCGGATGCGGGTGTGTATGCACGATTGATAGAGACAGAGGCAAAGGATTCTCATTAGGGTTGTTAACTGTTGACGTTTGCTAAACCCTAATGAGAATAAGAAATATAATTAATGATAATATTAATTAAGTATTATTGTGCCATGGTTGGGTTGAAAGGTTGACTTTGTTGACCGGTTGACTAGGTTGGACTTGTTGACCACCATCATAACAATGGCTATCATTTCTTGGCATTGACTTTAGCTTGCTTGATGGTTCACAAATTGCATTTAATGCATGAAATGATATTGCCATTTGATATGATGATAACCATCACATAATACTCAATTATTATTATGTGTTATCATGATTTTGGATTATGAGAGCTTGGATGGCAAAAGGCTTGCTCATTCTTTCATTTCCTTTCTCTCTCATGCTTGAGCTCTCCCTCTTCCTCTTGCTCTCTCTAGCTCAAGGCAACTCCCTCTCATGAGTTGAGAACCATTGCCTTAGAGATAAAAACCCCATATCGCTTCTCTACTCATCCTTGTACACAAGGTCTAGCAAGCCAAGTGTGCTAGTTTCTTCTAGTTTGAAGTAGAAGCCAAAAGGTAGAAGCTTTCGGGTGGATCCATCTTCAGCGTGAGGAGACGACGAGGTGAGGCCGATCCGACCACCGCAAGGAGTTGAAGACGAAGGAGTTAAAGTTAAGGTATAACCCCCTAACCGAGTAGGTAAAACTCCTAGTTAGGTTGTTAGATAGTTGTTTAACAAAGATCCGTATTTTGAGTCCATGTTACCACCCAAGAAAAAATCGTTTTTCATCATTTCTGCAACCCCAAAGAACCGGGGACGGGTAACGTGGACTTACATTCTCAACAAATGAGAGTGTATGGATGGAGGTTGAAGATGATGCCATTAATGGAGATAGTGAGCTCAAGAAGAAAGAGGAAGAAGAGTGTTCCCCTCCGAATACAGAGACGCGACCGCGTAGGTTCATCTTGCCTGAGATTCGGGGCAGATGCTATTTGGTTTTATCCGTCCACCTCTCCGAAGATGTTAAGTTGATTTATGGCACCGTATATCGGAGGTTTAGACGGATGCGCCCGATGTAGCAGACTTCGTCAGATTCTCCCTCGCTTGAGGGGTTTTTGATTGTGGGGACGCTCTTCCCTGCAGGCGCAAGCCCCTGCAGTTGATTACGTTACTGCATAGCGGTAACAACTTTCTCCTTCTCCAGAGATTTCACTTCGTGTCATGTGTGTTTGTTTTGTTTGTGGATGCCCGTGGATTGTATACGGAGACTAAGTTATGCCGTCGCCCGTAGGACGTGGATTAGTCCAAATCCGTATTTATTTAGATTTGGGTTTGGTGTTTTAGTTTAAGGATACGTTAGCCGCATTGAGGCTAAGATCAACTTAAACGTTCGTTAAGGATACGTTAGTCTGATCTGAGACTAAGATCAACTTAACGGAAAGAGCATTTAGGGGCTCTATTGTTCCAGTTTAGGGACGTAGTGGTCCATTTGACATATGGCCGTCAGGACCCATCACCTCTCTGACGTCATTGAAGGATTACAATGATAGGTGTCAGAGGAGTTCATAGATGTACCCTCGAACCAAAGTTGATTAAGGGATTTATAGTCCGATTTGGGACTAAAATCTGTTTGAAGGTTTAAGGATACGTTAGCCATTTTTGAGGCTAAGATCAACTTAAACGGGATCGTTTAGATCCGACAAAAGAGCGTTTGGCGGCTCTATTGTTCCAGTTTAGGGACGTAGTGGTCCATGTTCCAGTTTAGGGACATGGGGGTCCATTGGTAGTTTAAGGACATTGCGGTACATCATTGTATGACCGTTGGGACCCATCACCTCTCTGACGACGTTGAAGGATTACAACCACAGATGTCAGAGGAGTTCAGAGATGTACCCTTGAACCAGGTGTAAATTGATTTAAGGGAGCAGCCGTGCTCAGTCAATTTAATTTGAGGACTTATGGCCATGATTAGGCTAAGTCCAGTTGAAGATGTTCAACATTTTTATTTGCATTGGGCCTATTAGACCTTAATTAGGGCTTTGCCCCTGCACTGTATTTTATTCTGGCCTGTTAGGCCTTTTAAGTTGGGCTCTGTCCCCTTTTTTTATAATGCAGAGCATTTGTTTTGGTCCATTAGGCCTTTTAATTAGGCTTTGTCCTTTAATAATGCGCTGCATTAATTAATCTGATAGAGTGCCACGTGGCTTGTCAGGCGCTTTGCGCCAATTGAAGAGCGCAAAGCGCAAGTCCATGGGGAGGTGACACATGTCACGCTCTGGTGAGCGCAAGCGCAGTGCGCTGCGCCAATGCGCTGCGCTGTTGCGCTTCTGACACGTGGCGCGCTCTGGTGGGTTGCGCCAATTCATGAGAGCAGTGCTCTATTTTAACAGCGCATAGCGCAGATCGTTCTGGAGCTGACACGTGGCGCTCCCTGGTGGCTTGCGCCAACTCAGTAGCGCAACAGTGCAGATTTACAAGTGCAGGGCACTGTTTTATTATTTTGATTAATTTTAGATCAAAGAAAACAAATTTTCTTGTTTTCAAAGAACCAGTGGTTCATCAAAAGGCAATGCCTTTATTATTATATTTTTATTGAAGATCTTTGATTTTGTTCTTAGATCAATGATCTAGAAGAAATTCTTCTTTATTCAGAGGTTTTACCTTTTCTTTCTCTGATCTCTTCTCAAAATTTTCTTTAGAGGGGTTCTCTCTTCTTCTTTTTTGTGTTGATGATTTTTGGAATTGGGGTCTAGGGACCTTTATATAGTGCCCATTAATTTGTTAAATTTATTAAAGAGATTCTTCTCTGAGTGATTTGGGGAATTTTCCCCACCGTTGGATCTTTGATCCAAGGGCTTCTGTTTTACAGAAGACAATTTTCTTGTTTTAACAAGAACAGAAAAATTTTATTGGAATTTTAATTCTGTTTGGCGCAGATGCACCAGCGCTTGACACATGTCGCGCAGCGCACACCGCAGCGCAACTGCGCTTGCGCAGCGCACACCGCAGCGCAACTGCGCTGCCACGTGTCGCGCAGCACAGAGCGCAGATCATCTGAAGCGTTTGCTTCTTTTAATTTTGTTTTAAATAGAGCCTTGCTCTGATTGGGCGCGTTGCCTTGGGCACTGCGCTGACGTATCAGCTTTTGATACGTGGCGCGTTGCGCGCAGCGCAAGAAATTTGAAGCGTTGCTTCATTTATTTTAACTTTAATTTTCACTTCAATTTCAAAACAGAGCTTTGCTCTGATTGGGGGAAACAGAAGTGTTGCTTCATTTCCCGCCTTGGAATTTGAACAGAGTATTGCTCTGATTGGGGTAAACAAATGCCCCCCCACCGTTTTATCATACATATTCTCTTTTGCTTGATAGATTCTCTCTCCCTCTACCATTTTTCTTGCTTGGCCGGCCACTAGAGAGGGGAGTGAGTGAGAGTGGTTCATTTTTGTGAGGAAATTTCAATCATCTCATATTTCCTCTACTTCTCTACTTGCCACAAAATCTCTCCAAAGTTCATTCTTCACTTCCTCCATCCATGGCAACTTCTATACCCCAAAGAGACATGGTTTCTACACTTGCCTACAGCAAATCTTGGACGCGTCGGCTAGCCAACTTCGCGCCCGAGTTGCCTCGGTCCAGAGGTGGGAGCCCGTAAAAGTATTTAGCTACGTGGTGCCCTTTCCGACGAGGAGGTGACGGACGGAGATTCCGCGGGAGATCGGAGTGGAGACGAAGACCGAAGGACACGGATCGCTTGGTGTAACTCTCTACCCATCCTTTAGTTTGCTAGTAGCTAGGTTAATGGCCCGATCCGGTTTAAAAGTGCGCGGTGGTGCCGGTTTGCTAGTTTGCAAAGTTTTTCGTTTCCGCGTTTCCGGAGTCGAATCGACGGCCGGGGCGCAGCCGTGCACTTACAAGCCGCATCGAGCAGTTCTCGCAAAGACACCAATTTCTTCACAAGTCAAGACGAATCGAGAATTTCTCGCAAGAACATCCTAACGTCACAGTTAACCTTTGCTCTTTACGACAGAAGTCCGTTAGGGTCTGTGGTACTTAGGGTTTTGGCCGTCGTACCGTCGCATCAGCTGATATATTCCTCGATAGGCAATTGTGCTGTTCGAGTAGCCCTGCGACTGCCGTGTCTCTGATCCCTTCGGGGGCTGGACAAGACGTCTTCAAGCAATCCTCCTTGGCAGTTTGACCGTCGGAAGAGCAAGCGTTAGGAATTTTGCCATGCCGCTTTTTACTTGAGCTTAGGCTCATTTTAGAGAGCCCCGATAAGTCATAACCACTCCGCGCTGGTGTGGGATGATCTCCAATAGTCTTTCAGGTTTTATGTGAGTTGCCGTCAAGACCCTGAAGCTAGGAATTTGGTTTTTGCTTCGTTTTTGACATTGCGTCTGCTGTATCGAGACGAATGTCGCGGTTGTCTCTAGGTTTCTGGTAAACCGTCGAGGTTTGGAACTAGGGATTTTGCCGTGTCTCCATTAGTTTGATTGTCGCGTCTGAACCCTGCTGGAGGAAGAACGCTGGGATGACAACTCGTCTGCTGTATCGAGACGAACGTCGCGGTTGTCTCTAGGTTGCTGGTGAACCGTCGAGATTTGGAACTAAGGATTTTGTCGTGGCTCCATTTGTTTGATGATGTTGCGTCTGCTGTGTCGAGACGAACGTCGAAGTGGTGACCATTTCGCTCTGGTGTGAGATGATCTCCAGTTGTCTTTTAGGCTTTATATGACTTGCCGTTAAGACCTCGAAGTTAGGAATTTGGCCTTCGCTTCGTTTGTTTTGTCATGTCCGAATCCTGTTGGAGGAAGGACACTGTTGTTGATATTTCGTCTGCTGTAACGAGACGAATGCTGAGGTGGAGCTGGGATTCTGCCGTCACTCCGCTTTACTGACCATGGGGTCTTTCATTGGCGTTGTATCTGCATCTTGATGGACTGTGAAGGAACGCCGTTGTTAACATCTCGTCTGCTGTATCGAGACGATTGTTGAGACGAAGCTGGGATTTTGCCGTCGCTTCTCTTTGTTTCGACCGCGAGATCTTTTATTGGCGTTGTATCTGCATCTTGAGGGACTGTGAAGGAACGCCGTTGTTAACATCTCGTCTGCTGTATCGATACAATTGTTGAGCTGAAGCTGGGATTTTGCCGTCGCTTCACTTTCTGATGGAGCCTGTCGGGAAGGTACGGTTCCCTCTTTGTTTGTGCCCTTGGATTGTATGCAGGGATCGATGTGATCTCACCTGTAGGGCAAAAGTTTCATTTATTTTTTTTTATTATTTTATTTCCGCGATGCTCTGTCATTTCAGCTTTTATATCGCGGAGGTCGCGATTGCCCAATCATTTCGGCTATGTTTCGCGGTGCCCAATCATTTTTCTTTTATACTCGCTGCTTTTTATTGCGAGCTGCCCAATCATTTCGGCTATTTCATATGCATTTTTGGCTCACTGATTTTTTTTATCGCGAGTGTGGAACTTGGAATCTTCATGCCAATCCTAGCATCAGTATCGCTACAACTGGAATATTCCCAGGAGCGAATCATCATTTGCCATGACAGGACTTGGAATTTGATACCGGTTTAGGCATCAGCATCGCTACAACTGGGATATTGCCAGGAGCGAATCATCATTTGCCTATGTCAATGTCGAACAAAGGTGGCTTAGTAGACAGGGTTAGGATCCCGTCGACTAAGGCTTTTGACTTCATGAGCCGTAAGGGTCTCACAAAGGTATTTCTCCCTACAAGTCGTGAGGATCTCGTATGTATGTTTTCTCCTTAGGGATCGTGAGGATTCCTAAGTGTATGTTCCCCTGTAAGTCGTAAGGATCTTACAAAAAGGTTTTCTCCTTGTAAGTCGAGAGAACTTAGAAGGGTTGTTCATCATGCGTATATATCTCCAGTCACGGATGGGACTTGGTTAAGGAAATGTTTATTCGCTCCCGTGGATTGTATACAAGGGTCAGTGCTGAGCCACTTGTAGGGCAATATCGCAGGTTGTGGTGGGTTTGCTTAAGCACAGGTTTAGGCCTCTGTAACTTAAGACTTTCAAATCTTATGAGCCGTGAGGGTCCCATAAGAGAGTTCTCCTTACGAGTCATGAGAATCTTGCAAGTGTATTTTCTCCTTAGGAATCGTGAGGATCCCTAAGCGTGTTGCTCCCCTGTGAGTCGTAAGGATTTCACGCGGGTGATTTCTCCTTACAAGGTCGAGAGGACCTTGTAAGTGTCCTTTAACGAGGTTGCGCCCTTTCGGGTTTTCACAAACACTCGCCGGTAGTCCTGCTGTTTTTACTCACGGAGCCCTTTTCGGGTTTTCATCCGTGCCCATTTTGCTTATGGACGTACCGTTTCTTTTTTATTCTTTTTTTTTACGAGGTCGCGCCCTTTCGGGTTTTCATGAACACTCGCCGGTAGCCCTGCTGTTTTTACTCACGGAGCCCTTTCGGGTTTTCATCCATGCCCCATTTTGCTTATGGACATAACTTTTTTTTTGTTTTTTTTTTGTTTTTTTATCTCGTCAGCCTAAGGATGCTGCGGTAGTAGTTTAAAGACGTTTCGGTCGTTTGCAAGTTTTAGGACATTGCGGTCCATCATTAGTTTAAGGACGTTTCGGTCCGTTGGCGCCGCATTTGAGACGAATATCTAGTTTACTGACTTTTCGGTCTATGGGGCTTTCCCTATGACTGAGCATGATGCCCCCGGCGTGTCCACCTTTCTCGGAGCATGTGGTTATGGCGGGCTCACCTTCCAGTTTTCGGACAGCGCGAACTTGCCCCGCTGGTATTGGTCTTCAACCCAGTTTTTGAAGACGAAGCAATCTTCGATCGGATGACTTACTGCTCGATGGTAGGGGCAGTAAATAGGATCGTTGACATCGCTTGGCTGTAGCGGACGTTTCGGACTCGGCAGATTGATGAATCCGTTGCGCACTGCCAGCTCAAACAGTTTCCTCGTTTTATGATGAGGAAACGAGTAAGGACGTCCCAGTCTCTCCTCGAGGGATGGGCGTGGACGCACGTTATTTTGGCGAATGACCGGCTTTGAGTTGCTCGTCTGTTTTTGAGCATTGGCGGCGACGATCGCTTTCGCTTTTTCTTTCTCATTTCGAGAATTTGGTTTTGGAGGAGAAGGTCCATGGCCCATCTGGTCCATTCGGGCTAATTTGTCGATCAGGGCCTGGAAGGTGGTCGGCCTGAAGAACATCATGAATTGCGAGATGGTCGCTTACGGATCAAGAGTGCCCACGAACATGCCTATCGCAGGTGCTTCTTCTATGCGTCGTTCGCATTTCGACCATAGGTTCCGCCATCGTGTTGCGTATTGGACCCATGTTTCGCCGGGCCTTATCCTGGCGTTAATCAGTGCTGTTATCGGGGTGCGTTCACTAACACTCGCGAATCTTTGTGTAAATAGTAGCTCCATCTCCGTAAATGTTTTGACAGAGTCGTTAGGTAGCTCCGAATACCATTCAAAGGCTGTTTCTGCTAAGCTGCCGACGAATTGGCGAAGCAACAATTTGTCATCGCCTCCAGTATTTCCGCATAAGGCCCTGAATTGAGCGACATGCTGATGCGGATTCCCTGTCCCTTTATATACGTGGAACTTAGGGATCGTATATCCCGGCGGGTAACGGATTTGGTCATACCAGTCCGGGTAGGGTCATCCAGTTCTAGCAATTTGCCCAGCCGCTTCATTCGCCTGATGAACCCATATCTGCTGAGCTATATAGTCGTCTAATGCAGCTTTAGAAACGGTTTCCTCCTTTGCTGCTGAAAGGGCCGGAGGAGGATTAGAGGTTTCCTCTCCATCGTCCCCAGCAATGATTGGAGGGTCATCAGCTGGAGGGTCCGGCTGTAACATCATCCCTACCATATCTTGGAAGAGGAGCGTCATTTGTTTTATGTTGGCCTCTTGTTCTGTGGCTTCTTTGTCCTTCTTTTCGAGGACTCTGCGTAGGAAGTCAGCGTCGGTTTCTTGTTCATGACGCTGTTCTGACGATGCCTCCGAGATTTCTTTTGGCCCGGTAAGTGCGACCATAGCAGTCATCATCTCTTGAAGCTTCTGTTGCTGCTCCTGAGCTTTGGTCACGGATCGGGTGAGCGGTCGGTGACCCGTCGAAGCACGGATTTCCTCCTTTCCAGAAGCCACATAAACAGTGTGTACCACCGTGCCTCCAAACTTGGGGCATTTGTGTTCAGCGCTTTTACGGCTCGCCTTGTTCACAGGGGCTTTTTGCGGCTTCTTTTTCTTTTGAGTGATTAACGTTGAGGGTGTCGTTGCAGTGGGCACCCAAATAGCCGTTGCCTTTTGTGGCTTGACGAAGTAATCCTTCTCCTGTCGAACCTTCATCTTTTTCTGTCGGCGGAGATAGTCTTGATCCATTACGGAGTTTTGGACTTGACGCCAGACCTTGTAAATTTTAGAGGACAGCCATTGAGGGGGTTGTTCCAGCTTCACCTTTGAAGCGCTCTCTATAGGTGGAGGATATATTTTCAGTACAGCAGTCGGAGAGTTCTTGCGGACCTTCCTAAGTGGTTCAAAACTGATCCCAGTTGGAACAGCGACATCAATTTCCGCCGTTGGAGTCGGCGGAGTCAGTCCAGAAGGAGAGTTGCCCCCAGCCTTCCTTACTCGGCGCCAGTGGCATATCCCAAGTAGGAGGAGTGTTGTCTCTTGAGGGTTTCCAGCGGATTACACCCACAAAATCCTATAATAAAAGAGAGATGGTGAAAATTATATAAAGATAAGAACTATAAAGGAAAGAACTTGAAAATAAGAGTTTTCAACTATACCAACTTTTCAGTTGCTATGAGCCCTATCTTAATGGTCATGAAAAAATGTTAGAAATCACATTATCCCTCAATAAAACATCGCCTTTAGTTTTCATTCCTACCTTTCTTTCAAATATTGATCATATACTCCTACGTGTGTGAACTGGACATCCCTACACTGAGAGAATTCAATTCAAGCAATCATACTCTTATCCATCTACCTTAGTACTTTTTAATAGATATTTAGATGGAATTTGCTCACACATTCTTCATACGACCGTTAATACTTCTTGAGGTACTAACCGACCGATTACTCATGTGCTTGCTAATTAGGTGTTTTTCCTCGTCTTGCAACACCTAAGGCTTAGCAGTGGCTTCCAAACCAGTTGGTCTAAGGCACTAGGTGATAAAGCACTCTCGCTATATTTTTTTATTGCTGCCTCGGTGATAACAAAACCAGTGTTCACTTTTCTTTTCACCATTTTATCTTTTATTCTCCACTTTTATTTTGTTCATACTTTGGCTTTTAGACAAGAGCATTTCAAGGTATTCTCTACTATCCCGAGTTTCAAGATATGTGTAAGTGCGTATAGTAGGGTATCAAAGTTCAAATGTTTGGCTTCCAGAATATGAACTATTTTTCAGGCTTATTTTTATCCTCAGATTAGTAATTTCCTTCATCTTACTAACCCTTGGGACAACAGCTCATAACTACTTATTACTAGTTTCATTTAAGAAAACATCTAACTTTCTTGTTTTTCTTAAACTATTCCTATCTTTTAAATATAATTTTTCACTTTCTACTCTTTAATTATCACAATTTTTATGTGTGCTTATATATAGTATAATGCAAAGTAAGGCGTAAATAAGCACAGGAGTGCTGAAAAGCGACTTCTTGGGAGCTTCTTGCGATGGTACAGGAGTGCTGAAGCTCGTTGGCGGGGGCATGGTCCCGAGGAATAGCCCAGTGGTGGCTTGAGTTACGTGCTCCACTGGCATAGTGAAAAGGGAGGCCGCTTGGGGCCTGTAGGTTACTCCTCCAGATGGGACAGAGCGAGAGTTGCTGTTGCAGTTAGTGCAGTTTGAAGCCATTGATTTCTTGAAGAGCTTGAATATTCTGCCCCCTGTGTTGACCTTGGTCTTTGGCATGTGCCAGTTGTTTGAGGACCGATTCCGTCGGCAAGGCTGCTGCTTGGGGAGCCTGCCTGTGGACGACAGACATCCTCTGGGCTTCCTCCATCGGCGTTGAGGCGCCGAGGGTGGGAGGTGGGAGCATCGACCCAAAAAGAAGACCGTTGATTTCTTGAAGAGTCGGATTGCAGAGATTTGAGGCTGCAAGTGACCCATACTTGACTCCGCTGGATATGACAAAGCCTGAGTTGCTAGGGTGGGAGCAAATGCCATTCTTCATAGAGACGAAATGTCGGCTTCAATATCCACTCCCCTAAGGGCAACCAAAAACATACACACCGCGATTATTTGATCGTGGGAAAAACAAGACACACGAAGTGTGGAGTGGAAAGAGGAAAAGGTCCCACCGGGCGTGCCAGAATCTGTTCCCCTCCGAATACAGAGACGCGACCGCGTAGGTTCGTCTTGCCTGAGATTCGGGGCATATGCTATTTGGTTTTATCCGTCCACCTCTCCGAAGATGCCAAGTTGATTTATGGCACCGTATATCGGAGGTTTAGACGGATGCAGCCGATGTAGCAGACTTCGTCAGATTCCCCCTTGCTTGAGGGGTTTTTGATTGTGGGGACGCTCTTCCCTGCAGGCGCAAGCCCCTGCAGTTGATTACGTTACCGCATAGCGGTAACAACTTTCTCCTTCTCCAGAGATTTCACTTCGTGTCGTGTGTGTTTGTTTTGTTTGTGGATGCCCGTGGATTGTATACGGAGACTAAGTTATGCCGTCGCCCGTAGGACGTGGATTAGTCCAAATCCGTATTTATTTAGATTTGGGTTTGGTGTTTTAGTTTAAGGATACGTTAGCCGCATTGAGGCTAAGATCAACTTAAACGTTCGTTAAGGATACGTTAGTCTGATCTGAGACTAAGATCAACTTAACGGAAATAGCATTTAGGGGCTCTATTGTTCCAGTTTAGGGACGTAGTGGTCCATTTGACATATGGCCGTCGGGACCCATCACCTCTCTGACGTCGTTGAAGGATTACAATGATAGGTGTCAGAGGAGTTCAGAGATGTACCCTCGAACCAAAGTTGATTAAGGGATTTATAGTCCGATTTGGGACTAAAATCTGTTTGAAGGTTTAAGGATACGTTAGCCATTTTTGAGGCTAAGATCAACTTAAACGGGATCGTTTAGATCCGACAAAAGAGCGTTCGGAGGCTCTATTGTTCCAGTTTAGGGACGTGGTGGTCCATGTTCCAGTTTAGGGACATGGGGGTCCATTGGTAGTTTAAGGACATTGCGGTACATCATTGTATGGCCGTTGGGACCCATCACCTCTCTGACGACGTTGAAGGATTACAACGACAGATGTCAGAGGAGTTCAGAGATGTACCCTTGAACCAGGTGTAAATTGATTTAAGGGAGCAGCCGTGCTCACTCAATTTAATTTGAGGACTTATGGCCATGATTGGGCTAAGTCCAGTTGAAGATGTTCAACATTTTTATCTGCATTTGGCCTATTAGAACTTAATTAGGGCTCTGCCCCTGCACTGTATTTTATTCTGGCCTGTTAGGCCTTTTAAGTTGGGCTCTGTCCCCTTTTTTATAATGCAGAGCATTTGTTTTGGTCCATTAGGCCTTTTTATTGGGCTCTGCCCTTTAATAATGCGCTGCATTAATTAATCTGACAGAGTGCCACGTGGCTTGTCAGGCGCTTTGCGCCAATTGAAGAGCGCAAGGCACAAGTCCATGGGGAGGTGACACGTGTCACGCTCTGGTGAGCGCAAGCGCAGTGCGCTGCGCCAATGCGCTGCGCTGTTGCGCTTCTGACACGTGGCGCGCTCTGGTGGGTTGCGCCAATTCATGAGAGCAGTGCTCTATTTTAACAGCGCATAGCGCAGATCGTTCTGGAGCTGACACGTGGCGCTCCCTGGTGGCTTGCGCCAACCCAGTAGCGCAACAGTGTAGATTTACAAGTGCAGGGCACTGTTTTATTATTTTGATCAATTTTAGATCAAAGAAAACAAATTTTCTTGTTTTCAAAGAACCAGTGGTTCATCAAAAGGCAATGCCTTTATTATTATATTTTTATTGAAGATCTTTGATCTTGTTCTTGGTTCAATGATCTTTTTAGAAGAAATTCTTCTTTATTCAGAGGTTTTTACCTTTTCTTTTTCTGATCTCTTCTTAAAATTTTCTTTAGAGGAGTTCTCTCTTCTTCTTTTTTTGTTGATGATTTTTGGAATTGGGGTCTAGGGACCTTTATATAGTGCCCATTAATTTGTTAAATTTGTTAAAGAGATCCTTCTCTGAGTGATTTGGGGAATTTTCCCCACCGTTGGATCTTTGATCCAAGAGCTTCTGTTTTACAGAAGACAATCTTCTTGTTTTAACAAGAATAGAAAAATTTTATTGGAATTTTAATTCTGTTAGGCGCAGATGCACCAGCGCTTGACATGTGTCGCGCAGTGCACACCGCAGCACAACTGCGCTGCCACGTGTCGCGCAGCGCATAGCGCACCGCAACTGCGCTAGCGCAACTGCGCTGCCACGTGTCGCGCACCGCAGAGCGCTGATCATCTGAAGCGTTTGCTTCTTTTAATTTTGTTTTAAATAGAGCCTTGCTCTGATTGGGCGCGTTGCCTTGGGCGCTGCGCTGACGTATCAGCTTTTAACACGTGGCGCGTTGCGCGCAGCGCAAGGAATTAGAAGCGTTGCTTCATTTATTTTAACTTTAATTTTCACTTCAATTTCAAAACAGAGCTTTGCTCTGATTGGGGGAAACAGAACCGTTGCTTCGTTTCCCGTCTTGGAATTTGAACAGAGTATTGCTCTGATTGGGGTAAACAAATGCCCCTCCCCCCCGTTGTGCTTACGTGGCCCCCAAACGTGAGCGCAGCGGTGGCAGAATTCCAACCGTCGCGGCAACTCTTGGAAGTTGAAAGAGCATTTGATACCTATAAATAGGACCTTTGGTCCCTCAACAGATGATTATCATCTTCAAAATTTTTACTTTCAGAATCTCAGAGCCTTGCTCTTTATTTTTAAGAACTCCAAGAGTTAAACTCTTAAAACTTTTAGGTAAAAACTTTAATCTAAATTAAATTAAATTAAATTAATTTTCATTGACAGAGCCTTGCTCTCAATAGATCCCTGATCTAAAGAAAACCCATTTAGGGTTTCACTTAGCAGAGCTTTGCTCTAAAGGGGTCCAAAGAGAACTAAGGAGAACCTTATTAGAGTTCCATTAATAGAGCTCTGCTCTCGAGGAGTTTAACTCCCTATGTCCCTCCTTTTTTTTTATCGCTAATCTTCCATTGATGTTTCCTTCAGGCATTATGGTTGTTCATCTATATAGTCTGCACGAATTCATCACCTACGAGGATATCCGCGTACAGGGCCGTCATCAAAACCAGGAGTTTACAGATGCCCAGTGTGTGGAGGTTATGGGTCGCTTGAACGCACGCGTTGGTTGGCTGCTCCCTCGCCGTTCTGCTCTCTTGAAAGTCGTGCTAGGAGCAATTTGGAGAGCACTCCTGGGGTTCCACGAGGCCATGCCGCTCAATGCGCTGGATGATGCCGAAGACAAGGTGCATTCAGTGTACCTGTCGGGGCTGATCTCGAAGAAACGGCGGGATAGCCTCATCGATATTCTGCATCAAATTTTCCAGCAGACGACGATAATCGCTACTTATCGAAGGATGGGGGGCCTTGCCGAAGATCTTGACACACGTGACCGCGAGAGGCTGAGCACGAGAACAATCAGAAAGGCCAGAAGAACTCTAGATGGCCTTACTTTTGAATTCCTTAATCCGTGCCCTGAATCTGAGGTTATACCGTTGTAATCATTTGATGATGTTCTTCGTTTATTGCTTTCATGATTGTAAGAATTTTTGGCAATATGAATGGAAAATTTTTATTCCAGCTTGTCTTATTTCTCGTTTTGAGTCTTTTTCCCATGCACGAATGAGTGTGTCTCGAACGCTTCAAATGCAAATCAGATGTTCTTTCTGTCGCTTTCTTCTTTCTTTTATTATCAGTATGCTGCCTTAGTAAACATAGTCGACAGATAGTAGAACGAGCATCCTGTCTTGGTTTCTTCAAGAGTTAGCGATAGCTTAGGCCACAGGTTCAGATCTGCCACCTAAGACTTTTCAACTCTATTAGCCGTGAGGGTCTCATAGAGACTTTTCTCCCTACGGATCGAGAGGATCTCGTAGGTGGATTTTCTCCTTAGGAATCGTGAGAATTCCTAAGTGCATTTTCTCTTATAAGTCGTAAGGATCTTATAAAAGAAATTTTTCCCGTTTACGAGTCGAGAGGACCCGTAAGCGGTTGTTTCCCTCCTTGTCGAGATTCGAGTTTGGAGAGTGAGACCCGTGGATAGTATGCAAGAGACCGTTTTGGGCCAACTTGCACGGTCCCAATGCTTAGGGAACAAGTTTTTTAAACCTTACTGCCTAAGGCTTTATCTTACGAGTCAAGCCGCATCGAGCAGTTCTCCCAAAGACACCAATTTCTTCACAAGTCGAGACGAATCGAGCATTTCTCGCAAGAACATCCTAACGTCACAGTTAACCTCTGCTCTTTACGACAGAAGTCCGTTAGGGTCTGTGGTACTTAGGGTTTTGGCCGTCGTACCGTCGCATCAGCTGATATATTCCTCGATAGGCAATTATGTTGTTCGAGTAGCCCTGCGACTGCCGTGTTTCTGATCCCTACGGGGGCTGGACAAGACGTCATCAAGCAATCCTCCTTGGCAGTTTGACCATCGGAAGAGCAAGCGTTAGGAATTTTGCCATGCCGCTTTTTACTTGAGGTTAGGCTCATTTTAGAGAGCCCCGATGAGTCATAACCACTCCGCGCTGGTGTGGGATGATCTCCGATAGTCTTTCAGGTTTTATGTGAGTTGCCGTCAAGACCCTGAAGCTAGGAATTTGGCCTTTGCTTCGTTTTTGACATTGCGTCTGCTGTATTGAGACGAATGTCGCGGTTGTCTCTAGGTTGCTGGTGAACCGTCGAGGTTTGGAACTAGGGATTTTGCCGTGGCTCCGTTAGTTTGATTGTCACGTCTGAACCCTGCTGGAGGAAGAACGCTGGGGTGACAACTCGTCTGCTGTATCGAGAAGAACGTCGCGGTTGTCTCTAGGTTGCTGGTGAACCGTCGAGATTTGGAATTAAGGATTTTGCCATGGCTCCATTTGTTTGATGATGTTGCGTCTGCTGTGTCGAGACGAACGTCGAAGTGGTGACCATTTCGCGCTGGTGTGAGATGATCTCCAGTTGTCTTTCAGGCTTTATATGACTTGCCGTTAAGACCTCGAAGCTAGGAATTTGGCCTTCGCTTCGTTTGTTTTGTCATGTCCGAATCCCGTTGGAGGAAGGACACTGTTGTTGACATTGCGTCTGCTGTAACGAGACGAATGCTGAGGTGGAGCTGGGATTCTGCCGTCACTCCGCTTTACTGACCATGGGGTCTTTCGTTGGCGTTGTATCTGCATCTTGATGGACTGCGAAGGAACGCCGTTATTAACATCTCGTCTGCTGTATCGAGACGATTGTTGAGACGAAGCTGGGATTTTGTCGTCGCTTCGCTTTGTTTCGACCGCGAGAACTTTTGTTGGCGTTGTATCTGCATCTTGAGAGACTATGAAGGAACGCCGTTGTTAACATCTCGTCTGCTGTATCGAGACAATTGTTGAGCTGAAGCTGGGATTTTGCCGTCGCTTCGCTTTCTGATGGAGCCTGTCGGGAAGGTATGGTTCCCTCTTTGTTTGTGCCCTTGGATTGTATGCAGGGATCGATGTGATCTCACTTGTAGGGCAAAAGTTTCATTCATTTTTTTTTATTATTTTATTTCCGTGATGCTCTATCATTTCAGCTTTTATATCGCGGAGGTCGCGATTGCCCAATCATTTCGGCTATTTTTCGCGGTGCCCAATCATTTTTTTTATACTCGCTGCTTTTTATTGCGAGCTGCCCAATCATTTCGGCTATTTCATATGCATTTTTGGCTCACTGATTTTTTTTATCGCGAGTGTGGAACTTGGAATCTTCATGCCAATCCTAGCATCAGCATCGCTACAACTGGAATATTGCCAGGAGCGAATCATCATTTGCCATGACAGGACTTGGAATTTGATACCGGTTTAGGCATCAGCATCGCTACAACTGGGATATTGCCAGGAGCGAATCATCATTTGCCTCTGTCAATGTCGAACAAAGGTGGCTTAGTAGACAGGGTTAGGATCCCGTCGACTAAGGCTTTTGACTTCATGAGCCGTAAGGGTCTCCCAAAGGTATTTCTCCCTACAAGTCGTGAGGATCGCGTAGGTATGTTTTCTCCTTAGGGATCGTGAGGATTCCTAAGTGTATGTTCCCCTGTAAGTCGTAAGGATCTTACAAAAGGGTTTTCTCCTTGTAAGTCGAGAGGACTTAGAAGGGTTGTTCATCATGCGTATATATCCCCAGTCACGGATGGGACTTGGTTAGGGAAATGTTTATTCGCTCCCGTGGATTGTATATAAGGGTCAGTGCTGAGCCACTTGTAGGGCAATATCGCAGGTTGTGGGGGGTTTGCTTAAGCACAGGTTTAGGCCTCTGTAACTTAAGACTTTCAAATCTTATGAGCCGTGAGGGTCCCATAAGAGAGTTCTCCTTACGAGTCGTGAGAATCTCGCAAGTGTATTTTCTCCTTAGGAATCGTGAGGATCCCTAAGTGTGTTGCTCCCCTGTGAGTCGTAAGGATCTCACGCGGGTGATTTCTCCTTACAAAGTCGAGAGGACCTTGTAAGTGTCCTTTAACGAGATTGCACCCTTTCAGGTTTTCACAAACACTCGCCGGTAGTCCTGCTGTTTTTACTCACGGAGCCCTTTTCGGGTTTTCATCCGTGCCCATTTTGCTTATGGACGTACCGTTTCTTTTTTATTCTTTTTTTTACGAGGTCGCGCCCTTTCGGGTTTTCACGAACACTCACCGGTAGCCCTGCTGTTTTTACTCTCGGATCCCTTTCGGGTTTTCATCCGTGCCCCATTTTGCTTATGGACATACCTTTTTTTTGTTTTTTTTTTGTTTTTTTATCTCGTCAGCCTAAGGATGCTGCGGTAGTAGTTTAAAGATGTTCGGTCGTTTGCAGGTTTTAGGACATTGCGGTCCATCATTAGTTTAAGGACGTTTCGGTCCGTTGGCGCCGCATTTGAGGCGAATATCTAGTTTACTGACTTTTCGGTCTATGGGGCTTTCCCTATGACTGAGCATGATGCCCCCGGCGTGTCCACCTTTCTCGGAGCATGTGGTTATGGCGGGCTCACCTTCCAGTTTTCAGACAGCGCGAACTTGCCCCGCAGGTATTGGTCTTCAACCCAGTTTTTGAAGACGAAGCAATCTTCGATCGGATGACTTACTGCTCGATTGTAGGGGCAGTAATTAGGATCGTTGACATCTCCTGGCTGTAGCGGACATTTCGGACTCGGCAGATTGATGAATCCGTTGCGCACTGCCAGCTCAAACAGTTTCCTCGTTTTATGATGAGGAAACGAGCAAGGACGTCCCAGTCTCTCCTCGAGGGATGGGCGTGGACGCATGTTATTTTGGCGAATGACTGGCTTTGTGTTGCTCGGCTGTTGTTAAGGATTGGCGGCGACGATCGCTTTGGCTTTTCCTTTCTCATTTCGAGAATCTGGTTTTGGAGGAGAAGGTCCATGGCCCATCTGGTCCATTCGGGCTAATTTGTCGATCAGGGCCTGGAAGGTGGTCGGCCTGAAGAACATCATGAATTGCGAGATGGTCGCTTACGGATCAAGAGTGCCCACGAACATGCCTACCGCAGGTGCTTCTTCTATGCGTTGTTCGCATTTCGACCATAGGTTCCGCCATCGTGTTGCGTATTGGACCCATGTTTCGCCGGGCCTTATCCTGGCGTTAATCAGTGCTGTTATCGGGGTGCGTTCGCTAGCACTCGCGAATCTTTGTGTAAATAGTAGCTCCATCTCCGCAAATGTTTTGACAGAGTCGTTTGGTAGCTCCGAATACTATTCAAAGGCTGTTTCTGTTAAGCTGCCGACGAATTGGCGAAGCAACAATTTGTTATCGCCTCCAGTATTTCCGCATAAGGCCCTGAATTAAGCGACATGCTGATGTGGATTCCCTGTCCCTTTATATACGTGGAACTTAGGGATCGTATATCCCGGGGGGTAACTGATTTGGTCATACCAGCCCGGGTACGGTCGTCCAGTTCTAGCAATTTGCCCAGCCGCTTCATTCGCCTGATGAACCCGTATCTGCTGAGCTATATAGTCGTCTAATGCAGCTTTGGAAACGGTTTCCTCCTATGCAGCAGAAAGGGCCGGAGGAGGATTAGAGGTTTCCCCTCCATCGTCCCCAATAATGATTGGAGGGTCATCAGCTGGAGGGTCCGGCTGTAACATCATCCCTACCATATCTTGGAAGAGGAGCGTCATTTGTTTTATGTTGGCCTCTTGTTCTGCAGCTTCTTTGTTCTTCTTTTCGAGGACTCTGCGTAGGAAGTCAGCGTCGGTTTCTTGTTCATGACGCTGTTCTGACGATGCCTCCGAGCTTTCTTTTAGCCCGGTAAGTGCGACCATAGCAGTCATCATCTCTTGAAGCTTCTGTTGCTGCTCCTGAGCTTTGGTCACGGATCGGGTGAGCGGTCGGTGACCCGTCGAAGCACGTCTTTCCTCCTTTCCAGAAGCCACATAAACAATGTGTACCACCGTGCCCCCAGACTTGCGGCGTTTGTGTTCAGCGCTTTTACGGCTCGCCTTGTTCACAGGGGCTTTTTGCGGCCTCTTTTTCTTTTGAGTGATTAACGTTGAGGGTGTCGTTGCAGTGGGCACCCAAATAGCTGTTGCCTTTTGTGGCTTGACGAAGTAATCCTTCTCCTGTCGAACCTTCATCTTTTTCTGTCGGCGAAGATATTCTTGATCCATTACGGAGTTTTGGACTTGATGCCAGACCTTGTAAATTTTAGAGGACAGCAGTTGAGGGGGCTGTTCCAGCTTCAACTTTGTAGCGCTCTCCATAGGTGGAGAAGATCTTTTCAGTACAGCGGTCGGAGAGTTCTTGCGGACCTTCCTAAGTGGTTCAAAGCTGATCCCAGTTGGAACAGCAGCATCAATTTCCACCGTTGGAGTCGGCGGAGTCTGTCCAGAAGGAGAGTTTCCCCCAGCCTTCCTTACTCGACGCCAGTAGCATATCCCTAGTAGGAGGAGTGTTGTCTCCTGAGGGTTTTCAGCGGATTACACCCACAAAATCCTATAATAAAAGAGAGATGGTGAAAATTATATAAAGATAAGAACTATAAAAGAAAGAACTTGAAAATAAGAGTTTTCAACTATACCAGCTTTTCAGTTGCTGTGAGCCCTATCTTAATAGTCATGAAAAAAGGTTAGAAATCACATTATCCCTCAATAAAACATCGCCTCTAGTTTTCATTCCTACCTTTCTTCCAAATATTGATCATATACCCCTACGTGTGTGAACTGGACATCCCTACACTCAGAGAATTCAATTCAAGCAATCATACTCTTGTCCATCTACCTTAGTACTTTTTAATAGATATTTAGATGGAATTTGCTCACACATTCTTCATACGACCGTTAATACTTCTTGAGGTACTAACCGACCGATTACTCATGTGCTTGCTAATTAGGTGTTTTTCCTCGTCTTGCAACACCTAAGGCTTAGCAGTGGCTCCCAAACCAGTTGGTCTAAGGCACTAGGTGATAAAGCACCCTCGCTATATTTTTTTATTGCTGCCTCGGTGATAACAAAACCAGTGTTCATTTTTCTTTTCACCATTTTATCTTTTATTCTCCACTTTTATTTTCTTCATTCTTTGGCTTTTAGACAAGAGCATTTCAAGGTATCCTCTACTATCCCGAGTTTCAAGATGTGTGTAAGTGCGTATAGTAGGGAATCAACGTTCAAATGTTTGGCTTCCAGAATAGGAACTATTTTTCAGGCTTATTTTTATCCTCAGATTAGTAATTTCCTTCATCTTACTAACCCTTGGGACAACAGCTCATAACTACTTATTACTAGTTTCATTTAAGAAAACATCTAATTTTCTTGTTTTTCTTAAACTATTTCTATCTTTTAAATATAGTTTTTCACTTTCTACTCTTTTATTATCACAATTTTTGTGTGTGCTTATATATAGTATAATGTAAAGTAAGGCGTAAATAAGCACAGGAGTGCTGAAAAACGACTTCTTGGGAGCTTCTTGCGATGGTACAGGAGCGCTGAAGCTCGTTGGCGGGGGAATGGTCCCGAGGAACAGCCTAGTGGTGGCTTGAGTTACCTACTCCACTGGCATAGTGAAAAGGGAGGCCGCTTGGGGCCCGTAGGTTACTCCTCCAGATGGGACAGAGCGAGAGTTGCTGTTGCAGTTAGTGCAGTTTGAAGCCATTGATTTCTTGAAGAGATTGAATATTCTGCCCCCTGCGTCGACCTTGGTCTTTGGCATGTGCCAGTTGTTTGAGGACCAATTCCATCGGCAAGGCTGCTGCTTGGGGAGCCTGCCTGTGGACGACAGACATCCTCTGGGCTTCCTCCATCGGCGTTGAGGCACCGAGGGTGGGAGGTGGGAGCATCGACCCAAAAAGAAGCCCGTTGACTTCTTGAAGAGTCGGATTGCAGAGATTTGAGGCTGCAAGTGACCCATACTTGACTCCGCTGGATATGACAGAGCCTGAGTTGCTAGGGTAGGAGCAAATGCCATTCTTCATAGAGACGAAATGCCGGCTTCAATATCCACTCCCCTAAGGGCAACCAAAAATATACACACCGCGATTATTTGATCGCGGGAAAAACACGACACACGAAGTGTGGAGTGGAAAGAGGAAAAGGTCCCACCGGGCGTGCCAGAATCTGTTCCCCTCCGAATACAGAGACGCGGCCGCGTAGGTTCGTCTTGCCTGAGATTCGGGGCATATGCTATTTGGTTTTATCCGTCCACCTCTCCGAAGATGCCAAGTTGATTTATGGCACCGTATATCGGAGGTTTAGACGGATGCGGCCGATGTAGCAGACTTCGTCAGATTCCCCCTCACTTGAGGGGTTTTTGATTGTGGGGATGCTCTTCCCTGCAAACGCAAGCCCCTGCAGTTGATTACGCTACCGCATAGCGGTAATAACTTTCTCCTTCTCCAGAGATTTCACTTCGTGTCGTGTGTGTTTGTTTTGTTTGTGGATGCCCGTGGATTGTATACGGAGACAAAGTTATGCCGTCGCCTGTAGGACGTGGATTAGTCCAAATCCGTATTTACTTAGATTTGGGTTTGGTGTTTTAGTTTAAGGATACTTTAGCCGTATTGAGGCTAAGATCAACTTAAACGTTCGTTACGTATACGTTAGTCTGATCTGAGACTAAGATCAACTTAACGGAAAGAGCATTTAGGGGCTCTATTGTTCCAGTTTAGGGACGTAGTGGTCCATTTGACATATGGCCGTCGGGACCCATCATCTCTCTGACGTCGTTGAAGGATTACAACGATAGGTGTCAGAGGAGTTCATAGATGTACCCTCGAACCAAAGTTGATTAAGGGATTTATAGTCCGATTTGGGACTAAAGTCTGTTTGAAGGTTTAAGAATACGTTAGCCATTTTTTAAGCTAAGATCAACTTAAACGGGATCGTTTAGATCCGACAAAAGAGCGTTCGGAGGCTCTATTGTTCCAGTTTAGGGACGTAGTGGTCCATGTTCCAGTTTAGGGACATGGGGGTCCATTGGGAGTTTAAGGACATTGCGGTCCATCATTGTATGGCCGTTGGGACCCATCACCTCTCTGACGACGTTGAAGAATTACAGCGACAGATGTCAGAAGAGTTCAGAGATGTACCCTTGAACCAGGTGTAAATTGATTTAAGGGAGCAGCCGTGCTCAGTCAATTTAATTTGAGAACTTATGGCTATGATTGGCTAAGTCCAGTCGAAGATGTTCAACATTTTTATTTGCATTAGGCCTATTAGAACTTAATTAGGGCTCTGCCCCTGCACTGTATTTTATTCTGGCCTGTTAGGCCTTTTAGGTTGGGCTCTGTCCCCTTTTTTATAATGCAGAGCATTTGTTTTGGTCCATTAGGCCTTTTTATTGGGCTCTGCCCTTTAATAATGCGCTGCATTAATTAATCTGACAGAGTGCCACGTGGCTTGTCAGGCGCTTTGCGCCAATTGAAGAGCGCAAGGCACAAGTCCATGGGGAGGTGACACGTGTGACGCTCTGGTGAGCGCAAGCGCAGTGCGCTGCGCCAATGCGCTGCGCTGTTGCGCTTCTGACACGTGGCGCGCTCTGGTGGGTTGCGCCAATTCATGAGAGCAGTGCTCTATTTTAACAGCGCATAGCGCAGATCGTTCTGGAGCTGACACGTGGCGCTCCCTGGTGGCTTGCGCCAACCCAGTAGCGCAACAGTGCAGATTTACAAGTGCAGGACACTGTTTTATTATTTTGATCAATTTTATATCAAAGAAAACAAATTTTCTTGTTTTCAAAGAACCAGTGGTTCATCAAAAGGCAATGCCTTTATTATTATATTTTTATTGAAGATCTTTGATTTTGTTCTTAGATCAATGATCTTTTTAGAAGAAATTCTTCTTTATTCAGAGGTTTTTACCTTTTCTTTCTCTGATCTCTTCTCAAAATTTTCTTTAGAGGAGTTCTCTCTTCTTCTTTTTTGTGTTGATGATTTTTGGAATTGGGGTCTAGGGGCCTTTATATAATGCCCATTAATTTGTTAAATTTGTTAAAGAGATCCTTCTCTGAGTGATTTGGGGAATTTTTCCTACCGTTGGATCTTTGATCCAAGGGTTTCTGTTTTACAGAAGGCAATCTTCTTGTTTTAACAAGAACAGAAAGATCTTACTGAAATTTTAATTCTGTTTGGCGCAGATGCACCAGCGCTTGCCACGTGTCGCGCAGCGCACAGCGCAGCACAACTGCGATAGCGTAACTGCGCTGCCACGTGTCGCGCAGCGCAGAGCGCAGATCATCTGGAGCGTTTGCTTCTTTTAATTTTGTTTTAAATAGTGCCTTGCTCTGATTGGGCGCGTTGCCTTGGGCGCTGCGCTGACATATCAGCTTTTGACACGTGGCGCGTTGCGCGCAGCGCAAGGAATTTGAAGTGTTGCTTCATTTATTTTAACTTTAATTTTCACTTCAATTTCAAAACAGAGCTTTGCTCTGATTGGGGGAAACAGAAGCGTTGCTTCGTTTCCCGCCTTGGAATTTGAACAGAGTATTGCTCTGATTGGGGTAAACAAAGAGCTCTTTCTTTTTTCTTATGTGTTGGAAAAATGATAATGTGAGAGTGAGATCCACTGAACACAAGAGCAAACCACAACCTTATGGCTGCCCTCTCTCTCTCCTCTTATCATTTCAACACTTAAATCAATCAATAATATGACATATGCACAAAAAAGAGACCGTGAGTCATCACTTGTGCATGTGTCACAATTAATGCTCCTAATCATGACTTTGAGCTCATTATTTCCATTTGTAAACATTAATCCAAATGTTTACAACAATAAAAAGATATGGCAACATCTAAAGTAAACTCGTGACGGATCACAAGGATACCCCTCACCTGTATATACATACCTGCATCCGCATTCCGACTGAATGCGAATGCGATGAGACTAAAGTAATCCAACAAATCTAATACTTGGATCTGGCTTAAACCAAAGCCCACTAGTATGATCCATCCGATCATGATCCATGCATGACTGCACGTATATGATCGAACCCTGCCATAATACCATACGGCCTCTACAACGTTTCGCCCAAAACTTAAGAAACTGTTAGTGGGGGACTCTAAAGACTCGTCAATACTTTGGCTGTGGATTTAACCACTGGCACGTCAGAGGTACTACCTGTACGTAACGGGCTACCAGGTATTAACCAAAAGGGAGGTCGATGAGCGAACTCATCCTGACACCCTACTGAGCCTGTCAGTGACAATATCCGAACAGTCCGGTCCGTTCGTCTATGAGTATCGCATGTCGGGCCTAGTGGGTTGGTAAAAGTCAGACCCCCAAAAGTGGTACAAGTCGTGTCGGAGTGTAGCCCAGAACGCCCTGAGATACTACTGGAATACCTACCAGTAAATCTCCTGCCTTGGCCAAGGACTTCGTGTAATAGCTCTCCTAGACACAGCGCGATCTCACCCCAAATACCGGGAGAGACGAAACCTTTGCCGATCCGCTCACCGCCTCCATGTGGTTCGAGACTGTACCCAACTAAAACCTGTTTGCACGACTCCTTTGAGCCGTGGTAGGGTAGTAATCAAAGCACAGTGGGAAACTCACACGAGACAAATGACGATCTCAGATCGATGAACTAACCTGTACACATGTCACCAGGGAACCGCTATCTGAAGATTGAACTTTCTTTCAAATGTCGCAGTTCGAAACGTCAAGTATAAAACCAACTAGCATGTTCCCGGCGAGACCTGTCCGGTGTACTCATAACCCAATGAGCTCCTGTATACGTCTTAGGTGAACAAACTGACATCAATGGCTTATGAGACAAGCCACCGCCCCTTGTCAGGGTCTCGATCCGTATACACTAGTCTACTCTGGAGTATCGATGCCCTGTCTCGAAACTCCCTCGACTAGGGACCTTTTAAGGATGCGCTTATAGATCCAGCTCCCACGTATATGATCACCATCATACTGCTGGCCGTCAAGCAAAAATCTTAAGGGCTCTATCAATGTGTAATAGTGATCTGTAATATCACCAAAAGCATGTACACGATGATAAAGATAAACCAGATAGCATACTATCATCTAGACTAAGACTATCCTACCGGCATAGGTCCTCCCTCAATCATTGCAATCACGTGCCTGCGATCCAATAATTGACTTTGAGGGCACTATATCCAACAATCTCCCACTTGCACTCAAGGCTAATTATTGCGATGTCGCATACTCACAGCCCGTGTGATACCGAACACCCAACTCCTCTACTGATCAGTCTCACAAAGCCCTTTTGCGAATCTATTGCATTTGAGGAATAGCCTCAGTGAGTGGATCCGCCCTGATGTTTCTTTCTATGTCTCTCTTTATCTTAAGTTCGTAGAGAAAACCATCTCTCGAAATGAGCAATACCTGTCTTAGAATATGTCTGGATATCTGATGGGACCTAGTTCATAAATGAACTCTAAATCCAAACTTCTTAGACTGTATCGTCAACTGAATTTAATCAGTATCCTGCGTCATGCCTCCCTCAGTGTCCGCTTGGATCACCTGTCCAAACTACTGCCCTTCGTCAGAGAGAAAACTATAACTCTGACAGTCACTCTGTCATCCAGGTCATCTTAGAAGCCTGGAATGATAACCGTCTCCTAAAAGATGCTGTTGTTATCATATCCTAAGAACATCCATTTATGTTCTAAAACTGCTTCCGAACGTTTCTCCAGGATAGGATTAATATCAAATTATTGCATCTAGTGCAAAAACAACATCTAGTGTGGTACTTGATATCTCATGATTGACTCAATTGCCTAAGCAAGTGATATGTCAATCATGCACATCCCTCTCCCATTTAGTCTGTAAGACACCTTTAGAGAGGGTGACTCCATCACTTGCAGGTATACTACCGTGCCAGAAGTCGTCCATTCTAAAACACCTTTAGAATGTTGTCTAAGTACCCATATTGGGAAACTACCCAAATCTAGATCTAAAACCATAGATCTAGTAACCAGAATGTCTGATATAATATTCATATCCTATGTGGAGAAACCACTATGTGACAACCAAAGTATAACCGATCGTAGTATAGGAATTTCACTTCCTACTCTGTGTATGTCATTCAAATACCAGGACATCACACACTACTACCTTCTTAACAGATCCATCTCCTATTCTGATGAAGTCAAAGTCCATGACTGTCACATCAAAAATAGATGATCTTTCTCCGCTATATCTGCTTCATTCCATAGACATAAGCTACTTGTCCACTATGCTTCCGCTGCTCCCACTGACTATGACAACCTTCTGGCAGAGTCATATACACATACACTTCTAAAGCTAGTTTAGAACGACGCTATACTCATCCTCCTGCCGGGTCTCACATTCTGGAACAACAGTAGTGTCAAGTCTGGATAAACAAGAACCTCCCTGTCACCGTCCTTGAGGCTACCGGAGTACCACTCGGGTGCCTGAGGTTACCCACCATATCTGCGGAGTGGCTAATGGAATGTCAAACCAGATTGAATCTTTAGGTCCTATTCAATTTTCAGTAATCGTTTGCGGTTCTGGAATCACTTCAAATTCTACCATACTCCCACTACTGTTTTCTGAAAAAATCCATTTTTATCAAAACTGTGGAGAGTCTAGAACAATATCACTATTGATCTTCCAGATGGTAGAAAGTCAACCCTCGTCATAGCCCGGGCTAACCAACAAACAGCCATTACAGAAACGCGCCTTGAGTTATCCAGAGTCTGGTTTTAAGAATAAGCCGGACAACTCCCCGTACCTTAACATTGTTAAGATATGAACTATTCTATATCCAATATAAAAACAGAGCCACTGATTTAATTGGAACCAGATTCAAATCACGCAGCTGTCTCCAGTGCATGTCAACTAAATGGAAGGAGGCCGATCAGCGTTACTCAACTTAGGAATGCATCCAGATATGAGTAACCTGAAAGAGAAACAAGTTTCTCAAAATCATTACTATCAACTGAATACCATACACAAGTATCTACATCTTCGATCACCTTGATGAATCCTGATACTTGCAACACCTGGTTCTCTACTTTATTCTTATACCTATAACTTCTCAAAACTTGGATCTTGTATTTCTATGAAACACATGTCTAAGAACTAGAGAAGTCATAACTAAACAGAATATAGTACGAGTACCAACCCCTCTGTCCTAATGGACACTGGACAACATACAATACTCTGTATAAGTCCCCTGAGTCTAATAACTCATTCCCTGTGTGTCGTAGGTTGAAAACTGTACTTATGGTTAAGAAGAATTATACCGTTGTTTAATACTCCTTACCTAACCATCCACTGATATAGGTAAATGTCATGGACATAATTTCAAAAAGTTATATCTCACTTTATAAAAATAAGCGTACAGATATATCAATTTGAAATTGGTGCATAACAACGGATATTCAAAACCAAATATTTGCCATCCGGCAAACAACCCAGGCGATTTCCTCAAATATCACCAATTACAACGAAATCCCGATATAATGAGGATGATCACCCAATTCCCAATAACTTACTCCCACTCATCATCTATAAAACCATACAGATATGAGAATCAAATCTGGTAAATACATACCCTGGAGCAAGGGCTAATTGGGAAATCAGTTTTCTTTTAACAATACACAGTGAAACTGAAACATGTAAATGTTTCGAAGGGGTATCCGGGTATTCCTAGTAATTCCTTTTCCATTATCAGATTCACAACTGTAACCGTATATTTCTTTGCCATCTCTTCAAATCCCTTTATATGTCTTTAGTCATCACCTTCCGTACACCACCTTTAGGCCAAATGGTTTTCTTTCTTCCCTACCGTTTGGCACCAGCCTATGGTTTGGAAGAAAACTATCCAATAAGTATAATGGGTGTACTCCCCAATCCTAAGAGCACTCGTAACACGAGAGAAGGTGATGATAAAAGACAGCTGAATAAACCTTATTCCTATTTCTCCTGAACCAGAATCCATCCCCGAACTGGAACAAGTTCCTTCGAGTTCGTATATAACCATATGATGGAATATCCAATAACTATGGATCTTCGTAGTGATACAGGGTGTTCTGGAGAAATACCAAGGTGAAGTAGGAGTTGCGATGAAATACTTGGTTTGGTCGTGAATAGCAGTCGCAATTTACTTTGCTCTCTTTCTAATCCCTTTACTTGTTTTTACTTATTACTTTCTGTACACCTTACTTAGGCTAATCGGTTTTCTTCATTCCCTACCTTTCGGCACCTGCCTATGGTTTGGATGAAGACTATCCAATTAGCGTAATAGGTGTACCGTCCTAATCCAAGGAGCACTCACAGTCTGAGAGAAGGTAGAAAGAAAAGACAACCGAATAGTCCTATTCATTTTCCCCAGAACCAGAAACCATCCTCGAATCTGGAACAACTTCCTTCGAGTTCGTATATAACCATACGATGGTTTTATCCAATGGAAGTGGATGTTCGTAGTAACACGAGGTGTTCTGGAGAAAAGGGTAAAAGTAGGAGTGGTAATGAGGTATGCAACTCAGACAATCCAAAAGCCAGTGTTTTAAGAAGGCTCAGTTAACTTGGTCACTGAGTCATAATCTAGGGTCGGGCCATGGTCGCTGCCAAATAGAGAGAGAAAAGAAACACTCTGCGTGCACTCTAACCTAGATCAGAATGGTTATCAATTTATCTAATCAGAAAACCTCCCACTGTATCCTCAAATTCTCCTCCAAACCTGAAAGAAGAATTAGTCGGGATCACCCGAGGAGTAAACCAACTCATCAGTGGGAATCGGGATCCAACTATCATTGCATGATAACGTGATGGAATCCACTCACGTTATCACACTCCAGAAGGTATGCGCATATCTGGCAAGTTTCAGTTTCTTTAGAAACCCCCAATATGATTTTTACCCCATGCTCTTATGACCTTGACGAAGGCCAACATATCATAAGTCACATGTCAAGTTCTACCCGTCATTATCCAGGTTAATTTGAACCCACCCGTACATACCCTTGACGAAGGCCAAAATAGTAGTACGACTGTCCCAAACTAACGCATCTATCTATGCAACAGAAAAGTAACAAATAGCTACCATACACTATGCCTTGACGAAGGCCAACATACATAGCATGAATACTAAGTGCTACCTTTCTAAAATGACGGAGGGCTATGAATGGTTTTCGACAAAAAACCTTTAACGTAATGAACTTGATATCATTGAAGGAACCGAATAGCTTTTTATAAAAATATAGTGGCGAAAACCTTTGCTAAAGAGGTCACTCCCGGTGAAGGGATCTCGGCTCTTTCCCCGTAGAATGAAGTGCAGGATATTCCAACTGAATACCGCGATGCAAAGCAAAATGTAATCGACTATAGTGAAGTTATTACCCTGATACAAACTTCTGTCTAAGGGGTCACTCCCGGTGAAGGGATCTCGGCCCTTGCCTCGTCGACTGAGGTGCTGGATATTCATAACCGAATACCACTGTGCAAAACAAAAGAAAACGTCCTTGTAATAACAGCTTTTTGAAAAATGTTCCAACAACATCAGAATAGGTTTGTTTAGCTTGCATTGATCCGAATCAATGCAGTCCCATCAATTAATCACACCACAAAAGAACGAAAATATGATGTACGTATATGCCATCCGCATTCGCCACTAGGTCCCGTCATCACCCGTTAGGTTACTTAACTAACGACAGAGCGGAGACTTGACTAGCGCGGGTGTAAAACATATACAATATCTACTAGTATATATATCAATATATAATATTCGCTCATAGCGTGATAAAATGCAACATCACAGAGAGTAATAAGTATCACAGAACAATACAGATAATCTGGGATCCCCGGGTTTCCTTTGAGCCGCAAGTGAAACCCGACGTTCTCCTGGTTATGTGGATAGCCTGTGCAATGAAATCCTAGACCCCTACGGGCGCGGCAAGTTACCCGCCAAAACCTGAAGCGAGGCATCCCCCTTCAACAAAGTGAATGGACCACCCAGCACTTCACGGAATCCGGTAACTTGAGCACCCCTCCTTGGGTCAACCTATACCCCCTACGAGTGCGGTGAATAGCCGGCCAATTCTAGAGTGAAGCCCCCTCCGTCTCAAAGCCATGAGATGCGGGCCCGTTGCCCTCTAGAACCCGGCTATCCGTGCACCCCACCGCGGGGTAATCCTAGTACAGAAAATAAAATATGTACAATGGGTACATCGACCTCAACCCGGTCGTGCCCCAAAAGAATAATATACAAACAGGCAGTGACGGCAGTCCACATGTCGGACGCTCGCCCCGCAATATCAAATGTACAAATAAAACCAAACTGTACTACCATTGCATCCAGGCTATCCACCACGACAAATCCGCAACATCACAGCACAACACAGAACATCAACGTGAATGTCACGTTCGCAAGTCCGTCTAAAAGAGCTATAGCAATTAGACAAGATTTACTGATCTAATGACATTCACGGTCACAGATAGTAATGTAAGTACTGCGAACTAACTTATTTAAAATTTTCGATCGACAAAATTTCCCGAAGTAGGCCCGAAGCACAAATCCAGTACTGTAACAAATCTGGCCCAAACCAAAAAAAGGTTCCAGAAACCCCAATTCCATGTCAAAGTCCACAGTAGAAAAATTGGTGCACTGAAGCTACAGTACCGCGGCGGAACCGCGGCCACAACATGGGTAACGCCGCGGTTCCGCGGCGCTTTGGTGGAATCACACTTCCAAATTTCTACAGTGGTCTTAGAAAAGCCTGCCTGATTTTCTAACATACCCAAAATAATTTTTAGACCACAAAAAAAAATTCGACAGAAACTTCACTTTTAAAATTGCGGTTTCGGAAATTTTGATCGATCGATATTTTAAACACGTTAGAACAAGCTAGTAAAGGTTAATGGCATGGCTCTGATACCATTTAAGTCTACGGTAGCGCCCCGGCCGTCAATCCAAGACCAAAATGTGGAAACGAAAACTTTTTCTTAAACTTGAAACTGGCGCTATCGTATACTTTCACCCCGGATCGAACCATTAACCTATAACTAGCTATCGACAAGAAGTGAGAGTGGCTATACCGATCGATCCGTGTTTTTCGGTCTTTGGCCACCATCCCAAGCTCCTCGCGGCATCTCCGATCTCCGGTCTCCTCGTCGGAAAGGGCACCACATCAATGAGTCCTTTTACGGGCTCCGGCTTCGTCCGAAGCAACTCGGACACGAAGTTTGCTAGCCGACGTGTCCAAGGTGATGTAGAGAATGTGTGTGATCACTTTGTCTCAAGCATCCATTGATTCTCAACACATGAGAGTGTATGGATGGAGGTTGAAGATGATGCCATTAATGGAGATAGTGAGCTCAATAAGAAAGAGGAAGAAGAGCTCTTTCTTTTTTCTTATGTGTTGGAAAAATGATAATGTGAGAGTGAGATCCACTAAACACAAGAGCAAACCACAACCTTATGGCTGCCCTCTCTCTCTCTCTCCTCTTATCATTTCAACACATAAATCAATCAATAATGTGACATATGCATAAAGAAAGAGACCATGAGTCATCACTTGTGCATGTGTCACAATTAATACTCCTAATCATGACTTTGAGCTCATTATTTCCATTTGTAAATATTAATCCAAATGTTTACAACAATAAAAAGATATGGCAACATCTAAAGTAAACTCGTGAAGGATCACAAGGATACCCCTCACCTGTATATACATACCTGCATCCGCATTCCGACTGAATGCGAATGCGATGAGACTAAAGTAATCCAACAAATCTAATACTAGGATCCGGCTTAAACCAAAGCCCACTAGTATGATCCGTCCGATCATGATCCGTGCATGACTGCACGTATATGATCGAACCCTGCCATAATACCATACGGTCTCTACAACGTTTCGCCCAAAACTTGAGAAACTGTCTGTGGGGGACTCTAAAGACTCGTCAATACTTTGGCTGTGGATTTAACTACTAGCACGTCAGTGGTACTAGCCGTACGTAACGGGCTACCAGGTATTGACCGAAAGGGAGGTCGATGAGCTAACTCATCCTGACACCCTACTGAGCCTGTCAGTGACAATATCCGTACAGTCCGGTCCGTTCGTCTATGAGTATCGCATGTCGGGCCTAGGGGGTTGGTAAAAGTCAGACCCCCAAAAGCGGTACAAGTCGTGTCGGAGTGTAGCCCAGAACGCCCTGAGATACTACTGGAATACCTACCAGTAAATCTCCTACCTTGGCCAAGGACTTCTTGTAATGGCTCTGCTAGACACAGCGCGATCTCACACCCAATACCGGGAGAGACGAAACCCCTGCCGATCCGCTCACCGCCTCCATGTGGCTCGGGACTGTACCCAACTAAAACCTGTTTGCACGACTCCTTTGAGCCGTGGTAGGGTAGTAATCAAAGCACAGTGGGAACTCACACGAGACAAATGACGGTCTCAGGTCGATGAACTAACCTGTACACATGTCACCAGGGAACTGCTATCTGACTCAGGTATAAAACCAACTAGCATGTTCCCGGCGAGTCCTGTCCGGTGTACTCATAACCCAATGAGCACCTGTATACGTCTTAGGTGAACCAACTGACACCAATGACTTGTGAGACCAGCCACCGCCCCTCGTCGGGGTCTTGATCCGTATACACTAGTCTACTCTGGAGTATCGATACCCTGTCTCGAAACTCCCTCGACTAGGAACCTTTTAAGGATGCGCTTATAGACCCCAGCTCCCACGTATATGATCGCTATCATACTGCTGGCCGTCAAGCAAAAATCCTAAGGGCTCTATCAATGTGTAATAGTGATCTGTAATATCACCTAAAGTATGTACACGATGATAAAGATAAACCAGATAGCATATTATCATCTAGCGTAAGACTGTTCTACCGGCATAAGTCATCCCTCAATCATTGCAATCACGTGCCTGCGATCCAATAATTGACTTTGTGGGCACTATATCCAACAGAGTCAACCATTCTAAAATACCTTTAGAATAATGTCAAAGTGCCCAGATTGGGACACTTCCTAAATCTAGATCTAAAACCATAGATCTAGTGACCAGAATCCTGATATTTTATCCATATCCTATGTGGAGAAACTCCTTGTGACAACCACAGTATATAACCAATCGTAGTATAGGAATTTCACTTCCTATCGAGTGCATGTCATCCAAAAACCTGGATATCACTCCCTTCTACCTTCTTACCAGATCCATCACTTATTCTGATGAGATCAAATTCTATGACTGTCATATCAAAAATAGATGATCTAACTCCGCTATACCTGCTTGAGTCTATAAATAGACATAAGTTACTTGCCCTCTATGCTTCCGCTGCTCCCACGGACTACAACAACCCTCTAGCAGAGTCATATACACGTGCATTTCTAAAGCTAGTTTAGAACGATGCTATACTCATCCTCATGCCGGATCTCATAGTCTAGAACAACAGTAGTGGCAAATTTGGGTAAACAAGAACCTCCCTGTCACCGTCTCTGAGAAGACCGAAGTACCTTTCGGGTGTCTGAGATTACCCACCAAATCTGGGGAGTGGCTAATGGAATGTAAAATCCAATTGAATCTTTAGGTTCTACTAAATTTTCAGTAATCGTTTGTGGTTCTGGAATAACATCCAGTTCTACCATACTCCCACTTACTGTTTTCTGAAAAGAATCCATTTTACTAAAACTGGTGGCGAGTCAAGAACAATATAACTATTGATCTTCCAGATGGTAGAATGTTAACCCTCGTCAAAGCCCGGGATAACCCACAAACTGCCATTACTGAAACGTGCCTTGAGTTTATCCAGATTCTGATTTTAAGTATAAGCCGGACAACTCCATATACTTCAACATCGTCAAGATATGATCCATTCTATATCCACTATAGAAACATATGCACTGATTTAATTTGAACTAGATTCAAAAACATGCAGCTGTCTCTAGTGCATATCAACCAAATAGAAAGAGGCCAATCAGCATTACTCGTCTAGGAGTACATCCGCATATAAGTAACCTGAAAGAGAAGCATGTTCTCAAAACCATTACTATCAACGGAATACCTAGCACAAGTATCTACATCTTCGATCACCTTGAGGAATCCTGATACTTTGCAACATATGGTTCTCTACTTTATTCTTATACCTTTAACTTCTCAAAACTTGGACCTTGCATTTCTACGAAATACTTGTCTAAAAATAGAGAAGTCATAAGTATATAGAATATAGTATGAGTACCATCCCCTTTATCCTAATGGACACTGGACAATATACAATACTTTGTATAAGTCCCCTGAGTTTAATAACTCAAACCCTGTGCGTCGTAGGTTGAAAATTGTATTATAGTTAATAATAATTATACCTCTGTTGAATGCTCCTTACCTAATCACCAACTGATATAGGTAAATGTCACAGACATAATTTCAAAAAGTTATATCTCACTTTATAAAATAAACGTACAGATATATCAGTTTGAAATTGGTGCATAACATTGGATATTTAAAACCAAATATTTGTCATCAGGCAAAACCCAGGTGATTTTCTCAAATATCACCAATTACAAAGAATTCCGATATGTTGAGAATATAGTTACCCAATTCCCAATATTCTACTCCCACTCATCATCTATAACACCATATAGATGTGAGAATTGAAACTGGTAAATACATACTCTGGAGTCAGAATCTAATTGGGAAATCAATTTCAATTAACAATGCACAGTAAAACTGAAACATAAAATGTTTTGAAGGGGTATCCAGATATTCTAGTAATGCCTCTTCCACTATCCAGATTGATGACTGTAACCATATATTTCCTTGCCCTCACTCATGTCCCTTTATATGTCTTTACATATTACCTTATGTACATCACACTTAGGCTAAATGGTTTTCTTCCTTCCATACCTTTCAACACCAGCTTATGGTTTGGAAGAAGACTATCCAATAATGGTAATAGGTGTACTCTCCTAACGCTAGGAGCCCTCGCAATCTGAGAGAAGGTAAAGATAAAAGACAACCTGAATAATCCTATTCAATTTCTCCTGAATCGGAAACCATCCTCGAACTGGAGCAAGTTCCTTCGAGTTCGTATGTAACTATACGATGGCTTATCCAATAAATATGGATCTTTTTAGTGATACGGAATGTTCCGGAGAAATGCAAAGGTGAAGTAGGAGTGGCTATGATATACGCGGCTTCGTCGTGAATGATAGCAGTCGCAATTTTCTTTTCCCTCTTTCTAATCCCTTTATATATCTTTGCTTATTATCTTCTGTACACCACACTTAAGCTAATTGGTTTTCTTCCTTCCTTACCTTTCGGCACCAGCCTATGGTTTGGAAGAAGACTATCCAATAAGCGCAATAGTTGTACTCTCCTAAATACCAGGAGCTCTCGCAACCTGAGAGAAGGTAAAGGGAAAAGGCAACTGAATAATCCTATTCTATTTATCCAGAACCAGAAACCATCCTCGACCTAAAATAAGTTTCTTCGACTTCGTATGTAACTATACGATGGCATATCCAATAAATGTGGATCTTCATAATGATACGGAGTGTTCCAGAGAAATGCAAAGGGTAATATAAGAGCGGCGATGATATATGTGACTCAGACAATCCAAAAGCCAAAGTGTTTTAAGAAGGTTCGGTTAACTCGGTTCATGAATTTTAGTTTAGGTCGGGTCAAGATAGCTGCCAAAGAGAGAGAGAAAAGAAACACTCAGCGTACACTCTAACCTAGATTAGATTGGTTATTTATTTATCTTGTCAGTATGTCTCCCACTGTTTCCTCGAATTCTTCTCCAAACCTAAATGAGAATTAGTCGGGATCATCTAAAATCACCCGAGGAGTAACACCTACTCATCAGTGGGAATCTGGATCCAACTATCATCGCAAGATAACCTGATAGAATCCACTTAAGTCACCACACTCCAGAAGGTATGTGCATGCCTGGCAAGTTTCCTGTTTGTTTGAAACTCCCGATGTGATTTTTACCCCAAGTGGCTTATGACCTTGACAGAGATCAACATATCATAAGTCGCAAGTCAAGTTCAACCCGTCATTTTCCTGGATTAACTTAGACCCACCCGCATAAGCCCTTGACAGAGGTCAACATAACCGTGCGACTCTCCTAAATAATCGCATATCTATGCAACAAACAAGTATTACCCAGCTATCAAGCACTGTGCCTTGACAGAGGTCAACATACACAGCATGAATACTAAATAATACCTGTAAGAAATGACGGAAGGCTACGACTGGTTTTTGGCGAAAAACCTTTAACGTAATGAACTTGATATTGTTGAAGAAATCCAAGTGGTTTTACAAATATATAGTGGCGCAAACTTTTGCTAAAGAGGTCACTCCCTGTAAAGAGATCTCGGCTCTTTCCTCATCGAATGAGGTGCAGGATATTCCAATCAAATACCATGATGCAAATCAAAAGGATCGACTATAGTGAAGCTATTACTTTGACGCAAACATTACCCAAGGGATCACTCCCGATGAAGGGATCTCGGCCCTTGTCTCGTCGAATGAGGTGCAGGATATTCCTAACTGAATACCACTGTGCAAAGCAAAAGAAAACGTCTGTAATGTCCGTTTTCAAAACTTGGTTCCAACAACATCATATAGGTTTGTTTTATCCTTGCATTGATCAGAATCAATGCAGTCCCATCAATTAAATATATCACACCATATAAAGGAATAAAAATATGATGTACGTATATGCCACCCGCTTTCGCCACTGGGACCGTCATCACCCGTTAGGCTACTTAACTAACGGCAGAGCGGGGACTGGACTAGCGCGGGTGCAAAATATATACAATATCTACTAGTATATATATAAATATATATAACAATCGTCCCAGGCATGATATAAAGCAATATCACAGAAGCAACACAGAATCTCAGCCAAGCAACACAGAGTGGTGGATAAACCTGGAGCCTCGGGTTTCACTTGAGCCGCAAATGAGACCCAACGTTCCCTGTCGTGTGGATAGCCTGTGCAATGAAAACATAGATCCCTACGAGTGCAGCAAGTTACCCGCCAATCCCAGAAGTGAGGCAACCCCAATCAAGAACGTGAATGGGCCACCCAGCACTTCACGGAATCCGGTAACTTGAGCACCCCTCTGTGGGTCAACTTGTACCCCTACGAATGCGGCAAATAGCCCGCCAATTCTAGAGTGAGGCCCCCTCCGTCTCAACGCCATGAGATACGGACCCATTGCCCTCTAGAACTCGGCTATTCATGCACTCCGCCTTAGGGTAATTCTACTACAGAAAAGAAAATATATGTACAACGGTGACATCGACCTCGACCCGGTCCTGCCCCAAACAAATAATATACAAACCGGCAGTGACGGCAGTCCACATGTCGGACGCTCGCCCCGCAATATCAAAAGTACAAATGAATCTAAACTGTACTATCATTGCACCACCTGGCTATCCAGCACGACGATCCAACCATAACCACAGCACAACACAGAACATCAACGTGAATGTCATGTTCGCAAACCCGTCTAAAAGACATATAGCAATTAGACGAGTTGTACCGCTCTAATGACATTCACGGTCGTAGATAGTAATGCATGTACTGAAAACTATTAAACAGCGTTAAAATATCGACTTCGAAAACACCCCGAATTACCCCCAAACCAAAAGATAATACAATATCCAAACTGGGAAAAACAAATAATACAAAAAATCAAATTTCCCAGAGTCCAGAACACACACAAAATTTCAAGTCCAAATATCAAAAATAGACCGGCCAGGTCAGTTTATTTCCCCATCTCGCCGGGCCAATTTTGGCATTTGGGGTTCGGGTTTTGAGGGTGTTCTAGTTGTCACAATAATAGTCTTCTGCAATTGTTTAAATAATTTTTGAAGACTAACTGAAACTCGACAGAAACTGGAAAACGCAGGGTATCGTGTCCGAGTGGTTTCAGTTTCGATACTATAACATCGTCTAAAAAAGCTAGATAAGGGTTAATGGGTTGGCTCTGATACCATGTTGGGTTGTGGCAGTGCTCTGGTAATCAAACCGTGGCCGAATGCGGAACAAAAATTTTACAAAACTGGCGCTAACACAACCCCGAATACGGATCGACCATAAACCCTAAATCTAGCAAGCTATATAAAAGGAGCTGAGATGTTATACCGAATGATCCATGTCCTTTGGTCTTTAACAAGCTTCCCAAGCTCCTAGTGGCCACCATAATCAAGTTTGGTCGCCGGTCTCCCTCCATCGAAGATGATCCACCCGAGAGTAAATGAATCGAGCTCCTACTTCATAACCGAAGTAACTAGGTTATCTAGTTTGCGAAACTTGATAGCCTAGAAGATATAGAGTCTAATGAAGAATTAATTTTTCTCTAAATACTCTAGGTTTCTCAACACATGAGACTATTAGGGTGAAGGAAGAAGAAGAAGCCATGAGAGATGAGAGTGTGAAGCTTGAAGCAACTAAAGAAAGAAGCTAAGTGTTGTGAGCAAGCCAGAGTAGAGAAAAGCAACTCAGGAAATATCTCAAGTCCACAACAAATATCAAGTGTGTAGAAAATATCTCACAACACTCACAACAAATATCAAGAATGACTCAGTAGTGTTTCATGAGTCACCACCATGAGTTATGCCTTGAACCATGCTTCAATCAATGCTAAGCACACTCATCCCTCCACCTCATTAAATCGTTTAACTAAATGATTAAAGCTAAAATGAGGTGTTAACTTCTAGAACCTATTCTTGTAATAAATTACAAGAATATCCATCATCCGTATATACATACCCATATCCGTATTTCCAAAAATACGAATACAATGAGACGACAATAATCCAACAATATAATACTAGTATCCGGCTTAAACCAAAGCCACTAGTAAAATCCGTCCGAATCATGATATGTGCACAAGTTCACGTATATGATCGAACCCTGCCGTAAAACCATACGGCCTCTACATCGTTTCGCCCGAAGCAGGGAAACCCTCTGTGTGGGACTCAAAAGATTCGTCAATCCGCTGGCAGTGGGTTTAACTACAAGCACGTCAGTGGCACTAGCTGTACATAACGGCTACCCAGGTATTGAGCGAAAGGAAGGCCGACGAGCAAACTCATCATAACCCCTACTGAGCCTGTCCGTGACAATATCCGTACAGTACGGTCTGTTCGTCTAAGAGTATTGTCTGTTCGTCTAAGAGTATCGCATATCGAGTTTAGGAGATGGATAAAGTCAAGCCCCTAAAAACGCAACATTTCGTGTCGGTATGAAACCCATCACATACTGAGAAACTACTGATCCAAATCAGTAATTCTCGACTACCATGATTAAGGATTTCTGATGATGGCCACCCGTTCACCTCGCGACATCAACCCCCAATACCGAGAGAGACGAATCTCCAACGATCCGCTCACTGCCTCCATGTGGCTCGGGATGTACCCAACTGTAACAACCCTAAAATTTCTGTACAATTTTTTTTTCAAAAATACAGAAAGGAGTACTTGATCCTGAGCATAAGTTATAAGTTTGATTTGCTTTTGAACAGCAAGAAAGAGCTTGTAGCTCACTGGTAAGACCTTACACTGCTGAACCAAAGCACCAGAGTTCAAATCCCATCAACCACATATTTTTTTAATTAAATTCTTTTAATCTTTTAGAAGCCCAAGAGTCTACACGTGCACTACACGTAATAGGGTAAGTTACAGAATAAAGAAACATGACCATGAGGCTAGACCAATCGGCAGGGACACGTGGCACCAAAACGAGCCCCGACTCGGGCCGGCGAAGCGCTTGAATCGGCCGGAGCCGCCGAGTCAACTCGGTCCGATCCCTAAATTTCTTTAACCCCCTGCACCCTTTGGACTACCCCACTCCCTCTGCACTGTTTAAATTCTCTGGAATTAACCAGAGAATTAAAATACCCCATTTTAATCCTTTTTAATGTAAATTTAAATACAATTTTTATCACACCCCCTCACTATCCTAAACCCTAGATTTTTCGAATAAATACCACCCCTCAAATCACCCCCCCCCCTCACTCACAAATTCCTGCCCAGACTCTCAAGAAAATTCCCAAGACTTTTTGTGTGCAAGTGGAGTTAGCAAAGGATGAAACTCCAACGAACTTCCGACGACCATCCGAGGAGATTCCGACGACGAAACGACGCACCGGCACCTCCCACCTCTTCCTCCTTCTCTCTTCTAGTCTAATAACCTGTAAGTCCCTATTTCTCCTTCTTTTCTCTATTCCAAAAATATTCAAAACTAAAACCCGAAGGAAGCGGAGTTAATTCGACTTCCGATTCGGTTTTTCCTTAAAAATTTCTATTTTTCTTAAACACAATAATACCAAACTCTTATGTCATAACCATTAAACATTAACAAAGATAATAGAATAAGTTTAGCATTAAAATAATAACCGTAGCAAATTTTATTCTATTTTTACATTAAAATACCTTCATGTTTCATTTCGACATATTTAAACTTTTTAAACCGTATTACCTTAGAAAACTCACGAGGTAATGACCTACCTCCTCACAACACTCATATCTAACATAGCACGATGGAATTTGGGAATATAGATTTGGGAAAATACGACTTTACACATAACTACCTCCGACTTATAAAAACCTTTTTCTACAAGATGTGTATTTTAACAAATCTTTGCAATTGTGCGTCTACAACCCATTTTGGGGAACCCGTTCGGTATGGTGCGGATCATTGCACATCCTCGGGCCTACTAGAGGGAGATGCAGACCTCCGCAAGGAGCATACGATCTCGAAAGATTTAAAATACAATTTTCTTTAGAAAATGTGATTTCTATTATAAATAAAACTTATATTTTTAATAAATTAATATATATGTAATTAATATCAAAATATCTATTTTTAATATTTATAATATTCCAGATTTCCAAAATTCAAGAAAAACATTCCATTTACAAGAAAATACCATACAATTCCAATATTACAATTAAATACCATATATTATGAAATTAGGTTTATTTCACTAGAAATGTCATATTGATAAAATATACATCAATGAAAACTCTAAAGACGATAATAAAATACTTGAGGTGTATTTTGAAAATTATACAAAATTATTTTTACATAAAACCCCCTCAAGTTATACTAAATTACAATAAGGACCCTAGTAAACATAGGTTTAAGCGGGACCGGGCTCTTAAGCCTCAGGAAGCCGTAGATATGGGTGCTTGCCTATTTAAGGTAGACAACTTAACAAACGGTGTTATCAACACGGTAATTGTCTTTGAAAAAAACACAAATCATGCCGTCCATGTGCAGCAGTTACTAATAGCACCAAAACATAATTCAGGATTCAATTTCTTTTCTAATTGTCTGACTCAAACTGAGTCTCGATATAATAAATCTGACTTGAATATGATTCAAGTATAAACTACAACTCAATATGAATCCATATATTCCATATGTTCAATCTATTCAATCTATATTGACTAAACCGAACCATGGATATATTCCATTTACATGATCATCCATTATATCCGTTCCATTACTGATATCATGGTTTCGGCAAGTCATCCATCTATACAATTATGATACAAGACAATACAATACAAACAATACAATCAAGATATCGGCGGGTTTAAAGGGTAGACTAGTACGGAAAGTGTTAGAAGTGGCACCAGACTGTAACTATAATACACCTAACCTGAATTCAATTGTCGTTGTACCGTGGCTGAACGGTTCCTTATGCTCTTTATACCTTATTCTCCGGGGAAAGTAAGATTCCTCTCGTATACACTGGCCTCTTCTGTACCAAGCTACAAACAACTACGTTAACATAACAAACAACACTATAATAGTTATACTCTCTCTCTCTCTATCTTTCTACTTCTCCTTCCTCTTTGGGACTTACCGAGCGATTTTTTCGCTGGCGACATTCTCTTTCTTTTCTTTGGAATGTCGTCAGGTGATTCGGACCTTCAGGAGATCGAGCCCACCTTCGAGGACTTGGATCAGCTAGCCTTCGACCCGGAGCTCTAGTTACTTATACATATTTACATTCTGTATTTTCCATTTCTGTTATGCCACTGTTTAAGCAATGCTTCCATTCCATATATTTACTTTTCAGATGTATTGTAAAAAGAATGTTAATAAATGAAGTTGTTGTTCAATTATATTCATCGTCATTGTCTCTTGTGCATTTTACTTATATTGCTTAGATACGCTTAGCGTATTTACTTCTGAGTAAATACGTAGCGGCCTCATCGCGTCCTCTGCCCGTATACTGGGAAGCGGGGCGTGACAGATTTTGTTGGTGGCCCATGCAGGTCAGAGCTGTATGGAACCCTACCATGCAATTCAGCTTTGCGTGGACAACCTAAGCAATATAACATAAGAACTAGCAACTGAAAACATTCTTTACAATTCATATTCCTTAAATCTTATCATTTTATATACTTTGAATCTGTCCTAACCCAAATTTTCTTTCAAGGTTATGGACTCCCCAAACAATACCAACACCAACTTCAACAACACTCCACCACCCCTACCAATTACACATGCCATAGCTGCTCCGATCAATGAGCAGACGGTATTGCTTGAGGTGATCCGCAACCTCCTGGAAGGACAGCAGCAGCAGACTTCTATTCTCTTGAATCGTCTAGAAGCGGAAGCACCCGGAGTGAAGCAATTCCAAGCACTGAACCCTAAGAACTTTTCGGGAAAAGAGAGCCCTCTAGAAGCGGAGGAATGGGCTCAAAGCATTGAAGATGATCTGGCAGCGGCATAAGTGCCAGAGATAGGTTGGGTTCGTGTTGCGAAGTTATAGCTTACGGACAATGCACGGGTTTGGTAGAAGGCGGAAGAAAGCCGTCTTGATCAACCCATCGAATGGAAGACTTTCCGCGACATGTTCGACGCAAAGTACTTCCCTGAGACTGCCCGCTTTGATATGGAGCAGCAGTTCATACATTTGCAACAAGGTTCGATGTGGACCAAATCAGTAGATGAGTATGATGCTGAGTTTACCATGCTCAGCAGGTAAGATATGTCTCAATATTCGATTTTATATCACATACTACACAGCTAACACAAGACCGTAACAGGTTTGCGGCCTATCTCATACTGACTGCTGAGATCACGGCTAGAAGATTTCAGCAAGGGTTGGACCCGGAAATCCAAGTTGCTCTAGCTACAGGGGATTTCCCAACCCATGATTTGGTTTTGAAGGCTGCCCGAAGATACGAGGCAGTAGTAAAGAGAAAGGGCAGACCTCAATCTGCCAGAGTGAACCGCCTTGCCAATCAGATGGCAGGAGGAGCCTCTTCAAGGCCAACTGTTGAACTCAGAAGACTGGAAGAAGCCAATAATTAGCCAAGTCCAGATTTTTGCTTCTATTGCAAGAGGAATGGACATTTGTTGAAGGACTGTAGGTGCATAAAAGGCCTGTGCTTAGTTTGTGGCGCATCCAATCACAGAATTGGAAACTGTCCTTATAGACGCAACCCAGCTCACACACTCATCAACCACCCGCAGCGGCCAGCTATCCAGGCTCCTGCACCTCGTCTTGCACTCACAGCTCCACCACCTGCACAGCCTACTCGCCAATTCCAACAGCACTGAGGAACATGCCCTAAGGTTGAGGAATATGCATCCGGCTAGGAGGAATGTACCTTGGCGTCAGGCTTTCCTTTTAGTAGCCGAAGAAGCAGAGGCTGTAGACCAAGGTAACACTGGTAATTCTCTTCAACCTTTTCAAACTCTTGTACCACTTTGTTATTTTCATACACTATTAGTTCTCTATCACTAAACTTTCCTTGAATCCGTTACACTTTCCTTTTACAAATTTCGAGGACGAAATTTTTTTAAGGAAGGAAGAATGTAACAACCCTAAACTTTCTGTACAATTTTTTTTCAAAAATACAGAAAGGAGTACTTGAGCCTGAGAACAAGTTATAAGTTTGATTTGCTTTTGAACAGCAAGAAGGAGCTTGTAGCTCACTGGTAAGACCTTGCACTGCTGAACCAAAGCACCAGAGTTCAAATCCCATCAACCACACAATTTTTTAATTAAATTCTTTTAATCTTTTAGAAGCCCAAGAGTCTACACGTGCACTATACGTAATAGGGTAAGTTACAGAATAAACAAACGTGACCACGAGGCTAAACCAATCGGCAGGGACACGTGGCAGCAAAACGAGCCTCGACTCGCCCGACTCGGGCAGGCGAAGCGCTTGAATCGGTTGGTGCCGCCAGGTCAACTCGGTCCGATCCCTAAATTTCTTTAACCCCTTGCACCTTTTGGACTACCCCACTCCCCCTGCACTGTTTAAATTCTCTGCAATTAACCAGAGAATTAAAATACCCCCTTTTAATCCTTTTTAATGCAAATTTAAATACAATTTTTATCACACCCTTTCACTACCCTAAACCCTATATTTTTCCTATAAATACCACCCCTCAAATCACCCCCCTCACTCACAAATCTCTGCCCAAACTCTCAAGAAAATTCCCAAGACTTTTTGTGTGCAAGTGGAGTTAGCAAAGGGCAAAGCTCTAACGAACTTCCGACGACCATCCGAGGAGATTCCAACGACAAAACGACGCACCGGCACCTCTCACCTCTTCCTCCTTCTATCTTCTAGTCTAATAACCTGTAAGTCCCTACTTCTCATTCTTTTCTCTATTCCAAAAATATTCAAAACTAAAACCCGACGGAAGCGGAGTTAATTCGACTTCCGATTCGGTTTTTCCTTAAAAATTTCTATTTTTCTTAAACACAATAATACCAAACTCTTATGTCATGACCATTAAATATTAACGAAGATAATAGAATAAGTTTGGAATCAAAATAATAACCGTAGCAAGTTTTATTCCATTTTTACATTAAAATACCTTCATGTTTCATTTTGACATACTTGAACTTTTTAAACCGTATTACCTTAGAAAACTCACGAGGTAATGACCTACCTCCTCACAACACTCATATCTAACATAGCATGATGGAATTTGGGAACATAGATTTGGGAAAATACGACTTTATACATAACTACCTCCGACTTATAAAAACATTTTTCTACAAGATGGGTATTTTAACAAATCTTTGCAATTATGCCTCTACAACCCATTTCGGGGAACCCGTTCGGTATGGTGTGGATCATCGCACATTCTCGGGCCTAGTAGAGTGAGATGCAGACCTCCGCAAGGAGCATACAATATCGAAAGATTTAAAATATAATTTTCTTTAGAAAATATGATTTCTATTATAAATAAAACTTATATTTTTAATAAATTAATATATATGTAATTAATATCAAAATATCTATTTTTAATATTTATAATATTTCACATTTCCAAAATTCAACAAAAACGTTCCATTTACAAGAAAAACCATACAATTTCAATATTACAAATAAATACCATATATTATGAAATTAGGTTTATTTCACTAGAAATGTCACATTGATAAAATATACATCAATGAAAACTCTAAACACGATAATAAAATACTTGAGGTGTATTTTGAAAATTAAACAAAATTATTTTTACATAAAACCCCCTCAAGTTATACTAAATTACGATAAGGACCCTAGTAAACATAGGTTTAAACGGGACCGGTCTCTTGAGCCTCAGGAAGCTGGAGATATGGGTGCTTGACTATTTAAGGTAGACAACTTAACAAACGGTGTTATCAACAAGGTAATTGTTTTTGAAAAAGACATAAATCCTGCCGTCCATGTGTAGCAGTTACCGATAGCACAAAAAAATAATTCAGAATTCAATTTCTTTTCTAATTGTCTGATTCAGACTGAGTCTCGATATAATAAATCTGACTTGAATATGATTCAAACATAAACTATAACTCAATATGAATCCATATATTCAATCTGCTCAATCTATTCAATCTATATTGACTAAACCGAACCATGGATATATTCCATTTACATAATCATCCATTATATCCGTTCTATTACTGATATCATGGTTTCGGTAAGCCATCCATCTATACAATTATAATACAAGATAATACAATGCAAACAATACAATCAAGATATCGCGGGGTTTAAGGGGTAGACTGGTACGGAAGGTGTTAAAAGTGGCACCAGACTGTAACCATAATACACCTAACCTGAATTCAATTGCCGTTATACTGTGGCTTAACGGTTCCTTGTACTCCTTATACCTTAGTCTCCGGGGAAAGTGAGATTTCTCTCATATACACTGGCCTCTTCTGTACCAAGCTACAAACATGTACGTTAACATAACAAACAACACTATAATAGTTATACTCTCTCTCTCTGTCTATTCTATTTCTCTCTCTTCTTTGGGACTTACCGAGCGATTTGTTCGCTAACGACATTCTCTTTCTTTTCTTTGGAATGTCGTCATGTGATTCGGACCTTCAGGAGATCAAGCCCACCTTCGAGGACTTGGATCAGCTAGCCTTCGACCCGGAGCTCTAGTTACTTGTACACATTTACATTCTGTATTTTCCATTTCTGTTATGCCACTATTTAGGCATTGCTTTCCATTCCATGTATTTACTTTTTAGATGTATTGTAAAAAAATGTTAATAAATAAATTTGTTGTTCAATTATATCCATTGTCATTGTCTCTTGTGCATTTTACTTATATTGCTTAGATACACTTAGCGTGTTTACTTCTGAGTAAATACATAGCGGCCTCGTCGCGTCCTCTGCCCGTATACTGAGAAGCGGGGCGTGACACCAACTAAAACCTGTTTGCATGACTCCTTTAAGCCGTGGTAGGGTAGTAATCAAAGCACAGTGGGAACTCATACGAGACAAATGACAATCTCAGGTCGACAGACTAATCTGTACACATGTCACCTGGGAACTACTATCTGACATTATGTATAATACCAACTAGCAGGTTCCCGGCGAGTCCGTCCAGTATAGTCATAACCCAATGAGCACCTGCATACTATCTTTTGATGAACAAACTAACACTAATGGCTTGTGAGACCGGCCACCACCCCTCGTCGCGGTCTTGATCAGTATACACTAGTCTACTCTGGAGTATCGATGCCCAGTCTCAATACTCCCACAACTAGGGATATTTAAGGATATACTTATAGACCACCCAGTTCCCACGTATATGATCGCCATCATTATGCTGGTAGTCAAGCAAGAATCCTATGGGCTCAATCAACATGTAATAGTGCACTGTAATGCCACATAAAGCATGTACATGATGATAATGATAAACCAGATAGCATACTATCATCTTGAGTAAGACCGTTCTACCCGTATAGGTCTTCCCTCAATCATCGCAATCGCGTGCCTGTGATTCAATAATTGACTTGAGGGCACTATAGCCAACAAATCGCACCCTACAATTCTTGCTTAACTTTTCGGCCAGGCTAGTATTGGTATTTCGAGAGAGGTTTTACAACGCTTTCGCGAAGTTCTTTAATTAAATAACCTCTTTTCTCTGGAGGCGTAGCCCCGCTAATATTGTTCTAGACACCTACTTGGTTTATAGCATTGATTGTAAAGTGAAAAACTCTCCCGAGGAGTAATAAAACTCACGGTGGGATCGGGATCCAACTATCATTGTGTGACAACTTTAAAGGAATCTTACCAAAATCATCACACTCCAGATGGTATGCAAAACTAGTAAGTTTCCTTTTCCTTTGAAACTCCCTATGTGCATTTTTGCCCCAGGCGCTTATGACCTTGACGAAGGCCAAAATATCATAAGATGTGGGTCAAGTTCTACCCATCATTGTTCAGGTTAATCTAAACCCATTCGTACAAACCATTGATGGAGGCCAAAATAGTTGTATGTTTGTCCCAGATTAACGCATCTATCTATACTACAGATGAATACCCAACAGTTATCAATCACTATGCCTTGGCGAAGGTCAAAATATATAGTTTGAATACTACTGAATACCCATCTGAAATAACGGAGGGCTACAGCTGGTTTTGGCGAAAACCGTGAACGTAATGAACTTGATATAGTCGTAGGAACCATGATACCTTTTAAAAGGAGTGGTTTAGGCTCTGCTTTTAAAAGTTATTTTTAAAGAAAATCGAGTGGTTTTGAAATTGTTCCAACGATTTAACTTTGGTTTGTTTTCTTTGCATTAAACAATATTAATATTGTCCAATCATTTAACTCTATCATTAGAGAAAGAAACGAAAATAGAAGTACGCTTATGTCATCCGCATTCGCCACGAGGCCCCGTCATGCACCGTTAGGTTACTTAACTAACGGTAGCACGGGTGCAAAACATAAGCAACGTTTATTATATATAATCTATATATATAGCCAATCATCTCACATAATAATAGCCATTCCATATCACAAATCATAGCACAAGTAACACAGATGAATATATTGGATATATTAGGATTTCCATATTTCGTTTTAGCCTAGAACGAAAAGCGGATTCCACAGTCATGATGAATAGTCAAACCCTCACCCTAGACCCCTACGGGTGCGGCAAACTACCCGCCAAATCTCCGAAGTGAAGCAACCTTCCTCAATGAGATGAGTAGGCCACTCGGCACTTCATGAACCCAGTAGTTTGTGCAACCTACCTTGGGTCTATTCTAGGTGCAAGAAAAAGTAAATGAAATAATACAATGGTGGCTACAAGCTCAACCCGGATGTGCCCCGCAAAAGAATGTTACATCACTTTACAAATTACATGAATGAAAGAAAAGAACACTCTTCTCACATCCCCCGGCTATTCAATCACGATAATCCAATACTTCATATCCACAAACCGTAAACAAGATATTAGATATGTGCAACCGCTACTAATCAACGTATAGCAATTAGCCGATGTTTAGAAACACATATACGAACTTAAAGCGAATAAACGACGTTAAAATTTCGACGTAGAAACACTCCGTATTTCCCAAGCACAAAGATAACAATAGATGAAATTTAGGCAAAATCAAACAATACTATAAATCCTAAATCCAAGAGTACAAAACACCACAAGAAGCACGAGACACAAGTCCTCAGGAAAACCGGCCATAGCGGGAAAATCACCAATTCCGGCAGTTTTTTCTTGGACTGAATGTCTCGTTTTTCTTTGGTCTTCTAGTTACAACACAAGGAGAATTCTGCAATTGTTTAAAAAAATTTAAAAGCTCTTTAAAATTCAATAGAAACTTGGATTGAGAATTTAACGTTACGGAGTTATTTCGGTTTCGAAACTTTAAACTTTGTTTATTCGGTTAGTTTAGTGTTAGGGTAGTCTCTGATACCAGTGTAAGTATATATGTGCTCCTTACCGTGTCAACTACGGCTATGCGGAATTAAAAACTTTAAAATCTTGAGCACAAAACACTAAATTCCCAGGATACAAGCCCAAACACTATACTAAACAAATCCTAACTAAAGTTTTGACTACTCGGATGAGAATACAACATTTGTAGACAGTTCTTCGGGTCTTGAAAGATGGATTCCACAAGCTTCTTTGGTTTATAGAATGAGCTCTCGAATACGATCTTCCGTGTCAAAGACGATCTACCCGAGAATTCTGATTCAAGCGATAGCTTCGTCCGAAGCAACTAAAGATCAAGTCTTGCTAAGACAAGATGCTTAGAGTGGTGTAGTTTGTAAACTAGATGCTCTCTTTTAATCCTCACTAACTCAAGAGGAGAAATTGAGGAGGAAGAAGAAGAGAATGGGTACTAGAGATAAACTCAAGACTTGTGATAAAATCCAACCTCTCCAAAATCAAGCGAAGAAAAATGAGGAAGAAGATGAAGAGGTAGCAACTCAAGAATTTTCCACGAGTGATGAAAAAATCAAACTCACAAAATATCTCTAACACTCTCACACTTATCTCTTCACTCCCAAAACAAAAGAGTGGTTAACTCACTAGGGTGAGTCACAAGCACACGCACTTCTTTATTTAAGATGAAGAAAAGAGAGACAGTGTGTAGCCACCTCATTAGTATACATATACATAAACTTATAAATAAATACAAATGGATATATATAAACAAGTATACTAAAACCCGTATTTATAATAAATACGTATACCGTATTTCTACCAAAATACGAATACCGTATTTGTACCGAAAATACAAAATACACGTATTCATATTTAGAAAGAAATACATGTATTTGTATCAAAGCATTAATACCTGTATTTATACAAATACACGTATTTGTATAAATACTGTATTCGTGTTAAAATACAAATACCCAAAAGAGAGCAATATAATACTAGCATCAAAAATGGCTGTCTTTCAAACCTGCTAGTACTACTAAACCGTCCGATTAAAGCACGTGTATAAATACACGTGTTCAATCGAACACCCCTGCGTAAAACTATACGCAAACTACACCGTTTCGCCTGAACCGGGAAACCTTCTGTGTGGGATTCTAAAGACTCGACAATACGCTGGCAGTGGGTTTAACCACAAGTATGTCAGTGGCACTAGCTATACGTAATGGCTATCCAGGTATCTGTCGAAGGGAAGATCGACACGATAACTCGTCCGAAAATCCTACTGAGCCTATAGGTGACATTCTCCGAAGGACGCGGCGGAGACGCGGCAAACGTCTTGCCTGAAATTCAGGGCAGATGCTAATTGGTGCTATCCGTCCACCTCTTCGAAGATGCCAAGTTGATTTATGGCACCATATATCGAAGGCTTAAACGGATGAGACCGATATAGCAGACTTCGTCAGATTCCCCCTCGTTTGAAGGGTTTTTGATTGTGGGGACGCTCTTCCCTGCAGGCGCAAGCCCCTGCAGTTAATTACGCTACCGCATCGCGGTAACAACTTTCTCCTTCTCTAGATGGTCACTTCGTGTTGTGGGTGTTTGTTTTGTATTTGGTTACCCGTGGATTGTATACGGAGACTAGGTTATGTTGTCGTCCGTAGGGCGTAGACTAGTCCAAATCCGTATCTTTCTTAGATTTGGATTTGGGGGTTTGGGTTTAAGGATACGTTAGCCTTATTTGAGACTAAGATAGACTTAAACGTTTGTTAAGGATACGTTAGCCTCATTTTTAGACTAAGATCAACTTAACGGGATCATTTAGATCCGACAAGAGAGCAATTGGGCTCTATTGTTTAGTTTAGTGACATTGCGGTCGATTGCCAGTTTAAGGACATGGGGTCCATTGTTAGTTTAAAGACATCGCGGTCGAGGTTAAAGACATCATAGTCCGTGGGTTTAAGGACCCCACAGTCCGATGTTAGTTTAAAGACATCACGGTCGAGGTTAAGGACATCATAGTCCGTGAGTTTAAGGACCCCACAGTCCAGTTTAAAGACGTCATAGTCTATGAAATGTATGGTTGTCGGGACCCTTCACCTCTCTGAAGACGTTGATACAACGACAAATATCAGAGGAGTTTAGAGATGTACCCTTGAACCAACGTTGGTTGGGAGATCTATAGTCCATTTTGGGACTAAAGTCTGTTTAAAGATTTATGAGCATATGGGCTCAGTTGATATGAGTTGAACATTTTATTGTTCTGGTTATTGAGCCTTTATTTGGGCTTGGCCCTTTTAATAATGCTAAGCATTGGGCTCTAACATTTTTGTCTTGTATTGAATGCATGGCATTTATCAGAACAAAGTATGTTCTGACAGTGCGCCACGTGGCATGTCAGGCGCTTTGCGCCAAGGAAAGAGCGCATTGCGCTTCTGTTAGATAGCGGACACGAGAAAGACACGTGTCGCGCTTAGCGTTAAGCGCTAGTTTGTTAGCATATTGCGCTTTTAATTTATGAGCGCGCTGCGCTAGTTTGTGGGTGCGCCTGTGAGTGACACGTGGCGCGCTTGGCGCTGAGCGCCAGCCCATGAGCGCAGTGCGCTGTTTCAGAAGCGCAGATTGTGTCTATGGTTGACACGTGGCATGCTTTAGCGCTGAGCGCCGGTCCAAGAAGCGCAAGGGCGCAGTTCATGAGTGCAAGGCACTTTTTAATAGCGCAAAGCGCTTCTGATCAATTTTAAGATCAGAGAACAAGTTTATGTTCCTCAAAGGAGGCTTTGCCTCAAGATCCAAGAACAAAAGTTCTTGTTTTTATAAAAGGCTCTGCCTTTATAGATCAAAAGATCTGTGAATGAAGTAAAATACTTCTTTTAGTCTTTTTATAATTAGATCTTTTTTATCTTTTCTTTTCTTTTTTATTAAAGACCTTGGTCTTTTTCTTAGATCTCTGATCTTTTTAGAAGATAGTTCTTCTTTTTACGAGATGGTTTCATCTCTATTATCCAAGAACATAGTTCTTTTTTTACCTTAAAGATGAAGAATGAAAATCTTCTCTTTTTTTCTAAGAGCTTTCTCTTCTTTTTTCTCAAATTTTGCAGAGGGTTTCTCTCTCTTTTTCTGTCCCGATACTTGAAGTCTTGGGGCCTTTATATAGAGCCAATTGATTTGTTAAATCAGTTTAAGAGATCTTTCTCTGATTAATTTGGGAATATTTCCCATCGTTGGATCTTTGATCCTAAGGCTTCTGTTTTACAGAAGATAATCTTCTTATTTTAATAAGATTGAAAAATCTTTTCATAACAGAATTTTAATTCTGATTAATTAATAATTTATTATTATTAGATCTTTTGATCTAACGGTGGGGAATTCTTTTAATTCCAGCGCTGGCGCACTTTGCGCAGGCGCACCTTCGTTCGACACGTGGCGCGCAGCGCAACTGCGTTAGCGCACCCGTGTTTGACACGTAGCGCGCAGCGCAGAGCGCAGCGCAACTGCGCTAGCGCACCTTGTTTGACACGTGGCGCGCAGCGCAGAGCGCAGCATCTGAAGCGTTGCTTCAATTTAATTTTGAATTTTAAAGCAGAGCTTTGCTCTGATTGGGGGTGCGCTGCCTAGGGCGCAGCGCACCTGGCGCTAGCTCGTCTGTTTTTGACACGTGGCACACAACGCGCAGCACACGAGATCTGAAGCGTTGCTTCAATTTTTGAATTTTGAAATTCAAAACAGAGCTTTGCTCTGATTGGGGGAAACAAATACCCCCCCCACCGTTGCGCTCACGTGGCGCACACATGAGTGCAGTGGTGGCAACATCTGAGTCCTTAGATCAACTCAGAAATTGAAGAGGCGTTTCAGTGCCTATAAATAGGACCTTTGGTCCTCAGATGATTATCATCTTCTTCTTAAGAATTTTATTCAGAGCCTTGCTCTTTTGTTCAAGAATTTTCAAGAGTTAAAACTATACTAAATTTAGGTAAAATTAAATTAAACTAATTTTAATAAATTAGGGTTTTCACCCATTAACAGAGCCTTGCTCTTCATTGATCTTTGATCTAAAGAAAACCCCTTTAGGGTTTCATAAACAGAGCCTTGCTCTCATGAACCCATAGATCTAAACAGATCTTTTCGTAGGGTTTCTTAGCCCATGAGTTAGAGCTCTGCTCTTTTGATAATATGTAGATCTTTTGATTTTTTGATGAAGAACTCTTAAGACTTTTTTCATGGATCTTTAAGATCCCAGAATTTTAATTCTCAAGAATTAATTTTCATTAATCTTTGATGGATTTTCCATCATCATTACAGAGCTAGGCTCTTTAAGGAATTTTATTCTCTCGTGACCAGAGTATGACCAGTGTCACTCGGTTATAGAGCTTTGCTCTGAAAGGGAGATTTTCTCCTTCTCCCGAGGGATTTCTCATTCAATGAGAATATTCTTTGAGGATTTCCTCATTAATTGACAGTCTCATCTAATGATGAGGCTGTTTTATTAATTGATGCATTGTCATCTGGATTTTGTGGGTCCACCTTTGGTCCCCTTTCCACTGCATTGCAGTGCGGTACAAATTTTAAAGTGTCGCTCGGAACTTTAAGATTAAATTATAGTACTGATAATTGGATTTTGTTCTTTTTTGCAGGCGACATGTCTTCCGATCTTTCTTTCCCGTTTTTCCGTTTAGAGGGAGGATTCCCTGAGGCACCGGTGGACCGGGAGGTTCTCGCGCTCATTAGAGATTATGATCCGGAACATAAAAACCTTCACCTGTGGGGTAAGTGGTACGACCAGATAATCAAAGGTCGTCGAAGCTTCTCTTGTGCGACGCCGTCGGATCCGATCTCATCGATTTCGTATGCAGATGCACCCCCGGTGAACTATGCCGTGGAGGTTGTCAATTGGACTTCGAAGGGTCTTCTCCAACCTTCGATTGCCGCCATACCCATGCAGCAGCCGGTGGCTTTGGATACTCTGGGGCGACGCATATGCCAGGGCGAGTCGCGCCCTTGGGGACAACCTTACAACATCGAGTTGACTCCCCGACATTCGGCCGGATATTTGCAGTGGGCCAAGTACATCTTGTCGGCGAAGAAAACATATTTGCTGAAGCTCGGCCTATATCCTGCAGTTTACGCGTCGTTGTTCCAATATTCTGCTCCTCCGACGTGGTGGATTAAGGCGTTCGTGGAGCAATGGAACATCCCAACCCATACCTTTCTTCTACTGGACAGAGAAGTTTCCATCTTTTTAGAAGAATTTGCCGAGATTTCCGGTCTGCCGGTGAGGGGGGAGCAATATGAGGAGCTGCTTCCTCCGGACGAATATGTTTTCGTCACCAAGCCAGTGGTGATAGGCCTAACACCGGAGAACGCCATCCAGCACCAGTTTCCTAGTCTGATAAAGGTGCTGAATATGTACGAGAGTCTTTTCTTGGAGTCCGGAGGCCGGGGGGTCAGTTTTGCAGACTTCATTCCCCGGTTTCTTCGACCGGATATTCTATCGCAACGAGGCGAAAAATTTGCCAAGCTCGACGATCCCTTTAGCTTTGGCTTGGACCGTCGACCAGTGTTGGAAGATGATCAGAAGGGTTTTTATCTCCCCGATGCCGCGATCATCCCTCTGTCAGAAATCGCCGCTCCGGGCATCGACGAGAAGACTTTCTTGCTCGGGTTTCTGGGGCTGTGGTTGTGCTGGTTCACGCTCCCCATGCACCCTCGCTATATGAGGTCGTCCGTCTTCTACCCAGCACATCGAATGGCGGCTGGCATACAAGTGGCCATCGGGATCGCCGGGCTGGCCCACCTGTACCATAGTCTTAGCGTGGCGGCGGATACAACGGAACCGGGGGTGCAAGCTGCTAACTTCCGGATGCACTACTTTACTTCGTGGATGGAAATGCACGTGCTCGGGGTGTTTGGTATTCATAAAAGACCCTCGTTTTTTGAGAAGTCCAAATTTCCTAGAATTATGTGGCTGGTTGACGCTTCCATCATGAATCCGTCTCAGTGGGAGGCTAGGGGGTTGCTTCTTCGTCCGTGCACGGTCGAAGCTGGTATGTCTTTTACGGACAAAGTCCTGACGATCGGCCAGGAAACCTTCAAGACGGTGCTAGCACTACGCGACACTTTTAAGGACGGGGCCTCCGTATTGTAAGCCCGGGAGATTCTACAACTATACTCCATCAGGCCGGGCTTCCTTGTATTCAGGAAAAATGATGCGGCGCTTTTTATGAGATACAACCCCCATCATTTTGCCCAACAGCTAAGTTATAACCAGGGGGTCCCATTGGAAGCGTTTTTGGAAGAACCTGCTGCCACCAGAGAGGGAATACGGGGTGCGCTGCATCATTTTATGAGCTTAAATACAGGCTCCCACTTCTTTATTAGCGAGCCGAGTTGCATTCCGAGGGCCTTTAACGTATACGGGGCCTGGTATCAGCACGCGATGAGTGCTGTCATCAGAGAAGAGAGGCGGCTGTTGCTCGATCGCAAGAGTGCGCCCCCTGCCAGCGATCGCAACGTCCTTTTAAGGCGACGGATCGCCGTGCCCCCTTCGCTAAGAGAGGATGTTGCAGTTGAGCCTCCACGTGTGCTAAGCCCCACGCGTGGATTGCCCCGTGATCCTGTGGTGGCGGTGGACGTGCCATCGGTGCCCCGTGCTCCCGTGGAGACGGTAACCGTAGCTTCATCCGAATCTGGCGTGGGCTCGGATATCGGGACTCGCCGTCCCAAAGTGCCCACAAAACGCAAGCTGGTGCTGGCTGCGACCGGTGCTCGCTCACAGAAGAAGAAAAAGTCGCTCTTTTCTCTTGACGTGGTACTTGGCCAGGAGCCCCATGCTCCTTATAGCGAGGGCTTGAGTGAGTACGGGACCAACGACGGCCTATTTATGCCACCAGACGACACTGATCTGGCAGCTGCCATTGCAGCTTCTAAGCGATTGGCGAGACGCGAAGAGGGGTTGGCTAACCTCGCGCAATCAGGTAATCATTAGTTGTATTTTTCGCCATTGCCTCATACTTCTATCATTGTTTTTTGACCAACGCTTTTCTTTTTTCAATAGGCATTTCTACAGAAGAAGCTTTCGCTGCTTCTCTCAAGACTTTTGAGGAAGAGGAACGACTTCGAGCATCCTTAGGCCTTGGTACATTTCGGTTCACCATGTTTCTGCTTCCGTTTCTTATGAGTAATCTGACCCTTTCTTTGTCTTATCGCAGGGAGCACAATGCCTATCCCGCAGGCCGATGCGGAAATTCTTCCCAGGCCAGCTATCGAAGTCCTGGCCTCTTCGGCACTGCCACAAGAGGCCTTACTTAAAAAACCGATGACGGAAGCCTTGACGGCTCCAGAGGTAACCCTGAATACGGATGACGACGTTCTGTTGAAGGAGACTTCTAAAAGGTCTGTTTTAACGGCCCTGGAGGAAAGGAAACGCCAGAGGCGCGCAGCAAGGGAACGTAATGCTGCTCTAGCTGTGGGTGCGGGTTCGAGCGCTGCTGCCCCTGCTGCTACTCCTTCAGAGGATTCTCCGGTCGCCTTGTCTACTGCTTATAGACGGGCGGTACGTGCGGCTCAGGAAGCGAATGGTAAATCAACTCCAGGTAATGTGCCGTGAGGTCCCATTGTCAAAGTTTTAAACCATCAGTTCTCATATATCTTATCTTTGCAGAGCCGAGTCTCCCTGAAGAGGTGGCAGCGACCGCTGAGCCCGAGGGAGCGGTGGAGGAGGTGGCTGATATTCCCGAACCCGAGGCGGCGGCAGGTGACATGGTCACAATTGCCAGGCTCGAGGTAGTGGCCGATGAGCCGGCTACCATGGCGGAGCCTAAAGTGGCGGTGGATAAGACGGTTACAATTATTGAGCCCGAGGTGGTGGCGAGCAAAACGGGTATAGTTGCTGGGTCCGAGGTGGCCGCTCTTTCTCAAGAGTCGGGCACCGCTCCGATCATCGCCCTTCCCGCCTATGGTCCTTTGTCGTCTCCCGGCGTCGCAAGTGTGACGAAGGCTCTCGTGGAGTCAAGGGACAAAGCGACGAGAGGTGAGACCACCCCGATGGAGGAGGGAGACGCCGCTGTTGTATCGAGTGACGCCATAGTCACGGCTCCGACCGGTGACTCATCAGATAGATTTTAAGTCACCGCCCTTCTTTTTATTCTGCAATCTCTTTTCAATTTTTCCTGACAGGGCTTATCTTGTTTCTAATGCAGTTGCGGCTAGTGCTGATGTCGCGCTACTCGAGACAGCGCCGTCAGTTACCGCCCTGACGGTGACCACCCCTCTACCTTCTCTCGCACCGTCGCAGATGCTGGTGTTGGGGTAAAAATTTACACCCCGGTTGACCAAGTCAAAATCAAAGTCAACCCCAAGCCAAGTGGGCCCAAGCCCAAATCCAGTGGGCCCACGTCCGGGTCGGGCCCGAACATGAAGCGGCCGGCCTCCCACCACGCCAAGATAAAAAAAAATTTAACAATTTTGTTGTACTTCTTTTATTTTTATTTTATGGACAAATGTAAGAAAAATAGGCATAAAGCCAAATTTTTGTAAAGCCCATGGCTTATGTGCAAAAAGAAATGGCACATGAGCCATGGGATAGGCAAAATGCCATTTTGTGAAGCCCAAGGGGCTATGTGTAAAGTGTATGGCCTATAAAGTCAAAGATAATGAAATATCTAAACAACTTTTTCTCTCTCCAAAAAAAAGTTTTAGATCTGAGATCTTTCTTCCTTCTCCAAGGTTCCAAAACCTTCTTCTTTCTTTTGAATTAAATCAAGAGTTTTACTCTTTCTTTTTCAAAACAAATTAGTTTTTCACCACAAAACCCACATAGGGGAACTTGGATCTATCATTAGATCTCAAAAAGAAGAGATTTTTAGATCTCACATCTCTTGAGCCAGCCAACAGAGGAGGAAGGAGAAGAACCCATTTCCCCAACCAAAACATTTTCCCTTTGTTCAGGAGTTTAACTCCACTAATTTCTCTTTCGACAGTTTTTGGGGCTAAAAGCCCTCTTTTTCTCCAGCGCGCAGAGCTCGTGCGCAAAGCGCCCACGTGCCGACACGTGGCGCGCGCGCTTGCGCACCAGCGCGATGCGCAAAGCGCCCACGTGCCGACACGTGGCGCGCGCGCTTGCGCACCAGCACGCTTGCGCTCGTGCGCGCAGCGCTCGTGCGCAAAGCGCCCACGTGCCGACACGTGGCGCGCGCGCTTGCGCACCAGCGCGATGCGCAAAGCGCCCACGTGCCGACACGTGGCGCGCGCGCTTGCGCACCTGCACGCTTGCGCTCCAGCGCGCAGCGCTCGTGCGCAAAGCGCCCACGTGCCGACACGTGGCGCGCGCGCTTGCGCACCAGCACGCTTGCGCTCCTGCGCGCAGCGCTCGTGCGCAAAGCGCCCACGTGCCGACACGTGGCGCGCGCGCTTGCGCACCAGCGCGATGCGCAAAGCGCCCACGTGCCGACACGTGGCGCGCGCGCTTGCGCACCAGCACGCTTGCGCTCCAGCGCGCAGCGCTCGTGCGCAAAGCGCGACACGTGGCGTGCGCGCGCTTGCGCTCCTGCGCGCAGCGCTCATGCGCAAAGCGCCCATGTGCCGACACGTGGCGCGCTTGCGCCTGAGCGCACAGCACCTAAGCGCACAGCGCCCAAAGTGCTGCCCCACGCATCCTTTGGATGCCTTTTCCCCTTTATTTATATATATATGTATATATATACATTTGTATACAAATGTACACATACACATACTCCGCAACATTCTCCCCCTCCAAAAAATTTTCGGGCCGGGGCGCTGCCCCGAACCCCGCAAGGGGGCTGCTAGCCCCCTTGACCCCCAGCCCGCTATCCGGGTAGCGGGACCCCCGTAAAAACTCTGCGTGGCTCCCGATATATCCAAAACCCCCCTTTTAAAACAGAACACACGCACACCGCACATTGGGTTCGCATGACCAGTTTAACCCGTTAATCGGAGGTTCCCTCGCCCCAAAGGCGAGGGGTAATTAACGGCAGTTTAGTCCGCGGCTGCCGGAGATTCGGATCCCCACAATCATTAAACCCCGGCCTACCCTAGGCAGGGGGAATCTGTAGTACGCCTGACAAGCGCGCGCGTATTCCCATCTCACTGGGGTGACGAAAAACACCCTACAGATTCTGGCACGCCCGGTGGGACCCAATCTCTCCTCCCATATTTCGGGTTAAACGTTTATGCGAACTCAATCAATACACATATCGATTGCCTATACTGAAATGATGTTTTCTTTTCGTGCAGCAATCAAATTTCGACGACAATGTCTCCCAAGACGAACTCAGCTTCCAACGTGACCCCGATTTCGTACGTGGTCAAGATCAACGCTCGTGTGGTTCTCCCCGCGAGCCTCAGTCGACAGTGGGAGGAACCGCCCCGCCAGTTTGGCTCCGTCATCATCTACCCTGCCGGGAGCGCTCATCTGGTGGAGATCCCGGCGGAACAGGCAGCCAAGCCGGTCTCGAGGGGCAAGAGGCCGAATGTCGTGATCGCCAAGGCACCACAACCGAAACTCAAGACGGTGTGTGAACGATTCTCTGGTGCTCCAGCGGGGGGTAAGAACTCCAGTACAAAGGGCAACATCCAATGTTGCGGATGAGCTCACGCGATTACTCCAACAAATGCACAATCGAGCGTATCTCCAAGGCCTTCCATCGCCCGGTCTGCGACGTCTTCCCAAAGAGTTGAAGCCTGCCAGGTGCTTAGAACAGAAAAGTTAAGGCAGAAGCGGCTCAGGTATCGAGCCAATAAGAGGGCCAGGGCTTCGGCCAAATGGAATCGTGTGAAGTTCCAAGTGCAGGGTTGCCCTGCGACGACGGTTGAGTCGGACGTAAGAATCAGCAATTCCTTCGAGCCTCTGAAGTGGGTTCAGAAAAATGCCATGACCGCCAGAATCAAGAAGACAGCGGTCCGAACAGTGCTACAAAAAGAGGTGTCCCAGCCCCAACGTAAAAAGTATGACACTGTCTCTTCAAGAGTCTATCAGGCGCTCTGTGCCGCACGAAAGCAGCGGGGCAAATCCAGAAAAGAAGCGCCAGCACCATTTAAGAACCTGGTTAGGCCAGCCGCCTTCAATCGATTACCAGCTACCGAAGCAAGGGGGTCAAGACAGCGATCCGTGAAATCAGCTTCCAATGATAGAAAGACGGCTGGATACATCATCCATACGGTCTATATGGCGGGCGGACGCCCCAGCGACAACCTTCGCAGCAAAAGCAAGGATGGGGCTACCACATCACAAGCCCAATCGAGCCTGAATGTGGTCGCCGCCGCTCAAGAACAGCCACCCCCGCTGGATGAAGAAAACCCTCTCGATGAGGATGATAGGCAGAAAGACCCCTCGGTCCATGCAGAGTCAAGCTCGGACAGCGAGGAAGAGCCGACTTTCCGCCCCAGGACTGCGGAGCAAGAGCTGCTTCAAGAGCTTCGAAAACAGCTCAGGAGCAAAGATAAAGAGATGGCCAAGCTCTATTCGAAGATTGACGACTTAACGAACGTGGTGATGCAGCTTACGGCTCAAATTGCTCGAGCACCTCCCAATCAAGCACAAGCCGCTACTAATCAGCCGGGTGATGACAATCCGAGGCAGCCAATGCATGTTCCTTTAGGACCAAGACTGGTCGAGCCGCATGAAAGCCGGCCGCACTCCGCTTCTGGGGATGCCTTGGCCCCTGATAGCACTATCCCGCTAACACAGGATCGGATAATGGATTTGGTCACCAGCAAGGTTAAAACATTGGTGGCCGAAGCTGAAGCTCAGAAAGAAATCGGCAGTAGTGGCCGGCCATATCCCGCGCAATACGATCTGATCGAGTTCCCAAGCGGCTACGTCATTCCTAAGTTCGGAAGATTTGATGGAACGGGGAATGCAAATCAGCACGTTGCCCACTTCAAAGCATCGTGCGGAAATACAGGGGGCAATGACGCGCTCCTTCTTCGTCAATTTGTCAACAGCCTGACCGGTGTCGCTTTCGACTGGTACGCGAGCATACCAGACGGGTCCGTCATTACCTTTGCCCAAATGGAGTCTCTGTTCCGGCAAAGATTCATGAGCGTCAGTGATAAAATCTCCATTGCCGACCTTGTGAGGACCAAGCCGGGGAAGAATGAAAGCAACACTGACTTTATCGCCCGATGGCGTAATCTCACGGTCAAGTGCGAACCGCCGCTGGAGCAGGACCAGTCCGTCAGCCTTCTTATTGGGAACCTCAGCAATTGGATGGTCCCATTCTTGTGTACAGCGGGCCTTAAGACATTTCAGGAGCTAACCAAGAAAGTCCAGATGCTGGAATGCTCGAAGCAAGAGTCCCCGCCGGACTCTCAGAGAGACAAAACCTGGAAAAGCAAGCGGGACGACAACCGTAGAAGTGGGAGTTCCAGCAGTACCAATGTCTTCAATGCGTCCGAAAATGAAGAAAAGCGAAGGGCGGGCGAATCCAAAACTAACCGGTCTCGAAAGCCATTGCTGGGAGGAGATGGGCCCACCCTAGAGGAGAAAAAGAACAAGGTTTACTCTTTCAGAAGGGACAAGGTTCGCAAGATATTTAAAGATGCCTTGAACAACGGCCTACAATTGCCGGAGTCGAAAAGACCCCAAGAAGCAAAAATGACCGACAATTCTCTGTATTGCCCGTACCACCGAGTAGTGAGCCATGCGATCGAGGATTGCTATATCTTCAAAGACTGGGTCGAGAAGCAGTACAAGGCTGGAGAGATCGAGCTGTCTAAAAGCGTGTTGGTGAACAACCAAGTTGCAACCACCAACTTTATACAGACAGAAGTTGAAGCCTTCTGGGAGCAGATAGCCGAACCCGCTGCCCCGAGAAATGAGATGGACTCATCGCGGTCTCCATGGAGTACGCACATATCTAATAAGACAAAGAAGATGCTAAAGCTGCTTCAGAAAGAGCCCAGGATGGAATGGGAAGGACAGAAGAACCCTACCAGTCCAGCTGCCAATGCGGCTCCATCAGGCTCAAAATCCAAGAAGCTCAAGAAGAAGAAAAGTGCAGCTCGGCGCAAAAAAGAGTCTGCAGGGAGATCGACCATTCAAAAATATATCGATTCCCTCGAAGAATATGAACAAAGGGAAAGAACATTGGTACAATTGAAGGAGTTCTTCCCTGTGCAAGCGGCTGAAATTCTGGAGGAGTTAGAAGAAGACTCCAATGAAGAAATCCTAGTAGTGACCTGCTACGCCATCCATCTTGGCAGTGACTCCGAGGATGAGCTTTGTTTTCCTGAAGAGGATGAGGAGCTCGCCACAACGGCCAATCAAATCCAGCTTAGAAGCGGCAGGGCTCTACCGCCAAATCAGGGCAACGCCCCAAAAGGGAAGGAAAAACAAGTCGCTAATGAAGAAGATGGCAGAGAACCGATTGATGAAAACATAAGTCCTTCCTCGGTGGACTATAATGTCTTGGCACATCTCCGGAAGCTTCCGTCTCTCCTGAGCATCTACGACGCCTTGGTCCTATCTAAGGAGCTTAGAGATGTTCTCATTCACGCTTTACAAAACCCCGAGCGGTACCAGGCTCACATTGCGGAAATTAATATGAAAGAAGCCCAACACGCTTTGTATGCCGCCGCAGTCACATTTAAGGATGAAGACTTGCTACTGGGAACGGCTGAGCATAATCGGCCGCTTTACGTGACCGGGTACAGCGACGGAGATCGAATTAATCGCATATTGATTGATCTGGGGTCCTCAGTGAACATCATGAACTTGCGAACTCTGAAGAGTTTGTCAATGGACGTCCGACACCTGTCAAGGGAAAGGATTGTCATTCAAGGCTTCAACCAAAATTGCCAGCAAGTTCTGGGGTCTATAGCTTTGCCAATCAAATTCGGGGATCTGCAAACTGAAGCTAAGATATACGTGATCGACGCCGACACGTCTTATAAGATTCTCTTAGGGCGGCTGTGGCTCCACGATTACGGCATCATTCCGTCAACTCTCCATCAATGCATGAAGTATACTAAAAATGGCGAAGAAAGACGTATTGACGGAGACATCCAGCCGTTCGGTGTGCATGAAGTCAGGTATGAAGATTCTCGGTACTTTATGAACCACCAAAATGCTAAGCCACAACTGACTGAGGATAGACCGGCCCCAAGACTCAAAAGCAAATCTGCGCCGGCTGTCACTTTCAAAAGCAAAAATACCCAAGTGCGCCCGCATTTCGGCAGCGACACTGATGAGTCCGATGCTGGAAGCCCGTCCTCCAGTAAAACTCGCCCTCGTTTCGGCAGCGATACGGACGAATCTGTTACCGAAGGCCCGTCTAGCAGCAAAGTCCGCCCTCATCTTGGCAGTGACACTGAAGAGTCAGAAGAAGAGGACCTGCCGTGCAACAGCCGTGCAGATCGGGCCCCCGTGCAGCAAGTGAAACTACGAGAGACCTTCGAAGTCGCAGAAGGGTCCCTGGCCATCACAAGGGTGCCGGAACGGATGTGCAAAGAGCTCGACGCATTGTCAGTCTCTACCGTGGACCAGCTGGAAACTTTCTACGTGCCCGGGAGGAAAAATGGACAGAAGGGCATCCTGTTTTACAGGTCAAACCCCGTTGTGCACCCGGACGACCTTTCTAGCGTGTGCCTTCCCTATGAGAGAGGCATAAGAGCCGTCCTCAATCCCAGATACTATGCGCCCGAGATGCGGGAATACTTTAAAAAGTGCGGATGCCGGTTATATCAAACGGAGTCCGAAGCAAAGTTTTACGAAGGGCTATGGTATCCGCCCCAGGTCCGAGCACTCATCGATGGACGAATTCCAGATAGACGGGGCATAGGCTACATTCAACCTGATTCCAAAGTGTGCTACATGATCCATGTTGGTGAGGCCAGCGAAAGATCAAATGATGATGACGAGATAGCCGAGCCAGAAGAAGCTCCTCAAGAGCTCGAAGATGGCGGACAAGCAACCTTTGATGAGCTAGCCGAGATTGACTTAGGAACGCCCGATAATCCAAGGCCGACCTACATCAGCTCACTCTTGTCGGAGGAAATGAAAGAGCAGATAATTGCCCTGCTGCGTGAGTTCGTCGACTGCTTCGCGTGGACGTACAAAGAAATGCCTGGCCTTTCTCCTGAGGTAGCCATGCATAAGCTGGCTATATCTCCTGATGCTAAGCCAGTCAAACAAGCTCCTCGAAGAATGAGAAGGGAGTTGGAAGAAAAGGTCATCGAGGAAACCAAGAAACTCATCGATGCCGGCTTCATCAGGGAAGAGAAATATGCAGACTGGATCGCATGCATAGTCCCAGTGAAGAAGAAAAATGGGCAGATCCGAGTTTGTGTCGATTTCAGGGACCTCAACAAGGCATGTCCTAAAGACGACTTCCCGCTACCGGTCATGGAAATGATGGTCGATGACACCTCAAATTACGAACTGTTCACCTTTATGGATGGCTCGTCTGGATATAATCAGATCAAGATGTCGCCTGAGGATGAGAAGCACACAGCATTTCGAACCCCGATCGGAATATATTGCTACAAGGTAATGCCATTCGGACTGAAGAACGCAGGTGCTACATATCAAAGGGCAATGACTAATATCTTTGATGACCTAATCCATAAAGTCGTCGAATGCTATGTTGATGATCTGGTCGTCAAGACTAAAGCCAAGGCCGATCATATCCAAGATCTCAGGACCGTTCTCACCAGACTGAGGGAATACGATCTGAAGATGAATCCTCTGAAGTGCGCTTTTGGCGTGTCATCGGGAAAATTCCTGGGCTTCATAGTCCGACATCGAGGGATCGAAGTTGACCCATCAAAGATAAAGACCATCATGGAGATACCCCCTCCGAAGAGTCTGACGCAGCTAAGATCTTTTCAAGGCAAGCTTGCTTATATACGGAGGTTTATCTCAAATTTATCAGGGAGATGTAGGCCCTTCTCAAAGCTCATGAAGAAAGGAGCTCCTTTTATCTGGGATACCGAATGTCAAGCAGCGTTCGAAAGCATCAAACAATACTTGTTGCACCCTCCAGTGCTGGCCGCTCCCATTCCAAATAAACCGTTGATTCTCTATACTGCCGCGCTAGATGAGTCACTCGGTGCGCTCCTCGCCCAGAATAACGAGGAGGGAAAGGAAAATGCCCTCTACTACCTCAGTCGAACTCTAGTCGGGGCGGAACACAACTATTCCCCAATCGAAAAGCAATGCCTGGCTCTGATATTTGCTGTGAAGAAGCTGAGGCACTATCTGCTGGCTCATCGGGTTATGTTGATCTCCAAGGTCGACCCGCTCAAACACTTGATGACCATAGCAAGCCTAGCCGGCAGGATGGCAAGATGGGCTGTCATGCTACTTGAGTTTGATATAGTTTATACTCCTCAGAAAGCAGTAAAAGGGCAAGCCCTTGCAGACTTTCTCGCTGCTCATCCCATACCAGAAGGGTCGCCGCTAAATTGTGAGTTACCCGACGAATAAGTGCTACACCTCGAGGAAGATGGGCCATGTTGGGAGCTCTACTTCGATGGAGCCTCATCAATAAGAACCTCCAGTAAATCAAGCATCTCGGAGATAAGAGCAGGGATAGGATTGGTGTTCATCACACCATCAATGGAAACCCTACGGCGTTCTTTCGCTCTCACCGAGCCTCGGACAAACAACGAAGCTGAGTATGAAGCTCTGATAGCTGGTTTGGTGCTCGCCGTAGAAATGGAAATCCGTCGGCTACGAGTCTACGGTGACTCCCAGCTTGTCGTCAACCAAGTAAGCGGCGACTATAAGATATACAAACCCGAGTTAGCTCGGTACAGAGGTCGAGTGGTGGAACTCATGAAACGGTTCACTCATATTGAACTAACGAGAGTCCCTAGAGCGTTGAACAGAAAGGCTGATGTACTCGCTCGCTTGGCCAAGGAGCTGGCTGATCCTGACATGGACGAAATTCTGATCACAGTCAGGAGCCGGCAAATCCTACCCCCTGTCTCTCTACGAGAAGAGGAAAGCGCGGAACAGAAGAGCAATCCCGCCGAAGAAGCTTCGATCGTTCAAGACGAGCCCGATTAGAGAGAACCCTTCATAGAGTACCTCCGATATGACAAGCTTCCCGAAGAAAAATCTGCGAGGATTCAGCTGAAGAAAAGAGCTCTCCGATACGTGTTTGTAAATGACACGTTATACCGCAGGTCATATGACCAACTCTGGCTCAGGTGTCTGTCATTGGCCGAAGCCCAAAAGGTCATGAAAGATGTTCACTCGGGCGTTTGCGGTGCTCACCAATCTGGCCCCAGGATGCGACTGCAAATTAAACGGCTTGGGTATTATTGGCCCACCATGGTACGGAACTGCGGAGAGCATGCAAAGAAATGTTATATCTGCCAAATTCACGGTGATTTTATTCACAAGCATCCCAATCCATTGCATCCTACGGTGGCGTCGTGGCCCTTCGAAGTCTGGGGCACCGACATTGTTAGCCCAATTGATCCTCCGTCATCCAAAGGCCATCGGTTTATACTGGCCGCCACAGACTACTTCTCCAGATGGGCTGAAGCTGTCCCGCTAAAAGAAGTCAAGACAAAAGATATTCTGACATTCTTCCAGCATAACATTCTATACCGCTTCGGTACACCAAGAAGAATCATATCTGACAACGGGCCTTCTTTCAAGAGCTTCAATGTCTCAAGGTTCGCTACTCAGCACAAGATAGACTGGAGATATTCCTCCATCTATAATCCAAGAGCCAATGGGCTAGCCGAAGCCTTCAATAAGACTCTATGCAAGCTCCTGAGGAAAAATGCTTCAGCCAACAAGAGAGACTGGAATCTCAAGCTTCACGAGGCATTGTGGGCATATCGTACCATGCACCGTACTCCAACTCAGTCCACTCCATACTCATTGCTCTTTGGAGTGGAGGCGGTCCTCCCCCTCGAGTCGAAGTTCCAAGCTTAAGAATGGCCGTTCAGCATGAGTTGACAGAAGAGGAAAACGTGCTCCTTCGACTTGAAGAACTCGATGCCCTCGAAGAAAAGAGGCTCGCGGTGCAGCAAAACCTGGAGCTATACCGAGCCCAAATGTCACGGGCCTATGACAAGATAACTCGTCTCCGTGCTTTCAAGAAAGGTGAATTGGTGTTGGTCCTCAAAAGACCGATCATCCTCAATCGACATGCCAAGGGAAAATTCGAGCCAAACTGGGAAGGACCATATGTCATTGAGAAAGTGTTCGACGGAGGATCCTACCAACTAATAAGTGCAGAGGGAGAAAGGCCAATGCCACCCATCAATGGACGATATCTCAAGAAATACTACACATAAATGCTCCAAGTCGCAGGCGAATTGAGCACATCAGCCCTACGGTCTGGATCAGACATCCTGCAAAACCGTATACAATCCACGGGCGTAAATGACCCCTATTTCTCCCAAATCCTGCCGGTGAGACTACTTTAAAGTCCCACCAGCGGCCAAAAAAAAAAAAAAAAAAGAGAGAGAAAAAAAAAGAAAAAGAAAAAAAAGAAGAAGAAATAAACGGTATGTCCACAAGCAAAACGGGCACGGATGAAAACCCGAAAGGGCTCCGTGAGTAAAAACAGCAGGACTACCGGCGAGTCTGTGAAAACCCGAAAGGGGCGCAAACTCGTGAAAAGAGATGAAATACACTCGCAAAGTCCTCTCGACCTTGTGAGGAGAAAACCCCTGCGTGAGATCCTTACGACTCACAAAGGAGCAACACACTTAGGAATCCTCACGATCCCTAAGGAGAAAATACAACTGCGGGATCCTTACGACTCGTAGGGAGAAAATGCTTTTATGGGACCCTCACGGCCCATAAAATTGAAAAGCCTTAGGTGATAGGGACCCAAACCTGTCTCCTAAGCCATCGTTCCCCAACAGGCAACGGCAAATGATGATTCGCTCCTGGCATTTCGCTTCAGTGTTAGCGGTGCTGATGCCGACCAAAAACCCAAATCCCAAGTCCTCCCGAGGCAAATGATGAGTTGCTCCTGGCATTATTCCAGTGCAGCAATACTAATGCCAAACAAGATCCAAATTCCAAGTCCCCAAATGGCGAATGATGAGTCGCTCCTGGTACCATATTCCAGTGTAGCGATGCAGACGCCAACCTAAATCCAATTTCTCAAAATTCTCCGGCCCTACGGTGGGTCCCCAAATTGACCATCGTATACAATCCACGGGCTCAAATAATTCTCATCATACCCATGCCCCACCGTAATCACCAGTTACGCGGCCGGTCTCCGCTTTGGGAATGATGCTCCATTGATAAGACCCACTCATGTGTCCTCACGATATATGAGGAGAACAAACCTTTGTGGGATCCTTACGACTCATAAAGGAAAAACACACTTAGGAGTCCTCACGACTCTTAAGGAGAAAATACACCTGCGGGATCCTTACGACTCGTAGGGAGGAAATGCTTTTATGGGACCCTCACGGCCCATAAAATTGAAAAGCCTTAGGCGATAGGGATCTAAACCTGTCTCCTAAGCCATCGCTCCCCAATCCCCAAATGGCGAATGATGAGTCGCTCCTGGTACCATATTCCAGTGCAGCGATGCAGACGCCAACTAAATTCCAAATCCCATACCCCAACGGCGAATGATGAGTCGCTCCTGGTACCATATTCCAGTGCAGCGATGCAGACGCCGACAAAGTCCCAAAATTTTTTCCGGCCCTACGGTCTGGATCATACATCCTGCAAAACCGTATACAATCCACGGGCATAAAACAATCCCAATTTCTCCCAAATCCTCTCAGGGCAAATGATGAGTTGCTCCTGGCATTATTCCAGTGCAGCAATGCAGATGCCAAACAAAAACCAAAATCCCAAAATCCTCTCCATGACAGATGATGATTCGCTCCTGGTACCATATTCCAGTATAGCGATGCTGATGTCAACCCAAATCAAAATCAAAAAGTCAACTTCCACTCCGACACCGCAAGAAGCGGAGCAAGTCAAGTCTACCCCTGGCATTGCAAGAAGCAGAGCAAGTCAAATCAAGCATCGACCGTCCACGTCGCTAAAAGGGCAGAACCGACCGTCCACGTCGCAAAAAGGGCAGAACCGACCGTCCAAGTCGCTAAAAGGGCAGCACCGACCGTCCACGTCGCTAAAAGGGCAGCATCGACCATCCACGTCGCTAAAATGGCAGCACCGACCGTCCAAGTCACAAAAAGGGCAGAACCGACCGTCCACGTCGCTAAAAGGGCAGCATCGACCGTCCACGTCGCTAAAAGGGCAGCACCGACCGTCCACGTCGCTAAAAGAGAAGCAACGACCGTCCAAGTCGCAAAAAGGGCAGCACTGACCGTCCAAGTCGCTAAAAGGGCAGCACCGACCGTCCAAGTCGCAAAAAGGGCAGCGCAGGATTCCTACAAAGCGGGAACCAGATCACTCCGGGCCAGGGAAAACGTCTATCATGGACACTCCGTCTCGGAGACATGTTAAGCAACGACCGTCCATGTCGTAAAAAGGGCAGTGCCAGCTTCCCAGAAAGTGGGAACCAAATCAAGTCGCCTCCACGTGAAAGAAGATCCATCAATTTCATGCACACGACCCACATATGTGGTGTGCATTTATTGATGGGGGGCAATTTGTTGGGGTAAAAATTTACACCCCGGTTGACCAAGTCAAAATCAAAGTCAACCCCAAGCCAAGTGGGCCCAAGCCCAGATCCAGTGGGCCCACGCCCGGGTCGGGCCCGAACATGAAGCGGCCGGCCTCCCACCACGCCAAGATAAAAAAAAATTTAACAATTTTGTTGTACTTCTTTTATTTTTATTTTATGGACAAATGTAAGAAAAATAGGCATAAAGCCAAATTTTTGTAAAGCCCATGGCTTATGTGCAAAAAGAAATGGCACATGAGCCATGGGATAGGCAAAATGCCATTTTGTGAAGCCCAAGGGGCTATGTGTAAAGTGTATGGCCTATAAAGGCAAAGATAATGAAATATCTAAACAACTTTTTCTCTCTCCAAAAAAAAGTTTTAGATCTGAGATCTTTCTTCCTTCTCCAAGGTTCCAAAACCTTCTTCTTTCTTTTGAATTAAATCAAGAGTTTTACTCTTCCTTTTTCAAAACAAATTAGTTTTTCACCACAAAACCCACATAGGGGAACTTGGATCTATCATTAGATCTCAAAAAGAAGAGATTTTTAGATCTCACATCTCTTGAGCCAGCCAACAGAGGAGGAAGGAGAAGAACCCATTTCCCCAACCAAAACATTTTCCCTTTGTTCAGGAGTTTAACTCCACTAATTTCTCTTTCGAAAGTTTTTGGGGCTAAAAGCCCTCTTTTTCTCCAGCGCGCAGAGCTCGTGCGCAAAGCGACCACGTGCCGACACGTGGCGCGCGCGCTTGCGCACCAGCGCGATGCGCAAAGCGCCCACGTGCCGACACGTGGCGCGCGCGCTTGCGCACCAGCACGCTTGCGCTCCCGCGCGCAGCGCTCGTGCGCAAAGCGCCCACGTGGCGCGCGCGCTTGCGCACCAGCGCGATGCGGAAAGCGCCCACGTGCCGACACGTGGCGCGCGCACTTGCGCACCAGCACGCTTGCGCTCCAGCGCACAGCGCTCATGCGCAAAGCGCCCACGTGCCGACACGTGGCGTGCGCGCGCCTATGTGCCGACACGTGGCGCGCGCCAGCGCGCAGCGCTCATGCGCAAAGCGCCCACGTGCCGACACGTGGCGTGCGCGCGCTTGCGCTCCTGCGCGCAGCGCTCATGCGCAAAGCGCCCACGTGCCGACACGTGGCGCGCTTGCGCCTGAGCGCACAGCACCTAAGCACACAGCGCCCAAGGTGCTGCCCCACGCATCCTTTGGATGCATTTTCCCCTTTATTTATATATATATGTATATATATACATTTGTATACAAATGTACACATACACATACTCCGCAACATTCTCCCCCTCCAAAAAATTTTCGGGCCGGGGCGCTGCCCCGAACCCCGCAAGGGGGCTGCTAGCCCCCTTGACCCCCAGCCCGCTATCCGGGTAGCGGGACCCCCGTAAAAACTCTGCGTGGCTCCCGATATATCCAAAACCCCCCTTTTAAAACAGAACACACGCACACCGCACATTGGGTTCGCATGACCAGTTTAACCCGTTAATCGGAGGTTCCCTCGCCCCAAAGGCGAGGGGTAATTAACGGCAGTTTAGTCCGCGGCTGCCGGAGATTCGGATCCCCACAATCATTAAACCCCGGCCTACCCTAGGCAGGGGGAATCTGTAGTACGCCTGACAAGCGCGCGCGTATTCCCATCTCACTTGGGTGACGAAAAATACCCTACAGCTGGAAGGTATGGATTTGTGACCCATCAGTCTTATCTCTCGGCTGTATAATTCATGCACTAACGTTGCGTTATCGCGTTTTTGCTGGAGTCCTTTTTGACCACCTGTATCAGGTGCTGCTTCCCCACTTCTCCTTCTCGTCGGAGGTTGCTTCATCCAGTGGCGCTGGTGAATACAGCTTTCAATTAATCTCTTTCTTTTACCGACAATGAAATCATTTCTGATCCTTCTTTGCCTTGATTGTAGTACTACAGATTGAAGGAGGAGATGAGGGATCAGTTGCGCCGCTGGTCCTCCCGGCTTTGCCACCCGCTGCAGTTGGTATAGTAAATCCTATTGTTCATGTAGCTTATCTATTTCTTGGACCTTTATTTGACTATGATTTATTTTGCAGCAGTGACACCGACTTCAGCTCTAATCGAGTCCAGAATCATAATGCCAGCGAGCCCCTTTTCCAGATGTCTATCTTCAAAGGGCGCTGTGAATAGTCTGCGCATGTTGAGCGATCACCTCGAGGAACTTGATGCGGAGACTCCTGCCCTTGCTGCAGATTTTGCTGCTGAGGTTAATCCTATGCTGGCGACGCTCGTGAACTTTCATAGTGAGGGCGTCGTTATGTCTTGGGTTAATCACTGCAGGAAAATCGAGGCTTGCCTGCATGAACTCGAGGTCGGATGTCCTACTCCTGGTGTCTTGGCTGTGAATTCTCAACGAGCTGCATAGGTCGAGCAGAGCACTTCCTACTTTCGCCGCCTTGAACAAGAGGCAACCTTAAAGCGTAAGGAGTGCGAAGAGACTTCAAGCGAATCTGCCTGGCTGCACGTTCAGGTTGATGCAAATGCTGCACAGTTGAAAGCTATCTTTGAAGGCCTTCTGCGATGCATCTCTAACGGGTAAACATTGAGGCAGAAGCTCGACGTCATCGAGCGGGATGCACAAAATCATGAAGCAGCCCAACGGGCTGCCGAGGAACAACTTTCATCTTACTTGCAGTAGCAAGCCCAGGTTGAAACAAAGTTGGCTGCGGCAGCTGATCAAGAAGAGGAGCTGAAGGAAGTGCGTGAGCGGCTGATTGGATTATTGAAAGTGCTTCCTTCTCAATAATTTTTGTACCCTTTGTAATTTCGAATAAAATGTATTCATTCTTTAATTCTTTCACATGATGTATTTTGTACCCAACTGAATTCATGAATACAAGATACATTTTTTTTGTAATGTTTTGTGTCATCTTTCTGCTTTCTTCTTTCTTCTGTTATCACCATGTCACCTTAGCAAACATAACTAGTAGATGATAGAGTGAGCACCTTGTCTTGGCTTCTTCGAAGGGTAGTGATGGCTTAGGAAATAGAGTTAGGATCTGTTACCTAAGACTTTTCAATTTTATGAGCCGTGAGGGTCTCATAAAAAAATTTCTCCCTACGAGTCGTGAGGATCTCGTAGGTGTATTTTCTCATTAAGAATCGTGAGAATTCCTAAGTGTGTTTTCTCTTGAGAGTAGTAATGATCTCACAAGAGAATTTTCTCCCTTACAAGTCGAGAGGACTCATAAGTGATTGTTTCCCTCCTTGTCGATGTTCAACTTCGGAGAGTGTGGCCTGCAGATAGTCTATCTTGACCTCTTTATAGGGCACCGATGGCTTAGGAAACAGGGTTAGGATCTGCCACCTAAGACTTTTCAAATTTATGAGCCGTGAGGGTCTCATAAAGACTTTTCTCCCTACGAGTCGAGAGGATCTCGTAGGTGTATTTTCTCCTTAGGGGTCGTGAGAACTCCTAAGTGCGTTTTCTCTTAAGAGTCGTAAGGATCTCACTAGAGAATTTTCCCTCTTACAAGTCGAGAGGACTCGTAAGTGGTTGTTTCCCTCCTTGTCGAGATTTGACTTTGGAGAGTGTGGTCCGTGAATAGTATGCAAGCGTCCGCTTTGGACCGACTTGCAAGGCCCCAGTGCTTAGAAAACAGGTTTTTTAATCCCCGCTGCCTAAGGCTTTTCCTCACGAGTCGAGACGAATCGAGCATTTCTCGCAAGAATATCCTAACGTCACAGTTAACCTCTGCTCTTTATGACAGAGGTCCGTTAGGGTCTGTGGTACTAGGATTTTGTCCGTCGTACCATCGCGTTGGCTGATATATTCCTCGATAGACAACCTTGCTGTTCGAGTAGCCTTGCGACTGTCATGTCTCTGATCCCTTCGGGGGCTGGACAAGACGTCTTCAAGCAATCCTCCTAGGAAGTTTGACCGTCGGAAGAGCAAGCATTAGGAATTTTGCCATGCCGCTTTTTAATTGAGGTTAGGCTCATTTTGGAGAGCCCCGATGAGTCATAACCACTCCACCCTGGTGTGGGATGATCTCCGATAGTCTTTCAGGTTTTATATGAGTTGCCGTCAAGACCCTGAAGCTAGAAATTTGGCCTTTGCTTCATTTTGCTGGCATTGCGTCCGCTGTAACGAGACAAATGTCGCGGTTGTCTCTAGGTTGCGGGTGAATCGTCGAGACTTGGAACTAGGGATTTTGCCGTGGCTCCATTGTTTGATTGTCGCGTCTGAATCCTGCTGGGAGAAGAACGCTGGGGTGACATCGCATCTGCTGTATCGAGACGAACGTCGAGGTGGCGATCACTCCATGCTGGTGTGAGATGATCTCCGATGGTCTTTCCGGTTTTATATGAGTTGCCGTCAAGACACTGAAGCTAGGAATTTGGCATTTTCTTCGTTTGCTGGCATTGCGTCTGCTGTATCGAGACGAATGTCGCGGTTATCTCTAGCTTGCTGGTGAACCGTCGAGGTTTGGAACTAGGGATTTTGCCGTGGCTCCGTTGTTTGATTGTCGCGTCTGAATCCTGCTGGAGGAAGAACGCTGTAGTGACATCTCGTCTGTTGTGTCGAGACGAACGTCGAGGTGGTGATCACTCCATGCTGGTATGGGATGATCTCCGATGGTCTTTCCGGTTTTATATGAGTTGCCGTCAAGACCCTGAAGCTAGGAATTTGGCCTTTGCTTTGTTTTGCCGGCATGTCCGAATCCTGCTGGAGGAAGAACGCTGTAGTGACATCTCGTCCGTTGTGTCGAGACGAACGTCGAGGTGGTGATCACTCTATGCTGGTGTAAGATGATCTCCGATTGTCTTTCAGGTTTTATATGAGTTGCCGTCAAGACCCTGAAGCTAGGAATTTGGCCTTTGCTTCGTTGTTTTGGCGCGTCCAAATCCTGTTGGAGGAAGGACGCTGTAGTGAAATTTTGTCTGCCGTATCGAGGCGAATGCCAAGGTGGTGACCACTCCGCGCTGGTGTGGGATGATCTCCGATTGTCTTTCAGGCTTTATATGAGTTGCCGTCAAGACGTTGAATCTAGGAATATTGCCTTTGCTTCATTGTTTTGGCGCGTCCGAATCCTATTGGAGGAAGGACGTTGTAGTGACATTTTGTCTGCTGTATCGAGACGAATGCCAAGGTGGTGACCACTCCGTGCTGGTGTGGGATGATCTCCGATTGTCTTTTAGGCTTTATATGAGTTGCCGTCAAGACTTTGAAGCTAGGAATATTGCCTTTGCTTCATTTGTTGGTTTTGCGTGTCTGAATCCTGTTGGAGGAAGGACGTTATAGTGACATTTCGTCTGTTATATCGAGACGAACTTCGCGGTGGAGTTGGGATTTTGCCCTCACTCCGCTTTGTTTCGATCATAGGATCTTTTGTTGACGTTGCATCTGCATCCTGCTGGACTGCGGAGGAATGTCGTTGTTGACATTGCGTCTGTTGTGACGAATGCTGAGGTGGAGCTGGAATTTTACCGTCACTCCTACTTGGTGATGTTGCGTCCGAGTCCTGTTGGAATGAGGAGGATCACCGTTGCTGATTTTTAGGCTGCAGATATTGCCGTTAAGATTTGGAACTGGGGACTATGTCGTGGCTCCGTTTCGTTGTGTCGCTTCCGTGCCTTGCTGGCATAAGGAGGAACGCTGTTGTTGGTCTTCTGGGATGCAGATGTGACCGTTGAGACTTGGCTCTCTTTCTGATGGAGCCTGGGGAGGGAAGGTGTGCTTCCTTTTTTGTTTGTGCCCCTGGATGTATACAGCGATTGATGTGAATCGCCTGTAGGGTATAAATTTCATTTTATTCTATTTCTTTCCGCGATGCTATATCATTTCAGCTTTTATATCGCGAAGGTCGCGATTGCCCAATCATTTCGGCTATTTTTCGCGGTGCCCAATCATTTCGGCTATTTATTTCATTTTTACTCGCTGCTTTTTATTGCGAGTTGCCCAATCATTTCGGCTATCTGGCATGCATACATTTTTACTTGCTGATTTTGTTTGCAAGTTGCCCTATCATTTCGGCTATTTCATACGCATGTGTGGCTCGCTAGCTTCTTACTGCAAGCTTGGGATTAGACACTGATTTCGGCATCAGCACCGCTACAACTGGAATATTGCCAGGAGCGAATCATCATGTGCCTCTGCCGATGTCGAACAAAGGTGGCTTAGCGAACAGGGTTAGGATCCTGTCGACTAAGGCTTTTGATTTCATGAGCCGTAGGGGTCTCATAAAGGTATTTCTCCCTACGAGTCGTGAGGATCTCGTAGGAGCATTTTCTCCTTAGGAATCTTGAGGACTCCTAAGTGTATGTTCTCTTATAAGTCGTAAGGATCTTACAAGAGTGTTTTCTCCTTATAAGTCGAGAGGACTCACAAAGGTTGTTCACCGTGCAAACATATCCCTAGTCGCGGATGGGACTTTGTTAGGGAAATGTTTATTCGCGCCCATGGATTGTATACAAGGGTCAATATTGAGTCGTTTGTAGGGCATAATCGGGCGGTATGACTGCTTAAGAACAGGTTCAGATCCCTGTAATTTAAGGCTTTTGAATCTTATGAGCCGTGAGAGTCTCATAAGAGGGTTCTCTTACGAGTCGTGAGGATCTTGCAAGTGTAATTTCTCCTTAGGGATCGTGGGGATCCCTAAGTGTGTTGCTCCCTTGTGAGTCGTAAGGATCTCACGCAGGCGGTTTCTCCTTACAAAGTTTAGAGGACCTTGCAAGTGTCTTTTAACGAGAATGCGCCCTCTCGGGTTTTCACAAAACTCGCCGGTAGCCCTGCTGTTTTTACTCACGGAGCCCTTTCGGGTTTTCATTCGTGCCCATTTCGCTTATGGACATACCGTTTTTTTTTCTTTTTTTTTTAAAAAAATTTTTAACGAGATTGCGTCCTTTCGGGTTTTCACAAAACTCGCCGGTAGCCCTGCTGTTTTTACTCACGGAGCCCTTTCGGGTTTTCATCCGTGCCCATTTTTCTTATGGCCATACCCTTTTTTTTTACCACGTCAGCCTGAGGATGCCGCGGGTTGGTAGTAGTTTAACGATGTTTCGGTCAGTTGCAAGTTTTAGGACATTGCGGTCCATCGTTAGTTTAGGGACGTTTCGGTCCGCAGCCAGTTTTAGGACATAGTGGTCCATCCATCGTTAGTTTAGGGACGTTTCGGTCCGCAGCCAGTTTTAGGACATAGTGGTCCATCGTTAGTTTAGGGACGTTTCGGTCCGCAGCCAGTTTTAGGACATAGTAGTCCACCATCGCCGTATTTGAGGCCAATCTCTAGTTTACTGACTTTTCGGTCTATAGCCAGTTTTAGGACATAGCGGTCCATCGCTGCCATATTTGAGACGAATTTCTAGTTTATGGACTTTTCGGTCCATGGGGCTTTCTCTATGAATGAGCACGATGCCCCCGGCATATCCATCTTTTTCGGAGCATGTGGTTGTGGCGGGCTCACCTTCCAGTTTTCGGACAGCGCGAACTTGCCCTGTTGGTAATGGTCTTCAACCCAGTTTTTGAAGACGTAGCAGTTTTCGATCGGATAGCCCAATACTCGGTGGTAAGGGAAGTAATTAGGATTGTTGATATCGTTCAGTTGTAGTGGGTATTTCGGCTCCGGTAGAGTGATAAGCCTGTTGTGCACTGCTAGTTCGAACAGTCTCCTTGTTTCATCCCTGAGAAATGAGTAAGGACGTTTCAACTTCTCATTGAGGGGTTGCTGCTTGTTGCTTTGGCGAACAACCGGTCTCGGGCCCCTCGATTGTTGTTGAGCGTTGGCAACGAAGGCCGTTTTTCCCTTCCCCTTATCCTTTTTGTTCGATCCCTTGTTTGCGGGTCCGGGATTCTTTCCGGGTAGCGTGCGATTGCACGGCTGAATGTTCTCGCAACTCCTCGGTTCTTTCGTTTCAGAGATAGATTCCTTGAAGAGAGGGCCAAGGGCTACCTCTTCGTCGGAGTCGCTCCCGAAGGTGAGAACTCGCGATCCTCCGGGATCAACCCTATGACAATTTCCGGAAATTCTTTTACGCTCATCTGTCACATTTTTCCGCTGTCTACAAGCTTCACGCTTTGTCCTCTTGAAGTGTTGCCTGTGGGCGACATACCCTTGCCACCAACACTTAAAGGAGTTGCAGTTTTCAGTAGGGTGTGCGATCTTCTGATGATACAAGAAGAAGTTAGGATGTACGTCCGCTTCATCAAGATATATACCGCCAGGAGAATTTTCTCTAAAAGAGGGCAGCTTCATCCCCATCGATATGACTTTGGCGAATAGCTTCCTTGTCTTGATCCTGCTTTTATTTGCGGCGGATGTACTTTGATCTGGTGGGAGTGTTTCGACCCTTTTGTCCAGTCGCCGGCGTTTGGCTTTTTCAAATATGGATATCTCGCGCTCCCGATCAGCTTTGCTTTTTAGACGGGCTTCGTTCAGGAATGCGTCAATTGTTTCGTCTGATGGCCCTAGAAGTTCCGGCTCGGGATCTGCCCCCGGTTTCTCTGGGTCAGGAGCTTCTTCACTGCCTATCGACGAGTGAGAGATCATATGGCAGCTTTCCACATAATCCTCAGGTTCATCCGACGAGTCTTTGTCATCATCTCCGTCCTCAAGGACGCGGCTGAGGAATTCTCGGTGTGACTGGGGTCCGCGTCTTCTGATTATATTCTTCTAGTGCGTCAATATGTTTTTGCAGGTCCGTGCGCTTATCATCAAACTGCGCGAGATTTTTGGTCTTCTTCTTTTTCTTTGAAGACTTTGACGGCTGTGCCTGGGTGTTTTGCCTACTGCTATCAATTCTCGGTATTGGGCGTGGTTTCAGCATCTCATCAATGACCTCGGGCTCTAACGGTCTTTTCCACCTGACGGCTGGGCATGTGTGAAGATCCTTCAGCATTCTTTTCGTCTTGGCTGAAAGAGCGACCTCCCATGGAGTTTTTTCTATAAAAGAGCATGATGCCCCCGGCATGTCCACTTTTTTAGGAGCATGAGGTTGTGGCGGGTTCACCTTCCAGTTTTCCGATAATGCGAATTTGTCTTGTTGGTATTGGTCTTCAACCCAGTTTTTGAAAACGTAGCAGTCTTCGATCGGATGGCCCAATACTCGGTGGTAGGGGCAGTAATTGGGATCATTGACGTTGTTTGGCTGCAACGAACGTTTTGGATCCGGCAAATTTATGAGCATGTTGTGCACTGCCAGCTCGAACAGTCTTCCCGTTTTGTCTTGAGGAAACGAGTAAGGATGTCCTAGTCTTTTCTTGAGGGATGGGCGTGGACGCATATTGTTTTGGCGGACAACCGGCTTTAAGTTACTCGGCTGTTGTTGAGTATTGGCGAAGAAAGTTGCTTTTCCTTTCCCCTTTTCATTCTGAGGATCTGTCTTTGAAGGAGATGGTCTATGTCCCATCTGATCCATTTAGGCTAACTTGTCAATCAAGGCCTGGAAAGTAGTTGTCTTGAAGAACATCATGAACTGGGAGATGGTCGCTTGAGGGTTTAGGGTGCCCACGAACATGCCCACCGCTGGTGCTTCTTCGATGCGCTGTTCGCACTTCGACCACAGGTTCCGCCATCGGATTTCGTACTGAACCCATGTCTCGCCCGGCTTCACCCTGGCATTGATCAATGCCGTTATTGGGGTGCGTTCACTAGCACTTGCGAATCGTTGGGTGAACAACAACTCCATTTCCGCGAAAGTTTTGACGGAATCATTTGGAAGTTTGGAGTACCACTCGAATGCCGTTTCCGATAAGCTGCCGACGAATTGGCGGAGCAAGAGCTTATCATCACCACCAGTATTGCCGCAGAGGGCCCTGAACTGAGCGACATGTTGATGGGGATTGCCTGTCCCCTTGTACACATGGAATTTAGGGATCGTGTAGCCCGGCGGGTACTTTATTTTATCATACCAGCCTGGATACGGTCACCCAGTTTTAACAACTTGGCCGGCCGCTTCATTTGCCTGGTGAACTTTTATTTACTGAGCAATATAGTCATCCAGTGCAGCTTTGGAGATTGTCTCAGAGCCGGCAGAGGGTTTGATGTTTCTCCTCTATCATCTTCAATTATCACTGGAGGATCTTCGGCTGGAGGATCTGGCTGTAACATCATCCCGACCATGTCTTGGAAGAGAAGTGTCATTCGCTTTATGTTAGCCGCTTGCTCTGCGGCTTCTTTGTCCTTCTTTTCGAGGACTCTGCGAAGGAAGTCAGCATCAGTTTCTTGTTCGTGATGCTGCTCCGCGGATGTTTCCAGGCTTTCTTTTGGTCCGGTGAGTGCGGCCATCGCAGTCAGCATCTCCTGAAGTTTCTGCTACTGTTGTTCTTGAGCTCTGGTGAGGGATCGGGTGAGTGGTCGGTGGCCCGTAGAAGCGCGGCTATCCTCTTTCCCGGATGCCATATAGACGGTATGCACCACCATGCCCCCAGACTTAGGGTGTTTGGGCTCAGTGCCTTTGACATTTGCAGCAGGCATGGGGACTTTCTCCGGCCTCCTTCTTTTATGAGCGGTCGAAGTTGAGGGGGCCGTTGCAGTGGGCACCCAAGTGGTTGTCGTCCGTTGTGTTTTGACAGGACGGTGCTCTTCCTTCTGAGCCTTCAGCTTCTTCTGTCGGCGGAGATAGTCCTGATCCACCACCGACTCTCGGACTTATCGCCAGATCTTATAAACTTTGGAAGACAGCCGTTGAGGGGACTGCTTCGGCTTTATTTTCGTGACAGTCTCCACCGGTGGCGGAGATCTTTTCAGTACGGCAGTGGGCAACTTCCTGCGTATTCTGTTCAGCGGCTCAAAACTGTTCCCGGTTGGGACAGCAGCATTAACTTCCACCGTTGGAGCTGGTGGCGTTAGCCCAGAGGGGGAGTTGCCCCGGCCTTCCTTACTCGGCACCAGTGGCGACGTCAAGCGTGTCGAGCTGATAGAGTTGGTTCGGTGATGGGGATGGCTTTGTCTTATCCCCTGTCCAGGTGAGGGGCTGCTGCTGGCGTCAGCCTATTGAATACTGATGTCTTTTGAGAAGCAGTATCCAATCGGTTGAAAACAGTCTTCTGAGCAGGGACAGGAACCGTAGCGGGAGCCGGAACAGTCAATCTTGTAAAGACCGACCCTTTGGTAGGAGAAGTCGCCTTGACGACTTCAGGAGCAGGGATGGCTACCCTCTTCGGAACAACCTTCTCTCGGATTGCAAGCTTCATTGTGGGCCCACAGGAATTTTGGCCTAGTCTGGCGAAGACCGAGGAGCTGGAGCTGGACGATCCGTTGAGAGGGGCCGCAGTAGCTATAAGCCGATCGAAGACCGACTTCTTGGGAGCTTCCGGTGTTGGCACAGGAGCGGTGAAGCTCATTGGCGGGAGCATGATCCCGAAAAACAATCCCGTGGTGGCTTGAGTGACCTGTTCCACCGGCATTGTGAACAGAGAAGCCGCCTGGGGCCCATAAGATATACCCCCATTTGAGGCAGGACGTGGGTTGCAGTTGCATGTGGAACACTTTGAGCAGGTGAACGCCATTGATCCTTTTCTTTCTGCACTAAGCAAAACGCCAAATCGTAGTACCTCGAAACCCATGGGCAACCATTAGCAAACCGCGATTCGTTCACGAACACGACACACGAAGTGTGGAGTGGAAAGAGGAAAAGGTCCCACCGGGCGTGCCAGAATCTATTCCCCTGCGAAGGATGCGGCGGAGACGCGGCGAACGTCTTGCCTGAAATTCGGGGCAGATGCTAACTGGTCTATCCGTCCACCTCTCTGAAGATGCAAAGTTGATTTATGGCACCATATATCGAAGGCTTAAATGGATGCGACCGATGTAGCAAACTTCGTTAGATTCCCCCTCGTTTGAGGGGTTTTTGATTGTGGGGACGCTCTTCCCTGTAGGCGCAAGCCTCTGCAGTTAATTACGCTACCGCATCACGGTAACAATTTTCTCCTTCTCCAGATGGTCACTTCGTGTCGTGGGTGTTTGTTTTGTATTTGGTTGCTCGTGGTTTGTATACGGAGACTAGGTGATGTTGCCGCTCGTAGGACGTGGACTAGTCCAAATCCGTATCTTTCTTAGATTTGGGTTTGGGGGTTTGGGTTTAAGGATACGTTAGCCTTATTTGAGACTAAGATCGACTTAAACGTTTGTTAAGGATACGTTAGCCTCATTTTAAGACTAAGATCAACTTAACGGGATCGTTTAGATCCGACAAGAGAGCAATTGGGCTCTATTGTTTAGTTTAGTGACATTGCGGTCGATTGCCAGTTTAAAGACATGGGGGTCCATTGTTAGTTTAAAGACATCGCGGTTGAGGTTAAGGACATCATAGTCCGTGGGTTTAAGAACCCCACAGTCCGATGTTAGTTTAAAGACATCACGGTCGAGGTTAAGGACATCATAGTCCGTGAGTTTAAGGACCCCACAGTACAGTTTAAAGACGTCATAGTCTATGAAATGTATACTTGTCGGAACCCGTCACCTCTCTGAAGACGTTGAAGGATTACAACGACAAATATCAGAGGACTTCAGAGATGTACCCTTGAACCAACGTTGGTTGGGAAATCTATAGTCCAATTTAGGACTAAAGTCTGTTTAAAGGTTTATGAGCATATGGGCTCATTTGATATGAGTTGAACATTTTATTGTTCTGGCTATTGAGCCTTTATTTGGGCTTGGCCCTTTTAATAATGCTAAGCATCGGGCTCTAAAATTTTTGTCTTGTATTGAATGCATAGCATTTATCAGAACAAAGTATGTTCTGACAGTGCACCACGTGGCGCGTCAAGCGCTTTGCGCCAAGGAAAGAGCGCATTGCGCTTCTGTTGGATAGCGCACACGAGGAAGACACGTGTCACGCTTAGCGCTAGTTTGTTAGCGCATTGCGCTTTTAATTTATGAGCGCGCTGCGCTAGTTTTTGGGTGCGCCTGTGAGTGACACGTGGTGTGCTTGGCGCTGAGCGTCAGCCCATGAGCGCAGTGCGCTGTTTCAGGAGCGCAAAGCGCAGATTGTGTCTATGGTTGACACGTGGCATGCTTTGGCGCTGAGCACCGGTCCAAGAAGTGCAATGGCGCAGTTTATGAGTGCAAGGCACTTTTTAATAGCGCAAAGCGCTTCTGATCAATTTTAAGATCAGAGAACAAGTTTATGTTCCTCAAAGGAGGCTTTGCCTCAAGATCCAAGAATAAAAGTTCTTGTTTTTATAAAAGGCTCTGCCTTTATAGATCAAAACATCTGTGAATGAAGTAAAATATTTCTTTTAGTCTTTTTATAATTAGATCTTTTTGATCTTTTCTTTTTTTTTTTATTAAAGACCTTAGTCTTTTTCTTAGATCTCTGATCTTTTTAGAAGATGGTTCTTCTTTTTACGAGATGGTTTCATCTCTATTATCCAAGAATATAGTTCTTTTTTTACCTTGAAGATGAAGAAAGAAAATCTTCTTTTTTTTCTAAGAGCTTTATTTTCTTTTTTCTCAAAGTTTGCAGAGGGTTTCTCTCTCTCTCTCTTTCTGTCCCGAGACTTGAAGTCTTGGGGCCTTTATATAGGGCCAATTGATTTGTTAAATCAGTTTAAGAGATCTTTCTCTGATTGATTTGAGAATATTTCCCACCGTTGGATCTTTGATCCTAAGGTTTCTGTTTTACAGAAGATAATCTTCTTGTTTTAATAAAATTGAAAAATCTTTCCATAACAGAATTTTAATTCTGATTAATTAATAATTTATTATTATTAGATCTTTTGATCTAACGGTGGGGAATTCTTTTAATTCCAGCGCTGGCGCACTTTGCGCAAGCGTACCTTCGTTCGACACGTGGCGCGCAGCGCAGAGCGTAGCGCAACTGTGCTAGCGCACACGTGTTTGACACGTGGCACGCAGCGCAGAGCGCAGTATCTGAAGCGTTGCTTCAATTTAATTTTGAATTTTAAAGCAGAGATTTGCTCTGATTGGGGGTGCGCTGCCTAGGGCGCAGCGCACCTGGCGCTAGCGCGTCTGCTTTTGACACGTGGCACGCAACGCGCAGCGCACGGGATCTGAAGCGTTGCTTCAATTTTTGAATTTTGAAATTCAAAACAGAGCTTTGCTCTGATTGGGGGAAACAGTGAGGATTACTCGTTTCTTTGTAGACATGGAACTTGGGGATTTTATAACCCAGCGGATACTTGATTTGGTCATACCAGGCTGGATATGGTCACCCGGTTCTGACGAGTTGGCTGGCGGCTTCACTGACCTGGTGATCTCTCATTTGCTGAGCGATGTAGTCATCTAGGGCCGCCTTAGAGATGGTTTCTTCCTTGGCCACTGACAAGGCCGGAGGAGGGTTTGATATTTTCCTTCTATCATCCTCAAAAACTATTGGTGGATTTTCGGCTGGAGGGGTCCGGTTGTATCATCATTCCCACCATATCTTGGAATAGAAGAGCCATCAACTTGATGTTACCAGCTTACTCTGCAGCTTCCTTATCTTTTCTTTCCAGCACCCTTCGCAAGAACTCTCTATCGGTCTCTTGCTCTTGGCGTTGTTCAATTTCTTTGTTCGGACCTTCATTTTGTCTGGTAAGTGCTGCCATTTTGGTCAGCATTTCTTGGAGCTTTTGCTGCTGCTCCTAACCCTTTGTCAACGACTGAGTTTGAGGTCGGTGACTCACCGAAGCCCGGCTTTCTTCTTTACCGCTAGCCATATAGACCGTATGTACAGTTATGCCCCCAGACTTGGGGTGTTTAGGTCCATCGCCTTTGGAATTTGCCACGGGCGGTAGGATTTTCTCCGGTCTCGTTCTTTTATGAGAAGTCAGAGCTGAAGGGGCCATTGTGACAGGCACCTGTTTAGGAACGGCCCCCCGTTGTATGGTGAAGGAGCAGTCTTTTTCTTGTCAACCTAGATTTCTTTGGTCGACGAGAGTAATTGTCATCAAGCACAGAGTATTGGACTTTTTTCCAGACTCTAAGGATTTGTAACGAGAGCCGTTGATGAGTCTGCTTAGACTGTTTATGTATTGGGGCCTCTGCTGGTGGAGATGATTTCTTCAGTACCACAATCGGGGAGTTCTTGCGTACCCTCCTGAGCGGGCCAAAGCTGTTCCCAGTTGAAACAGCAGCATTGATATCCACCACAGGAGCTGGTAGGATGAGTCTAGAAGGAGAGTTGCCCCCAGCTTCTCTCACTCGGTGCCAGTGGCGACGTCGAGCATGCCTTGGAGTGGAAATTGCCTCAGTTTTGGAGATTGTTCTCCGCCGGAAGACGCGACCCGGGACGTTGGGACGTCCGGCCTGAATTTTGGCGGGCAAATGCTATTTGGTTTTATCTGTCCACCTCTCCGAAGATGCCAAGTTGATTTATGGCACCATGTATCGGAGGTTTAGACGGATGCGGCCGTTGTAGCAGACTTCGTCAGATTCCCCCTCGTTGTGAAGGGTTTTTGATTGTGGGGACGCTCTTCCCTGCAAGCACAAGCCGCTGCAGTTAATTACGTTACCGCGTAGCGATAACCACTTTCTCCTGCTCCAGAAGGTCATTTCGTGTCGTGTGTGTTTGTTTTATTTTTGGTTGCCCATGGATTGTATACGGAGACTAATTTGTGTTGTCGCCCGTAGGGCGTGGATTAGTCCAAATCCGTATTTTCTTAGATTTGGGTTTGGGTTGGTTTAAGGACCGTTAGTCTTATTTTAGACTAAAGTCAACTCAAATGTTTATTGAGGATACGTTAGTCTAACTTTAGACTAAGATCTACTCAACGGGATTTTGGGATCATTTAGATCCAACGAAAGAGTATTTGGACTCTATCTTTTTAGTTTAGGGACGTTGCGGTTCATTGGGTTTAAGGCCATCATAGTCCATGAGTTTAAGGACCTCATAGTCCGTAAGATTTAAAGACATCATAGTCTGGTTTAAAGATGTCATAGTCTGTACGGTTTAAAGACATCATAATCTATAAGGTTCAAACCGTTTAGGGATGCACAAAAAAATTTTGGTTATTGGGACCCTCCATATCTCTGAAGACGTTGAAGAATTACAATGACATGTATCAGAGGTATGAAGAGATGTACCCTTGAACCAGATTTCAGATTGAGGAGCCATCAGTCATGAGCATGGAGGCTCGGTTTATTTAGAGATTTAATCTCAGGAAAGACTTAACCAATCTGGGGTTTGAAGCTGGCCTCTTATGGTGTTAAACACTAGTATATGCTCATCGCTCGCGTGCTCCACGTGAAGCCTTATAGTAGTGTTGAACACTAAGAATTTTGAGGCACTCACGTGGGGTCACGTAAGGCGGTTGGAGTAGTGTTAAACACTAAAAGTTGAGGCACTCACGTGGGGTCACGTGAGGCGCTTGAAGTAGTGTTAAACACTAAAAGTTGGAGGTGCTCACGTGGGGTCACGTAAGGCGCTTGGAATAGTGTTAAACACTAAGAGTTGAGGCGCTCACGTGGGGTCACGTGAGGCGCTTGAAGTAGTGTTAAACACTAAAAGTTGGAGGCGCTCACGTGGGGTCACGTGAGGCGCTTGGAGTAGTATTAAACACTAAGAGTTGAGGCGCTCACGTGGGGTCACGTGAGGCGCTTAAAGCAGTGTTAAACACTAAAAATTTGAGGCTCTCACGTGGGGTCACGTGTGGCGCTTGAAGTAGTATTAAAAACTAAAAGTTGGGGGTCACTTGAGGCACTTAGCGTTGGGCGCTGCCTCTTTGATTTTCTTATTCTTTTACAAGTGCTAAGCTCTTCTCGGGGGGTCACGTGGGATCACGTGAGGCGCCCCAAAAATAAAGTTTATTCTCTTTTCTCTTTTATAAGTGTTGAGCACTTCTCAGGAGTCACGTGGGGTCACGTGACCTGATCCCAATTGTTCTCTTTTGTTCAACAAGGGTGCTCACGTGGGCGCACATGATCTATCATGTTGGGAGCTAATCTCTTTTTTTCTTTACGTGCATGGAGATCTTGAGTTTTGAGACATTCAAGCCCCTTATTTAATAAGAATTAAATTCTTTTATAGGGTTAGACCCTAGTTTTATTTAGAGGAATTAAATTCCTATATACTCTGTTGAAAGAATTAAATTCTTTGAACTCAATTCCCTCCCTGGGTTTTGAATCTGCATAACAGATCTCCCCGATGAGAATTAAATTCTCAACTTATGGGGAAATCCGCTTCTGCAGATCTTCAACCAGAGGAAGAACTAAGTTCTTTTTAGATGAGTTGAACTCTAGTGAAGGTGAAGAAGAGGTGAAAGGTTCTGTGTTTTGTTTCACCCCTTACCTAGGGTTTCTTTTTGTCCTTGAGGAGGTCTTTTTCTCTCTGGAGAATTAAATTCTCTTTTCTTTTGCTTATGAGGGAATTTTTTCTCTCTATTTCTCTCACTCTCTTGAACTTGAAGTTTATGGGGGGTGCTCTGTTCTTCTTCTTTCGATTTGAGAACTTATGGGGAGGTCTCTCTGTGCAAGACTTGAAGTCTTGGGTCCTTTATATAAGGAAGGCTGATTTGTTGAATTAGTTAAGGAAATATTTCTCTGATTGATTTGGGGATGTTTCCCCACCATTGGATCTTTGATCCTAAGGCTTCTGTTTTACAGAAGGCAATCTTCTTGTTTTTAAAAAGATTGGGAAAATATTTTCCCATATAAAACTTATTCTGTATCTTGGTGATTTTTAATCACCATTGGATCTTTGATCCATCGGTGCTCTGATTTACAGAGCACAATCTTTCCTATTTGGAAAGATTATATGAGTATTTTCTCAACAGAATTTTATTCTGTAATTTAATGATTTATTCATCTCAGTTGGATTTTTGATCCAATGGTGGAGAACATTTAGTTCTAGCGCTTGGCGCTTTCGTGCTTTGCACGTGAGGCGCTGCCTCAGAGTTTTTGACTCTTAGCGCTGGCGCTCCTGGAGCTAGCGCTCTCGTGCTTTGCACGTGAGGCGCTACCTCAGAGTCTATGACTCTTAGCGCTGGCGCTCCTGGCGCTAGTGCTCTCGTGCTTTGCATGTGAGGCGCTGTCTCAGTTTAAATTTCAAATTTTGAACAGAGCTTTGCTCTGATTGGGGGAAACAGATGTGTTTTCTTCCTGCCCCCTGTGTTGCTCAAAGGTTTCGGCTTGTGTCAGCCTGCTGAAGACCGATGTCCTGGTAGGGGTTAGAGCGGGAATGGCCAATCTTTTTAAGACCGACCGTCTTGGAAGGGAAGCACTTTTATCGGCCTCACCAGCAGAAAGAGTAGGGGGAGCTAGCTTTTTTGGGATAGCTGTCTTGGGTATCACGGGCTTCTTTACGGGCCCGCTTGAGCTCTCGCTCAGCCTGTTGAAGACTAAGACTTCAGGGTTTGACGGATTGCTAATAGGAGCCATCGTGTTTGCCAACCGATCGAAGAACGACTCTCTGGAAGCTTCTCCTTATGGCGTTGAGGCGCCAAAGTTCACAGGCGGGAGCATCATCCTGAAGAACAGTCTGGTAGTAGATAATGTGACCCGCCCCACCGGTATTGAGAAAATGGAGGCCGCGTTAGGCCCGTACGTCACTCCTCCAGTTGGGGTGAAGCGGGAGTTGTTGTTGCATGAGGTGCAGTGGAAAGCCATTGATTTCTGCACAGGAGCAAGACACCAAATTTTAGTATCTCGAATCTAAGGGCAACCATAGAAAACCACGACACATGAAGTGTGGAGTGGAAAGAGGAAAAAGGTCCCACCGGGCGTGCCAGAATCTGTTTACCACCGAAAATAAAGACGAACTGGGATTGAACCTCTTGCTTGAATTTAGGGGCAGATACTATTTGAACATATCCACCCACCTCTCCAAAGATACCAAGTTGATTTATGGCATCGTATATCAGAGGTTTGGATAGATGCGACCGTTGTAGCAAATTTTATCAGATTCACCCTCATTTGTGAGGGGTTTTTGATTGTAGGGACACTCTTCCCTGCAGGCGGAAGCCCTTGTAATTAATTATATTATCGCGTTGCAATAACCATTTTTTCCTTCTCCAGGAGTTCACTTCATGCCATGTGTTATTTTATTTGTTTTGATTGCCCGTGGATTGTATACGGAAACTAGTTTATGTCATCGCCCGTAGAGCGTGGATTAGTCCAAATCCGTATATTTTAGATTTGGGAATTAAACATAGGTTGTATGTATTCCGTCAGCTAAAAAATAATTCATTTTATTTAAGGACCGTTAATCTAGTTTGAGATTAAGATCAACTTAAATATATGAGCATTTGAGCTCAATTTATTTTTACTGAGTATACGTTAGTCTTATTTGAGACTAAGAACAATTTAGCAATATTTTAGGAATCATCAAATTTTTTTGAGATCCAACAACAGAGCGTTTGGGTTCAGCTGCAAGAAATTTCAAAGACTTAGCCAATTTGGGCTTGGTCTACTCGGTCTTGGGATTTCACCCTTTATTCAGAAATGTTAAGCACTTATTTTCTGTTCTGGCGCTCACGTGTGTACCACGTGAAGCGCTCAGACATGAGCGCTGCCCAATTAGTGCCAAGCATTTAGTCATTTTGACTAAATTTATAGTGCTCAGCACTTTTATACGACGCTCACGTGTGTTTCACATGAGGCGCTGAGCGTTTTGTTTTGTTGAGCACTTTCGTGAGGCGCCGAGTTTATATTTTTGGACGCTCACATGTATTTCACGTGAGGCGCTGAGTTTATATTTTTGGGCGCTCACGTGTATTCAACGTGAGACGCTGAGTTTATATTTTGGGCGCTTTACGTGGGAAGCACATGAGGCGCTGAGCCTTTTGTTTTGGGTACTTCATGTGGGAAGCACGTGAGGCGTCAAGTCTTTTATTTTGGGCGCTCATGTGGGAAGCACGTGGGACGCTGAGCCTTTTGTTTTGAGTGCTTTACGTGGGCACGTGAGACGTCAGGTCCTTTGTTTTGGGCTCTCACGTGGGAAACACGTGAGGCGCCAAGTCCTTTAGAGATTCACTCTCTATTATCTTTTGAAAAGAAGTTAAATTTCTGTTAATGACGTTTTAGCCATTGATGATCATCAAAATCTCTGTTTTGAAGATCTGGGATCAAATTTTTTTTCGAAAACTAAATTCTTATGTTATAAAAACTAAGTTCATTTTGTGTAAGGTTTCACCTTGTGTTCTTTTTCTCTTTTTAATCTAGTTCTTTCTCTTAAATTCTAAGTTTGGAGAACATGATCTTCCTGATGAGAATTAAATTCTCAACTTGTGGAGAGATCTGCTTTGCAGATCTCAGATTAAAGAAAGAACTAAGTTATTTTTGTGAAGGGTTAAACCCTTTTTTGTTTTATATTAAGTAAAGGAGACATGCTTATCTCTGGGGGGGTTTTACCTAAGATTTGAGAGTGCGAGAACCTTCTTCTTTTTTTCAGAGAGTTGAATTCTCAGTTTTCTTTTGTAAAGAAGTTTATAGGATCGATCCTCCTCCTTTTTTAAGACTTGAAGTCTCCTATTATTTATATAGGAGAGGCAAATTGTTAATTAGTTTGAGAAAATATCTCATTTCAGATATACCAATTGATTTAATTGGCCTCAAAAATTATTTGGGAAATTTTATCCACCGTTGGATTTTTGATCCAAAGAATTTCTGTTTTATATATATATATATATATATATATATATATATATATATATATATATATTTGTATTTTTTAACAAGATTAAAGGAATATTTTCTCATAGATAAAATTTAATTCTATCAAACGGTGATTTTAAATCACCATTGGATTTTTTTTAATTCAAGGGTTCAGAATTTATCTTTCTCATTCAGAAATATTAGGAAAATATTTTCCCATATTAGAATTTGATTCTATTATTGGATTTTTGATCCAACAACTTTCTGTTTAACAGAGAAGAACTTTTTTAATTTTAAAAAAGATCAAGGAGATATTTTCCCTCCAATAGAATTTAATTCAATTATTTGATGATTTTTAATCACCATTGGATTTTTGGTCCAACGGCTCTGTTGAACAGAGAATATCCCCATATTTTAGGAAAATAATTCCCCATGTAGAATTTAATTCTACCCTTTTTAATTTGAATGCCGACGCTCACGTGCTATGCACGTAGGCACCGCCTAAGAATTTAATTCTTACGGAAACGGGAACCACGTGCTTTGCACGACAGCGCTCACGTGAGGCGTCTGCATAGAACTTTTTTAATCCTAATAAATGCTGGTGCTGCCGCTCACGTGTTAAACACGTGAGACGCCGCCTGATAGATTTTTTTTATGAAGGAACAATAATGCTAACCGGTTTATTTTGAGCCGGATTATTAAATCAAATGTTGACTTACTAAACACATATGATATGGATACTAGTATTACTCTCTCTCTCTCTCTCTCTCTGTGTCTCTGTACTATTTAGTATTTGCTTATGATACATATACTGATCTTAGTCATCCAGTGACAAGAGGGGCATGGGCAAGTGGGGGACCACTTGATGGGGAGATAATCTCTACTCTTTTCTTCTTATATGAAATAGAAAAGAAAAGAAAAGTATAGAGTCATCTCTATTGATCTCTACTCCTCTCTTTTAAAAAAAGAGAGAAAAATCTTTATCCATTCTCATCTTACTAAAAAGAGAGAAAGAGAGAGAGCCTCTTATACATTTTTCTTCTCTTTTCTTTTAGCAAATTGTGAGAGCAAGTTGCCTGACAAAGAAATGTTCTTCGATAAAATTGAAGTTTGAATTGGGGCGCTTGCGAAGCGGATCATATTCGGTAAAGTGGTCGTAGATCAAGTTCGATCCTTATATCTTGAAGCTTAATTTGGGTCTTTCACTTTAAGTGTGGATACGCTACAAAGGTTGTCGCTCATAAAAACCCTTGAATAATTTGTTGTTGCTCTCTTCGATCTTTTACAATTGCTGGTTTATGGATGATCTTGGTTTATAGTTTGTGGTGTCATGTTTAGAAATTTTTATTCTATATTTCCGCTGTGGTCCGCAAGTGTTGCGACCCTAACACCATAAACTAACATTAAGTATGATATAAGTAGGGATACAAGCGTGTCTTAAATATACATTATTGGTTTGTGGACGCTAATTAGAAATGTGATCATAGAAAAATATTTTAGTTAAAGGCGTTCACCATGTGAGTTTTATGTTCAGTCTACATGTGTGTTTATGTTATTGTGCGCGCTACCTACTTTCAACTTCTTTTCACGGTAGTGGAATATTTTGTAGGATAAAAAGAAACACCAAACATGCATTAATTTTGGGTAATTTGGTTTTTCAAAGACATTTTTTCTTAAAAGAAGCAACTTGAAATTTTCCCCATGTCTACTTAAAAAATGTCAAGAGTGTCAACCAAACTGAAAGCAGCTCGCTTGAAGCTATACAAATTGCTATGTGCTGTGTAATAATAGGAAAGGATATTTATTATCCTAGACTAGATAGCTCTAAAATGTACCTAAATTTATTGATGGCGTAAATATTGGAAAGGGAAAAAATCAATGCTGAGCAGTTTCCACATTATTAGCAGCAGCTGCTGCTGCTGCTGCGCAGAAAGGGAAGGGAACCCAGGCGCAAATCTCAGCGAATAATGTTATCACAAACCGTGTCTGTGTATGTATGAAACAGCCAGAGAAACTCTGAAGAAATTAATCAGAGAACGAAAAATGTCGGGAAATAGAAAGCAACATCGGCTTTAATTAACTAGCAGTGTGGGATTTGGATTAGTTTCTTTAATTAGCTGTTGGTTTTGTGCCATAATTATGATGGGTTTCGGATTTGGAATTCGAGTTGCAGCTGAAGGTTTAATAATAAAGCAGATCTCTGAATGTAAATAGAAGAAAATACGGAGTACATAGCCATGCGATAAGAATTTTTTTTAAAAAAAAACGGGTAGCTACAAGGCTCAGAAAATCAACCATCCGTCGATTTATTTTTTTAGGATCGCTACAGGAATTTTCATCTCCATGTCTTTAAACATGCACGCATTAATTTTCATGTGAATTGTATATCATTCTTGTATTGGATGATTGCAAACTTAACTATTTTCTTATAGGGTATCCAAAGGATATGAAAATTGGTGTATCCATAATTTAAGACATACAGAGTAATGTGACCGGCGATTGTCCAAGAAATTGACTGGTTGACTTTTCAAACCGTCAATAAAATAAATTCCTACAATGTCCTTTTATACTCTGCGTCCTAAAAAATCCCCGAGCTAGGGCATTTCCATGAAACACAAAACATGGATTTGCACCCTTCGGCGTTCGGTCATAGATGCATGTTCAATTATATACCGTTTTGGATCAGGCTATTCAAATTCCATCGAGCTCTAGCTAGCCTCATGCGTGAGAGCCCACCCGGCCTTAATTTTGCAACTTCCGCAACTTCGCACACTACAGCCCGATTACGTATATTTTGCAAGTTCGTTCCATTTTCTATCCGGATGTATTCCGGGCACTCTTCAGGCAGGTTGGTGCAGTCCACATTCCTATTTTTTTCTTTTTTATGTCCGGATGTATACCGTGGCCGACACGTGTACGTTCTTCAGTTGCCTTATTACGAAAAGCCCTGCAGTAATGTGATGAGATATGGATTTTAGAATTATTATGAATAAGAAATCAATGTTTTAAATATTTTAATTTAATCTCTTGTGGTCAACAATGTTGGTGAAATATCTCAAAAGAAAAAAAGGGAAAATGTTACTGAATACTGTGCCAATGTTTATATCTCCATTCAGAAAGAAAAATGTTGATGAAACCGGACAACTCTGATTTTTAATTAACATTAACAAAAAAGTTAATATAAAACGGCTAGCTTCAGATTATGACCTGGCAATAATAGAGGTTGATTTTGACAATAAAAAAGGAAGATGTTGATTTTCCTAATTATGTATTATAAGGATTTTCTTAAAAAGAATTATCTTGTAAATATGCTTCTCTCTTCTTCTTTTTTCTCTTTTTCATCTTAAGAAATAGTTTTCTTGTAATTTAACTATATACATTTAAATGAGCGAATTGTCTAGGTTCAAGCTTCCAGTGGATGAACCCCACCAAAAGAGATGTAAAGAGGTCGGATGTTGAGCGGTTACAGGTGTTACCATATCTGTATCCGTTAATTGTAGACGGATTCGAATCAGTATAGAATTCGGATATAAACACAGATATGAAATTAATATTAGAAAAAATATATCCAATAAGATAAAAATATATAGATGTTAGTGGCTATCGGTGGGTACAGATACGGATAGGCAACAGAAATAAAAATTACCATCCTATTTGATAATATGTTATACTCACACATTACAGCATAATCCACGAATGTTTTTCCCTTTGTCACGTGTTTTTCCTCCTAATCCCCTGCTGATTCACGTCACCTCTCCTAACACCCAACAAAATATCACGAGAATAGTAAGAGAAAGGGAGAATATATCCTAGAATTTTTTCTTTTTCTTGCCGACATTTGTAACATTTTAAAAAAATTAATTAACGTTATATGGCAAAGTACAAAAAGGAAAAAAAAAACGTTGCTATCTGTTGTGAATGATAATGATGAAAGCAGCTCTGCTACTGCTGCTCCAAAAGCAACATAAGAAGAATTTCAGAGTCAAAAAGAGAACAGAGATAAAGGTAGAAAAATCAGAGCAAGAAAATGGGTGGGTAAATACTAAATATAAAATGAGGGAACGGAATCTGAACCGTTAATTTTAACCGCTACTTAAATTAGCGGTTAAAATCGAACGGTTCATATTTAACCGCTATTTAAACTAGCGGTTCCTATATAATAAAAAGAGATACCGTCCGAACAGTTTTAGCACAGTTTCAACAGTTTAAGGCATAGACATTGAAATTGGACGACTTTTGCTGTGATTTGAACTGCGATTCTTACTGGGATTCTCTTGATTCGTGGATCGATCTCATAAGGTAAATTAATTACTTTAAAGTATAGGGTTTGTTATTTTTTGGGAGATTTTTGTTAGGGTTTCAGATGTAAATTGAGGCTTTTTTCCTGTGATTTGAATTGCGATTGTTGCTAGGTATTCTCATGTTTCTTAGATCGATTAAATAACATAAATTAATGATTTTATTAGTTTAGGGTTTGGGCTTATTGATGTAGGATTTTTAGTTAATGTATTTGGGATTTTGAGCCTTTATTATTATGTAGTTATAATGGCCGGTAAACGCAAATATGCACCCAAAAGGGCTACACCGAAGAGGTCCACACAAAAGAGGGCTAAACCTCCTCCTCCGCCGCCAAAAAGTATTCGTAAAGAAGAACTCCAAGAACGTAGCAAAAGAAGGAAAATACAATCAAAGGTGAATGTAGCCAATCCTGCCCAGCCATCAGCGTCTCAAAAATCAACTATTCAATACAACCTTGGCCCCATGAAGAATGTTGTACTGGATAATCAAGAAAATCACATTTCCGAAACTATTTGGAGTCATAAAGATAAAGGAAATCTTATTGCGCTTTTATCTACAAGCATGTCTGCGCAATAGCCTTTGACGGATCAACAGATTGAATTATTAGATGAATGGGGTTTTGGTGAGTATCGTAAAGTTGACCGCCAACAACATGACCTGCCATTGATATCTGCATTAGTTAAGAGATAGCGACCCGAGACGAACACTTTTCATTTACCCATTGAAGAAGCGTCGATTACTCTTCAAGACGTATCATGGACTCTCAGTTTTCCGGTCTCAGCTTCTCCAATTGTTTATGAAAGATGTATGAGTTCCTTCATATGTTTTTACGACGTATTAGGAGTTGATCCCCCCGAAGAAGAAGAGGAAAGACGGTGCTGTACTTGCGATATGGTTGTATGAGAGTTTTATTAGTCTCGGGACTGTTGGGGTCAAAATCATGCCCCGGTTGACCAAGTCAAAGTCAAAGTCAACCCAAGCCAATTGGGCCCAAGCCCAGGCCAAGTGGGCCCAAGCCCAGGCCAAGCCCGAACATGAAGCGGCCGGCCTCCCCCATGCCAAGAAGAAAATTATATAATAAATAAGTTTGATATAATTTTCATGCATGAATGTAAAATAAATGGGCATAACCAAAATTTTTGTAAAGCTCATGGCTCATGCGCAAAAGAAATGAGCACATGAGGCATGGGATGGGCAAGATGCCATTTTGTAAAGCCTAAGGGGCTATATGTAAATTTGTAAGTCTATATAAGTCAACATGATGATGAAATGAAGAAAAAAATAATTCATTCTCCCTAAAATTAGGGTTTTAAACCTTCTTCCCCTTTTTGAATTAAATCAAGAGTTTAACTCTTTCTTTTTCAAAAAGAAATGGTTTTTCACCATAAAACCCACAATGGGGAACTCGGATCTTTCATCAAATCTCCAAAAGGGGAGATTTTTGAGTTTCACCCCTCTTTTTCTTCAAGATCCAGCCTACGGGGAGGAGGAAGAAGGATACCCTTTTCCAAAAATCCCATTTCGGGAAGATCCAAGGCTCAAAAGAAGATCTAGAACTAAAGGGGAGAAGAAATGGGTCCCCTCTGACCATTTTCAAAGATTTCTAGGAGTTTAACTCCATTCAAGATCTGTTGGAGTTTAACTCCATAAACAAAACCCTTTTAGGAGTTTAACTCCAAACCTATACATAATCCCTGTTAGGAGTTCAACTCCAAAAACCCTTGGGAGATCAACTCCCAACCCAGGGGCTAAGCTCATTTTCCACTGGTGTTTCCAGCGGTCGCGTGCTGCGCACGTGACCCATGGGCGTCCAGCGGTCGCGTGCCGTGCACGGGACCCGTGGGCGCCCAGCGCCCACGTGCGCCTCACGTGACCCGCGGGCGCCTAGCTCTCAGCGGTCGCATGCCGCGCACGTGACCCGCGGGCGCTGGCACGTGACCCGCGGGCGCCCAGCGCCCAGCGGTCGCATGCAGGGCACATGACCCGCGAGCGCCAAGCGCCCGCATGCCAAACACGTGACCCGCAGGCGCCACGCGCCCACGCGCCTGGTACGTGATCCTCGTGCGCCAAGCAGCACGTGCCATGCACGCGTCTTTAAGACGCTCCTCACCTCTCATTTTCCATGCACTCCACACCCAAAACACGTCCCCCATTGGAAAAAAAATTCTAACGGAGCGCTGTCCCGCACCCCGCAAGGGGGCTGCTAGCCCCCTTGACCCCCAACCCACCATCCGGATAGCGGCACCCTCCGTAAAATTCTGCGGGGCCCCCGATATATCCAAAACCCTCTTTAAAACACAGCACTGCACATTGAGTTCGCATGACTTGTTTGAGCCGTCAATCGGAGGTTCCCTCGCTCCAAAGGCGAGAGGTAATTAACGGCAGCTTAGTCCGCAGCTGCCGGAGATTCGGATCCCCACAATCAATAAACCCTAGCCTACCCTAGGCAGGAGGAATCTGTAATGCGCCTGATAAGCGACACGTATCCCATCTCAATGGGGTGACGAAAAACACCTTACAGGGACTAATACCGAACGGGAGAAAATGGTTCAATGTACAAAAGCTTGTATTTTGTATACCATTTGCATGGCATTATTCCCTACACACTCCAATAACCAAGCTCATCCAAAATGGCTTCGATTATTGCACGACGAGAAACTCATCTCCACATACGCTTGGGGTTGGGTTCCACACCGGCATAATTTGTCGCGCTATTATGGGTTTGACGTTTACCATCCCCCTAGGCCCGATATGTGATACTCTTAGATGAACAGACCGGACTGTATAGAGAATGTCACTTATAGGCTCAGTAGGGGTTCGGACGAGTTCTCTTATCAATCTTCCTTTCGACAGATACCTGGGTAGCCGTTACGTACAGCTAGTGCCACTGACGTGCTTGTGGTTAAACCCACTGCGAGCGTATTGTCAAGTCTTTAGAGTCCTACACAGAGGGTTTCCCTGTTCAGGCGAAACCGTGTAGTTTGCGTATTTCGATATGCTCGGGTGTTCGATTAAACACGTGTAATTATACACGTGCTTTAATCGGACTATTTAGTAGTACTAGCAAGTTTGAAAGACAGCCAGTTTTGATGCTAATATTATATTGCTCTCTTTTAGGTATTTGTATTTTAACACGAATACGGTATTTATACGAATACGTGTATTTGTATGGATACGGGTATTTGTGTCTTAATACAAATACATGTATTTCTTTCTAAATATGAATACGCGTATTTTGTATTTTCAGTACAAATACGGTATTCGTATTTTGGTAAAAATACGGTATACGTATTTATTATAAATACGGGTTTGATATACTTGATTATATGCATACAAGTATTTGTATATGTATATATACCATGGTGATGTGACCTTTCTCTACACTCTTTCATGTTCTCATCTCTTCAAGATTTGTGTGGGCTTGTGACTCACACTAGTGAGCCGCAACCCACTCACCCACTTGTTTTGGATTTATCATGAAAAGATGAGTTTGGAGAGGAGTGTGAGATATTATGAAGGTTTGAGATTTTCTCTAGTTGCCATCTTGATCTTTTTCATCTTCTTCTTTCTCTTTTGCTCACTTGAGTTTTAAGAGATAAAAAGAGAGCATCTTGTGTATCAACTATACCCTCTAAGTATCTTGTCCTAACAAAACTCAATTTTTAGTTGTTTCGTAGAAGCTATCGTTTGAACCCGCATTCTCGGATGGATCATCTTCGACACGGGAGAACGACTTCGAGAACTTGTTCTATCAACCCTAAGAGCTAAAGGAGTGAACCTTTCAAGACCCGAAGGACCGACTTCAAAAGTTGTTGTATTAACTCAGTAGCTAAACCTCTTGTAGTTCAGTTTAGTTTAGTGTTTAGGCTTGTATTATAGGGTTTTAAGTGTGTAGTGCTCAAGATTTATAAAGTTTTTGATTCCGCAAAACCGTAGTAGTCACGGCAAGGAGCACCATACACTTACAGTATTTGTAATGAATTACATGAATTGCTTGCAGCGGGGACTTTAATAGCTATAAAAATTCTAAATTAAATTTTTTGAAATATTACAAATGAAAATCTAAAGAACTACATTTATGTGTAAATGATCTACATTCTGTATATTTTGAGTTCACCGACTTTTTAACCACTACTTAAAGCAACGGTTATATTTTGAGCTCACTCTGGAAACAGAGAGTACACTATATAACCGCTGCTTTAATTAGCGGTTATATTTTATATTTTGATCTCTGACTATTTAACCGCTACTTAAATTAGCGGTTATATCTTGAGCTCGCTTCAGTAACAGAGTGCACACTATGTAATCGCTATTTTAAGTAGCGGTTATATTTTAAGTTAGTTATATTTTAAGCTCATTGATTATTTAACCGCTATTTAAACTAGCGATTATATTTTGAGCTCACTCCAGGAACAGAGAGCACACTATATAACCGCTGTTTTAAGTAGCGGTTATATTTTGACCTAGTTATATTTTGAGCTCACTGTCTATTTAACCGCTACTTAAAACATCAGTTATATTTTGTGCTCACTCCAGAAATAGAGAGCACACTATGTAACCGATATTTTAAGTGGCGGTTATCTTTTCTGCACCAACAAATTTTACAACAGTATTGATTGACACAACCAATATCAACACGTTTAACAACATCATTAATTGACACAACCAATATCAACAACTAATAGATAAACATCAAGTATCATTCATTTACATGAAATATCATTCATTACAACAAATGTTATTCATTTACCAAAAAATATGTTATAGTTTACATCAAACATCATTCATTTACATCAAATATCATTCATTTACAACAAACTATTATGACCAACCAGACAGTTGGTTCAAATCCCATGACGGTTCAAGACACATGAGGTTCGGTTGACCAGGATATATGTCTTCTACATATTTTGTTTGTCTCATCGAACAAGTTCTTTTATTATAGAATACTAATTGGTTGTATCCTGTGCAGAACCTCTTCTTCTTTTTCTCATCACTATTTTTGTTATTGATCCAAGATTTAATCTGATTCTTTTTACGACTCTTAGGGTTAGATTGTAAATGATTTTGTATTTTTGAAATATCATTTTTCACGAATTTCAAATCATCTGTTGCTTCATCTACCAAGTCTTCTTTCATATTCGGTATTTCAACTGGAAGTTCAGATATTTGTATCGAAAGTTTGAACAATTCCCTAAACATAATTTTGTATTCATTCTCTGACGCAGCACCTTTCAAAGCAATTAGATTGAACTCGTTGCATAAATGACTATAGCATGACGTTTCAGTCATCTGTACCGAAAGTGCTACGATACTCGTCATGACAATATTGTGATTAACATTTCTTGTCCATCTTGGCAAAATATATTGAGACGGTATACTATTCACACTTTTAGATACAAAAACTCTGAATGTATGCCTATATAATAGTCCGGTAGATTCAAAATGATTGCAAATGCACTTGAAAAATTGCCCTTTTGTCGTAAATTAGACATAAAATACTCTTCGCTTGTCTTTTTTCGAACCGAGTACGTTATGAACTTTATATCTGGTTGTCCCGTCGACTTTTGAAATTTTCTGGATAATAAATGATTAGGATTTCTATAGCTCTACTTGAATCTTTTCAAAAATACTTTTGGTGTAAATTTCGAAAGCGTCTAATTCCAGTAGCATATTTGTTACACGCATATAATTTTTGCATAGCGTATTAAAATCCATTCTTTTCTATGCCTTTGTAGGACGCTTCTCATTTTCATAACAAACTATTTAATTGTAGTGTTCAAAGTAAGATAAGCATAAAAAAACATCCATACTCTCACTACACCCCGTTGTTCGCATTCATGCAGAAAAGTTTCTTATTGTATAAGCCAATATCCATTTCTCTCTTATACCATACATTATTGAAAACCATTTATACCTACTAACTTGGTACTTTTCATCTAGTGTAGATCACTTATCTTCAAATTTCTCAACTGTCAAATTTTTATCTACGCAGCATTTGAAGTCGTTTTGAAAACCGGTATACTGATGATATAAACTCTGCAATTTCTCAGGATACTTCTGACCAATGTGTCCTATGCAATAATGATGTCTTATATCTGGAAATACTTTGGTAATAGCATTTATCATTGCTTGATCTTGATCAGTGATTATAGATAGTGGTGCCTTATTATTCATCGTAAACAACCAGATGAAAGACTCTTCAGACTCATTCCGCAGTAACGCCAAACCAAATATTTGTGATTTATAATGATGATTAATACCAATGAATAGGGCAAAGGGTTTTTGATATTTGTTAGTTCAATACGTGGTATCAAAAGTAATTGCATCATCGAAACCTTTATATGAAGTTTTAGAGCGCGCATCCACGAATAAGAGGATATCGATATGATTTTCTTCATCATATTTTACTACGTAAGTAAAATTAGGTTTCTCAACTTGAATAGATTGTAAATAAGCTAAAATAGTTTGGACGTCCGATACGTTCATAGATTGATGACGTATTTTTCTTAATACATTCTTTATATCGTTTAGCCCGTAAACAAGATTCTCTATCCCGCCATTACCTTGTCCTAGTATCGTATATATTTTGCTTAGACCAACCCCACTATCTTTCAAATTATGAATTTGACTTCTGTCGAATTTGGAAATTCTTTTGTGACAAGATAAGTATTGCACCATTGACCGCGGTACAAATGGATGATTATGCTCTCTCTTGTAAGAAGTTGCTATCTATCGATATTTTCTTTTAACAACAAATATAAGAGCTCCGCAGTTGGATCCAATATAATTATATCTTCGGAACGTCGACAAAGATATTTTACGTTGTACATCGAGCTTCAACTGTTTAGGTTTTGCGGCCTTATTACATTCAAATAGTTTAGAGATTACAGAATTACTGCGATCTGTACGACGAGTAGAACAAACTCTGATAGCAAACCCAATATTTCGTGTATAAGCCAAATAACATATGTAAGCATGATCTAGTGAATTGAATATCATGCCAATTTCAGATTCTACCAAATCACATGTAGTATTCTCAAAATTTTCATATTATGAATCACTTGTTTCACCTCTTTCGTTATTCTCATCAGAACTGAGTTTAGGAGACGTAACATTTTTACATTTGCTTCCACTCGTTGACGATATAAACTCAACATTTTTTCTTTCAGGATTTACTAAATCGATAGGAATAAAAGGTTTTTTCAAGTATCAATCTTCGTCTGTTTCCACTTTCCTTTTTCTTCATATAATTCAGGAATAGTCCACTCATAAGCTAGATTAATCGACATGATGCACATATAAACACAGAAGTAAAATATTTACCATAACCACTTTGAAAAATTTCGTTGAGGAAGTCGTAGACGTGCTCTAGCGGAAACTAGGGTTCCAAAATTGAGATATCACTTCGAAAAACTTCGTTGAAAAAGACGCAGAGTGCTCTGACGGAAGTTAGGGTTCCAAAATCAGTAGATGATATATTTCTCAACCGCTTGAGAAAAAAATTACTTAAGCAGCGGTTTGATATTTATTTTTAACCACTATTTTAATTGGCGGTTAAATAAGAGCAGTTAAATTTTAACCGCTTCTTAAACTACCGGTTGAGTTTGCACGGTCTAAATTTGTTGGATAAATTAACTTTTGATCTTAACCGCTATTTTAAATAGCGGATAAATAATGACCATTGGATTTTAACCGTATTTTAAAACAACGGCTAATTCTGAACGGCTTGGATAAATTTTTTTATTGAACGCCTCACATCAGCAGCAGATAAATTGTGCATCTCTGTAGCCATTGTCTCTTGCTCTTTGACCTATTACACCATCATCAAAGTTTGAATTGAATATTGGTAGAATTATGAATTAGAATGTACTAAAAAATGTTATTAAGCAAATAAACAAACAATGTATACCCCTTGATAATCCCCTAAACCGACTTTAATGAATGACCGGCAGCGCCCGTTTTAATCTATGAACCACCAAATTTCATCCGATTTGAACACTTTGTGTCCGTGCATTGGGTCCTTACGAACAGAACAATTTTTTCCAATAACTAAAAATTTAACAACCTCAGGATCACCCAAAAAACCCAAATACATGTAATTGATGTAATACATGTTTTTAGAATACGAATATCGATAACGATAACGATAACAACGTATCAATCAGCCAAGGGGTATGATGAGTTATTATCTATGGTGTAACTAATGTAGTTATAAATACTATGAGACTTTTGTCTAATAAGAATCACAATATTGTACATACAATGAGACTAACCAATTACTTCAACAAGAAATAAGTTCAACATATGTAATGGAAGAAGAACTATCGACATGAAAACTGTATCCCTATAAGAAGCGGGCATAAACTGTATCTGAATGGCTTGAAATGTCTAACTTAATTTGAAGATGTATAGATCATTGCCTTAGTTGGCTTATCCTGCAGATTAAACAGATGTTTTCAACATCCTATTTACAAGAGAGGATCTGAGTCCATGGCCAAAAAAGATCACTAGGGGTTCTAGGTTTCCATGCTTTTGCCGATGGCTAGCGACATCAATAGCTTATGGAACGATCTATTTGGTAGGTTTGGTGTAGGGATGTCTATCTAGTATGGTAAGAAAAAATATCGAGGGGCACACCGTCTTGTATTCGTATACATCGCACGGGTACACAAACTAGTTTAAGCAAACCTAAGAAAAAGAATCAACCATTAGCTATATTGGGCTTATCCATTATTTCAAGCCCACATCCATGGATATGGTCTACCATCTTGTCTTGAATAAAAATCATAGACAACATGGTCCCATATATTGATTCAACTCAAATAAAACATGCACATGTTACACTCTCATGCCAGGAGAAAAAAAATGGAGAGAAGTCTACATAGTAAGCATGGTACATTCTTGACACAAACCACCAGGAAACAAAAACACTTGCATCTCTAAAGTTAATGAAGTGTCATTTCTGTTTGTAACTATGCAGCTGACATGTTCATTAATACAGTACCCAGCAAAATATTAAGATCAACAAAACTGAAGTTTTATATGATCAATCACTATATTTTATGCAAATCAATAGCTTTAGTCTTTCTTCCTACTCGAATATTTGCATAGCCTCTTGCACCATCTTGATTCAATATTTTTGAGTGCTGGAAGTGATCGCAAGACGCATCTCACTATTTTCTTCCTCAATATCAATGCTAAATATCATAGGAAGCCACATATACATATTCGTTATAAAGAAAAATGGGCGGTGAATGTCACGACCAAGTTAGGGACCCACCCCTCTTATTTACCTCTTTAGAAAGTGAACGTTCACGATCCCATTAACCTCTTCATTATATGTGAAGTACCAGAACCTGGTTAAAATTTCTTGTATCCTCCTTAATATGCTTCACTGCATAGAAATACAGAACATTTGAGAAACAAACGAATAATTATAATACACAATCCACAGATGTATAGATTAGTATTAGAATAACTCAATGGGTTAATGATGCATATTACAGAACGATTTATCCAACAAAACAAATGTGCGATAGACGAAAGTTATATGACCAATAGATATATGGTGCATGTTTGCATCAAATAAATTCAATTATGATTTATTAAGTTACTGATGTGGATTCCAATATCCTCATCAACACCAAACACATAAGGACCTAATACTACAAGTCTTAGAAAAGACTTTTGCAAAGAAACTAGAAGTTTCAGAAGTAATTGTTCTGGACTTTGGATTATTGCAAGGGACTTCAATTCTACTTTGAGCAACGGTGAAAGATTGGATAATATTGCACATCCTGAAGATATGGACGATTTTGGCAATATGATCAGAGATTTAAATCTTATTAATCCTCCGATGGGTGGTAAAAACTTCACATGCAGAAATAAGAGATTCTCCTGAATTGGCCATATTAGATAGATTTTTTATTTCTATTAAATGGGAGAATCTCTTTCCTCCTATTTTCGTGCAAGGTCTACCTAGCAAAATATCTGATCAAATTCATGTGCTTATGAACTTATGTGTTCAGAAGATGCATCTCGGAATTTCCAAGTTCGAAAAAATGTGGTTAGAAGAGAATGGTTTCAAAGAATTGATGGCCTTTTGGTGGAAGGAGGTTCCGATCTTGTCTTGTTCTACAGCTAACATTGTACACAAGTTGAGATGGATTAGAAGGAAAATGCAAGAAATGGAGTTCTCAAAAGCTTTGGCAGCATATCCCTAAAAAGAAAGATATCTTGATTAAATGTATTGATGTGCTTGAGGAGAGGAAAATGATTACTGTTGCAGATAAATAAAAATGGGATGCATTGTGTTTGGAATTGGATGAAATCTTAAACAAAAACGAAATCATATAGGGGCAAAGGTCTAGAGTCAGGGAGGAATTATTCAGTTCCTTTGTGGGGCAAATGCCCCTGCTTGATTTTCTTCGAACCTGGAAAATCATGGTGCATCCCACTTTTTTGCCCCTGCAAAAATATTCAATAACTATTAATATGCCATAATTCTAATTACAATCTAAACCAACTCCTATTCATATTTAGATCCTTATAAATCCTATTTAAATAATTGATTTCGCAACCAATGAAAATTGGTTTCAAGATTCCCTCTTTCCGTCTGATGGAGCTCTGGGTCTTCTTCAGATGTTATCCTCCGTTGATCTGCTGCAAGGGCTGATGGACGACTAAGATTGAGTTGGAAGGTTGACCCCTGAAGAGTGTGGATCTCAATGGGCTTTGAGTGGTTGTGGCCGAGCTACCTGCAAGGAAGTCCCGTGATGGTTGTGCCACCGAGGACCCTCCGATGATCAAGTTAGTGGTGCAAATTGGACAGAGGAGCGGCCTAATGGAAAGAATTGCGTATCTCGATCGTCTGAGAGAGGGGTTTATATAGCGGCAGCAATGGGCAGGCAGGCGCGAGAATCACGCCGACCGTTGCGCCCCTGACGTCACGCCCGCGTGATAGGCGGGATCCCGCATTAATGGCGAGACAGGCTCGTTAATGGAGGATCGTGATGGCGTGGAACGTGGGATCATGGACGGCGGATATCTCACGCATGGCGAGATTCTCGGAGCCGTGGCTGAGGCACCTGCGGGTCGGTCAGAGTGAGACCGAGGAAGATCACCTCGGCGGGAGACTCGGGCACGAGCGGGAGGCAAAGCGTCTTGGTTCTATGATAGCTCGGAGGCGAACCGGGGGTGGTCTGAAAGGTCACTAAAGGTCGGAAAACTACTCGGCACCCGAGGTTTGATCCCAACTGAAGTTCTTGATCGCTTCTTGTAGTTCCGGGGCACGCCATCTGCCACGTGTCTGTATCTGGAGGGTCACGATACCGAGCCTCATCATTAGCCCCCCATTCTCGTCTCGACCCGCTCCTGGGTCGGATCAAGAGTGGTTTGACCGATCATCCGAGATGAGTTCTCATTCGAAAATATCGTCGGTTGTGCATTCCCGGGCAGAGAGTGGTATTTTCTTGATGGCGTCAACGGCTCAGGGGAGAGATCTCGCATTAAAGGGGAAGCGCCGGATCGTGTGTACGCCCGTCGAAGTGACGACCCACATGGCTGGCGTTGGTTGGCTGGCGAGACGCATCGCAGGCGTCCTTGCACTCGAAGGGACGCGTCCAATGCAAGTGCGACAGGTGGAACGTTGTCGGCCGTTGGTTGCGAAACGTTGTTTTGGAGGGAGTCGATCGGAGCCGTAGGATACGTGCGCCGACAGCTATAAATAGAGGTGGGATCCCTATCAGGGCCCATACCTCTTCATAGTTTCCTCGTCCCTGGTCGTGTTAGCTCGGCGCTCTTCTTCTCAGGTCGGATTCCTTACTTTCGATCTCCCGAGGACACCTCCCTTTGACCAGGTTAGATGTCTTCTTCCGAGAAGTCTGTAGATATAGTGCAGGTAGAGTTTAGGAAGTCTTCCGAAGTTTTCTCTTCTACTTCTTCTTCTACTTCTTTCTCTTCCCCCTCTGAGTTGGAGTTTCCCCCGGGAAGATAGGGTGATCCCCAGAGCACAGGCCGCGGGTGTTCTTGGCGTGCGATCCTTACTGAGGCGTGCGAAGGAGCTTGTTAACATTAAGACTCGTTTCCTCATTCCTCCCGGCTATTCGCTTCGTCTGGCCGAGGAGGGGGAGAGGGCAAATTAGGTACGGGGAAAGGAGATTGCCTTGTACGTGGAGGCCTTTTGGGCCGGGGTGCGTCTGCCCCTCTCCCCTGAGGTGAGTGAAGCGTTGAGTTGTTTTGGGTTAGCTCCGGGCCAGCTAGTGCCGAACTCTTGAAGGATCCTCCTCGGGTTCCTGGTCCGGTTGAAATTGTGTCAGATCCCTTTCAGTCTGAACCTTCTCTTCTTTTCTCTTTGCTACAAAAACCACCCAGGCGCTCGTAGGGGCGAGCCGAGCTGGGTATACCTCTCCTTTAAACGACAACAGAGGGATGCCCCCGGATCGGGGGTCGTCGTAGTACTTTCTTCCATTCACGAATGGAAGAAGAAGTTTTTCTTTATCGCTCCGTCCGAGGGTGAGGATTGGCATGTGCCCACCCAGTGGCAAAGGGCCAGCTGTCCGCGGGTAAGTCAGTCGAAAGATCCCGACGCGGTGGCGGTGTCAGAGTGGGAACCCCTTCCTCAGGCTGATGTGCTGCTGTCTAAGCGGGCCCTCAGTTGGGCCGGGCTCAGCCCCGCCTGTTACGAGGGTAAGTTAGGAGCTTTCAGGCGACCTGTTTAGACTTGCATTCTTTCGTTTTTCCTGGTATTGCTGACTTCCCTGTATTTTGTCTTTCGCAGCACCCATGGACCTAAACAAGTTCCGGACGGCAGTGGTTGATGTGAAGAAGGGGAAGAAGGCCGGAGGTGCCGGCCTTTCTCGCCTGACGTCGGCTCCGGCCCCGCCGGCGGCAGCACCATCCAGGCGCTCCTCGGGCCCCCGAGTCCAGCCGAGCGCCGGTCCGTAAGCGTGCTCGGGAGCAGGAGTCCTGGGCTCCCGAGGTGGGAGCCGAGACTGGTTCCCCGCGTCTCTTCTCAAGAGGTTCCACAGGACGGAGCCCCGCTTCCCGGCTTCCCCATCCTCGTGGACGATGGGGAGCTTCGCTTCGAGGTGCCTTTGGGGCTTTCCGTCGTTGACAGCCTGCTCTCTGAGATAGAGAGATCGGCCGGGGGCAGAATCCCTCGAGGGACCCTCCGAGCCCAAATGGCGGCCATAGCTCAAGAGGCCGTGCAGGTTATAGTGTTTGCACTCCACCTGGTTCTTTATGCAACATTTTTGTTCGCGAGATCTGGTGTCTCCCTTTCCTTTTTAACCTTCTTCCTTTTCTTCAGGTCCTCCAGCACGTCGCCCTCGTCAACATGGAGGATGAGGAGATAGCCCCGGCGATGCAGGCCGCGAGAAGAGCTTAAGGCAGGAGCTGGAGGCGGCGAGAGAGGATTGCCGCCCTCGAAGACCGGATGGCGGCCGCGAATCGGGTGACCGTCAGGTGTCGAGAGGCCGCCCGAGCCGCCGAGTCCCAGTTGGAGGATTCCAAGGTGCTCGTCGCCACCATGAAGAAGACGGCGAGCACCCTCCGAAAGGAGAACGAGGCGGCGAAGCGTGCCGAGCTTCGAGCGTCAAAAGCTGAGCTTCTGGCGTCGGAGGCGGTGGAGAACTATAAGGGATCGGACCTGTTCTACGTCGACCTTGCTCAAGCCGCTGACGTCATTTGGCACGACGCTCTTGACGCTGTTAAGGCCCAGATGCCGGAGTTCCCCGACGGCAAGCTCCGGGCGGAGTACCATCGTACGGAGGGCGCGCGGGGGAACGTCCCTGGAAACGTCACGGGGGAAGAGGCCCCCGGTGGGAGCGTGGGGGACAAATCGGTAGCCCCGACCCCCGATGCCGAAGCTCCCGCGGCGCGTGCCACCCTGAAGGCGCCGTCCCGGTGGTCGAAGTGGACGCTCGTCTCATCGAGGTTCGCCCAATCCCTGAGGCCTGAACCTCCCCGCCTCTTCATTTTCTTTGCGCTAAAATTTTGTAAGGCCGGGGAGCCCATAATACCTTTGTAAATGCTTCTGATTTTTGTGAATAGAAAATCCATTTTGTAGTTTCTTTGCGTGCGCGTTTTCCTTTTGTTTGTGGCAAACATTTGTACTTGCACAGTACTGCTTTCATCTTTAGGTCGGTATTTCGTCTAGCGATTGCACGTCGAGTTGAATTCAATCATTTGCCAAGTATGCAAAGACCAGTGAAAGGACGGTATCTCCATGGCCCCGAAGTAGAGGTGGAGATCGCTTAGATGTGGACGGACCGAGCAAGGTCGCTTCCCGATGCTTGTTGGCGAGGGATTTGATCCCTGGCGTCGTGGGGTAGGGAACTACCAGACAGGGATGACCGAGCAGGGTAGCTGCTCGGTCGCCTCTTTGGGAGGGCTTTGATCCTTAGCGCGGGAGGGGCCGTAAGAGGCCTGCTAAGGATGGACCGAGCAATGAAGCTGCTCAGTTGCGTCTTGGTGAAGGCTTAGATCCCTGGCGTCGTGCGGTAGGGAACTACCAGCCAGGGATTACCGAGCAGGGGCGAGCCCGGTTGCCTCTTGGCGAGGGCTTAGATCCCTGGCGTCGTGGGGTAGGGAACTACCAGCCAGGGATAATCGAGCAAGGGTGAGCCCGGTTGCCTCTTGGCGAGGGCTTAAATCCTTAAGGACGGGCCGAGCAGGGTCGCTGCCCGGTGCCTCTTAGCGAGAGCTTTGATCCTTAGTGCGAGAGGGGCCCTAAGAGGCCTGTTAGCGCGGGAGGGGCCGTAAGAGGCCTGCTAAAGACAGACCGAGCAGGGTTGCTGCCCGGTTGCCTCTTGGTGAGGGCTTTGATGCTTAGCGCTGGAGGGGCCGTAAGGGGCCTGCTAAGGACGGACCGAGCAGGGTTGCTGCCTGGTTGCCTCTTGGTGAGGGCTTTGATCCTTAGCGCGGGAGGGGCCGTAAGGGGCCTACTAAGGATAGACCGAGCAATAAAGCTGCTCAGTTGCCTCTTGGCGAGGGCTTAGATCCCTGGCGTCGTAGGGTAGGGAACTACCAGCCAGGGATTACAGAGCAGGGGCAAGCCCAGTTGCCTCTTGGCGAGGGCTTAGATCCCAGGCGTCGTGGGGTAGGGAACTACCAGCCAGGGATAACCGAGCAAGGGCGAGCCCGGTTGCCACTTGGCGAGGGCTTTGATCCTTAGCGCGGGAGGGGCCGTAAGAGGCATGCTAAGGACGGGCCGAGCAGGGTTGCTGCCCGGTGCCTCTTAGCGAGGGCTTGGATCCTTAAGAACGCGCCGAGCAGGGTTGCTGCTCGGTTCCTCTTGGCGAGGGCTTCGATCCCTGGCGTCGTGGGGTAGGGGACTACCAGCCAGGGATAACCGAGCAGGGTAGCTGTCCGGTTGCCTCTTGGCGAGGGCTTCGATCCTTAGCGCGGCAGGGGCCGGAAGTGGCCTACTAAGGATGGACCGATCAGTGAAGGTGCTCTGTTGAATCGTGAGGTTCTGTCCGATCTTCCACGGCGTTCGAACATCGGGAAGAGTGACCGTCGTGGTCGACACGTGTCATTAACGCATGGGAGGAGGCGGAGCGTAAGAGCCACGTCGTTCCGATTTCGCCGAGAAAGGCGGGACGCCCGCCGAGTGGCGGTACAATTGTGGAAGGCACGACCGACTGTTGGACTCTAGAGGGCGCAGTGGGGCTATAAAGCGGAGGGCTTGTTGAGCACTCCTTTCTCCATCTCCAAAACGTAAGAATGGACACTTTCCCTTTCACCATCCCCGATACCGTAACTTTTCTGGACGTGTACCTATACGACCAGAACTGCACCGAGGATACGGTACAACTAGTTATAGGCCGCATCAAAGATCACTCTGGCCGACTGCTTCCTCGGCGCTCACCCCTCCTCCAGCTGTTGTTGTACTCAATCTATAGGGCGTCGCCAGGGTTGCACAACCCCTTATTCGAGCAGCTGAAGGACGAGGCGGTCGGTAAGCTGAGGTCTTTGTGCCGCTTCGGCCTGATTTCGGCGGGTCGACGGGATCGCTCGGTGGCACTCGTCCTCGAGTGCTGCCAACTGAGGCACCATGTAGACGTTCGTGGACGGCATCAGAAGCAAAGGTCCGAGACGGCGAGGGCTCGGCTGGCGGAAATATGCTCGGAGTACCACGAGCAATGTTTCCTACACCCCCTTCCCCAGCTATTGAAAATTTTCTTTTATTTCAATGTACGGCTGAGGAGCTCATAGTATCCTTTGGAATAAATAAAACTCTTTTTTTTTGCAAGGTCTTATTGTTCCCTTCTTATTATATGAACAGAAAGAACATGTGAAAAGTTTACATTGCTTTAGTAAAAGAAGTATACGCTAGTAGATACTCTTTTTATTGGTATAGCTTGAGTTTCTCGGCGTTGTAAGACCGTGGAAATTTGCGTCCTTCCGCGTCTTGCAAACGGTAGGCTCCGCCGGACAGTACCTCGGAGACGAGAAAAGGACCGTCCCATCTTGGGGAAAACTTATGCAGCCTGCCTTGGTCGACAAACTCGTTCCGCCTTAGGACTAAATCTCCGGCCTTGAAGAGGCGACGCTTGACTCGCGCATTGTAGTAGCGGGCGGTCAGTTGTTGATAGGCGGCAGCTCTAATCTGAGCCCGGTCTCGTTTCTCTAACAAGATGTCCAGGTTGGTTCGTAGTGTCGAGATGTTTGCTTCATCATCGAAGTGTTCAACCCGGTGACTGGGTAGCCCGATCTCCGCTGGGACCATTGCCTCGGTCCCGTAGCAGAGACTGAAAGGGATTTCCCCGGTGGGGGTCTTCTTTGACGTACGCAGGGCCCATAAGACCCGGGGCAATTCCTCGACCCAACTGCCTTGGCGTCCTTCTAGACGAAGTGTCGGGCTTTGGCTTAGAGACGGCGGGCTTCTCCCCGATCTTCTGGGAGCATATCTTCCCTTAAGAATTCCACGAGGGGCTTCCTCCAATCCCGGTCTTCTTCTTGGGCTGTGTACACATGAAGTGTTGTTGCCCCGTCTTCTACGCTAGGCCATTGCAAAATCTCGAAGAGGATGGACCGCTTGTTGTTGGCCGAGTAAGATGAAGCCAGCTTACTCAAGGCGTCGGCTTGGACGTTTAGCTGTCTGGGGATCTGCTCTACTTAGACTTCATCGAAGTTCTTTCGAAGTCTTCTAACCTCGGCCAGATACTTCACCATCAGTGGTTCCCGAGCTTCGAAATGACCGGTCACTTGGCCAACGATTAGGGCTGAGTCGCTGCGGATCCGAATTGTTTTCAGCCCCAGTCCGAAGGCCATGCGCAGTCCGGCCAGCAGGGCCTCGTATTCCGCCGCGTTATTTGAGGCCTTGAACCCGAGCCTCAGAAAATACACCATTTCTGCCTCGTTCGGGCCCCGAATGATGAGGCTGGCACCACAATCTTCCTCGGTCGAGGACCCGTCGACATAAATGATCCAATCAGGGACCGAGTCGGGCTTCCTATCGACAGAGGGTTGAGCTGCGGGGGCCGGCGTTGACTCCGGCTCCTTACTAGGGATGGTGCACTCGACGACAAAATCGACCAGGGCTTGTGCTTTGATGACCTGCCTCGGACGGTATTTTATGTCGAACTGGGACAACTCTCACCTCCACTTCTTCAAGCGGCCAGAGGACTCGGGTGAGGCGAGGATAGCCCTTAAGGGGCGCTCGGTAAGAACAAGGATGGTGTGCGCCTGGAAATAGTGCCGCAGTTTCCTTGAGGCCACGATGAGTGCCAAGACGATTTTCTCTATCGCTGGGAACCTCGTTTCTGCGTTTTTGAAGACGTAGCTCACATAGTATACCGGCCTCTGGACTCCGTCAACCTCACGGACGAGCACTGCGCCCGCTGCTTAGTCGGATACTGCCAGATATAGCGATAGTTCGTTCCCTTCTACTGGTCGGGTGAGCAAAGGTGGAGTTGCAAGGTGCCTCTTCAATTGGTCAAAGGCGGTCTGGCACTCTATCGACTACTCGAACCTCGGAATTTTCCTTAGAGCCTTGAAGAACGGGAGGCACTTCTCACCAGACCTCGACATGAAACGTGACAGAGCGGCTACTCGTCCTGTCAGCTGCATGATCTCGACGTTAGTCCTGAACGCGGCCATGTTGAGGATGGCGTTGATTTTCTCCGGGTTAGCTTCGACCCCGCGATGAATGACTATGAAACCGAGGAACTTTCCCCCGGTGATCCCGAATGCGCACTTGGCGGGGTTCAGTTTCATCTTGAACTTGCAGAATACTTCGAAGGCCTCGCCCAGATCCTTGGCATGGTCGACCAACAAGACCGATTTGACGAGTATATCGTCGACGTAAACTTCCATGTTCCTGCCGATCTGCGGTTTGAACATGCGATTGACCAAGCGTTGGTACGTAGCTCCGGCGTTTTTGTGGCCGAAAGGCATTACCTTGTAGCAGTATACCCCCCGGTCCGTTGTGAATGCGGTGAGATCTTCGTCTGCCGGATTCATACGGATCTGATTGTAGCCGAAGAAGGCGCCCATGAAGCTAAGTAGCTCATGCCTCGCCGAGCTGATCTATCAGAAGGAGGGGATAGTTGTCTTTCGGGAAGGCCTTGTTGAGGTCGGTGAAGTCGACGCACATGCGCCACTTCCCACTTGACTTTTTCACCATGACCACGTTTGCCAACCATTCGGAGTAAGGCACATTCCGAATGAAGTTGGCGGCAAGAAGCCTGTCTACCTCGTCCTCGATTGCCTTCTGCTTGATCGGTGCGAAGCTTCGCTTCTTCTGCCTGACGGGTCAGGCCGTAGGATCACCCTGAGCTTATGAGATATGATTTTGGGGTCGATCCCAGACATGTCAGTAGGAGCCCAGGTGAAGACGTCGGAGTTGTTTCTGAGGAAACCAACTAGGTCGTCTTGCTGAGTCCCTGTTAAAAGTGAACCGATCTGGACTATTCGTTCGTCGTCCCCTTCTACAAGGGGGACCTCTGTCAGCGGCTCCATCGGGGTCCCTCGGACCTCTTTTTGTTCGTCCCGAGTATCGAGAGAACCCTTGATGTCGCCCTCGCCCTCAATATCGTTGTTTGGCTGCTCAGACGAAGATGTTGCGGTGAAGCAAACCTTTGCAGTCCGTTGGTCCCCGTAGGCCCGACCTATCCCGCCTTGGTCGAGCGGGAATTTCATCGCCAGGTGAGTAGGTCGATATCTGGGCCCTGAGAGAGTTCGGCGAAGGACGACCGAGGAGGATGTTGTATGCCGACGGGATTCTCGCTACGATGAATTCCACGGGTGCTGTTTGTGTATGGCCGGCCTCCCGATGTTAAGCTGGAGAGTGATTACTCCTTCCGCTGGGATGGAGTGGTTGCTGAACCCTGACAAGACGTGGTTGGTCCGCCTCAGGTCCGCCGAGGTGAATCCCATGCGCAGAAAGCAGTCGTAAAAGAGTATATCCGCCGAGCTTCCCGAGTCAACCAGTATCCTCTGCACTTTGTATTGGTGGACACGAGCCGTAATCACCAGAGGGTCGTTGTGGGGCAGGGATATACCATGGAGGTCCTCGTCGTTGAAAACGATCGGCTCGGTATCCCTGGACTTCTTCCTCGGACGGCTGCTAGACTCCACGACCGGCGTGGGGTGCTGAGCCTCATAGGTACCCGACATACCCCCCGCTGACATAACCATGATTTGGCCGATTGTCAACTCACCGGGAAGGGGACGTTGCTTTTGCTCACGGTCAGTCTGCCGCTTGTCCCGCAAGTATGTTGCCAGGTGCTCCGAACGGATGAGCTCCTCGATGTAGTCTCGGAGCTGTTTGCAGTTCTCCGTGGAATGGCCCTGCGACCGATGAAAGCCGCAGTAGGGGCCCCGGGTGCGCTTTGCCGCCATGCGCGAGATCCGGGGGAGCTTGAAGAACCTCTCGCCCTTGGCCTCTTCCAGCGGTACCGTTTGGGAGACGTTGAACGGGGTGTACTCCTGAAACTTTGGGGAGTAGGGCTTTGGCCGCTCAAGCCTCTTTTTCTCTTCTCGGGCCCTTTTCTTATGATCCGTCTGTTCTGTCCGGGACAAATTGGCGTTCACCTCGGATTCGAGCTGGATCTCACATTCGGTCCAGACCTTGACATCGGCCATGGTCTTAGGTTGCGCTAATGCAAAGGAGCGTAACCACTCCGTGTGCCTAAGACCCGACCTAAATGCCGTGATGACCGTCTCATCCCGGTGTTCCGGGACTTCGAGAAGGGTGTTGTAGAAGCGGGTGACGTATCCTTTGAAGGTCTCCTTGTCCCCGCTCTTTATTGTGAAGAGATGGTCGACGGTCCGCCTCAGCCGTCTGTTCCCGACGAAGTGGCCGAGAAATTGGGTAGCCAGCTCACTGAAGGTCGAGATGGAGCGTGACGCGAGTCCTCGGAACCAGTCTCGTCCGGAGCGGATGAGAGTGGCCGGGAAAGCGCGGCATTGGGCGGCGTCGAAACAGTCCTGGAAACTCATCCCGGCCGTGAACGCGTCCAGATGGTCCTTCGGGTCGGATTTCCCGTCGAAGAGTGAGACCTTCGAGGGCTTGTTCCGGGAGGAGACACAGACAGCGAGAAGCTCCTCAGTGAAGGGCTTCGTGAGCGAGTCAGCGGTGTATTTAGCCCCGTCGCTCGAATGTCGACCTTCCCAATGCATGCCTTCTGTAGGGTGTTTTTCGTCACCCCATTGAGATAAAAATACGCGCGCACTTGTCAGGCGCATTACAGATTACCCCTACCTAGGGTAGGCTGGGGTTTATTGATTACAGAGATCCAAATCTCCGACAGCCGCGGACTAAGCCGTCGTTAATTACCCATCGCCTTTGAAGCGAGAGAACCTCCGATTGACGGGTCAAACATGTCATGCGAACTCAATGTGCAGTGTTGTGTTTTGAAAAGGAATCAGATATATCGGGGGCCCCGCAGAGTTTCTAACAGGGACACTGTCGTGAAGTGTGTATATCTATATATACATACATACATATATACATATATAAGAGGGGGAAAAGCGTTCAAAGGACGCGTGGGGGTCAGCGCCCCATGTGCATGGCACGCGGGTGCTGGGCCTCACGTGCTTGGCACGTGGGCGCTAGCGCGCTGGGTGCGGGCGCCCTACATGCATGGCACGCGGGCGCTGGGCGCCGGCGCCCCACGTGCTTGGCACGCGGGCGCTAGACATCAGCAGGAAAGGGACTTGATCCCTGCACTGGAAGCTGTACTCCCGATTTGACTTTTGGAGTTGAACTCCTAGAAAGAAAGACGACTTCTTTTTTTTATATGGAGTTAGACTCCCATAAACTTTAATTTATGGAGTTAAACTCCAAGAAATCTTTATAAATGCTCAAGGGAACCCATTTCTTCTTCCCTGAGCCTTGGATCTTTCCCACAATGGGGTTTTTGGAGATGGGTCTCCTTCTTCCTCCTCTGTTGGCCGGATCTTGGAGAACAAGAGGGGGTGAGATTTAAAAATCTCCCCCTTTTGAGATCTAATGGAAGATCCGAGCTCCCTTTGGTGGGTTTTGTGGCAGAAAACTATTTATTTTTGGAAAAGAAAGAGTAAAACTCTTGATTTAATTGAAGAAGGTTTAGAACCTTGAGGAAGGAGAAGGATGCATAAAAAACCTAGAGTTTTTAGAGAATGAAAAGTCTCTGTTTTATTCATCATCATGTTGCCTTATATAGGCTTACACATTTACATATAGCCCCTTATGCTTTACAAAATGACATTTTGCCCATCCCATGCCTCATGTGCGCATTTCTTTTGCACATAAACCATGGGCTTTATAAAAATTTGGCTTTATGCCCATTTTGCTTACATTCATGCATAAAAAATTACATCAAAATTATTTATTACATGATTTTTTATTTCGGCATGGAAGAGGCCGGCCGCGGGGCTCGACTTGGGCATGGGCCCACTTGCTTGGGCTTGGGCCCGCTTACTTGGAGTTGACCTTGACTTTGACTTGGTCAACTGGGGTGCAAAATTTGACCCCAACAAAGTGCCCCTCATCAATAAATGCACACCGCGCATATGAGTTGTGTGTATGAAATTGATGGATCTTGAAGCTGGACTTCGAGGTGGAACATCATTCCGGGGACGGAACATACCTCGAGAAGGATGATTCCTGGGGATCGGAGCATCATTCCGATTTGCGGAATATAATTCCAGGGTCGGAGTATCATTCCGAAGAGTCGGAGCATAATTCCGAAGATCGGAGCATAATTCTGAAGAGTAGAGACATGATTCCAGGGATCGGAGCATGATTCCGATGAGCGGAGCGTGATTCCGACGAGCGGCAGACATTCTGACCGAAGCATAATTTCGATGCTGAGGTTGATTTCCAGGCAAAGCATAATTCCGAAAGGAAAATCAGATACTCCGAGGCGAAGCATGATTTCGACACGGGGAACATTCTGAGACGAAGCATGATTTCAACGCAGAGCTTGTTAGTCGACTTGATTCTGAGACGGAGCTTAATTCCGACGGGAAGGTCTTTGGTTGACTTGATTCCAGGATGGAGCATAATTCCGACGAGGTCGCTTGTTAACTTGATTCCAGGACGGAGCATAATTCCGATAAGGAGGTCGCTTGTTGACTTGATTCCAGGGCGGAGCATAATTCCGATGAGGTCGCTAATTGACTTGTCCCCGGCACGGAGTGTCTGTGGTCGACGTTTTCCCGGCACGGAGTGTCACTGGTTTTGATGTAGAGGTTGATTCTCAGGCGAAGCATAATTCCGACAGGGAAGGTAGATACACCGAGGCGAAGCATGATTTCGATATGGGGTATACTCTGATACGAAGCATGATTCCGACGCAGAGCTTGCTGGTTGACTTGATCCCGTGACGGAGCATAATTCCAACGGGGAGGTCACTGGTTGATTCCGAGCCGAAATATAATTCCGACAGGGAAGGCAGATACACCGAGGCGAAACATGATTTCGATACGGGGTACACTCTGAGACGAAGCATGATTCCGAACAGAGCTGGTTGGTTGATTTGATTCCGCGACGAAGCATAATTCCGACAAGGAGGTCACTGGTTGACCTGATTCCGAGGCGGAGCATAATTCCGACAGGGAGGTCGTTGGTTGACTTGATTCCGAGTCGGAGCATAATTCCAACAGGGAGGTCATTCTGAGACGAAGCATGATTTTGCCGCAGAGCTTGTTGATTTGATATGATTTGGGTTGACATCAGCATCGCTGCACTGGAATATGCTATCAGGAGCGAATCATCATTTGCCCCGGGAGGACTTGGGGATTTGTTTATGGGTCGGCATCTGCATTACTGCACTGGAATAATACCATGAGCAACTCATCATTTGCCCCGGGAGGACTTGGGAATTGGTTTTTGGGTCGGTATCTGCATTGTTGCACTGGAATAATGCCAGGAGCAACTCATAATTTGCCCCGGGAGGACTTGGGAATTGGTTTTTGGGTCGGAATCTGTATTGCTGCACTGGAATAATGCCAGGAGCAACTCATCATTTGCTCTTGCCTGTTGAGGAGCGATGGCTTAGGAGATAGGTTTAATTCCCTATCACCTAAGACTTTTCAATTTTATGAGCCGTAAGGGTCCCATAAAAGCATTTTCTCCCTACGAGTCGAAAAGATCCCATAGGTGTATTTTCTCCTTAGGAGTCGTGAGGACCCCAAGTGTGTTTTTCCTTTATGAGTCATAAGGATCCCACGAAGGCGTTTTCTTACAAGTCGTAAGGATCTCGCAAGTTTTGTTCTCCTCATGCATCGTGAGGACACACAAGTGAGTCTTTCCAGATGGAGCATAATTCCAAGGGCGGAGACCGGCCGCTGGACTGGTGATTGCAGTGGGATATAGGTATGATGAGAATTATTTGAGCCCGTGGATTGTATACGGTAATCAATTTGGGGACCACCCGTACGGCTGGGAGAATTTTGGGAAACTGGATTTTAGTGGGCGTCTGCATCACTGCACTGGAATATGGTACCAGGAGCGACTCATCATTCGCCGTTTTGGATTTTGAATTTGGTTGGCATCTGCATCGCTGCACTGGAATATGGTACCAGGAGCGACTCATCATTCGCCATTGGGATATTTGGGGATTTGAGTTTTGGTTGGCGTCTGTAGCGCTGCACTGGAATATGGTATCAGGAGCGACTCATCATTCGCTGTTGGAGGATTTTTTTACCGCGATTGTTCTATCATTTCAGCTTTTCTTATCGCGAAGGTCGCGATTGCCCTATCATTTCGGCTATTTATTCGCGGTTACCCCATCATTTCGGCTTTATTTTCATCTTTATTTTTATTCGCTGATTTTTATTGCGTGTTGCCCCATCATTTCGGCTTTTTTTTGTTTTATTTGCACATTTTTACATTCCCGGTTTAACGACTTAGAGGTCGATTATTCCCAGTTTAATGACATGGTGGTCAGCTGTTTTCAGAGAAAGGCAGATGTCTGAGAGAATCAGTTTCACGAAGGACTTCGGTCTCCGTTTGTATGAAATTGGCGGTCCCAGCTTGACTGTTTGTTAACACGCCTTTAGATAGTTCTATCTCTCCTGCCTTGTATTGCTTTTCGACCCAATCTTTGAAGACGAAGCAGTCCTCAATGGCATGACCTATCACTCTGTGATAGGGGCAGTATTTGGGGTCGTCAATCATATTCGCTTTTTACGGTCCTTTTGATTCTGGCAATTGTAGACCGTTCCTCAGGGCGTCTTTGAATATTTTACGGATTTTGTCCCTTATGAAGGAATAAACCTTATCCAGCTTCTCTTTCAATGGAGCTTCTCCGCCCTCTCCGAACACTGGCATCCGAGGCTGGGTGGCATTAGGCCTGCTCATCCCTCGCTTATTTCGGTTAGCCGAAGTGTTGAAAGATTCAGTACCGTCGGAATTTCCGCCTTTGTGATTATCGTCCTTTCGGTTTCTCCAGAACCTATTGTTATTTTGGGAATCCGAGAAGGACTCATGCTTTGAGCGCTTCAACATATGAACTTTCCTGGTCAGCTCTTGGAATGTTTTGAGACCCGCGGTGCATAGAAACGGTGCCATCCAACTGTTGAGATTTCCGACAAGGAGACTGACGGATTGGTCCTGCTCTATCAGCGGTTCACATTTGACGGAGAGATTGCGCCATCGGGTTATAAAATCTGTGCCGCTTTCGTTGTTCTTTGACTTGGTCCTTACGAGATCGGCAATGGTGATCTTATCGCTGACGCTCATGAACCTCTGCCGAAACAGAGACTCCATTTGGACGAAAGTTGTGACGAAGCCATCCGGTATGCTCGCGTACCAGTCAAAAGCAACATCGGTCAAGCTATTAACGAACTGGCGGAGGAGAAGCGCATCATTGCCCCCAGTATTCCCGCATGAGGCTTTAAAGTGGGCGATGTGCTGATTCGCATTTCCCGTCCCATCGAATCTTCCGAATTTAGAGATTACATAACCGCTAGGAAATTCTACCAGATCATACTGAGCAGTATATGGTCTCCCGCTGCTGCTAACATCTTTTTGCGCTTCGGTTTCGGCTACCAATATTTTGACTTTGTTGGTAACCAAATCCATGATTTGATCTTGAGTTAGCGGGCTACTGTCATCCGTAACCAAGACATTTCCCGAGATAGGATGCGACTGACTTTCATGCGGTCCGCCCACCTTTAGATTTGAGGGAATAGGCGTCGGCTGTCTCGGGACACCGTTTCCCGATTCATGAGCAGAGCCCTGCACTTGATTGGGCGACTGAGAGACAAGCTGGGCCGTGAGCTGTAAGACGACGTTTGTCAAGTCGTCAATTTTTGAGTAGAGCTTGGCCATCTCCTTGTCTTTGTTTCTGAGCTGTTTTCAGAGCTCCCGAAGAAGTTGCTGCTCTGCGGTCTTAGGATGGAAAGTTGGCTCATCTTCGCTTTCCGAGCCCGACTCCTCATGAATTGAGGGCTCTCTCTGCTTATCAGCCTCACTGGAAGGGTCTTCATTACCTTCCAGAGAAGGCTGGTCTTGGAATGTGGCAGCCATATTCACACCAGATTGGATTTGAGATGTAGTAGCCTCATCCTTGTTCTTGCTGCGCGTGCCCACCACATAGACAGTGTGGAGCACATATCCAGCTGCCTCTTTATCTTTGGCGGGGTGACCCTGTTCTTTGAACCTCATGATGTCCAACCTAGCAGGAGCCCTAGCCCTTTTGTTAGCTCTATATCTGAGCCTTTTCTGCCTTAGCTTCTCAATTTTAAAGGCTTGGCGGGCATCTGTTTCCTGGGAAGCCACCGTGAGTCGATTGATGAGGAGCTTAGAGAAGATAACCGATCGAGCAGTTGTCGAGGGCACCGTTGGAGCTTGCTTGAGACGCCTCATTGCTTTATTCGTGTTGATGGCCTTTCCCCCAGCTAGGGCCAAGGAAAATAGTTCAAAAACCAACTTGCGTTTGGCTTGGAGCACCTTCGAAACCACCACATTTGGCCTCTTACCATTCGAGGACGGTTTGTCTGTTACCGGAGCTTGAGAAGCTGGGATGGCGTTAGCTGACACGAATAGAATAGAGCCAAATGGTAACGGCGGCGTTTAACCCAAAATATGGAGGAGAGATTGGGTCCCACCGGGCGTGCCAGAATTTGTAGGATGTTTTTCGTCACCCCATTGAGATGGGAATACGCGCGCGCTTGTCAGGCGCATTACAGATTTTCCCTGCGTAGGGTAGGCTGGGGTTTATTGATTGTGGGAATCCAAATCTCCGGCAGCCGCGGACTAAGCCGCCGTTAATTACCCCTCGCCTTTGGAGCGAGAGAACCTCCGATTGACGGGTCAAACAGGTCATGCGAACTCAATGTGCAGTATTGTGTTTTGAAAGGGAATCAGATATATCGGGGGGCCCGCAGAGTTTTTACGGGGGTCCCGCTACCCGGATAGCGGGCTGGGGGTCAAGGAGGCTGGCAGCCCCCTTGCGGGGTGCGGGGCAGCGCCCCGTTAGAAATTTTTTCTAACAAGGACAGTGTCGTGGAGTGTGTGTGTATCTATATATACATACATACATATATATAAGAAAGGGAAAAGCGTCCAAAGGACGCGTGGGGGCCAACGCCTCACGTGCGTAGCACGCAGACGCTGGCGCCCCACGCGCTGGCACGCGGGCGCCCCACGTGCTTGGCACGCGGACGCCGGGCGCCGGCGCCCCACATTCTTGGCACGCGGCGCCCCACGTGCTTGACGGGCGCTGGGCCTCAGCAGGAAAGGGACTTGGTCCCTGCACTGGAAGCTGTGCTCTCGATTTGACTTTTGGAGTTGAATTCCTAGAAAGAAAGACTTCTTCTTTTTCTTTTTTTATATGGAGTTAGACTCACAGAAACTTTAATTTATGGAGTTAAACTCCAAGAAATCTTTGTAAATGCTCAAGGGAACCCCTTTCTTCTTCCCTGAGCCTTGGATCTTTCCCCAAATGGGGTCTTTGGAGATGGGTCTCATTCTTCCTCCTCTGTTGGCCGGATCTTGAAGAACAAGAGGGGGTGAAATTTAAAAATCTCCCTTTTTGAGATCTAATGGAAGATCCGAGCTCCCTTTGGTGGATTTTGTGGCGGATAACTATTTATTTTTGGAAAAGAAAGAGAAACTCTTGATTTAATTGAAGAAGGTTTAGAACCTTGAGGAAGGAGGAGGCACAAAAAACCTAGAGTTTTTAGAGAATGAAAAGTCTCTGTTTTATTTATTATCATGTTGCCTTATATAGGCTTACACATTTACATATAGCCCCTTAGGCTTTACAAAATGGCATTTTGCTCATCCAATGCCTCATGTGCTCATTTCTTTTGCACATAAGCCATGAGCTTTATAAAAATTTGGCTTTATGCCCATTTTGCTTATATTCATGCATAAAAAATTACATCATAATTATTTATTACATGATTTTTTTATTTCGACATGGGGGAGGCCGGCCGCGGGGCTCGACTTGGGCATGTGCCCACTTGTTTGGGCTTGGGCCCGCTTACTTGGGGTTGACCTTGACTTTGACTTGGTCAACTGGGATGCCGATTTTGACCCCAACACCTTCGTCTTCTTCTCGAGGGCGTCGAGTCGGCCGTAGTATCCTGATGAGTCGGCATACTCAGATTTCTGGCCTCGGCTGCCGTAGGTCTCTGCGTGGACACGGCCCCGGTTCCGTTCGATGACGTTCCTCAGGTCTCCTGGCGAGGTCGTTTTCGAGCTGCCGTGACGAGTCTCGTGTGCGCGACCCCGTCGAGGGATGGGGTGCCAGTCATGCCTGGGAGCAGGCGAGCTGACCGACACCTCCTCGGGAGGGACAGCGGCGCGACTGGACTCGGGACGAGGCACCCTGGCGTAAGACCTTGGAGTTAAACTGTGCGGTGCCCATCGGGTCATTGAATATGTCGGCCCGGGGGATCCGCGACCGCCGGAGACAGCGAGACGGTGTTTGGTTGCGTCAACGCGTGCAGAGTCTTCTCTCCCTCTGTAGGGGTCCCGGTCCCGTGGAAGGGGAGTGGCGACCTGGGGAGCTTGCCCAGCCGCTTGGACACGGACTAGCGCATCCACAACGGACGTGAGTCGATCTATTCGGGCGGATAGGGCGTTATAGACGCTTGGCGGAGGAGCGGATTCTCCCTCGTCTCCACTGTGGGGAGGTCGACGGCTGGTGCTTGGATCGTCGCGGTGACCGCTTGCTATATAGTCGAGATCGGAAGATGAACTTTCGGTTGAGTGGAACTAGGTTCCCACAGACGGCTCTAACTGATGAAGCTCTGGATCTCCTTCAAATATTATCCTCCGTTGATCTGCTGCAAGGGCTGATGGACGACTGAGATTAAGTTGGAGGTGTTAGTTATATGTATGCCCTAGAGGCCATTACTATACATACGATGTATATTGTAGTGGATGCTTGGACATATATAGGGACTTTCTTGCTCGACATGATAGTACGCTATCTGGTTGCTCTTTATCTTAACATGTACTCTGATTGTCTCTATGTTACATGTTGATAAAACCCTTAGGATGAGTACTTGACTACCAGGACTATGATGCAGATCATACTAGTGGGGACAGAGTAGTCGCCAAGTACATCCTTCAAATGTTCCTAGTCGTGGGAGTACCGAGACAGGGCATCGATACTCCAGAGTAGACTAGCGTATGCGCTTCTTGACCCATATGATGGGCGATAGATGATCCCATATCCATTGGTGTTTGACATCAGAGAAGGTATACGGGTGCTCAGTGGAGACTGGGTACACTGGACGGACTCGCCGAGAACTCCCAGATGGTATTATACCTCACGTCAGATGGCAGTTCTCTGGTGACACTGGTACAGAGTAGTCTGTAGACCCGAGATCGTCATAGAGTCTTGTGTGATTCCCACTGTGCTTTGATTTCCATCATACCACGTCCAAGAGGGCGTGCAAAAAGGTGGCTTTTGGGTACAGTGCCGAATCACATGGAGACAATGAGCGATAGGAGGGGAATCGTCTCTCCCGGTATAGCAAGTTGATGTTGCGCTGTGTTCGATTGGCTATAACTGGAAATCCCTGGCCAGGGTTGCTGAGATTTACTGGTAAGTGTTATCAGTAGTTTCTCGAACTGTTATAGACCTCATATCGATACGACTTATCAAGCTACTGGGTCTGACGTCTACCACCCTTAGACGAGATATACGACATATCAGACGAAGAGACCGGACTGTACGGAAGTGTTACTGACTGGATTCACAGGAGAAAGTACAGGCTTACTTGTTGATCTTCTGATCGCTCAATACCTGGGTGGCTGTTACGTTTAGCTGACCGCTTGCAGCTTGTGGGTGTTTGATATGATCATCACCTACTGCCGGCGTATTGACGATTCTTTAGAGTCCTACACAGAGATTTATTGGCTCAGGAAAAACGGAGTAGGAGCACATATGTGATATGTGTGAGACCGAGAATGATGCGTGTATGCGATACCGTATTAGATTCTCATGATATGAGATATCGGCCGGGTATATGTGATATAACCGGGTCATTGGATCAAGTGTTGATTCGATGAACTGATACAAATTATATTAGTCGGTTATTTATGAAATAGCCGGATTATCGGATCAAGAGTTGATTCGATAATTTAATGTATAATTATATATTTGATATATTAAATTACATTAACTAATATAAGCTCGCTAAAAGATTCTTTTTCTCACTCGGGTAATACATTGATATATATGCGATATATGTTAATTGTATTATTTTATTTTGTTACAATAAATATTGTATATGTGATATATAATATTGTAACATATTGTGGTTATAAATGCAACATGTTTTGTGAAGTTTAATTGTGGTTAGGGTTTGGATTAGGGTTAAACATTCATGAAGCTTCTTGAAGCTTTGACTTTGACCTTGATATTTTTTGATATTTTTTGATATTTCTTTAACCCAACCCTTTAACCATAGTAAAATCTCTACATGGGTTAAGTCTTCATACTTAACCCATGGTTGCATTTCTAACCTCACTTGATTCATTATTCATCACAAAAGGATTACTATTCTTCTTCTTCCTTCTTGCTCAAAAAGCTTTCTAGCTTTTGAGAGATGATGTAAATGAGTGAGAAATAGAAAATAAATGAGAGCTAAAATCCTACTTCATCATCCTAATCTATTCTAGCCATTTAGATTAGGGTGTTCACTTCATTTAGTGAGTGAGAGCTTGTGTTAAAGAAACTTCAAGATAGATCATCTTAGTTATCGAAGATCGGAAGCAAACTTGCATTTTTCTCTTCGTGGAGCTTTTCGAGAGTCCAGATACTCGATGATCGCAGCGAAGAGACCTCAACACGGAGCTTTAGAAGTGAAGGACCGGACTACAAAGGTTGTAATCCCAAACTCTTAATGTTAAAGTGTTTCACATGTTTTGTTTCGCCTAATCTCTAGTTTAAAGATCTTGGTTAGGGTTGTTCGGCACGTCTAATTTTTAAATCGGACATGCTTGATGCCTTATAGACCTTTGTGAGAGTGCCTAGTAACCCTGCAGGAGGGTTGATCCCTGAAAAGTGTGGATCTCAGTGGGCTTTGAGTGGTTGTGGCCGAGCTACCTGCAAGGAAGTCCTGAGGTGGTTGTGCCACCGAGGACCCTCCGATGATCAAGTTAGTGGTGCAAATTGGACAGAATAACGGCCTAGTGGAAAGAATTGAGTATCTCGATCGTCTGAGAGAAGGGTTTATATAGCGGCAGCAATGGGCAGGCAGGCGCGAGAATCACGCCGGCCGTTACGTCCCTGACGTCACGCCCGTGTGATAGACGGGATCCCGCATTAATGGCGAGACAGGCTCGTTAATAGGGGATCGTGAAGGTGTGGAACGTAGGATCATGGGCGGTGGATATCTCGCACGTGGCGAGATTCGCGGAGCCGTGACTGAGACGCCTGCGGGTCGGTCAGGGTGAGACCGAGGAAGATCACCTCGGCGGGAGGCTCGGGCACGGGCGGAAGGCTCGGGCACGAGCGGGAGGCCGAGGCGTCTTGGTTCTATGATAGCTCGGAGGCGAGCCGGGGGTGGTCTGGAAGGTCACCAAAGGTCGTGAAACTCCTCGACACCGGGGGCCCGAGGTGTGATCCTAACTGAAGTTCTTGATCCCTTTTTGTAGTTCTGGGACACGTCATCTACCACGTGTCTATATCTGGAGGGTCACGATACCGAGCCTCATCACCGCCCCCCTCCTGACCGTTCATCTCCCTTTCTTTCAATTTATTTTATTCTCTTTCCTCCCAAATAAATATCAAAAAATCCAAACCCAAAAATCAAATAAAGATAAAAAAAACTTTTGTTTTTTCTCATCTATTGTAGACTTGTAGTTCTTTATGGGTTTTTATAGGAAAATCCTTTATAGTCTTTGCAAAAATTCACTAATTTGATTTTTATTTTTATTATAGTTTGAACCTAGTGGAGAAAATTAAAGAAGGAAAATTGAAGAAGCTTTAATATCCAATAGCTTGAAGTTTTTCCCTACAAATTAGTATTCCATTATCTACAAATTGCAAGGACTTGATTATCGATTTGAAATATTTGAGGTTAAAATTTTCAAGACATGTTTCTAAATCTTTAGAATTTTTATCTTTGTCGTTCTTAATTTACCTATAATTCTGTATGTTAACTAATATTTTTAATATTTAGGTTAATATGAATAAATCAACGAAAATTGATTCATATTTAAAAAAAAAATCTCAAGAGGACTCGAAAGTTGATTTGTCATCATCTTCAATCACCGAGAACCCATCTAGTGAAATGCGTCCTCCAAAATCTTTGAGCACCACTCAAGTAATATTGAACCATCGGTTCTTGGCTATCTTCCATCATCATCCCATGATATCGGTACATCTAAACTTCAGATATTGCTTTTTTTAGTATTGATCCATTTTCTTTAGAACTTGATCCAAGACTTTGGCTTCCAATTATGAACTATCCTTCTAATCAAAGAGATGAAATTCGACGTGCTTATATCAAAACGGTTCCATATCAACCCGTATTAAAAAAAGTACTCTAAAGGAGGAAAGAAGAATACTCGTCGATTTTTTTCCGTGCTTGGTATAAATCATTTCATCATGGTTGGAATATTCCCCAGCAAAGGATGCAGCGTTCTGCCTGCTTTGCTATATTTCAGCAATTATTCAGTTGAACGACACGGTTCAAATACCTTTTCCATCAATGGATTCAATAATTGGAAGAAGGTTCATGATGGAAAAATTGTGTTCAGTGCACATGGGAAAGGATCCCAATTCACCTCACAGAATAGCTGAGCAGGCATGTAGAGATTTAATGAAGCAAAATCAGCACATCATAACATTGTACACGAAAAAATTGCTTCTGATATTGCACATAGCAGATTTCGACTCACCGCCTCTATAGATACGGTTCGGTGGTTAACATTTCAAGCTTGTGCCTTCAGAGATAATGAGACTGGATTCAAAAAATAAAGGTAATTTTCTTGAATTAATCAAGTTGTTAGCATCATATAATGAAAATGTCAGTGGTGGTGTTATGGAAAATGCTCCAAATAATGCAAAATACACATCCCCTTTGATAGAAAAAGAAATTTTACAAATATTTGCAAACCAAGTTCAAAAGCTTTATTCTTACGAGATTGTACCAGAGAGATTTTTGGACCTTGTTCATGTTTCTGATGCTTCTGCATTGACTCCAAAGAATGAGATAACTTTCATACTTTCCAATCATGGTTTACTTGTTTACGCGTGGAGCGTGGGATGGTTTAAAGGCTTTATTCTTACGAGATTGCCCACATGCGTATCATATTCATTACATGGCGCATCGACTACATTAGCATTGGTGACTGCATCAAGAGAGGTAATTCCATCACATTAATTCTTTCTCATCTAACATTTATAGTCAACATTGTGCGTCCTGTTAGAGATTAATGAACTTGAGACGGGAAGAAGGCTGAATCAAATTCGTACTTTACAGCAGGCAGGAGAAACTCGATGGGGCTCTCATTTTAGTTCTGTGGTTAATCTTATAAATATGTTTAATGTGACATGCTAAGTTTTGCAAATTATTATTAAAGATGGAGCAACATATGCTCAGGAAGGAGATGCAGATGCAGCATATAAATGGATGTCATCATTCGAGTTCATATTAATTTTGCATTTAATGAAAGAACTCCTAGGAAAAACTAATGATTTACAATGTCAATCTCAAGATATTATAAATGCACCGAACTAAGTATCAACAAAGCTAGTAATTCCGAATTTAGAGATTCAGGCTGGACTTCATTTTTTGATATGGTCAAAGTATTTTGTGAAGGGAATAGTATAAAAATTCCAAATATGGATGCTTGTTATGCTGCTGGCTGAGGCCAAGCACGGAATAGACAGGATAATATCAGTGTAGAACATCGTTATCGAGTCGATATTTTTTTTGTTGTGATAGATTCATAATTGCATGAGCTGGAGAGCAGATATAATGAGAATACGGTGGAACTCTTGAAACTTGGCTCAACTTTGGATCCTAAAGAAGGTTTAATCTTTTAACATTGATAATATATGTAATTTCGTGAAAATTTCTATCCTGCTGACGTTGCAGTGCAAGAAAAAAATTCAATTAGAATTCAGTGGCAACATTATAGGATAGATGTGTCACTAGATCAAAATATGCTGAATTTGACAACAATTGTGGAGCTTTGCTAAGGATTATACAGAACAAAGAAGGCAAAAAACTTTCCTCTTGTTGATCGGCTGCTCACTTAATTTTGACACTTCCAGTTTTTACAGCAACTTTCGAAAGAGCATTCTCGCCAATGGAGGTTGACAAAACACGTCTTTGAAACAAGATGGAGGATGATTTCTTAAGAAACTGCCTGATTGTTTATATTGAAAAAGAGATCGCCGAAAATTATCTACGGACTCTATAATTAATGAGTTTGCTAGTTCAAAAGAGTGAAGAGTAGCCTTTAAATATGTAGTATTTATTCCCAGTTTAGTTTGAAGAATCGGTATTTTGACCTTTTTAATTTAATTTTTGGCATCTCTAGTTGTAATTCGACATTATTCTCAATTTAATTTAGAGTAGCTAATTTTTGGCATATTTATCTTTGCCCCTGCAAAACTTAAAACCTAGTTACGTCCCTGTCTAGAGTGACAAGGTTGAAGGAAGGGGATAAAAACACTATATATTTTCATATAATTGCTAATTGGAGGAGAAATTATATAATTTTCTCTATAATGCATGAAGGCCAAAAAATTTCTGATCAGAAGAAACTTTTGGAGTTGTTTGTTTTCTACTATAAAAGCACTTTTAGCAATAAATCCATTCGTGACATATTTTGTGATTGAAATGGTTTATATGAACATGATAATTAGAATGCAAAGAAATTGGAGAATCTATTTCTGTTGAGAAAGTTAAAATAGTAGTATTTGATTTAGCCGGCGATAAATCCCCTTGGCTCGGATGGCTTTTCTTTGTTGTTATTTTCACGTGTTCTGGAACTTGGTGAAAGATGAGATCATGACTATATTTCTAGATACGTATCTTGGCATAGTTGATTTAAAATGGCTAAACTATGCTTTGAGCATTCTGGTTCCAAAAAAAGTATGAGTATTTTTTAGTTTAGACCTATAAATCTTATAAACGATGTTTTAAAAATTAGGACAAAGGCTAACAGACTTAGAATAAACGAGTCTATTAGTTCATAAGTCTCAAATGACATTTATTAAATGATATAGTTTTCTTGATAGTGTGGCTGTTGCTCAAGAAATCCTGAATGGTTGCATTGAAGAAAGGAAACAGGTGTTGTCCTAAATTTCGATTATGAAAAAGAATATGATGAGTTGGGAGTTCTTAGAAGAACCGTTATTCCCAAAGGGATCTGGAACCAAATTGGTATCTTGAATTATGCTAACACTTAGATGGAAACAATTCGGCTCTTGTGATGGCGTTAAAGAAAATCTTATAGACTGCAAAATCGGGATTAAACAAAGAGATCTGTTTTTCCATTGCTATTTGTTCGTGTCTCGGATGTATTTTCCAGAATCATGAGAAGAGTAAAACAGTTGCGGCTACTGAAGAGTTTGAGAAGAAAGGAAAATGGCCACGGGGGTATTTTAAATCTTCAATATGCTGACAACATTCTATTATTCTATTATCCTTCTTTAACATAATTAACTTTTATTAATTTTTTCTTTTGAGTTAGTATTTGACTTGAAGGTAAATTTAGAAAAAAAACACAGTTATTATTGATTGGAGGTTTTGAAGAGTTGCATATCACTTTAGCTGAAGGTTTTAATTACAGTAAAAGTTTTTTCCCCTTGAAATATTTGGGTGTTCCAATTCGGCGTTTAGGTTTGCATAAGGACCGGTATCATGTTATTCAAAAAATTGATTTTAGATTATCATGATAGAACGGTAAAATCTTATCTAGAAGTGGTAGATTGGTTTTAATTAATTTTATCATATTTTCATTCCTTTCTATGCGATATCTATTTATGTGATGCCCATTTGGTTGAGATAAAATATCGATAAAATTAGAAGATGGCTTTTATTAAAAGAGAGTGATGATATTTCCGGATTTTATTGTCTAGTTAAGTGGGAAGAGATGTGCAAATCTAAAGAGTTAGATGGTTTGGGAATGTTAATTTTAAGAAAATAAACACTACTCCATTACCCAAAGATGTGGAAACATTTTTATGATCCTTCGCTCCTATAGTGTGCAATAATATAGAATTTATATTACAGAATATCCTTTTAGGACTCTGAGTTGCTGCATTCCTTATTCATTTCCTCTTTTTGTAGAGACATCATTAAAAACTTTCAGTCATTTTTCAAAGGTCTTAAAGTGACATGTAAAAAGGATGAACTGGAAAACGCTGGTTGAAAAATATTCCGTTTACAATCATTTGTCCATTGTGGTTCAGTTTGGCAAAGAATCAAGAAGCATTAATTTCCTCTAAGAGAGAATTTAGAAACGCGGAATGGTTTTGATGTCCAAGATTTAGATATCATCTTACTGACAAACATTAACATGAATTAACTCTCTTATTTCAATTAGCTCTTTCTACTAACCCCTCAAGATAAATATCTAGAGTTGGAATTAAAGCATAGACGAAAGATATACCATTAAATATCTCTATAAGTTCTTATTTTTTGGTGGATGAAAATGCTCAATTGCTAAGGTGCTATAGAAATGTAGTGTTCCAGATTTACATATGCTTGTAATAAAAAAGACTTCTTACTTTGGATGTTATGAGAAAAAGAGAAGTTGACAAAGAAATTTTATATGTTATGTGCAACAAGAAACCGGAGACCATCAAACGTATTTTTCTAAAATGTGCTTTTGTGAGGTCTATATAGACTAATAAAAGACATTTATGGAAAACCAAAGAAAACTTAGTTCAATATTTTTATTATGGACTAAATGAAGAATAAAACGGGTTAACAAGAAGATTAGAGATATTTAGGATATTCTTGTCATGGCGTTTGTTACTATATATTGGTTGAAATGAATGTCACGGTTTTTAAAAGGAAAAAAATCATCTTCCTTGGCTGTCCGTAATAAAATCAATATGCTCCTAGTGTTTTGGACAAGCAATTCAAAAAGAAAACAAATATATTCTACAAAGAGTTGAGTGTTTTTTAATCTCTTTGATTGTCTAATGTTGTTTACCTTTCTTAAAAGGAAAACTCTTATGAGATTTATATGTTATATGTTATATCTTTTTATTTTTTTTTTATCATGTAATCTCTATCATTTTATAATTGTAATGAAATGTTTTATCTGACAAGAGCTTTTTTAACCGTCTCCATTTTTCTTTTAAAAAAATTCAAACACATAAGATAACAAGATGAATCAGAGCAACATATGAGATTTATACGGTTCAACCAATTAGGCCTATATCCGTAGGACGATCATCTCGATCGGAGTTTCTCTAAAATGAGAAAAATACAAATACAAAGAACAATCATCTCTAACTCTCATCTTTCTAATCACCCATCCCTCTCTTGCTCTCACACCATAAGAGAGGGAGGCTGCTACAAACGCACATGAGACTATTTTTTTTGGACTTCTAGCCCCCATTCCATATGGTAGAAGTATAATAGAGTGTTACAAGCATTACTATAATACAACCCATCACAGGTTAAGGCCTTTATAAAATAAACATAAAGATAAAACACTACCCATCACCAATTAGGCCCACACAAATAAATGCACCGGCCCAAAAGTTCCGAGTCTAAATTGGACCTCGTGTTCCAATCGATCGCTCTATGTGCACAAATGGGTACGAGATACAATCCTGTTCCTAACAACTTGAGAGGGAAATAATGGTAATATCATCATAGGTCCTCAATTTCCCAACGATGTCTTTGACTATGAACTATGATATATTGATGATTTCCTAACAAAGTCTCACTAGAAGAGTAAAAAAGAAAATGCAAGTGTCGTTATTTTAAGATGAAATCGAGTCCTATATCAACAAAAATTTGTGATTTTACCATGCATATGTTTGTTCAGCTCATTTATTTGGAAGACTTACCTAGTAGTTTCTTAAGGAAAAATATTTTCTTGCAAGAATGACTCGGTAAATTCACATAATCCCCAAACACACAAAGACATAAAATTAATTTTTCAAAATGGATGTATATTATTATTCAAAATCAAGCAAGCATGTGAATATAGAGGCCACACATTCAGAATTTCAAATATTATGCAGTACATAATTATGTTTGAGGAAGATATTAGATTCTGCTATTTAAGTGTTACTTCTTGGGTACAAGAATAGCTACCAAAGTGCTAATGCCTCATTCACTATGATAATTTGTACATAGATGCTCTTCCATATCTTTTGTACCACATAAAACATTTCAAACCGGCATACTTGTGCAGCTATCAGTTATTGATGCTTCATGTAGGCAAAAGAGCACAATTTTAAGGTTTTTTCAGGTACACAATACTATTTTGAAAAGCTCTTTCTTCCAATACACAAGACCATCAAAAGCATAAATCATCTTGACTTGTATTATTTAGGTACGTAAGGCAATATCTAGTAGCTAACCATCTTTTTCTTAGTTTCCTATGGTTCTTAGACATTTTAATAGACAGCAGCAGTATAGTTAATTGAGTCCTGTAAAATTTAATAATTACTTATATTTATAAGAACAGAGGAAGTAATAAAAGGTATAGATACTAACAAATTGCTGTTGGTACTGCATTTAAATTATGAAATGCATACTAGTTAGGAGAATAATGTAGGAAAGAGCCTTAGGAGGCTTTTTCGTTAGGTGGCGTCAAAATACTCCATCCTCCAACATTTTATTTGACGATCGGCCACCCGCCATCATCATCTTTATCATGTAAGATGTGGATACAACAGATTTCATGTGATTCTACCTCTTTTTCACCGATGAATTAGCAATGTAAAAAGTTCAATTGTCGGTAAACCGTTTATTCTGCACCCACTAAATCAACGGTAAGAGAGTGGTAGAATCAAATGAAACTTGGTGTATCCACATCTTACGTGATGAAGAAGAAGATGATGGGTGCTGATCACCGGAAAAAATCATGGACGGTGTATTTTTTCGGCGCTATGGCACCTTTCCTCCATCACTCTATCACGAGTAATATGAATCAAATAAAAAAACCAACACATGGATCCCTAGAAGAGATAATAGTTATTTACCATTGCGGACACATCAGTTGCTTAGACAAAGTGCCTCCTTCACCAACTTGCCAATAGAGCACTTAAGTTCATCAGTGATCACCAACCGTGGAGAGACTGCATCCAAAGAATAAACCGTAACGAGTCTCATTACATCTTCGAGAACCACTTTGTCCATTGTTCCCACTCTTTGATTCACAAATTTGCATGAGGTTTTCAGTTTGCAACCCCGGCATACCTGGGAAGAAATGAGAGATGGGAATATTACAGTGAGTACAGCTAGCTGGTGGGGCTCCAGTTCTTAAAAGATAAGAACTATATTACTTACTACATCTTCTTGAATGCGGAAGAATGCTCGGAGTCTTTTCGCTGCAAATATGGATTTTCTTTCGAGTGATGGGCAACCGAACAGAGCAACCTTTTTCAATTCGCTTCCCGATAACCACCTAAACCAAATTTATACAGGTCAACATATAATGTAAAGGTTACAAATCATGCGATAATCATAAGCAAGGAGTGGAAGCCTCAGGTCATAACACTTTGCTTTCCATCAACGCTTAAAATAGATTCTACACTTATTAACTTACCTCAATGTTTTAAATGCCGGATATCCGCGTCAAATCAGCACGAAAATTATCATGTCGGATGGCGGATGTCAGGATATATCGATGACTTTTTGTAGATGTCGGACTGTAAATTTTTGTGCTCTAATTTAGACCTTAACAAAGTTGCATTCGCTAAATCTTATAAATAATAAATATCACTTATGTAACTCGATATAAAGATACTTTGAAGCTCGTCAAACAAGCATAGTTGAACAAATTAGAAATGCTTTTAAGAAAACATAATTTATTTGATTTATCTAATCAATTACAAAATCCCAAGATAATCTAACCTATGCCTTGTTATAGAAGAGAGGCAAGACCACATTACACATCGAATATTAACCATAAGGCATTTGTTTGATCAATTGTCCCTCTAATCCACAAATACATCCCTAGTCAATCTTCAGACAACACCCTTTAATCGTAGTAGCTCGAAGAATAGAAACCAATTTCCATTCATATATGGATTAAAAACATCCCTAGCTGAAGAATGCAGCCAATTCCTCCAAAGCTTGGAAAGAATGAATGCATTTGGCTCGACTTAAATACATCTAAGTATACATATCGAAATGTTTATCCAAGATCTATCGCATTTATCTAGCATACTATTTAATAATAAACTCAAGCATCTTCGAAATTGATTCCTTGCAGCCTAACTAAGTATAAAACAGAATATGCTTGGAGCTATTAAAGATTACATAAAACAATGTGAATGTGTGATGGTAATCTGTCCATTTTATAGTGGGATGCACGATGATGAACCATAATTATGCAGCAGAAGTTAAGACGAAGATTAAAGCATAGAGACATAATGACGGATTATATTCACTATTTCATTTAAGTGAAATACTTATACCCCCCTCCTCCTCTCTCTCTCTCTCTTATATCCCCCTTTCTTTATCTATAAATATATATTTTCCCTATTTCATTTAAGTGAATACTTAGAAAGCACAAACACCTCTATTTGTTCGCCATGTCCGTGTCCGGCATGTACAAGATACTCACTCGGACACTCCATCGACACGTGTTCGACACACTTGGGCCATATCCGCCCATATTGGATTTGTCTGAAACTTCTATCCATGCTTTAAGATGGCATAGGGGTTGAGAAATATAAATATGCAATATATGTGTGGACAATTTTGATGAGTTCAAGTCCATGAAACTCAGGCCTAATTAAAAAAGAGTTAATATGTTGTTTGCACCTCTTATGAATTGTATTCTTGAGTGTTTGCTTTTAGTTATATATATATATATATATATATATATATATATATATATATATGTGTGTGTGTGTGTGTGTGTGTGTGTGTGCGCGCGCGCGCGCGCGCTAAAGAAAACTTATGCTTTTTGGATAAAGCTATAGACTTGATTTTATATTTATTGTGTTTTAAAGTTATACCAGTACATATTTCTTCTCATAGTTTATTATATTTTGTTCAATATATATAATCAAGTATAGATAAACAATAAAATTGTCTTCTCTTTATTACAAATTTGTCGTGTCCCGTGTCAGTGCTTCATAGGTGAATACTGAGAAGTGAGAACCAAAACAAAAAATAATAATGAAAAAATGCTTTCAATGTTCTTTCCTGATTAATAAATTTCTTTCTGAATTATACGTCTTTAAATTTCTCAATATCTTTCATCTCCTATGTAGAAGTAGTCATGATAATCTCATAACTGCGAATAAACAAACTATGATAACCATTTCCTATAGAACTACAATTCATTAGTAATCAAATAACTTTCCCTACTATCACATTCGATAAATGTAACTTGTGAAACTCGGTTTAAGCTCATAACACATGGACCCATACATGGATGCACATGGGCTTTTAATACATTAGGACTCCATCCAAAAGACTCAAGCCTTATGAAGGTCTATACCATTTTATATCTTATACCCATATGCACTAGTTATATCTTATAACCGTATGCATCTCATAGTTTTTCCAATGCGGGACTAAATGTTAACCACATTCTCAACACTGTCCCTCACGTGCAACGTACATGGACAAAGAGGACTTTACATGTCAGGGCTCAAACCTCATGTGCAACGTAGACAAACAAACAAACACCCGAGCTATGATACCATGTAAAACTCGGTTTGGGCCCACAAATGGATGCACATGGGCTTTTAATACAGTGTGGCTCCATCCAAAAGACTCAAGCCTTATGGAGGTTTATCCCATCTTATATCTTATACCCATATGCATCTCATATTTATATCTTATAACCATATGCATCTCATAGTTTTCCAATGTGGGGCTAAATGTTAATCACATTCTCAACATAACTATTTTTGCTCATTCTTTTGTGCCAACTTATCAATTTCAAAACATTACCAAATACCAAATATTTCTAATAAACCATAGAAGAAGAGTGCTAATATCTGCTTACTTGGCTACTTCCTGATGTTTCTGGCCAAACTTCTCAGCCCCAATCTTCAAGAAATTCCGAGAATAGAAATTCGCCGGAATCTGCTGTGGCTCCCGCCCTTTCGAAAAGTTCGCATCTTTCAAATACCCGTCTTCAATAAATCGACTCACGAGCATCGTAGCCTCAGCCGATAGCTCTTTGGGAAATTCCTTCTCCTCCACTGGCTTGTTCTGCAATTTCCCATTTGTTGAGGGCTTCTTGATGGGGATATTCTTCTCCTTCTCTTTGGGCAACTTCTGATTCGTTGAGGGCTTTTTGATGGGGGATTTCTTCTCCTTCTCTTTGGGCAACTTCTGATTTGTTGAGGGCTTGTTTTTGTTTGAAATGTTGGGAGAAATTGGGAATTTCTTGTTCTTTATTGAGGTTTTGGTGATTTGGGAAGATTTGGAGGGGGGTTTTGAAAAGAGGGAAGAAAGGGTTTTCGGATTAGGGTTAGGGATTGAGGAATTTGAAGAGATTGTTCTATGAAGTGAATGGGAAATTCTAGGGTTTGTGCGTAGGGTTTTGAACAAAATCATTCGAGGGTAATTTTTTTTTTGGGGGTCTAGGGTTTAAGGAGAAGGCTAGGGGTTTAAATTTGGAAGCATAACTTCTGTTTTCTCTATGCATTTTAATATGTCAGTGAGTGCGGTTGGGCCATTTTGACCCGACCCGGAAAATTGATCTGGGCCGACCCGAATTGGAGTCTCCAAGTACGGGTCACTTCTTGGGCACATCCGGCCTGTTTATTTGGTTCCCTCCATATTCCCAAATTCGCCGGGAATTATTCAGCGAGATTGAAAATTCGGATTTGGAAAACTATTCGGAAAAAATCGGAAGGTATTCGGAAAAAATTCGGCAAGTATTTGGGAAATGCTCGGGAAGAATTGCGAGCAAGAAATTAATATATGAGGCGCTGGGTTTTGATATTGCGAATTATTCGCTGTTTTTATGAATTATTCATTGTTTATTTGAATGATTCGTGAATTATTCAAAACGTTCGCCAGCGGCGATTAAATCGGAGAACTAATCGGCCGATAAAAAATGCACGAATTCACCGAATTATTTGCGAATTATATGATTATGGTTGCGCCTTAGCCTTTGAACAGAAATTAACAAGATATAAATATTTGATATTTGTTTATTTTTAAAAAATTTAAAACTAATTAGTCGAGATGTTTTGTTTTTATCTTTTTGCCTTCTTTTTGGGTAAAAGATCAAAGACCCGATATCATTATAGAAATAGAAAAGGTACATGTGAGGGTATGTACAGAGTAAAAGTGCCCGTACCAAAATAAAATTAAGACCCAGAACAATTGTATTTGACATGAAAGGCTTTAAAATAGTAGTCATGATCAGTTACTAGAGTAGAGAATGGAGATTTCGGTTTTTTTGGATGCAGAAGGCAGTGGCCGTGGGTTAGAAGCGATCCACCACCATATGCGTAACTCTTACTGATGGAGCTCTGGATCTCCTTGAGATGTTACATTCTGTTGATCTGCTGCGAGCGCTGATGGATGACTGAGATTAAGTTGAAGGGTTGCCTCCTGAAGCGTGTGGATCTTAATGGGTTTTATGTGGTTGAGGCCGAGCTACCTGCAAGGAAGTCCCGAGATGGTTGTGCCACCGAGGACCCTCCGACAATCAAGTTAGACGGGATGTTTTGGCAGAGTAACGGCCTATTGGGGTAAAATTGGCTTACCTGAGTCGTCTGAGACAGGGGTTTATATAGTGGCAGCCATGGACAGACGGATGCGAGATTCACGCCGACCGTTACGCCCGCGTGATAGGCGGAATTCCCCATTAATGACGGGATATGCTCGTTAATGTGAGATCGTGATGGCGTGGAACGCGGGATCATGGGTGGTGGATATCTCGCGTCTAGAGAGATTCGTGGAGCCGTGGCGGAGGCGCCTGTGATCGGTGCTGTGGGGCGGTCGGTGAGACCGAGGAAGCTAAGCTCGGCAGGAGGCTCGGGAACGAGCGGGAGGCCGAGGCATCTTGGATTTGCGATAGCTCGGAGGTGAGCCGGAAGGCTGAGGGAACTCAGCGTGCGGGAGGGCTCCGAGGCGAGCCGATGGTCATTTGTAAGGTGATCGTAGGGGTGGTCTGGAAGGCCACCGAAGATCGGGAACATCATCGGGTTGAAGGCCCGGGGTATGCTTCCAACGTACCGATCTTGATCCTTTCTCGTAATCCCTGGGACACGTCATCTGCCACGTGTCATGATGCGGGGAAACACCGGTATCTAGCCTCATCATTAGCCTCCCACTCTCGTCCCGACCCATTCATGGGTCGGGTCGAGAGTGGTCTGACCGGTCATCCGGGGTAAGCTCTTATTTGAAGGTATCGTCGGTGCGCGTATTCCCGGGCAACTAGTTGTATTTTCTTGATGACGTCAACGGGTCAGGGGAGGGATCTCGCACTAAAGAGGAAGCGCCGGTTTGTGCGTACGTTCATCGAAGCGCCAACCCACGTGTTTGGCATTGGTTGGCTGACGAGACGGGCCGCAGGTGTTCCCGCGCCCAATGGGACGCGTCCAATGTGAATGCGACAGGTGGAATGTTGTCGGCCGTTGGTTGCGAAGCGCTGTTTTGGCGGGAGGTGATCGGAACTGTAGGATGTGTACGCCGGCAGCTATAAATAGAGGTGAGATCCCCATCAAGGCCCATACCTCACCATAATTTCCTCGTCCCTAGTCGTGTTTGCTCGGCGCTCTTCTCCTCAGGTCTGATTCCTTGCGTTTTCTCTTCCGAAAACTCATCCCTTTGATCAGGTTAGATGCGTTCTACCGAGGAGTCTGTAGAAATAGTCCGGGAAGAGTCTAGAGAGTCCTTTGTAGCTTCCTCTTCTTCTTCTTCCTCTTTCTCGTCTGAGTCGAAGCCCCCCCGGGAAGTTAGGGTTAGTCATGCTTCCCGAGGGTGTGCGACGGGGGCGGTCCCCAGAGCGCAGGTTAGGGGTGCTCTTGGCGCGTCATCCATGCTGAGGCATGCGGATGAGCCCGCCACCATCCGGACTCGTTTCCACATTCCTCCCGGCTACTCGCTTCGTCTGGCCGAGGAAGGGGAGAGGGCAGACCAGGTACGGGGTAAGGAGATTGGCTTGTACTTGGAAGCCTTTTGGACTGGGATGCGCCCGCCCTTCTCCCCCGAGGTGAGTGCGGTATTGAATTGTTTTGCGTTAGCCCCGGGCCAATTAGTGCCGAACTCTTGGAGGATTCTCCTTGGGTTCCTGGTCCGGTTAAAATTACGTCAGATCCCTTTCAGCCGGAACCTTCTCGTTTCTTCTCTCTGCTACAAAAACCACCCCGGCACTCGCAGGGGTGAGCCGAGGTGGGTATACATCTCTTTTAGAAAACACCGGGGAGGTGCTGCCGGGTCAGGGGTCGTCGTAGTACTTTCTTCCATTCACGAATGGAAGAAGAAGTTTTTGTTTGTTGGGCCTCCCGAGGGTGAGAATTGGCCTGTGCCCATCTAATGGCATAGGGCCAACTGCCCACGGGTGAGGCGGTCGAATGATCCCGATGCGGTGGCGGTGACGGAGTGGGGGCCCCTCTCCCGGGCTTATGTGTTGCTGTCTGAGCAGGCCTTTAGTTGGGCTGGGCTCAGCCCCGCCCAGTTCGCCGGTAAGTTAGGAGTTTTTAGGAGACCTGTTTAGACTTGTGTATTCTTTCACTTTTTCTGACATTGTTGACTCCTTTGTACTTTTGTCTTATGTAGAACCCATGGACCTAGGCAAATTTTGGGCAGCCCTCGTCGAACAGAAGAAGGGGAAGAAGTGTTAGTTATATGTATGCCCTAGAGGCCATTACTATACATAGGATGTATATTGTAGTGGATGCTTGGACATATATAGGGAGAACTTTCTCGCTCGACATGATAGTATACTATCTGGTTACTCTTTACCTTAACGTGTACACTGATTGTCTCTCTGTTACATGTTGGTAAAGCCCTTAGGATGTGTACTTGACTACCTGGACTATGATGCGGATCATACTAGTGGGGACATGGTAGTCCATAAGTACATCCTTCAAGGTCCCTAGTCGTGGGTATATCGAGACAGGGTATCGATATACCAGAGTAGACTAGCGTATACCTTCTCGACCCATACAGATGGGCGATGGATGATCCCATATCCATTGGTGTTTGACATCAGAGATGATATACGGGTGCTCAGTGGAGACTGGGTACACTGGACGGACTCGCCGAGAACTCCCAGATGGTATTATACCTTACGTCAGATGGCAGTTCTCTGGTGACACTGGTACAGAGTAGTCTGTTGACCCGAGATCGTCATAGAGTCTTGTGTGGTTCCCACTGTGTTTTGATTTCCACCTTACCACGTCCAAGAGGGCGTGCAAAACGGTGGTTTTTGGGTACAGTCCCGAATCACATGGAGGCAATGAGCGATAGGAGGGGATTCGTCTCTCCCGGTATAGGGAGTTGATGTTGCGCTGTGTTCGATTGGCTATAACCAGAAATCCCTGGCCAGGGTTGCTGAGATTTACTGGTAAGTGTTACCAGTAGTTTCTCGAACTGTTATAGGCCTCATATCGACACGACTTATCAAGCTAATGGGGTCTGACGTTTACCACCCCTAGGCGAGATATGCGACATATCAGACGATCAGACCGGACTGTACGGTAAGTGTTACTGGTTGGATTCACAGGAGTGTGAGCGGGCTTGCTCGTCGATCTTCTGATCGCTCAATACCCGGGTGGCCGTTACGTTTAGCAGACCGCTTGCGGCTTGTGGGTGTTTGATATGATCATCACCTGCTGCCGGCGTATTGACGAGTCTTTAGAGTCCTACACAGAAGTTTCCTGGCTCAAGCGAAACGAAATAGGAGCGCATATGAGATATGTGCGGGACCGAGAATAATGCGTATATGTGATACCGTATTTCATTCTCGCGATGAATGTATCGAATGGTTGTATGCGATATAACCTATTTATCGAATCAAGGATTGATTCGATAAGTCGATACATTGGATATTAGTCGGTTATATGCGATATGACCGGATCGTTAAATCAAGTGTTGATTTAATGATTTAATGCATAATTATATATTTGATATATTACTTTGCATTAACTAGTATTGGTTCACTTTAAATGGTTTTTCTCACTTGTTTGTGCACATTGTATATGTGATATATTTTTTGTGCACAAGTTTGTATCATGTTTGATGATGCATGCTAACTTGGGTTTGTGTAAAGAGTTAAACCTTGGTTAAGTAAATGGTTAGGGTTTTTATTTATTCATTCTTTTATCTTTTTATTTGGATTAAAATGAAATGGGAAAAGAAAACATAATGGTAGCTTTCTTAATTGAAGCTTCTTGAAGTTTCATGCAACTTTGACCAAAGCAACCATTCTTGTCTTCTTCTCCTAACCCTAACCATTCCACCTAACCTTAGTTAATTCTCTACATCTAACCATGGTTGTAGTTATGATAAGAATAATCTTTTTCTATTTTCTCATTATTCTTATCATAACATTTTTTTTATCTTCTTCTTCTTCTTCTTCAAGAAGAAGCTTGCCTCCATCAATGGCAACTTGGGAAAATGAGTGAGAAATCCAATTCTAAAGTGAACCCACCTCCTATTTCTTCATTCTCTACCTCTTGCCAAGTAGTATAGGGTGTTTTCTTCACAAGTTTCATGACTTGGTGAAGTGGGAGCTTGATCTTGTGATGCCTCGACGTAGATCATCTTCGGCATCGTAGTCGATGACCTAGCCCGCCCATTTCTCCGATGAAGCCGACGCTAGAGCCCGGGATTCGATTTGGACAGCGAGGAGACTTCATTGCGGAGCTATGGAGGTGGAGGACCGGATCTACAAAGGTTGTATTTCCGTTCTTGTAGTTAAGTTGTTAACTAGTTTCATTTGTCGCCTATATATCTAGTTAACGATCCGTATTAGGGTTTCTCGGCACCCGTAAAATTTGAAATTGGCATGGTTGATGCCTTGTGAGACCTCCTTAGTGTGCCTAGGAACCCTACAGTGGTATCAGAGCCTAGCTAGAGCCTTAGGCGATACTTAGACGATGTTTGAAACCCGATCGAAACCGAAACCCTAATACTAAATCGCTCTCTGGACTTTTTCTAAAAACTGGGTTTTTTCCATATTAAAAATGCTTAAAAAATTCAGCAGGAAGTTATAAGAATTACGGTGCAAAATTGGACAAATGATGCCTCCAACCTGCGGCGGAACCGCGGCAGAAGCCTAGCTTCTGCCGCGGTTCCGCGGCGACATGATGACGTCAGCCCTCCAAATTAGCACAGTAATTCCTATTTTACAGTGCTGAGTTTTATGGGTATTTTTAATATTTTTTCAAGAGTTGTATTTTCTAGGGTGTTTTGGTAGTTCGCTGATTCGATCGGATTATCAGACTTTGTCTATGTGGCTTTCCGAATATCTTGGAATATGTTAAAAAGTTCGACCGGATGTAAATACCCAATCTTTCCCCTGCCGGAAAATTTCCAAGTGTTGGATTTTTCCGTGGTTTAGAGACGTTCTAAGTAGTGCAAGTAACGCGATGGTCCCTCTAGAAGACAACAAACCTTAACTCGATTATGTGATCGTCTTGAACTGCCCTTTGAACCTTCGGGTTTGGGGCAGTACGGCGTGCCACATGTGAGGCGTTGGCTTGACCCTTTTATGGCTGGACCGTTGGTACTGAGGCATGAAGTGAATGTCTTTGAACCTATTTCATGTGTTGAACGGTTTCGGGAAAACTTGGGTGTTCGAATGTTCGATCGAAAAGTTTAACATTTTCTATTTATCCGGAATGTGATACAATAATTGGAATTCACAAGTAGTTATGAGATAACTGAATGAATATAATAAATCTAGCGGTTTAGTCTCACTTGATCGGTTGCCACGAAATTTTGATGTGATCAAAACTCCGTCGCAATCACGTAGCGTACGCGGATACTCGCCGGGTAAACTTAATAGACAGCCTCACTCCATAGCCCCGACCAAGTGATTGAAGGAGAACCCCGTCGCCGAAAGCATCCGTTCGGGTGCTAGCGGTAGCGGTGTTCCGCCTTGGTGCACTTCGTCGACGGCGTCGGGGGTGCGGCCGCCTACTAAAGTTTGCGACGAGCATTCGATCAGTTTTTCGGGAATCTTGTTGAATTGCCCGACTTGATATTGAAAAGTGTTTTCGATGATGAGACTAAAATGCGGGGTTTATAATTGTTAGGCATGCGATGTCTAAGGTATTCATTTGATTAGGCATGCGATGTCTATGGAGGTTGCGAATTCCAACTGTTGTAGTTTTACACTTTCTTTTCTGTGACCGTAAGTGTAATATGTGATATCACCGGTTTCGTTGCTATATGTCAACGACAATTGGGATACGCATGTTTACTTACGTTGATGACATGTGATGTTATGTGTTGCTGGATATGTTATATTGGACGTCGTGTTTGAATAGCCGGGTTTTTTTTATGTGAGATGAGTGTTTTTCATTTTCATTCATGTAAAAACTTGTATGTAATATTCTTTTATTGGGACACTTCCAGATTGCGGAAGATGTCACATTTTGTATATTATTTACTTTTCCGCACTAGGATGACCCAAGGAGGAGGGCACAAGTAACCGGGTTCTAGGGTCCAGTGGGAGACCAACTCGAGGAGTCGAGTCCGGGTCTCCTAACTCTAGAATTGGTAGGGTTGCTTGCCGCTCTCGTAGGGGTCTAGGGGTGTAGGTTTGGCTATTCATCGCAACCGTGGAATCCGTGTTTTATACTGGCTCGTATTGAAAACACGGACGTCCTAGTATATCCAATATTTCATATGATTCTTCTGCTGCGATATCTGTGATGTGATCATGTGATGTTCTGTGATAGATACTGTATATAGTATATATGATATATTATATAGACGTTACTTATGTTTTACACCCGCGCTAGCCCTGTCCCGCTTTGCCGTTAGTTACCTAACCTAACGGTGCATGAGGAGACATCGAGGCGAATGCGGATGGCATAAGTGTACGTCGTATTTATCTGTAATGTTTAGGTAACTTAAATGATGGGACTTCATTAATGTGATTAATGAAATAAAAGAAACCTAAGATATTGTAGAATCGAATTTCAAAATAAAAACAGGTAGCTACAGTTCTTGCTTTGCACAGCGGTATATGTAATATATCCTGCACCTTATTCGATGAGGAAAGGACCGAGATCCCTTCACCGGGAGTGACTCCTTTAGCAATAACTGGCAGATGCTACACACTCGGTTTGTCTTTTGATTGCTTTTAAGAGTTTTTGCTTTGCACAGTGATATATATGATATATCCCGCACCTTATTCGATGAGGAAAGGACCGACGATCCCTTCACCGGGAGTGACTCCTTTAGCAAAACTAGAAAAGCCTAAAAAACACTCCATTTTAAAATCATTTGATTCTACAACGATATCAAGTTCATTACGCAATAGGTTTTCAGAAAAACCTGTCGTAGCCCTCCGTCATTTCAGATAAGTACTAGTTAGTATTCGTGCTGCGGTAGTTTGGCCTCCGTCAAGGCGTAGTGTACGGTAGCTAACTAGTGCTTATCTGCTAGCATATGATGCGATTGGATTAGGGTATTCGTACGGCGTTGTTTGGCCTCCGTCAAGGGTCGTGCGGGTGGGTTTAATTCAATCAGGAAATGACGGGTTGAACTTGACTAGCGGACTATGGGTAGTTTGGCCTCCGTCAAGGTCATAGGACGCTAGGGGCAAAATTATCGGGAATTTCAAGTGTTGAAATTTGCAATGAGATTGCATACCTTCTATGAGATAGTTGGATCCCGATACCCGCTGTGAGTAATTGTTACTCCTGGGAGAGTTTTACACATTATAATTAGCCAATCAAGTAGGTGTCTAGAAAGGTGTTAACGAGGTTACGCCTCTGGGAAAACGAGGTTTACTGTAATTAGGTTCGTGCGAAAGCACGGGGGACCTCCCTCAAAGTACCGACACTGGCGTGGCTGAAAGATTGGCGAACTTGTAGCGTGTAATTAATCCCGGCTAGTCTTTCCTTTTAGGGTTTGAAGGAAGATTTGATAAAAACAGTGGAAGCCATCCTGATTAGATAAAATAATAACCAATCTGATCTTGCCAGAGCGAACGCTGAGTGTTTTCTTCTCTCTCTCTCCAGGTAGCGACTATATCACGCCTTAATCAAGATAATAATACGGATATTTGACCGAACTCGCTTGTTATACTGAGCTGGGGAACGTTGGTCCCGCTCCAACTTATAATTGTTATAAGACAGAGCAGGAAATTGGGGAATACCAGATTTCCCGTGCCGCCCAAACGAAGAGAGTGCATGCTGATGCATCATCTTCGGGTGTGTTCATTATACAGAACTGTTTCTCAGTATCCTCCGCATCCTTGGTATATGATACCGGATCAGGATCCCAGATATGTAATCTGTTACATAGGGCTACAAAAGGGTAGAAAAACTGAGAACGGGTGATAAGTTTCATGAGACAGAAAACGGGGTAAGTGTTGCAGCCAAGTCTGTTGGTCACTGTCACCCTGTATTCCAAATACATTGATTCTGAACGAATGTTATTAGATACCGAACCTGATATACAAAATCATATCAATCTCTTTATTAGTAAAGAAAGGATATAATTTTGTATTGTTGGATAATGTTTTGAACATTTCCTATATCAAAAGTTGATCGGTTCAGGCACGTTATCTAAAAGCATTGAAGTTCTAAATCAAACTACAGTTCTTTAGTATACGGAACACACACAAGAGGAAGAGTTCAGAAATGAACAAATCCTTCTTGAGACATTGTAGACAAGGTCATATCAATGCGATCCGACTGGCTGAAGTTACATTTTAGATGCATATTTAAATCAGTTTGAATTTACATCTTGTGAAACTTGCCAGTCATGTCACAGAAATACGATGACCATAGCTCCGTTTACTGGAAACAGAGAAAGAGTTAGTGAACTCTTGGGATGATACATGTTGATGTATGTAGGTCCCCTATCTACATTTGCCAAGACCGGTTCTTTTTACTTCATTACATTCTCTGATGATCTTTCGAGATTCAGACCTATGTTCCTGTTGAAACACAAGTCAGAACCTTTTGAGATATTCACAGAATATGATTTAGAAGTAGAGAACCAAAATATGGGTATAAGTATTATGTCCTTTGATGTGATCAAGGAGGAGAATACTTGAGCACGAAATTCTTGGACTTTTCTAAAGGAGAATGAGATTCTCTCTCAGCATTACTCCTCCGTATACACCATAGCACGATGGTATATCGGGGCGGAGCAATAGCACCCTATGTGATATGGTGTGCTCTATGATGAGTACTACTGAGTTTCCTATTTCCTTTTTGGGAGTTATGCACTTGAGAAGCTACATACCTATTGAATAGGGTTCAAATCAAATCAGTTGCCTACCACTTCATATTTGATATGGAAAGGGTAGAGCCCATGTCTTAAACTAGTTAAGATTTGGGGTTGTCCGGCCTATGTCTAAAAGCAAAATCCGGACAAACTCGAGGCAAGGTCTGTTATGTAGAACTGGAAAGGTTCCAGCTATACAAACTGCAGCTGATGATTTGAAAGGACCAAAGGATTCAATAGTTACCAACGAACCTCAGCCTCTCCGCCGATCTAGTAGGGTTCCTCACCCGCCTGAGAGATACTTCGGTTACTCTATGACAGTGGGAGCGAGGATTGCATCATGAGATGATGACCCAACTAGTTTCGAGCTGGCCATCAGGAGTGGGACTCTGTAAGAATGGCTGGATGCTTAGCGATCTGAGATGGAATCCATGTACACCAACAAAGTATGGACTTTGGTTGCTATATCTGAAGGGTTAAATCCCCATCAGGAGCAAGTATATCTTGAGAAGATTACTTGGTGTAGATGGAAAAGTTGAGACTTTCAAAGCTAGACTTGTTAAAGCTTTTCGTCATCGACCAGGCGTGGATTATGATGAAACCTTTTAAGTGGCTATGCTTAAGTCCATCCAGATCCTACTTGCCACGGCTACATACCATGACTACGATATCTGGCGGTTGGGTGCCATGACTGCTTTTCTAAATGATGTTTTGGAAGAGAACGTCTATAAGTACACAGCCAGAGGGCTTCGTAGACAGTGGGAGCAGCGGAAACATGTGCAAGATATTTTATGTGATAAAACAGGCATTGCGGAGTTGGAACATCTGTTTTGATGTAGTAGTCAAACAGTTTGACATCATCAAAATGGTAGATGAACCTTGTATATACAAAAAGGTAGTAGGGAGTATGGTGATGATCCTCGTAGAGTACGTGGATGACATACTCTTGATAGGGAAGGAGTTTCCTATGCTACGCTCGATCAATCTCCGCTTATCACAATGATTCTCCATAAAGGATCAAAGTGATACCTCCTAAATCCTGGGTTTTGGATCTATGAGATAGATCTAATTGGATGTTAGGATTCTCACTAGTTGTAGTGAGATGGTATCAATTGGTCCTGGGGAGAATCACTGGAAGTGTTCCAGGGTGATAAGGACGACTGAATGTCAGTCACAGGCTTTGTCTTTACCCTCAAAAGAGGGACGGTATGTTGGAAGAGTTCCAAGCTAAATACCGTGGCTAACTAGACGATTAAAGGCAAGATACATCGCTACTTAAGATGCTACCAAAGAGGCAGTCTGGATGTATATTGGTTCAAGAGATGAACTTTGTTCCTCCCATTGTGTGACAATGGAGTTGTGGATTATGCCAAGGAACGCCGGTCCCATCAGTGATCCAGACATATTCTAAGGCAGTGTCACCTGATCATGGAGATGGTTGATCTCCAGGATGATCGAGGTTAGGAGAGCAGACTCAGAGGATAACACGGCGGATCCACTCACGAAGGCCTATTCCCAGAGAGAGACTTTTATGGGATGGTTGAGTATGAGATACTACAACCACTGCTATCAGATGGCCTTAGTGCAAGTGGGAGATTGTTAGTTATATGTATGCCCTGGAGGCCATTACTATACATAGGATGTATATTGTAGTGGATGCTTGGACATATATAGGGAGGACTTTCTCGCTCGACATGATAGTCTGCTATCTGGTTACTCTTTACCTTAATGTGTACACTGATTGTCTCTCTGTTACATGTTGGTAAAGCCCTTAGGATGTGTACTTGACTACCTGGACTATGATGCGGATCATACTAGTGGGGACATGGTAGTCCATAAGTACATCCTTCAAGGTCCCTAGTCGTGGGTATATCGAGACAGGGCATCGATATACCAGAGTAGACTAGCGTATACCTTCTCGACCCATACAGATGGGCGATGGATGATCCCATATCCATTGGTGTTTGACATCAGAGATGATATACGGGTGCTCAGTGGAGACTGGGTACACTGGACGGACTCGCCGAGAACTCCCAGATGGTATTATACCTTACGTCAGATGGCAGTTCTCTGGTGACACTGGTACAGAGTAGTCTGTTGACCCGAGATCGTCATAGAGTCTTGTGTGGTTCCCACTGTGCTTTGATTTCCACCTTACCACGTCCAAGAGGGCGTGCAAAATGGTGGTTTTTGGGTACAGTCCCGAATCACATGGAGGCAATGAGCGATAGGAGGGGATTCGTCTCTCCCGGTATAGGGAGTTGATGTTGCGCTGTGTTCGATTGGCTATAACCAGAAATCCCTGGCCAGGGTTGCTGAGATTTACTGGTAAGTGTTACCAGTAGTTTCTCGAACTGTTATAGGCCTCATATCGACACGACTTATCAAGCTATTGGGGTCTGACGTTTACCACCCCTAGGCGAGATATGCGACATATCAGACGATCAGACCGGACTGTACGGTAAGTGTTACTGGTTGGATTCACAGGAGTGTGAGCGGGCTTGCTCGTCGATCTTCTGATCGCTAAATACCCGGGTGGCCGTTACGTTTAGCAGACCGCTTGCGGCTTGTGGGTGTTTGATATGATCATCACCTGCTGCCGGCGTATTGACGAGTCTTTAGAGTCCTACACAGAGGTTTCCTGGCTCAAGCGAAACGAAATAGGAGCGCATATGAGATATGTGCGGGACCGAGAATAATGCGTGTATGTGATACCGTATTTCATTCTCGCGATGAATGTATCGAATGGTTGTATGCGATATAACCTATTTATCGAATCAAGGATTGATTCGATAAGTCGATACATTGGATATTAGTCGGTTATATGCGATATGACCGGATCGTTAAATCAAGTGTTGATTTAATGATTTAATGCATAATTATATATTTGATATATTACTTTGCATTAACTAGTATTGGTTCACTTTAAATGGTTTTTCTCACTTGTTTGTGCACGTTGTATATGTGATATATTTTTTGTGCACAAGTTTGTATCATGTTTGATGATGCATGCTAACTTGGGTTTGTGTAAAGAGTTAAACCTTGGTTAAGTAAATGGTTAGGGTTTTTATTTATTCATTCTTTTATCTTTTTATTTGGATTAAAATGAAATGGGAAAAGAAAACATAATGGTAGCTTTCTTAATTGAAGCTTCTTGAAGTTTCATGCAACTTTGACCAAAGCAACCATTCTTGTCTTCTTCTCCTAACCCTAACCATTCTACCTAACCTTAGTTAATTCTCTACATCTAACCATGATTGTAGTTATGATAAGAATAATCTTTTTCTATTTTCTCATTATTCTTATCATAACATTTTTTCATCTTCTTCTTCTTCTTCTTCAAGAAGAAGCTTGCCTCCATCAATGGCAACTTGGGAAAATGAGTGAGAAGTCCAATTCTAAAGTGAACCCACCTCCTATTTCTTCATCCTCTACCTCTTGCCAAGTAGTATAGGGTGTTTTCTTCACAAGTTTCATGACTTGGTGAAGTGGGAGCTTGATCTTGTGATGCCTCGACGTAGATCATCTTCGGCATCGTAGTCGATGACCTAGCCCGCCCATTTCTCCGATGAAGCCGACGCTAGAGCCCGGGATTCGATTTGGACAGCGAGGAGACTTCATTGCGGAGCTATGGAGGTGGAGGACCGGATCTACAAAGGTTGTATTTCCGTTCTTGTAGTTAAGTTGTTAACTAGTTTCATTTGTCGCCTATATATCTAGTTAACGATCCGTATTAGGGTTTCTCGGCACCCGTAAAATTTGAAATTGGCATGGTTGATGCCTTGTGAGACCTCCTTCATGTGCCTAGGAACCCTACAGTGGTATCAGAGCCTAGCTAGAGCCTTAGGCGATGCTTAGACGATGTTTGAAACCCGATCGAAACCGAAACCCTAATACCAAATAGGTCTCTGGACTTTTTCTAAAAACTGGGTTTTTTCCATATTAAAAATGCTTAAAAAATTCAGCAGGAAGTTATAAGAATTACGGTGCAAAATTGGACAAATGATGCCTCCAACCTGCGGCGGAACTGCGGCAGAAGCCTAGCTTCTGCTGCGGTTCCGCGGCGACATGATGACGTCAGCCCTCCAAATTAGCACAGTAATTCCTATTTTACAGTGCTGAGTTTTATGGGTATTTTAAATATTTTTTCAAGAGTTGTATTTTCTGGGGTGTTTTGGTAGTTCGCTGATTCGATCGGATTATCAGACTTTGTCTATGTGGCTTTCCGGATATTTTGGAATATGTTAAAAAGTTCGACCGGATGTAAATACCCAATCTTTCCCCTGCCGGAAAATTTCCAAGTGTTCGATTTTTCCGTGGTTTAGAGACGTTCTAAGTAGTGCAAGTAACGCGATGGTCCCTCTCGAAGACAACAAACCTTAACTCGATTATGTGATCGTCTTGAACTGCCCTTTGAACCTTCGGGTTTGGGGCAGTACGGCGTGCCACATGTGAGGTGTTGGCTTGACCCTTCTACGGCTGGACCGTTGGTACTGAGGCATGAAGTGAATGTCTTTGAACCTATTTCATGTGTTGAACGGTTTCGGGAAAACTTGGGTGTTCGAATGTTCGATCGAAAAGTTTAACATTTTCTATTTATCCGGAATGTGATACAATAATTGGAATTCACAAGTAGTTATGAGATAACTGAATGAATATTATAAATCTAGCGGTTTAGTCTCACTTGATCGGTTGCCACGAAATTTTGATGTGATCAAAACTCCGTCGCAATCACGTAGCGTACGCGGATACTCGCCGGGTAAACTTAATAGACAGCCTCACTCCATAGCCCCGACCAAGTGACTGAAGGAGAACCCCGTCGCCGAAAGCATCCGTTCGGGTGCTAGCGGTAGCGGTGTTCCGCCTTGGTGCACTTCGTCGACGGCGTCGGGGGTGCGGCCGCCTACTAAAGTTTGCGACGAGCATTCGATCAGTTTTTCGGGAATCTTGTTGAATTGCCCGACTTGATATTGAAAAGTGTTTTCGATGATGAGACTAAAATGCGGGGTTTATAATTGTTAGGCATGCGATGTCTAAGGTATTCATTTGATTAGGCATGCGATGTCTATGGAGGTTGCGAATTCCAACTGTTGTAGTTTTACACTTTCTTTTCTGTGACCGTAAGTGTAATATGTGATATCGCCGGTTTCGTTGCTATATGTCAACGACAATTGGGATACGCATGTTTACTTACGTTGATGACATGTGATGTTATGTGTTGCTGGATATGTTATATTGGATCGTCGTGTTTGAATAGCCGGGTTTTTTCTATGTGAGATGAGTGTTTTTCATTTTCATTCATGTAAAAACTTGTATGTAATATTCTTTTATTGGGACACTTCCAGGTTGCGGAAGATGTCACCTTTTATATATTATTTACTTTTCCGCACTAGGATAGACCCAAGGAGGAGGGCACAAGTAACCGGGTTCTAGGGTCCAGTGGGAGACCAACTCGAGGAGTCGAGTCCGGGTCTCCTAACTCTAGAATTGGTAGGGTTGCTTGCCGCTCTCGTAGGGGTCTAGGGGTGTGGGTTTGGCTATTCATCGCGACCGTGGAATCCGTGTTTTATACTGGCTCGTATTGAAAACACGGACGTCCTAGTATATCCAATATTTCATATGATTCTTCTGCTGCGATATCTGTGATGTGATCATGTGATGTTCTGTGATAGATACTGTATATAGTATATATGATATATTATATAGACGTTACTTATGTTTTACACCCGCGCTAGCCCTGTCCCGCTCTGCCGTTAGTTACCTAACCTAACGGTGCATGAGGAGACATCGAGGCGAATGCGGATGGCATAAGTGTACGTCGTATTTATCTGTAATGTTTAGGTAACTTAAATGATGGGACTTCATTAATGTGATTAATGAAATAAAAGAAACCTAAGATATTATAGAATCAAATTTCAAAATAAAAACAGGTAGCTACAGTTCTTCCTTTGCACAGCGGTATATGTGATATATCCTGCACCTTATTCGATGAGGAAAGGACCGAGATCCCTTCACCGGGAGTGACTCCTTTAGCAATAACTGGCAGATGCTACACACTCGGTTTGTCTTTTGATTGCTTTTAAGAGTTTTTGCTTTGCACAGTGATATATATGATATATCCCGCACCTTATTCGATGAGGAAAGGACCGACGATCCCTTCACCGGGAGTGACTCCTTTAGCAAAACTAGAAAAGCCTCAAAAACACTCCATTTTAAAATCATTTGATTCTACAACGATATCAAGTTCATTACGCAATAGGTTTTCAGAAAAACCTGTCGTAGCCCTCCGTCATTTCAGATAAGTACTAGTTAGTATTCGTGCTGCGGTAGTTTGGCCTCCGTCAAGGCGTAGTGTACGGTAGCTAACTAGTGCTTATCTGCTAGCATATGATGCGATTGGATTAGGGTATTCGTACGGCGTTGTTTGGCCTCCGTCAAGGGTCGTGCGGGTGGGTTTAATTCAATCAGGAAATGATGGGTTGAACTTGACTAGCGGACTATGGGTAGTTTGGCCTCCGTCAAGGTCATAGGACGCTAGGGGCAAAATTATCGGGAATTTCAAGTGTTGAAATTTGCAATGAGATTGCATACCTTCTATGAGATAGTTGGATCCCGATACCCGCTGTGAGTAATTGTTACTCCTGGGAGAGTTTTACACATTACAATTAGCCGATCAAGTAGGTGTCTAGAAAGGTGTTAACGAGGTTACGCCTCTGGGAAAACGAGGTTTACTGTAATTAGGTTCGTGCGAAAGCACGGGGGACCTCCCTCAAAGTACCGACACTGGCCTGGCTGAAAGATTGGCGAACTTGTAGTGTGTAATTAATCCCGGCTAGTCTTTCCTTTTAGGGTTTGAAGGAAGATTTGATAAAAACAGTGGGAGCCATCCTGATTAGATAAAATAATAACCAATCTGATCTTGCCAGAGCGAACGCTGAGTGTTTTCTTCTCTCTCTCTCCAGATAGTGACCATATCACGCCTTAATCAAGATAATAATACGGATATTTGACCGAACCCGCCTGTTATACTGAGCTGGGGAACGTTGGTCCCGCTCCAACTTATAATTGTTATAAGACAGAGCAGGAAATTGGGGAATACCAGATTTCCCGTGCCGCCCAAACGAAGAGAGTGCATGCTGATGCATCATCTTCGGGTGTGTTCATTATACAGAACTGTTTCTCAGTATCCTCCGCATCCTTGGTATATGATACCGGATCAGGATCCCAGATATGTAATCTGTTACATAGGGCTACAAAAGGGTAGAAAAACTGAGAACGGGTGATAAGTTTCATGAGACAGAAAACGGGGCAAGTGTTGCAGCCAAGTCTGTTGGTCACTGTCACCCTGTATTCCAAATACATTGATTCTGAACGAATGTTATTAGATACCGAACCTGATATACAAAATCATATCAATCTCTTTATTAGTAAAGAAAGGATATAATTTTGTATTGTTGGATAATGTTTTGAACATTTCCTATATCAAAAGTTGATCGGTTCAGGCACGTTATCTAAAAGCATTGAAGTTCTAAATCAAACTATAGTTCTTTAGTATACGGAACACACACAAGAGGAAGAGTTCAGAAATGAACAAATCCTTCTTGAGACATTGTAGACAAGGTCATATCAATGCGATCCGACTGGCTGAAGTTACATTTTAGATGCATATTTAAATCAGTTTGAATTTACATCTTGTGAAACTTGCCAGTCATGTCACAGAGATAAGATGACCATAGCTCCGTTTATTGGAAACAGAGAAAGAGTTAGTGAACTTTTGGGATGATACATGTTGATGTATGTAGGTCCCCTATCTACATTTGCCAAGACCGGTTCTTTTTACTTCATTACATTCTCTGATGATCTTTCGAGATTCAGACCTATGTTCCTGTTGAAACACAAGTCAGAACCTTTTGAGATATTCACAGAATATGATTTAGAAGTAGAGAACCAAAATACGGGTATAAGTATTATGTCCTTTGATGTGATCAAGGAGGAGAATTGTCACGCCCCGCTTCCCAGAGTACGCAAGATTGGGCACGTGACATAGCCAACCATGCTACCTGTGGGTAGGAAGTATCCATCCACAGTCACATTACGGTTGTAGAGATATCAAGAACAAGATAATAAACTAATCTAACACATGTCCAAATCCATAATGACAAGAGTCAATAAACAATAGTGCGGAAGCAAATGATCCAATACAATAAATAAACAGTATGTCCCATAATGCGGGCTCACATCTGGAAATGAAATGAAATAAATAAACTAATCACTAAGGACTCACAGTTCAGCCTGCTGGCTGAAGTACTCCTGCTCGGTCGTCGACAGTGGTAAGGAATCTGGGCCATGCAAAACCCAGACGTCAGCGCGTCATGTCAACCAAATAATATAATATAAACATGGTAATAAGCAATGCAGGTATGAACATGAATAAGCAGTACTATGAAATAACAGTGCAGGGTAATGTGCAGTGGTAACTAAACTGTCCTATCAGGTTTCTACTCTAAAGTCTTTGAAATCAATTGATGAATCGTCGATGTAACTCAATAGTATCCCGTGCGTGCCCGGGGACCACGGTCAAGACCCTCGGGGCTGAATCCGAGACGTGCCGCTAGGCAGTAATAGGTAGCAGGATGGGCGAGTGATGTCAGCATCATCACTCCGGGGCTGGCCGAGCCCGTAAGACTGATCAGAACAGGTATCGAACTGTTGAGTTACAAGTCGGTTTCACCTTTGATTTCCCCATACCCCCAAGTTATGTATGTCAGGTCAGGTATTCAGTAATCAGGGACTAATGCCAACACAAGATCAGGTAAAAGCAGGTCTGTCTGGATAGACAACAGGAATGGTCCATGAGGACCCCAAGTCGGGTTTGTCGGCATTAGACATGAGATCATGAAATAAGTCAGGTCGTAGTACAATAGGTTGAGTTGGTAGGTAAAGGGTACCATGTCCGGTGCATCGGTATGTATGTACGTCATGTGTATCAAGGTTGGGCCAATATGTGACGCAATCGAGGGTGTGCTCACAACAGGTATATAGTCGAATAAGGAACAACAGCAGGAAATAAAGTAAATAACAATAACAGTTCATTTAATCACAATGGTGCATGAATATGGTGCAGTTGTATTATATTAACAGGTTCGAGCACCCTTGGGGTGCAATAGTCACAGGGTGAAACAATATCAACAACAGAAAGTAATGAAGCTACATGAATTTAAAACTAAAGCATAAATAATAGTCACATGGATGATCTAGCAAATTAAGCAAGTACGTTCTAATTGGTTTAATTAGTTAAAGCATGGATTAATAGCATACCACTTAATTTTACTAAGCTACTATACTGATTTAATGTCAAGGAGAAATGTAACCGTCAATTCTAGTCATACTGTACTATCGATATCACCATCATTATGTTGTATTATATAATATGATATTCAACTGCATAGCAAGACTAGATCTTGTATGCTAGCATGTTAGAGCAAGTATTCGGATACTTGCCTCGACGGTTTCGTAAACCGGAAAGCACGGATGCAATGTCGGCGGAAAACACGAGACGGGTGCACGGGCCATGGATCGAGTCCTAACAGCGAACAGCGGGACCACACGGACCAGAGTACTCCGCTGGAGCGTCGGGTCCAAACGACGGCACGGCCGGAATCCGGCGAAATGTCAAAGTTGGCGACGAAGTTAGTAAAATACGATACACGTAAACAAAGACCAGCGAGAGGGGGTTTAACACGAATGGAAAGTTAAAGGAATGCTTACAGGGAAGGACCAGGGGGCAACCACGACAGGTTCGACGGCGATGGGGCGCCGGCGGCGAGGAACAGTGGTGCGGCAAGGGTTTGAGGTGGCTGGATCGGGGTGCAGCGAGTAGGGGAGAGGTTCTAGCCTGGCCCGGGTTGCAGGGAGGAGAGGAGGTGGTCGTCGGTGTGCTGGCGACGACGAGGGGGTCGACGGTGTCCCTTTTCCGGCGAACTAGAGGGTTAGGTGATGGGGGTTGGGCTCGGGTTGGTGGTGGTCCGGCGAGGGGAGGAGGAAGAAGACGACGAGGTCGGAACGAGGGTGAAGAGAGGAAGTCTCGGGCGTCGTCGGCGATGGGAGGCGGCGGCGACGGCGGCCACTGGATGCTGGTGATGGCGTCGGGGTGGGTTTGCAGGTTCTGGAGGAGGGAGAACGGAGGAAGGAGGAGGGTGCGGCCGAGGCTGCGGAGGCAAGGGCGATGGTGGTGGTGTTGTCGGCGCGGGGACTGCGGCGGCGACGACACGACGATGCTAGGGCTAGGGTTCCGTGGGGTTTTCTCGTGGTGGGTTTCTGAAGGACGTGGGGGAAAAAATAGAGGGATAGAGAGAGAGAGAGAGGTGTTATTAGAGGAGAGAGAGAGAGATAGAGATAGAGAGAGAGAAAGAATAGGATTGGAGAGAGAGAGACAGAGGGAGATATAGAGAGAGACGGAGAGAGAGATATGGGGCCCACGAGGGATTTAAATCCCTCGTGATTGGCTGCCAGAGAAGATTAGAATTGATTTAGAAAGGATTTTAAAGAATATTAACAGTTGAAACAGTGTAACGAAATATATATTATAGTTTTAGTATATTAAATTAAATTGGGATTTTGGCGCTAAATGCAACATTTCCAAATCGCGCCCGGGTTGCGCCCAAATGTTCCAAATTCAAATTATAGGATTTTAAGCGAGTTCCAAATTTTGAAAAGAGGTGTTTTGTGATTAAAATGCATGCCCCCAAGTCGGACACTTGCACGCGCGCGTAGCCGTCCAAACTTGCCCGTTTAGCCGAACAGGAAGAAATCTCGACACGCGGACGCTACCACGCGACTAGTGGCGACGAGTAGGCCAACATGGATATTTTAATTTCATTTTCGGTGTTAAAATTTGTTATGTGCCAAAATGACTTAACCGGTTAAAATTTAGCAATAAACACCAAACAATCAGGATAATTGGGATGAGCAATGTATAACACTCAACTAGCAATAGAAATAGTATTATTGGGCTCGGGTGTTACATCATACCCAACTACAAAAGAATTTCGTCCTCGAAATTCCAAGAATACAAGATAGCTAACTACAGGAAAAGGTGAGGAAATCTCCGCCGGATCTCGTCTTCTCGCTCCCAAGTGGATTCTCCATGCGATCGATTACCCCAAGAGACTAGCACAAGGGGGATAATCTTGTTCTTAAGAACCTTTCTCTCTTCGATCCTTGATTTCAACTGGTCGCTCCTCAAAAGTTAGGTCCTCCCGTACAGTCAACTCCGAATGATCCAAGACGTGAGTTTCATCGCGAACATACCTCCGTAGTTGAGACACATGAAACACATCGTGCACTCCTGCCAATGACTGTGGTAACGCCAAACGGTACGCTACCTCTCCAACACGCTCCAATATCTCGAAATGTCCACGAATCGAGGACTAAGCTTTCCCCGACTCCCAAAGCGAATCACCCTTCTAGTCGGTGATATCTTCAGGAATACCAAATCACCCACGGCGAACTCTAGAGGTCTTCTTGACGTGTCGGCCCAACTCTTCTGTCTGTCTTGAGCTGCCTTCATATGCTTCCTGATTGTATTCACCTTCTCGACTGTCTGTACCACCAAATCTGGTCCTAGTAATCTTCGTTCACCAACGTCATCCCAACAAACGGGTGAACGGCACTTACGACCATACAATGCTTCAAACGGAGCCATCTGAATAGTCGCTTGGAAGCTATTGTTGTACGAAAACTCCACCAGGTGTAGATGATCCTCCCAAGAACCTTTGAAGTCCAACATGCAAGCCCTCAACATATCTTCAAGGGTCTGGATCGTTCTCTCCGATTGTCCATCAGTTTGAGGATGATAAGCTGTGCTAAACTTCAATCGAGTCCCCAAACTTTCTTGTAAACTCCTCCAGAAGTGCGACAAGAACCGAGTGTCCCGATCGGACACGATGCTTACCGGTACTCCATGCAATCTTACAATCTCCTGCATGTACCGCTCTGCCAAGGTCTCCGTTGATTGACCAACCCGAAAAGGAATAAAGTGAGCTGCCTTGGTCAACCGATCGACAATTACCCATACTGCATTGTTGCCCTTTGGACTCCACGGTAATGCCGTCACGAAATCCATGGTTATATGTTCCCACTTCCACTGAGGAATCGGAAGTGGTTGCAACAAACCAGCAACCCTTTGATGTTCAGCCTTGACTTGCTGACACACCAAGCACTTAGCCACGAAGCGAGCAATCTCCCGTTTCATACCTTCCCACCAGAAGTGCTGTCGAATATCTCGGTACATCTTTGTCCCTCCTGGATGTACAGAGTAAGCTGAACTGTGTGCCTCCTTCATAAGCTCTTCACGCACATCCCCTTTTGGCACACACACACGGCTACCATACCTCAACGAACCGTCTTCGTGGATCAGTAAATCGGTTCGTAGTCCGGCTTCAACCTGCTCTCGAAACCTTTGCAGTCTAGGATCCTGCAATTGCGACGCTTTAATCTTCTCGAATAAGGACGACTGTACTTGCAACTGCATCAACTGTCCCGTAGAATGTGGTAGCACAACTTCCAGGTCAAATCTTCGAAAATCTGCAATGATCTCCCTCTATGTAGTTAACACCTGAATTGCTGGTAACCGACTAAGCGCATCCGGCACGATGTTAACCTTTCCCGGATGGTATTTAAGATCAAGGTCGTAGTCGGCCATCAGCTCCAACCATCTACGTTGCCTCATATTCAACTCCTTCTGAGTGAACACATTCTTCAGACTCTTGTGATCTGTAAAAACTTCGACTTTCTCACCCAAAAGGTAGTGTCTCCAAATCTTCAAAGCGAAGATCACAGCTGCAAGCTCCATGTCATGAGTTGGATAATTCTTCTCATGAGTCTTCAGTTGTCTTGATGCGTAAGCTACGACCTTCCCATTCTGCATCAAAACACATCCCAATCCCTTTCCGGATGCGTCGCTGTGAATCACCAGTCCTCCTGAATTATCTGGTACTGTCAGGATCGGGGCGGTTATCAATTCTGCTTCAACGTCTCGAAGGCCAATGCACATCCATCCGTCCAAACAAACGGTACCTCCTTGCGCGTAAGCTTGGTTAACGGCTCTGCCAAACGAGCGAAGTTCTCCACAAATCTCCTGTAGTATCCGGCGAGTCCAAGAAAACTTCTTATCTCCGCAACATTCTTTGGAATAGGCCAATCTCGAACTGCTGCAATCTTTTCGGGATCGACGGCGATTCCATCGCCCGACACAACATGCCCCAGGAATTTTACTTCTTCCAACCAGAATTCGCACTTACTCATCTTCGCGAACAATTTCTCCTGTCTCAGCGTCTGCAGTGCGATCTTTAAATGCTCAGCATGCTCCTCCGGACCCTTCGAGTACATCAGAATATCGTCAATGAATACCACAATAAACTGGTCCAAGAATGGTGAAATGATCCTGTTCATCAAATCCATGAATATTGCCGTTGCATTAGTCACTCCGAAGGGCATTACCACACACTCGAAATGTCCATATCGAGTTCGAAACGCCGTCTTGCAAATGTCTTCTGCTTTCACTCGGACCTGATGATATCCTGATCGCAAATCCAGTTTCGAGAATACCCTCGCGCCACTAAGCTGCTCAAAAGTTCTCCAATGTGAGGGATCGGTACTTGTTCTTAATAGTCACCCGATTCAATTCTCGATAATCAATGCACATCCTTCTCGTGCCATCCTTCTTCTTTACTAGAAGAACTGGAGCTTCCCAAGGTGAGTTGCTGCTTCGAATCCATCCCTTCTCGAGTAATTCACCAACTTGTTTCTTAACTTCTTCCAATTCCACCGGTGCCATCGGATAAGAAGATTGTGATACTGGCGCTGCACCAGGAATAAGGTCAAACGCGAACTCCACATCTCGCTTTGGCGGTAAGCCCGGTATATCTTCAAACACATCCATAAAGTCGCGAACAACTGCCGGCTCTTCATTCCTATCAACTTCCATAACTGCAAGAACAATGTTTGTCGGCCTAGCCCTAAACTCGACTGGCCCGACCGAACTGCTTCCTTACCGCAACTGCTGTCTGCATCGTTGGCCGCGAAAGGTCCCGCGAGACTACTGAGTCTCCTCCATTCTGCTGCATGCACGTCCACGGTTGCTCCAAACCAGTGAAAGTAGTAGGACCCACACGTCTGAACTCTGCCACGGGCCCTACTCGGTCAACTGGTCTAGTTCCAATCTCGTTCACAGACTGCTGAACGATCTGCAACTCTTCCGGAAGCGAATCTGCTGTTGCTGGATCAGCTCAGTTTGTTTCTTTGATTTTCGGCATTCCTCTTATCACTCCAAGCAAGGCGGCTTCGTTCACACGCCTCCGGTACGTCTTCAACCTCTTACCTGTCATAATCCTGAACTCAAAACACCCAACATTAGCATGAAGATAGATTCTGAATGTGGATCAAGGCTAGAACTCCAAGATACTTAAACAGAGTACCGCATTGTAGCTATGCCGCGGTATCATAGCCGCAATTACTTAACTCCACCCAAGTCGCCTAAGTCCTAGAGATAACAAGAAATTAGGTTTTCGAGTCGACAATGCAAAGTAAGTTTCCACGCCGTAAAAGATATAATCAGGAAGAATGTGATTCAAGAATGGTAAAACGGTCAAGGTGGCAGGACATGTTTCCTAAGCACGGGTATTATGATTCGTGTATCGGGTGCAATACCCAACTACAAAGAATCAACCCAATTAACCTATGGCTCTGATACCAAAAGAACCATGTCACGCCCCGCTTCCCAGAGTACGCAAGATTGGGCACGTGACATAGCCAACCATGCTACCTGTGGGTAGGAAGTATCCATCCACAGTCACATTACGGTTGTAGAGATATCAAGAACAAGATAATAAACTAATCTAACACATGTCCAAATCCATAATAACAAGAGTCAATAAACAATAGTGCGGAAGCAAATGATCCAATACAATAAATAAACAGTATGTCCCATAATGCGGGCTCACATCTGGAAATGAAATGAAATAAATAAACTAATCACTAAGGACTCACAGTTCAGCCTGCTGGCTGAAGTACTCCTGCTCGGTCGTCGACAGTGGTAAGGAATCTGGGCCATGCAAAACCCAGACGTCAGCGCATCATGTCAACCAAATAATATAATATAAACATGGTAATAAGCAATGCAGGTATGAACATGAATAAGCAGTACTATGAAATAACAGTGCAGGGTAATGTGCAGTGGTAACTAAACTGTCCTATCAGGTTTCTACTCTAAAGTCTTTGAAATCAATTGATGAATCGTCGATGTAACTCAATAGTATCCCGTGCGTGCCCGGGACCACGGTCAAGACCCTCGGGGCTGAATCCGAGACGTGCCGCTAGGCAGTAATAGGTAGCAGGATGGGCGAGTGATGTCAGCATCATCACTCCGGGGCTGGCCGAGCCCGTAAGACTGATCAGAACAGGTATCGAACTGTTGAGTTACAAGTCGGTTTCACCTTTGATTTCCCCATACCCCCAAGTTATGTATGTCAGGTCAGGTATTCAGTAATCAGGGACTAATGCCAACACAAGATCAGGTAAAAGCAGGTCTGTCTGGATAGACAACAGGAATGGTCCATGAGGACCCCAAGTCGGGTTTGTCGGCATTAGACATGAGATCATGAAATAAGTCAGGTCGTAGTACATTAGACATGATACCAAAAGAACCATGTCACGCCCCGCTTCCCAGAGTACGCAAGATTGGGCACGTGACATAGCCAACCATGCTACCTGTGGGTAGGAAGTATCCATCCACAGTCACATTACGGTTGTAGAGATATCAAGAACAAGATAATAAACTAATCTAACACATGTCCAAATCCATAATAACAAGAGTCAATAAACAATAGTGCGGAAGCAAATGATCCAATACAATAAATAAACAGTATGTCCCATAATGCGGGCTCACATCTGGAAATGAAATGAAATAAATAAACTAATCACTAAGGACTCACAGTTCAGCCTGCTGGCTGAAGTACTCCTGCTCGGTCGTCGACAGTGGTAAGGAATCTGGGCCATGCAAAACCCAGACGTCAGCGCGTCATGTCAACCAAATAATATAATATAAACATGGTAATAAGCAATGCAGGTATGAACATGAATAAGCAGTACTATGAAATAACAGTGCAGGGTAATGTGCAGTGGTAACTAAACTGTCCTATCAGGTTTCTACTCTAAAGTCTTTGAAATCAATTGATGAATCGTCGATGTAACTCAATAGTATCCCGTGCGTGCCCGGGACCACGGTCAAGACCCTCGGGGCTGAATCCGAGACGTGCCGCTAAGCAGTAATAGGTAGCAGGATGGGCGAGTGATGTCAGCATCATCACTCCGGGGCTGGCCGAGCCCGTAAGACTGATCAGAACAGGTATCGAACTGTTGAGTTACAAGTCGGTTTTACCTTTGATTTCCCCATACCCCCAAGTTATGTATGTCAGGTCAGGTATTCAGTAATCAGGGACTAATGCCAACACAAGATCAGGTAAAAGCAGGTCTGTCTGGATAGACAACAGGAATGGTCCATGAGGACCCCAAGTCGGGTTTGTCGGCATTAGACATGAGATCATGAAATAAGTCAGGTCGTAGTACAATAGGTTGAGTTGGTAGGTAAAGGGTACCATGTCCGGTGCATCGGTATGTATGTACGTCATGTGTATCAAGGTTGGGCCAATATGTGACGCAATCGAGGGTGTGCTCACAACAGGTATATAGTCGAATAAGGAACAACAGCAGGAAATAAAGTAAATAACAATAACAGTTCATTTAATCACAATGGTGCATGAATATGGTGCAGTTGTATTATATTAACAGGTTCGAGCACCCTTGGGGTGCAATAGTCACAGGGTGAAACAATATCAACAACAGAAAGTAATGAAGCTACATGAATTTAAAACTAAAGCATAAATAATAGTCACATGGATGATCTAGCAAATTAAGCAAGTACGTTCTAATTGGTTTAATTAGTTAAAGCATGGATTAATAGCATACCACTTAATTTTACTAAGCTACTATACTGATTTAATGTCAAGGAGAAATGCAACCGTCAATTCTAGTCATACTGTACTATCGATATCACCATCATTATGTTGTATTATATAATATGATATTCAACTGCATAGCAAGACTAGATCTTGTATGCTAGCATGTTAGAGCAAGTATTCGGATACTTGCCTCGACGGTTTCGCAAACCGGAAAGCACGGATGCAATGTCGGCGGAAAACACGAGACGGGTGCACGGGCCACGGATCGAGTCCTAACAGCGAACAGCGGGACCACACGGACCAGAGTACTCCGCTGGAGCGTCGGGTCCAAACGACGGCACGGCCGGAATCCGGCGAAATGTCAAAGTTGGCGACGAAGTTAGTAAAATACGATACACGTAAACAAAGACCAGCGAGAGGGGGTTTAACACGAATGGAAAGTTAAAGGAATGCTTACAGGGAAGGACCAGGGGGCAACCACGACAGGTTCGACGGCGATGGGGTGCCAGCGGCGAGGAACAGTGGCGCGGCAAGGGTTTGAGGTGGCTGGATCGGGGTGCAGCGAGTAGGGGAGAGGTTCTAGCCTGGCCCGGGTTGCAGGGAGGAGAGGAGGTGGTCGTCGGTGTGCTGGCGACGACGAGGGGGTCGACGGTGTCCCTTTTCCGGCGAACTAGAGGGTTAGGTGATGGGGGTTGGGCTCGGGTTGGTGGTGGTCCGGCGAGGGGAGGAGGAAGAAGACGACGAGGTCGGAACGTGGGTGAAGAGAGGAAGTCTCGGGCGTCGTCGGCGATGGGAGGCGGCGGCGACGGCGGCCACTGGATGCTGGTGATGGCGTCGGGGTGGGTTTGCAGGTTCTGGAGGAGGGAGAACGGAGGAAGGAGGGGGGTGCGGCCGAGGCTGCGGAGGCAAGGGCGATGGTGGTGGTGTTGTCGGCGCGGGGACTGCGGCGGCGACGGCACGACGATGCTAGGGCTAGGGTTCCGTGGGGTTTTCTCGTGGTGGGTTTCTGAAGGACGTGGGGGAAAAAATAGAGGGATAGAGAGAGAGAGGTGTTATTAGAGGAGAGAGAGAGAGATAGAGATAGAGAGAGAGAAAGAATACGATTGGAGAGAGAGAGAGAGAGGGAGATATAGAGAGAGACGGAGAGAGAGATATGGGGCCCACGAGGGATTTAAATCCCTCGTGATTGGCTTCCAGAGAAGATTAGAATTGATTTAGAAAGGATTTTAAAGAATATTAACAGTTGAAACAGTGTAACGAAATATATATTATAGTTTTAGTATATTAAATTAAATTGGGATTTTGGCGCTAAATGCAACATTTCCAAATCACGCCCGGGTTGCGCCCAAATGTTCCAAATTCAAATTATAGGATTTTAAGCGAGTTCCAAATTTTGAAAAGAGGTGTTTTGTGATTAAAATGCATGCCCCCAAGTCGGACACTTGCACGCGCGCGTAGCCGTCCAAACTTGGCCGTTTAGCCGAACGGGAAGAAATCTCGACACGCGGACGCTACCACGCGACTAGTGGCGACGAGTAGGCCAACATGGATATTTTAATTTCATTTTCGGTGTTAAAATTTGTTATGTGCCAAAATGACTTAACCGGTTAAAATTTAGCAATAAACACCAAACAATCAGGATAATTGGGATGAGCAATGTATAACACTCAACTAGCAATAGAAATAGTATTATTGGGCTCGGGTGTTACAAGAATACTTGAGCACGAAATTCTTGGACTTTTCTAAAGGAGAATGAGATTCTCTCTCAGCATTACTCCTCCGTATACACCATAGCATGATGGTATATCGGGGCGGAGCAATAGCACCCTATGTGATATGGTGTGCTCTATGATGAGTACTACTGAGTTTCCTATTTCCTTTTTGGGAGTTATGCACTTGAGAAGCTGCATACCTATTGAATAGGGTTCAAATCAAATCAGTTGCCTACCACTTCATATTTGATATGGAAAGGGTAGAGCCCATGTCTTAAACTAGTTAAGATTTGGGGTTGTCCGGCCTATGTCTAAAAGCAAAATCCGGACAAGCTCGAGGCAAGGTCTGTTATGTAGAACTGGAAAGGTTCCAGCTATACAAACTGCAGCTGATGATTTGAAAGAACCAAAGGATTCAATAGTTACCAACGAACCTCAGCCTCTCCGCCGATCTAGTAGGGTTCCTCACCCGCCTGAGAGATACTTCGGTTACTCTATGACAGTAGGAGCGAGGATTGCATCATGAGATGATGACCCAACTAGTTTCGAGCTGGCCATCAGGAGTGGGACTCTGTAAGAATGGCTGGATGCTTAGCGATCTGAGATGGAATCCATGTACACCAACAAAGTATGGACTTTGGTTGCTATATCTGAAGGGTTAAATCCCCATCAGGAGCAAGTATATCTTGAGAAGATTACTTGGTGTAGATGGAAAAGTTGAGACTTTCAAAGTTAGACTTGTTAAAGCTTTTCGTCATCGACCAGGCGTGGATTATGATGAAACCTTTTAAGTGGCTATGCTTAAGTCCATCCAGATCCTACTTGCCACGTCTACATACCATGACTACGATATCTGGCGGTTGGGTGCCATGACTGCTTTTCTAAATGATGTTTTAGAAGAGAACGTCTATAAGTACACAGCCAGAGGGCTTCGTAGACAGTGGGAGCAGCGGAAACATATGCAAGATGTTTTATGTGATAAAACAGGCATTGCGGAGTTGGAACATCTGTTTTGATGTAGTAGTCAAACAGTTTGACATCATCAAAATGGTAGATGAACCTTGTATATACAAAAAGGTAGTAGAGAGTATGGTGATGATCCTCGTAGAGTACGTGGATGACATACTCTTGATAGGGAAGGAGTTTCCTATGCTACGCTTGATCAATCTCCGCTTATCACAATGATTCTCCATAAAGGATCAAAGTGATACCTCCTAAATCCTGGGTTTTGGATCTATGAGATAGATCTAATTGGATGTTAGGATTCTCACTAGTTGTAGTGAGATGGTATCAATTGGTCCTGGGGAGAATCACTGGAAGTGTTCCAGGGTGATAAGGACGACTGAATGTCAGTCACAGGCTTTGTCTTTACCCTCACAAGAGGGACGGTATGTTGGAAGAGTTCCAAGCTAAATACCGTGGCTAACTAGACGATTAAAGGCAAGATACATCGCTACTTAAGATGCTACCAAAGAGGCAGTCTGGATGTATATTGGTTCATGAGATGAACTTTGTTCCTCCCATTGTGTGACAATGGAGTTGTAGATTATGCTAAGGAACGCCGGTCCCATCAGTGATCCAGACATATTCTAAGGCAGTGTCACCTGATCATGGAGATGGTTGATCTCCAGGATGATCGAGGTTAGGAGAGCAGACTCAGAGGATAACACGGCGGATCCACTCACGAAGGCCTATTCCCAGAGAGAGACTTTTATGGGATGGTTGAGTATGAGATACTACAACCACTGCTATCAGATGGCCTTAGTGCAAGTGGGAGATTGTTAGTTATATGTATGCCCTAGAGGCCATTACTATACATAGGATGTATATTGTAGTGGATGCTTGGACATATATAGGGAGGACTTTCTCGCTCGACATGATAGTGTGCTATCTGGTTACTCTTTACCTTAACGTGTATACTGATTGTCTCTCTGTTACATGTTGGTAAAGCCCTTAGGATGTGTACTTGACTACCTGGACTATGATGCGGATCATACTAGTGGGGACATGGTAGTCCATAAGTACATCCTTCAAGGTCCCTAGTCGTGGGTATATCGAGACAGGGCATCGATATACCAGAGTAGACTAGCGTATACCTTCTCGACCCATACAGATGGGCGATGGATGATCCCATACCCATTGGTGTTTGACATCAGAGATGATATACGGGTGCTCAGTGGAGACTGGGTACACTGGACGGACTCGCCGAGAACTCCCAGATGGTATTATACCTTACGTCAGATGGCAGTTCTCTGGTGACACTGGTACAGAGTATTCTGTTGACCCGAGATCGTCATAGAGTCTTGTGTGGTTTCCACTGTGCTTTGATTTCCACCTTACCACGTCCAAGAGGGCGTGCAAAACGGTGGTTTTTGGGTACAGTCCCGAATCACATGGAGGCAATGAGCGATAGGAGGGGATTCGTCTCTCCCGGTATAGGGAGTTGATGTTGCGCTGTGTTCGATTGGCTATAACCAGAAATCCCTGGCCAGGGTTGCTGAGATTTACTGGTAAGTGTTACCAGTAGTTTCTCGAACTGTTATAGGCCTCATATCGACACGACTTATCAAGCTATTGGGGTCTGACGTTTACCACCCCTAGGCGAGATATGCGACATATCAGACGATCAGACCGAACTGTACGGTAAGTGTTACTGGTTGGATTCATAGGAGTGTGAGCGGGCTTGCTCGTCGATCTTCTGATCGCTCAATACCCGGGTGGCCGTTACGTTTAGCAGACCGCTTGCGGCTTGTGGGTGTTTGATATGATCATCACCTGCTGCCAGCGTATTGACGAGTCTTTAGAGTCCTACACAGAGGTTTCCTGGCTCAAGCGAAACGAAATAGGAGCGCATATGAGATATGTGCGGGACCGAGAATAATGCGTGTATGTGATACCGTATTTCATTCTCGCGATGAATGTATCGAATGGTTGTATGCGATATAACCTATTTATCGAATCAAGGATTGATTCGATAAGTCGATACATTGGATATTAGTCGGTTATATGCGATATGACCGGATCGTTAAATCAAGTGTTGATTTAATGATTTAATGCATAATTATATATTTGATATATTACTTTGCATTAACTAGTATTGGTTCACTTTAAATGGTTTTTCTCACTTGTTTGTGCACATTGTATATGTGATATATTTTTTGTGCACAAGTTTGTATCATGTTTGATGATGCATGCTAACTTGGGTTTGTGTAAAGAGTTAAACCTTGGTTAAGTAAATGGTTAGGGTTTTTATTTATTCATTCTTTTATCTTTTTATTTGGATTAAAATGAAATGGGAAAAGAAAACATAATGGTAGCTTTCTTAATTGAAGCTTCTTGAAGTTTCATGCAACTTTGACCAAAGCAACCATTCTTGTCTTCTTCTCCTAACCCTAACCATTCCACCTAACCTTAGTTAATTCTCTACATCTAACCATGATTGTAGTTATGATAAGAATAATCTTTTTCTATTTTCTTATTATTCTTATCATAACATTTTTTCATCATCTTCTTCTTCTTCTTCTTCAAGAAGAAGCTTGCCTCCATCAATGGCAACTTGGGAAAATGAGTGAGAAATCCAATTCTAAAGTGAACCCACCTCTTATTTCTTCATCCTCTACCTCTTGCCAAGTAGTATAAGGTGTTTTCTTCACAAGTTTCATGACTTGGTGAAGTGGGAGCTTGATCTTGTGATGCCTCGACGTAGATCATCTTCGGCATCGTAGTCGATGACCTAGCCCGCCCATTTCTCCGATGAAGCCGACGCTAGAGCCCGGGATTCGATTTGGACAGCGAGGAGACTTCATTGCGAAGCTATGGTGGTGGAGGACAGGATCTACAAAGGTTGTATTTCCGTTCTTGTAGTTAAGTTGTTAACTAGTTTCATTTGTCGCCTATATATCTAGTTAACGATCCGTATTAGGGTTTCTCGGCACCCGTAAAATTTGAAATTGGCATGGTTGATGCCTTATGAGACCTCCTTAGTGTGCCTAGGAACCCTACAAGAAGGCCGGAAGTGCCGGCTCCGGCCCCACCGGCGGCCGCCCCAGCCAGGAGCTCGAGCGTGCCCTGGGCCCCGGAGTCCTGCCAAGCGCCGAGCTGAAAGCGTTCTCGAGAGCAAGAGCCCCGGGCTCTGGAGGTGGGAGGTGAGACTGGTTCCCCTGCCTCTCTCCTCAAGAGGTTCTATAGGACGGCGCCCCGCTCCCCGGCTTCCTCGATCATCGTGGACGATGGGGAGCTTCGCTTCAAGGTGCCCTCGGGGCTTTCCGTTTCCGACAGCCTGCTCTCGGAGATGGAAAGGTCGGCCGGGGGCAGAATCCCTCGGGGGACCCTCCGGGCCCAAATGGCGGCCATAGCTCAAGAGGCCGTGCAGGTTAGTGTTCACACCCCACTCGGGTCTTCATTCAGCATTTTTGTTCGCCAGATTGGGTGCCCCCATTTTCTTTTTAACCATCCTTTGTTTTCTTCAGGTCCTCCAGCACGTCGCTCTCGTCGTCAACATGGAGGACGGAGAAATTGCCCCGGCGATGCAGGCCACGGGCGAGTTCTCCTCACGGGAGGAGAACTCAAGGCTGGAGCTGCAGGCGGCGATTGAAAGTGTCGCTGCCCTCGAAGACCGGGGTGGCGGCCGGGGATCGGGAGATCGCCAAGTGCCGAGAGGCCGCCCGAGCCGCCGAGGCCAAGTTAGAAGATTCCGGGGTGCTTGTTGCCACCCTGAAGAAGACGGCGAACACCCTCCGGAAGGAGAACGAGGCGGCGAAGGAGGGAACAAGGCGTGCCGAGCTCCGAGCATCGAAGGCGTGGAGAGCTACAGGAAGTCAGACCAGTACTACACTGACCTCGCTGGAGCCGCTTCCATCATTTGGCACGATGCCCTCGACGCCGTCAAGGCCCTGATGCCGGAATTCCCTGACGGCGAGCTTCGGGGTGAGTACCCCCTCGGGGATGAGGCGCTGGGGAATGCCCCCGGAAACGCTGCAAGAGGAGAGGCCCCTGGTGGGAGCGTTGGGGAGAAGTTGGTCGCCTCGGCCATCGGCGCCGAAGCTCCTGCGGCAGGCGCCGACTTTCAAGATGCCACCCCGGTTGTTGCGGTGGAAGCGCAGCTTATCTAGGTTCTCCCCGGCCCTGAGGCCTGAACCTCCTCACCTCCTTATTTTCTTTTGTGCTGAAATTTTGTAAGCCTCTCGAACGTTTTTTGTAAGGCTGGGGAGCCCATAATACCTCTGTAAAGACCTTCAGCTTTATGAATAAAAGCTTTTTGCAGTGTTGTCTGCGTGCACATTTTCCCTTTGTTTGCGCCCATAAAATTTTATTTGCACGGTACTGCTTTCACGACGCGTTAGGTTGGAAATCGGTTTTTCATATGGCGATCCCACGTCGAGTTGAATTCAACCATTTCTAAGCATGCGAAGACCGGTATAAGGTCGGTGTCTCCATGGCCCCGAAGTCGAGGTGGGGATCGCTTATTAAAAGACGTGCAGGAAAGGCATTGAGAGGCCTGCTAAGGATGGACCGAGTAGGACTGCTGCTCGGTGGCCTCTTGGCGAGCGCTTTGATCCTTGGCATCGTGGGGTAAGAGATTACCGACCAAGGATGGACCGAGCAGGGTAGCTGCTCGGTGGCTTCTTGATGAGGGCTTTGATCCTTGGCGTCGTTGGGTAAGAGATTACCGGCCAAGGATGGACCGAGCAGGGTAGCTGCTCGGTGGCCTCTTGATGAGGGCTTTGATCCTTGGCGTCGTTGGGTAAGTGATTACCAGCCAAGGGTGGACTGAGCAGGGTAGCTGCTTAGTAGCCTCTTGATAAAGGCTTTGATCCTTGGCATCGCGGGATAAGAGATTACCAGCCAAGGGTGGACCGAGTAGGGTAGCTGCTCGGTGGCCTCTTGATGAGGGCTTTGATCCTTGGCGTTGTTGGGTAAGAGATTACCAGCCAAGGATGGAGCTGCTCGGTGGCCTCTTGATGAGGGCTTTGATCCTTGGCGTCGTTGGGTAAGAGATTACCGGCCAAAGATGGACCGAGCAGGGTAGCTGCTCGGTGGCCTCTTGATGAGGGCTTTGATCCTTGGCGTCGTTGAGTAAGAGATTACCAGCCAAGGATGGACCGAGCAGGGTAGCTGCTCGGTGGCCTCTTGATGAGAGCTTTGATCCTTGGCGTCGTTCGGTAAGAGATTATCAGGTAAGGATGGACCGAGCAGAGTAGCTGCTCGGTGGCCTCTTGATGAGGGCTTTGATCCTTGGCGTCGTGGGGTAAGAGATTACCAGCCAAGGATGGACCGAGCAGGATAGCTTCTCGGTGGCCTCTTGATGAAGGCTTTGATCCTTGGCGTCGTTAGGTAAGAGATTACCAGCCAAGGATGAACCGAGCAGGGTAGCTGCTCGGTGGCCTCTTGATGAGGGCTTTGATCCTTGGCGTCGTTAGGTAAGAGATTACCAGCCAAGGGTAGACCGAGCAGGGTAGCTTCTCAGTGGCCTCTTGATGAGGGTTTTGATCCTTGGCGTCGTTGGGTAAGAGATTACCAGCCAAGGATGGACCGAGCAGGGTAGCTGCTCGGTGGCCTCTTGATGAGGGCTTTGATCCTTGGCGTCATGGGGTAAGAGATTACCAGCCAAGAATGGACCGAGCAGGGTGGCTGCTCGGTTTTGCGAGGTTCTATCCGACCTTCCCTGGTGTGTGAACATCGGGAAGAGTGACCGTCGTGGGCGACACGTGTCATGAACGCATGGGGGGAGACGAAGCGTTTAGGAGATTCGTGTCGCTCCAACTTCGGTCCGCCGAGAAAGACGGGATATCCGCCGCGTGGCGGTATAGTATTGGAAGAAACGAGTGAATATTGGACTCTTGGGGGCGCTGTGGGGCTATATAACAGAGAGGGCGCATTGATCATTCCTTTATCCATCCCCAAAACGTAAGAATGGATGAATTCCCTTTCTCCATCCTCGAGATCATTTCTTTCGAGGACGTATACTTGTACGACCAGCTGTGCTTCGAGGAGATGCTGCAGGCAGTGATCGGGCGTATTGAGGATTATGTCGGCCGCCTGCTTCCCTGGCGATCATCCCTACTCTAGCTGCTGATGTACTCGATCTGGAGGGGATCGCCGGGGCTGCACAGCCCCTTGTACGAACAACTAAAGGATGAGGCGGTTGGCAAACTGAGATCGTTATGTCGTCTCGGCCTGATCTCGAAGAGTCGGTGAGATTGATTGGTGGCACTCATCCTCGAGTGTTACCAATTGAGGCATCTCGCCGATGGGTGCCCGCCCGCAGAGCTTTCTGGCCTATCCATGGCCACGAGAGTTCGCGGACAACATCATAGGCAGAGGTCCGAGGCGGTAAGGGCTCGGCTGGTGGAAATTTCCTCAGAGTACCACGAGCAATGTTTCTTGCACCCCCTTTCCCCGCTGTTGTAAGAGTTTTTTTTTCCTTTTCGATGTAAGGCTGAGGAGCCCACAATAACTTTTGAATGAATAAAATTCTCCTTCTTGCGATGCCCTATTGTTTTCTTCTTATTATTTAAATAAAAAGAACTTAGAAGAATTTACATTGCCTTTGCAAAAGAAGAAATATACATTCATAGTTGTTCTTTTCAGAGGTATAGCTTGAGCTTCTCGGCATTGTAAGGCCATGGAAATTTGCGACCATTCACGTCTTGTAAACAATAGGCTCCGCCGGGCAGGACCTCGAAGACGAGGAAAGGACCGTCCCATTTTGGGGAAAACTTATGTAGCTTGCCTTGATCGACGAACTCGTTCCGCCTTAGAACTAAATCTTCGGTTTTGAAGAAGCAACACTTGACTCGCGCGTTATAGTAGCGGGCGGTTTGCTGTTGATAGGCGGCAGCTCTGATCTGAGCTCGGTCCCATTTCTCTAACAATACGTCCAGATTAGTCCGGAGGGCGGAGGTGTTCGCTTCGTCGTCGAAGTGCTCGACCCGGTGACTGGGAAGCCCGATCTCTGCTGGGACCATTGCCTCGGTACCGTAGCAGATGCTGAAAGGGGTCTCCCCGGTGGGGGTTTTCTTCGACGTGCGCAGGGCCCATAAGACCCGGGGTAATTCCTCGACCCAACTGCCTTGGCGTCCTTCTAGGCGTGTCTAAAGACCTCGGAGGACGTCCCGGTTAGCGACCTCGGCTTGCCCGTTGCATTGGGGATGTGCGACCGCGGCAAACTTCATGAGGATATGATATTCGCTGCAGAATTCCCTAACTTTTTCGTTTTCAAAATTTATCCCATGGTCAGTGATGATACACCTCGGAATGCCGAACCGGAGTATCACGTTGTTCTGCAGGAACTTGATAGTCGTGGTGGTGTCGGGTTTCCTGATGGGAATGGTCTCGATCCACTTCGTGAAGTAGTCTACAGCGATGAGGACATACTTGTGCCCGCCCATACCGGTAGGGAACGGCCTATCATATCCATTACTCACTGGGCAAACAGCCACGAGGAGGTTAGGGCGGTTAGCTCGGTAGCTGGAAGGCGAGGTATGCTTCCATGGAGTTGGCAGCTTTTGCATCTCCTGACGAGCTTCTGGGCGTCCTGATGAATCGTCGGCCAGTAGTACCCCTGGAGCAGTACCCTCTGGATTAAGGTGCGGGCCCCTTGGTGCGCGCCGCCGACCCTTTCGTGGATCTCACGGAGGACGTAGTAGGCCTCGTGGGGGTCGACGCACCGGGGTAGGGGCTGAGTGAAGGATTTCTTGTAGATGTTTCCATTGCTCTAGACGAAATGGCGAGCTTTGGCTCGGAAATGACTAGCTTCTCCCCGATCTTCTGGGAGCGTACCTTCCCTCAGGAATTCTACGAGGGGCCTTCTCCAATCCCGGTCTTCTTCCCGGGCTGTGTACACTTGAAGCGGCGTCGCCTCGTCTTCCATGCTGGGCCGTGGCAAGACCTCGAAGAGGATGTTCCTCTTATTGTCGGCCGTATAAGATGAAGCCAGCTTACTCAAGGCGTTGGCCTGGGCGTTTAGCTGGCTGGGGATCTGCTCCACCTGGACTTCGTGGAAGTCATTTCGTAATCTTCTCACCTCGGCCATATACTTCACCATCAGAGGCTCCCGTGTCTCGAATCGGCCGGTCACTTGGCCAACGACTAAGGCGGAGTCGCTGCGGATCCGGATCGTTTTCAGCCCCAGTCCGAAGGCTATGCGCAGTCCGGCCAGCAAGGCCTCGTATTCCGCTGCGTTATTTGAGGCTTTGATCCCGAGCTTCAGAGAATACTCCATTTCTGCCTCGTTCGGGCCCCGAATGATGAGGCCGACACCACAGCCTTCCTCGGTTGAGGAGCCGTCGACGTAAAGGATCTAATCAGGGATGGAGTCGGGCTTTCCATCGACTGAGGGTTAAGCTCCGGGGGCCGGTGTGGATCCCGGCTCTTTGCTGGGGATGGTGCACTCGACGACAAATCGACCAGGGCTTGTGCCTTGATAGCCTGCCTCGGGCGGTATTTTATGTCGAACTGGGACAACTGCCGCCTCCATTTATCCAAACGACCAGAAGACTTGGGGGACGTGAGGATAGCCCCCAAAGGCCACTCGGTAAGAACGAGGATGGTGTGCGCCTGGAAATAGTGCCGTAGTTTCTTCGATGCCACGATGAGTGCCAAGATGATCTTCTCTATGGCTGGGTACCTCATTTCTGCGTCCTTGAAGATGTGGCTCACATAGTATTCCGGCTTCTGGACTCCCTCGACCTCTCGGATGAGCACCGAGCCTGCAGCTTGGTCAGACACCGCTAGATATAGCGATAGCTCGTCCCCTTCAACTGGCCGGTGTGAGCAGCGGGGGGAGTCGCAAGGTGCTTCTTTAATTGCTCAAAGGCGGTCTGGCGTACTCGAACCTTGGTATCTTCCTTAGAGCTTTGAAGAACGAGAGGCACTTCTCCCCAGATCTTGACATGAAACGAATCAGAGTGTCTATCCGCCCTATCATCTGCATGATTTCGACGTTAGTCTTGGGCGCGGCCATATTAAGGATGGCGCCGATTTTCTCCGGGTTAGCTTCGATTTCACGGTGGGTGACCATGAAGCCAAGGAACTTTCCACCGGTGACCCTGAATGTGCACTTGGCGGGGTTCAGTTTCATCTTGTATTTGTGGAGGACGCCGAATGCCTTGCCCAGATCCTTGGCGTGTTCGTCTGATGAGACCGATTTGACGAGCATGTCGTCGACGTAAACTTCCATGTTCCTGCCGATCTGCGGCTTGAACATGCGATTGACCAAGCGTTGGTACGTAGCTCCGGCGTTTTTGAGGCCGAAGGGCATCACCTTGTAGCAGTATACCCCCCAGTCCGTTGTGAATGCGGTGAGATCCTCGTCTGCCTGGTTCATAAGGATTTGGTTGTAGCCGGAGAAAGCATCCATGAAGCTAAGTAGCTCGTGGCCTGCCGAGCTGTCGATAAGCTGATCTATCCGAGAGAGGGGATAGTTGTCTTTCGGGCAGGCCTTGTTGAGGTCGGTGAAGTCGACGCACATATGCCACTTCCCGCTTGACTTTTTAACCATGACTACGTTCGCCAAACATTCCGAGTAAGGCACGTTCCGAAAGAAGTTGGCGGCGAGGAGCCAGTCTACCTCGTCCTCGATTGCCTTTTGCTTGATCGGGACGAAGCTTCGTTTTTCTGCCTGACGGGTCGGACCGTAGGGTCCACCATGAGCTTGTGAGATATGATTTTAGGGTTGATCCCAGGCATGTCGACAGGTGCCCAGGCGAACACGTCAGAGTTGTTTCTGAGGAAGTGAACCAGGTCGTCTCACTGAGTCCCCGTCAAAAGCGACCCGATCTGAACGGTTCATTCATCGTCCCCTTCTACGAGAGGGATCTCTGTCAGTGGCTCCACCAGGGTCTCTCGGACCTCTTTTTGGTCGTCTCAAGTGTACAGAGAACCCTTGATATCACCCTCGCCCCCAACGTCATTGTTTGGCCACTCAGACGTAGATGTTGCGGTGAAGCAAACCTTTGCGGTGCGTTGGTCCCCGTAGGCCCGACCTATACCATCTTGGTCGAGCGGGGAATTTCATCGCTAGGTGGTAGGTCGATATCTGGGCCCGGAGGGAGTTCAGTGTCGGGCGACCGAGGAAGACGTTGTAGGCCGATGGGATTCTCGCGACGATAAACTCCACAGGCACGGTGCGCGTACGGCCCACCTCCCCGATGTTAAATTGGAGGGTGATTACCCCATCCACTAGGATATAGTGGTTAGTTAACCCTGACAGGACGTGGGCGGTCGGCCTTAGGTCCGACGGGGTGAGTCCCATACGCAAAAAGCAGTCATAAAAGAGAATGTCCGTCGAGCTTCCTCTGCACTTCGTAGCGGTGGACCCGAGCTGTGATCACCAGCGGGTCGTTGTGAGGCAGGGATATACCGTGGAGGTCCTCGTCGGTAAAGATGATCGGCTCGGCTGCTTTAGCCTTCTTCCTCGGGTGGCTGCCAATCCCCCCGATCGGTGAGGGACGCTAAGTCTCGTCGGTTCCCGTCATACCCCCTGTTGACACGACCATGATTTGACCGACTGTCAACTCGTCGGGAGAGGGATGGTGCTCTTGCTCACGGTCGGCCTGCCGCTTGTCTCGCAAATACGTTGCCAGGTGCCCCGAGCGGATTAACTCCTCGATGTAGTCTCGGAGCTACTTGCAATTCTCGGTAGAGAGACCTTACGACCTGTGGAAAGCGCAGTAGGGGCCCCGGGTCCGCTTTGCCGCCCTATTCGAGAATGGGGGGAGTTTGAAGAACCTCTCGCTCTTAGCCTCCTCCAACAGTACCGTCTGGGAGACGTTGAGCGGGATGTACTCCTGAAATTTTGGGGAGTAGGGTTTTGGCCGCTCAATCTTCTTTTTCTCCTCCCTGACCCTTTTCTTCTGATTGGCTTGCTCTGTCCGGGGCAGATTGGCGTTCTCAGACTCAAGCTGGATCTCATGTTTGGTCCAGACCTTTATCACGGCCATGGTCTTAGGTTGCGCTAATGCAAAGGAGTGTAGCCACTCCTTGTTCCTAAGACCCGACCTAGGGGCCGTGATGACCGTCTCGTCCCGGTGTTCTAGAACCTCAAGGAAGGCGTTGTAGAAGCGGGTGACGTATCCTTTGAAGGATTCTTTGTCCCCCGCTCTTTATGGTGAAGAGATGGTCAATGGTCCGCTTCTGCCGTCTGTTCCCGACGAAGTGGCCGAGAAATTGGGTGGCCAGCTCATCGAAGGTAGAGATTGAGCGTGGTCCTCAAAACCAGTCTCGTTTGGAGCGGATGAGAGTGATAGGGAAAGCGCGGCATTGTGCGGCGTCGGAACAGTCCTGGAAACTCATCCCGACTGTGAACGCATCCCAATGGTCCTTCGAGTTAGACTTCCCGTCGAAGAGTGAGACCTTCGGAGGCTTGTTCCGGGAGGAGACGTGGACGGCGAATAGCTTTTTGGTGAAGGGCTTCGTGAGTGAGTCGGCGGCATATTTAGCCCCGTCGCTTGAAGGACGATTTTCTCGATGCATGCCTTCGATATTCTTTTCGAGGGCGTCGAGTCGGCCGTGGTATCCCGACGATTCGGCATACTCTGATTTTTAGCCTCTGCTGCCGGAGACCTGCACCTGGCTACGGCCCCAGTTCCGTTCGATGAGGTTCCTTAGGTCCCCTGGCGAGGTCGTCTTCGAGCTACCGTGGTGAGTCCCATTCGCGCGACCCCATTGAGGGAGGGGGTGCCGGTCATGCCTGGGTGCAGGCGAGCTGACCGACACCTCCTCGGACAGGGGCGCGATAGGCCTCGGGGCGAGGTGCTCTGGCGTGAGACCTCGGTGTTGAGCTGTGCGGCGCCCAGCGGGTCATTGAATATGTTGGCTCGGGGGATCTGTGGCCGCCAGAGATAGCAAGGCGGTGTTCGATCGTGCCAACGTGGACAGAGTCTTCTCTCCCTCTGTAGGGGTCTCGGTCCCGAGGTGGGGGAGCCGCGACCTGGGGAGCTTGCCCGGCCGTTTGGACATGGACGAGCGCATCCACGATGGACGCGAGCCGATCTATCCGAGCGGATAGGGCATGAATGGCGTTCAGGGGAGGAGATTCATTCGCGCCTCCATTGCGGGGAAGGCGGTGGCTAGCGCTTGGATAGTCGCGGTGATCGCTTACCATGAAATTGAGATCGGAAGATGAACTTTCGTTGAGTGGAACTAAATTCCTACGGACGACGCCAATTGATGGAGCTCTGGATCTCCTTCAGATGTTACCTTCCGTTGATCTGCTGCAAGCGCTGATGGATGGCTGAGATTGAGTTGGAGGGTTGCTTCCTGAAGCGTGTGGACTCAATGGGTTTTATGTGGTTGAGGCCGAGCTACCTGCAAGGAAGTCCCGGGGTGGTTGTGCCACTGAGGACCCTCTGACGATCAAGTTAGACGGGGTATTTTGGCAGAGTAACGGCCTATTGGGGTAAAATTGGCTTATCTGAGTCGTCTGAGAGAGGGTTTATATAGTGGCAGCCATGGGCAGGCCGGCGCGAGATTCACGCCGGCCGTTACGCCCCTGGCGTTACGCCCGCGTGATAGGCGGGATTCCCCATTAATGACGAGATATGCTCATTAATGTGGGATCGTGATGGCGTGGAACGCGGGATCATGGGCGGCGGATATCTCGCGTCTGGCGAGATTCGTGGAGCCGTGGCGGAGGCGTCTGTGATCGGTGCTGTGGGTCGGTCGGTGAGACCGAGGAAGCTAAGCTTGGCGGGAGGCTCGGGAACGAGCGGGAGGCCGAGGCATCTTGGATATGCGATAGCTCGGAGGTAAGTTGTAGGGTTGAAGGAACTCAGCGTGCGGGAGGGCTCCGAGGCGAGCCGATGGTCGTTTGTAAGGTGATCGTAGGGGTAGTCTGGAAGGCCACCGAAGGTCGGGAACATCCTTGGGTCGAAGGCCCGGGGTATGCTTCCAACGTACCGATCTTGATCCTTTCTCGTAATCCCTGGGACACGTAATTTGCTACGCTTCATGATGCGGGGAAACACCGGTATCTAGCCTCATCACTTACGAACCAACATTTTGATCCACAACGTATCAATCCCGTTGGTCTTACAAAGCTTTATTCGTTGCAGTCAAAAATTTAGGAAAGAAAAGAAACAGCGTGCTAAGTTAGTAGGAGGTTGCCGGAAGCTAATGATATCCAGGATAAAGCCCGGACGGTTCTAACTAAGGAGTGCAAGTCCAGAAGAGATGCAGAGGGGTCCTTATCGATCTCTAAGGACAAAAAGTGTATCATCCAGACCATGCTGTTGAAGTAGCGTTTTGACAGGCACTTTCTTCCAAAAGAGTCGATATAATGTTGAAGACCGAGGATAGTACTGACCCCAGTGTTGAAGTTGAGTGAGGGTGATTGTTGAGGTTTCATGCGGTGATATGTGTTGTTGCATGAAAAGATTGTAAATTTGTAATATAGGCGAACAATGTCATATAGGGGAAACTATCTGGATGGTGGTATCTGAGGGTTGGAGATGATAAAGCAGAATTAATATTGGCCAAAAAATGGCATGGTTCTAAAAAGGGGAAAAACGTGGCAAAGGGAAACCGTGCTAGTTCTATCCTAAGTAGTGGTGGATGCCATGCGAATAGTGAAAATATCCATGATGGTATCAGAGATACTAAGTCCACACTAACCATTAGAGGGATGGTGGATAGTGGCACCAAGAAGATCCAAGGGATCATACCATAATTGTGTGTGAGCGTCGTTGCCAATGTCGCAACATTAGAGCTAATTGATTGACCACGACGACTTAGTGTTTTACAGGATCATGAAGAACGTGTACTAACCGAGTCCATACTTTGAAACCACGGCCTGTTTCCACGTCGATGTAGGAGATGAAAGAAGCTTAAACATTTGTTTGGAAAGGAGGACAGTGTCTAATAATCAAGTGTATAAATGAAAAGCCCACCAGATATACACTAGTAAAAACTGTACGTATTAGAGACCGTTTATTAGGGACCGTATAAATATATAGGGTCCCTAATAAATTATTAGCGACCGTATATATTACATGGTCTCTAATGAACGGTCGCCAATACATTGACGACCGTTCACATAATATCAACGATCGTTCTAAACGGTCGCTAATATGTCGATCAGATAAGAACCGCGATGGATTCTTCTTCCTTCTCATTCCTCCAAAAAATTTCCCGAGTGCTTATTCTTTTGCTCCTTTTTCTCAAAATTTTCGGAAAAATTATGAAATCTAATCCCAATTTTTTTTTGTAGGTGTTATTGTTGCAGTTGGTGGTGTAGAGCCTTACATTCGCTCTTTTTCTTTTCAAATCCGGGTCAAGATTGGTGTTTTCTCCTCCTAATCCTAATTTTTTCAATTAGATTATTAAATTTGGAAATTAGGTGATTATAATTCGTGATTTGTGTTGGTTTTGATATATTAAATATGGTTAATGATGAATTGAATCGGTTATAGAATGATGAGTTTGAAATTTATTTTGATTTCGGGGGTTGATGGGTTTTATCATTAAAATATAATTGAATAAAATTGTTTTAGATGGGTTTCAAAATTGAAAATAGATTAAAAATTGAAATATAAATTTGGTAATTTAGGTTTAGAGTTGAAGATATAAGAATTATAGGTAATCAATGAATTTACTTGTTAGATTAATTTAGGGTAAGATGTATTATAAGATTATGTTAGATGAATTAAAGTAAAATGTATTATAGTTAATTGAGGGGTTGCACGCGCGCATGCGTATTTGTGAGTATGTGTAAATGTGTGTTCACCCGAACGTACGTGAGCGAGTGTGTGTGTGTGAGCGAGTGTATGTATGAGTGAGTGCGCATGCGTATATGTGAGAGGGTGTGTGTGTGCGTGTACGCGCCCACATATGAAATATTTAAAAAATATATTCATCCTAAATTTTAGTTTATATTTTATAAATTTAATAATTCGATATCCTTTATTTTGTAAATTTAATAATTTGATATCTTATTGCTTATGATTTATTACTTAGAATTTTTTTAATTGTAGCATAATTTATAAACTAAATCAAAATAAAAATCAAATTCTTTAATACCAATTAAACTATAGTAGATACATAAATCAAAAATAAAATCAAATTGATTAAGAAAAATTAACACTAATTAATCTATAACATTAATTATATTAATTAAGAAATCTTAATTAAGACCAGATAATAGTGAACCGAGATCCTGATTAAAAAACGATTAAATAGAAAGTTAAGAGATATCCTAAAATTTTTTTCGAAACGTAACTAGTGTTTTATGTTTTCATTTAATTAGCAAGTTTAAAATCGAAAGGTCTTAAACTTGTTTAAAATCGACCTATAGTTTCCCGTCTGACAATTGGTGTATGTCAAATATTTTTCCCGTCGGATTGATAGGATCACATTATATGTTTGTGAGTGTTGAGCGTCATATTAAATATTTTCAAACATACGTGTAGTATTCGATAAAGGGATTTGACATACGGTAATTGTCGGATTTGTCCAGTTTGGACATATTATAAATGCAACAAGACTCATATCTCACATCCTCCTGTATTTTTTTCCATTTCTAGAAGTTTCGACGGTGTTTTCAACTTGTTCCCTGTGTACAAATTTATGTACGAACACGGGGAACGGAGGGGAAAGTGCTGCCAAAATTTTCTCGAAACGGACGAAAAACAGGAGGATGTGAGATGCGAGTGTTGCATTCGTAATGGGAATTGGGACATTTATCCCTGACAGCCATGAAACTAACTATTCGTCCCGACCTTTTTCCCTGAGTATTTACGACAATCTTAAATGACTTTAGATACTTTAATGCGTCCACATCATGAAATCTAATTTAAGACTTAAAATTTTATTTAATGAAGAGCTTGTAATAAACTCATAAGATATTTTAAACTCATATTATTATCTGTGTTATAACAAATGAGAATTCTTCCGGATAAATCGTTTATGCACATGGGGAAAAAAGATAGGTATAGTTTGAGAGACACCCGATTTAAAGATGGGCTTAAAACCTTTTTAGATTACGCAGAGATGAACCTAAAACGTAGTCGAGACGGACTCTTGTTCTATCCTTATAAGAAGTGTAAAAATAGAGCCCGTTTTTGAGATGAAGTGATAGAAGAACATGTGTTTGTAGAGAGTTTTGAACCGAACTACATACATTGGAATTACCATGGCGAGAGAATATGTGACGAGAAAACGAGGATGGATAATGAGACCGCAGCTTTGCAAGCTGAATTGCCGACGGGTGACAGAATAGATGACACACATGAGATGTTGGAAAATTTATTTGCCAGAGAGAAAATGAATGATGTCAAACCGTCTGAAGGCACCAATGAATTAGAAGAATTACAGAAACTTCTGAAGAAAAACGAACAAGATCGGTATGAAGGCTGTACGGAATTTAGTAGGCTGTCATTTGTAACAAGGCTCTTCCATCTGAAGATGATTAGCGAGATGGCTAACGAGCACTTTGACGTGCTTCTTGATCTCCTACGCAAGGTAATTCCTGAAGGAAAGGAAAGCATTCTAGAGAATTATTACCAGGCAAAAAAGTTTGTTAAGTCGCTTGATTTCTCGTATGAGAAGATCGATACATGTCCCAATGACTGTGTGTTGTATCGCAGGGATTACGCGTCTTTCGATGAGTGTCTCACTTGCAACTTGTCTAGGTGGAAAATATTAAGAGAAATTCAAACGCAGAAACGTCCGATATTAGCAAAAAGAGCAAGAAAACTTCAGCCAAAGTCCTTCGTTATTTCCCCCTGGCTAAGAAATTGCAAAATTTATATATTTCAAAGGATATGGCGAAGAGCATGCGATGGCATTTTGATCGTCGGATCAAAGACGGGAAGCTGAGACATCCGGCTGATGCAAAATTATGGAAGCAATTAGATAGTGTTGATCATTTTGGGCATGAGCCGAGAAATGTACGTCTAGATTTGACAACCGACGGTTTCATACCTTACGGACTCATGAGCTCTAATTGGTCCGCGTGGCCGGTATTACTTATGCCTTACAATCTGCCTCTCTAAATGTGTATGAAGCAACCGTATATGATTCTTTCCTTATTATTTCCCGAAAAATATTCACCAGGCCAGAATATCAACGTCTATATGGAACCTTTAATTGAAGAGCTGATAGAACTTTGTAAATATGGAGTAGAGATATATGATACGTACGCCGAAGAGAAATTTAAAATGCGAGCAGCAGTTATTTAGATAATCAACGATTTTCCAGCATATGACGTGTTATTTGGATGGTCTACCTACGTGAATCATGCATGTCCATCATATGGTCTTGATTACAGTGCCCTACAGCTTAAGACACATGGTAAGTTTTGCTACTAGTTTCATCGTAGGTAGCTATCGGCGAATCATCCGTACAGAAAGATGGCAAATAAGTTTGATGGAATATTGGAAAAGGGTGTGTTTACCGCCGAAAACCGGGAAGACAAACGTCTAGCCTGAATTTGGGGGCAGATGCTATTTAGGTTTATCCCTCCACATCTCCAAAGATGCCAAGTTGATTTATGACACCGTGTATCGGAAGTTTGGAGGAATGCAGCAGTCGTAGCAGACTTCGTCAGATTCCCCTTCATTTGCGAGGGTTTTTTTGATTGTGGGGACGCTCTTCCCTGCAAGCGCAAGCCCCTCCAGTTAATTACGTTACCGCTTCGCGGTAACCACTTTCTCCAGCTCCAGAAGGTCACTTCATGTTGTGTGCGTTTATTTTATCTTTGGTTGCCCATGTATTGTATACGGAGACTAATTTATGTTATCACCAGTAGGGCGTGGATTAGTCCATATTCATATATTCTTAGATTTGGGTTTGGGTTGATTTAAGAATCGTTAATCTTGTTTGAGATTAAGATCAACTTAAATGTTTGTTAAGGATACGTTAGTCCAATTTTAAACTAAGATCTACTTAACAAGGGTTTAGGATCATCTTGATCTAACAAAAGAGCGTTTGGGCTCTATGTTTTAGTTTAAGAACATTACGGTCCGTTGTTAGTTTAAGAACGTTTCGGTCCACAGCTAGTTTAAGGACGTTGCGGTCCACAGTGGGATGTGCCCATCAATTTGGGAGTGCACCGAGGAGTTGTTGATTATCGGGACCCACCACCTCTCTGAAGACGCTGAAGAATTACAACGACATGTATCAGAGGTGTGAGGAGATGTACCCTTGAACCAATGTCCGTTGGGAGATCTGTAGTCGTGTTTGGGACTAAGACCAATTTGGGAAATGATGAGCACACGGGCTCGGTTAATCTGAATTAGGGATTTGGTCAACTTAGACTCAACCCACTCAGTCTTTGAATAAAGTATTAAACACTTGCTTGGTTCAGCCCCTTTTCTGTGCAAATAATGATTTGCTTTACTTTTCTCTCTTTTTTTGTTCCTTTATTTTTTATGGAGTGTTAAACACTCTTTATGGCACCCTCGTGTAGAGCAAGTGAGCCGCTTGATGCTGAGTGCCAACCACTGGCTGCTAGGCACTCCCTATTGAACAGCACCCACGTGAGGCGCTTGGCGCTGAGCACCGACCATTGAGTGCTAAGCACTCTTTATTGAGCAGCGCCCACGTGAGGGACACGTGAGGCGATTGGCGCTAGTTTTTTCTTTGGGTGTTTTTTTTCCTGAAGAGTTCAATTCTCTATTCTTTTCTGGATCTTTGATCCCCAAGAATAAGTTCATCCCCATGAAAATTAAATTCTCATTTGTGGGAGACTTGTCTCATAGACCTCAGATTTAGAGGAAGAACTATATTCTTTAAGAAGAGTTAAACTCTTGGATATGCAGATGAGATGCTCTGATCTCTGTTTTTATTTTATATTTTATTTACCTCGAAGAAAGGTATTCTTCTTTCTTCCTTCCTAAACCTTTCTTCTTTCTTTTTCTCAAAACTTATCGGGGGGGGGGGGGGGGGTTTCTCTCTACAAGACTTGAAGTCTTGGGGCCTTTATATAGTGGAGGAAAGTTTGTTGATTTAGTTAAAGAAATATCTTATTGAGAGATCCTTAATTGATTTGGGGATTTTATCCGCGGTTGGATCTTTGATCCAAGGACTTCTGTTTTACAGAAAATATTTTTCTTGTTTTTAATAAGATTAGGGAAATATTTCCCCATACAGAACTTCTCTGTATATATAGGTGATTTTTAATCACCATTGGATTTTTTAATCCAACGGTGCTCTATTTTACAGAGAGTAATCTTTCTTATTTAGAAAGATTTGAGGAATATTCTCTCATCAGAATTTAATTATGTACTCTGATGATTTATCATCTCCGTTGTATCTTTGATCCGACGGCTCTGTTTAACAGAGAGATTTGGTTCTGGCACTGGCGCCCTCGTGCAAGGCACGTGAGGCGCTGCCTCAGAATTTTTAACTCTTGGCACTGACGCCCTCGTACAAGGCACGTGAGGTACTGCCTCATCACTGAAGGTGTCTTTTCGCCTTCTTTCTTTGCTTTTCCCGAGTCAAACTTTTCTTTTCCAATACTTGGAAATAGTTCCATCATGCACAACATTTTCTGTGCCTAGACTTAAATGTCTCCCTTCATAATCTGAAGTAATACCTCTCTTCTCTTTCACTTTCAGAGAATTATTTTAACAGAGAAGAGCTATGGCTTATAATCGTCCACATGCTTGTCGACAGCCATGGGAGGTGCCTATTAAGAAAATTGTTTCTCGTTTTGCTGCCCGCTTGGTGAACCCTGCACTTACAGATGACCAATGCGATACGGTGTTGCACGAGCTCCTGACTCGTAGAGGATCTTCTTTCCCCATCGGCTCCATTTGGCTTCGGATGTGTTGGATATAGTGCCCTCTAAGTCAATTATTGGATCGCAGGTACGTGATTGCAATCATTGAGGGAGGACCTATACCGATAGAGCAGTCTTACTCGAGATGATAGTATACTATCTGGTTTGTCTTTATCATCTTGTATATGTTGATAAAGCCCATAGGATTCTTGCTTGACCGCCAGCAGTATGATGGCGATCATATATGTGGGAGCTGGGGTCTATAAGCACATCCTTAAAGTGTCCCTAGTCGTGGGAGTTTTGAGACAGGGCATCGATACTCCAGAGTAGACTAGTGTATACAGTCGAGACCCCGACGAGGGGCGGTGGCCGGTCTCACAAGACACTGGTGTCAGTTGGATCACCTAAGATGTATACAGGTGCTCATTAGGTTATGAGTACACCGGACATGACTCGCTGGGAACTTGCTGGTTGGTATTATACCTAGCGTCAGATAGCAGTTCCTTGGTGACATGTGTACAGGTTAGTTCATCGACCTGAGGTCGTCATTTGTCTCGTGTGAGTTCCCACTGTGCTTTGATTTATACCCTACCACGCTCAAAGGAGACGTGCAAACAGGTATATTTTGGGTACAGTCCCGAGCTACATGGAGGCAGTGAGCAGATCATCGGGGATTCGTCTCTCCCGGTATTGGGGGTGAGATCGTGCTGTGTTTAGGAGAGCTATTACACGAAATCCCTGGCCAGGGTAATCGAGATTTACTGGAAGGTATTCCAGTAGTATCTCAGGGTGTTATGGGCTGCTCTCTGACACGACTTATGCAGCTATTGGGGGTCTGACGTTTACCGGCCCCCTAGGCCTAATATGCGATACTCATAAGACGAATGGACCGGACTGTATGGATATTGTCACTGTCAGGCTCAGTAGGGTTTATAGATGAGTTCGCTCGTCAGCTTCCCTTCAAATCAATACATAGGCAAACCGTTACGTACAGCTTGTACCTCTGACGTGCTAGTGGTTATACCCAGTGCCATTGTATTGATGAGTCATTAGAGTCCCCCACAGACACTTTCCCAAATTCAGGCGAAACGTTGTAGATGCCGTATGGTATTATGGCAAGGTTCGGAAAATGCACGTGCGTTTTCGCACGTGTCATTTTTCGGGCAGATAATACTGGAGGCTTTGGTTTAAGCCGGATCCCAGTATTATACTGTGTAGATATAATATCTTTGTCTCAGTTGCATTTGTATTCGGCCGTAATACAAATGCGGGTATGTTTATACTGTTACGGGGTTATCCTGAAATTCGTTTCAGGATCACTTTTGGAAGTTGCCAGTTTCCAGTTTTCTATCAGCCGTATTTGACATTCGGTTAAATGCGGATTTATCCTTTCGTCTTTTGGGTGAGTCATGGTTCTAGAAGATTCTAGAAATGGTGACTAGGATTAGTGACTCATCATTTGCATTAATTGTGAGGTGAGGTGTTAAGTGAGGTGGCTTAATTCATTTAATGTGTTCATACCACTCATTCTTTCTTCATGATAAATATCCTTGGTATTTTTCCTTATGATCACCCTCCTAGCTCCTACACTTACCTCCCCCCTCTCCTATTTATGGCCGGCCCCCTCTTGTGAGAGATGATGGTCTTTTCATTTGCTTGAGAGAAAAAGATTATGATAGTTTAGGGTATGGAAATTTCATATAGTTCAATTTCCATTTATCCGACTCCAATTGGCAACTTCTATTAACCATTCGTCCATAGCCTTGGACGTAACGAGACAAAATATTCTACTCATTCTCTACTTCATCTTGGTCGTCTCTTTTGGCAAACTTGACGATCGAGTTGCCTCGGTTCAGAGGCGGGAGCCCGTTTAAAGATCCGTCGACGTGGTGCCACCTGGACGACGAGACCGGAGATCGAGCAAGTTCGGATCAGTTGCAACATAGCGTGGGATGATGGTTGAAGACCGAAGGACTCGGATCATTCGGTATAACAATTCTACCCTCTTTACAATTTGTTAGTTTAGCTTTAATGGCAGATCCGGGTTATAGTATGCGATAGCGCCAGTCGTAAAAGTTTTTATTCCGCCTATTGGCGTCTGTTAGACGGCCGGGGCGTTGCCGCATACTTACAGTGGTATCAGAGCCTCACCATTAAGCTATACTAACTTGTGCTAACGCGTTTAAAACATCGATCGATTGGATTTTGAAAAATCGCAATTTCATGTGTTAAAGTTTCTGTTAATTTTAAATCTGTTCTAAAATTCATTTTGACCATACCAGAAAATCATGCAGGCTTTTATTAGAATACTGAAGAAAAACGACCTAATGATCTGTCCGTACGGCCGCGGATCCGCCGCCAAAGCCATGCTTTGGCCGCGGAACCGCTGCCATATAGGTGAATCATTGGTCCATCTTTTTCCAGTAGCTTCTACACATGGAATTATGGTTTCTTCTACTGTTCTTTTGGGCCCAGTTTTTGTTACTGTACAACAGATGTTTGTGGGGCCCACTTCGGGAAATTTTGTCGATCGAAATTTTAAACGTATTAGTTTTACAGTACTTACTTTATATCTTCGATCGGGAATGTCATTTGATCGGTAAACCGCGTCTGATTGCTATAGTTCTTTTAGACGGGTTTGCGAACGTGACATTCGCGTTGATGTTCTGTGTTGTGCTGTGATGTTGCGGATATGTCGTGGTGGATAGCAGTGTGCAATGGTAGTGCTGTTTGGATTCATTTGTACTTTTGATATTGCGGGGCGAGCGTCCGACTTGTGGACTGCCGTCACTGCCTGCTTGTATAATATTCTTTTGGGGCACGACCGGGTTGAGGTCGATGTACTCGTTGTACATATTTTTAATTCTGTACTAGGTTTATCCCGCGAAGGAGTGCACGGATAGCCGGGTTCTGAAAGGCAACGGGTCCGTATCTCATGGCTTTGAGAGGCAAAGGGACCTCACTTTAGAATTGGCAGACTATTCGCCGCACTCGTAGGGGGTACAGGTTGACCCAAGGAGGGGTGCTCAATTTACCGGATTCCATGAAGTGCCGGGTGTTCCATTCACTATGTTGTGGGGACTACCTCGCTTCAGATTTTGGCGGGTAACTTGCCGCACCCGTAGGGGTCTAGGTTACATTGCACAGGCTATCCACATGACCAGGGGAACCTCAGGTTTCAGCAGCGGCTCTGTGAAACCCGGGGATCCAAGATTATCTGTATTGTTTTGTGATGCTTATTACTTTTCTGTAATGTTCCATATTATCACGCCTGGAGCGATTATTGTATATTAGTATATATACTATTAGATGTTGTATATGTTTTACACCCACGCTAGTCCAGCCCCCGCTCTGTCGTTAGTTAAGTAACCTAACGGGTGATGACGGGACCCAGTGACGAATGCGGATGGCATATACGTACATTTTATTTTCGTTCTTTTCTGGTGTGATTGATTGATGGGACTGCATTGATTCTTATTAATGCAAGGATAAAACAAACCTATATTTGATGTTGTTGGAACAAATTTTAAAAAGAAGGAGTTATTACAAAGACGTTTCCTTTTGTTTTGCATAGTGATTTTCAGCTAGAATATCCTGCACCTCATTCGACGAGGCAAGGGCCGAGATCCCTTCACCGGGAGTGACCCCTTGGGCAGAAGTTTGCATCAGGGTAATAACTTCTATATAATCGATTACAAGTTGCTTTGCATCGCGGTATTCAGTTGGAATATCCTGCACCTCATTCTACGAGGAAAGAGCCGAGATCCCTTCACCGGGAGTGACTTCTTTAGCAAAAGGTTTTCGCTACTATATTTTTTATAAAATTCTATCAGATTCCTTCAACGAGATCAAGTTCATTACGTTAAAGGTTTTTCGCCAAAAACCAGCCGTAATCCTCCGTCGTTTCTTATGGATGGTCAGTAGTATTCAAGCTATGTTTGTTGGCCTACGTCAAGGCGTAGTGTTTGGTAGCTGCTGGGTATTCATTTGTTGCACAGATAGTTGCATTAGTTTAGGACAGACGTACAGCCTTGTTGGCCTACGTCAAGGGCATGTACGATGACCTAAATTAATCAGGACAACGACGGGTAGAACTTGACATGTGGCTTATGATTTGTTGGCCTACGTCAAGGTCATAAGTGCATGGGATAAAGATTATATCGGGAGTTTCAAACATACAAGAAACTTGCCAGACTTGCGCATACCTTCTGGAGTGTGTTAACTTGAGTGGCTTCCATCAAGTTATCATGCGATGATAGTTGGATCCCGATTCCCACTGATGAGTTGGTTTACTCTTCGGGTGATCCCGATTGATTCTTCTTTCAGGTTTGGAGGAGAATTTGACGGAACAGTGGGAGGTTTCCAGATTAAATAAAGTGATAACCATTCTGATCTAGGTTAGAGTGCACGCAGAGTGTTTCTTTTCTTTCTCTTTTGCAGCGACCTTTGACCGACCCTAGACTATAACTCAGTGACCAAGTTGACCGAACCTTCTTAAAATACTGGCTTTTGGATTGTCTAAAGTTGCATAAGTCATTGCCGCTCCTTCTTTTACCCTTTGTATTTCTCAGAACACCCCGTATTACTACGGACATCCACTTCCATTGGATAGATCCATCGTATGGTTATATACGAACTCGAAGGGATTTCTTCGAGAATGGATCCAGGTTCAGGAGAAATAGAATTGGTTTATTCAGTTGTCTTTTATTATCACCTTCTCTCAGGTTGCGAGGGCTCCTTAGTTTATGAGAGTACACGTATTACGCTTATTGGATAGTCTTATTCCAAACCATAGGCAGGTGCCGAAAGGTAGGGAATGAAGAAAACCAATTAGCCTAAGTAGGGTGTGCAGAAGGTAATATGTAAATACAAGATAAAGGAATTAGAAAGAGGGCGAAGTAAATTGCGACTATTCATATTTACGACTAAACCACGTGTTTCATCGTCACTCCTACTTCACCTTTGATTTCTCCAGAACAACCCATATCACTACGAACATCCAATTCCATTGGATAAATCCATCGTATGGTTATATACGAACTCGAAGGATATTTTTTCGAGGATGGATTCCGGTTCAGGAGAAATAGGAATAAGGTTTATTCAGTTGTCTTTTATCATCACCTTCTCTCAAGTTGCCAGTACTCCTAGGATTAGGAGAGTACACCTATTATACTTACTGGATAGTCTTCTTCCAAACCATAGGCCGGTGCCGAACGGTAGGGAAGGAAGAAAACTATTTAGCCTAATGATGGTGTACAAAAGGTAACGACTAAAGACAAATAAAGGGAATTGGAAAGATGGCAAAGAAATATACGGTTACAGTCATGAATTGGATTATGAAAGAGGAATTACTAGGAATATCTGGATACCCCTACGAAACATTTTTATGTTTCAGTGCATTGTTAATAGAAAAACTGATTTCCCGATTAGATACTTACTCCAGGGTATGTATTTACCAGGTATGATTCTCACATCTGTATGGTTTTACAGATGATGAGTGGGAGTATGTTATTGGGGATTAGGTGATCATCCTCATTATATCGGAATTCGTTGTAATTGGTGATATTTGAGGAAATCGCCTGGGTACAGTTTTCAACCTACGACGCACAGGTTTTGGGTTATTAAACTCGGCGGACTTATACAGAGTATTGTATGTTGTCCAGTGTCCATCAGGACAAAGGGGTTGGTCCTCGTACTATATTCTATTTATTTATGACTTCTCTAGTTTTTAGACAAGTGTTTCGTAGAAATACAATGTCTAAGTATTGAGAAGTTGTGGGTATAGGAATAAAGTAGAGAACCATGTGTCGCAAGTATCGGGATTCTTCAAAGAAATCGAAGATGTAGATTCTTGTGATTGGTATTCAGTTGATAGTGATGGTTTTGAGAAACTTGTTTCTCTTTCAGATTACTCATAAATGGATGGATTCCTAAGTTGAGTAATGCTGATTAGCCTCTCTCCATTAAGTTGATATGCACTGGAGACAGCTGCATGTTTTTGGATCTGGTTCCAATTAAATATGTGCCAAAGTTTCTATATTGGATATAGAATGGATAATATCTTAACGATGTTAAGGTACGGGGAGTTGTCCAGCTTATGCTTAAAACCAGACACTGGATAACTCAAGGCACGTTTCTATAATGGCAGTTTGCGGGTTGACCCTAGCTTTGACGAGGGTTGATTTTCTACCATCTGGGAGATCAATAGTGATATTGTTCTTGACTCGCCACAGTTTTAATAAAATGGATTTTTTCAGAAAACAATAGCGGGAGTATGGTAGAACTGGAAGTGATTCCAGAACCACAAACGATTATGGAAAGTTTAATAGGACCTATATATTCAATCAGGCTTGACATTCCAATAGCCACTCCGCAGATATGGTGGGTAACCTCAGGCACCAGAGAGGTACTCCGGTAGCCTCAATGACGGTGACAGGGAGGTTCTTGTTTAACCCAAACTTGACACTACTGTTGTTCCAGACTATGAGACCCAGCGGAGGATAAGTATAGCATCGTTCTAAACTAGTTTTAGAAGTTCACGTATATATTCTGCCAGAGGGTTGTCGTAGTCAGTGGGAGCAGCGGAAACATAGTGGGCAAGTAGCTAGTATCTATAGGCTTGAGCAAATATAGCGGAGATAGATCATCTAATTTTGATATGACAGTTATAGGTTTGACTTCATCAGAATAGGGGATGGATCTGTTAAGAAGGTAGTAGGGTGTAATGTCCTGGTATTTGATGACATACACAGAGTAGGAAGTGAAATTCCTATACTACAATCGGTTGTACTTTGGTCGTCACACAATTGTTTCTCCACAAAGGACATGGATATAATATTTGACATTCTGGTTTCTAGATCTATGGTTTTAGATCTAGATTTGGGTAGTTTCCCAATGTGGGTACTTTGACAGTATTCTAATAGTATTTTAGAATAGATGACTCCTGGCATGGTGGTGTACCTGCAGGTGATGGAGTCACCCTCTCTAAAGGTGTCTTACAGACTAAAGGGGAGAGGGATATACATGATTGGCAAATCACTTGCTTAAGCAATTGAGTCAATCGTGAGATGTCAAGTACCACACCAGATGTCGTTGTTGCACTAGATACGATAAGTTTATATTAATCCAATCCTGAAGAAACATACGGAAGCAGTTATAGAACATAAGTACATGTTCTACGGATTTGACGGCAGCCTCCTTCGGGAGACGGTTATTATTCCAGGCTTCACAGGTGACCTGGATGACATGGTGATTGTCTGAGTTATAGTTTTCTCTCAGACAAGGGACAGTATTATGGACAGATAGTCCAAGAGGATACTGTGGGAGGCATAGTGCTGGAAATTGATTAGTTTCAGTTATCGATACAGTCTAAGAAGTTTGGATTTGGAGTTCATTTATGAACTAAGTCCCATCAGATATCCAGACATATTCTAAGACAGGTATTACTCGATTCGGGAGATGGTTTTCTCCGTGAACTTGATTATAAGAGAGACATAGAAAGAAACATCAGGGCGGATCCACTCACTGAGGCTATTTCTCGAACACAATAGTTTTGCAAACGAGATTTGTGAAATTGATTAGTAGAGGAGTTGGATGCTCGGTATCACACGAGCTGTGAGTACGCGACATCACAATAATTAGCCTTAAGTGCAAGTGGGAGATTGTTGGATATAGTGCCCTCTAAGTCAATTATTGGATCGCAGGTACGTGATTGCAATGATTGAGGGAGGACCTATACCGATAAAACAGTCTTACTCGAGATGATAGTATGCTATCTGGTTTGTCTTTATCATCTTGTATATATTGATAAAGCCCATAGGATTCTTGCTTGACTGCCAGCAGTATGATGGCGATCATATATATGAGAGCTGGGGTCTATAAGCACATCCTTAAAGTGTCCCTAGTCGTAGGAGTTTCAAGACAGGGCATCGATACTCCAGAGTAGACTAGTGTATACAGTCGAGACCCCGACGAGGGGCGGTGGCCGGTCTTATAAGCCACTGGTGTCAGTTGGATCACCTAAGATGTATACAGGTGCTCATTAGGTTATGAGTACACCGGACAGGACTCGCCGGGAACTTGCTGGTTGGTATTATACCTAGCGTCAGATAGCAGTTCCCTGGTGACATGTGTACATGTTAGTTCATCGACCTGAGGTCGTCATTTGTCTCGTGTGAGTTCCCACTGTGCTTTGATTTATACCCTACCACGCTCAAAGGAGACGTGCAAACAGGTATATTTTGGGTACAGTCCCGAGCCACATGGAAGCAGTGAGCAGATCATCGGGGATTCGTCTCTCCCGCTATTGGGGGTGAGATCACGCTGTGTTTAGGAGAGCCATTACACGAAATCCCTGGCCAGGGTAATCGAGATTTACTGGAAGGTATTCTAGTAGTATCTCAGGGTGTTATGGGCTGCTCTCTGACACGACTTATGCAGCTATTGGGGGTCTGACGTTTACCGGCCCCCAAGGACTAATATGCGATACTCATAAGACGAATGGACCGGACTGTACGGATATTGTCACTGTCAGGCTCAGTAGGGTTTATAGATGAGTTCGCTCATCAGCTTCCCTTCAAATCAATACATAGGCAAACCGTTACGTACAGCTTGTACCTCTGACGTGTTAGTGGTTATACCCAGTACCATTGTATTGATGAGTCATTAGAGTCCCCCACAGACACTTTCCCAAGTTCGGGCGAAACGTTGTAGATGCCGTATGGTATTATGGCAAGGTTCGGAAAATGGACGTGCGTTTTTGCACGTGTCATTTTTCGGGCAGATAATACTGGTAGGTTTTGGTTTAAGCCGGATCCCAGTATTATACTGTATAGATATAATATCTTTGTCTCAGTTGCATTTGTATTCGGTCGTAATACAAATGCGGGTATGTTTATACTGTTACGGGGTTATCCTGAAATTCGTTTCAGGATCACTTTTGGAAGTTGCCAGTTTCCAGTTTTCTATCAGCCGTATTTGACATTCGGTTAAATGCGGATTTATCCTTTCATCTTTTGGGTGAGTCATGGTTCTAGAAGATTCTAGAAATGGTGACTAGGATTAGTGACTCATCATTTGCATTAATTGTGAGGTGAGGTGTTAAGTGAGGTGGCTTAATTCATTTAATGTGTTCATACCACTCATTCTTTCTTCATGATAAATATCCTTGATATTTTTCCTTATGATCACCCTCCTAGCTCCTACACTCACCTCCCCCCTCTCCTATTTATGGCCGACCCCCTCTTGTGAGAGATGATGGTCTTTTCATTTGCTTGAGAGAAAAAGATTATGATAGTTTAGGGTATGGAAATTTCATATAGTTCAATTTCCATTTATCCGACTCCAATTGGCAACTTCTATTAACCGTTCGTCCATAGCCTTGGACGTAACGAGACAAAGTATTCTACTCATTCTCTACTTCATCTTGGTCGTCTCTTTTGGCAAACTTGACGATCGAGTTGCCTCGGTTCAGAGACGGGAGCCCGTTTAAAGATCCGTCGACGTGGTGCCACCTGGACGACGAGACCGGAGATCGAGCAAGTTCGGATCAGTTGCAACATAGCGTGGGATGATGGTTGAAGACCGAAGGACTCAGATCATTCGGTATAACAATTCTACCCTCTTTACAATTTGTTAGTTTAGCTTTAATGGCAGATCCGGGTTATAGTATGCGATAGCACCAGTCGTAAAAGTTTTTGTTCCGCATATTGGCGTCTGTTAGACGGCCGGGGCGCTGCCGCATACTTACAGGATGGTCTTCTTGTCTGTGCTCGATGATATTCCCTCTCATCTAGCGGAGATGACTCCGGCGATACTCGATGCAGCGGAGGACAAGATCAAGTTCTTTCATGAGGCACTTTTGATTACCACGGCTCTGAGGGATCGGTCTGTTCAGCTGCTAAGCCAGATACGGGCTCAGTAGGCCATCATGTTTGCCTTCGTTAATGGGCACGGTGCTGACCGATGGGGAGCAAATCTTCATGAAGATCGCCGCTTTGCCATGGTGGAGAAGGCAGAGAGGGAGTTAGGAAATTTTATCCATAGTTTTGTGAATCCCTGTACGTTCGATCCCATCTATCGTGATCTATTTCCTTTAGAATAAAATGTTTAATTAAATGCTTCCTTTTTGTCGTTGACCACCAAGTGCTCCCTTTCTAACACCTGTTCCTCCTCTGATGCGTGTGTGCGCGTATATGAATGAGCCCGATTTCACACATATCTGTAAACAAAACTTAAACCGGTGTAAACAGGAACAAATAGCTCTTGGCCGAAGATTTTGGCGAGAACAAATGCCCCCACTACTTTCCCACGTAAGTATGTACGTGGGTAAAGTAGTGCAGAGTTATGCATGGCCATGGAATTGAGGGCTTAGGAGACAAGTTTAGGGTCCTTATAGCCTAAGACTTTTTTCGTCTTCATGAGCCGTAAGGGTCTCAAGAAGGTTACTTTTCCCTACGAGTTGAGAAGATCCCGTAGGTGTATTTTCTCCTTAGGAGTCATGAGGACTTCCTAAGTGCGTTCCCTCTTGAGAGTCGTAAGGATCTCACAAGAGAATTTTCCTCTTTACAAGTCGAGAGGACTCGTAAGAGGTTTTTTTCCTCCTTGTCGATATTCGACTTTGGAGAGTGTGGCCCGTAGATAGTCCGTCTTGACTTCTTTATAGGGCAGCAATGGCTTAGGAAACAGGTTCAGATCTGCCGCCTAACACTTTTCAACTTTATGAGTCGTGAGGGTCTCATAAAGACTTTTCTCCCTACGAGTCAAGAGGATCCCGTAGGTGTATTTTCTCCTTAGGAGTCGTGAGGATTCCTAAGTGTGTTTTCTCTTGAGAGTCGTAAGGATCTCCCAAGAGAATTTTCCCCCTTACAAGTCGAGAGGACTCGTAAGTGGTTTTTTCCCTCCTTGTCGATATTTGACTTTGGAGAGTGTGGCCCATGGATAGTATACAATAGTCCATCTTGGACCTATTTGCAGGGTCCCAGTGCTTAGGAATTAGGTTGATATCCCCGTAGCTTAAGGGTTTTCCCTACGAGTCGAGAAGTTCTCGCAGGAACATTGTTTTCCCTACGAGTCGAGACGAATCGAGAAGTTCTCACAAGGATGTCCTAACGTCACAGTTAACCTCTGCTGATAGAAGTCCGTTAGGGTCTGTGGTACTAGGGTTTTTGTCCGTCGTACCGTCGCGTTGGCCGATGTATTCCCCGATACGCAATCTTGCTGTTCGAGTAGCCCCGCAACTGTCGTGTCTCTGATCCCTTCGGGGGCTGGACAAGACGTCTTCAAGTAACCTTCCAGGTGATATTACCATCGAAAGAGCAAGCGTTAGGGATATTCCATTCCCCTTTTTACTTGAAGTTAGGCTCAGTTTGGTTGCCCCGATGAGTCATGACCACTCTGTGCTGGTGTGGGATGATCTCCGATAGTCTTTCAGGTCTCATTTGAGTTTCCGTGAAGACTCTGAAGCTAGGGATCTTCCTTTGCATCGTTTGTTGACATTGCATCTGCAATATTATGATGAATGTCGAGGTTGTCTCTGGGTTGTCTGTGAACCGTCGAGTCTTGGAACAAGGGACTTTGCCATGGCTCCGTTTGTTGATGTCGCGTCTGCATCCTGCTGGAGGGAAAAGAAACGTCATTGTTGACCTCTGGGCTATCTATGAACCGTCGAGATTTGGAACCAAGGACTTTGCCATGGCTCTGTTTTATTGACGTTACATCTGTATCCGTTGCGTTGGCTGATGCATTCCCCGATACGCAATCTTGCTGTTCGAGTGTCTTTGCGACTGTCATGTCTCTGGTCCTTTCGGGGATTGGACAATACGTCTTTAAGTAATCTTCCAGGTGATATTACTATCGGAAGAGCAAGCGTTAGGGATATTCCATGCCGCTTTTTACTTGAAGTTAGGCTCAGTTTGAGAGCCCCAATGAGTCATGACAACTCCGCGCTGGTGTGGGATGATCTCCAATAGTCTTTCAGGTCTCATTTGAGTTGCCGTCAAGACCCTGAAGCTAGGAATCTTCCTTTGCTTCGTTTGTTGACATTGTGTCTGCAATATTGCAACGAATGTCAAGGTTGTCTCTGGGTTGTCTGTGAACCGTCGAGTCTTGGAACAAGGGACTTTGCCATGGCTCCGTTTGTTGATGTTGCGTCTGCATCCTGCTGGAGGGAAAAGAAACGTCGTTGTTGACCTCTAGGCTGTAGATGTTGCCGTCGAGATTTGGCTCTCTTTCTGATGGAGCGTGGTGGGAAATGTGGTTCCTTTGTTCGTTTGTACCCATGGATTGTATACAGGGGTCGATGTAGACTCACCTGCAGGGCAGAAGTTTCATTTTTTTGTTTCTTTCCGCGATGCTCTTTCATTTTAGCTTTTTATATCGCTAAAGTCACGATTGCCCGATCATTTCGGCTATTTTTTGCGGTGCCCCAATCATTTCGGCTGTTTTTCTTTTTACTCGCTGTTTTTTTATTGCGAGTTGCCCAAATATTTCGGCTATTTTATATGCATATATTTTGCTCGCTGATTTTTATATTGTGAGTTGCCCCATCATTTCGGCTATTTCATATGCATTTTTTGCTCGCTGATTTTTATTGTGAGTATGGAACTCGAGATCTGACACCAATTTTGGCATCAGCATCGCTGCGACTGGAATATTGCCAGGAGCGAATCATCATTTGCCGTAAAAGGACTTGGAATTTGATACCGTTTTAGGCATCAGCATCACTACAACTGGGATATTGCCAGGAGCGAATCATCATTTGCCTTTGTTGATTTGAACAAATGTGGCTTAGCAAACAGGGTTAAGTGTTGGGTTACGGCAGCACCCCCGGCCATCAAGCCGTAGCCAAATGCGGAATAAATCTTTTCTAAACTGTGGCTACCATGACCCGATACCCGGATCTACCCTAAACCCTATACTAGAAATATGTAAGACTAGGAGTTAGATGGTTATACCGAGTTGATCCGTGTCCTTCGGTCTTGAACCATCATCCCAAGCTCCTAGAGGCTCTTTGATCAAATTTGGTTGCCAGTCTTCCTCCATCTACGATGATACACCTGAGGGAAACTGTGAAAGCTTCAGCCTCGCTAAGCGAGGCAACCGACGCTTCAAGATTGCTAGCAATGGAGAGTGGAGGTGTAGAAATGTGTCACTATAATTTTCCTCTCATTACAATGCTCAAAAGAGCAACTCAAGAAAATGAAGGAGGTGAGGAAACATGTGGCATGAGCAACTAAAGAAATGTGCTAAGTATTTTCTCTAAGTGAGAAAATGAGAGTGTAATCAAGTGAAGAGAAAGAAGTAAGCAAAAAGCAACCCAAGAAAAAATTAGTGGCTGCCTCCCTCTCTCACTCTCAATCATCCAACAAAAAATATCTCATTTCATTTATCCAATAAACAAATGCAAACCATACCTCTACATGCTCAAGCCCATACTCATGCCAACTCACCCCTCCACCTCATTTCCATAATTGATTTTCTAAAAAGAAAATCAATAATGAGGTGGACATCTTCTAGAAGCTATTCCGTATAAATACGGAATACTTCCCGGTACACATATCGAAATACATATACGCGTATTCGTACAAAAATACGAATAGCCAAGAGAGAAAATGAATAGTGAACAATAATACAAGAATATAAATACATATATAAATTATTAAATCAAAACCTGATTTAATAATTCGGCTTGATCCTGAGCCGGTAGTATTATCAACCGTCCGATTAAAGTCTGTGCAACCTGTACACATATTTAATCGGACACCTATATGTACCAACATACGTCATCTACACCATATCGCCTGAACCGTGAAAACCCTATGTGTGGGACTCTAAAGACTCGTCAATACGCTGGCAGTGGGTTTAACCACAAGCACGTCAGCAGCACTAGCTGTACGTAATGGCTACCCAGGTATTGAGCAAAAGGAAGGCCGGTGAGCAAACTCATCCAAATCCCTACTGAGCCTGACAGTGACAATATCCGTACCGTCCGGTCTGTTCGTCTAAGAGTATCTCATATCGAGTCTAGGGGGTGGATAAAGTCAGACCCCTAATAACGCGATAATTCGTGTCGGTATAAAACCCATCACCACATGAGAAACTACCGATCCTAGATCAGTAATTCTCGACTACCTTGGCCAAGGATTTCTGGTGATGTCCACCCGTGCACTGCGCGACATCAACCCCCTATACCGGAAGAAATGAATCCCCGACAATCTGCTCACTGCCTCCATGTGGCTCGGGACTGTACCCAACTAAAATCTGTTTGCATGACTCCTTTGAGCCGTGGTAGGGTAGTAATCAAAGCATAGTGGGAACTCACACGAGACAAATAATGATCTCAGGTCGACAGACTAACCTGTACACATGTCACCTGGGAACTGCTATCTGACAATGGTATAGCACCAACTAGCAGGTTCCCGGCGAGTCCGTCCAGTATACTCATAACCCAATGAGCACCTGTATACTATCTTAGGTGAATGAACTAACACCAATGGCTTGTGAGACCTGGCCACCGCCCCTTGTCGCAGTCTCGATCAGTATACACTAGTCTACTCTGGAGTATCGATGCCCAGTCTCGAAACTCCCACGACTAGGGACATTTAAGGATGTGCTTATAGACCCCCAGCTTCTACATATATGATCGCCATCATAATGCTGGTAGTCAAGCAACAATCTTATGGGATCTATCAACATGTAATAGTGATTTATAATACCACATAAAGCATGATGATAAAAACAAACCATATAGCATACTATCATATCGAGTAAGACTGTTCTACCGGTATAGGTCCTCCCTCAATCATCATAATCACCTAACTGCGATTATGATAATTGCCTTGAGGGCACTATAGCCAACAATCTCCCACTTACACTTAAGACCAATTATTGCGATGTCGCATACTCACAGCCCGTGTGATACCTAACACCCAACTTCTCTACTAAGCAGTTTCGCAAAGCCCGTTTGTGAAACTATTGTGTTCGAGAAATAGTCTCAGTGAGTAGATCCACTCCAGTGTTTCTATCTTTATCTCTCTATATCTCAACTTCATGTAGAATAACCATCTCCTGAAATGAGAAATACCTTGTCTTAGAATTTGTCTGGATATCTGATGGGACCCAGTTCATAAATGAACTCCAAATCCAGCAAACTTCTTAGACTGTATCATCCACTAAATTTAATCAGTATCCCATGCTATGCCTTCCTCAGTATCTGCTTGGACCACCTGTCCAACATACTGTCCCTCAGAAGAGGGAAAAACTATAACTCAGATAGCCACTCTGTCATCCAGATCACCTTGGAAGCCTGAAATGATAACCGTCTCCTGAAGGAGGCTGCCGTTACCATATCCCTAGAACATCCATTTATGTTCATAAATTGCTTCCCTACATTTCTCCAGGATTGGATTAATATATGTTTATTGCAGCTAGTGCAAAAACAACATCTGGTGTGGTATTTGACATTTCATGATTAACTCAATTGTCTAAGCAAGTGATATGCTAATCATGCAGATCCCTTTCCCCTTTAGTCTGTAAGACACCTTTAGAGAGGGTGACTCCATCACCTGCAGGTACACCACCATGCTAGGAGTCGTCCATTCTAAAACACTTTAGAATAGTGTCAAGTACCCACATTGGGACACTTCCTAAATTTAGATCTAAAACCATAGATCTAGTAACCAGAAATCCTGATACTATATCCATATCCTATGTGGAGAAACAACTGTGTGACAACCACAGTATAACCGATCGTAATATAGGAATTTCACTTCGTATAAAGTGCATGTGATCCTAAAAACCAGGACATCACACCCTACTACTTTCTTACCAGATCTATCTCTTATTCTGATGAAGTCAAAGCCTATGATTGTCATATCAAAAATAAATGATCTATTTCCGCTATACTTGCTTTAGTCTATAAATAGGTATAAGCTACTTGCCCACTATGCTTCCGCTGCTCCCACTGACTACAACAACCCTCTGGAAGAGTCATATATATGTGCACTTCTAAAGCTAGTTTAGAACGACGCTATACTCATCCTCCTGCCGGGTTCTATAGTCTAGAATAGCAGCAATGGCAAGTCTGGGTAAACAAGAACCTCCCTGTCACCATCTCTGAGAAGTCCGAAGTACCTTTCGGGTGCCTGAGGTTATCCACCAAATCTGCGGAGTGGCTAATGGAATGTCAAATCCAATTGAATTCTCAGGTTTCATTAAATCTTCAGTGATCGTTTGTAGTTCTGGAATCACTTTCAGTTCTACCATACTCCCACTTTTGTTTTCTGAAAAATCCATTTTACTAAAACTGTGGCGAGTCAAGAACAATATCACTATTGATCTTCCTGATGGTAGAAAGTTAACCCTCGTCAAAGCCCGGGATAACCCACAAACTGCCATTACTGAAACATGCCTCGAGTTTCTCCGGATTCTAGTTTTAAGCATCAGCCGGACAACTCCCTATACCTTAACATCGTTAAGATATAAATTGATTATATATATATCCAATATAGAAACAAAAGCACTAATTTAATTGAAACCAGATTCAAAATCATGCAGCTGTCTCCAGTGCATATCAACCAAATGGAAAAAGGCCAATCAACATTACTTATCTAGGAGCGCATCCATATATGAGTAACCTGAAAGAGAAGCAAGTTCTCAAAACCATTACTATCAACGGAATACCAAACACAAGTATCTACATCTTCGACTACCTCGAAGAATCCTGATACTTCCAACAAATGGTTCTCTACTTTATTCTTATACCTATAACTTCTCAAAATCTAGACCTTGTATTTCAACGAAATACCTGTCTAAAACTAGAGAAGTCATGAGTAAACAGAATATAGTATGAGTACCAACCCCATTGTCCTAATGGACACTGGACAACATACAATACTTTGTATAAGTCCCCTGAGTTCAATAACTCAAACCCTGTGCGTCGTAGGTTGAAAACTGTACTATGGTTAAAAGAATTACACCGCTGTTGAATGCACCTTACCTAACCATCAACTGATATAGGTAAATGTCATATACATAATTTCAAAATGTTATATCTCACTTTATAAAATAAACATACAGATATATCAGTTTGAAATTGGTGCATAACAACGGATATTCAAAACCAAATATTTGCCGTCAGGCAAAACCCAGATGGTTTCCTCAAATATCACCAATTTCAACGAATTCTGATATAATGAAGATCTAATCACCCAATTCCCAATAACTTACTCCCACTCACCATCTGTAACACTATAAAGATGTGAGAAACGAATCTGGTAAATACATATCCTGGAGTTAGAATTCAATTGGGAAAACAGTTTTCACTTAACATCGCACAATCGGACTAAAACATGAAAATGTTTCGAAGGGGTTAACCTGGTATTCCTAGTAATGCCTCTCCACTATACTAATTCATGACAGTAACCATATACTTACCTGCCCTCACTTCAATCCCTTTATTATGTCTTTACTTATTAGCTTCTATACACCTTCTTTAGGCTAATTGGTTTTCTTCCTTTCCTATCCTTCGGCACCGGCCTAAGGTTTGGAAGAAGACTATCCAATAAGCGTAATAGGTGTACACTCCTTATGCCAGGAGCCCTCGCAACTTGAGAGAAGGTAATGGGAAAAGACATCTGAATAATCCTATTCTATTTCTCCTGAACCGGAAACCATCCTCGAATCTGGAACGAATTCCTTCGAGTTCGTATATAACTATACGATGGCATGTCCAAGCATTATGGACGTTCATAGTGAAACGAAGTGTTCTGGAGAAATCCAAAGTGGATGTGGGAGTGGAAGGGGTATACACGGTTTTGTCATGAATGATAGCAGTCGTAATTTTCTTTGTCGTTATTCTAATCCCTTTATATGTCTTTACTTATTACCTTCTGTATACCACCTTTAGGCTAATTGGTTTTCTTCCTTTCCCACCTTTCGGCACCTGCCTATGGTCTGGAGGAAGACTATCCAATAAGCTCAATAGGTGTACCCTCTCCTAATCTTAGGAGCCCTCACAACCTGAGAGAAGGTAAAGAGAAAAGACAACCGAATAATCCTATTCAATCTCTCCAGAACCAGAATCCATCCTCGAATCTGGAACAAGTTCCTTCGAGTTCGTATGTAACTATACAATGGATATATCCAATAGGAGTGGATGTTCATAATGATACGGGGTGTTTTGGAGAAATGTAAAGGTGATATAGAAGTGACAATGATATATGCGACACCGTGACATTCCAAAAGCCAAAGTGTTTTAAGAAAGTTCGGTTAACTGGGTTCATGAGTTTTAGTTTAGGGCAGGTCATGGTCGCTGCCATAGAGATAGAGAAAAGAAACACACAGCGTGCACTCTAACCTAGATCAGAATAGTTAATCACTTTATCTAATCAAGATGGCTCCCACTGTTTCCTCAAATTCTCCTCCAAAACCAAAAGGAGTATTATTCCGGATCATCTAAAATCTTCCGAGGAGTAAACCTACTCATCAGTGGGAATCGGGATCCAACTATCATCGCATGATAACTTGATGGAAGCTACTTAAGTCACCACACTCCAGAAAGTATGCGCATGCCTGGCAAGTTTCCTGTATGTTTGAAACTCCCGATGTGTGTTTTTACTCCAAGCGGCTTATGACCTTGACTAGGTCAACATATCATAAGTCGCAAGTCAAGTTCAACCCGTCATTATCCTGGAATAATTAGACCCACCCGTACGAGCCCTTGACTAGGTCAACATGATCGTATGACTGTCATAACCAATCGCATATCCATGCAGCAGAAAAGTACTACAGAGCAACCGATCACTACGCCTTGACTAGGTCAACATACGTAGCACGAATACTAAGCAATACTCGTCTGAAATGATGGAGGGCTACGGCTGGTTTTCGGCGAAAAACCTTTAATGTAATGAACTTGATATCGTTGAAGGAATCCAAGTGGTTTTTACAAATGTATAGTGGCGAAAACTTTTGCTAAAGAGGCCACTCCCGGTGAAGGGATCTCGGCTCTTTCCTCATCGAATGAGGTGCAGGATATTCCAAACTGAATACCACGATGCAAATCAAAAGAATCGACTATAATGAAGTTATTACGCTGACGCAAACTTCTGCCCAAGGGGTCACTCCCGTTGAAGGGATCTCGGCCCTTACTTCGTCGATTGAGGTGCTGGATATTCATAACCGAATACCACTGTGCAAAGAAAAAGAGTACGTGTGTAATGTCAGTTTTAAAAACTTAGTTCCAACAATATCAAATAGGTTTTTTTTCCTTGCATTGATCAGAATCAACGCAGTCCCATCAATTAATCATACCAGAAAAGAACGAAAATATATGATGTACGTATATGCCATCCGCATTCGCCACTGGGTCCCGTCATCACCCGTTAGGTTACTTAACTAACGACAGAGCGGGGACTGGACTAGCGTGGGTGCAAACCATATACAACATCTACTAGTATATATATAAATATATATAACAATCGTCCCAGGCATGATATAAAGCAATATCACAGAAGCAACACAGAATGGTGGATAATCCTGCAGCCCCGGGTTTCACTTGAGCCGCAAATGAAACCCGACGTTAACCTGTCTTGTGGATAGCCTGTGCAATAAAAACCTAGACCCCTATGAGTGCGGCAAGTTACCCGCCAATCCCAGAAGCGAGGCAACCCCAATCAACAATGTGTATGGGCCACCCAGCACTTCACGGAATCTGGTAACTTGAGCACCCCTCCATAGGTCAACCTATACCCCCTACGAGTGCGGCGAATAGCCCACCAATTCTAGAGTAAGGTCCCCTCCGTCTAAACGCCATGATATGAGGACCCGTTGCTCTCTAGAACCCGGCTATTCGTGCACTCCATCGCGGGGTAATCCTAGTACAGAAAAGAAAATAACATATAAGGGTGACAACGATCTTAACCCGGTCGTGCCCCAAACAAATAATATACAAACTGGCAATGACGACAGTCCACATGTCGGACGTGAAGGGTTACACTAGCGTCCCGGCCAACTTCCATGACCAAATGCGGAACAAAATTTTTACTACGATACAAAACTTAGCGCTAGAATAAACCCTAAACCGGATCTTTACCATAAACCTAGTTAGCACAAAAGAGTTCTATCTACTATGATAGAAAGTTATACCTCAAGCTTGAACTCCTTCTCTTCTTGTGGTGCTTCTCCTTGTTGTGAGCTCTTTGGAGTGGTTGTAGATGGCTCCTTCTCACCGGCTTCTCTACATCAAAGAAGATCCACCCGAAGGCCTCTACCTTGAGCTCCAACCTCAACAATGAAGTAACTAGGGTGCTTGGTATGCTAGACTAAGAACACTAGAGTGAGTAGAGAGGGATTTTAGTGGTTTGGTCTCAATGGCCCTTGGTTCTCAACACATGAGAGATGGGGGCTTGAGAGAGAGGATGAAGGAGAGAGAGCTATGAGAGAGAATAAATATGTGAAATATGAAGAGATAGCTCTCATATTAGGATAAAAGAATAATAATTTTAATTAGCAAAATTGTGATGGTTCATTTGATTTGACCATTATCATGTTACCATTAATACTAAGCAAAATATCTTTTGCTTAACAAAAATATCTAAGTCAACAATGGTCAACAAGTCAAATGGTCAAACTAAATAACCATGACACAATTATCTCTAATTAAAATTAGTAATCAATTTTCTTCATCTCATTATGATTTTAATCAAGTCAAAGGTGAAAACCCTAGTGAGGTGTCTCCTTCTTTGTCTCTGTCAACTGTATACATATACCCGCATCCGTGTTCCGAAGAATACGAATACAATGAGATTGAACCAACCCAAAATCAAATACTAGGATCCGGCTTAAACCAAAGCCCACTAGTATCAACTGTCCGAACACCAAACACACACATGTACGCGTATGTGAACGAACCCTGTCGTAAAACCATACGACCTCTACATCGTTTCGCCCAAATGTGAACAACCCTCTGTGTGGGACTCTAAAAACTCGACAGTACTCTGGCAATGGGTTTAATCACAAGCACGTCAGCTGCACTAGCTGTGCGTAACGGCTACCCAGGTATCTGTCGATAAGAAGGCCGATGAGTAAAACCCATCCGAACTCCTACTGAGCCTATCTGTGACAATCTTCGTACATTCCGGTCTGTTCGTCTAAGAATATCACATATCGGGCCTAGGGGGTGGTAAACGTCAGACCCCTAATAGCGGTATAAGTCGTGTCGGAGTGTAGCTCAGAACACCCTGAGAAACTACTGGAACACCTACTGGTGAATCTCACTTGCCCTGGCCAGGGACTTTGTGTAATGGCTCTCCTAGACACAGCGCGATATCAACCCCCAATACCGGGAGAGACGAATCCCGTCTAACCGCCACTGCCTCCAAGTGCTTCGGGACTGCACCCAACTACTACCTGTTTGCACAACTCAATAAAGCCGTGGTAGGGTAGCAATCAAAGAACAGTGAGAACACACTTGAGGCGAAGTAGCAGTGTCAAGTCAACGGACTAAGCTGTACTCATCTCACCTGGGAGCTGCTAACTGACGATAGGTATAATACCAACCAACAGTTCCCGACGAGTCCTGTCCAGTGTACTCGTAACCTAACGAGCACCTGCATACTATCTCCAGTACGACGTACTAATGGCTGTAGGACAGACCATCTCCCTTGCTGGGATGAGAAGCGTATGCACCGGTCTACTCTGGAGTATCGATGCCCTGTCTTGATAATCCTACGACTAGGGACCTGTATAAAGATGCGCTTATAGACTACCCAGCCCCTACTAGTGTGATCGCCATCACAACGCCGGTAGTCAAGCAAAGATCCTAAGGGCTCCATCAATATGTATTAGCGATATGTTAAAAGAAACATATACACATATTAAGATAGATACAAACCAAGTAGCATACTACAATATCGAGTAAGACTGTCGTCAATCCATGTATATATCCCAAGCTTCCAAAATGTAATATACAAACTAGTACTATACAATAATGGCCTCTAGGACATACATATCCAACAATCTCCCACTTGTACTAAAGGCCAGTAATTGGTGTACCGCATACCCAACGTCTGCACTAAGGCCAGCTACTGGCGTACCGCATACCTAATAGCTCAAAAAGTCGCTCGAACTGTGTTTGAGGGAGGGCCTTTGTGAATGGATCCGCCGTGTTGTCTTTAGTATCTACTCTCCGTAGCTCGATCTCTTGGCGATCGATGATCTCCCTGATTAGGTGATACCGCCTTAAGATGTGTCTGGATTTCTGATGGGACCGTAGTTCCTTTGCTAAAGCAATAGCCCCATTGTTATCGCAATACAAAGGTATTGGGTCAACAATGGACGGAACCACCTGAAGTTCACTAATGAACTTCTTCATCCAGACCGCCTCTTTTGCGGCATCGCTTGCAGCAATGTATTCAGCCTCCATCGTCGAGTCTACGACGGTATCCAGTTTGGAACTCCTCCAATACACCGCCTCTCCGTTGAGGGTAAACACAAAACCTGAGACAGACTTGCTGTCATCCTTGTCACTCTAGAAGCTTGAATCGGTAAAGGACTCGACCCTGAGGTCTCCATTACCGTAAACCAGGAACATCTCCTTAGTCCTTCTCAGGTACTTGAGAATGTTCTTCACTGCTGTCCAGTGGTTCTCACCTGGGTCTGACTGATACTGGCTCACCACGCTTAGTGCGTAAGCTACATCTGGTCTTATACATAGCATCGCATACATTATAGATCCTACCGCCGAAGTGTAGGGTATAGTGTTCATGCGAACCCTCTCCTCGTCAGTCTTGGGAGTCATCTTCTTGGAGAGGGTGATTCCGTGCAATGCAGGTATCTTACCATGCTTGGAATCTTCCATACTAAATCTCTTTAGTACGGTCTCTATGTACCTGGACTGCGAAAGTCCTAGTAATCTTTTGAATCTATCTCTGTAGATCTTGATCCCCAGAATGCATGAGGCATCACCTAGGTCCTTCATGGAGAACCGTTGTGACAAGAATAGCTTGACCGATTGTAGCATAGGAATGCCATTTCCTATCAAAAGAATGTCATCCACGTACAAGACTAGGAATACGACAGTTCGTCCTACAATCTTCTTATAAATACAAGGCACATCTTCGTTTTTGATGAAGTCAAATCCCTTGATTGCTTCATCAAAACAGATGTTCCAGCTCCGCGATGGCAGCTTTAATCCATAAATGGATTTAAGCAACTTGCACACCTTCCCGCTGCTCCCACTGTCTACAAAACCTTCTGGCTGATCCATATAAACGCACTTTTCCAAACTGCCGTTTAGAAAAGCCGTTTTTACGTCCATCTGCCAGATCTCATAGTCATGGGAAGGGAGCAATGGCAAGTAGGATCCGAATGGATTTGAGCATAGCCACTGGAGAAAAAGTTTCATCATAGTCCACACCAGGTCTTTGATGAAAACCTTTTGCAACGAGTTTAACCTTATAGGTTTCCACCTACCCATCTACACCAAGTTTCCTTTTGTAGATCCATTTACATCCAACGGGTTTTACCCCAGGTGGAGCAATATCCAAGGTCTACACTTTATTGGTGTACATGGACTCCATTTCGGATCGTATAGCATCCATCCACTTATCAGAATCCCTACTTGTTAGTTATATGTATGCCCTAGAGGCCATTACTATACATAGGATGTATATTGTAGTGGATGCTTGGACATATATAGGGAGGACTTTCTTGCTCGACATGATAGTATGCTATCTGGTTGATCTTTACCTTAACGTGTACACTGATTGTCTCTCTGTTACATGTTGGTAAAGCCCTTAGGATGTGTACTTGACTACCTGGACTATGATGCGGATCATACTAGTGGGGACAAGGTAGTCTATAAGTACATCCTTCAAGGTCCCTAGTCGTGGGTATATCGAGACGGGGCATCGATATACCAGAGTAGACTAGCGTATACCTTCTCGACCCATACAGATGGGCGATGGATGATCCCATATCCATTGGTGTTTGACATCAGAGATGATATACGGGTGCTCAGTGGAGACTGGGTACACTGGACGGACTCGCCGAGAACTCCCAGATGGTATTATACCTTACGTCAGATGGCAGTTCTCTGGTGACACTGGTACAGAGTAGTCTGTTGACCCGAGATCGTCATAGAGTCTTGTGTGGTTCCCACTGTGCTTTGATTTCCCCCTTACCACGTCCAAGAGGGCGTGCAAAACGGTGGTTTTTGGGTACAGTCCCGAGTCACATGGAGGCAATGAGCGATAGGAGGGGATTCGTCTCTCCTGGTATAGGGGGTTGATGTTGCGCTGTGTTTGATTGGCTATAACCGGAAATCCCTGGCCAGGGTTGCTGAGATTTACTGGTAAGTGTTACCAGTAGTTTCTCGAACTGTTATAGACCTCATATCGACACGACTTATCGAGCTGTTGGGGTCTGACGTTTACCACCCCTAGGCGAGATATGCGACATATCAGACGACGAGACCGGACTGTACGGTAAGTGTTACTGGTTGGATTCACAGGAGTATGAGCGGGCTTGCTCGTCGATCTTCTGATCGCTCAATACCCGGGTGGCCGTTACGTTTAGCAGACCGCTTGCGGCTTGTGGGTGTTTGATATGATCATCACCTGCTGCCGGCGTATTGACGAGTCTTTAGAGTCCTACACAGAGGTTTCCTGGCTCAAGCAAAACGAAATAGGAGCGCATATGAGATATGTGCGGGACCGAGAATAATGCGTGTATGTGATACCGTATTTCATTCTCGCGATGAATGTATCGAATGGTTGTATGCGATATAACCTAGTTATCGAATCAAGGATTGATTCGATAAGCCGATACATTTGATATTAGTCGGTTATATATGATATGACCGGATCGTTAAATCAAGTGTTGATTTAATGATTTAATGAATAATTATATATTTGATATATTACTTTGCATTAACTAGTATTGGTTCACTTTAAATGGTTTTTCTCACTTTTTTGTGCACATTGTATATGTGATATATTTTTTGTGCACAAGTTTGTATCATGTTTGATGATACATGTTTACTTGGGTTTGTGTAAAGATTAAACCATGGTTATATGAATGGTTAGGGTTTTGTTTTCTTCTTCATTTATTTATTTATTCTTTTTTGGAAAATAAATGGCATAAAGAGAAAATGGTGGCTTTCTTTGTTTGCATCTTGAAGCTTCATGAAGCTTTGACTAAGTGACCATTTTGTCTCATGCTTAACCCTAACCACTCCACTTAACCCTAGTTCATTCTCTACACTTGACTATGGTTGTATTATGATAAGTATTGATTTTCTTTTCTTCTTGAAAAAAACTTATCATAATATTCATCTTCTTCTTCTTCTTCACTTGAAGAAAACCTTGCTTCATCAATGGTGATTTGATGAAAAGAGTGAGAAATCCAATTCTAAAGTGAACCCACCTCCTATTTCTTCATCCTCTACCTCTTGCCAAGTAGTATAGGGTGTTTTCTTCACAAGTTTCATGACTTGGTGAAGTGGGAGCTTGATCTTGTGATGCCTCGACGTAGATCATCTTCGGCATCGTCGTCGATGACCTAGCCCGCCCATTTCTTCGATGAAGCCGACGCTAGAGCCCGGGATTCGATTTGGACAGCAATGAGACTTCATCATGGAGCTATGGAGGTGGAGAACCGGATCTACAAAGGTTGTATTTCCATTTACTTAGTTAAGTTGTTAACTAGTTGCTTGTTTCGCCTAAAATTCTAGTTAACGATCCGTATTAGGGTTTCTCGGCACTTGTAAAATTTTTGAAATTGGCATGGTTGATGCCTTGTGAGACCTCATTAGTGTGCCTAGGAACCCTACAGTGATATCAGAGACTAGCTAGAGGCTTAGGCGATGCGTAGACGAAGTTTGAAACCCGAACGAACCCGAAACCCTAAAATTTCACGCTCTCGGGACTTTTTTCAAAAACTCGGTTTTTTCCAGATTAAAAATGCTTAAAAAATTCAGCAGGGGATTATAAGAATTACGGTGCAAAATTTGACCAATGATACCTCAAACATGCGGCGGAACCGCGGCAGAAGCCTAGCTTCTGCGGCGGTTCCGCGGCTCTCTGGTGACGTCAGCCCTCCATATTTGTACAGTAATTCCTCTTTCACAGTGCTGAGTTTTATGGGAATTTTTAATATTTATTCAAGAGTTGAATTTTCTGGGGTTGTTTTAGGGGTTCGTAGATTCGATCGGATTATCGGACTTTGTCTATATGTTTTCCGGGTTAATTTTAGAATATGTTAAAAAGTTCGACCGTATATAAACACCCACCTTTCCCCTGTCGGGAAATTTCCAAGTGTTGGATCTTTCCGTAGTTTAAAGACGTTCTAAGTAGTGCAAGTAACGCGATGGACTCTCTAGAAGACAACAAACCTTAACTCGATTGTGTGACCGTCTTGAACTGCCCTTTGAACCTTCGGGTTTGGGGCAGTACGGCGTGCCACATTTGAGGCGTTGGCTTGACCCTTCTACGGCTGGACCGTTGGTACTGAGGCATGAACTGGATGTTTTTAAACTTGTTTCATGTGTTGATCTGTTTCGGGAAAACTTGGGTGTTCGAATGTTCGATCGGAAAGTTTAACATTTTCTGTTTATCCGGATTGTGATACAATATTTGGAATTCGCAAGTAGTTATGAGATAACTGAATGAATGTTATAAACATAGCACTTTAGTCTCACTTGATCGGTTGCTACGGAATTTTGATGTGATCAAAAGTCCGTCGCAATCACGTAGCGTACGCGGATACTCGCCGGGTAAACTTAATAGACAGCATCACCCCATAGCCCCGACCAAGTGACTGTAGGAGAACCCCGTCGCCGAAAACATCCGTTCGGGTTCTCGCGGTAGCGGTGTTCCGCCTTGGTGCACTTCGTCGACGGTATCGGGGGTGCGGCCGTCTACTAAAGTTTGCGACGAGCATTCGATCAGTATGTCGGGAATCTTGTTGAATTACCCGACTTGATATTGAAAAGAGTTTTCGATAATGAGACTAAAATGCGGGGTTTATAATTGTTAGGCATGCGATGTCTAAGGAATTCTTTTGATTAGGCATGCGATGTCTATGCAGGTTGCGGATTCCAACTGTTGTAGTTTTACACTTTCTTTTCTGCGACCGTAAGTGTAATATGTGATATCGCCGGTTTCGTTGCTATATGTCAACGACAATTGGGATGCGCATATTTACTTACGTTGATGACATGTGATGTTATGTGTTGCTGGATATGTTATATTGGATCGTCGTGTTTGAATAGCCCAGGGGTTTTTATGTGAGATGAGTGTTTTTCATTTTCATTCATTTAAAAACCTGTATGTAATATTCTTTTATTGGGGCACTTCCAGGTTGCGGAAGATGTCACCATTTGTATATTATTTACTTTTCCGCACTAGGATAGACCCAAGGAGGGGAGCACAAGTAACCGGGTTCTGGAGTCCAGTAGGAGACCAACTCGAGGAGTCGAGTCCGGGTCTCCTAACTCCAGAATTGGTAGGGTTGTTTGCCGCTCTCGTAGGGGTCTAGGGGTGTGGGTTTGGCTATTCATCGCGACTGTGGAATCCGTGTTTTATACTGGCTCGTATTGAAAACACGGACATCCTAGTATATCCAATATTTCATATGATTCTTCTGCTGCGATATCTGTGATGTGATCATGTGATGTTCTGTGATAGATACAGTATATAGTATATATGATATATTATATAGACGTTACTTATGTTTTACACCCGTGCTAGCTCTGCCCCGCTCTGCCGTTAGTTACCTAACCTAACGGTGCACGAGGGGACATCGAGGCGAATGCGGATGGCATAAGTGTACGTCGTATTTATCTGTGATGTTTAGGTACTTAAATGATGGGACTTCATTAATGAGATTAATGAAATAAAAGAAACCTAAGATGTTGTAGAATCGAATTTCAAAATAAAAAGGGTAGCTACAGTTCTTGCTTTACACAGCGGTATATGTGATATATCCTGCACCTTATTCGATGAGGAAAGGACCGAGATCCCTTCACCGGGAGTGACTCCTTTAGCAATAACTGGCAGATGCTACACACTCGGTTTGTCTTTTGATTGCTTTTAAGAGTTTTTTCTTTGCACAACGATATATATGATATATCCCGCACCTCATTCGACGAGGAAAGGACCGACGATCCCTTCACCGGGAGTGACTCCTTTAGCAAAACTACAAAAGCCTCAAAAACACTCCATTTTTAAAATCATTTGATTCTACAACGATATCAAGTTCATTACGCAATAGGTTTTCAGAAAAACCTGTCGTAGCCCTCTGTAACATTTTCAAAAATATAAAATATTAATTTTGGGAATTTTTATAATTTAATATTATTTTATTGATTATTTTAATATTAAATGCAAATAAATAGGAAAAATGTTAGAAAAAATTATGAAAAATTATGGAAAATTCTAAAATAGGGTAAATTAGTGGATTATGGCATTTTTAAGTTTTTGTGATTAGTTTGACAATAATTTAGTGCTAATCGCGATTAAAATCGCTAATCGGGTTTTTTTGGCAATTTTGTGCAAAACTTGCACATATCACTTTTTCTACACTTGTGCATTTTTCTAGCCATGGTTTTCTTTTGGGATTACTATTGATGTGAGAAGGTTTGGATTTTAAAAGAAAAGGAAAAGAAAGGAAAATATAATGATGAGGGTAGGTGAGAGAGAGAGGTGGACTTTGACTTAGCATACTTAGCCATTCTCCTCGTTTTCTGTGCACAGCCCCTGTTCCTCTAGTGTTGACCCAGGGTACTTCTAGTTTTGACAGATTCTATCTAGGGTGAAATCTGGGACATATATCCTAAGTTGCTATTTTGGATTCGTGTTTCCGTATTCCGTATTTTTGATTCTGAAATGGTGGAATGTGTTTTGCCTCGACTAATTGTCGTTTATACGACGATGTAGAGGATTTATTGATGGTTTTGAAGGCGTGCCATAGGTTCTCACCTATAGGCCCCCTTATCGTATCGTTTTGGATTTCGTGCGCCGTTTTAGATTGGATTTGGTTTTAATGCGCATATACGATATTTTGATGTGTAGGTACCCATGAAGACTTCGGGACGACAAGCAAATACGTGGTGACGTCCGCAATTGGTGATGCAAGGTGAGTAGATTATATCTACAGGGGGAAGTCGGGTGGATGGCGTATAGCACCCCCGCAGTCCGTAGATAGATTACTATGTAGTTTATTGTGATATTAGGTGTATTGTGGATAATGTAGGGTTAGAAGTGACTAGTGTAGTTCATAGTCGCGAACCCTAGGGTAGAATTACACCTACACACACACCCTTGCTTATCACTTGTACTTGCACTGTGATTGATGATATGTGATGACTTTGGAGATGAGTCGATGATGTGGGCTGGGTGCCCTGGGATCGGTGATTTTATACGATTCATATGTGGGATATGACTTGTGATTCTTGCGGGCTTGGGATATGTGTTTACCCCCGCATGCATACTTACTGAGGTTACCGTTTTGTACTAGACATAGAGTAGTACTCCAGACTATATGATCTGACGATGGTGATATCTGTTATGTGATGAGACAGTGAGATACTGACCCCTACCCAGCTATGGGGATGCCGTACGATGATTTACCGTACGAGCCGATATTGATGATAGATCCGCACTCATAACTCGAGGATATCTTATGATATGACATTGAGGCGAGATCACCGACTATATACTTTTATACATGTATCGACTCAGATTTAGGTGGTTTCCACACCTACCCTTCCTGATTGACCGGATACTTAGATGTAGTTTGCATAGTAGATACTTCACTGTGGTGTTGACTACTAGATATCTGCATTTTCCTGCTATTCGCATTGCTGGCATATGTTCATTGTTATATTATTATCATGCTGTTAGGACACCAGCACCATTATCGATGATGCGTATGTTTCACGTACACTATTTGCCGGCTCACACACTTCATCATCGATAATTGCCATGCCACTACACTGTAGTACTGTTGCATTCATGATATGATTACTGCTTGGCATATTGTACACATGTACCTGTACACAAACATAGATGATTCTGGCTTGATTGAGATTGAGGACCGCAAGATATTCTTTAAACTGATTCATTCTAAAGGAGCGGTTCCTCCCGACATATGTACATTACTATTCCATGTTGCATGATTTCCGATATGATTATCTCTCTTTACATGTCGCATACATCATGGATTGATTGCATAGCACATTGCATTGGATTTACTTCTTGATGTGGATTTTCATGTGATTTCTGATTTTGAGGACCGTGGGATTATTTAAGAAAAGATGTTCTTTTATGAAAACCCGGTACCTCGTGATATGATATTTGGGTGCGTCCACCACGCGTTTTCTCGGTGCTGAGACGTGTGCTTGAAACCCGATTCGAGGAGTGATGATCCGTTTGCGGGTTCGTGGTGGGCCCGGTATGGTTCCCCTCGGCGAGATGATCGATGGGTTATGCCGATTGAGCCTGGAGGCGGGCGAGTACCTACCGGTGATTGTATTTGAGCTCGGCGGATATCCGGGGGATACCGCCTGGAGCCGAGAGATGGGCGTACTGCCGGGGGCCGACGGGCCGCTACCGCAGACGAAGCCCAGAGATGGACATGGGTTGACTCGTGCTGCCGGGGCCGAGGGCCGATACCGCAGACGGAGCCCCATATGGATGAGGATTTACGTGTCGATGCTTGGCACGGGTTTCATGATGTTTTCCATGATATTGTTTATATCCTCATACTTGCATACATGATGCTTACTGTCAGTGGGTGACAGGTGGACGGGTTCCACATATATACAGACATGGATCATATACAGACTGGATTTACACTTGTCATACTTCATTTGTATATATAACAGGGTATGAGGGCGCTGTTATATATACCCTTACACCAATATTAGTGGTATGGGACGCTAATATATGTGTATTGATATCATTGATATTTCATCATACTTACCTCATGCAGGCATACCTTACACTGATGATATGTTATTACTTGAGTACCTGGCACTACATACATGATTAGATGTTACCTTGCCACCTTATTACACTCAGATGCACTCTTGTGGATTGTATTACTGATCGTTGACTTAGGTTTATGTCTTGCATTCGGTTTCTGCTTGTAGATATTTCTATTCACGAGTTGGCAACTCACCCCCGTTGTGCCACAGTCCTTGCAGGTTCTGCCGTACAGGTTTCATTGCGGCATTTCTGGCACACTACCTTCTTGCGGGTGATTTGCTTTGGTAGGTGGATTCTTTCGCATCAAGAATCACCATTTTATTCATGTATTTCATTGTATCTAGAAATTGTCCATCAACCAAAAACTTGTATATTCTTTCAGACTTAGAGACAGTGTGGTATTATTCGACCTTAGAGTCGCGCTTAGTAGTATTGCGGTTTTCTTGCTGCTTTTTGAGCTTTCCTTGATTTTGATCCTCGCCACTTGGCGTTGTATATTATCATATCATCGTGTGGTTGTGACCGTCGATTGACGAAGAGCTAGCTCCCGCTTGGGGATGCCTTTATCATTTTATATATTGTTATTCATGTTGTACCCTATTCGGGGCCAGTTTTACAAGAGAAACTCTGCCGAAAATTTTAGAAAAGACTGTACGGTTTTCAAATGCACATTCGGCTTAGTTATTTAAAAACCTTGATTTCAAACATGTTTTTCTTCACTTCTTTAAATCAGTTTTCTTTACTTATTCTCAAAAATGGTTTTAGATTTCTGGGCTTTTGGCTTACTTGGATCAGATGGAGTCCTATAGACTTCATATGGTTCAAGGGCCAGTCACGTGCTCTTTCGGGTCGTGACAAAGTTGGTATCAGAGCGCTAGGTTGACCTTGGTTCGAGTCTAAGTTTGACTATGTGGAGCCTAGGGAGTTGTTTATATACGGAACTTAGGCTTGACCTTACGGAACTTAGACTTGGTCGAGGGGGTGTAAACCCGAACTTTCGTCGTTTTAGGATGACCCTTGGTTGATGGATTTGGTGACTAAAGTAGAGTGATGTACCGTTGGTATGTTCCGCGGCATACTTACGACACGCCACTCCGCTTAAGGAACCTTTGGATGTACATACTTTCGAGATCAGTGATTCTCTTTATATCCAGGATTATTCATCCATTTGAGATCCCCGATTCTATTAGTTTCATGATCATACCTTCATTGATACTGTTCCTTCCTATGATCATGTATCCACTTTGGATCTGTTGTTTCCCTTCTTGCCACTGATGTGCTCTCTTTGATACTCGATTGAGATTCATGTCACCGTGTTTGAGCGCAGTTTGGGCTGCTGCTAGGGTTACGGCCGGTGTGAGCTCGTTTGGTACGAGGGCCGACCTTTGTGTTTTCTGGTGACATGGGAACGTCTCGAGTTAGTGTTGGTGATTGTGACCTCTAGTGGATGCGAGTGCTTGGTCTTGCACCGGATGATCGGGCCTTTGTTAGAGCTGCCAGTTGAGAGAGGACTGTTGATGTACAGCATACCTCAGAGATGGTGATGTCGCCTACCGTGCAGACAGATGGACCAGCTGTCGCTGAGATTGACAGGGTGTTGCTTTCGGAGCTTACGAGCTGAGATTGCCGGAGCTTTCAGGCAGTTATGCGACAGATGATAGCTAGTCTACCCGATTTGAGAGACGAAGGTGATTCGTCCGATTTTGCGCCAGAGCGGGCCCAGTTGAGTTGAAGATTTCCAGTGTGGAGAGTCTTACTCAGATCTAGAGCAGGCTGATTCAGAGATGACCGCTTATGTATTGCCTTTCCTAGAGGATTGAGGCGTTGTTCGGCGTACAGGCATATGAGCCAGTTGTTGCTGCAAATGATGAGATATCGCCCAGATGATTGGAGCTACTGCAGCATGAGCATGTTCTTAGAGAGATGATAGCGAGTTGCTAGTCACCGAGGATGGATGACTAGGACGCGTGGTGAGTTCGCTTACCTCGATGCGAGGTCATCAGGTGGATTGATTCCAGCTAGAGACGACTTCACGCAGATTCGTTGAGAGTCGATTGAGACGATCGAATGTCAGGAGCCTATTTTCCAAGTTTAAAGTATACGGAAAGACATGCAGGTGATTCTATGGACCCTCTAGAAGAATGAAACCCTAACTCGACTTAATGACCGTGTGACAGCCTTGGAACCTTAGGGTTTACGGCGGTTCCGCGACGCCATTAGTGAGGCTTGGGTTTGCCCTTCTACGGCTGGACCACCGACGCTGTGGCATGTACTCGATACTATTAAACTGTACCCGAGATGTGAGCTCTTGGGGGATTATGAGGATCTGACGAGTCGATCGGATGGTTCGACATCTTTCGGATATCGTGATGGGACACTGCTTGGGAGACTCCAGGTGCGAGCATAGCCGTCGGAGCGCAGTTCGTGCAGCCATGATGAGACGAGTCCGAATCAGTCGACACTGATGCAGAGTGAAGAAAAGAGTTCGCAAGATATTTCGACGAGATGACGTCCCACTCCGCCGACATCAGAGATGTTATACGCACCCAGAGGCGTGGTATATGGATATACCTTCCAGAAAGAAGCGCGATAGGTATGCAGCCGTTCCGGAATAAGCTTTAGCTTCAGCATTGGATGATGACTTCCGGGCATTTCGGCAGGATTGAGATTTGAGAAAGGAACCTCGGCAGGACCTTTCTGGAGTACGATACGAGAAGACCTAGACCAGGAGTGGTCGTGTTGCGCACACCCAGCAGGCCAGAGTTCGGCATTGTCGACGAGGTAGTTGACCAAGTTCGGATAAAGGAACTTACCCAGATGCGTTGCGAATGGATCAAGGACGGACGAGTGATGAGTATTCCTCCGATGGTTGGGACGTGTTCCCGAGGACCAGTTCGGCCTGACATCTGCTACAGAATGATGAAGCTACAGAGTACGCGATTTCGAGTCCGTGTGAGAGACTTCAGATTGACCGTGGCCGAGAGCAGTGCAGTGTATAGTAGCTTGGCGTGACGTCATAGTGGACGACGATGGAGACAAGTGGAACCAGAGGTTCGTGTGAGACACTGACGAGCTGTCATTGCTTCCCGTCGAAACTAGAGACCTGATATGCTTACAGAAACGTTGGGATGTGACCAATTTCCGAGAAATGTTGTGCTGAGGACACAGATGTCTTTCCAGCAAGAAGAGATAGTACAAGAGAGCCAGCCTCTGTACAGATCGGCATAGGCATGATTGGAAGAGACCTTGAGCAGGATTCCTTCCAGGACATTGCTGCAATGATGTTTGCACCCAGGATCAGATGTGTGACGTGCATTCAGATAGCCAGAGACCGACGTCAGTGATATGCTGCCTTACGAGTGGTCGTGAGGTTTGACCGAGAGGTGACCAGAAAAGTGCCAGAACGGAATCGTCCCCGTTAGCACACCTGACAGGGCCGATGAGCCGATTGACCGCGTGATAGGTAATCCGCAGAGAAGATAAGGACCTAGAGAGTCAGAAGACGCCAGACCGTGAGCAAGAGGCAGGTAGATATCCTGCGCTGCTAGCAGTGGATTACACTGACTCCTTCTCGACCTTGAAGGAGAAACTACCGAAGACGGTATTTATGATTTGTGATTTTGTGATTCGATTATCACGTATCCGTCATTTTGGATTTCGGTATTTTGGGCGTTCTATTTGCATGATCTAGTTTTGGTGACTGAGTTTCATGATATTGGTTTCATGCACCCACTGGATATTTATATATTTTGCGCAGAGTTTTCATGCATTTTAGTGTTAGGCTTTGATTCGTGCACGCTGATGCACACGGTTGTGAGATTTTCCTTGCGGTACCCTGATTTTGGTTTGAGCCGCATTATATCGTTGATTTTGACCCGGATTTTGATGGTTGATTTTTGCACTCCGTGCTGGCGATGTGCTTTACGCCTGTTCGGTGTTTGCTATTGGATTTCGTGATTTCCGTGCATGTTGAGTGCGCAGGGTTTAGATTTTCATTCGTGCACGATGGATGCACCGGTTTGGATTTTCGCGCATGTTGGACGCATGTTTTTAGATACGATTTTGGTGCACGCCAGATGCGCTAAATCGGGATTCTTCGTGCATGTCACATGCACCTGATTTATTTTGCTGTCAGGCACATACGATGCCCATGACAGATGCTTCGTGCACACCCGTTGCACTTGGATGTTTTGTGCACCTATTTAGCACATATATGGATTTTTTTTTTGATTTCAGTGCGCACCAGACGCACAGGATGGTGTTATGTTTAGATTGGATGTCTACATGTGTAGTTCCGATCCATATCATATCGGTTTTGTATTGGATTTGACATTGTGTTTTTTTTTTACATTGACTCCGATGATTGCGGGATGCTTGACGGAGTTTTGTTTTCGAGTTATCTGCTCAGTACCCTTGCGCATGCATTGCGCTGTGACGTTCTATGTGTTGATGATTTCGGAGCCCCGACGACTTTGGTTTATTACTGAGATGTTTTTGTATCTGGGGGTTTAAATTTAAAATTCGGGGACCGAATTTCTTTAAGGGGGGTAGATTGTAACATTTTCAAAAATATAAAATATTAATTTTGGGAATTTTTATAATTTAATATTATTTTATTGATTATTTTAATATTAAATGCAAATAAATAGGAAAAATGTTAGAAAAAATTATGAAAAATTATGGAAAATTCTAAAATAGGGTAAATTAGTGGATTATGGCATTTTTAAGTTTTTGTGATTAGTTTGACAATAATTTAGTGCTAATCGCGATTAAAATCGCTAATCGGGTTTTTTTGGCAATTTTGTGCAAAACTTGCACATATCACTTTTTCTACACTTGTGCATTTTTCTAGCCATGGTTTTCTTTTGGGATTACTATTGATGTGAGAAGGTTTGGATTTTAAAAGAAAAGGAAAAGAAAGGAAAATATAATGATGAGGGTAGGTGAGAGAGAGAGGTGGACTTTGACTTAGCATACTTAGCCATTCTCCTCGTTTTCTGTGCACAGCCCCTGTTCCTCTAGTGTTGACCCAGGGTACTTCTAGTTTTGACAGATTCTATCTAGGGTGAAATCTGGGACATATATCCTAAGTTGCTATTTTGGATTCGTGTTTCCGTATTCCGTATTTTTGATTCTGAAATGGTGGAATGTGTTTTGCCTCGACTAATTGTCGTTTATACGACGATGTAGAGGATTTATTGATGGTTTTGAAGGCGTGCCATAGGTTCTCACCTATAGGCCCCCTTATCGTATCGTTTTGGATTTCGTGCGCCGTTTTAGATTGGATTTGGTTTTAATGCGCATATACGATATTTTGATGTGTAGGTACCCATGAAGACTTCGGGACGACAAGCAAATACGTGGTGACGTCCGCAATTGGTGATGCAAGGTGAGTAGATTATATCTACAGGGGGAAGTCGGGTGGATGGCGTATAGCACCCCCGCAGTCCGTAGATAGATTACTATGTAGTTTATTGTGATATTAGGTGTATTGTGGATAATGTAGGGTTAGAAGTGACTAGTGTAGTTCATAGTCGCGAACCCTAGGGTAGAATTACACCTACACACACACCCTTGCTTATCACTTGTACTTGCACTGTGATTGATGATATGTGATGACTTTGGAGATGAGTCGATGATGTGGGCTGGGTGCCCTGGGATCGGTGATTTTATACGATTCATATGTGGGATATGACTTGTGATTCTTGCGGGCTTGGGATATGTGTTTACCCCCGCATGCATACTTACTGAGGTTACCGTTTTGTACTAGACATAGAGTAGTACTCCAGACTATATGATCTGACGATGGTGATATCTGTTATGTGATGAGACAGTGAGATACTGACCCCTACCCAGCTATGGGGATGCCGTACGATGATTTACCGTACGAGCCGATATTGATGATAGATCCGCACTCATAACTCGAGGATATCTTATGATATGACATTGAGGCGAGATCACCGACTATATACTTTTATACATGTATCGACTCAGATTTAGGTGGTTTCCACACCTACCCTTCCTGATTGACCGGATACTTAGATGTAGTTTGCATAGTAGATACTTCACTGTGGTGTTGACTACTAGATATCTGCATTTTCCTGCTATTCGCATTGCTGGCATATGTTCATTGTTATATTATTATCATGCTGTTAGGACACCAGCACCATTATCGATGATGCGTATGTTTCACGTACACTATTTGCCGGCTCACACACTTCATCATCGATAATTGCCATGCCACTACACTGTAGTACTGTTGCATTCATGATATGATTACTGCTTGGCATATTGTACACATGTACCTGTACACAAACATAGATGATTCTGGCTTGATTGAGATTGAGGACCGCAAGATATTCTTTAAACTGATTCATTCTAAAGGAGCGGTTCCTCCCGACATATGTACATTACTATTCCATGTTGCATGATTTCCGATATGATTATCTCTCTTTACATGTCGCATACATCATGGATTGATTGCATAGCACATTGCATTGGATTTACTTCTTGATGTGGATTTTCATGTGATTTCTGATTTTGAGGACCGTGGGATTATTTAAGAAAAGATGTTCTTTTATGAAAACCCGGTACCTCGTGATATGATATTTGGGTGCGTCCACCACGCGTTTTCTCGGTGCTGAGACGTGTGCTTGAAACCCGATTCGAGGAGTGATGATCCGTTTGCGGGTTCGTGGTGGGCCCGGTATGGTTCCCCTCGGCGAGATGATCGATGGGTTATGCCGATTGAGCCTGGAGGCGGGCGAGTACCTACCGGTGATTGTATTTGAGCTCGGCGGATATCCGGGGGATACCGCCTGGAGCCGAGAGATGGGCGTACTGCCGGGGGCCGACGGGCCGCTACCGCAGACGGAGCCCAGAGATGGACATGGGTTGACTCGTGCTGCCGGGGCCGAGGGCCGATACCGCAGACGGAGCCCCATATGGATGAGGATTTACGTGTCGATGCTTGGCACGGGTTTCATGATGTTTTCCATGATATTGTTTATATCCTCATACTTGCATACATGATGCTTACTGTCAGTGGGTGACAGGTGGACGGGTTCCACATATATACAGACATGGATCATATACAGACTGGATTTACACTTGTCATACTTCATTTGTATATATAACAGGGTATGAGGGCGCTGTTATATATACCCTTACACCAATATTAGTGGTATGGGACGCTAATATATGTGTATTGATATCATTGATATTTCATCATACTTACCTCATGCAGGCATACCTTACACTGATGATATGTTATTACTTGAGTACCTGGCACTACATACATGATTAGATGTTACCTTGCCACCTTATTACACTCAGATGCACTCTTGTGGATTGTATTACTGATCGTTGACTTAGGTTTATGTCTTGCATTCGGTTTCTGCTTGTAGATATTTCTATTCACGAGTTGGCAACTCACCCCCGTTGTGCCACAGTCCTTGCAGGTTCTGCCGTACAGGTTTCATTGCGGCATTTCTGGCACACTACCTTCTTGCGGGTGATTTGCTTTGGTAGGTGGATTCTTTCGCATCAAGAATCACCATTTTATTCATGTATTTCATTGTATCTAGAAATTGTCCATCAACCAAAAACTTGTATATTCTTTCAGACTTAGAGACAGTGTGGTATTATTCGACCTTAGAGTCGCGCTTAGTAGTATTGCGGTTTTCTTGCTGCTTTTTGAGCTTTCCTTGATTTTGATCCTCGCCACTTGGCGTTGTATATTATCATATCATCGTGTGGTTGTGACCGTCGATTGACGAAGAGCTAGCTCCCGCTTGGGGATGCCTTTATCATTTTATATATTGTTATTCATGTTGTACCCTATTCGGGGCCAGTTTTACAAGAGAAACTCTGCCGAAAATTTTAGAAAAGACTGTACGGTTTTCAAATGCACATTCGGCTTAGTTATTTAAAAACCTTGATTTCAAACATGTTTTTCTTCACTTCTTTAAATCAGTTTTCTTTACTTATTCTCAAAAATGGTTTTAGATTTCTGGGCTTTTGGCTTACTTGGATCAGATGGAGTCCTATAGACTTCATATGGTTCAAGGGCCAGTCACGTGCTCTTTCGGGTCGTGACACCCTCCTTCATTTCAGATAAGTCCTGTTTAGTATTCCTGTTGCGTTTGTTGACCTTGTCAAGGCGCAGTGTGCGGTAGCTAACCAGTATTTATCTGCTTATGCATATGATGCAGATTGGGTTAGGGTAGTCGTACGACCTTGTTGACCTTGTCAAGGGTCGTGCGGGTGGGTTTGATTCAATCAAGAAATGACGGGTTGAACTTGACTTACGGTCTATGGTTTGATGACCTTGTCAAGGTCATAGATCGTTTGGGGCAAAAGATTATCGGGAATTTCAAGTGTTGAAATTTGCAATGAGATTGCATACCTTCTATGAGATAGTTGGATCCCGATACCCGCTGCGAGTAAGAGTTACTCCTGAGAGAGTTTTACACATTAGAATTAGCCGATCAAGTAGGTGTCTAGAAAGGTGTCAACGGGGTTACGCCTCTGGGAAAACGAGGTTTACCGTAATTAGGTCCGTGCGAAAGCACGGGGAACCTCCCTCAAAGTACCGACACTGGCCTGGCTGAAAGATTGGCGAACTTGTAGTTTGTAATTAATCCCGGCTAGTCTTTCCTTTTAGGGTTTGAAGGAAGATTTGATAAAACCAGTGGGAGCCATCCTGATTAGATAAAATAATAACCAATCTATTCTTGCAAGAGCGCACGCTGAGTGTTTTCTTTTCTCTCTCTCCAGGTAGCGACCATATCATGCCTTAATCAAGATAATAATACGGAATATTGATCGAACCCGCTTGTTATACTGAGCTGGCGAACGTTGGTCCCGCTCCAACTTATAATTGTTATAAGACAGAGCAGGAAATTGGGGATTACCAGAATTCCCGAGCCGCCCAAACGAAGAGAGTGCATGCTGATGCATCATCTTCGGGTGTGTTCGTTACAAAGAACTGTTTCTCAGTATCCTCCGCATCCTGGGTATATGATACCGGATCAGGATCCTAGATATGTAATCTGTTACATAGGGCTGCAAAAAGGTAGAAAAACTGAGAACGGGTGATAAGTTTCATGAGGCAGAAAACGGGGCAAGTGTTGCAGCCATGTCTGTTGGTCACTGTCACCCTGTATTCCAAATACATTGTTTCTGAACGAATGTTATTAGATACCGAACCTGATATACAAAATTATATCAATCTCATTATTAGTAAAGAAATGATAAAATTTTGTATAGTTGGATAATGTTTTGAACATTTCCTATATCAAAAGTTGATCGGTTCAGGCACGTTATCTAAAAGCATTGATGTTCTAAATCAAACTACAGTTCTTTAGTATACGGAACACACACAAGAGGAAGAGTTCAGAAATGAACGAATCCTTCTATAGGCATTGTAGACTAGGTCATATCAATGCGATCCGACTGGCTGAAGTTACATTTTAGATGCATATTTAAATCAGTTTGAATTTACATCTTGTGAAACTTTCCAGTCATGTCACAGAGATAAGATGACCATAGCTCCGTTTACTGGAAACAGAGAAAGAGTTAGTGAACTCTTGGGATGATACATATTGATGTATGTAAGGTCCCCTGTCTACACATGCCAAGACCGGTTCCTAGTACTTCATTACATTCTCTGATAATCTCTTTAGATTCAGACATATGTTCTTGTTGAAACACAAGTCCGAACCTTTTGAGATATTCACAGAATATAAGTTAGAAGTAGAGAACCAATACGGGTATAAGTATTTTGTCCTTTGATGTGATCAAGGAGGAGAATACTTGAGCACGGAATTCTTGGACTTTTCTAAAGGAGAATGAGATTCTCTCTCAGCATTACTCCTCCGTATACACCATAGCACGATGGTATATCGGGGCGGAGCAATTGCACCCTATTCGATATGGTGCGCTCTATAATGAGTACTACTGAGTTACCTGTTTCCTTTTGGTGGTTATGCACTTGAGAAGCTGCATACCTATTGAATAGGGTTCAAATCAAATCAGTTGCCTACCACTTCATATTTGATATGGAAAGGGAAGAGCCCATATCTTAAGTTAGTTAAGATTTGGGGTTCTCCGGCCTATGTCTAAAAGCAAAATCCGGACAAGCTCGAGACAAGATATGTTGAGTAGAACTGGAAATGTTTCAGATATACAAACTACAGCAGATGATTTGATAAAACCAAAGGATTCAATAGTTACCAACGAACCTCAGCCTCTCCGCCGATCTAGTAAGGTTCCTCACCCGCCTGAGAGATACTTCGGTTTCTCTATGACAGTGGGAGCGAGGATTGCATCATGAGATGATGACCCAACTAGTTTCGAGCTGGCCATCAGGAGTAAGACTCTGTAAAAATGGCTGGATGCTTAGTGATCTGAGATGGAATCCATGTACACCAACAAAGTATGGACTTTGGTTGCTATATCTGAAGGGTTAAATCCCCATCAGGAGCAAGTGTATCTTGAGAAGATTACTTGGTGTAGATGGAAAAGTTGAGACTTTCAAAGCTAGACTTGTTAAAGCTTTTCGTCATCGACCAGGCGTGGATAATGATGAAACCTTTTCAAGTGGCTATGCTTAAGTCCATCCAGATCCTACTTGCCACGGCTACATACCATGACTACGATATCTGGCGGTTGGGTGCCATGACTGCTTTTCTAAATGATGTTTTAGAAGAGAACGTCTATAAGTACACAGCCAGAGAGCTTCGTAGACAGTGGGAGCAGCGGAAACGTGTACAAGATGGTTTATAGGATAAAGCAGGTATCGCGGAGTTGGAACATCTGTTTTGATGTGTTAGTCAAAGAGTTTGACATCATCAAAATGGTAGATGAACCTTGTATAAACAAAAAGGTAGTAGGGAGTATAGTGACGATCCTCGTAGAGTACGTGGATGACATGCTCTTGATAGGGAAGGAGTTTCCTATGCTACGCCCGGTCAATCTCCGCTTATCACAATGATTCTCCATATAGGATCAAAGTGATACCTCCTAAATCCTGGGTTTTGGATCTATGAGATAGATCTAATTGGATGTTAGGATTCTCACTAGTTGTAGTGAGATGGTATCAATCGATCCTGGGGAGAATCACTGGAAGGGTTCCAGAGTGATAAGGACGACTGAAAGTCAGTCACAGGCATTGTCTTTACCCTCAGTAAAGGGACGGTATGTTGGAAGAGTTCCAAGCTAGATACCGTGGCATACTAGACGATAAAGGCTCGATACATCGCTACTTAAGATGCTACCAAAGAAGCAGTCTGGATGTATATTTGTTCATGAGATGAACTTAGTTCCTCCCATTGTGTGACAATGGAGTTGTGGCTTATGCCAAGGAACGTCCGTCCCATCAGTGATTCAGACATATTCTAAGGCAGTATCACCTGATCATGGAGATAGTTGATCTCCAGGGTGATCAAGGTTTCGAGAGTAGACTCAGAGGACAACATGGCGGATCCACTCACAAAGGCCTTTTCCCAGAGAGAGACTTTTATGGGATGGTTGAGTATGAGATACTACAACCACTGCTATCAGATAGCCCTAGTGCAAGTGGGAGATTGTTAGTTATATGTATGCCCTAGAGGCCATTACTATACATAGGATGTATATTGTAGTGGATGCTTGGACATATATAGGGAGGACTTTCTTGCTCGACATGATAGTATGCTATCTGGTTGATCTTTACCTTAACGTGTACACTGATTGTCTCTCTGTTACATGTTGGTAAAGCCCTTAGGATGTGTACTTGACTACCTGGACTATGATGCGGATCATACTAGTGGGGACAGGGTAGTCCATAAGTACATCCTTCAAGGTCCCTAGTCGTGGGTATATCGAGACGGGGCATCGATATACCAGAGTAGACTAGCGTATACCTTTTCGACCCATATAGATGGGCGATGGATGATCCCATATCTATTGGTGTTTGACATCAGAGATGATATACGGGTGCTCAGTGGAGACTGGGTACACTGGACGGACTCGCCGAGAACTCCCAGATGGTATTATACCTTACGTCAGATGGCAGTTCTCTGGTGACACTGGTATAGAGTAGTCTGTTGACCCGAGATCGTCATAGAGTCTTGTGTGGTTCCCACTGTGCTTTGATTTCCACCTTACCACGTCCAAGAGGGCGTGCAAAACGGTGGTTTTTGGGTACAGTCCCGAGTCACATGGAGGCAATGAGCGATAGGAGGGGATTCGTCTCTCCCGGTATAGGGGGTTGATGTTGCGCTGTGTTTGATTGGCTATAACCGGAAATCCCTGGCCAAGGTTGCTGAGATTTACTGGTAAGTGTTACCAGTAGTTTCTCGAACTGTTATAGACCTCATATCGACACGACTTATCGAGCTGTTGGGGTCTGACGTTTACCACCCCTAGGCGAGATATGCGACATATCAGACGACGAGACCGGACTGTACGGTAAGTGTTACTGGTTGGATTCACAGGAGTATGAGCGGGCTTGCTCGTCGATCTTCTGATCGCTCAATACCCGGGTGGCCGTTACGTTTAGCAGACCGCTTGCGGCTTGTGGGTGTTTGATATGATCATCACCTGCTGCCGGCGTATTGACGAGTCTTTAGAGTCCTACACAGAGGTTTCCTGGCTCAAGCAAAACGAAATAGGAGCGCATATGAGATATGTGCGGGACCGAGAATAATGCGTGTATGTGATACCGTATTTCATTCTCGCGATGAATGTATCGAATGGTTGTATGCGATATAACCTAGTTATCGAATCAAGGATTGATTCGATAAGCCGATACATTTGATATTAGTCGGTTATATGTGATATGACCGGATCGTTAAATCAAGTGTTGATTTAATGATTTAATGCATAATTATATATTTGATATATTACTTTGCATTAACTAGTATTGGTTCACTTTAAATGGTTTTTCTCACTTGTTTGTGCACATTGTATATGTGATATATTTTTTGTGCACAAGTTTGTATCATGTTTGATGATACATGTTTACTTGGGTTTGTGTAAAGATTAAACCATGGTTATATGAATGGTTAGGGTTTTGTTTTCTTATTCATTTATTTATTTATTCTTTTTTGGAAAATAAATGGCATAAAGAGAAAATGGTGGCTTTCTTTGTTTGCATCTTGAAGCTTCATGAAGCTTTGACTAAGTGACCATTTTGTCTCATGCTTAACCCTAACCACTCCACTTAACCCTAGTTCATTCTCTACACTTGACCATGGTTGTATTATGATAAGTATTGATTTTCTTTTCTTCTTGAAAAAAACTTATCATAATATTCATCTTCTTCTTCTTCTTCACTTGAAGAAAACCTTGCTTCATCAATGGTGATTTGATGAAAAGAGTGAGAAATCCAATTCTAAAGTGAACCCACCTCCTATTTCTTCATCCTCTACCTCTTGCCAAGTAGTATAGGGTGTTTTCTTCACAAGTTTCATGACTTGGTGAAGTGGGAGCTTGATCTTGTGATGCCTCGACGTAGATCATCTTCGGCATCGTCGTCGATGACCTAGCCCGTCCATTTCTCCGATGAAGCCGATACTAGAGCCCGGGATTCGATTTGGACAGCAAGGAGACTTCATCATGGAGCTATGGAGGTGGAGAACCGGATCTACAAAGGTTGTATTTCCGTTTACTTAGTTAAGTTGTTAACTAGTTGCTTGTTTCACCTAAAATTCTAGTTAACGATCCGTATTAGGGTTTCTCGGCACTTGTAAAATTTTTGAAATTGGCATGGTTGATGCCTTGTGAGACCTCATTAGTGTGCCTAGGAACCCTACACTACTGATAATGGCCTGCCTGAAACTGGTAGGGCCATCTTCTTCCAAGATGCAATTCTCTCGATCCCCGTCTATGAGAAAACCGTAGTATCTCTCGGGCGGATGAGAAATCCTACCAGATCTGCGGAGTGGCTGAGGTTCATCTGGGGTTATTGAATCCTGAGGTTCTGTCAAATCTTCAGTTTCAGTTTGTGGTCGCTGAATTTCTTCCAGTTCTACCGTGCTCCCACTAATTTTTTTGCAAGAAATTCCGTTTTTAAGAAAATGGCATGTTGAGCAACAAACACCTTCTGTTCCTCGGTGTGGTAGAACAGATATCCATAACCATTCTTTAGATATCCCACAAACTTACATAAAAATGACCGTGCCTCTAGTTTATCTGGTTTATACTTTTTAACATAAGCCGGACAACCCCATATCTTAAATCTTTTAAGATATGGCCTTTTTCCATTCCATATCTCGAACGGTATCTTAGGCACTGATTTGGATGGAACATCATTCAATAGATATGCCGCTGTCAAAAGCGCATGTCCCCAAAATGAAAAAGACAACTCAGCATTACTCATCATGGAGCGAACCATGTCCAATAGGGTACGGTTCCTCCGCTCCGATACACTATTGTGCTGTGGTGTATACGGAGGAGTAAGCTGAGAGAGAATTCCATTCTCTTTTAAGTATTCTAGGAATTCCGTGCTTAAGTACTCCCTTCCTCTATCCGATCGGAGGATCTTGATACTTTTTCCAGTCTGGTTCTCTACTTCATTTCTAAATTCTTTGAATTTCTCAAAAGCTTCAGATTTGTGTTTCATGAGATACACATATCCGAACCTAGAGAGATCGTCAGTAAATGTGATGAAGTACGAGAACCCTCTCTTTGCATGTATAGACATTAGACCACATACATCACTATGTATGAGTCTCAAGAGTTCTGCTGCCCTTTCTCCATGTCCGGTGAACGGAGATTTGGTCATCTTTCCTTTGAGACAAGACTGACAGGTTTCATAAGATGAAAATTCGAATGTATTCAAGAGTCCATCTTTATACAACTTACTCAGTCTTTTCTCACCGATATGACCAAGTCTACAATGCCACAAGTAAGATTCGTTCGTATCTGAACTCTTTCTCTTACGTGTGTTTTGTACATTGAGAACTGTATTCTGATTTAGAACATAGATACCATTACACAGTGTACCTTCTGCAACCAATACCTTATCAAGGTAAATGTTCATGATATTTCTATCGAGAACAAAGTTATATCCATCTTTATCATGTAAAGAAACTGATATGATGTTGCAAACCATGGAAGGTATATAGTAGCAATTGTTCAAAATCATAGTATTGCCATTTGGCAACACTAGGTGATATTCACCGACGGCTGCAGCATTAACTAGTTCTCCGTTCCCTACCCTGAGGGACATATCTCCTGGTCCAACTATCCTACTTTTTCTCAGTCCCTGCAATAAATTACAGATATGAGATCCTGATCCGGTATCTAGTACCCAGGAGGTAGGACTGACCGAAAAGCAGTTCTCAATTACAAGAACACCTGAAGTAGATGCATTAGTATGCTTCTTCTTCAATGGGGACTCCTTGGAATCCATACAATCTTATTTCCCTTGCTCACACTTATGACTGTTGTCGTAAGTTAGAGCCGAACCGACGTTCCCCAGCCCCGAATAAGAATTCGGATCGGTCAAGCGATACATTTTATTATCTTGATCAGGGCGTGAAATGGTTGCTACCTGGAGAGAGAAAGGAAACACTCAGCGTGCGCTCTTGTAAGATTAGATTGGTAATTAATTTATCTAACCGGGATGACTCCCACTGTTTCCTCAAATTCTTCTTCAAACCTTTAAAAGAAGAACTAGTCAGGATTAATCGCACGTCACAATACTTGCTTAACCTTTCAGCCAGGCTAGTGTTGGTACTTCGAGGGAGGTTTTCCAGCGCTTTCGCGAAGTTCCTTAATTATGAACCTCTTTTCCCTAGAGGCGTAGCTCCACTAACACCGTTCTAGACACCTACTTGGTTTATAGCATTGATTGTTAAGTGAAATAATCTCCCAAGAGTAATCCAACTCATCAGCGGGATCGGGATCCAACTATCATCGTGTGATGACCTAGATGGAATCCACTCTAGTCACCACACTCCAGAAGGTATGCTGAATCTGCAAGTTTCCTGTATGTTTGAAACTCTCGATGTGGTTTTTGCCCCTAACGGTTTATGACCTTGACTAGGTCAACAAACCATAAACCGCTAGTCAAGTTTTACCCGTCATTTTCTTGATTGCATTAAACCCACCCGTACGTGCCCTTAACTAGGTCAACAAGTCCGCACGACTGTCCTAACTAATCGCATTTGCAATGCATAGAAAAATATCACTTAGCTACCGTTCACTACGTCTTGACTAGGTCAACAAACGCAGCACGAATACTAAATATTACTATTCTGAAATGACGGAGGGCTACGGCTGGGTTTTTGGCGAAAAAAGCCGTTAACGTAATGAACTTGATATCGTTGAAGGAACCTGAGTGGTTTTACAAATATATAGTGGAGAAAACTTTTGCTAAAGAGGTCACTCCCTGTGAAGGGATCTCGGCACTTTCCTCGTCGAATGAGGTGCAGGATATTCCAAACTGAATACCACGATGCAAAGCAAAAATAATCGACTATAGTGAAGTTATTACGTTGACGCAAACTTTTACTCAAGGGGTCACTTCCTATAAAGGGATCTCGGCTCTTGCCTTGTCGAATGAGGTGCTGGATATTCATAACCGAATACCATTATGCAAAGCAAAAGAGAACGTCTGTAATGTCTATTTTTAAAACTTAGTTCCAACAACATCTTTTAGGTTTATTTTCTTGCATTAATCAAAATTAATGCGGTCCCATCAATATAACCTATCACACCAGAAAAGAACAAAAATATGATGTACGTATATGCCATCCGCATTCGCCACTGGGCCCCTTCATCACCCGTTAGGTTACTTAACTAACGACAGAGCGGGGGCTGGACTAGCGTGGGTGCAAAACATATACAACATCTACTAGTATATATATATATAAGTATATACAATATTCATCCCAGGCATGATAATAATCAACATTACAGAATCTCAGCCAACAATACAGAATGGTGGATAATCTTGAAGCCCTGGGTTTCATTTGAGCCGCAAATAAAACCCAACATTCCCTGTCGTGTGGATAGCCTATGCAATGAAAACCTAGACCCCTACGAGCGCGGCAAGTTACTCGTCAATCCCAGAAGCGAGGCAGCCCCTTTCAACAAAGTGAATGGGCCACCCAGCACTTCACGGAATCCGGTAACTTGGGCGCCCCTCCGTGGGTCATCCTATACCCCCTACGAGTGCGGTGAATAGCTCGCCAATTTTAAAATGAAACCCCCTCTGTCTCAACGCCATGAGATGCGGGCTTGTTGCCTTCTAGAACTCGGCTATCCGTGCACTCCACCGTGAGGTAATCCTAGTACAGAAAAAAAAATAATATGTACAAACGGTGACATCGACCTCAACCCGGTCGTGCCCCAAAATAATATACAACCCGGCAAAGACAGCAGTCCATATGTCGGACGCTCGTCCCGCAATAACAAATGTACAAATGAATATAAACTATACTACTAACATTGCATCACATGCTATCCATCATGACTATCCAACCACAATCACAGCACAAGCACAAAATATCAACGCGAATGTCACATTCGTAAAACCCGTCTAAAAGAACATATAGCAATCAGACGAGTTTTACCGATCGAGTGACATTCACGGTCGCAAATAAAAGTGAATGTACTATAAACTATCAAACAGTGTCAAATATAACGAATTCGAAACACTCCAAATTGCCCCGTACAGAAAACAATATAGAATCAAATTTGGACAAAAAGCAAACAACACCAGAAACCCAAACTCCTAAGGATAAGTGCCCAGAAAAAATTCAACCAATTCCACCATACTGGAACCGAGGAGGCCGGAAATTTGAGGGTTTTGGCCGGCCTAATCATGGTGAAAATGGCTGGTTTTTGTTCTGGGTACATCTTATAGTGTAAGGATCATTCTGCAGTTGTTTAAAAAAAAATTTGAAGCCTTTTTAAAAGCAACAGAAACTGCAGTTTGGGTTTGATGTTACGGACTTGTTTCGGTTTCGTTGTTTTAACATTGTTTAATCTTGATAATCTAGGGTTTATGGACTGGCTCTGATACCATAAAGAGTTACACTAGCGTCCCGGCCAACTTCCATGACCAAATACGGAACAAAAATTTTACTACGATACAAAACTTGGCGTTAGAATAAACCCTAAACCGGATCTTTACCATAAACCTAGTTAGCACAAAAGAATTCTATCTACTATGATAGAAAGTTATACCTCAAACTTGAACTCCTTCTCTTCTTGTGGTGCTTCTCCTTGTTGTGAGTTCCTTAGAGTGGTTGTAGATGGCTCCTCATCACCGGCTTCTCTACATCAAAGAAGATCCACCCGAAGGCCTTTACCTTGAGCTCTAACCTCAATAATGAAGTAACTAGGGTGATTGGTGTGCTAAACTAAGAACCCTAGAGTGTGTAGAGAGGGATTTTAGTGGTTTGGTCTCAATGGTCCTTGGTTCTCAACACATGAGAGATGAGGGCTTGAGAGAAAGGATGAAGAAGAGAGAGCTATGAGAGAGAATGAATATGTGAAATATGAAGAGATAGCTCTCATATTAGGATAAAAGAATAATAATTTTAATTAGCAAAATTGTGATGGTTCATTTGATTTGACCATTATCATGTCACCATTAATGCTAAGCAAAATATCTTTTGCTTAACAAAAATATCTAAGTCAACAATGGTCAACAAGTCAAATGGTCAAACTAAATTACCATGACACAATTATCTCTAATTAAAATTAGTAATCAATTTCCTTCATCTCATTATGGTTTTAATCAAGTCAATGGTCAAAACCCTAATGAGGTATCTTCTTCTTTGTCTCTGTCAACTGTATACATATACCCGCATCCGTGTTCCGAAAAACACGAATACAATGAGACTGAACCAACCCAAAATCAAATACTAGGATCCGACTTAAACCAAAGCCCACTAGTATCAACTGCCCGAACACCAAACACGCACAAGTGTAAGTGCACGGCGGCGCCCCGGCCGTCAATTCGACGCCGGAATGCGGAAGCGATGATTTACTTTAAACTTTTCAAACTGGCACCATCGCGCACTATAAACCCGGATCGTGCCATTAATCTAGTCCTAGCTAACAAGAGAAGGGTTAGAGAGATATACCGAGCGATCCGTGTCCTTCGGTCTTCTCGTCGTCGTCCCGATCTCCCCGCGGAATCTCCGGTCTCCACCATGTCGCCGGAAGGGCACCACGTCGCCGGCTTCTTTTACGGGCTCCCGCCTCTGGTCCGAGGCAACTCGGGCACGAAGTTGGCGAGTCGACATGCCCAAGATTTGCTGTAGAATAAGTGTGGAACTTTATATCTCATGGGGTTTGTAGGATGTTGCCATTTGGTGGAGGAAATGATATGAACTTTTGGAGGAGGAGCAATATGATTTTGCAAAGCCAAATGAGAGGATTTTCCCACACAAAGAATTTTGGGGCAGCCCCTACATAATGTGGCCGGCTAAATGAGGTGAAGGAGGATGGGAGAAAATCCAAGTGGGGGTGTATCAATAATACAAGGAAAAAGAATGATAGATCATCAAGTCAAAAAGCAAACCACACTCCCTCATCATGACCAACCATCATCATCAAGCATGATGACTCCAAAAGGTCAAGCCATCATGAAACAACAAGTCAAATGATGGTACAATTATCATGACACAACAAAATGCAAAGATCACCCTCCACAAACGCTTATTTGCACAAATGCAAATAAGCTCTCCTCCACCAATTTTCGGCCAATGAAAGATACAAAGAAAATTGGCCGAAACGGAAAACAAACTGGCAACTCCAAAAACTGATCCCGTAATAAATTACAGGAAAACCCCGCTACTGTATATAAATACCCGCATTTGTATTCCGACCGAAAATACAAATGCAATGAGACAAAATCTACACTGTACAATACTAGGATCCGACATAACCAAAGCCCGCTAGTATTAACCGTCCGATCCTGATCCGTGCAATACCGCACGTATCTGATCGAACCCTGCCATATCTCCATACGGCCTCTACAGCGTTTCGCCCGAAACTTGAGAAACTGGTCTGTGGGGGACTCTAAAGACTCGTCAACACCTTGGTTGTGGATTTAACCACTAGCACGTCAGAGGTATTAGCCTATACATGACGGGCTACCAGGTATTGAACAAAAGGGACGTCGATGAGCGAACTCATCCTGACACCCTACTGAGCCTGTCAGTGACAATATCTGTACAGTCCGGTCCGTTCGTCTATGAGCATCGCATGGCGGGCCTAGGGGGTTGGTAAAAGTCAGACCCCCAAAAGCGGTACAAGTCGTGTCGGAGTGTATCCCAGAACACCCTGAGATACTACTGGAATACCTACCAGTAAATCTCCTGCCTTGGCCAAGGACTTCGTGTAATGGCTCTCCTAGACACAGCGCGACCTCACCCCCAATACCGGGAGAGACGAACCCCTGAAGATCCGCTCACTGCCTCCATGTGGCTTGGGACTGTACCCAACTAAAACCTGTTTGCACGTCTCCTTTGAGCGTGGTAGGGTAGTAATCAAAGTACAGTGGGAACTCACACGAGACAAATGACGATCCTCAGGTCGATGAACTAACCTGTACACATGTCACCAGGGAACTGCTATCTGACGTCAGGTATAATACCAACTAGCAGGCTCCCGGCGAGTCCTGTCCGGTGTACTCATAACCCAATGAGCACCTGTATACATCTTAGGTGAACCAACTGACACCAGTGGCTTGTGAGACCGGCCACCACCCCTCGTCGGGGTCTCAACTGTATATACTAGGCTACTCTGGAGTATCGATGCCCTATCTCGAAACTCCCACGACTAGGGACCTTTTAAGGATGTGCTTATAGACTACCAGCTCTCACGTATATGATCGCCCTCATACTGCTGGCAGTCAAGCAAGAATCCTAGGGGCTCTATCAACGTGTAATAGCGACCTGTCAGGTCACCTAAAGCAGTACACGATGATAAAGGTAAACCAGATAGCATACTATCATCTCGAGTAAGACTGTCCTACCGGCATAGGTCCTCCCTCAATCATTGCAATCACGTGCCTGTGATCCAATAATTGACTCTGAGGGCACTATCTCCAACAATCTCCCACTTGCACTCAAGACTAATTATTGTGATTGTAGGGTTGCTAGGCACGCGCACAAGGGTCTACGAGGCATCAACCATGCCCAAATAAAAATTTAGCCGTGCCGAACAACCCGAATACGGAACTTTAAACTAGAGATTAGGCGAAAACTAACATGCTAAACATTTTAACACTAAGTGAGAGGGATTACAACCTTTGTAGATCCGGTCCTTCACTTCATATGCTCCGTGTTGTGGTCCCTTCGCTGCGATCATCGGGTTCCGGACTCTCGAGAGGTTCCACGAAGAGAAAGACGCAACCTTTGCTTCCGATCTTTGATACTAAGATGATCTACCTTGAAGTTTCTTTAACACAAGCTAACACTCATGAAATGATGTGAACACCCTCATCTAAATGGCAAGGAAAGATGAGGATGATGAAGTAGGATTTTTTCTCTCTTTATTTATCTTTTTCTCATATTTATCCATCACAAAAATCAAAGCAAGAAACCATTTCAAGCAAAGAAGAAGAAGGAAGAAGATGATGAACAATATTAGAATTCTTTTGTGATGAATAGAAAATGAAATGATATGAAGAATAATGCAACCATGGTTGACTTAACCATAGTAGAGAATTGACTAGGGTTAGGGTTTGGGTTGGGTTAAAGCATGAGTCACTTGAAAATATCTTTATCATGACAAAAAGAAAAGCTTCTAGAAACATCTAGAAAGCTTAACCCTAATCCAAACCCTAATCATGTTTAAACTCCACTAAACAAGTTGCATTAGTTATCATATCATGTTACAATATTATATATCACATATATAATATTTATCGTAACAAAATAAAATAATACATTTAACATATATCGCATATATATCAATGTATTACCCGAGTGAGAAAAAGAATCTTTTAGTGAGCAAATATTAGTTAATGCAATTTAATATATCATATATATTATTATACATTAAATTATCGAATCAACACTTGATCCGACAATCCGGCTATATCGCATATAACCGGCTAATATTTATCCGTACCGATTCATCGAATCAACACTTGATCCGATGACCCGGCTGATATCAAATATCGCGAGAATATAATACGATATCACATATCGCATTATCCTCGGTCCCGCACATATCACATATGTGCTCCTACTCCGTTTTGCCTGAGTCAAGAAACCTCTGTGTAGGACTCTAAAGAATCGTCAATACGCCGGCAGTAGGTGATGATCATATCAAACACCCACAAGCTGCAAGCGGTCAGCTAAACGTAACAGCTACCCAGGTATTGAGCGCTCAGAAGATCAACAAGCAAGCCTGTACATTCTCCTGCGAATCCAAACAGTAACACTCCCGTACAGTCCGGTCTCGTCGTCTGATATGTTGCATATCTCGCCTAGGGGTGGTAAACGTCAGACCCCAGTAGCTCGATAAGTCATGTCGATATGAGGTCTATAACAGTTCGAGAAACTACTGATAACACTTACCAGTAAATCTCAGCAACCGTGGCCAGGGATTTCCGGTTATAGCCAATCGAACACAGCACAACATCAACTCCCTATACCGGGAGAGACGAATCCCCTCCTATCGCTCATTGCCTCCATGTGATTCGGGACTGTACCCACAAGCCACCTTTTTGCACGCCCTCTTGGACGTGGTATGATGGAAATCAAAGCACAGTGGGAACCACACAAGACTCTATGACGATCTCGGGTCAACAGACTACTCTGTACCAGTGTCACCGGAGAACTGCCATCTGACGTATGGTATAATACCATCCGGGAGTTCTCGGCGAGTCCGTCCAGTGTACCCAGTCTCTACTGAGCACCCGTACACCATCCTTGATGTCAAACACCGATGGATATGGGATCATCCATCGCCCATCATATGGGTCAAGATGCGTATACGCTAGTCTACTCTGGTGTATCGATGCCCTGTCTCGATACACCCTCGACTAGGAACAGTTATAGGATGTACTCGTCGACTACCGTGGCCCCACTAGTATGATCTCATCATAGTCCCAGTAGTCGAGTACATATCCTAAGAGCTTTATCAACATGTAACATAGAGACAATCAGAGTACATGTTAAGATAAAGTACAACCAGATAGCATACTATCATGTCGAGCAAGAAAGTCCTCCCTATATATGTCCTAGCATCCACTACAATATACATCGTATGTACAGTAATGGCCTCTAGGGCATACATATAACTAACAATCTCCCACTTGCACTAGGGCCATCTGTTATGGTATCGCATACCCAACAATTAGCTGCAGTTGAAGTATCTCATACTCAACCATCCCATAAAAGTCTCTACTGGGAAAAAGGCCTTCGTGAGTGGATCCGCGCTGTTGTCCTCTGTGTCTACTCTCCTAACCTCGATCTTCCTGGAGATCAACCATCTCCATGATCAGGTGATACTGCCTAAGAATTATATCTGGATTTCTGATGGGACGGTAGTTCCTTGGCTAAAGCCACAACTCCATTGTCACACAATGGTAGGAACGAAGTTCATCTTATGAACTTATATATATCCAGACTGCCTCTTTGGTAGTATCCTTGGTAACGATGTATCTTGCCTTTAATCGTCTAGTATGTCACGGTATCTAGCTTGGAACTCTTCCAACATACCGTCCCTCCACTGAGGGTATAGACAATGCCTGCGACTGACATTCAGTCGTCCTTATCACCCTGGAATCTTTCCAGTGATTCTCCCCAGGATCGATTGATACCATCTCACTACAACTAGTGAGTGTCCTAACATCCAATTAGATCTATCTCATAGATCCAAAACCCAGGATTTAGGAGGTATCACTTTGATCCTATATGGAGAATCCTTGTGATAAGCGGAGATTGACCGAGCGTAGCATAGGAAACTCCTTCCCTATCAAGAGTATGTCATCCACGTACTCTACGAGGATCACCACCATACTCCCTACTACCTTTTTGTATATACAAGGTTCATCTACCATTTTGATGAAGTCAAACTCTTTGACTACCACATCAAAACAGATGTTCCAACTCCACGATGCCTGTTTTATCATATAAAACATCTTGCACACGTTTCCGCTGCTCCCACTGTCTACGAAGCCCTCTGGCTGTGTACTTATTGACGCTCTTTTCTAAAACATCATTTAGAAAAGTAGTCATGACACCCAACCACCAGATATCGTAGTCATGGTATGTAGCCGTGGGAAGTAGGATCTGGATGGACTTAAGCATAGATTTGAAAGTCTCAACTTTTCCATGTACACCAAGTAATCTTCTCAAGATATACTCGCTCCTGATGGGAATTTAACCCTTCAGATAAAGCAACCAAAGTCCATACTTTGTTGGTGTATAAGGATTCCATCTCAGATCGATAAGCACCCAGCCATTCTTACAGAGTCCCACTCCTGATGGCCAGCTCGAAACTAGTTGGGTCATCATCTCATGATGCAATCCTCGCTCCCACTGTCATAGAGAAACCGAAGTATCTCTCAGGTGGGTGAGGAACCCTACCAGATCGGCGGAGTGGCTGAGGTTCGTTGGAAACTATTGAATCCTTTGGTTCTACCAAATCATCAGCTGTTTTTGTATAGCTGGAACCTTTCCAGTTGTACATAACAGACCTTGCCTCGAGCTTGTCCGAATTTTTGCTTTTAGACATAGGCCGGACAACCCCAAATCTTAACAAGCTTAAGATATGGGCTCTTCCCTTTCCATATCACATATGAAGTGGTAGGCAACTGATTTGATTTGAACCCTATTCAATAGGTATGCAGCTTTTCAAGTGCATAACTCCCAAAAGGAAATAGGAAACTCAGTAGTACTCATCATAGAGCACACCATATCACATAGGGTGTTATTGCTCCGCCCCGATATACCATCGTGCTATGGTGTATAGGAGGAGTAATGCTGAGAGAGAATCTCATTCTCTTTTAGAATAGTCCAGGAATTCCGTGCTCAAGTATTCTCCTCCTTGATCACATCAAAGGACATAATACCTTTACCCGTTTTTGGTTCTCTACTTCTAACTTACATTCTGTGAATATCTCAAAAGCTTCGGACGTGTGTTTCAACAGGAACATATGTCTGAATCTTGAGAGATCATCAGAGAATGTAATGAAGTACAATGAACCGGTCTTAGCATGTGTAGACAGGGGACTTTACATACATCAACATGTATCAATCCCAAGAGTTCACTAACTCTTTCTCTGTTTCCAATAAACAGAGTTGTGATCATCTTATCTTTGTGACATGACCGGCAAGTTTCACAAGATGTAAATTCAAACTAATTTAAATATGCATCTATATGTAACTTCAGCCAGTCGGGTCGCATTGATATGACCTAGTCTACAATACCTCAAGAAGGATTCATTCATTTCTGAACTCTTCCTCTTGTGTGTGTTCCGTATACTAAGAACTGTAGTTTGATTTAGAACGACAATGCTTTTAGATAACGTGCCTGAACCGATCAACTCTTGATATAGGAAATGTTCAAAACATTATCCAACAATACAAAATTATATCCTTTCTTTATAAATAAAGAGACTGATATGATTTTGTATATCAGGTTCGGTATCTAATAACATTTGTTCAGAATCAATGTATTCTGGTAATACAGGGTGATAGTGACCAACAGACTTGGCTGCAACACTTGCACCGTTTTCTGTCTCATGAAACTTATCACCCGTTCTCAGTTCTCTACCTATCTGTAGCCCATGTAACAGATTACATATACGGGATCCTGATCCGGTATCACATACCCAGGATGTAAAGGATACTGAGAAACAGTTCTCTGTAATGAACACACCTGAAGATGATGCATCAGCATGCACTTTCTTCGTTTGGGCGGCACGGAAAATCTGGTATTCCCCAATTTCCTGCTCTGTCCTATAACAATTATAAGTTGGAGCGGGACCAACGTTCCCCAGCTCAGTATAACAAGCGGGTTCGGTCAATATATCCGTTTTATTATCTTGATTAAGGCGTGATATTGTCGCTATCTGGAGAGAGAGAAGAAAACACTCAGCGTATGCTCTTGCAAGATTAGATTGGTTATCTAATATATCTAATCAGGATGTCTCCCACTGTTTTAATCAAATCTTCCTTCAAACCCCAAAAGGAAAAACTAGCCGGGATTAATTACACGCTACAAGTTCGCCAATGTTTCAGCCAGGCCAGTGTCGGTACTTTGAGGGAGGTCCCCCGTGCTTTCGCACGAACCTAATTAATGTAAACCTCGTTTTCCCAGAGGCGTAACCCCGTTAACACCTTTCTAGACACCTACTTGATCGGCTAATTGTAATGTGTAAAACTCTCCCAGGAGTAACTCTTACTCGCAGCGGGTATCGGGATCCAACTATCTCATAGAAGGTATGCAATCTCATTGCAAATTTCAACACTTGAAATTCCCGATAATATTTTGCCCCAAGCGTCCTATGACCTTGACAGAGGTCAACAAACCATAGGCTGCTAGTCAAGTTCAACCCGTCATTTCCTGATTGAAGTAAACCCACCCGCACGACCCTTGACAGAGGTCAACAAGGTCGCACGACTACCCTAAATCAATCACATCATATGCTTATACAGATAAGCACTAATCAGCTACCGCACACTACGCCTTGACAGAGGTCAACAAACGCAGCACGAATACTAACCAGTACTTATCTGAAATGACGGAGGGCTACGAAAGGTTTTTATGAAAACCCTTTGCGTAATGAACTTGATATTGTTGTAGAATCGAGTGATTTTAAATGGAGTGTTTTTGAGGCTTTTTCTAGTTTTGCTAAAGGGGTCACTCCCGGTGAAGGGATCGTCGGCCCTTTCTTCATCGAATAAGGTGCAGGATATATCATATATACCGCTGTGCAAAGCAAGAACTATAAAAGCAATCAAAAGACAAACCGAGTTTGTAGCATCTGCCAGTTATTACTAAAGGAGTCACTCCCGGTGAAGGGATCTCGGTCCTTTCCTTATCGAACAAGGTGCTGGATGTTCTACAAGGAACACCGCTATGCAAAGCAACAACTAGAGCTACCAGTTTTTATAAACAAGTTTCTACAACATTTTTAGGTTTCTTTTATTTCATTAATCTCATTAATGAAGTCCCATTTTAATATGCTTCATAAGCATCTCTTTCGAAACGAAATCTGCAATATAACATATATCTCATATATATAATATAAACATTCATCTCAGGCAGTAATATGATCTCATCACAGAATATTGCAGCAGAAGAAACATATATGAAATATTGGATATACTAGGACGTCCGTGTTTTCAATACGAGCCTATATAAAACACGGATTCCACGGTCGCGATGAATAGCCAAACCCACATCCCTAGACCCCTACGAGAGCGGCAAGTAACACTGCCAATTCTAGGGTTAGGAGACCCGGTCTCGACTCCTCGAGATGGTCTCCCACTGGACCCTAGAACCCGGTTACTTGTGCTCCCCGCCTTGGGTCTACCTAATGCGGAAAAGTAAATAATATACAACGGTGACAGCTTCCGCTACCTGGAAGTGCCCCAATAAAAGAATATTACATACAAATGAATTTTACATGAATGAAAAAGAAAAAACTCTCATCTCACATAAAACCCCCGACTATTCAAAACGCGACGATCCAATACAACATATCACAGCAACACATAATATCTCATATCATCAACGTAAGCAAGTATGCGTATCCCGATTGTCGTTGATGTATAGCAACGAAGCCGGCGATATACCACATACTACGCTTACGGTCACAGAAAAGAAAGTGTAAAACTACAACAGTTGGAATCCGCAACCTCCTTAGACATCGCATGCCTAACCAAATGAATTCCTTTGGACATCGCATGCCTAACAATTATAAACCCCGCATTCTAGTCTCACTATCGAAAACTCTTTTCAATATAAAGTCGGGCAATTCAACAAGATTCCCGAAAAACTGATCGAATGCTCGTCGCAAACTTTAGTAGATGGCCGCACCCCCGATACCGTCGACGAAGTGCACTAAGGCGGAACACCGCTGCCGCGAGCACCCGAACGGATGCTTTCGGTGACGGGGTTCTCCTACAGTCACTTGGTCGGGGCTATGGGGCGTAGCTGTCTATTAAGTTTACCCGGCGAGTATCCGCGTACGCTACGTGATTGCGACGGACTTTTGATCACATCAAAATTCCGTGGCAACCGATCATCTGAGACTAAACTGCTATGTTTATAATATTCAAATTAGTTATCTCATAACTACCTGTGGATTCCAAATATTGTATCACATTCCAGATAAATAGACAAAGTTAAACTTTCCGATCGAATCATCAAACACCCAAGATTTCCCCAATATATCTCAACACTTGAAATCAGTTTAAAAACATCCATCACATGCCACAGTACCAATGGTCCAGCCGTAGAAGGGTCAAGCCAACGCCTCACATGTGGCACGCCGTACTGCCCCAAACCCTAAGGTTCAAAAGGCAGTTCAAGACGGTCACATAATCGAGTTAAGGTTTGTTGTCTTCTAGAGGGTCCACCGAGTTACTTGCACGACTTAGAACATTCTTAAACACGAGAAAAAATCCAACTTTTGAAAAATTTTCCGACAGGGGAAAAAGTGAGTTATTGATATCCGTTCGAACTTTTAACAGTTTCTAAAATTTATCCGGAAAGCCACATAGACAAAATCTAATACTCCGATCGAAACATCGAATCCCCAAAACAACCCCAGAAAACTCAACTGTAGAATAAAAATTAAAAATTCCCAGAGAACTCAGCACTGTGTAATAGGAATTACTGTGCAAAATAGGAGGGGTGACGTCATCAAATGGCCGCGGAACCGCCGCAGAAGCCAGGCTTCTGCCGCGGTTCCGCCGCACTTTTGACGAATTAGCCCCTCGAATTTCACAGTAATTCTAATAAGACCCTGCTGAATTTTTTAGAAATTTTTAATTGACAAAAATCCAAATTTTCAGAAAATTTCCAGAGAGCATTTTGGAGTCGGGGTTTCGGGTTCGATCGGACTTTAAACTTCGTCTAGACTTCGCCTAAAGCTCTAGCCTGGCTCTGATACCACTGTAGGGTTGCTAGGCACGCGCACAAGGGTCTACGAGGCATCAACCATGCCCGAATAAAAATTTAGCCGTGCCGAACAACCCGAATACGGAACTTTAAACTAGAGATTAGGCGAAAACAAACATGCTAAACATTTTAACACTAAGTGAGATGGATTACAACCATTGTAGATCCGGTCCTTCACTTCATATGCTCCGTGTTGTGGTCCCTTCGCTGCGATCATCGGGTTCCGGACTCTCGAGAGGTTCCACGAAGAGAAAGACGCAACCTTTGCTTCCGATCTTCGATACTAAGATGATCTACCTTGAAGTTTCTTTAACACAAGCTAACACTCATGAAATGATGTGAACACCCTCATCTAAATGGCAAGGGAAGATGAGGATGATGAAGTAGGATTTTTGCTCTCTTTATTTATCTTTTTCTCATATTTATCCATCACAAAAATCAAAGCAAGAAACCATTTCAAGCAAAGAAGAAGAGGAAGAAGATGATGAACAATATTAGAATTCTTTTGTGATGAATAGAAAATGAAATGATATGAAGAATAATGCAACCATGGTTGACTTAACCATTGTAGAGAATTGACTAGGGTTAGGGTTTGGGTTGGGTTAAAGCATGAGTCACTTGAAAATATCTTTATCATGACAAAAAGAAAAGCTTCTAGAAACATCTAGAAAGCTTAACCCTAATCCAAACCCTAATCATGTTTAAACTCCACTAAACAAGTTGCATTAGTTATCATATCATGTTACAATATTATATATCACATATATAATATTTATCGTAACAAAATAAAATAATACATTTAACATATATCGCATATATATCAATGTATTACCCGAGTGAGAAAAAGAATCTTTTAGTGAGCAAATATTAGTTAATGCAATTTAATATATCATATATATTATTATACATTAAATTATCGAATCAACACTTGATCCGACAATCCGGCTATATCGCATATAACCGGCTAATATTTATCCGTACCGATTCATCGACTCAACACTTGATCCGATGACCCGGCTGATATCAAATATCGCGAGAATATAATACGATATCACATATCGCATTATCCTCGGTCCCGCACATATCACATATGTGCTCCTACTCCGTTTTTCCTGAGTCAAGAAAGCTCTGTGTAGGACTCTAAAGAATCGTCAATACGCCGGCAGTAGGTGATGATCATATCAAACACCCACAAGCTGCAAGCGGTCAGCTAAACGTAACAGCTACCCAGGTATTGAGTGCTCAGAAGATCAACAAGCAAGCCTGTACATTCTCCTGCGAATCCAAACAGTAACACTCCCGTACAGTCCGGTCTCGTCGTCTGATATGTTGCATATCTCGCCTAGGGGTGGTAAACGTCAGACCCCAGTAGCTCGATAAGTCATGTCGATATGAGGTCTATAACAGTTCGAGAAACTACTGATAACACTTACCAGTAAATCTCAGCAACCCTGGCCAGAGATTTCCGGTTATAGCCAATCGAACACAGCACAACATCAACTCCCTATACCGGGAGAGACGAATCCCCTCCTATCGCTCATTGCCTCCATGTGATTCGGGACTGTACCCAAAAGCCACCTTTTTGCACGCCCTCTTGGACGTGGTATGATGGAAATCAAAGCACAGTGGGAACCACACAAGACTCTATGACGATCTCGGGTCAACAGACTACTCTGTACCAGTGTCACCGGAGAACTGCCATCTGACGTATGGTATAATACCATCTGGGAGTTCTCGGCGAGTCCGTCCAGTGTACCCAGTCTCTACTGAGCACCCGTACACCATCCTTGATGTCAAACACCGATGGATATGGGATCATCCATCGCCCATCATATGGGTCAAGATGCGTATACGCTAGTCTACTCTGGTGTATCGATGCCCTGTCTCGATACACCCTCGACTAGGAACAGTTATAGGATGTACTCGTCGACTACCGTGGCCCCACTAGTATGATCTCATCATAGTCCCAGTAGTCGAGTACATATCCTAAGGGCTTTATCAACATGTAACATAGAGACAATCAGAGTACATGTTAAGATAAAGTACAACCAGATAGCATACTATCATGTCGAGCAAGAAAGTCCTCCCTATATATGTCCTAGCATCCACTACAATATACATCGTATGTACAGTAATGGCCTCTAGGGCATACATATAACTAACAGCGATGTCGCATACTCACAGCCCGTATGATACCGAACACCCAACTCCTCTACTTGTCAGTCTCACAAAGCTCGTTTGCGAAACTATTGCGTTCGAGGAATAGCCTCAGTGAGTGGATCCGCTTTGATATTTCTTTCTATGTCTCTCTATATCTCAAGTTCGCGGAGAAACCCATCTCCCGAAATGAGCAATACCTGTCTTAGAATGTGTCTGGATATCTGATGGGACCTAGCTCATAAATGAACTCCAAATCCAAACTTCTTAGACAGTATCGTCAACTGAACTTAATCAGTATCCTGCGCCATGCCTCCCTCAGTATTGCCTTGGACCACCTGTCCAAAATACTGCCCCTCGTCAGAAGGAAAAATATAACTCTAACAACCTCCCTGTCGTCCAAGTCACATTGGAAGCCTGGAATGATAACTGTCTCCCGAATGAGGCTGTCGTTATCATATCCCTAGAACATCCACTTATGTTCTAAAACTGCTTCCGACTGTTTCTCCAGGATTGGATCAATGTCAACTTATTGCATCTAGTGCAAAAACAACATCTGGTGTGGTACTTGACATCTCATGATTGACTCAATTGCCTAAGCAAGTGATCTGCCAATCATGCACATCTCTCTCCCCTTTAGTCTGTAAGACACCTTTAGAGAGGGTGACTCCATCACCTGCAGGTACACTACCGTGCATGGAGTCGTCCATTCTAAATACTCATAGAATGCTGTCAAGTACCCTGATTGGGAAACCACCCAAATCTAGATCTAAAAATATAGATCCAGTAACCAGAATGTCCGATATAATATCTATATCCTTATGTGGAGAAATCACTGTGTGACAACCAAAGTATAACCGATCGTAGTATAGGAATTTTACTTCCTACTCTGTGTATGTCATCCAAATACCATGACATCACACCCTACTACCTTCTCAACAGATTCATCCCCTATTCTGATGAAGTGAAACCTATGACTGTCACATCAGAAAATGATGATCTATCTCCGCTATATCTGCTTTAGTCTATAAATAGACATAAGCCACCTGTCCACCATGCTTCCGCTGCTCCCACTGACTACGACAACCCTCTGGCAGAGTCATATAGACGTACACTTCTAAAGCTAGTTTAGAACGACGCTATACTCATCCTCCTGCCGGGTCTCACAGTCTGGAACAACAGCAATGGTAAGTCTGGGTAAACAAGAACTTCCCTGTCACCGTCCTTGAGACTACTGGAGTACCTCTCGGGTGCCTGAAGTTACCCACCTTATCTGCGGAGTGGCCAATGGAATGTCAAACCAGATTGAATCTTTAGGTTCCTATCAAAATCTCCAGTAATCGTTTGTGGTTCTGGAATCACTTCTAGTTTTACCATACTCCCACTACTGTTTTCTGAAAAAAAAATCCATTTTTATTAAAACTGTGGCGAGTCTAGAACAATATCACTATTGATCTTCCAGATGGTAGAAAGTCAACCCTCGTCATAGCCTGGGTCAACCCACAAACAACCATTACAGAAACGTGCCTTGAGTTATCCAGAGTCTGGTTTTAAGCATAAGCCAGACAACTCCCCGTACCTTAACATCGTTAAGATATGAACTGTTCTATATCCAATAAAGAAACAGAGGCACTGATTTAATTGAACCAGATTCAAATCATGCAGCTGTCTCCAGTGCATGTCAACTAAATGGAAGGAGGCCGATCAGCGTTACTCAACTTAGGAATGCTTCCAATTATGAGTAACCTGAAAGAGAAGCAAGTTCTCTTAATCATTACTATCAACTGAATACCCTACACAAGTATCTACATCTTCGATCATGTTCCCCTCCGAATGACGGCGCGACTGGGACGTCTTGCCTGAGGTTCGGGGGCAGATGCTAATTGGTGCTATCTGTCCACCTCTCCGAAGATGCCAAGTTGATTTATGGCACCGTGTATCGAAGGTTTAAATGGATGCGTCCGATGTAGCAGACTTCGTCAGATTCCCCCTCGCTTAAGGGGTTTTTGATTGTGGGGACGCTCTTCCCTACAGGCGCAAGCCCCTGCAGTTAATTACGCTACCGCATCACGGTAACCACTTTCTCCTTCTCCAGATGGTCACTTCGTGTCGCATGTGTTTATTTTGTGTTTAGTTTCCCGTGGATTGTATACGGAGACTGGGTTATGTCGTCGTCCGTAGGGCGTGGACTAGTCCAAATCTGTATTATCTTAGATTTGGGTTTGGGGGTTTTGGGTTTAAGGATACGTTAGCCTCATTCGAGACTAAGATCGACTTAAACGTTTGTTAAGAATACGTTAGTCTAGTTTTCAGACTAAGATCAACTTAACGGGATCGTTTAGATCCAACAATAGAGCAATTAAGGGAGCCCTGTTGTTTAGTTTAGTGACATTGCGGTCAATAAGTAGTTTAAGGACATTGCGGTCCAGTGTTAGTTTTAAGACGTTGCGGTCAAGGTTAAGGACGCCGTAGTCCGTGGGTTTAAGGACTCTACAGTCCGATGTTAGTTTTAAGACATCACGGTCAAGGTTAAGGACCTCATAGTCCATGAGTTTAAGGACCCCGCAGTCCGTCGTTAGTTTTAAGACATCCCGGTCAAGGTTAAGGACCTCATAGTCCATGAGTTTAAGGACCCCACAGTCCGTATTAATATGTGGTCATCGGGACCCGTCACCTCTTTGAAGACGTTGAGGAATTACAACGCCAAGTATCAAAGGAGTGAAGAGATGTACCCTTAAACCGAGGTAGATTAAATAATCTTTGGCCCAATTTGGAACCAAGACCAATTGATTATATTATGAGCCCATTGGCTCAGTTGAATTTGAATTGAGGACTTATGGCCAGCTTGGGCTAAGTCCAATCATGTTCAGGATATTGGCCCTCTGTTGGTCCATTAGAGGAGAGGCTTTGCCTCTAGACATTTAGCCAATGGGGCTAAAGTTAGTGTTAAGCACTAAAGATCAATCAGTGTTGAACACTGAGAATGAGATTGACAAGTTAGTGTTTAACACTAAAAGATAGTTAGTGTTAAACACCAGCAACAGGGCTTTCAAATTAGTGTTTATACACTAAAACAAATCAGTGTTAAACACTGGCAATGGAGATTTCAAATTAGTGTTTAACACTAAGGCAGATCAATGTTAAATACTGGAAACAGGGTTTTCCAGGTTGGTGTTCAACACTAAGAAAGTCAGTGTTAAACACTGTAAATAGATGTTTTCCAAATTAGTGTTTAGACACTAAGAAAATCAGTGTTGAATACTGGATATAGAGGTTTCAATTTTAGTGTTAAATACTAAGGCAAGAGGGGTCACGTGGTAGCACGTGAGAGCGCCCTCAATTCATTTTATTCTGCCAAAAGTATTGAATACTTTGGAGAATTACGTTCTGTCATGTGATGGGAATTCTGGTGTTTGTCCGTTAAAGCTTCAGCCAAGGGGTCACGTGGTAGCACGTGATAGCGCCCTGTTTCCCTTTATTTTGTTCTACAGATAAGTGTTTAACACTTTTAATTCTGAAAGCCATCACGTGTGGGCACGTGATGGGGGCCAGCGCTTTGATCTGTTAGAATGTTCATTAGGGGTCACGTGTCTACACGTGAGGACGCCCTAAATCTCTTTTCTGTTTCTTTTCAGGGGTCATGTGGTAGCACGTGGCCCTATTCCTTTGCCTGTTTGAAGATGTGTTTATCTTTTTTAAGAATTGAATTCTTCATAGGGTTAAACCCTAGCAATAACTTTAGAGGAATTAAATTCCTATTTTCTTTTGAAGAATTATATTCTTAAATAGGGTTAAACCCTCATTTCTTCTTTCTTGAGGGAATTAAATTCCTGTTATTTTAACAGAACTAAGTTCTTAACTAGGGTTAAACCCTGATTCTGTTCATTCTGAAGGAATTAAATTCCCATAACATAGGGTCAAACCCTAATTTTATTTTAAAGGAATTAAATTCCTATAGTTATGTGAGAATTAAATTCTTAAGCTTCCATTCCCTCTCTATGCTTTGGATCTGCATGGCAGGATCTCAACCCATTGAGAATTAAATTCTCAACTCAAGGGGAGATGTGCACTTTACAGATCCTCCACCAAAGAGAGAACTATGTTCCACTGTTTTATATCAGAGTTAAACTCTGTTGAGAATTGAATTCTCTTTTCCTTTCAAAAAGCCTTCCCTTTCTTACCTAGGGTTTTCTTTTGCAGAAGATCCAAATTCCTCCAAAGTATCAAGGCTCTCCTTTTTTTTTATGTATCGATTCCTTTCTGCATGTATGTCCCTCTGTGTGTCTCTTGGCTCCTATTTATAGGAGAAGAAGCCGAATCAATTAGTTTTGGTGAATCTTTTATTGAGAGATTTAATTTGTATTCACCATTCGTTTTGGACCTTTGGATTATTATGTGAATTTTAATCACCATTGGATTTTAAATCCAGAGATTCTCCTTTGTTATTTCGGTTAGATTTTAAGGGGAAATCTTTCCAAGTTCAGGCTTTTTCCATAGATAGGTGATATTTAAGAATCTTTAAATCTTTAATTCAATCGGTTCCTTTGGAAAGATTTGAGAGGCCTTTTCTCAGAATTTAATTCTGTTAACAGATAGGCTTTGAAAGCCGGTCACGTGTGGCCACGTGACCCTTGGTCACATGTGGGCACGTGACCCCCTTGGAACGAGACCTCTTCTTCCTTTTTGCGCTCTGCCTTCTGGCTGCCGCTTAGCCGTCACGTGCCACCACGTGACCCCTGGTCACGTGTGAGCACGTGACCCTCGCCTGGAGCCTTTTTCTTGATTTGATCAGGGAATTGAGTCTGCTGCTTTTGAGTGTCACGTGCCAACACGTGACCCTGGTCACGTGGGAGCACGTGACCTCTTCTGAAGCCTTTTTCCTTGATTTGATCTGGGAACCGATGTGCCTTTGAAGCCGCTTTTAAATGTCACGTGCCAACACGTGACCCTGGTCACGTGGGAGCACGTGACTTTTTCTGAACCCCTTTTCTTTGATGTAGTCGGGAAGCTGAATCTGCCTTGCCGATGCTTTTAGGTGTCACGTGCCAACACGTGACTGCTGGTCACGTGCTAGCACGTGATGCCTCCTTCGTAACTTTTCCTGATTTTAAATCAGGAAAAAAATGCCCCCACAGCGTTGTTCTCACGTGTTTGCACGTGAGTGCAACGCTGTCACTTTTTGTGACCGTTGGATTCCTCTAGGGATTTGGGGAGATGAAGCGTCTCCATCACATCCTATAAATACCCATGTCTCTTCAGAAGAGCCTTCACTTTGCTCATCTTCTTCCTTTGAGAACTTTTTCCCTTGAGAATTTAATTCTCGTTTCCAGAGCTTAGTTCTCTGTCTCAAACATTTTCCAGAGTTTAACTCTGTTGAAGGATCCTTTTTCCTCAGGTAATGATGTTGAACGGTCGAAGCACCTTTATTTTAAAAGAACTCTCTGGATTTTAAATCCACATTAGGGGTTTTACCTCTTTTAATATGAACCCATTTTTTTTGAATTTATCGGAGAAAATAGAGAACCATTTAATCTTCGAACAATGGATCTCCTAGGGTTCACTTGATGATTTTAGGGAGATGATGAGATCCGTTACCTCTTTTTAAAGGAATTTAATTCCGTTTGAAGAAAATGTTTCTGGGAATTTAATTCCCTTCTCTTAATAAGGAGTTTAATTCCCATGAAGAACTCAGTTTCTTCACATGGAGGCTTCTTGGGGTCTCTTGACCCGAGGTTGTCCTTCTGCAATTAATGAAACAGGAGCTTTGTAATGATGTCTTCTGTGGGAATTTAATTCCTTTGATCCTGTTGGATCTGTTGTAGAGCCCGAGACAGATTTGTCCTCTAGGGGGAATGTGTAGGGTTACTTGAATCTCATTCTTTATTTAATGAGGATATTCCCTCTGTTTTATTATAACTGCTTGGTCTCATTATTAATGAGCCGTCATCTTGATTTTGTGGGGCCCATGTGTTTTGTAGCCAATGGTCTCAGAAAAATCTACTGTTGTTTTCTTTAACTAATCTTCATGTTCATGAATGGATATATATCGCTGACTTTGCTTTTAACGGTCTTCTTTTATTGGATTTCAGGTGCGATGGCTTCTGTTCCATGCTTTCCCTTTTCTCGCTCGGAGGCTGCTTTTCCTCAGTCACCATCTGATGAGGAAGCGATGGCGATGATCCGGGCCCATGACCCGAATTGGACCAACCTACTTCAATGGGGATCTTGGTATAGTCATATTATTCAGGGTCGCCGGAGTTTCCTTTGCGCGGTACCGACAGAGCCCACTTTTCCATTCTTACCGATGGACCCTCCGAGAACGGTTTTTGCTGTGGAAATGCCCAATTGGACTCCAACGGGGAGGCTCGAGCCTTCGACGACCGGTATTCCGAACCATCCGATCCCGGCTATAGATATCTTGGGGCGGCGTATTTGCCAAGGTGAGGCCCACCCGTGGGGGCAAATTTATAAGATAGGGCTCACTCCTCGACACCCTACGGGCTACCTTCTCTGGGCTCGCTACATCCTTTCTGCCCATCGTGCGCGGCTGCAGAAAGTCGGGCTTTATCAGGCAATATACACGTCACTCTTCCATTATAAGTCCCCGCATGTCTGGTGGGTCAAGGCGTTTTTGAACCAATGGAATCTTCCCACCAACACTTTCATTCTAGGAGATCGCGAGGTCTCGATCTCTCTGGCAGAATTTTATGACATTTCGGGGTTGCCAATCAGGGGTAGTCTGTATGAGGAGTTGCGTCCTTCTGACGAGTACATTTTTGAACCCGAGCCTGCCCTGGTTGATGGCCTGTCTGCTGAGAATGCCTTCCGCCATAAGCGTCTCAGTTTAATCAAGGCACTAGGTATCTTCGACCGATTATTCACCGAATCCGAAGATCAGGGTGTTACTTTCAAGAGCTTCATTGCTCGTTTCCTTCGTGAGGACGCCTTATCAAAGACAACCCCGAAGTTTGCAAACATGAAAGACCCCTTTGGGTTTGGCCCGAAGAAACTGCCAACTAATGAATCGGATCTGCCGCAATACTACATTCCCATAATGTCGCCGATGTCTTTCGAATCCATCGCAGCTCCCGGCATGGATGAGGAGACATTCTTCGTGGGGTTTGTTAGCGTCTGGCTCAGTTGATTTGTCATCCCCATGCATCGTCGCTTTACGAGAGCTTCGGTTATCTATCCGGCTTATCGTATTGCTGAGGGGACGCGGTTGGCCGTCGGCATCCCAGCCTTGGCGCACCTTTATCATGGGTTAGGCACCGCAGCTAATACCTCTACTCCTGGCATGGATGTGGTAAACTTTTCGCTTCATTATTTCACGTCCTGGATCGAAATGCACGTGTTGGGGGCTTTCGCTATGCATCAGAGGCCTGCGTTATATGACGCCTACACTTTCCCTCGGCTTATGCGATTGGTGGATGCTTCTGCCGTTGACCCAACTCAATTCGGGGCTATTCGGGCGTTGATTTCTCCTTACGCTACTGCCGGCGGATTAATATTTAATGATTGGGTCTTATCTTCTTCCACGGGTTCGGCCCAGCCTCTTTGGGACCGGTCGAAAGATGACGCGCCCACTTTGAAGCCCCGGGAAGCTGCGCGCTTATGTGCAATCAGACCGGGTTACCTGGTGTTTCGTCAGGACAGTGCGGCTCTCTTTATGCGGTACAATCCGCATCGCTTTGCCCGGCAGTTTGGCTATGATCAGGGCGTCCCATTTGAAGCTTTCATAATCGCGCCGGTTCCTTCGCTCGAGGCCGTCCGAGATGCCGCCCACCACTTTGTGAGGCTGAACACCGGTTCTCAGTTCATGATCCCCGATAGTGACTACATTCCCCGATGTGTGGGGTCGTTTACGGGCTGGTATCTCCATCGGGTGAACCCGGTTATTATTGAGGAGAGAAGGGTGCTTCTTGGCCATGGCGCCCCTATTCAGGTTCCGGCCCCGGGAGCCATGCTGCGACCACGTGCCCCAGTCCGCTTTCCCCTGAGGGATATCGGCACTGCGATTATTCCTGGAGAGTCAGGAGTAGATCTTACTCCAATAGTTGGTATGCCCCTGGGTACTCGGTCGCGGGGTAAACGGGCTCCGGTAACAGTACCCCCACCTGAGGCAGCACCATCCTCCGTGTCATCGACGATGGCAGTGTCATCTCCAGTCGTGGCCCGGGGAGAGGGTGTTGAGGGCGACGTGGGCCAACGCCGCACTAAGGCTTCGAAGGGAAAGAGACGGTCGTCCTCGGCGACTGGTTCTGGGTCCAAGCGTCGAAGGAAGGTGGCTACTAATTTGCTCGACTCTTTAACGGAGTCTGAGCCCATCCTCGAAGATGAGCCGTTGGCCTTACCGGAATCAAACGCTGAACTACTTTTTCCCAGTTCAGCCGCCGAGGAAGCTGCACAGTTGGCTGAGGCTATAAGGCGTTCCAAAGACGCGCCTCGGAACGCCAGGGTTCCGAAGAAGCCCTATCCTGCTGTAATCTTTTACGAGGACCCCTCGTGGATTCGGCGGCGATTTATAGGCCCTTTGGAGGAATGGGGGGAAAGGGCCTTGAAGCAGGCTGTTTCAGAGGACGCGGCGGATGCGCTTTCTTTATGGACCGGCGGCCATGAGTCCACTCTCGAACCCCGGCGAGCACGCCTCCTTGAGAAGGAGCAGCGGCTTGAAGAAGCCATATTGAAGGCTTCGTTACGCATTGGTATGCCTTTATACTTCTTTATAGCATTTCGGATTGTTTACGACTGCATGCCTGCATCTTTATTCTTGTGTGAATTGTGCAGAATCTTCGACGCTGGGGGAGCTCCCTACGGGCTCGTTGAAGCCAAAGCCTGTCGAAATTCCCGATGAAGCGTTGCTCGATGTGGAGAGGGCTGATGAGGCTGCTCCTCTTGCAATAGAGCCTCCAGTGGCAGTTCCTGATCATGAAGCGCTTGCTCCTTTGGGGGAGGCTCCTTTGGAGATTGCTGCCCCAACGGCTCTTCCCGAAGGCGGCCCGGAGGCTGAGATGGAGGTAGTGGGGACTACCCTCCCTCTGTTGGAGCCCGAGATTCCGGCAGAGGCTGTCGAAGCTGCTATCCCCCCGACTCAGAACGGGAGAAGTGTTGAAGGTAACCTTCTGAATTTTAAATTAGCAGCCTTTCCGTTGTCTGAACTCTTTTGTTTTCTCAGAATTACGTGAGTTGGCGGCCTCTATTGTCGATCTGTCTCCCCGGCAATCCTTTCAGCGTCTGCTGGAGATGGCAGCTCCACAAGCGATATCCCCCCAATGCATTATCCTCTCATCCGGGCAAGGTTGGTGTCGTCCATCACTTCTCATAGCATCGTCGTTATTTTGCGTATTGACATTGATGTTTTCTACAGTTTTGGAGGCCGATGATGAGGTCGAGGTTCTCGAAGGGCCAGGGGAACCTTCAGCTCCTACTTGCACGACTGTCGGTAAGCGACATTTCATCATACTCTCATTCGTTCTTTGCTTAAGAATTTTACTGACATCTTCCAAATTTGAACAGCTCTGCCAGTCTCCACGGCGTTGGAGTCGCGCATCGTGATGCCGCCCGGCCCTTATGCCTTGCGGGCTTCAGAACGCTTGGCCCAATTAAGCCTTGTCTCCTTATCATCTTTGATTGAGGAGCTCCGTGCTGGCAGCGCGACCACCGCTGAAGCGTTTGCCGCCGAAGCTAACGGTTCTCTTCCTTTTCTCGCCACCTACCATAGCGAAGAAGTGGTGCGAGTCTGGGTGGAGTTCTGTCGGCAGGTGGAGGCTCGCTTTCATGCCCTTGAATGTTCTCGCCTTTCCTCGGAAGTCGTGGCTGCAAAAGCGGAGTTGCGGGGTCTGATAGCACGATGCGCGGCCAACATGACGTCATGCGAGAAGAGGCTTGGCCGCAAATTCTCGGAGAGGGAGCTAGCTTCCAAGGCGCTGAGCGAGCTTCGCGCCACTCTTACCGCCAAGGCCAACAAAGCGTATGAACTCTGGCGGGTGCTTCAGGAGTCCATCAAAGAGGTGGTGGCTCTCGACAAAGCTGCCGCGTTCACTCGTGAAAGGGTCGAGGCTTATAAAGCCACCGAGAAAGAGCTCGAAGCTCGGCTTGCTTCGTATCAGGCCCAGCTGGCGCAGGCGGAGGCCCGTCTTTTGGCGATCTTAAATCATGAGGCCGTGGCCCAACAAAAGCAGGATGAGCTGACCAAGCTGCTAAATCGCTCGCCGGCTTGAGGACTTGTATCTTTTCCCTTTTTTTTTACATACTCATGAATGAGAGTATCTTCTTTTTGTTTCTTTCATGAATTGTACGTTGTATCCACTTTGGTTTATGGAATAAAAGATACATTTTTCTTCTCAACGGCGTGTCTCTTTTCATTGAATGCGTTTGCGGACAATTCATCTTGGCCTACTTACAGGGCAGTGATGGCTTAGGATTCAGGGTTAAGATCTGCTTCCTAAGACTTTCGCATTTTATGAGCCACGAGGGTCTCATAAAGAGTTTTTCTCCCCATGGGTCGAGAGGATCCCATAAGTGTAAGTTCTTCTTAAGAATCATAAGGATTCTTAAGCGGGTTTTCCCTTGAGAGTCGTAAGGATCTCACAAGAGAGTTTTCTTCCTTACAGGTCGTGAGGGCCTACAAGTGCTGGATGTGGTCGCCCTTGTCCGTGTTTCACGGAGTCAGGGGTTTCTCAAGGCATCGTAGTTTAAAGACGTCGCGGTCAAGGTTAAGGACCTCATAGTCCGTGGATTTAAGGACTCCACAGTCCGATGTTAGTTTTAAGACATCACGGTCAAGGTTAAGGACCTCATAGTCTGTGGATTTAGGGACTCCACAGTCCGTTGTTAGTTTTAAGACATCACGGTCAAGGTTAAGGACCTCATAGTCCATGGATTTAGGGACTCCACCATCCGATGTTAGTTTTAAGACATCACGGTCAAGATTAAGGACCTCATAGTCCATGGATTTAGGGACTCCACATCCGATGTTAGTTTTAAGACATCACGGTCAAGGTTAAGGACCTCATAGTCCGTGGATTTAGGGACTCCATAGTCCGATGTTAGTTTTAAGACATCACGGTCAAGGTTAAGGACCTCATAGTTCGTGGATTTAGGGACTCCACAGTCCGATGTTAGTTTTAAGACATCACGGTCAAGGTTAAGGACCTCATAGTCCGTGGATTTAGGGACTCCACAGTCCGATGTTAGTTTTAAGACATCACGGTCAAGGTTAAGGACCTCATAGTCCGTGGATTTAGGGACTCCACAGTCCGATGTTAGTTTTAAGACATCACGGTCAAGGTTAAGGACCTCATAGTCCGTGGATTTAAGGACTCCACAGTCCGATGTTTGGTTGCAGGGACCCGTCACCTCTTTGAAGACGTTGAGGAATTACAACGCCAGGTATCAAAGGAGTGAAGAGATGTACCCCTTAAACCAAGGTAGAATCCGTAGGGAATCGGGGTGGTTGATCGTTAGTTTTAAGACATTACGGTCGAGGTTAAGGACATCATAGTCCGTGGATTTTAAGGACTCCACAGTCCGGTGTTTGCTCTGGATGCTTTACACGGGTTCACTGCCGTGCTTGGCGAGGACCAGGCTCCGCTCTGGCCGTTTTCCGCGGGGTCAAAGAGTGACATTATCCGCGTTCCACGTGACCAGGAATTTTGCACTAGATGCTTCACACGGGTTCACTGCCGTGCTCGGCGAGGACTAGGCTCCGCTCTGGATGCTTCACACGGGTTCACTGCCGTGCTCTGCGAGGACCAGGATCCGCTCTGGACGTTTTCCACGGGGTCAAAGAGTGACGTTATCCGCGTTCCACGTAACCAGGAATTTTGCACTAGATGCTTCACACGGGTTCACTGCCATGCTCGGCGAAGACTAGGCTCCGCTCTGGATGCTTCACACGGGTTCACTGCCGTGCTCTGCGAGGACCAGGATCCGCTCTGGACGTTTTCCACGGGGTCAAAGTGTGACGTTATCCGTGTTCCACGTAACCAGGAATTTTGCACTAGATGCTTCACACGGGTTCACTGCCGTATTCGGCGAGGACTAGGCTCCGCTCTGGATGCTTCACATGGGTTCACTGCCGTGCTCTGCGAGGACCAGGATCTGCTCTGGACGTTTTCCACGGGGTCAAAGAGTGACGTTATCCGCGTTCCACGTAACCAGGAATTTTGCACTAGATGCTTCACACGGGTTCACTGCCGTGTTCGGCGAGGACTAGGCTCCGCTCTGGATGCTTCACACGGGTTCACTGCCATGCTCTGCAAGGACCAGGATCCGCTCTGGACGTTTTCCACGGGGTCAAAGAGTGACGTTATCCGCGTTCCACGTGACCAGGAATTTTGCACTAGATGCTTCACACGGGTTCACTGCCGTGCTCGGCGAGGACTAGGATCCGCTCTGGATGCTTCACACGGGTTCACTTCCGTGCTCTGCGAGGACCAGGATCCGCTCTGGACGTTTTCCACGGGGTCAAAGAGTGACGTTATCCGCGTTCCACGTAACCAGGAATTTTGCTGATTGTATCGGCATTTCACAGGATGGAGGTTTGACTGTTGGCGATATGTATACCACCGAGCCATGGAACTGGGAGTTGCCGTTGTTCCGCTTAGCTTAGAGTTGTGTCCGTTGTTACGAGACGAATGCTGAGATGATCTCTAAGTCATTTGCGGCTCGTCGAGATTTTGCTTCTTCTTATGATGAAACTTGGAGAAGTATGATCCCTTTTTGTTTACGCCCTTGGATTGTATACAGGGTGTGATGGAACATCACCTGTAGGGCATAAATTGAAACCTTTTTTTTATATTTTATTTCTTTTTCCGCGATGCTCTATCATTTCAGCTTTTATATCGCGAAGGTCGCGATTGCCCCATCATTTCGGCTATTTTTCGCGGTGCCCAATCATTTCGGCTATTTATTTATTTTCTACTCGCTGCTTTTTATTGCGAGTTGCCCCATCATTTCGGCTATTTTGCGTGCATACATTTTCACCTGCTGCTTTTTATTGCAGGTTGCCCCATCATTTCGGCTATCTTGTATGCACGTGCGGCCTACTGGCTTTTCGCCATAAACCTGAAATTAGACACAGATTTCGGTATCAGCACCGCTACAACTGGGATATGGCCAGGAGTGAATCATCATCTGCCTCTGTCGATATCGAACAAAGGTGGCTTAGTAAACAGGGTTAAGGGTCCTGTCGACCAAGGCTTTTGACTTCATGAGTCGTAAGGGTCTCACAAAGGTATTTCTCCCTACAAGTCGTGAGGATCTTGCAGGTGTATTTTCTCCTTAGGGATCGTGAGGATTCCTAAGTGTATGTTCCTCTGTAAGTCGTAAGGATCCTACAAGAGGGTTTTCTCCTTATAAGTCGAGAGGAATTATAAGGGTTGTTCACCATATGGACATGTCCCTAGTCACGGGTGTGACTTTGCTGGGGAAATGTTTATTCGCGCCCGTGGATTGTGTACAAGGGTCAGTATTGAGCCGCTTGTAGGGCAATATCGAAGGTTGTGGGGGATCTGCTTAAGAACAGGTTTAGGTTTCTGTAACTTAAGACTTTCAAATCTCATGAGCCGTGAGGGTCCCATAAGAGAATTCTCCTTACGAGTCGTGAGGATCTCGCAAGTGTATTTTCTCCTTAGGAATCGTGAGGATTCCTAAGTGTGTTGCTCCTTTGTGAGTCGTAAGGATCTCACGCGGGTGGTTTCTCCTTACAAGGTCGAGAGGACCTTATAAGTGTCTTTTAACGAGGTTGCGCCCTTTCGGGTTTTCACAAACACTCGCCGGTAGTCCTGCTGTTTTTACTCACGGAGCCCTTTCGGGTTTTCATCCGTGCCCATTTTGCTTATGGACATACCGTTTTTTTTATTCTTTTCATTTTCTTTTTCTCCCTTTTTTTTACAAGGCCGTGCCCTTTCGGGTTTTCACGAACACTCGCCGGTAGCCCTGCTGTTTTTACTCACGGAGCCCTTTCGGGTTTTCATCCGTGCCCTTTTTGCTTATGGACATACCGTTTTTATTTATTATATATTTTTTTTATCTCGTCAGCCTAAGGATGCTGCGGTATTAGTTTAAGGACGTTTCGGTCCGCTATTAGTTTAAGGACGTTTCGGTCCGTCGTTAGTTTAAGGACGTTCGGTCCGTCGTTAAGAGGCTGGCTACCGTTTATAAAACTTGAGCTTAGTAAGATAGCGAGCGGGCATGGTCGTCGTCACCTATCATTGACCTAGGCTGTGGCTCATTAAGCGTAGTATTTCTTTAGGAAGCGACCGTTTATCGGCCTGAAAGGCCTTTCACCGTGCACGTCCATGAGTAGATAGGCCCCACCCTGGTAGACCTTATCTATGATGTACGGGCCTTCATAGTTTGGCTCGAATTTTCCCCGCTTGGCGCGATTGGGGATCATAGGTCTTTTGACCAGTACTACGAGTTCACCTTGGCGGAACGTCCTCGGCCTGGTCAATCTTTCGTACGAGCGCGTCATCTTTGCTTTGTAGGCCTCTAGATTTTGTTGCGTTATGAGCCGGGTTTCATCGAGGGCATCAAGCTCCTCAAGCCGAAGGTGAGCATTTTCTTTGTCCGTCAGCTCATAGTGGACTGCCACTCGTAGAGAGGGTAACTCTATCTCGAGGGGGAGCACTGCTTCCGTCCCAAATACCAACGCGTACGGCGTTGTGTTCGTGGCCGTCTTGAACGTAGTTCGATATGCCCAAAGAGCCTCTTGCAGTCTCTCGTGCCAGTCCTTCTTATTTTGGGACACCGTCTTTTTCATGATCTTCGTCAGGGTCTTGTTGAAGGCCTCGTCCAGACCGTTAGCTCGTGGATTATAAACTGAGGAGTATCTCCAGTCTATATTATGCTGTTGCGCGAAGCGGCTAATCTTATGGCTTCTGTAGGCCGGCCCGTTATCGGAGATAATCCGCCGTGGAGTTCCAAACCGATAGATGACGTGCGTCTTGAAGAAGTAGAGGATATTCTCTGTCTTCACTTCCCTCAGCGGTACTGCTTCTGCCCATTTGGAGAAGTAATCAGTTGTCGCCAGGATGAAACGATGTCCCCGGGACGATACTGGTTCGATGGGGCCGACTATGTCAGTCCCCCACATTTCGAATGGCCAGCTAGCCACCGTTGGATGTAGTGGATTCGGATGCTGGTGGATGAAATCCCCGTGGATTTGGCACGAGTGACATTGCTTCGCATACTCGAGGCAGTCTTGGATCATCGTGGGCCAGTAGTAACCCATCCATTTAATTTTTAACTTCATCTTCGGGCCTTCTTGATGAGAACCACAGATTCCGTCATGAACCTCTTGAACGACTCTTTCTGCTTCGTCCGGCCCTAAGCATCTCAGCCACAGAGAATCAAATGACCTCTTATACAGAGTATCATTGACGAAAGCGAAAGATAGAGCTCGTTTCATGAGCTGATGTCTTGAGGATGCTTCTTCGGGGATTCGGTGGGACTTAAAGTAGTCTATGAAGACCTCCCTCCAGTCCTCAGCCTTCTCACGGTCTTTTATTTGTAGGGTTGTTTGCTCAGTCGCGCCCTTTTCTTCGTATGGCTCGGGAGATATTTCTGCTGGGGCGAGCACTTGACGGCTTTGTACCATGATTTTGACGTCATCGAGGTTCTCGTCAGCCAGTTCTTTAGCGAGCTTGGCTAGCGCTCCTGCTTTGCTATTTTCCGCCCGTGGTATGCTTTCCAAAGTGTAGGAGGGAATTTGGGTCAATAGTTGTTGCACCTTTTCGCCGTACTTCACCAACTCCGGTTTGCACGTTTGGTAGTCACCATTTACTTGACTAACGACCAGTTGAGAATCCCCGTATATAAGGAGGTCTTCAATTCCCATGTCGATGGCGATCTCGAGGCCCGCTATTAAAGCTTCGTATTCGGCTTCATTGTTCGTCCTCGATTCCGTTAAGGAGAAAGCAAAGCGCATTATCCCTCCTTGTGGGGTTACAAAGATAAGGCCTACTCCCGACTTGACTATAGGGGTACTTTGTTTGCGCTTCTTTATGGAGGACGCTCCATCGAAATAGAGTTCCCATCGGGTACCACCGTTGTCGATCGCGTCAAACGCATGTTCGTCTGGCAAATCGCAATTCAGAGGAGAATCAGCCGGTATCGGATGTTCAGCGAGAAAATCGGCGATGGCCTGGCCTTTCACTGCCTTGAGAGGTCGATACGTTATCGAGAACTCCATCAGGAGTAGAGCCCATTTAGCGAGTCGACCCGTCAATATAGCCTTTGACATCAAATATTTAAGAGGGTCCACATTCGAGATGAGACGGACTTCGTGCGCCAACGCATAGTGCCTGAGCTTTGTTATCGCGAAGATCAACGCCAAGCAGTGTTTTTCAATGGGAGAGTAGTTGCTTTCTGCCCCCAGCAGAACTCGACTTAAGTAGTAGAGTGCTCTCTCTTTTCCTTGATCGTTCTCTTGTGCCCATAATGCGCCTAAGGAACCTTCGAGGGCGGTCGTATAAAGAATGAGGGGTTTTCCCTTGACCGGCGCAGCAAACACCGGAGGGTTTTGCAGGTACTGCTTGATCTCGTCTAGTGCACCTTGGCATTTGTGATCCCAAACGAATGGAGTTTCCTTCTTCATTAGGTGGCCGTAAGGGTGGCACTTGCCTGAAAGATTGGCAATAAATCGCCGGATGTATGCGAGCTTCCCTTGGAGAGACCGCAACTGTTTGAGGGTTCTTGGCGGAGGCATTTCCATGATTGCCTTGATCTTAGATGGATCTACTTCGATACCTCGGTGTCGGATGATGAATCCCAGGAATTTACCCGAGGAGACTCCGAACGCACATTTGAGGGGATTCATCTTCAAATTATATTGCCGAAGGCGTTGAAATACAGTCTTCAGATGCGTTAAGTGCTCTTCGTATGACATGCTTTTCACCACGAGGTCATCAATATAGCACTCGACGATGTCATGTACGAGATTGTCGAAGATCTTTGTCATGGCCCTTTGATAGGTAGCACCGGCGTTCTTTAGACCAAAGGGCATAACCTTGTAGCAGAATATTCCCAAAGGGGTCCGGAAAGCCGTATGTTTCTGGTCTTCAGGATGCATTTTTATTTGATTATACCCTGATAAGCCGTCCATAAAGGAGAAAACCTCGTGAGTGGACGTGTTATCTATCATTAGCTCGGTTACCGGTACTGGGAAATCGTCCTTCGGGCAAGCTTTATTGAGATCCCTGAAATCCACGCATATGCGTACCGTCCCATTTTTCTTCATTACCAGGACGATGTTGGCGATCCAGTCGGGATATTGGACTTCTTGGATAAATCCAGAATCGATCGGCTTCTTGATTTCAGCGTTGATGCTCATCTCAAGCTCGAGTCGCATCCTTCTCGGCGCCTGCTTGACTGGCTTGATATTCGGGGGTATCGCTAATTTATGTACAGCAATCTCCGGATCTAATCCTGGCATCTCGGAATAGTTCCACGCAAAGCAGTCTTTATGCTGTCGGAGCACGTTCTTTAACGCAGCCACCCTTTCTTCAGATAGCAGCTCGCTGACAAATGTCGGTCGCGGATCATCTGCCGATCCCAACTCAATCTTCTTGAGGTTATCTGCAGTAGTATGTATGCCATCTTCCAGTTCTTTCGGAGCTGGCGGAAATTCTGAGATCACCTCATCATTGCTGTTCTCAAAGCACCAGGGAAGGTCATCCATGTCCTTGGACTCTTCTTTTAATATCGTAATCATGTGACAAGTGCGAATCCGCTTCCAAGACCGATGTGGGTCTGGCTCTGCTCTCGCGGCTTTAGGTTCGTGCTGTTGTGGCGGCGTTACCCTCTAGCCGTTGGATAAAGAGAATCTGCCCTGTTGGTACTGGTCCTCGACCCAGTTCTTGAAGGTGAAGCAGTCTTAGGTAGGATGTCCTATGGCTCGGTGATAAGAGCAATAGCTCAGATGAGAAGCCTTGTTAGCTTGCTCAGGGTGTCTAGACTCTGGAAGCGTGATCATTTGATGTTTTATAGCGAGCTCGAGTAACCTCTCCGTCTTGTCTCGAGGGAAGGAATACGCTCGACTCATCTTCTTCATGAGGGACAAATCCGGACCACGCAACGCCCGATCACACGACTCTCTAATCCTGCGTCGTTGTTGTCGGCTCCTCTTTCCGCTTCTTGATTTATTTCTGTCTCTGCGTCGGGCCTTTCGTACAACGGGTTGACAGGGATGAGCATCTTCGTCTTTTGCAGCCTGTTGAAACAGACGTTGCGTCCTGGCTTTCTCGTAGATGGCCATATCGCGGTTGTAGTCTTCCCAAGATTTTTGACCCGCTTTCCTGATAAGCTTGTCCATTCGTTCTTCAAATGACGGACTCGGCCCTTCAATCGCGGGATCTAGTTTTGATGAGGGGTTGGCATTTCCTGACAGGGCGTCCTCTTCTTCATCAAAGGTATATATGGCGTAGCTACTGTGGGCCCGTTCCCGTTTTTCGGCTCTCACGTATCCAAGCCCAAGTGTTTCCATTTTCCCGTTGGGCAATTTGCGTTGAGTCCCAGGGACATCCCAAATCCTGTTGTAGAATCGAGCTTGTCGAACGGTCTGTTTTAAGGATACTCCTTGGCGCTTCAATAGCCTCTTTAGTCCATTTGTATAGTATCTGGGCAAACGGATGGGTTGGAGCCTGTCGAGTGTAGCATCCGCGCCATGCCAGATCTCCTTCTCTACTTTTGTCTCTGAGGATCGGTAGAATAGGATTTCCTTCTCACCCCTTTGCCTGGGAGGGACGTAAAACGTTTGCAGGTCCTGCACATTGTAAGCTTGAAGTATGTCGAGATCCTTGTAGTGTTCTCGCGGCACCATGGTGATTTGCAAACTCTGATCATCGCTAGGGGGTGCTTGTATTGACGGCCGATTGGAGAACACGGCATTAACCTCATCTTCCGAGTCACTTCCGAAGACCAACATGGGGGCGGGCGTCCCCGGGTTGTTGCGTTGAGATGGCCCAGCATAAACTATCTCTTCTTCTTCTTTGGTATCGTTCCCGAAAACAGGGATGGTGGCGGTGGCTTTGTTCTCCGGCTTGCGGCACCTTTCTGTATCCTCGAAATCTGGCAAAAAGTACTTCGCATCTTTGTATTTGCGGACTTCGTTCACGGAAAATGGGTTTAGCTCACCTGTTACGGTATACTCGAAACCATCCTTAAAGTACTTCATACACTGATGTTGTGTAGAAGGGATGATGTTGTACTCGTGTAACCAAGGGCGACCGAGCAAGGCGTTGTAGCAGGTCTTGGCGTCAATGACATGGAATTTGATGTCTGTGACGAGTAGTCCGAAGCGTAATGTTAGTATCATGGATCCGAGAGTCCGTGACGATTGTGAATCGAAACCGGAGATGGTAATTTTGTCACGAGCGAGGTGTTGCACACTCATGCAGATTTCCTTTAACACCCGAACGTTAAGGAGATTGACGGAGGATCCATTATCCACTAGGATCTTGCCTATCTTGATATCATGGCAGTATCCAGAGACATATAGGGGACGATTGTGGTCGCATGTCCCGAGGAGAAGGTCTTCGTCACCGAAAGTGATGTCGGCCGTATGCACTTCTTCCAGTTCATCCTTCATCCTTTCCGCGGCGAGGAAGGCTTGGAATTGCTCGGGTTCTTGTAACGCCTTAATTAGTGAATCTCGCGCTTCTTTTGATAATAGGAGGGCATCGAGAATGCTGAGTTGAGAAGGTAACTTCATGATTTGTGAGTGTCAAAAACTATTTCTATTAACCGCAATCAAGAACGGTGTCGCATGAAGCTAGCCGGTGAGTACGGGTCGGTCCACAGAGATGTTGTGAATTTCCTAGTCGGTCTTACGAGTTAATTCCGAAGGGTGTTCGGATTGATTATTAAATCTAAAATCTAAATCTATCTATCTAAGATTATCTAGATCTATTCTTGCTAGGGTTAGGTTTAGGGATGGTTTGGAAATGCAAGTAAATCTCAACGCTTTCTATACCTGAATGAAGATCTATGAGGAGTTATGGTAATTATCAATAAAGGGGATTAGATCCATTCGGGAAGGTGTTCCTTCCTCTAGGTTCTTGTCCTTCCTTTAGAGATCCTTACCCTAACCTCCATGGAAAACGCGCGCAACCGGGCCTTTATACTACGGTGTCATCGTTACCTCGAGGGGTAGGATTCCGTAGGGCGCGGTGTGTGCGTGTATGCATGGAGTCCTATTGTAAATATTTGAGGGGTAAGAAAGGGATGAGAGATCTCATCTCTCAAAAGCCTTCCCCAAAACTAACTCTAAACAATTTATCTACCGCAAGAATTTAAATCTACCTAGGGCAAAGAATTAGAATCTAAACTAGAGCAATTAATTAAATCTACTTACAGATGGCTCTCTCCAATCATCAAAGCAGGTTTGTCAGATCTGAATTTCTGAATCGAAAAGAGGCACCGATGCTCTCCATAAAGAGATCTGTATTTTATTATTAAAAGGAAGCATAAAGTTTACAATCTTTAGAGTTCCTATTTATAGAGAATAGGAAACCCTAGGTTATATTTTGATCCGCATGTCTACAATTACAAATATACCCCTAGGAAATCTTTTCAGAGCCGTCACGAGTTTTGGTAAAATTTTCACAACCTCCGGGCATTATACGGCCGCGGAACCGCGGCATAGGTAGGCCTTGGGCCGCGGTTCCGCGGCCCTTTGGTGAACTTGTATGCTGAAATTTTGTGTGCTTGTTTGTGGCTTCCTGGGCTTCTTTATTCTTCAGTACTTTTCTCAATTGGGCTTCTGATTCTCTTCCAGATTTTCCAATGAATAATTATGGTGGACTTTAACCGTGGCTTCGCGATCTTGGACTTTGCATTGCCTTGTATTTTGTGAACTCTATCTTTTATGTAGGCTTGATCAAGGTCCTTCTATTTGTTGGTCAAAGTCCATTTTTTCATCGTCTTTACATCGCTTTCACTGTTTTCTGTCCAAGAACCTGTAACCTGTAACATGTAGCAGACATGCGTCAAAAGCACCTGTTTATTTATAAAAAGAATAAGAATGGGGAATATAATAATGCAATATTATGGTGTGAACAAATACCCCCAAACTTATCTTTTGCTCGTCCTCGAGCAAACTTATTTTTTATTTTCTACAAAAACCTAACCGCACTTTCGCAGGGAAACGCGATTGCACTGAGCTCGTGCAACAAGCCGTTAAACCTCTAGGTGTCCCTAATAGGAGGAGTGTTGTCTCCTGAGGGTTTTCAGCGGATACTACCCACAAAATCCTATCAATTCGGCCCATTAACTTTTGTTCTTCAATTAGGTTTTCTAGCGAGGAATTCTATTATCTTCGACTCGTAAATTATCCACCCATATTCTTCACACTTTCTCATTATTTAACTTAAGATTATATATGTTCTGCAGACCTACTTAGCTTTCGGCATCTCTTAAGTTTTCCTTCTAGGGTTCCATCTCCACTTAGGACTTTCTATCAACTCTACTAAAGATACAAGTTCTATTCTTCACTCCTTTCTTCCATCTAAACTCCAATCACATACCCCCACGTGTGTGTATAGATCACCCCTACACTTGGAAATTCAAATCAAGCAATCGTACTCTTGTCCGTTGTCCAAAGCACTTCTTAATTGGTGAACTTTTAAATGAATTTTGCATACACATCCTTCATGCGACCGTTAATATTTCTTGAGGTACCAACAACCGATTACAAGATATGTTTGCACTTTAAAGCGTAATTCCTAGTCTTGTAACACCCAAGGCTTTTAGCAGTGACTCCCAAACCGGTTGGTCTAAGGCACTAGGTGATGAGGCACCCTCGCTAAATATTTTTCTATTTTTGCAGCCTTAAGTAATCACAAAAACCAGTGTTCATTTTTTTCTTTATTCACTTTTTTTTTCCTTTTATTTTCATTGTACTAAGGACTTTAGACAAGAGCATTTCAAGGTCTCCTCTACTATTCCAAGTTTCAAGGTGCGTGTTTGTGCAATTTGTACGGTATACATTTTCAGAATCTAGACTTAAGCTAGGAACTATTTTTCAAACTTATACTCTAATAAGAACATCAATACTTTTCCTTCGTTTCGACTTAGCCCAAGAAGTGAACCCAAAATTTGCCTATTTCTAAATAAACTACAAAGAAATATACTCTCTACCATTAAATTTTAAGAAAGGTTATTTTTAGGGTTTTTAATTTACTAAGTCTAAAATCTAGTTGTTCCTAGCCAGTTGACCTATTCGTCAAACTCAAGTCAATTAGCCAAAATTGAATACAATAATTTTTATAATTTTTGAATTTTTTCAATTTTTATGGGTTTTCAAATAAGTATGAAAATGCAAAAATATGTACAAATGAATGCGAAGGAAAAAGACGTACCGAGCATACCCCCAAACTTGAACTTGACAGTGTCCTCACTGTCATGCTAAACCAAGAGGGTCAAAATGTCGGCACTCCCCTGTTTATTTATTTACAATTTTTTTTATTTTTTAGTGTTTTGAATTTTTTTTTTATTTTGATTATAGAAAAAGAAAACAAAGAATATATATACATATATACAACAAGGTTCCCCCCAAACTTAAGCTTGGCCTTACACAAGTCAAAGGTTAGCACCAACCATTCAAAGATCTTATCGTGGTAATGGTATAGTTGGTGCAAGAATGGGGTATGGAGGAAAGAAATGAGAAACACGCGAGACCGTGTGGAAAGAAGAATGGTAGAATACGGTCTCGGTGGGGGAGAAGAAACGCGAAAAGAAGAAGGAAGTGGAGTACGATCTTGAGGGTGTAAATTGAGTGAATAAATTAGCCCAATATGTGGTGACCGATATGTTATAAGCGATTGCGCTAACCTATCAACCCGTCGGGAAATAGGGTCAAATCCCTCAAGATTCGCAAGAAAACATGGGTACGCCGAACTTGGTATAGGAGATGAAAGCGTAACGGTCATTTGTTCGGTCGGAACAATGGGAAAGACGAAAGGGAGTGAATTAGGGATAGTATCTTTCTCACCGTAGTAAACTGTTTCGAACTTGAAAGATTCCATTAATGGTTCGAAACTACTATAATCAACCGAGTCTGATGGCTCATCTGAAAATGTAAAGGGCTCAAACTCGGACGGTGAGTCATCAACATTGTCCGAAAAAGTGAAACACTCGTAGGTGTTATCGTCTGTGAGACTTGTGTCAGATTCAAAGGAAAAGGTTTCAAGCTCACAGTCTTCAAGCGGGGTCGGAACAATGGGAAGGAGGGATGGTGATATAGTAGTCAAAGGTTCAGGAGGATGAATTGGAAAATCAGACACATCAAACAAAAATGATTCAACCTCAATATTATCCTCAATACTATCCTCAATATTCAACTCATCCATGCCATTATCATCAAAATCTAGACGCATATGAGATTCGGGAGAAACATTTAATAACTCAGGATGATGATTTGAACATAAAATTTCAATTAAATCGACAGGTTCATCATCCGAAGTATTCCCGGCGTCTATATCCTCAATCAAGTGAAAATCAATTTGTTTAGACACCTCATCAAAAGTATGGATATTTATCAATTTAGGTTCTAGAGTGGAGGTGTAAAGATCGAAAGGATTAGGTGTGGTTTTACTCGAAAGGGGTTCTTCACAATTTGGTAAATCAAACACTACAAAATCACACAACTCGTTTTTATTTTCAACTGGTGAATCATTTGGGACAATCGATGGAAAATCGGAATTGTGGGCTTCAATTGGGTAAGGGTAGGTTTGATTTGAAAATCCTCTCTCATTCTCACTCTGTCCAACTGCCGCCTCATACATTGAAAAATTTGGAGCTAGCGGGATACTAGCTACCGGTTCACTAGGTTGCATAAGGGCGGCTAAAGACGCTTCCACATTCCTAATCATTTTATTCGTTGTTGCAATGTACGCTTCCAACGACTCTTCCAAACTAGACTTAGGTGGTGAGGGGGTTTCAGTAAAAGATTCAAAATTGGTTGGATATGTGAAACTCCCTAATGGCTGTGTCGAAACAGTGTCTAGTGAAGGTGGAAAGGTTGGGTATGACTGGTAGAAAGTGGGCGGTTGGGCAGGGGTAGGATCAACATATGGATAAAAAGGTGAATAGTCGTGTTGATCCCTAGAACTGGATGAGTGGAGAGGGGTGAAAGATCGACTGTGAGATTGAGCAATATGCTCAGCAATGGACATCGGCCTAGGAGTGACAAAAGGACTTGACGAAGTGGTATCAACATATGTAGGTGGTAAAAGTTGGCTCGGTTGACACAAGGTGGGTTGAAAGGTCAAACTATTTCTCCTAGACGCCTCTATTTGATCTTTCAACGAAATTTTTGGCAAGGAAGGATCGTTTTTAAATTGACCGAACAAATTAACGTACGACGCAAAATTAGGTTCGGGATACCAAAGTTCGGCTAATGATTTATTGTGTGGGGTACCCATGTTAGAAGAAGAAAGGTGACAAGAAGGAAGGTTGGGTCGTGCAAGGATTTATTTGGGGCTAAAAAATTTTGCAAGTTCTATAAAATATTTGTCTTTTTTATTTTCATTTTTCATTGATTTTTTTCTTTCACTTTATTTGGAAAAATTTTGTTGCAAAAAGATTTTAGAGAAAAGATATGCAACAGCAAAATATTTTATAGAAAAGATATGCAACAGCAAAATATTACTTGCAATCTATTTTATTTCAAGTGGGGCCCAAAAATCCTGCACAAGACTGTTATATGGGAGGGAATATATTTTTAAAGTGCACAGAATCTTGCAGGAAATTTAACAAAAGATATATCGAAACATTCAGAAGAGAGATCAGAAGACTTACAGAGGTTTGTCTTTTTTTTTTTTTTTTTTTTTAACCGCAGAGGAAGTTTGGGGATCTGAACCGCTGGTATGACCGCGAAACCGCCGCATATGGCAGCCTCAGACCGCGGATCCGCCGCGGTTTGGTGGCTTCGGCCGTTTTTTTTTTTGCTCTCCAGATCTCCGCGGTTGTTCTTGTTTCGCTTTCTGGAAATTTCCAGATCCGTCTCGATTGTATATCCTGCAAGATTCAAACAACAAAGTACCCTTTCCAAAAATAACAGATGATATATTTTTATATTTTTTGTGATTTTTCAGATTTTTATGATTGTTTTAATTTTGATTAACCCGAAATTGCAAAAAGGAAATAACACGCCATCCCCGGCAACGGCGCCATTTGATTTGTGAGTGTCAAAAACTATTTCTATTAACCGCAATCAAGAACGGTGTCGCATGAAGCTAGCCGGTGAGTACGGGTCGGTCCACAGGGATGTTGTGAATTTCCTAGTCGGTCTTACGAGTTAATTCCGAAGGGTGTTCGGATTGATTATTAAATCTAAAATCTAAATCTATCTATCTAAGATTATCTAGATCTATTCTTGCTAGGGTTAGGTTTAGGGATGGTTTGGAAATACAAGTAAACCTCAACGCTTTCTATATCCGAATGAAGATCTATGAGGAGTTATGGTAATTATCAATAAAGGGGATTAGATCCATTCGGGAAGGTGTTCCTTCCTCTAGGTTCTTGTCCTTCCTTTAGAGATCCTTACCCTAACCTCCATGGAAAACGCGCGCAACCGGGCCTTTATACTACGGTGTCATCGTTACCTCGAGGGGTAGGATTCCGTAGGGCGCGGTGTGTGCGTGTATGCATGGAGTCCTATTGTAAATATTTGAGGGGTAAGAAAGGGATGAGAGATCTCATCTCTCAAAAGCCTTCCCCAAAACTAACTCTAAACAATTTATCTACCGTAAGAATTTAAATCTACCTAGGGCAAAGAATTAGAATCTAAACTAGAGCAATTAATTAAATCTACTTACAGATGGCTCTCTCCAATCATCAAAGCAGGTTTGTCAGATCTGAATTTCTGAATCGAAAAGAGGCACCGATGCTCTCCATAAAGAGATCTGTATTTTATTATTAAAAGGAGGCATAAAGTTTACAATCTTTAGAGTTCCTATTTATAGAGAATAGGAAACCCTAGGTTATATTTTGATCCGCATGTCTACAATTACAAATATACCCCTAGGAAATCTTTTCAGAGCCGTCACGAGTTTTGGTAAAATTTTCACAACCTCCGGGCATTATACGGCCGCGGAACCGCGGCATAGGTAGGCCTTGGGCCGCGGTTCCGCGGCCCTTTGGTGAGCTTGTATGCTGAAATTTTGTGTGCTTGTTTGTGGCTTCCTGGGCTTCTTTATTCTTCAGTACTTTTCTCAATTGGGCTTCTGATTCTCTTCCAGATTTTCCAATGAATAATTATGGTGGACTTTAACCGTGGCTTCGCGATCTTGGACTTTGCATTGCCTTGTATTTTGTGAACTTTATCTTTTATGTAGGCTTGATCAAGGTCCTTCTATTTGTTGGTCAAAGTCCATTTTTTCATCGTCTTTACATCGCTTTCACTGTTTTCTGTCCAAGAACCTGTAACCTGTAACATGTAGCAGACATGCGTCAAAAGCACCTGTTTATTTATAAAAAGAATAAGAATGGGGAATATAATAATGCAATATTATGGTGTGAACACTTCCTTAGGTGCGCTAGGATGTTGTAGTCCACCTTACCCTTCCTGGGAGGGTCTTTGGTAGTCAGCTCTTTCATGACTTGGTCATCTAAAGTGATATCCTCAGTGACCTTTTCCTTTCCCTTATCTTTTCTATTTGCGGGCCCGAGATTCTTTTTCCGGGAGCGTACGATAGCGCAGCAGAATGTTTTCGCAGGCCTCTGGTTCTTCCTCTTTCCCCAAAACGGATTCTTTAAAGAGAGGGCCCAGAGCCATTTCTTCATCAGAGTCACTCCCAAAGGTGAGAACTTATGACCCTCCGGCGTTAACCATGTAACAGTTGCCAGTAGTTCTGTTGTGCCCGTCGGCAGTACTTCTTCGTTCCCGACGAGTCTTGCGTTTCATGCGCTTAAAATGTTGCTGATGAGCAACATATCCCTGCCACCATATCCTAAAGGCGTCGCACTCCTCCGTAGGGTATGAAATTTTCCGATGATATGCGCAATAATTAGGGTGCCTCTCCGCCCCATTGAGCGTGTTTTCTTCCGAGGGTGGTAGCTTCATTCCCATTGACATGGCTTTGGCAAACCTTTTTCTCGTCTTGAATATCTTCTTGTCTGCCTCGGGTGCCTTTCGATCTGGCGGGAGTACTTCAACTCTTTCGTTCAGTCTCCTGCATTTGGCTCCTTCCGATGCGGCCATCTCACGCTCCTGATCCGCTTTACTCTTTAGACGAATCTCGTCTAGAAAGGCGTCGATCATTTCATCTGTTGGCCACACAAGCTCTGGTTCAGGCTCTGTCCCCAGTTTCTTAGTGCCAGGAGTTTTTTCATCGTCGGTAAACGAGTGGGAGATTACGTTACAACTCGCCACATATCCCTCGGATTCATCCGACGAGCTTTCTCCATCATCTTCCACCTGAAAGATGTGGTTGAGGAACTCTTGCAGCGTGACAGGAGTTCGCACCTTTTGATTGTACTCTTCCAGTGCGTCGATTTGCTTCTGCAAGTTCGTGCGCTTGTCTCCAGGCTTCACGGGCTTCTTAGATTTATTCTTCTTTTTCTTCGAAGATTTTGACGGTAGGGCATGAGTACTTGGGCCATCACCACCGCTCTTTGTAGTTGGGCGCGGCCTCAGCATTCCTTCAATGATCTGGGGTCCCAGCGGGTCCTTCCATTCGACCGCCGGGCACGCATGAAGGTCCTTCAGCATTCTTTTGGTTTTAGTCGACAGCATGACCTCCCATGGAGCTTCCTCAATAAAGGAACAGGTTTCCCCCGGTGTATCTGCTTTCTTGGGAGTATGCGGCTGTGGCGGGTTCACCTTCCACTTTTCGGACAGCGCAAACTTCCCCTGGAGGTATTGATCTTCAATCCATCCTTTGAAGACGAAGCAATCCTCAATCGGATGACTTACCGTTGATGGTAAGGGCAATAGTTAGGGTTATTCACCTTAGTGGGTTGTGGCGGTCGCCTTGGATTTGGCAAGTTTATAAGTCTGTTGCGTACTGCCAACTCGAATAACCGTTTCGTCTTGTCCCGTGGGAACGAATAGGGACGCTTCATTTTCTCATTATAATACCGGCGTCTTTCTTCCAGTTGATCCATCAGCTTTGGGGCATTGGGTTGCTGCTGGGCATTCGTGACGAAGGTTGCTTTTCCTTTACCCTTGTCACTTCGAGGCTCGGGCTTCGAGGGAGACGGTCTATGACCCATTTGGTCCATCTGGGCCAGCTTGTCGATTAGAGCCTGGAATGTGGTTGGCTTAAAGAACATCATGAACTGGGAGATAGTTGCGTGAGGGTCTAGGGTTCCCACGAACATGCCCACCGCGGGCGCTTCCTCAATGCGCTGCTCGCATTTCGACCACAAATTCCGCCAGCGTATAGCATACTAGACCCAAGTTTCGCCTGGTTTTACCCTGGCGTTAATCAATGCCGTTATTGGAGTGCGTTCGCTGGCGCTCGCGAATCGCTGAGTGAATAGCAACTCCATTTCAGCGAACGTCTTGATAGAATCGTTCGGGAGTTCTGAATACCATTCGAACACTGTTTCTGATAAGCTACCCATGAATTGGCGAAGCAACAGTTTATCATCACCGCCGGTGTTACCGCAAAGGGCCCTGAACTGGGCGACATGTTGGTGGGGATTGCCGGTCCCCTTATACACGTGAAATTTTGGTATTGTATAACCCGACGGATATTTGATTTGGTCGTACTAGCTTGGATACGGCCGCCCCGTTTTTACGACTTGACCAGCTGCCTCAGTCGCATGATGAACCCGAATTTGCTGGGCTATATAGTCGACCAAATTAGCCTTAGAGATTGTCTCCTCCTTGGCCGTTGAGAGGGCCGGCGGTGGATTTGACGTTTCTCCCCGGTCGTCTTCAAGAACGATTGGGGGATCCTCAGCGGGTGGGTCCTGTTGGATCATCATTCCTATCATATCTTGGAAGAGAAGGCCCATACGCTGTATGTTGGCTGCTTGTTCAGCAGCCTCTTTGTCCTTCTTCTCCAATATTCGGCGAAGGAACTCAGCGTCGGTTTCTTCCTCCTGGCGTTCGTCCGAGGACGTTTCTGGGTTTTCTTTTGGCCCGGTAAGTGCGGCCATAGCATTCATCATTTCCTGGAGCTTTTGCTGTTGCTCCTGAGCTTTGGTCACCGACCGTGTAAGAGATCTATGACCTGTAGACGCACGGCCGTCTTCCTTTCCTGACGCTATGTATACGGTATGGAACATCATGCCCCCAGACTTAGGGCGTCTGGGCTTAGTGCCTTTAGCTGTCGTTGCAGGCTGGGGGATCTTCTCTGGCTTCCTCCTTTTATGAGCAGTGGAAGTTGAGGGGGCCGTTGAAGTGGGCACCCAAACGGCCTTTCGTGGTTTAGCCTGGTGACTGGCTTCCTATTGGATTTTCAGCTTCTTGTGCTGGCGGGAGAAGTTTGGATCGATCATCGAGTCTCGGGCCTGCCGCCAAACCTTATAGATCTTGGAAGACAGCCGTTGAGGGGATCGGGGCTGTTCTGGCTTTATTTCCGCAACTTTTTTTAGTGGAGGAGGAGACCTCTTTAGCACCGCAGTAGGAGAATTCCTTCGCACCTAATTTAGCATCTCGAAGCTGTTCCCAGTTGGAACGGCAGCATTAACTTCCACCGTTGAGGCTGATGGAGTTAGCCCAGAGGGGGAGTTGCCCCCAGCCTTCCTTATTCGGCGCCAGTGGCGACGTCGAGCATGTCGAGCGGACGGTGCTGGTTCAGCGGTGAGGATGGCTTCGTCTTTCCCCCTGTGTAGGTGGGGGGTCGTTGCTGGTGTTAGCCTGTTAAAGACCGATGCCCTTTGGGTAGCAGGAGCGGGAGCTGGAGCCGTCAATCTTGTAAAGACTGACTTTTTGGCAGGGGAAGCCGCCTTGACGACTTCAGGAGCAGGGCTGGTTATTTTTGTAGGCCCCATCGCGGGTCCACAGGAGCTCTGGCCCAACCTGGAGAAGACCGAGGCGCTGGTGTTGGGCGACCCGTTGAGAGGGGCCGCGGTAGGTGTAAGCCGATCAAAGACCGACTTCTTGGGAGCTTCCGTTGTCAGCATAGGAGCGGTGAAGCTCGTTGGCGGGAGCATGGTCCCAAAAAACAACCCTGTGGTGGCTCGAGTGACCTGTTCCACGGGTATTGTGAATAGCGAAGCAGCTCGGGGTCCGTAGGCTACACCTCCTGGCGAGGCAGAGCGCTGGTTGCAATTGCAGTTGGAGCATTTCGCATAAGTGGAAGCCATTTATTCTTTGCTTTCTGCAATAAGCAAGACGCCAAATCTTAGTACCTTGAAACCAAAGGGCAACCATTAGCGAACCGCGATTGGTTCGTGAATCACGACACACGAAGTGTGGAGTGGAAAGAGGAAAAGGTCTCACCGGGCGTGCCAGAATCTGTTCCCCTCCGAATGACGGCGCAACTGGGACGTCTTGCCTGAGGTTCGGGGGCAGATGCTAATTGGTGCTATCCGTCCACCTCTCCGAAGATGCCAAATTGATTTATGGCACTGTGTATCGAAGGTTTAAACGGATGCGTCCGATGTAGCAGACTTCGTCAGATTCCCCCTCGCTTAAGGGATTTTTGATTGTGGGGACGCTCTTCCCTGCAGGCGCAAGCCCCTGCAGTTAATTACGCTACCGCATCGCGGTAACCACTTTCTCCTTCTCCAGATGGTCACTTCGTGTCGCATGTGTTTATTTTGTGTTTAGTTGCCCGTGGATTGTATACGGAGACTGAGTTATGTCGTCGCCCGTAGGGCGTGGACTAGTCCAAATCCGTATTATCTTAGATTTGGGTTTGGGGGTTTTGGGTTTAAGGATACGTTAGCCTCATTCGAGACTAAGATCGACTTAAACGTTTGTTAAGGATACGTTAGTCTAGTTTTCAGACTAAGATCAACTTAACGGGATCGTTTAGATCCAACAATAGAGCAATTAAGGGAGCCCTGCTATTTAGTTTAGTGACATTGCGGTCAATAAGTAGTTTAAGGACATTGCGGTCCAGTGTTAGTTTTAAGACGTTGCGGTCAAGGTTAAGGACGTCGTAGTCCATGGATTTAAGGACTCCACAGTCCGATGTTAGTTTTAAGACATCACGGTCAAGGTTAAGGACCTCATAGTCCATGAGTTTAAGGACCCCACAGTCCGTCGTTAGTTTTAAGACATCCCGGTCAAGGTTAAGGACCTCATAGTCCATGAGTTTAAGGACCCCACAGTCCGTATTAATATGTGGTCATCGGGACCCGTCACCTCTTTGAAGACGTTGAGGAATTACAACGCCAAGTATCAAAGGAGTGAAGAGATGTACCCTTAAACCGAGGTAGATTAAATAATCTTTGGCCCAATTTGGAACCAAGACCAATTGATTATATTATGAGCCCATTGGCTCAGTTGAATTTGAATTGAGAACTTATGGCCAGCTTGGGCTAAGTCCAATCATGTTCAGGATATTGGCCCTCTGTTGGTCCATTAGAGGAGAGGCTTTGCCTCTAGACATTTAGCCAATGGGGCTAAAGTTAGTGTTAAACACTAAAGATCAATCAGTGTTGAACACTGAGAATGAGATTGACAAGTTAGTGTTTAACACTAAAAGATAGTTAGTGTTAAACACCAGCAACAGGGCTTTCAAATTAGTGTTTATACACTAAAACAAATCAGTGTTAAACACTGGCAATGGAGATTTCAAATTAGTGTTTAACACTAAGGCAGATCAATGTTAAATACTGGAAACAGGGTTTTCCAGGTTGGTGTTCAACACTAAGAAAGTCAGTGTTAAACACTGTAAATAGATGTTTTCCAAATTAGTGTTTAGATACTAAGAAAATCAGTGTTGAACACTGGATATAGAGGTTTCAATTTTAGTGTTAAATACTAAGGCAAGAGGGGTCACGTGGTAGCACGTGAGAGCACCCTCAATTCATTTTATTCTGCCAAAAGTATTGAATACTTTGGAGCATCACGTTCTGTCATGTGATGGGAATTCTGGTGTTTGTCCGTTAAAGCTTCAGCCAAGGGGTCACGTGGTAGCACGTGATAGCGCCCTGTTTCCCTTTATTTTGTTCTACAGATAAGTGTTTAACACTTTTAATTCTGAAAGCCATCACGTGTGGGCACGTGATGGGGGCCTGCACTTTGATCTGGTAGAATGTTCATTAGGGGTCACGTGTCGACACGTGAGGGCGCCCTAAAGCTCTTTTCTGTTTCTTTTCAGGGGTCACGTGGTAGCACGTGACCCTATTCCTTTGCCTGTTTGAAGATGTGTTTATCTTTTTTAAGAATTGAATTCTTCATAGGGTTAAACCCTAGCAATAACTTTAGAGGAATTAAATTCCTATTTTCTTTTGAAGAATTATATTCTTAAATAGGGTTAAACCCTCATTTCTTCTTTCTTGAGGGAATTAAATTCTTGTTATTTTAACAGAACTAAGTTCTTAACTAGGGTTAAACCCTGATTCTGTTCATTCTGAAGGAATTAAATTCCCATAACATAGGGTCAAACCCTAATTTTATTTTAAAGGAATTAAATTCCTATAGTTCTGTGAGAATTAAATTCTCAAGCTTCCATTCCCTCTCTATGCTTTGGATCTGCATGGCAGGATCTCAACCCATTGAGAATTAAATTCTCAACTCAAGAGGAGATGCGCACTTTACAGATCCTCCACCAAAGAGAGAACTATGTTCCTCTGTTTTATATCAGAGTTAAACTCTGTTGAGAATTGAATTCTCTTTTCCTTTCAAAAAGCCTTCCCTTTCTTACCTAGCGTTTTCTTTTGCAGAAGATCCAAATTCCTCCAAAGTATCAAGGCTCTCCTTTTTTTTATGTATCGATTCTTTTCTGCATGTATGTCCCTCTGTGTGTCTCTTGGCTCCTATTTATAGGAGAAGCAGCCGAATCAATTAGTTTTGGTGAATCTTTCATTGAGAGATTTAATTTGTATTCACCATTCGTTTTGGACCTTTGGATTATTATGTGAATTTTAATCACCATTAGATTTTAAATCCAGAGATTCTCCTTTGTTATTTCGGTTAGATTTTAAGGGGAAATCTTTCCAAGTTCAGGCTTTTTCCATAGATAGGTGATATTTAAGAATCTTTAAATCTTTAATTCAATCGGTTCCTTTGGAAAGATTTGAGAGGCCTTTTCTCAGAATTTAATTCTGTTAACAGATAGGCTTTGAAAGCCGGTCACGTGTGGCCACGTGACCCTTGGTCACGTGTGGGCACGTGACCCCCTTGGAACGAGACCTCTTCTTCCATTTTGCGCTCTGCTTTCTGGCTGCCGCTTAGCCGTCACATGCCACCACGTGACCCCTGGTCACGTGTGAGCACGTGACCCTCGCCTGGAGCCTTTTTCTTGATTTGATCAGAGAATTGAGTCTGCTGCTTTTGAGTGTCACGTGCCAACACGTGACCCTGGTCACGTGGGAGCACGTGACCTCTTCTGAAGCCTTTTTCCTTGATTTGATCAGGGAACCGATGTGCCTTTGAAGCTGCTTTTAAATGTCACGTGCCAACACGTGACCCTGGTCACGTGGGAGCACGTGACCCTTTCTGAACCCCTTTTCTTTGATATAGTCGGGAAGCTGAATCTGCCTTGCCGATGCTTTTAGGTGTCACGTGCCAACACGTGACTGCTGGTCACGTGCTAGCACGTGATGCCTCCTTCGTAACTTTTCCTGATTTTAAATCAGGAAACAGATCACCTTGAAGAATTCTGATACTTGCAATACCTGGTTCTCTACTTTATTCAAATACCTATAACTTCTCAAAATTCGGACCCTGTGTTTCTACGAAACACCTGTCTAAAAAACTAGAGAAGTCATAAGTAAACCGAATATAGTACGAGAACCAACCCCTTTGTCCTCATGGACGCTGGACAACATATAATACTCTGTATAAGTCCCTTGAGACTAATAACTCAGTCCCTGCGTGTCGTAGGTTGAAAACTGTACTATGGTTATGAAGAATCACACCGCTGTTTAATACTCCTTACCTAATCATCCACTGATATAGGTAAATGTTATAGACATAATTTCAAAAAGGTATATCTCACTCTATAAAAATAGACATACAGATATATCAATTTGAAATTGGTGCATAACAGCGGATATTCAAAACCAAATATTTGCCGTCCGGCAAACAACCCAGGTGAATTCCTCAAATATCACCAATTACAACGAATCCCGATATAATGAGGATGATCACCTAATCCCCAATAACTTACTCCCACTCATCATCTGTAAAACCATACAGATGAGAGAATCAAACCTGGTAAATACATACCCTGGAGCAAGTGTTTAATTGGGAAATCAGTTTTCTTTTAACAGTACACGGTGAAACTGAAATATTGAAATGTTTCGATGGGGTATCCTGGTATTCCTAGTAATGCCTCTTTCAGATTCACAACTGTAACCGTATAAATCTCTGCCACTTCTCCAAATCCCTTCATATGTCTTTAGTCATTACCTTCTGTACACCCCTTTAGGCCAAATGGTTTTCTTCCTTCCCTACCGTTCGGCACCAGCCTATGGTTTGGAAGAAGACTATCTAATAAGCATAATGGGTGTACTGTCCTAATCCTAGGAGCACTCGCAATGCGAGAGAAGGTGAGGATAAAAGACAACCGAATAAACCCTATTCCTATTTCTCCTGAACCAGAATCCATCTCCGAATTGGAACAGGTTCCTTTCGAGTTCGTATATAACCATACGATGGAGTATCCAATAAACTGTGGATCTTCGTAGTGATACGGAGTGTCCTGGAGAAATACAAAGGTGATGTGGGAGTGGTAATGAAATACTTGGTTTGGTCGTGAATAGCAGTCGCAATTTACTTTTCCCTCCTTCTAATCCCTTTCTTTGTCTTTACATAATACCTTCTACACACCATCGTTATGCTAATTGGTTTTCTTCATTCCCCACCGTTCGGCACCAGCCTAAGGTTTGAAAGAAGACTATCCAATTTGCGTAATAGATGTACTATCTCCTAAACCAAGGAGTACTCGCAACCTGAGAGAAGGTAAAAGGAAAAGACAACTGAATAGTCATATCCGTTTTCTCCAGAACCGGAAACCATCCTCGAATAAATTCCTTCGAGTTCGTATATAACCATACGATGGTTTTGTCCAATGGAAGTGGACGTTCGTAGTAATACGGGGTGTCCTGGAGAAAAAGGGTAAAAGTAGGAGTGGCAATGAGGTCTGCAACTCTGACAATCCAAAAGCCAGTCTTATAAGAAGGTTCGGTCAACTTGGTCTCTGAGTCATAGTCTAGGGTCGGGTCAATGGTCGCTGCCAAAGAGAGAGAGAAAAGAAACACTCAGCGTGCACTCTAACCTAGATCAGAATGGTTACCAATTTATCTAATCTGGAAACCTCCCACTGTACCGTCAAATTCTCCTCCAAACCTAAAAGAAGAATTAGTCGGGATGTCCCGAGGAGTAAACCAACTCATCAGTGGGAATCGGGATCCAACTATCACCGCATGATAACGTGACGGAATCCGCTCACGCTATCATACTCCAGAAGGTATGCGCATATCTGGCAAGTTTCAGTTTCTTTAGAAACTCCTGATGTGATTTTTACCCCATGCTCTTATGACCTTGGCGTGAGGTCAAAATATCATAAGTCACATGTCAAGTTCTACCCATCATTGTCCAGGTTAATTTGAACCCACCCGTACATACCCTTGACGTAGGCCAAAATAGTAGTACGACTGTCCCAAACCAACGCATCTATCTATGCAATAGCTAAATATCCGGCAGCTACCAATCACTATGCCTTGGCGTGAGGTCAAAATACATAGCTTGAATACTATCGAATATTTAACTGAAATGATGGAGGGCTACGAATGGTTTCTGGCGAAAACCTTTAACGTAATGAACTTGATATCGTTGAAGGAACCAGATAGCTTTTTAAAAATATAGTGACGAAAACCTTTGCTAAAGAGGTCACTCCCGATGAAGGGATCTCGGCTCTTTCCCCGTAGAATGAGGTGCAGGATATTCCAACTGAATACCACGATGCAAAGCAAAAGTAATCGGCTATAGTGAAGTTATTGCCCCGACGCAAACTTTTGTCCAAGGGGTCACTCCCGGTGAAGGGATCTCGGCCCTTGCCTCGTCGACTGAGGAGCAGGATATTCCAACTGAATACCACTGTGCAAAACAAAAGTGAACGTCCTTGCAATAACAGCTTTTTGAAAAGTGTACCAACAACATCAGATTAGGTTTGTTTTTAACTTGCATTGATCCGAATCAACGCAGTCCCATCAATTGATCACACTAATAAAGAACGAAAATAATGACGTACGTATATGCCATCCGCATTCGCCACTGGGTCCCGTCATTACCCGTTAGGTTAGCTAACTAACGACAGAGCGGGGACTGGACTAGCGCGGATGCAAAACATATACAACATCTACTAATATATATATATAATATAATTTTCACTCAAGGCGTGATAAAATGCAACATCACAGAAATGTACAGCATCACAGAACGATACAGATATCTGGGATCCCCGGGTTTCACAGAGCCGCTACTGAAACCCGACGTTCCCCTGATCGTGTGGATAACCTATGCAATGAAATCCTAGACCCCTACGGGCGCGGCAAGTTACCCGCCAAAACCTGAAGCGAGGCAGCCCCCTTCAGCAATGTGAATGGACCACCCAGCACTTCACGGAATCCGGTAACTTGGGCACCCCTCCTGGGTCAACCTGTACCCCCTACGAGTGCGGCGAATAGCCCGCCAATTCTAGAGTAAAGCCCCCTCCGTCTCAATGCCATGAGATGCGGGCTTGTTGCCCTCTAGAATCCGGCTATCCGTGCACCCCTCCGCGGGGCAATCCTAGTACAGAAAGTAAAATATACATACAACGGGTACATCGACCGCAACCTGGTCGTGCCCCAAAAGAATAATACAAACAGGCAGTGACGGCAGTCCACATGTCGGACGCTCGCCCCGCAATATCAAATGTACATAATACAACAAAAACTGTACTAGCATTGCATCCAGGCTATCCCCCACGACCGATCCGCAACATCACAGCACAAACACAGAACATCAACGTGAATGTCACGTTCGCAAATCCGTCTAACCGGGCTATAGCAGTTAGACAGGATTTACCGATCAAGTGACATTCACGGTCGCAGATATAATATAAATACTGTGAACTAATGTGTTTAAAATTTTCGATCGATCAAATTTTACCAAGTGGGCCCCAAGCACTACTGTAGCACTCAAAGAAATCTAGGCCCAAAAAATAATATTCCAAAAACCCTATTTTACACTCCGGAGCTCTCTGTAAAAGTTTGGTGCCATGAACAGTCTAGATTGCGGCGGAACCGCGGCCCAAGCATGGGTTTGGCCGCGGTTCCGCGGTGGAATGGTAGGATCATGCAACCAAAATTTCACAAAATGCTTAGAATTCCCTGCACATCATTCTGCAACATACTGAAAAAATTTTGGAGCCAAAAAAATTTCGACAGAAACCTGATGCCTTGAAAAACGCGGATTTTGGAATTTTGTTTGATTGGAAATGTAAACACATTAGACAAAGCTAGACTAGGTTAATGGCGAGGCTCTGATACCACTGTAAGTGCACGGCGGCGCCCCGGCCGTCAATCCGACGCCGGAATGCGGAAGCGATGATTTACTTTAAACTTTTCAAACCGGCACCACCGCACACTATAAACCCGGATCGTGCCATTAATCTAGTCCTAGCTAACAAGAGAAGGGTTAGAGAGATATACCGAGCGATCCGTGTCCTTCGGTCTTCTCGTCGTCTTCCCGATCTCCCCGCGGAATCTCCGGTCTCCACCATGTCGCCGGAAGGGCACCACGTTGCCAGCTTCTTTTACGGGCTCCCGCTTCTGGTCCGAGGCAACTCGGGCACGAAGTTAGCGAGTCGACGTGCCCAAGATTTGCTGTAGAATAAGTGTGGAACTTTATGTCTCATGGGGTTTGTAGGATGTTGCCATTTGGTGGAGGAAATGATATGAACTTTTGGAGGAGGAGCAATATGATTTTGCAAAGCCAAATGAGAGGATTTTCCCACACAAAGAATTTTGGGGCAGCCCCTACACAATGTGGCCGGCCAAATGAGGTGAAGGAGGATGGGAGAAAATCCAAGTGGGGGTGTATCAATAATACAAGGAAAAAGAATGATAGATCATCAAGTCAAAAAGCAAACCACACTCCCTCATCATGACCAACCATCATCATCAAGCATGATGACTCCAAAAGGTCAAGCCATCATGAAACAACAAGTCAAATGATGGTACAATTATCATGACACAACAAAATGCAAAGACCACCCTCCACAAACGCTTATTTGCACAAATGCAAATAAGCCCTCCTCCACCAATCTTCGGCCAATGAAAGACACAAAGAAAATTGGCCGAAACGGAAAACAAACTGGCAACTCAAAAAACTGATCCTGTAATAAATTACAGGAAAACCTCGCTACTGTATATAAATACCCGCATTTGTATTCCGACCGAAAATACAAATGCAATGAGACAAAATCTACACTGTACAATACTAGGATCCGGCTTAAACCAAAGCCCGCTAGTATTAACCGTCCGATCCTGATCCGTGCAATACCGCACGTATTTGATCGAACCCTGCCATATCTCCATACGGCCTCTACAGCGTTTCTCCCGAAACTTGAGAAACTGGTCTGTGGGGGACTCTAAAGACTCGTCAACACCTTGGTTGTGGATTTAACCACTAGCACGTCAGAGGTATTAGCCTATACGTGACGGGCTACCAGGTATTGACCAAAAGGGACGTCGATGAGCGAACTCATCCTGACACCCTACTGAGCCTGTCAGTGACAATATCCGTACAGTCCGGTCCGTTCGTCTATGAGCATCGTATGGCGGGCCTAGGGGGTTGGTAAAAGTCAGACCCCCAAAAGCGGTACAAGTCGTGTCGGAGTGTAGCCCAGAACACCCTGAGATACTACTGGAATACCTACCAGTAAATCTCCTGCCTTGGCCAAGGACTTCGTGTAATGGCTCTCCTAGACACAGCGCGACCTCACCCCCAATACCCGGAGAGACGAACCCCTGAAGATCCGCTCACTGCCTCCATGTGGCTCGGGACTGTACCCAACTAAAACCTGTTTGCACGTCTCCTTTGAGCGTGGTAGGGTAGTAATCAAAGTACAGTGGGAACTCACACGAGACAAATGACGATTCTCAGGTCGATGAACTAACCTGTACACATGTCACCAGGGAACTGCTATCTGACGTCAGGTATAATACCAACTAGCAGGCTCCCGGCGAGTCCTGTCCGGTGTACTCATAACCCAATGAGCACCTGTATACATCTTAGGTGAACCAACTGACACCAGTGGCTTGTGAGACCGGCCACCGCCCCTCGTCGGGGTCTCGACTGTATACACTAGTCTACTCTGGAGTATCGATGCCCTATCTCGAAACTCACACGACTAGGGCCTTTTAAGGATGTGCTTATAGACTACCAGCTCTCACGTATATGATCGCCCTCATATTGCTGGCAGTCAAGCAAGAATCCTAGGGGCTCTATCAACGTGTAATAGCGACCTGTCAGGTCACCTAAAGCAGTACACGATGATAAAGGTAAACCAGATAGCATACTATCATCTCGAGTAAGACTGTCCTACCGGCATAGGTCCTCTCTCAATCATTGCAATCACGTGCCTGTGATCCAATAATTGACTCTGAGGGCACTATCTCCAACAACAAGTACGCGTATGTGAACGAACCCTGTCGTAAAATCATACGACCTCTACATCGTTTCGCCCAAATATGAACAACCCTCTGTGTGGGACTCTAAAAACTCGATAGTACTCTGGCAGTGGGTTTAACCACAAGCACGTCAGCGGCACTAGCTATGCGTAACGGCTACCCAGGTATCTGTCAATAAGAAGGTCGATGAGTAAAACCCATCCGAACTCCTACTGAGCCTATCTGTGACAATCTTCGTACAATCCGGTCTGTTCGTCTAAGAGTATCACATATCGGGCCTAGGGGGTGGTAAACGTCAGACCCCTAATAGCGGTATAAGTCGTGTCGGAGTGTAGCCCAGAACACCCTGAGAAACTACTGGAACACCTACTGGTGAATCTCACTTGCCCTGGCCAGGGACTTTGTGTAATGGCTCTCCTAGACACAGCGCGATATCAACCCCCAATACCGGGAGAGACGAATCCCGTCTAACCGCCGCTACCTCCAAGTGCTTCGGGAATGCACCCAACTACTACCTATTTGCACGACTCAATAAAACCGTGGTAGGGTAGCAATCAAAGAATAGTAGGAACACACTTGAGGCGAAGTAGCAGTGTCAAGTCAACGGAATAAGCTGTACTCATCTCACCTGGGAGCTGCTAACTGACGATAGGTATAATACTAACCAACAGTTCCCGACGAGTCCTGTCCAGTGTACTCATAACCTAACGAGCACCTGCATACTATCTCCAGTACGACGTACTGATGGCTGTGGGACAGACCATCTCCTCTGCTGGGATGAGAAGCGTATGCACCAGTCTACTCTGGAGTATCGATGCCCTGTCTCGATAATCCTACGACTAGGGACCTGTATAAGGATGTGCTTATAGACTACCTAGCCCCCACTAGTGTGATCGCCATCACAACGCCGGTAGTCAAGCAAAGATCCTAAGGGCTCCATCAATATGTATTAGCGATATGTTAAAAGAAATATATACACATATTAAGATAGATACAAACCAAGTAGCATACTACAATATCGAGCAAGACTATCGTCAATCCATGTATATATCCCAAGCTTCCAAAATGTAATATACAAACTAGTACTATACAACAATGGCTTCTAGGGCATACATATCCAACAGGACGCTCGCCCCGTAATATCAAATATACAAATGAAACTAAACTGTACTAACATTGCACCCAAGCTATCCACTACGACGATCCAACTACAACATAGCACATCACAAAACATCAACGTGAATGTCATGTTCGCAAACCCGTCTAAAAGAACATATAGCAATTAGACGAGTTGTACCGCTCGAATGATATTCACGGTCGCAGATAGTAATGCATATACTGATAAACATTTAAATAGTGTTAAATTATCGACTTCGAAATACCCCGAATTTCCCCTGAACAAAAGATAACATAATATCCAAAATGGGCAAAATAAGCAATACCACTAAACCAATATTCTAGAGACCAGACCAAACCCAAAATACAAAACCCAAACTTCATGTCAGGGCCGGCCAGCTCAGAAAAATAGCATATGTGGCCTGTTTTAATAGGGTGGAAATGGCTCGTATTTGGGGTGTTGTCTAGTGGTCACCATAAAAGTCTTCTGCAGTTGCCAAAATAATTTTTTGAAGACTCTGAAAAATCGACAGCAACTCGAATACATCGTGTATCGTTTCAGAGTTATTTCGGTTTCGATATTTTAACAATGTTCAAAAATTTCTAGTAAGAGGTTTATGAGTTGGCTCATATACCATGTGTAGGGTTACCTAGCACGACAGCAAGGTTTCGGGAGGCATCGACCATGCCGTTTTCAAAAAATTGCCATGCTACTTAACCCTAACCCTAAAATCTTAACTTGAGAATTAGAAAATACAACATGTAAACTACTTTACATCTAAGTGAATATGGAATACAACTTTTGTAGACCGGTCCTTCACTTCAAATACTCCGTGTGGTAGTCCCTTCACTCCAAGTAGTGATCTTCCGGACTCTAGAATGACTCTACAAGATGAAAGGAGCAAGCTTGCATGAAGTCTTCGAGGCCGAAGATGATCTACGTTGAGGAGACACTAACCCAAGCTATCTCTTCACTAATTAGAGATTAGTGAAGCTAACACCCTAAACTAAATGGCTAATCTAGTAGAGGATGATGAAGTAGGAATTTTGCTCACTTTAGAATTCTTTTTCTCACTATTTTTCCTTACTACTCAAAAACCTAAAGAGCTAAGCTCTTGATGAAGAAGAAGATGAAGAGATAATGTTATGAGAGAGTGAATGGCAAGTATGGGTGAGTTCATATCATATATAACTCATGTAGAGAATAAACCAAGGCTAAAGATTATGGTTAGGTTAATAAATATCTAATGCAAGACAAATTTAGTGGACTAAGTCAATGGTTTCCACAAGCTTCCAAAGCTTGCAACCATGCTTAATGCCCACCAATTTATATTTGCATTAAATAAATAAAACCTTAATAATCTAATGACATGGTATGAGTCTCATACACCCATGTAGTGTTTATCATCAAGCATGACAAAAGAAAAAGAAAACACAAATAATATATATCACATATATATTAAGTGTGCACATGTGAGAAAAGAAAAGTATAAGTGAGCAAATATTAGTTAATGTAAATTAATATATCAAATATATAATTATACATTAAATTATCAAATCAACATTTGATTTAATAATCCGGCTATATCACATATATCCGACCGATATCACATATCGCGAGAATAGAATACGGTATCACATACTCGTATTATTCTCGGTCCCGCACATATCATATATGTGCTCCTACTTCGTTTTTCCTGAGCCAGTAAACCACTGTGTAGGACTCTAAAGACTCGTCAATACGCCGGCAGTAGGTGATGATCATATCAGTCACCCACAAGCCGTCAGCGGTACTAGCTGGACGTAACGGCTACCCAGGTATTGAGCGATCAGAAGATCAACAAGCAAGCCTGCTCATACTCCTGTAAAGCCTATCAGTAACACTACCGTACAGTCCGGTCTCTTCGTCTGATATGTCGCATATCCAGTCTAGGGGTGGTAAACGTCAGACCCCAGTAACCGATAAGCCGTGCCGATGTGAGGCTCATAACGGGTCGAGAAATTACTGATAACTCTTACCAGTAGATCTTCGTATCAGCCCCGGCCAGGGACTTCCTGTTATAGCCAATCGAGCACAGCGTAATATCAACCCCCAATACCGGAAGAGACGAGTCCCCTCCTATCGCTCATTGCCTCCATGTGATTTGGGACTGTACCCAAAAGCCACCGTTTTGCACGTTTTCTTGAACGTGGTAAGGTGGAAATCAAAGCACAGTAGGAATCACAAAAGATTTTATGCCGATCTCGGGTCTACAGACTAAGCTATACCAGTGTAGCCAGAGAACTGCTATCTGACGATAGGTATAATACCAACTAGGAGTTCTCGGCGAGTCATTTCAGTGTACCCAATCTCCACTGAGTACCCGCATACCATCTTTGATGTCAAACACCAATGGATGTGGGATCATCCATCGCACATCATAAGGGTCAAGAAGTGTATACGCTAGTCTATTCTGGAATATCGATGCCCTATCTTGATACACCCTCGACTAGGAACATTTAAAGGATGTACTTGTGGACTACCCTGGTCCTACTAGTATGATCTCCATCATAGTCCTGGTAGTCAAGTATACATCTTAAGGGCTTTATCAACATATGAGAGCAAGACAATATCACAATACAAGTCTACATGTTAAGACAAAGAGCAACCAGATAGCATACTATCATGTCGAGCAAGAAAGTCCTCTATATATATATCCAAGCATCCACTATAATATACATCATATGTACAATAATAGCCTCTAGGGCATACACATAACTAAAAATCTCCCACTTGCACTAAGGCCAGTTGTTGTAGTATTTCATACCCAACATCCTGAAGAGTCTCTCAAATTGTATATGGGGTATGGCCTTCATGAGTGGATCCGCCGTGTTGTTCTTCGTGTCAACTTTCCTGACCTCAATCTCCCGGCGATCAACTATCTCCCGGATTAGGTCATACCGCCTCAGAATATGCCTGGATCGCTGATAGGACTTGGGTTCCTTGGCCAAAGCAATTGCTCCATTGTTATCACAATACAAAGGTATTGGATGCTCGATGGACGAAACCACACCATGTTCGTTTATGAACTTCTTCATCCAGACAACCTCTTTGGCAGTATCATTGGCAGTGATGTATTCAGCCTCCATCGTCAAGTCTACCACGGTTTCCTGTTTGGAACTCTTCCAATAAACCGCCCCTACATTGAGGGTAAAGACAAATCCCGAGACCGACTTAGAGTTGTCCTTATCACTCTGGAATCTCGAATCGGTAAAAGACTCCACTTGGAGTTCACCGTTACTATACACCAAGAACATCTATTTAGTCCTTCTCAAGTACTTAAGAATGTTCTTCACAGTTGTCCAGTGATTTTCTCCTGGATCTGCTTGATACCTACTCACTATACTTAGTGAGTATGCTACATCGGGTCTGGTACATAACATCGCATACATGATAGAGCCTACTGCCGAAGCATAGGGTATCCCTTGCATGCAAGCTCTCTCCAAATCAGTCTTGGGAGACATCTCTTTGGAGAGAGCGAGTCCTGTGATCATGGGTAAATTCCCACGCTTGGAATCTTCCATACTAAACCTCTTTAGTATGGTGTCAATGTACTTGGATTGGAACAATCCCAGTATCCGTTTAGATCTATCTCTATAGATCTTAATCCCCAAGATATAGGAAGCATCACCTAGATCTTTTATTGAGAATCTTTGTGATAAGAAGAGATTGACCGAGTGCAGCATAGGAATATCATTTCCTATCAGGAGTATATCATCCACGTACAATACGAGGAAGACAACCTTACTCTCTGCTACCTTCTTGTATATACAAGGTTCATCTACGTTCTTGATGAAGTCAAACTCTTTGACTACCACATCAAAACAGATGTTCCAACTCCGCAATGCATGCTTCAACCCGTAGATGGATTTAAGCAGCTTGCACATCTTTCCGCTACTCCCACTGTCCACGAAGCCCTCTGGTTGAGTCATGTACACGTACTCCTCTAAATCACCATTTAGAAAGGCGGTCTTAACATCCAGTTGCCAGATTTCGTAGTCATGGTATGCAACGATGGCAAGTAGGATCCGGATGGACTTAAGCATAGCCACTGGAGATAAGGTTTCATCATAATCCACACCTGGTCGTTGACGAAAACCTTTTGCAACAAATCTAGTTTTGAAAGTCTCAACTTTTCCATCTACACCAAGTTTCTTCTTAAAGATTCATTTGCTCCTGATGGGTTTTACCCCTTCAGGAGCAACTTCCAAAGTCCATACTTTGTTGGTGTACATGGATTCCATCTCAAATCACATTGCATCCAGCCATTTCACAGAGTCCCTACTCGTGATGGCCTACTCGAAGCTAGTCGGGTCATCATCTTTCATGATGCAATCCTCGCTCCCACCATCAATGAGAAAACCGTAGTATCTCTTAGGTGGATGAGGAACCCTACTAGATCGGCGAAGAGGCTGAGATTCGTTGGGAACTATTGAATTCTCTGGTTCTACCAAATATTCTGTCGTAGTTTGTATCGCTGGAACTTCTTCCAGTTCTACCTCCTCGCCATAAATTTCTTTTACAAGAAATTCCTTTTCTAAAAAGGTGGCATATCAAGAAACAAACACCTTTCGTTCCTCGGTGTGGTAGAAGATATACCCATGTGAGTTTTTAGGATATCCTACAAACTTGCACAGAACAGACCTTGCCTCGAGTTTGTCCGGATTGTGCCTTTTGACATAGGCCGGACAACCCCATATCTTAACATAATTAAGACATGGTCTCTTCCCCTTCCATATCTCATATGGAGTGGTAGGCACTGATTTGGTTGGGACCATATTAAACAGGTGCATGGCTGTCTCAAGCACATACCCCCAAAAGGAAATAGATAATTTAGCGGTGCTCATCATAGAGCGTACCATATCTAATAGGGTGCGATTCCTCCGCTCCGATACACCGTTGTGCTGTGGTGTATACGGAGGAGTAAGCTGAGAGAGAATCCCATTCTCTTTTAGATAGTGCAGGAACTCATTGCTCAAGTATTCTCCACCCCGATCAGATTGAAGGATTTTAATACTTTTACCCATCCGGTTCTCTACTTCATGCTTATATTCTTTGAATTTCTCAAAAGGTTTAGACTTGTGTTTCAACAGGAACACATGTCCGTATCTTGAGAGATCGTCAGTAAATGAAATGAAATACGAGGAACCATTTCTGGCATGTATAGACATGGCACTGCATACATCACTATATATCAGTCCCAAGAGTTCTGTAACTCTTTCTCCGTATACAGTAAACGGAGTTTTGGTCATCTTTCCTTTGAGACATGACTGGAAAGTTTCATAAGATGATAATTCAAATGGATTCAAATATCCATCCTTATGTAACTTAGCTAGTCGTGTCGCATTGATATGACCTAGTCTACAATACCACAAGAAGGATTCGTTCATTTCAGAACTCTTCCTCTTGTATGTGTTTTGTACATTAAGAATTGTGGTTTGATTTAGAACGTATATGCCATTATTTAACGAGCCTGATCCAATCAATTTTTGATTCAGAAAGATGTTCATAACATTATCCTGTACTATAAAATTATATCCTTCTTTACTTAATAAAGAAACTGATATAAGATTGCATATCAGGTTCGGAATGTAATAGCATTCGTTCAGAATCAATGTATTACCATTTGGTAATACAAGGTGATATTCGCCAACTGCTTTGGCTGCAACATTTACACCATTTCCTACTCTTACGGAATGATCACCCATTCCCAATTCTCTACCTTTCCTTAGACCATGCAACATATTACATATGTGGGATCCCGATCCGGTATTTAACACCCAGGACGTAGATTGTACTGAGAAACAGTTCTCGGTAACTAACACACCCGAAGAAGATGCATCAACATGCTTATTCTTCGTTTGGGCGGCATAGGAATCCGGATATTCTCCTATTCCCTGCTCAGTCTTATAACAATTATAAGAAAGAACGGAACCAACGTTCCCCTACTCAGTATAACAAGCGGGTTCGGTCAATTCATCCATATTATTATCTTGATTAAGGCCTGACATGGTCGCTACCTGGAGAGAGAGAGAAGAAAACACTTTAGCGTATACTCTTGCAAGATTAGATTGGTTATTATCTTATTTAATCAGGATGGCTCCCACTGTTTTTATCAAATCTTCCTTCAAACCCTAAAAGGTAAGATTAACCGGGATTAATTACACCTTACAAGTTCGCCAATCTTTCAGCCAGGCTAGTGTTGGTACTTTGAGGGAGGTTTCCCGTGCTTTCGCACGGACCTAATTAAAATAAACCTCGTTTTCCCAGAGGCATAACCCTGTTAACACCTTTCTAGATACCTACTTGATCGGCTAATTATGATGTGTAAAACTCTCCCAGGAGTAACTCTTACTTGCAGTGGGTATCGGGATCCAACTATCTCATAGAAGGTATACAATCTCATTGCAAATTTCAACACTTGAAATTCCCGACAATATTCTGCCCCTAACGTCCTATGACCTTGACGAAAGCCAACAAACCATTGTCCGCTAGTCAAGTTCAACCCGTACATTTCATGACTGAATTAAACCCATCCGCACGACCCTTGACGAAAGCCAACAAAGCCGTACGACTACCCTAATCCGATCGCATCATATGCAGCAGATAAGCAGTAAATGGTTACCGCACACTACGCCTTGACGAAAGCCAACAAACGTAGCACGAATACTAAATATTACTTATCTGAAATGTCGGAGGGCTACGACAGCTTTTTAAGAACAACCTTTTACGTAATGAACTTGATATCGTTGTAGAATTGAGTGATTTTGAAAAGGAGTGTTTTTGAGGCTTTTACTAGTTTTGCTAAAGAGATCACTTCTGGTGAAGGGATCTCGGCTCTTTCCCTATCGAATAAGGTGCAGGATATTTCACAAATACCACTATGCAAAGCAAGAACCAAAAGAAGCAATCAAAAGACAAAACTGAGTGGGTTGTAGCATCTGCTAGTTTCTCTAAAGAGGTCACTCCCGGTGAAGGGATCTCGGCTCTTTCCTTATCGAATAAGGTGCTGGATATTCTACAAGGAATACTGCTATGCAAAGCAAAAACTAGAGCTACCCTTTTTGAAAATTTGATTCTACAATATCTTTTTAGGTTTCTTTCTTTTTCATTAATCTCATTAATGAAGTCCCATCATTTATGCTTCCTAAGCATCACAGAAGAAACGAAAATACAACGTACGCTTATGCCATCTGCATTCGCCACAGTGTCCTGTTATGCACCGTTAGGTTACTTAACTAACGACATAGCGGGGCTGGACTAGCGCGGGTGCAAAACATAAGCAACATTTATTATATATCATATATACAATAATAAAGCATTTGTCTCACGCATATAAAGTGATCAGATCACAGAATATTAGCAGCAGAAGATAACATATGAAATATTGGATATACTAGGAATTCCGTGTTTTAAATTAAGCCAGTATAAAACACGGATTCCACGTTCGCGATGAATAGCCAAACTCACATCCCTAGACCCCTACGAGAGCATCAAGCAACCCTACCAATTCTAGAGTTAGGAGACCCGGACTCGACTGCTCGAGATGGTCTCCCACTGGACTCTAGAACCCGGTTACTTATGTCCCCCGCCTTGGGTCTATCCTAATGCAGAAAAGTAAATAATATACAACAATGGTGACATCATCCTCAACCCAGAAGTGCCCCAATAAAAGAATATTACATACAAGTTTTTACATGAATGAAAATGAAAAAAAACTCTCATCTCACATAAAAAAACCCCGGCTATTCAAAACACGACGATCCAATATAACATATCACAGCAACACATAACATCACATGTCATCAACGTAAGTAAATTTGCGTATACCAATTGTCGTTGACATATAGCAACGAAACCGGCGATACACCACATATTACGCTTACGGTCGCAGAAAAGAAAATTTCAAACTACAACATTTGGAATCCACAATCACCTTAGACATCATAAACCCGAAATATCACATACTTCAGATTTCATGCCTAACCAAATGAATTCCAAATATTGTATCACATTCCACAAAAAGCTACATGATGTTAAACATTCCAATCGAATCAACAAACACCCAAAATTTCCTAAAGAGCTCAACACTTGAGCGTTGTTTAAAAATACTCAGTTCATGCCACAGTACCTATGGACCAACCGTATAAGGGTCAACCATTGCCTCACCTATGGCGCCGCGGAACTACCGCAAACCCTAGGATTTGGCGGAGGTTCTTACGGTCTTAGAATCGAGTTAGGATTTCGTTCTTCTAGAGGGTCTATCGAATCACTTACATGATAGTTGAATGTTCTTTAACTTGGAAAAAATCCAACTCTTGGAAAATTTTTCATCGACGGAAAAATTGGGTTATCGATATTCGTTCAAACTTTTTAACGCCGTCTACATATCCCGAAACAATGTTAGAATTACGACTACGAAACACTCCGAATTTCCTTTATAGAAAATTAACATCTCATGCAATTTTAGAAAAAAACAAGCAATACCTGAAACACCAAAACCCAGAGACTGGAACACCAAAAAATTTTGAAGCCAAAACTCCATGCCAAAAATGGCCTGCTCGGATTTTATGTGAAAGTGGCCGGCCAAAATCCGACCGTATTGCTTCAATTTTCTGTGGTGTTCATGTTATATCACATACAACATTCTGCAGTTGCTTAAAAAATTTTAGAGCCCATTTAAAATTCGACAGAAACTAGATTTCATTGTTTCAAGTTTCGGAGTAGTTTCGGTTTCGTAATCTAACAAACATCGTCTAATTCTCTAGTTTAGCTCTGATACCACTGTAGGATTACCTAGCACGGCAATAAGGTTTTGGGAGGCATCGTCCATGCCATTTTCAAAAAATTGCCATGCTGCTTAACCCTAACCCTATAATCATAACTTGAGAATTAGACAATACAGCATGTAAACTACTTTACATCTAAGTGAATATGGAATACAACCTTTGTAGACCGGTCCTTCACTTCAAATGCTCCGTGTGGTAGTCCCTTCGCTCCAAGTAGTGATCTTTCAGACTCTAGAATGGCCCCACAAGATGAAAGGAGCAAGCTTGCACGAAGTCTTCGAGGCCGAAAACGCTCTACGTCGAGGAGACACTAACCCAAGTTACCTCTTCACTAATTAGAGATTAGTGAAGCTAACACCCTAAACTAAATGGCTAATCTAGTAGAGGATGATGAAGTAGGAATTTTGCTCACTTTAGAATTCTTTTTCTCACTATTTTCCCCCACTTTTCAAAAACCTAGAGAGCTAAGCTCTTGATGAAGAAGAAGATGAAGAGATATTGTTATGAGAGAGTGAATGGCAACCATGGGTGAGTTCATATCACATATAACTCATGTAGAGAATAAACCATGGTTAAAGATTATGGTTAGGTTAATAAATATCTAATGCAAGACAAATTTAGTGGACTAAGTCAATGGTTTCCACAAGCTTCCAAAGCTTGCAACCATGCTTAATTCCCATAAATTTATATTTGCATTAAATAAATAAAACCCTAATAATCTAATGGCATGGTATGAGTCTCATACACCCATGTAGTGTGTATCATCAAGCATGACAAAAAAAAAAGAAAACACGAATAATATATATCACATATATATTAAGTGTGCACATGTGAGAAAAGAAAAGTATAAGTGAGCAAATATTAGTTAATGTAAATTAATATATCAAATATATAATTATACATTAAATTATCAAAACAACATTTGATTTAATAATCCGGCTATATCACATATATCCGATCGATATCACATATCGCGAGAATAGAATACGGTATTACATACTCATATTATTCTCGGTCCTGCACATATCACATATGTGCTCCTATTTCGTTTTGCCTGAGCCAGTAAACCTCTGTGTAGGACTCTAAAGACTCGTCAATACGCCGGCAATAGGTGATGATCATATCAGTCACTCGCAAGCCGTCAGCGGTACTAGCTGAACATAACGGCTACCCGAGTATTGAGCGATCAGAAGATCAACAAGCAAGTCTGCTCATACTCCTGTAAATCCTGTCAGTAACACTACCGTACAATCCGGTCTCTTCATCTGATATGTCGCATATCCAGTCTAGTGGTGGTAAACGTCAGACCCCAGTAACCGATAAGCCGTGCCGATGTGAGACTCATAACGGGTCGAGAAACTACTGATAACACTTACCAGTAGATCTCCGTATCAGCCCTGGCGAGGGACTCCTGTTATAGCCAATCGAGCACAACGCAACATCAACCCCCAATACCGGGAGAGACGAATCCCCTCCTATCGCTCATTGCCTCTATGTGATTCGGGACTGTACCCAAAAGCCACCGTTTAGCACGTTTTCTTGAACGCGGTAAGGTGGAAATCAAAGCACAGTGGGAATCACACAAGACTCTATGCTGATCTCAGGTCTACAGACTAACTTGTACCAGTGTCGCCAGAGAACTGCTATCTGACGATAGGTATAATACCAAGTAGGAGTTCTCGGCGAGTCCTTTCAGTGTACCCAATCTCCACTGAGCACCAGCATACTATCTTTGATGTCAAGCACCAATGGATGTGGGATCATCTATCGCCCATCATATGGGTCAAGAAGCGTATACGCTAGTCTACTCTGGAATATCGATGCCCTGTCTCGATACACTCTCGACTAGGAACATTTAAAGGATGTACTTGTGGACTACCCTGGTCCCACTAGTATGATCTCCATCATAATCCTGGTAGTCAAGTATACATCCTAAGGGTTTTATCAACATGTGAGAGCAAGACAATATCACAATACAAGTCTACATGTTAAGACAAAGAGCAACCAGATAGCATACTATCATGTCGAGCAAGAAAGTCCTCTCTATATATATCCAAGCATCCACTATAATATACATCATATGTACAATAATGGCCTCTAGGGCATACACATAACTAACACCATGTTGGGTTACGGCAGCGCCCCGGCCATCAAACCGTGGCCAAATGCGGAATAAATTTTTTCTAAACTAGCGCTATCATGACCCGATACCCGGATCTACCCTAAACCCTATACTAGCAATATGTAAGACTAGGTGTTAGATGGTTATACCGAGTTGATCCGTGTCCTTCGGTCTTGAACCATCATCCCAAGCTCCTAGAGGCTCCTTGATCGAATTTGGTTGACGGTCTTCCTCCATCTACGATGATCCACCTGAGGAAAATGGCGCAAGCTTTAGCCTCACTAAGCGAGGCAACCGACGCTCCAAGGTTGCTAGCAATGGAGAGTGGAGGTGTAGGAATGTGTCACTATAATTTTTCCTCTCATCATAAAGGTCAAAAGAGCAACTCAAGAAGATGAAGGAGGTGAGGAAATATGTGGCATGAGCAACTAAAGAAATGTGCTAAGTATTTTCTCCAAGTGAGAAAATGAGAGTGTAATCAAGTGAAGAGAAAGAAATGAGCAAAAAGCAACCCAAGAAAAATTTAGTGGCTGACTCCCTCTCTCACTCTCAATTATCCAACAAAAAACATCTCATTTCATTTATCCAATAAACAAATGTAAACCATACCTTTCTACATGCTCAAGTCCATGCTCATGCCAACTCACCCCTCCACCTCATTTACATAATTGATTTTCTAAAAAGGAAATCAATAATGAGGTGATCATTTTCTAGAAGGTATTCCGTATAAATACGGAATACTTCCCGGTACACGTATCGAAATACATATACGCGTATTCGTACAATAATACGAATAGCCAAGAGAGAAAATGAATAGTGAATAATAATACTAGAATATAAATACATATATAAATTATTAAATCAAAACCTGATTTAATAATCCGGTTTAATCCTAAACCGCTAGTATTATCAACCGTCCGATTAAAGTCTGTGCAGCCTGTACACATATTTAATCAGACACCTGTATGTACCAACATACGTCATCTACACCATATCGCCTGAACCGTGAAAACCCTCTGTGTAGGACTTTAAAGGCTCGTCAATACGCTGGCAGTAGGTTTAACCACAAGCTTGTTAGCGGCACTAGTTGTACGTAATGGCTACCCAGGTATTGAGCGAAAGGAAGGCCGGCGAGCAAACTCATCCAAACCCCTACTGAGCCTGACAGTGACAATATCCGTACAGTCCGGTCTGTTCGTCTAAGAGTATCTCATATCGAGTCTAGGGGGTAGATAAAGTCAGACCCCTAATAACGCGGTAATTCGTGTCGGTATGAAACCTATCACCACATGAGAAACTACCGATCATAGATCAGTAATTCTTGACTATCTTGGTCAAGGATTTCTGGTGATGGCCACCCGTGTACTGCGTGACATCAACCCCTAATACCGGGAGAGACGAATCCCCGACAATCCACTCACTGCCTCCATGTGGCTCGGGACTGTACCCAACTAAAACCTGTTTGCATGACTCCTTTGAGCTGTGGTAGGGTAGTAATCAAAGCATAGTGGGAACTCACACGAGACAAATGATGATCTCAGGTCGACAGGCTAACCTGTACACATGTCACCTGGGAACTGCTATCTGACAATAGGTATAGTACTAACTAGCAGGTTCTCGGCGAGTCCGTCCAGTGTACTCATAACCCAATGAGCACCCGTATACTATCTTAAGTGAACGAACTAACATCAATTGCTTGTGAGACCTGGCCACTGCCCCTCGTCGGGGTTTCGATCAGTATACACTAGTCTACTCTAGAGTATCGATGCCCAGTCTCGAAACTCCCACGACTGGGGACATTTAAGGATGTGCTTTTAGACCCCCAGCTCCTACATATATGATCGCCATCATAATGCTGGTAGTCAAGCAAGAATCCTATGGGCTCTATCCACATGTAATAGTGATCTGTAATACCACATAAAGCATGATGATAAAAACAAACTAGATAGCATATTATCATCTCGAGTAAGACTATTCTACCGGTATAGGTCCTCCCTAAATCATCATAATCACCTAATTGCGATTACGAGAATTGCCTTGAGGGTACTATAGCCAACATTAAGGTCCTTCCGACTAAGGCATTTTGGCTTTATGAGCTGTAATGGTCTTGTTCATTACTAAAAACTGCATTTTAATACCGCCCATTCTTTATCTATGTTGTTATATATCGGTACTATTAATCGGTGTCTACTCAGTAATTACAGATTACAGGTATTCGTGATAAAATACTGGAAATACACTTAAAATCACGGATATAACGTTTGTGAGCCAACACTGCAACCGGAACTGGAAACCGACCGATATTTCATAAGTTTCTTTTTGTAACATGCATGTGTACAACTTTTTATCTAAATGGTCCAACACATACAAGTGTGTACACTAGCTTGTTGGTTCATGGACCTAGGGATGGGGTTGCCCATGGCACATAACTTGTGCAAGTGAGGTGATGTGTGTTTAATGCAAAAAGATGTGATGTGATGTATAGCATCAAGTTTCCCTCCAAATCCCTGAGTGCATCCCAAGTCGCTATAGAGAAATCAAGCAGCACCAGAATGATATGGGAGAGCACACAAGACCACACAACAAATACGATCAAGCTTGCTCGGTTTTGGGTCGGCCACACCCTCCAAAATTTCGGGTCGGCCGGCCCCCTAGCCCCATAGATCCCCAATTTTCTGTGGTCCATCCCTTGCTGCTACGTCATCTTATTTTTATTGCTTGTTTATTCTTCTTTTGTGCCTATAAAAGCAGACCGGTGAGCAAGGGAGAGGGGGTCTTACATGGTCTCATTCTTTACACTAAAGCCTCTTTTGTTTTCTTTTTGTTCTTGTATATAGCTAGTCCCCCTTGAGTTCTTTGCCTTCTCTTGATCTTGCAACCTCTTCATTGAGCTTGTAAGTTTAAGTTTTAGTTATTGAACTCAAGGGTTGTATCTTCATTTGGAATCAATAAAGCATTCTTTTTTCCTTTATTTGCTTTGTGTTCTTAGACTTCTCTTGATCTTGCAACTTCTTCATTGAGCTTGCAAGTTTAAGTTTAGGCTATTGAACCCATGGTTTGTAATGTGTTCTATGGTTCCTAGTATCTTTATTTCTTGCTTTACTTTCTTGCAATTTATTTCCATGCTTTACTTACTAGCAATTTTATTACCATGCCCTTTTCTTTCTTGTAATGCTGTCTTCTCTTTTCTTTGTATCTTTTATTTGCTCTTTTTGTTTGTTGTTTGGATGGTTGTGAATATGATGTTGTTAGGAAAGAAAATGATATTGTAAGTTAAGGTTTTTCTTCTCATTTTCTTTTCCCGATCTTTTCCATTAAACTCCGCCCAAACCTTACGCAAGCGCTTCGTTAGGCATCCTACCCTACCAAGGTATCGGTGATTTCTAACCGTGACCAGTTGCGTTCGGATTGGCCGGAGGCGAAAGCAAACGATAAGAACGGACGGACAAAGGTCAATAGGCCGGATTTCATAAATACCGTGCTTAAGCACCCTAATCCACGTTGTTGCCGATTGCTCTAGCTTTAGTGGTCGAGCTCGGCTCAAAGGATTGAGCACGGATTTCCGTAACTTACACTAATCTATCTATTCCTAACAAACGTTTACTTTATATATATACACATAGGGTAGATACGAACCATTCCACCACATGCATTAACTCGTCAAAACAAGAATGTGAAATACTCCGTCTCCCTGCGGACGACCCGTACTCATCATAGCTAGCTGCAAAGCGACACCGTCCTGATTTTGGTTAACTTTAGAACCTTAAAACACGACACACCAAAAGCGCGCAATCAAATGGCGCCGTTTCCGGGGAGATGGTAACATTTTTATTCTTGTTATTTCGGGTTAATCTTGTTAATATCATCTAACCCTTTTCTAAAAAAACAAACTAAAATTTTCAAAAATTTCAAAACCAAAACAAAAATTAACTTTCCTAACCATTTTGTTCTCTGGATTTAAGACCTGCTAGCACTCTGGATCTAAACAGAAAAGATAAGCAATAGAATTGAGACAATAATAGAGCACTTAGACACCAGAAAAAGTTTGGACCCAAACTCAAATTTTAAACCGGCGACACCCCTAGATATTCCGAGCTCGCTGGCCCTACCACCTCTTTTGGCTCCAAAATTTTGTTCCCCACTCCAGTGTGCTAATTTTGTCCCAATTTTCTTTTTTGTTTTTTTATAATTTTTAGTGTGCAGATATTTGGGCATTCATATTGCTTTTTCGCACTAATAATCCGTTTTTCTGACATTTTCAGATTTTACGGATTTGCGAACTGCAATTGTGTGGAGCAAAGTGTACATTCAAGGCTAAGGTGATTGCGAAGTACAGTGCCAAAAATCTGGGTAGTTTGACTCGCGCAAGCGAACTTTCCAAACTATTCGGATTCAATTCAACAAGGGTTTCTTAACCCGAAAATTTATCGGTACGTACTTTACTAACACCTTCTTCTCAAATCCGATGCATCCAATATACTATCTTTGCAGGATTCTTTGCAAGTTCGCTAGCAAACGCTAAAAAACGACTAACCCGTATTTGTTGCAGTGCTATGTATAAACGTAAAAAAAACGTTTGTTTGATTCTTTGAATAATTTTTATTGAATTGCGTATTGCATCTATTAATACGGACTTAAGGGCAAGCGAACCCATAACATACGGTGAAGGATTTCATCCCCTTTTCCGTGGCCCACAAATCAAGAAATTAAGCATAACGTTTACCCGCGCAAATCTTAAAAAGAAACTAGACTTTAAGCCTTTAAGGACTTCGCGCTCATTAGGAGAAGTTAACTGTGTTTAGAACACTGCTTAACGGTATATCGTTCACGGGGTGTTTAGGAAAGTGTTCACGGCGAAACCGCTAAAAGAGAAAGGGTTATATAATTAAGGACCTTCGCGAAAGCGTTGGAAAACTCCCCTTATCTCTGCACTTACCTGGCCTCGTGATCAGTATATCTTGAGCCCGTTTCTCGACACAGTTTTATTTCGATAATCAAGTTCTTGAGTAGGTCTAGTTGACCTAGGTAAACCCTAGACTAATTAGATGTGCGGTATTGTGTCGTGATTGTTTTTTGTCCAGATTCTTTTTGTGTGTATATTTCATTCTTTTGTTGATAACTAACAAAAAATATCACATTCTTTTTCCTCTCCTTTCTCTCTTCATATCATGGGTACCCCACCTTGAAAAACTCTTGTCGAACTTTGGTACCCACAACCAGACATTACTTCATACGGTTCTTGCTTTGGTCGAACGTCAAACGATCCCTCCATGCCCAAAATTTCTTTGAAAGATCAGATAGACGCGTCTAGGACAAACAATTGGACTCCGCAATCTACTTTGTATCAACCGTTTCAACCTACCCCACCTTTTTACGTTGATATCCCTTTTGAGAGTCCTGTTGTAACTCCAAGGCCTATGTCTATTGCTGAACGTATTCAACAATCCCGCAGCCGATCTTTCACTCCTTTCACCACTTCAAATTCTTTTGATCAACAGTTCCAACCGCTTTCTTATCATAATGTTGATCCTACCCCTGTCCAATCATTCAATTCCTATCAATCCTACCCGATTTTTACACCTTCCCTAGACATTGCTTCTACACAACCATTTAAGAGTTTCATGTATCCAACCAGCATTGACTCTTTTACAGAAACTACTCCACAACCCATGTCTAGTCTAGAACAGTCGTTAGAACACTTTCGGGTAGCGTCATGCCAATAGATGATGGATTTGAATGCGTCCATGGCCGCCCTCATACAACCTAACGAACCGGTAGCTAGTTTCCAACTAGCTCTAAATATTCCAATGTATGATGAGGCGATAGGACAGATTGAAGATTTGAGTCATGAGAGCGAGCTGTACACCCTTCCAAATCAAACCTACCCGTCCCAAATTAAATCCTACAACTCCGGTTTTGAAAGTCTATCGAGTGTCCCAAATGATTCTCCAATTGAAGATAGAATGCTTAATGAGTTGTGCAACTTTGTAGTGTTTGATTTACCGGATTGAGAAGGGACCCAGTCAAGTGAAACCACACCCAATTCCTTTGACCTCTACACCTTCATCTTAGAACCACAATTGATTGAAATCCATGCTTTTGATGAGGTGTCTGAGAATATTGATTTTTACTTGATTGAGGATATCGACGCTGGGAGTATTTTGGAGGATGAACCTGCAGTTTTGGATGAGTTTTTCTCTCCAATTAATCATGTCCTTTCACTTCCGTGTAGACATCATCCCGAGTCATTAACTGTTTTTCCCGAACTCCATATGTGTCTAGATATTGATGATAAATGCATGGATGGGCTAATTTTTGAGGAGAATTTTAAGGATGAACCAGTTTTACTTGATGAGTTGGATTTTCCAATTCATCCTGTCCCTTTCACTGACTGTGTACACCCTCCTGAACCTTTAATCGATACCCTTCCTTGATCACTTCCCTCCATCCTTTCCATCATTCCGACATTGCAAGACACCGTATCACTTTCATTTCCTATATCTAGTTTACCAAGTTCGGTCTACCCATGTTTTCTCACGAATCTTGAGGGATTTGACCCCATTTCTCGGCGGGTTAATAGGTTAGTACAATCGCTTTTTACACATCGGTCATCACAAATTGTACTAATTTATTCACTCCATTTTCACCCTCAAGTTCGTACTCCATTTCTTTTTCCCTTCCGCCATTCTTCTCCTCATATACCGGGACCGTATACCACTTCTATCCCCATACGGCCTCGCGTATTCTCCATTTCTTTCCTCTCCGCCTTCTTTTACCAGCCTGGGCCTTATCCCGATAAACTTTTTGAATGGTTAGTGTTAACTTTTGGCCTGTGTAAGGCCTTATATAGATTGATACTGTTCTCTTCCCCCCTAACTCGAAACTTTAATGCTTAACAGTGGAAACACTGTTTCACTTAGGTTTTGGGGGGGAGGGGGGGATCTTTTTGATGTATATATTTTTGGTTTGCTTTTTAAATAAAAATAAATAAATAAAAAAACAAAAAAAACAGGGGAGCACCGACAAATTTTGACCCTCTTGGTGTAGCCTGACAGTGAGGGCACTGTCAAGTTTAAGTTTGGGGGTGTGCTCGGCAAGCTTTCTTCCTTTGCATTCATTTATATATTCTGCATTTGCATACTTATTAAAGCCCATAAAAATCGAAATTTTTTCCAAAAATATAAAAACTTTGTTGTCAAGTTAGCTAATAGGATAACTTAGATTTTATTCCGAAAGTTTTGTTGATACGTTAGAAACAACTAAATCCTAGGCTTAGGAATTGAAAACCCTAAAAATAACCCTCATTCTGTTTAACCGTGGTAATTATACGTCCTTACAGTTTTTTTTATAGAAGTAGGTAATCTTGAGTTCAGTTTTTGAGTTAAGTCGAGATGAAGGGAAAGTATTGAAAGCTTTACTGAAGGATAAGTCTGAAAAATAGTTTTTATTCTTGAGTTCAAATTTAGAAAGTATATACCCTACAAACTGCACATACACGCACCTTGAAACTTGGGATAGTAGAGAATACCTAGAAATACTCTTACCTGAAAACCTAGCATGAAAGAAAAACGGTATTTTAAGCTAAACACCAAAAAGAGCATATTGAAAAATATATCTGTTCTTGAAAAAGAAAATTAAATAAATAAAGTCAAGACCTGGAAACTGCTATTTACGCTTTAAGCTCACACATTCAGTAATTGGCTGTTGGTGCCTCAAGAAGCATTAATAGTCGCATGAAAGGTGTGTGAGCAACACCGTCCATCATTAATGAAAAGAAGTAGTATTAGGTATTAAGGCAAGAGTACTATAGCTTGAATTGAATTCTTAAGTGTAGGGGTGAAAAATTATACACACATAGGGGTATACGATCGATGTTTGGAGGAAAGATAGAAATAAAGAATAAGACCTATGTTTTCCATAAAGATGATAAAAATCCCTGATTGGAGACCGCACTTTAGAAGAAAAACTCAAGCGATATCGAGATCTTTCTAAACTGTAAAACGTATAGGATCTGGGGTGGAATAAATAGGAGGCTGTTTCCTGATTTAAAATCAGGAAAGCTTCTGTGGAAAGCTTCAAAAGGGGGTCACGTGCTCACACGTGACTAGTGGTCACGTGTTGGCACGTGACACCTAAAAACGTCGTTAAGGCAAGTTCAATTCCCTGACTGCGAAGAAGGAAAAGAAAAGCTTCAAGGAGAGTCGCGTGCTCCCACGTGACCAGGGTCACGTGTTGGCACGTGACGTTTAAATACAAGCGTCAAAGGCACGTCGGGTAACTGACCAAGTCAAGAAAAAGGCTTCAGAAGAAGTCACGTGCTCCCACGTGACCAGGGTCACGTGTCGGCACGTGACGTTCAAGGCAGCAAGCGCGTCTCCAGAACAACCAAGGAAAGAGAGCTCAAACAAAGGGTCACGTGCTCACACGTGACCAGGGGTCACGTGGTAGCACGTGATGTTTAAGCAGCAATCAGAAGACACAGCGCAGAAAGCTCGTTCCAAAGGGGGGTCACGTGCTCGCACGTGACCATGGGTCACGTGGTCACACGTGACCGACTTTCAAAGCCCATTTTTGACGACAGAATTAAATTCTGAAGGAAATTCGAATCTTTCCAAAGGAAAGTAATTATTTGGGACTAATCAAATTAAAGATTCAGAGATGATTAAAGATCATCTATCTATGGAAAATCTCGGCTTTGGGAAAGATTTCCCCCTTAAATCTAACCAAAATATCAAAGGAGAATCTCTGAATTCAAGATCCAATGGTGAATAAAATTCACCTAATAATCCAAAGGCCCAAAATGAATTATGGATGCAAATCAAATCTCTCAATGAAGATTCACAAAAGACTGATTGATTCGGCTGCTTCTCCTATAAATAGGAGCCAAGGGACACAAAAAAGAGAGATACATGCGCAGAGAAGAAAAGAGAAAAGGAGAAGAGCTTTGATACTTCGAAAAGACTCAGATCTTCTGCAAAAAGCCCTAGGTAAGAAAGGGAAGGCATTTTGAAAGAAGCAGAATTTAATTCTCAACAGAGTTTAACTCTGATAATATAAAAGCAGAAGAACTTATTTCTTCTCTCTTTGATAGAGGATCTGCAAAGTGCACATCTCCCCTTAAGGTTGAGAATTTAATTCTCAATGGGTTGAGATCCTGCCATGCAGATCCAAAACATAGAGAAGGAGTGCAAACTTGAGAATTTAATTCTCACAGAACTATAGGAATTTAATTCCTCCAAAATAAAAGTGGGGCTAGACCCTATATCATGGGAATTTAATTCCTTCAAAACAAAAAAGAGAGAAACAGGGTTTAACCCTAATTAAAGAACTTAGTTCTGTTGAAACAACGATCATCATTTCCTCAAAAATTTTATTAGGGTTCAACCCTATTCAGCCCTTCACATAAACGGGGAATTTAACTCCCGCAGAAAATTCAGAGTTAAACTCTATCCCAGAATACAAGTCTTCAAAAGAAAGAAGGATTTAATTCCTCTGAAATTAAAAAGTCTCCGGAATTTAATTCCTGAAAAAAGGAGTAACAAATCCTCTGAAAAAACCACATTAAGGCAGGGTCACGTGTCACCACGTGACCCCCCCCTCAAAAGCCCTACAGAAAACCCCCTTGAGGCAGCACCCCACGTGACCCACGTGACTTTCAGCAGAAGCCTTAACGCATAGGCATTTGAATGCCCATCACGTGCTGACACGTGATGCTATCAAAAGATGCAGTAATTTCAGCAGAACAAATGGAGGAAGGGCGCTCTCACGTGCTGCCACGTGACCCCTCTTGTCTTAGTGTTTAACACTAAATTGAAACTCTCGCACTCAGTGTTAAAATATTGTTGGGCCTTAGTGTTCAACACTAATTAAAAAGCTTTATCTGCAGTGTTCAACACTGATTACCTTAGTGTTTAAATATTAATCTGAGATCTTCATTTGCAGTGTTCAACACTGATCTGTTTTAGTGTTTAACACTAATTTGAGAAGCCTTATTGCTGGTGTTTAACACCAATTATTTCTTAGTGTTAAACACTAACTTGTTAACCGCATTCCCAGTGTTCAACACTGATTGCTCTATAGTGTTTAACACTAGGCTTTGGCCCAATTGGCTAAATGGATAGAGGCAAAGCCTCTCCTTCAATGGATCAGCAAAAAGTCAATGTTTCAGACCCGACTGGACTTAGCCCAAGCTGGCCATAAGTCCTCAATTTGTGATTAACTGGGCTAATGGGCTCATAACATAATTAATCAGTCTCGACCCCAAATTGGGTCAGGGACTATTAAATCCATTCCGGTTCTAGGGTACATCTCTTCACTCCTTTGAAACTTGGCATTGTAATCCCTCAATGTCTTCAAAGAGGTGACGGGTCCCGACGGCCACTCATGATATGGACTGTGGGGTCCTTAAACCCATGCCTAATGCAAAATTCCTGGTTACGTGGAACACGGATAATGTCACTCTTTGACCCCGTGGGAAACGTCCAGAGCGGATCCTGGTCCTCGCAGAGCACGGCAGTGAACCCGTGTGAAGCATCCAGAGCGGAGCCTGGTCCTCGCCAAGCACGGCAGTGAACCCGTGTGAAGCATCCAGAGCAAATACCGGACCGCAATGTCCTTAAACTACCCATGGACCGCAATGTCCTTAAACTACCCATGGACCGCAATGTCCTTAAACTACCCATGGACCGCAATGTCCTTAAACTACCCATGGACCGCAATGTCCTTAAACTACCCATGGACCGCAATGTCCTTAAACTACCCATGGACCGCAATGTCCTTAAACTACCCATGGACCGCAATGTCTTTAAACTACTCACGGACCGCAATGTCCTTAAACTACCCACGGACCGCAACGTCCTTAAACTACCCATGGACCGTAACGTCCCTAAACTAGAACAATAGGGCCCTCCATATGCTCTTTTGTCGGATCTAAACGGTCCCGTTTAAGTTGATCTTAGCCTCCAAAAATGGCTAACGCGTCCTTAAACCTTCAAACAGATTGGACTACGAATCCCCTAAATTAACTCCGGCTCGAGGGTACATCTCTGAACTCCTCTGACATCCGTCGTTGTAATCTTTCAACGTCGTCAGAGAGGTGATGAGTCCCGATGGCCATACATACGATGGACCACTACGTCCCTAAACTGGAACATTAGAGTCCAAACACTCTTCTGTCGGATCTAAACGATCCCGTTAAGTTGATCTTAGTCACAAAGTTAGACTAACGTATCCTTAACAAACGTTTGAGTTGATCTTAGCCTCAAGTATGGCTGACGTATTCTCAAACCAAACCCCCAAACCCAAATCTAAGATAATGCGGATTTGGACTAGTCCACGCCCTACGGGCGACGACATAACTCAGTCTCCGTAAACAATCCACGGGCAACAAAACAAACACCCACGACACGAAGTGACCATCTGGAGAAGGAGAAAGTTGTTACCGCAACGCGGCAGCGTAATTAACTGCAGGGGCTTGCGCCTGCAGGGAAGAGCGTCCCCACAATCAAAAACCCCTCAAATGAGGGGGAATCTGACGAAGTCTGCTACATCGGACGCATCCGTCTAAACCTTCGATACATGGTGCCATAAATCAACTTGGCATTTTCGGAGGGGTAGACGGATAGCACCAATTAGCATCTGCCCCGAACCCCAGGCATTCGGACGTCCCGACGTCCCGGCCGCCGTTCGGAGGGGAACAGATTCTGGCACGCCCGGTGGGACCTTTTCCTCTTTCCACTCCACACTTCGTGTGTCGTGATTCGCGAACCAATCGCGGTTCGCTAATAGTTGCCCTTGGGTCTCAAGGTACTGAGAATTGGCATCTTGCTTATTGCAGAAAGCAAAGGATCGATGGCTTTCATCCCTGCGAAATCCTCCAACTGCTCAGACGGCAACTGCAGCCGACGCTCTGCCTCGCCAGGAGGTATAGCCTATGGACCCCAAGCTGCTTCGCTGTTCACAATGCCGATGGAACAGGTCACCCGCGCCACCACAGGATTGTTTTTTGGGACCATGATCCCGCCGACAAACTTTACCGTTCCAGTGCTGGCGAAGGAAACTCTCAAGAAGTCGGTCTTTGATCGTCTTACCCCTACCGCGGCTCCTCTCAACGAGTCGCCCAACGTCAACGCCTCGGTCTTCTCTAGACTGGGCCAGAAATCATGCGAGCTCATTACGGGGCCTACAATCTCAAAGAAGACTGCTTCTAAGAAAGTGAACGCTCCCATACCCGAAATCGCCAAGGCAACCTCTCCAGCCAAAAAGTCGGTCTTTACAAGATTGACGGCTCCGGCCTTTGCTCCCGCTTCCCAGAGGACATCGGTCTTCGATAGGTTAACGCCAACAACAACCCCCCATCCACACAGGGGGCATGAAGAAACCATTCTTACCGCTGACCCTGCACCGTCCGCTCGACACTCTCGACGTCGCCATTGGCGCCGAGTGAGGAAGGCTGGGGGCAACTCTCCCTCCGGATTGACCCCACCAGCCCCGGTGGCCGAAGTTAATGCCGCTGTTCCGACTGGGAACAGTTTTGAAATGCTAAATAAGGTGCGAAGGAATTCCCCTACGGCAGTACTGAAGAAATCTCCTCCCTTACTAAAAAAGGTGGTGGAAACAAAACCCGAACAGCCTCGATCTCCTCAACGGCTGTCTTCCAAAATTTATAAGGTTTGGCGACAAGCCCGAGATTCGATCATCGAGCCAAACTTCTCCCGCCAGCACAAGAAACTGAAAATCCAACCTGAAGCTGGTCACCAGGCTAAACCCCAAAAGGCTGTTGATCAACTGACTCATAAAAGGAGGAGGCCAGAGAGGACCCCACAGCATGCAACGACGGCTAAAAACACTAGGCCTAGACGCCCTAAGTCTGGGGGCATGATGGTCCACACTGTATACATGGCCTCTGGAAAGGAGGAGAGCCGCACTTCTACAGGCCATCGACCACTAACCCGATCCGTAACAAAATCCCAGGAGCAGCAACAAAAGCTCCAAGAAATGATGAATGCTATGGCCGCGCTCACCGGGCCAAAGGAAAGCCCAGAAGCGTCCTTAGACGCACGCCGGGAGGAAGAAACCGACGCTGAATTCCTTCGCCGAACACTGGAGAAAAGGGACAAAGAGGCGGCTGAACAAGCGGCCAACATACAACGGATGGGCCTTCTCTTTCAAGATGTGATAGGAATGATGATCCAGCAAGACTTACCAGCTGAAGATCCTCCGATTATTCTGGAGGACGACCGAGGAGAGACGTCAAATCCACCTCCAGCCCTCTCGACGGCCAAGGAAGAGACGATCTCTAAGGCTGACTTGGCTGACTACATAGCCCAGCAAATCCGAGTTCATCGCGCAACTGAGGCAGCCGGTCAGACCGTGAAAACCGGGCGGCCGTATCCGAGCTGGTACGATCAAATCAAATACCCGCAAGGCTATACGATACCGAAATTCCATGTGTATAAGGGGACCGGCAATCCCCATCAACATGTCGCCCAGTTTCGGGCCCTATGCGGTAACACCGGCGGTAACGATAAATTGTTGCTTCGCCAATTCGTGGGCAGCTTGTCAGAAACAGCGTTCGAATGGTATTCAGAACTCCCGAACGATTCCATCAAAACGTTCGCTGAAATGGAGTTGTTGTTCACTCAGCGATTTGCAAGTGCCAGCGAACGCACTCCAATAACTGCACTTATTAACGCCAGGGTAAAACCGGGTGAAACCTGGGTCCAGTACGCTATACGCTGGCGGAACTTGTGGTCGAGATGTGAGCAGCGCATCGAGGAAGCACCTGCGGTGGGCATGTTCGTGGGAACTCTAGACCCTCACGCAACTATCTCCCAGTTTATGATGTTCTTTAAGCCAACCACATTCCAGGCTCTGATCGACAAGTTAGCTCAGATGGACCAGATGGGTCATAGACCACCTACACCGAAGTCGGAACCTCGGAATGACAAGGGTAAAGGAAGGGCAACCTTTGTCGCGAATGCCCAACAGCAACCTAACGCCCCGAAATCGACGGATCAACTGGAGGAAAGACGCCGGTACTATAATGAGAAAATGAAGCGTCCCTACTCGTTCCCACAAGACAAGACGAAGCGGTTATTCGAGTTGGCAATACGCAACAGACTTATAAACCTACCAAATCCAAGGCGACCACCACACCCCACCGAGGTGAATAACTCCAACTACTGCCCTTATCATCAGACGGTAAGTCATCCGATTGAAGATTGCTTTGTCTTCAAAGGATGGATCGAAGATCAATACCTCCAGGGGAAATTTGTACTGTCCGAAAAGTGGAAGGTGAACCCACCACAACCACATACTCCTAAGAAGGCCGATACACCGGGGGCAACCTGCTCCTTTATCGAAGAAGCTCCATGGGAGGTCGTGCTATCAACGAAGACCAAAAGAATGCTGAGAGACCTCCATGCATGCCCTGCGATCGAATGGAAGGACCCTCTTGAACCTCAAATTATCGAAGGGATGTTGAAGCCCCGCCCAATTATAAAGACTAACGATAAGAGCCGAAATACTCACGTCCAACCGTCAAAATCTTCGAAGAAAAAGAAGAAGAAATCCAAGAAGTCCGTGAAGCTTGGAAACGAGCACACGAACTTACAGAAGCAAATAGACGCGCTGGAAGAATACAATCAAAAGGCGCGAACTCCTGTCACACTGCAAGAGTTCCTCAACCATATCTTTCAAGAGGAAGATGAGGGGGAAAGCTCGTCGGATGAATCCGAAGGATATGTGGCGAGTTGTAACGTAATCTCCCACTCGTTTACCGATGATGGGAAAACTCCCGGCACTAAGAAGATGGAGGCAGAGCCTGTACCAGAGTGTCCATGGCCAACGGACGAAATGATCGACGCTTTTCTAGACAAGATTCGTCTAAAATGTAAAGCGGACCAGGAGCGTGAAATGACCACGCCGGAAAGAGCCAAATACGGACGACTGAACGGAAGAGTTGAACTACCTCCTCCAGAGCGAAAAGTATCCGAGGTAGACAAGAAGATATTCAAGACGAGAAAAAGGTTTGCCAAAGCCGTGTCAATGGGGATGAAGCTACCACCCTCGGAAGGAAACACACACGATGGGGTAGAGACGCACCCTGACTATTGCACATATCATCGGAAAATCTCACATCCCACGGAGGAGTGCGACGCCTTTAAGATATGGTGGCAAGGATATGTTGTTCGTCAGCAACATTTTAAGCGCATGAAACGCAAGAGCCGTCAGGAGCGAAGAGGTACTGTCGGAGGACATAACAAGACTACTGGCAACTGTTACATGGTTGACGCCAGAGGGTCACAAGTTCTCACCTTCGGGAGCGACTCTGATGAAGAAATGGCTCTGGGCCCTCTCTTTACAGAATCCGTTCTAGGAAAAAAGGAGGAATCAGAGGCCTGCGAGAACATCCAGCTGCGCAACCGCACGCTCCCGGAGAAGAATCTCGGTCCCGTCGGCCGAAAAGATAAGGGAAAGGAAAAGGTCATTGAAGATATCACTTTAGATGACCGGGTCATAAAAGAGCTAACTAACAAAGACCCTCCCAAAAAGGGTAAGGTGGACTATAACATCCTCGCGCACTTAAGGAAACTACCCTCTCAGCTTAGCATTCTTGATGCCCTTCTATTATCAAAAGAAGCGCGAGACTCACTCATTAAAGCGTTGCAAGAACCTGAACAATTCCAGGCCGTTCTCGCCACTGAAAGGATGAAGGATGAACTGGAGGAAGTGCATACAGCCGATGTCACTTTCGGTGATGAAGACCTTCTCCTCGGGACGTGCGACCACAACCGTCCCCTATATGTCTCTGGATACTGCCATGACATCAAGATAGGTAAGATCTTAGTGGATAATGGATCCTCCGTCAACCTCCTTAATGTTCGGGTGTTGAAGGAAATCTGCATGAGTGTGCAACACCTCGCTCGTGACAAAATTACTATCTCCGGTTTCGACTCTCAATCGTCACGGACTCTCGGATCTGTAATACTGACGTTACGCTTCGGACTTCTCGTCACAGACATCAAATTCCATGTCATTGACGCCAAGACCTGCTACAACGCCTTGCTCGGCCGTCCCTGGCTACACGAGTACAACATCATCCCTTCTACACAACATCAGTGTATGAAATACTTCAAGGATGGTTTCGAGTACACTGTAACAGGCGAGTTAAACCCGTTTTCTGTGAACGAAGTCCGCAAATACGAAGATGCGAAATACTTTTTGCCAGATTTCGAGGATACAGAAAGGTGTCGCGACCCGAAGAACAAAACCGCCGCCACCATTCCCGTTTTTGGGAGCGATACCGAAGAAGAGGAGGAAATAGTGTATACGGGGCCATCCCAACGCAACAACCTGGGGGCACCCACCCCCGTACCGGTCTTCGGGAGTGATTCGGAGGACGAGGTTAACGTCGTGTTCTCCAATCGGCTGTCAATACAGGCACCCCTTTGCGATGACCATAGTCTGCAAATCACCATGGTACCGCAAGAACACTATAAGGATCTCGACGCGCTTCAAACCCACAGCGTGCAGGACCTGCAAACATTTTACGTCCCTCCCAAGCGAAGGGGTGAAAAGGTGATCCTATTCTATCAATCCTCAGAGTCGAAGGTGGAGAAAGAGATCTGGCACGGCGTGGATGTTACACTTGACAGGCTCCAACCCATTCGTCTGCCTAGATACTATACAAATGGATTGAAGAAGTTATTGAAGCGCCAAGGAGTACCCTTAAAACAGACTGTGCGGCAGGCTCGGTTCTACAACAGGATTTGGGATGTCCCTGGGACCCAACGCAAATTGCCCAACGGAAAAATAGAAACACTTGGGCTTGGGTACGCGAGAACGGGAAAACAGGAGCGAGCCCACGGCAGCTACGCCATATATACCTTTGATGAAGAAGAAGGCGCCACGTCAGGAGAGACCAATCCCTCATCAAAACTAAACCCCGCGATCGAAGAGCCAAACCCGTTGTTTAAAAGACGAATGGGCAAGCCTACCACGAAAGCGGATCAGAAAATTCGGGAAGATCACAACCACGAAGTGGCCATCTACGAGAAAGCCAGGACGCAACGTCTATTCCAACAAACTGCACAGGCTGCAAAAGATAAAGATGTTCACCATCGTCAACCCGTCATACGAAAGGCTCGACGCAGGGACGGGAATAAATTAAGAAGCGAAAAAAGAAGCCGACAACAACGACGCAGGATTAGAGGGTTACGGGAATTGCGCGGCTCGGACTCGTCCCTCATGGAAAAGATGAGTCGAGCATACTCCTTCCCTCGAGACAAGACGGAACGGTTACTCAAGCTCGCCCTAAAACATCAGATGATCACGCTTCCAGAGTCTAGGCATCCTGAGCAGGCTAGCAAGGTCTCTCATCCGGGTTATTGCTCTTATCACCGAGCCATAGGACATCCGACCGAAGATTGCTTCACCTTCAAGAACTGGGTCGAGGACCAGTACCGACGGGGCAGATTCGCTTTATCCGACGGTTGGAAAGTAACGCCGCCGCAAAGGCACGAGCCTAAAGCCACAAGAGCAGAACCGGATCCGCCTCAGTCTTGGGAGCGAGTTCGCACCTGTTATATGATTACGATATTAAAAGAAGAGCCCGAGAACGAAGATGACCTTCCCCGGTGCTTCGAGAACAGCGATGACGAGTTGATCTCGGAATTTCCGCCCGCTCCGAAAGAACTGGAAGACGGTATACATACTACCGCAGATAACCTCAAGAAGATCGAGCTGGGATCGGCAGACGACCCGCGGCCGACATTTGTCAGCGAGCTGTTATCCGAGGAAAAGGTGGCCGCGTTAAAGAACGTGCTCCTACGGCATAAAGACTGCTTCGCGTGGAACTACTCCGAGATGCCAGGATTGGATCCGGAGATTGCAGTGCATAGATTAGCAATATCCCCGGATATCAAGCCAGTCAAGCAGGCGCCAAGGAGGATGCGACTTGAGCTGGAGATGAGCATCAACGCCGAAGTCAAGAAGTTGATCGATTCCGGATTTATCCAAGAAGTCCAATACCCCGATTGGATCGCCAATATCGTCCCGGTAATGAAGAAGAATGGAACGGTGCGCATATGCGTGGATTTCAGGGATCTCAATAAAGCATGCCCAAAGGACGATTTCCCGGTGCCGGTAACCGAGCTAATGATAGATAACACGTCTACTCACGAGATCTTCTCCTTTATGGATGGTTCTTCAGGATACAATCAGATAAAAATGCATCCCGAAGACCAGAAGCACACCGCTTTCCGGACCCCTTTGGGTGTATTCTGCTACAGGGTTATGCCCTTTGGCCTAAAGAACGCTGGCGCCACCTACCAAAGGGCCATGACAAAAATCTTCGACGATCTTATACACGACATCGTCGAATGCTATATCGATGACCTCGTAGTGAAGAGCATGTCATACGAAGAGCATTTAAAGCATCTCGAAACCGTATTTCAACGCCTTCGGCAATACAATTTGAAAATGAATCCCCTCAAATGCGCGTTTGGAGTCTCCTCGGGTAAATTCCTGGGATTCATCGTTCGACACCGAGGTATTGAAATAGATCCGTCAAAGATTAAAGCGATTATGGAAATGCCCCCGCCAAGAACCCTCAAACAGTTGCGGTCTCTCCAAGGGAAGCTCGCATACATCCGGCGATTTATCGCAAATCTTTCAGGCAAATGCCGCCCCTACAGTCACCTGATGAAGAAGGGAACCCCATTCGTCTGGGATCAAAAATGCCAAGGCGCACTAGACGAGATCAAGCAGTACCTGCAGAACCCGCCGGTATTAGCTGCGCCGGTCAAGGGAAAACCCCTCATTCTTTATACAACCGCCCTCGAAGGTTCCTTGGGCGCATTATGGGCACAAGAGAATGACCAGGGGAAAGAAAGAGCACTTTACTACTTAAGTCGAGTGCTACTGGGGGCAGAAAGCAATTACTCGCCCATTGAAAAGCATTGCTTGGCATTAATCTTTGCAGTAACGAAGCTCAGGCACTATGCGTTGGCGCATGAAGTCCGTCTCATTTCAAAGGTGGATCCCCTTAAATACCTGATGTCAAAGGCTATATTGACGGGACGACTCGCTAAATGGGCCCTACTCTTGATGGAGTTTTCGATAACATATCAACCCCTCAAGGCAGTAAAGGGCCAGGCCATTGCCGACTTCCTCGCTGAGCACCCGATACCAGCCGACTCTCCTCTAAACTGTGATTTGCCGGACGAGCATGCATTTGATGCAATTGGCGGTGGAAGCACACGATGGGAACTCTATTTCGATGGAGCGTCCTCCACAAAGAAACAGAAACAGGGTAACCCGATCGTCAAATCGGGGATAGGCCTTATCTTTGTAACTCCACAAGGAGGGATAATGCGCTTCGCCTTCTCCTTAACAGAGTCAAGGACAAACAATGAAGCCGAATACGAAGCTCTGATAGCAGGCCTCGAAATCGCCATCAACATGGGAATTGAAGACCTCCACATATACGGGGATTCTCAGCTGGTCGTTAGCCAAATAAATGGTGACTACCAAACATGCAAACCAGAATTGGTGAAATACGGCGTAAAGGTGCGACAACTGTTGGCCCAGATCCCCTCCTATATTCTAGAGAACATACCGCGCGCGGAAAACAGCAAAGCAGACGCGTTGGCCAAACTCGCTAAAGAACTGGCTGACGAGAACCTCGATGACGTCAGAATCGTGGTACAAAGCCGTCTAGTGCTCGCCCCGGCAGAAATACCTCCGGAATTATATAAAGAAAAGGGAGCGATTCAGCAAGCGACCCTACAAATAAAAGACCGTGAGAAGGCTGAGGACTGGAGGGAAGTCTTCATAGACTACTTTAAGTCCCACCGAATGCCCGAAGAGGCGTCCTCAAGGCATCAGCTTATGAAACGAGCTCTATCCTTCGCTTTCGTCAACGATACCCTGTACAAGAGATCGTTTGATTTTCTATGGCTGAGATGCTTGGGACCTGACGAAGCGAAACGAGTCGTTCGAGAAGTTCACGACGGACTTTGCGGTTCTCACCAAGCAGGCCCAAAGATGAAGTTAAAAATTAAACGGATGGGTTACTACTGGCCCACGATGATCCAGGACTGCCTCGAGTATGCAAAGCAATGCCACTCATGCCAGATCCATGGAGACTTCATCCACCAACATCCGAATCCACTACACCCAACGGTGGCCAGCTGGCCATTCGAAATGTGGGGGACTGACATAGTCGGCCCCATAGAGCCGGCATCAGCCCGGGGACATCGTTTTATCCTGGCGACAACTGATTACTTCTCCAAATGGGCAGAAGCGGTACCACTAAGGGAAGTGAAGACGGAGAACATTCTCCATTTCTTCAAAACACACGTCATCTATCGGTTCGGAACCCCGCGACGGATTATCTCCGATAATGGGCCGGCCTACCGAAGCCATAAGATTAGCCGCTTCGCACAGCAGCACAATATAGACTGGAGATATTCTTCAGTTTACAACCCACGAGCTAACGGTCTGGCCGAGGCTTTCAATAAGACCTTGACGAAGATCATGAAAAAGACCGTCTCCAGGAATAAGAGAGACTGGCACGAAAGGCTGCAAGAAGCCCTCTGGGCTTATCGAACTACATTCAAGACGGCCACGAACACAACGCCGTACGCGTTGGTATTTGGGACGGAAGCAGTTCTCCCCCTCGAGATAGAGTTACCCTCTCTACGAGTAGCAGTCCACCACGAGCTGACGAACGAAGAAAATGCTCACCTTCGGCTTGAGGAGCTTGACGCCCTCGATAAAACCCGGCTCATAGCGCAACAATATCTAGAAGCCTACAAAGCAAAGATGACGCGCTCGTACGAAAGATTGACCAGGCCGAGGACATTCCGCCAAGGCGAACTCGTGCTAGTGGTCAAAAGACCGATGATTCCCAATCGTGCCAAGCGGGGAAAATTTGAGCCAAACTATGAAGGCCCGTACATCATAGACAAGGTCTACCAGGGTGGAGCCTACCTACTCATGGACATGCACGGTGAAAGGCCTTTCAGGCCAGTAAACGGCCGCTTCTTGAAGAAATACCATGCTTAATAAGCTGCAGCCTAGGTCAATGATGGATGACGACGACTATGTCCGCTCGCTATCTTCCTAAAGCTCAGACTTTACAAGCAGCAGCCGGCCTTCCTATATAAACGGACCGAAACGTCCTTAAACTATCGTCGGACCGAAACGTCCTTAAACTATCGTCGGACCGAAACGTCCTTAAACTAACAGCGGACCGAAACGTCCCTAAACTAATGCCGGACCGAAACGTCCTTAAACTAACAACGGACCGAAACGTCCTTAAACTAACAGCGGACCGAAACGTCCTTAAACTATCGACGGACCGAAACGTCCCTAAACTACCACCGCAACGTCCTTAGGTTGACGAGATGGATAAAAAAAAAAAAAAAAAAAAAAAAAAAAAAAAAAAAACGGTATGTCCATAAGCAAAATGGGCACGGATGAAAACCCGAAAAGGGCTCCGTGAGTAAAAACAGCAGGGCTGCCGGCAAGTGTTCGTGAAAACCCGAAAGGGCGCGACCTTGTAAAAAAAAAAGAGAAGAGTAAAAATGATATAAATAAAAAAAAACGGTATGTCCATAAGCAAAATGGGCACGGATGAAAACCCGAAAGGGCTCCGTGAGTAAAAACAGCAGGACTACCGGCGAGTGTTTGTGAAAACCCGAAAGGGCGCAACCTCGTTAAAGGACACTTACAGAGTCCTCTCGACCCTGTAAGGAGAAACCACCTGCGTGAGATCCTTACGACTCACAAAGGAGCAGCACACTTAGGGATCCTCACGATTCCTGAGGAGAAAATACACTTACGAGATCCTCACGACTCGTAAGGAGAATTCTCTTATGGGACCCTCACGGCTCATGAGATTTGAAAGTCTTAAGTTACAGAAACCTGAACCTGTTCTTAAGCAAATCCCCCACAACCTCCGATATTGCCCTACAAGAGGCTCAATACTGACCCTTGTATACAATCCACGGGCGCGAATAAACATTTCCCCAGCAAAGTCCAACCCTTGTAGGTCCTCTCGACCCATAAGGAGAAAACCCTCTTGTAGGATCCTTACGACTTACAGAGGAACATACACTTAGGAATCCTCACGACCCCTAAGGAGAAAAGACACCTGCAAGATCCTCACGACTTGTAGGGAGAAATACCTTTGTGAGACCTCTACGGCTCATGAAGTCAAAAGCCTTGGTTAACAGGACCCTTAACCCTGTTTGCTGAGCCACCTTTGTTCATTATCGACAAAGGCAAATGATGATTCGCTCCTGGCAACATTCCAGTTGTAGCGGTACTGATGCCGAGATCAGTGCTTAAAATCCAGGCTTGTAACGAAAAGCTAGCAAGCCACACATGCCTACGAAATAGCCGAAATGATGGGGCAACTTGCAATAAAAAGCAGCAAGTAAAAATGTATGCATGAAAAATAGCCGAAATGATGGGGCAACTCGCAATAAAAAAAAAGCAGCGAGTAAAAATAAAATAAATAGCCGAAATGATCGGGCACCGCGAAAAATAGCCGAAATGATTGGGCAATCGCGACTTTCGCGATATAAAAGCTGAAATGATAGAGCATCGCGGAAAAAGAAATAAAATAAAAATAAAATTTATGCCCTACAGGTGATATTCCATCGCACCCTGTACACAATCCAAGGGCGTAAACAAAGAAGGGATCATACTTCTCCCCCAGGGTTCATCAGAAGAAGAAGCCAAGTCTCGACGGGTCACAAGCGACAACCCACAGTTCCATGACTCGGTGATGTACACGTCACCAGGAGTCAAACCTCCATCCCGTGAAATGCGGATACAATCAACAAAATTCCTGGTCACGTGGAACGCGGATAATGTCACTCTTTGACCCCGTGGAAAACGTCCAGAGCGGATCCTGGTCCTCGCAGAGCATGGCAGTGAACTCGTGCGAAGCATCCAGAGCGGAGCCTAGTCCTCGCCTAACGCGGCAGTGAACCCGTGTGAAGCATCTAGTGCAAACTTCCTGGTTATGTGGAACGCGGATAACGTCACTCTTTGACCCCGTGGAAAACGTCCAGAGCGGATCCTGGTCCTCGCAGAGCATGGCAGTGAACCCATGCGAAGCATCCAGAGCGGAGCCTAGTCCTCGCCTAACGCGGCAGTGAACCCGTGTGAAGCATCTAGTGCAAACTTCCTGGTTACGTGGAACGCGGATAACGTCACTCTTTGACCCCGTGGAAAACGTCCAGAGCGGATCCTGGTCCTCGCAGAGCATGGCAGTGAACCCGTGCGAAGCATCCAGAGCGGAGCCTAGTCCTCGCCTAACGCGGCAGTGAACCCGTGTGAAGCATCTAGTGCAAACTTCCTGGTTATGTGGAACGCGGATAACGTCACTCTTTGACCCCGTGGAAAACGTCCAGAGCGGATCCTGGTCCTCGCAGAGCATGGCAGTGAACCCGTGCGAAGCATCCAGAGCGGAGCCTAGTCCTCGCCTAACGCGGCAGTGAACCCGTGTGAAGCATCTAGTGCAAACTTCCTGGTTACGTGGAACGCGGATAACGTCACTCTTTGACCCCGTGGAAAACGTCCAGAGCGGATCCTGGTCCTCGCAGAGCATGGCAGTGAACCCGTGCGAAGCATCCAGAGCGGAGCCTAGTCCTCGCCTAACGCGGCAGTGAACCCGTGTGAAGCATCTAGTGCAAACTTCCTGGTTATGTGGAACGCGGATAACGTCACTCTTTGACCCCGTGGAAAACATCCAGAGCGGATCCTGGTCCTCGCAGAGCATGGCAGTGAACCCATGCGAAGCATCCAGAGCGGAGCCTAGTCCTCGCCTAACGCGGCAGTGAACCCGTGTGAAGCATCTAGTGCAAACTTCCTGGTTACGTGGAACGCGGATAACGTCACTCTTTGACCCCGTGGAAAACGTCCAGAGCGGATCCTGGTCCTCGCAGAGCATGGCAGTGAACCCGTGCGAAGCATCCAGAGCGGAGCCTAGTCCTCGCCTAACGCGGCAGTGAACCCGTGTGAAGCATCTAGTGCAAACTTCCTGGTTATGTGGAACGCGGATAACGTCACTCTTTGACCCCGTGGAAAACGTCCAGAGCGGATCCTGGTCCTCGCAGAGCATGGCAGTGAACCCATGCGAAGCATCCAGAGCGGAGCCTAGTCCTCGCCTAACGCGGCAGTGAACCCGTGTGAAGCATCTAGTGCAAACTTCCTGGTTACGTGGAACGCGGATAACGTCACTCTTTGACCCCGTGGAAAACGTCCAGAGCGGATCCTGGTCCTCGCAGAGCATGGCAGTGAACCCGTGCGAAGCATCCAGAGCGGAGCCTAGTCCTCGCCTAACGCGGCAGTGAACCCGTGTGAAGCATCTAGTGCAAACTTCCTGGTTATGTGGAACGCGGATAACGTCACTCTTTGACCCCGTGGAAAACGTCCAGAGCGGATCCTGGTCCTCGCAGAGCATGGCAGTGAACCCGTGCGAAGCATCCAGAGCGGAGCCTAGTCCTCGCCTAACGCGGCAGTGAACCCGTGTGAAGCATCTAGTGCAAACTTCCTGGTTACGTGGAACGCGGATAACGTCACTCTTTGACCCCGTGGAAAACGTCCAGAGCGGATCCTGGTCCTCGCAGAGCATGGCAGTGAACCTGTGCGAAGCATCCAGAGCGGAGCCTAGTCCTCGCCTAACGCGGCAGTGAACCCGTGTGAAGCATCTAGTGCAAACTTCCTGGTTATGTGGAACGCGGATAACGTCACTCTTTGACCCCGTGGAAAACGTCCAGAGCGGATCCTGGTCCTCGCAGAGCATGGCAGTGAACCCATGCGAAGCATCCAGAGCGGAGCCTAGTCCTCGCCTAACGCGGCAGTGAACCCGTGTGAAGCATCTAGTGCAAACTTCCTGGTTACGTGGAACGCGGATAACGTCACTCTTTGACCCCGTGGAAAACGTCCAGAGCGGATCCTGGTCCTCGCAGAGCATGGCAGTGAACCCGTGCGAAGCATCCAGAGCGGAGCCTAGTCCTCGCCTAACGCGGCAGTGAACCCGTGTGAAGCATCTAGTGCAAACTTCCTGGTTATGTGGAACGCGGATAACGTCACTCTTTGACCCCGTGGAAAACGTCCAGAGCGGATCCTGGTCCTCGCAGAGCATGGCAGTGAACCCATGCGAAGCATCCAGAGCGGAGCCTAGTCCTCGCCTAACGCGGCAGTGAACCCGTGTGAAGCATCTAGTGCAAACTTCCTGGTTACGTGGAACGCGGATAACGTCACTCTTTGACCCCGTGGAAAACGTCCAGAGCGGATCCTGGTCCTCGCAGAGCATGGCAGTGAACCCGTGCGAAGCATCCAGAGCGGAGCCTAGTCCTCGCCTAACGCGGCAGTGAACCCGTGTGAAGCATCTAGTGCAAACTTCCTGGTTACGTGGAACGCGGATAACGTCACTCTTTGACCCCGTGGAAAACGTCCAGAGCGGATCCTGGTCCTCGCAGAGCATGGCAGTGAACCCGTGCGAAGCATCCAGAGCGGAGCCTAGTCCTCGCCTAACGCGGCAGTGAACCCGTGTGAAGCATCTAGTGCAAACTTCCTGGTTACGTGGAACGCGGATAACGTCACTCTTTGACCCCGTGGAAAACGTCCAGAGCGGATCCTGGTCCTCGCAGAGCATGGCAGTGAACCCGTGCGAAGCATCCAGAGCGGAGCCTAGTCCTCGCCTAACGCGGCAGTGAACCCGTGTGAAGCATCTAGTGCAAACTTCCTGGTTACGTGGAACGCGGATAACGTCACTCTTTGACCCCGTGGAAAACGTCCAGAGCGGATCCTGGTCCTCGCAGAGCATGGCAGTGAACCCGTGCGAAGCATCCAGAGCGGAGCCTAGTCCTCGCCTAACGCGGCAGTGAACCCGTGTGAAGCATCTAGTGCAAACTTCCTGGTCACGTGGAACGCGGATAACGTCATTCTTTGACCCCGTGGAAAACGTCCAGAGCGGAGCCTGGTCCTCGCCAAGCACGGCAGTGAACCCGTGTGAAGCATCCAGAGCAAACACCGGACTGTGGAGTCCTTAAAATCCACGGACTATGACGTCCTTAACCTCGACCGTGATGTCTTAAAACTAACGATCAATCCCCCCGATTCCCTACGGATTTCGCCTTGGTTTAAGGGTACATCTCTTCACTCCTTTGATACCTGGCGTTGTAATTCCTCAACGTCTTCAAAGAGGTGGCGGGTCCCTGCAACCAAACACCGGACTGTGGAGTCCCTAAATCCACGGACTATGAGGTCCTTAACCTTGACCGCGATGTCTCAAAACTAACAGCGGACTGTGGAGTCCTTAAATCCACGGACTATGAGGTCCTTAACCTTGACCGCGACGTCTTTAAACTACGATACCTTGAGAGATCCCTAACCCCGTGAAACACGGAAAAAGGTGATCACACCTGGCACTTGCAGGCCCTCACGACCTGTAAGGAAGAAAAACTCTCTTGTGAGATCCTTACGACCCTCAAAGGAAAACCCGCTTAAGGATCCTCACGATCTTTAAGAAGAACTCACACCTATGGGATCCTCTCGACCTATAGGGAGAAAGACTCCTTATGAGACCCTCGTGGCTCATAAGATGCAAAGGCCTCAGGAAACAGATCCTAACCCTGAATCCTAAGCCACGGCCGTCCTGCAAGGAGATCGAGATAGAGTATCCGCAGGATACATTCAATAGAAAGGGGACACACCATTGAAGAGAAGAATATGTCTTCATTTATAAACCTCCCTTCGACAACAATACTCGATCTAAAGCCAGCACAAACCACCCGATACGGGAGATAACGTGGCAAGTTTCTGATCTGTATCCTATCAAGCACGCATTTGCAACTGTACGAATGTTTAAAAGGAAATGTTGCCGGAGGCACTGATGTGCATGCAACGTAACGATGGTGCTCGTAATTAAAGAAAAACAGACATCTCATTTACGCAAGCAAGACACACGTACAACTATCTGACAAGCATGAAAATTCAACAGAAAGCATGCAAACCACCAATGATTAAAGGAGTACATTGATTCAAACATGCTACATCAGTGGGAAAAGATTACCAAACAAGGGATCAGAAATACAAGGGTTAACAAAGCAAAACACAAAATTCTCCAACTCCCTTTCCGCCTTCTCCAGCACGTCAAAACGGCGGTTTTCGCGAGGAGTCGCTCCCCACCGGTTGGAGCCGTGCTCATCAGCGAAAGCAGACATGACGGCCCGACGAGCTCTTATCTGACTCAGTAAATGAACTGAGTGATCCTTCAGAGCTTGAGTGATTAGACAAGCCTCATGAAAGCACTCAAGCTTGTCCTCTGCCGCGTCAAGGATCGCCGAAGTCATCTCCGCCGGATGAGGGGGTATATCGGCAAGCACAGATAGGAGGATCATCCGGAGCCAAATGGAGCCCATGGGAAGAGGAGAACCCCGACGGGTCAGTAGCTCGTACATCACAGTGTCACATTGAGCGTCGGTGAGAAGGGGATCCGCCAGCCGCGCAGCGAAGCGAGGAATTATATCCTCAAGGGGCACCTCCCATGGTTGCCGACGAGCATGGGGACGATCGCAAGCCATGGAGATTGATCGGGTTCTCAAAAAAATGACCACCTTAAGGTATGAATGGGTTTCTCTGTGAAGAAAAGAAGTAAGGCATAAGGTTCAGGTTATAAAGGGGCGCATTTAATGCCATGCACAAAAAATGTTGTGCATGGTGGAACTATTCTCAAAGCCCGAAAAGAAGGGGAGAGCGTTGGAAATGAAATCCAATGACGCATTGGAATTAGGTTAGGGAAATGAAACGTCCCCATCAAGCAGATCCCTGCATACGCAACACGTGAGCACTAGCCTTTGATGGAAAATGAGGCGGCACTGCAAAGGCACAACAGAGAACTAAGCTCTGGAAGAAGAGGATTAAATTCTCAAGGAAAAGTTCTCAGGAGAAGAAGATGAGCAGAGTGAAGGCTCCTATGAAGAGACAGCGGTATTTATAGAAAACAGTGGAAACGCTTCGTCTCCCCAGATCCCTAGATAAATCCAACGGTCGCAAGAGATGACAGCGTTGCACTCACGTGCTGACACGTGAGACCAACGCTGTGGGGGCATTTGTTTCCTGATTTAAAATCAGGAAAGCTTCTGTGGAAAGCTTCAAAAGGGGGTCACGTGCTCACACGTGACTAGTGGTCACGTGTTGGCACGTGACACCTAAAAACGTCGTTAAGGCAAGTTCAATTCCCTGACTGCGAAGAAGGAAAAGAAAAGCTTCAAGGAGAGTCGCGTGCTCCCACGTGACCAGGGTCACGTGTTGGCACGTGACGTTTAAATACAAGCGTCAAAGGCACGTCGGGTAACTGACCAAGTCAAGAAAAAGGCTTCAGAAGAAGTCACGTGCTCCCACGTGACCAGGGTCACGTGTCGGCACGTGACGTTCAAGGCAGCAAGCGCGTCTCCAGAACAACCAAGGAAAGAGAGCTCAAACAAAGGGTCACGTGCTCACACGTGACCAGGGGTCACGTGGTAGCACGTGATGTTTAAGCAGCAATCAGAAGACACAGCGCAGAAAGCTCGTTCCAAAGGGGGGTCACGTGCTCGCACGTGACCATGGGTCACGTGGTCACACGTGACCGACTTTCAAAGCCCATTTTTGACGACAGAATTAAATTCTGAAGGAAATTCGAATCTTTCCAAAGGAAAGTAATTATTTGGGACTAATCAAATTAAAGATTCAGAGATGATTAAAGATCATCTATCTATGGAAAATCTCGGCTTTGGGAAAGATTTCCCCCTTAAATCTAACCAAAATATCAAAGGAGAATCTCTGAATTCAAGATCCAATGGTGAATAAAATTCACCTAATAATCCAAAGGCCCAAAATGAATTATGGATGCAAATCAAATCTCTCAATGAAGATTCACAAAAGACTGATTGATTCGGCTGCTTCTCCTATAAATAGGAGCCAAGGGACACAAAAAAGAGAGATACATGCGCAGAGAAGAAAAGAGAAAAGGAGAAGAGCTTTGATACTTCGAAAAGACTCAGATCTTCTGCAAAAAGCCCTAGGTAAGAAAGGGAAGGCATTTTGAAAGAAGCAGAATTTAATTCTCAACAGAGTTTAACTCTGATAATATAAAAGCAGAAGAACTTATTTCTTCTCTCTTTGATAGAGGATCTGCAAAGTGCACATCTCCCCTTAAGGTTGAGAATTTAATTCTCAATGGGTTGAGATCCTGCCATGCAGATCCAAAACATAGAGAAGGAGTGCAAACTTGAGAATTTAATTCTCACAGAACTATAGGAATTTAATTCCTCCAAAATAAAAGTGGGGCTAGACCCTATATCATGGGAATTTAATTCCTTCAAAACAAAAAAGAGAGAAACAGGGTTTAACCCTAATTAAAGAACTTAGTTCTGTTGAAACAACGATCATCATTTCCTCAAAAATTTTATTAGGGTTCAACCCTATTCAGCCCTTCACATAAACGGGGAATTTAACTCCCGCAGAAAATTCAGAGTTAAACTCTATCCCAGAATACAAGTCTTCAAAAGAAAGAAGGATTTAATTCCTCTGAAATTAAAAAGTCTCCGGAATTTAATTCCTGAAAAAAGGAGTAACAAATCCTCTGAAAAAACCACATTAAGGCAGGGTCACGTGTCACCACGTGACCCCCCCCTCAAAAGCCCTACAGAAAACCCCCTTGAGGCAGCACCCCACGTGACCCACGTGACTTTCAGCAGAAGCCTTAACGCATAGGCATTTGAATGCCCATCACGTGCTGACACGTGATGCTATCAAAAGATGCAGTAATTTCAGCAGAACAAATGGAGGAAGGGCGCTCTCACGTGCTGCCACGTGACCCCTCTTGTCTTAGTGTTTAACACTAAATTGAAACTCTCGCACTCAGTGTTAAAATATTGTTGGGCCTTAGTGTTCAACACTAATTAAAAAGCTTTATCTGCAGTGTTCAACACTGATTACCTTAGTGTTTAAATATTAATCTGAGATCTTCATTTGCAGTGTTCAACACTGATCTGTTTTAGTGTTTAACACTAATTTGAGAAGCCTTATTGCTGGTGTTTAACACCAATTATTTCTTAGTGTTAAACACTAACTTGTTAACCGCATTCCCAGTGTTCAACACTGATTGCTCTATAGTGTTTAACACTAGGCTTTGGCCCAATTGGCTAAATGGATAGAGGCAAAGCCTCTCCTTCAATGGATCAGCAAAAAGTCAATGTTTCAGACCCGACTGGACTTAGCCCAAGCTGGCCATAAGTCCTCAATTTGTGATTAACTGGGCTAATGGGCTCATAACATAATTAATCAGTCTCGACCCCAAATTGGGTCAGGGACTATTAAATCCATTCCGGTTCTAGGGTACATCTCTTCACTCCTTTGAAACTTGGCATTGTAATCCCTCAATGTCTTCAAAGAGGTGACGGGTCCCGACGGCCACTCATGATATGGACTGTGGGGTCCTTAAACCCATGCCTAATGCAAAATTCCTGGTTACGTGGAACACGGATAATGTCACTCTTTGACCCCGTGGGAAACGTCCAGAGCGGATCCTGGTCCTCGCAGAGCACGGCAGTGAACCCGTGTGAAGCATCCAGAGCGGAGCCTGGTCCTCGCCAAGCACGGCAGTGAACCCGTGTGAAGCATCCAGAGCAAATACCGGACCGCAATGTCCTTAAACTACCCATGGACCGCAATGTCCTTAAACTACCCATGGACCGCAATGTCCTTAAACTACCCATGGACCGCAATGTCCTTAAACTACCCATGGACCGCAATGTCCTTAAACTACCCATGGACCGCAATGTCCTTAAACTACCCATGGACCGCAATGTCCTTAAACTACCCACGGACCGCAACGTCCTTAAACTACCCATGGACCGTAACGTCCCTAAACTAGAACAATAGGGCCCTCCATATGCTCTTTTGTCGGATCTAAACGGTCCCGTTTAAGTTGATCTTAGCCTCCAAAAATGGCTAACGCGTCCTTAAACCTTCAAACAGATTGGACTACGAATCCCCTAAATTAACTCCGGCTCGAGGGTACATCTCTGAACTCCTCTGACATCCGTCGTTGTAATCTTTCAACGTCGTCAGAGAGGTGATGAGTCCCGATGGCCATACATACGATGGACCACTACGTCCCTAAACTGGAACATTAGAGTCCAAACACTCTTCTGTCGGATCTAAACGATCCCGTTAAGTTGATCTTAGTCACAAAGTTAGACTAACGTATCCTTAACAAACGTTTGAGTTGATCTTAGCCTCAAGTATGGCTGACGTATTCTCAAACCAAACCCCCAAACCCAAATCTAAGATAATGCGGATTTGGACTAGTCCACGCCCTACGGGCGACGACATAACTCAGTCTCCGTAAACAATCCACGGGCAACAAAACAAACACCCACGACACGAAGTGACCATCTGGAGAAGGAGAAAGTTGTTACCGCAACGCGGCAGCGTAATTAACTGCAGGGGCTTGCGCCTGCAGGGAAGAGCGTCCCCACAATCAAAAACCCCTCAAATGAGGGGGAATCTGACGAAGTCTGCTACATCGGACGCATCCGTCTAAACCTTCGATACATGGTGCCATAAATCAACTTGGCATTTTCGGAGGGGTAGACGGATAGCACCAATTAGCATCTGCCCCGAACCCCAGGCATTCGGACGTCCCGACGTCCCGGCCGCCGTTCGGAGGGGAACAGAGGCGTGAAACATAAGGGTTGAATATTTCTAACTTAGGATAATAGAATTTCTAACATAGATACTAAACTGTAGGAGTAGAATCGACGTTAACCTATGAAACTAGCTTGATGGGATTTTATGGGTGTAATCCGCTGAAAACCCTCAGGAGACAACACTCCTAATACTAGGATCACCTAGAGGTTTAACGGTTTGTTGCACGTGCTCAGTGTAATCGCGTTCCCTACGAAAGTGAGGCTAGGATTTTGTTTTGCTCGGGACGAGCAAAAGATAAGTTTGGGGGTATTTGTTCATCACTAAAAACTGCATTTTAATACCGCTCATTCTTTATCTATTTTGTTATATATCGGTACTATTAACCAGTGTCTGCTCAGTAATTACAGATTACAGGTATCCGTGACAAAATACTGGAAATACACTCAAAATCACGGATATAACGTTTATGAGCCGACACTGCAACCAGAATTGAAAACCGACCGATATTTCATGAGTTTCTTTTTGAAATATGCATGTGTACACACTTTTTATCTAAATGGTCCAAAACATATAAGTGTGTACACTAGCTTGTTGGTTCATGGATCTATGGATAGGGCTGCCCATGGCACATAACTTGTGCAAGTGAGGTGATGTGTGTTTAATGCAAAAAGATGTGATGTGATGTATAGCATCAAGTTTCCCTCCAAATTCCTGAGTGCATTCTAGGCCTCTATAGAGAAATCAAGCAGCACTAGAGTGATATGGAAGAGCACACAAGACAACACAACAAATACGAGCAAGCTTGCTCGGTTTTCGGTCGGCCACACCCTCCAAAATTCCGAGCTAGCCGGCCCCCTAGCCCCATAGATCCCCAATTTTTTGTGGTCCATTCCCTGCTGCCACGTCATCTTATTTTTATTGCTTGTTTATTCTTCTTTTGTGCCTATAAAAGAAGACCAGTGAGCAAGGGAGAGGGGGTCTTACATGGTCTCATCCTTTACACTAAAGCTTCTTTTGTTTTCTTTTTGTTCTTGTATATAGTTAGTCCCCCTTGAGTTCTTTAGCTTCTCTTGATCTTGCAATCTCTTCATTGAGCTTGCAAATTTAAGTTTTGGTTATTGAACTCAAGGGCTGTATCTTCATTTGGAATCAATAAAGCTTTCTTTTTGCCTTCATTTGCCTTGTGTTCTTAGCCTTCTCTTGATCTTGCAATCTCTTCATTGAGCTTGAAAGTTTAAATTTAGGCTATTGAACCCATGGTTTGTAATGTGTTCTATGGAGCCTAGTATCTTTATTTCTTACTTTACTTTCTTGCAATTTATTTCCATGCTTTACTTGCTTGCAATTTTATTACCATGCCCTTTTCATTCTTGTAATGTTGTCTTCTCTTTTCTTTGTATTTTTTATTTGCTCTTTTTGTTTGTTGTTTGGATGGTTATGAATATGATGTTGTTAGGAAAGAAAACGATATTGTAAGTTAAGGTTTTTCTTCTCATTTTCTCTTCCCGATCTTTTCCATTAAACTCTGTCCAAACCTTACGCAAGCGCTCCGTTAGGCATCCTACCCTACTAAGGTATTGGTGATTCCTAACCGTGTCCGGTTGCGTTCGGATTGGCCGGAGGCGAAAGCAAGCAATAAGAACGGACGGACAAGGGTCAATAAGCCGGATTTTATAAATACCGTGCATAAGCACCCTAATCCACGTTGTTGCCGATTGCTCTAGCTTTAGTGGTCGAGCTCGGCTCAAAGGATTGAGTACGGATTTTCTTAACTGATACTAACCTATCTATTCCTAACAAACGTTTACTTTGCATATATACACATAGGGTAGATACGAACCATTCCGCCACACGATGATAAAAACAAACCCGATAGCATACTATCATCTCGAATAAGATTGTTCTATCGGTATAGGTCCTCCCTCAATCATCATAATCACCTAACTGCGATTACGATAATTGCCTTGAGGGCATTATAACCAACATTAAGGTCCTTCCAACTAAGGCTTTTTGGCTTTATGAGCCGTAAGGCTCTCATAAAGGTATTTCTCCCTATGAGTCGTGATGATCTCTTAGGTGTAGGTTCTCCCTAGAAGCCGTAAGGACTCCTAAGTGATATTTTCTCTTACAAGTCGTAAGGATCTTATAAGAGTGTTTTCTCCTTACAAGTCGAGAGGACTTATAAGTGTCGTTCACCACATGAGGAAATTCCTCGTCATTGGTGGAATCGTGGTGGGGAAATCGTTTATTTGTGCCCGTGGATTGTATACAAGGGTCAATATTGGACCGCTTGTAGGGCAACTTGGGAAGTGTGATGGCTTAAGAACAGATTCAGATCCCTGTATCTTAAGGCTTTTGAATCCTATGAGCCGTGAGGGTCTCGTAGGGGGGATTCTCCTTATGAGTCGTGAGGATCTCGTAAGTGTGATTTCTCCTTAGGAATCGTGGGGATCCCTAAGTGTGTTGCTCCTTTGTGAGTCATAAGGATCTCACACAGGTGTCTTCTCCTCACAAGGTCGAGAGGACCTTTCAGGTATCTTTATTTTAATGAGAGTGTGCCCTTTCGGGTTTTCACAAACTCATCGGTAGCCCTGCTATTTTTACTCATGGAGCCTTTTCGGGTTTTCATCCGTGCCCATTTCGCTTGCGGACGTACCATTTTTTTACTCCGTGGGAACTTTGATTGCAACACAGATCCCAGAAAAGGATATCACCATATTTGGGACGAAGAGTACTAGTTTAGGTACATTTCGGTCCACTGTTAGTTTAAGGACATCTCGGTCCACTGTTAGTTTAAGGACTTCCCGGTCCGTTGCAGCTTTGAGGCGAAGTTTTGTCGGATGCTACTTATAAAGTTTGGACTCAAAAAGTGTCATCATCTATCGTTATCCTGAGTTATGACTCGTCATGGGTAGTATTTCTTAAGGAATTAGCCGTTTATTGGCCGGAAGGGTCTTTCGCTATGCATGTTCATGAGCAAGTAGGACCCACCTTGGTAGACCTTGTCTATGATGTACGGGCCCTCGTAGTTTGGCTCGAATTTCCCCCGTTTTGCACGGTTGGGGATCATAGGTCTTTTGACAACTAGCACGAGTTCGCTTTGGCGGAATGTTCTTGGCCTAGTTAGTCTTTCGTATGAGCGCGTCATCTTTGCTTTGTAAGCTTCTAGTTTTTGCTGCGGTATGAGGCGAGTTTCATCGAGGGCATCGAGCTCCTCGAGCCAAAGATGGGTATTTTCTTCATCCGTCAGCTCGTATCGAACCGCTACTCACAGAGAGGGTAGCTCTATCTCCAAGAGAAGTACCGCTTCCGTACCGATACCAACGCGAATGGCATTGTGTTCTTGGACATTTTGAAAGTGGTTCGATACGCCCAAAGAGCTTCATGCAGCCTCTCGTGCCAGTCCTTTTTATTCCTGGACATCGTTTTCTTTATGATCTTCATCAGGGTCTTGTTGAAAGCCTCAGCTAGACCGTTAGCTCAGGGATTATAGACTGAAGAGTATCTCCAATTTATATTATGCCCCTGGGAGAAGCGGATGATCTTATGGCTCCTGTAGGCTGGCCAATTATCCGAGATGATTCATCGCGGGGTGCCGAACCGGTAGATGACATGTGTTCTGAAGAAATGGAGGATGTTCTCCGTCTTCACTTCTCTTAGCGGTATTGCTTCTACCCACTTGGAGAAGTAATCGGTCGTTGCCAATATGAACCGATGTTTCCTGGATGATGCTGCCTCTATGGGCCCGATTATATTGGTCCCCCACATTTCGAACGGCCAACTAGCCAATGTTGGGTGTAGCAGATTTGGATGCTGGTGGATGAAGTCCCTATGAATTTGGCACGAGTGACACTGCTTCGCATATTCGAGGTAGTCCTGAATCATTGTGGGCCAATAGTAACCCATTCTTTTGATCGTCGGCTTCATCTTTGGCCCGGCCTGATGAGAACCACAGAGTCCGTCGTGAGTTTCTTGGATGACCCTTTTTGCTTCTTCTGATCCCAGGCATCTCAGCCACAGACAGTCGAACGATCTCTTATATAAAGTATCATTGACGAAGACGAAGGACAGGGCTCTCTTCATGAGCTGATGTCTTGACGACGCGTCTTCGGGCGTTTGATGAGATTTGAAGTAGTCTATGAAGACTCCTCTCCAATCTCTAGCCTTTTCTTCGCCTTCTATTTGAAAGGCTGCTTGTTTGGTCGCTTCTTTTCTTTCAGATGACTCCGGAGATATTTTTGCCGGTGCGAGAATCCGGCGGCTTTGCACAATGATCCTTACGTCATCGAGATTTTTGTCGGCCGGTTCTATAGCAAGTTTGGCTAATGCATCTGCCTTGCTGTTTTCCGCCCGCGGTATGCTTTCCACGACGTAGGATGGAATTCGAGTTAGCAGTTGCTGCACCCTTTCGCCATATTTTACCAACTCTGGCTTACACGTCTGATAGTCGCCATTTACTTGGCTAACGACCATCTGGGAGTCTCTATATATGAGGATGTTTTCGATTCCAATGTCAACAGCGATCTCAAGACCCACTATCAAAGCTTCATATTCCGCTTCGTTGTTTTTTCTTAGCTCCGTTAAGGAAAGGGCAAAACGCATTATCCCTCCTTACGGAGTTACGAAGATAAGGCCCACCCCAGCTTTGATTATGGGGGTGTTTTGCTTTCGCTTCTTCATGGAAGACGCTCCATCGAAGTAGAGTTCTCATTGGACATTATTTTCCTCCGTCTTCCCTTCGATTGCATCGAACGTGTGTTCATCCGGCAACTCGCAATTTAAGGGAGAGTCGGCTGGTATTGAATGTTCAGCAAGAAAGTCGGCAATAGCCTGGCCTTTTACTGCCTTGAGGGATCGATATATTATCGAGAACTCCATCAAGTGGAGGGCCCATTTGGCAACCCTTCTTGTTAGTATGTCTCTTGACATCAAATATTTGAGAGGATCCACCTTTGATATGAGATGGACTTCATATGCCAAGGCATAGTGATTGAGCTTCGTTATCGCGAAGATTAGTGCCAGGCAATGCTTTTCAATGGGGGAGTAGTTGTTTTCTTCTCCCAGAAGGACTCGACTCAAACAATAGAGAGCTCTCTCTTTCCCCTGGTCATTCTCCTGTGCCCATAGCGCGCTCAGAGAACCTTCAAAGGCTGTTGTGTACAGGATGAGGGGCTTTTCCTTGACCGGAGCGGTCAGTACTGGCGGGTTCTGCAGATATTGCTTGATTTTGTCCAGTGCACTTTGGAATTTACGATCCTAAACGAATGGGGTCCCCTTCTTCATTAGATGGCTGTAAGGACAGCAATTGCCGGAGAGGTTAGTTATGAACCGTCGGATATACGCGAGCTTTCCTTGGAGAGACCGTAGTTGCTTGAGAGTTCTTGGCATAGGCATTTCCATAATTGCCTTGATCTTTAATGGGTCTATTTCGATGCCCCGATGTCGTACGATGAATCCCAGGAATTTTCCTGAGGAGACTCCAAACGCGCATTTCAGAGGGTTCATCTTCAGATTATATTTCCGAAGACGCTGGAACACTACCTTCAAATGCTTCCAGTGCTCCTCGTACGATTTTCTTTTCACCACGAGGTCATCAATATAAAATTCGACAATCTCGTGTATGAGGTCATCAAAGATCTTCATCATGGCCCTCTGGTAGGTAGCCCCAGCATTCTTCAAGCCGAAGGGCATCACCTTATAGCAGAATATGCCTAGTGGAGTCCGGAAGGCGGTATGCTTTTGGTCTTCGGGATGCATCTTTATTTGATTGTACCTTGAAGATCCATCCATGAAGGAGAAAACCTCGTGAGTGGACGTGTTATCGATCATCAGTTCGGTAACCGGTACAAGGAAGTCATCCTTTGGACAAGCTTTATTGAGGTCCTAAAAGTCCACACAGATGTATACTGTCCTATTTTTCTTCATCACTGGGACAATGTTGGCGATCCAGTCGGGATATTGATCTTCTTGGATGAAGCTGGAGTCAATTAGCTTCTTGACTTCGGCGTTGATACTCATTTCAAGTTCGAGTCGTATTCTTCTTGGCGCTTGCTTGACTGGCTTAACGTCCGGCGATATAGCCAGTTTATGCACCGCTATTTCTGGATCTAGTCCCGGCATCTCGGAATAATTCCATGCGAAGCAGTCTTTATACTGCATAAGGATGCCCTTTAGCATGGCCACCTGTTTTTCAGACAACAGCTCACTGACGAACGTTGGCCTTGGAACGTTATTCTTTCCCCAAGTCGATTTTCTTCAGATTGTCCGCTATGGTGTGTATCCCATCTTCCAACTCTTTTGGCGCCGGTGGAAATTCCGAGATCAACTCGTCCTCATCTTCATTTGCAAAGCACTGGGAGGGGTCGTCCACATTCTCATGCTCTCCCTCCTTTATGAATGTTATCATGTGGCAGGTGCGAGCTCATTTCTAAGCTCGATGTTGATCTGGACTTTCCTTCGCAATGTAGGTTGCTCTTGGCTCATGCTTTCATAGTGGGGCTACCCTCCAATTATCGGATATAGTGAACCTGTCTTCCTGATACTGGTCTTCGACCTAGTCTTTAAAGGTGAAGCAATCTTCAAGAGGATGTCCTAATGCTCGGTGGTAGGAGCAATAAGCCAGATGATGGATCTCGTTTATTTGCTCAGGGTGCCGAGACTCCGGAAGCGTCATCATTTGATGCTTCATGAAAAGGTTAAATATTTTTCTTGTCTTGTCTTGAGGGAAAGAGTACTCCCGACCCATCTTCTTCATAAAAGACGGGTTCTAGCTGACCTTTTCTTGATAGCGTGGCTTCTTGGATCCGCTTCGCTGTTTTTGAACGTCATTCCTATTCTTGATATTGTTGTTGCATCTGCGTCGGGCTTTCTTCTTGCCACGGGAGCGCACAGCGAGCTGAGGGTGAAGGGCATCGTCATCCTCCGTAGCCTGCTGAATGATACGTTGCGTCCTGGCTTTCTCGTAAATGGCCATTTCGCGGCTGTTGTCATCCCGAACCTTTTGACCCACTTCCCTTATCAGCTTGTGAATTTGTTCTTCGAATGATGGGCTTGGTATTCTCACGGCGGGGTCTCGCTCTGGTTCGATATCATCGCTATCTGGAAATGCATTCGCTTCTCCACTGAAGTTATTTATGACATGGAAGCCGTAGCATCACTCCCGTTTCTTAGACCAAACATATCCAAGACCCGTCGTCTCTATCCTCCCATTGGGTATTTTCCGCCGAGTCCTGGGAATGTTCCAAATCTTATTATAGAACTGGGCTTGTCGAGCGGTTTGTTTGAAAGGTACGCCCTGGCATCTTAATAGCCTTTTTAATCACTCTGCGTAATATCTGGGTAGATGGATTGGTTGGAGTCTATCGAGTGCAGAATCGGCACCATGCCAGAATTCTTTCTCAACTTTAATCTCTGTGGATTGGTAGAAGAGGATTGCCTTTTCGTCTAGGAGGAATGTAGAAGGTCTGCAGCTCTTGCACGCCGTATGTGTCGAGCGCGTCAAGTTCTTTTTAATGGTACGGCGGAACCATGGTGATTTGCAAGCTCTGACCAGCTCCAACGAAGGTTTGTATTGAGGGACAAACAAAGAATCCTGTGTTGACTTCGTCTTCAGAGTCGCTGCCAAAGACCAAAATAGGAGTAGATGGTCCTGGCCTGCGCCTTGGGATTGCCCCGAGTAGACTCTCTCTTCACCTTCCTCAGTATCGCTCCTAAAGACCGGGATGGTGGTGACGGCTTTTTGTTGGTTCTCCGGTTTACGACATCTTTCTGTGTCTTCGAAGTCTGGAAGGAAGTAATTGGCGTCTTCATATCCGCGGACTTCATTTACGAAGAATAGGTTTAGCTCCCCAGTAACTGTGTACTCGAGGCAATCTTTGAAGTACATCATACACTGATGTTGTGTAAAAGGGATGATATTGTGCTCATGTAACCAAGGCCTGCCGAGCAAAGCATTGTAGCAATTCTTGGTCTCGATGACATGAAACTTGATGCCAGTGATGAGCATCCTGAAGCGTAACGTTAGTATCACAGACCCAAGCGTCCGTGATGACTGCGAGTCGAACCCGGAGATGGTAATTTTGTCCTGAGCCAGGTGCTGAACGTTCATGCAGATCTCCTTCATTACCTTCACATTGAGAAGATTGACGAAGGACCTGTTATCAACCAGGATCTTCCCTATCTTGATGTCGTGGCAGTACTCAGTGACATACGGAGGACGGTTATGCTCGCACGTTCTGAGGAGGAGATCTTCATCGCCGAATGTGATGTCAGCTGTATGAACCTCCGCCAGCTCGTCCTTCATCTTTTCTTCCGCAAAGAAAGCTTAGAACCGATCAGGCTCTTGCAGTGCTTTGATTAGAGAATCTCGTGCTTCTTTGGACAGGAAGGGAGCATCCAGTATGCTTAGTTGCGTGGGTGTCTTCCTCAGGTGTGCCAGGACATTGTAATCCACCTTGTTTTTCTTAGGCGGGTCTTTGGCTGTAAGATCTTTGACGACTCTATCATCGAGGGCAATTTCCTCGGGGACTTTTTCCTTCCCCTTGTCTCTCTTACCCGAACCTTTGTTTGAGGGTCCGAAATTCTTTTCAGGCAACGTATGATTACGCAGCTGAATGTTCTCGCATTTCTTCACCTCTTCTTCTTTTCCAGAGATGGCTTCCTCGAAGAGAGGGCCGATGGATATTTCTTCTTCAGAATGGCTTCCGAAGGTAAGGACTTCAGCTTTCCCTTTTGTTGGGATGGCATAAACCATATGACAGTTACCGGCTGTTCCTTTACGCTTATCTGTCATGCTCTTCTGCTCCTAACAGGGTTTGCGCTTCATTCGTTTGAAGTGTTGTCGGTGGGCCATGTATCCCTGCCACCACTTCTTGAAGGCATTGCACTCTTCGGTAGGGTGTATGACCCTCCGATAGTATAAGCAGTATTTCGGATGTACATCTACTTCGTCAATGCACGTACTCCCGGGAGTATTTCCTTCGAAAGGTGGCAGCTTCATTCCCATTGACAGGGCTTTGGCGAACCGTTTCCCCATCTTAAGCCTGCTTTTGTCTGCCGCGGGTGAGCTTCGACCTGGTTGGAGTACCGTGTGACTCTTCCTCGCCGTAGCTTCTTCGTCCTGACGCCGACGCTTGACCTTTTTGTATATGGCCATTTCACGCTCTTGGTCAGCTTTGCTCTTTTGAAGGGCTTCGTTCAGCAGTTTATCGATCAGGTCGTCTGGTAGTTCCAGGGATTTTGACGCCGGTCCTGCCCCCAGTTCCTCTGCGTTGCTTTCCGACGCTGAGGGAGCTTCTTCGTCTTTTATCGACAGGTGAGAGATTATGTAGCAACTCGCTACATAATCCTCGGGTTCTTCTGACGAGCCGTCTCCTTCATCAATGCCATTGTCTCCGTTTTCAAGAATATGCTTGAGGAACTCTTCGAGAGTGACTGGGGTCCATGCCTTTTGGTTGTATTCTTCCAGTGCGTCAATGTACTTTTGCAGGTCCGTGCGCTTGTCGTCAGGCTGCACATGCTTCTTGGTTTTCTTCTTTTTCTTTGAAGACTTTGAAGGCTTGACCTGGGTGTGTTGCCCATCGCTACCAACTTTCGGTGTTGGGTGCGGTTTCAGCATCCCGTCAATGATCTCGGGCTCCAGCGGACTTTTCCACCTGATTGCTGGGCATGCTTGATCCTTCAGCATTCTTTTAGTTTTAGCCGAAAGGACAACTTCCTACGGAGCTTCTTCTATAAACGAGCATGATGCCCCCGGCGTGTCCACCTTTTTAGGAGTATGCTACTATGATGGGTTTACCTTCCAGTTTTCGGACAGCGCGAACTTCCCTTACTGGTACTGGTCCTCAACCTAGTTTTTGAAGACGTAGCAATCTTCGATTGGGTGGCCCATTACTCTATGGTAGGGGCAGTAGTTGGGACTGTTTACGTCACCATGCTGCAGTGGGCGTCTTGGATCCGACAGAGTGACGAGCCTGTTGCGTACCGCTAATTCGAACAGTCTCCTCGTTTTATCTCGAGGAAATGAGTAAGGATGTCTCAACTTCTCTTTGAGGGATCGTGATTTGTTGCTTTGGCGAGCAACTGGTTTCGGGTCACTCGGTTGTTGTTGAACGTTAGTAACGAAGATCGCTTTCCCCTTTCCCTTTTCGTTCTGAAGATCCGTTTTTGAAGAGGATGGCGTATGGCCCATCTGGTCCATTTAGGCCAGCTTGTCAATCAAGGCCTGGAAGGTGGTCGTCTTGAAGAACATCATAGATTGGGATATAGTCGCCTGAGGATTAAGGGTCCCTACGAACATACACACGACAGTAGCTTCTTCTATGCGTTGTTCGCATTTTGACCATATGTTCCGCCACCGAATTGCGTATTGAACCCAGGTTTCTCCCGGCTTCACCCTGGCATTGATTAATGCGGTGATTAGGGTGTGCTCGCTTGCGCATGCAAAATGTTGTGTGAATAGCAGCTCCATTTCTGTGAACGTTTTAATGGAGTCATTCAGAAGCTCTGAGTACCATTCAAATACTGTCTCCGCCAATCTGCCGATGAATTGGCGAAGCAGTAGTTTGTCATTGCCTCCAGTATTGCCGCATATAGCTCTAAACTGAGCGACGTGTTGATAGGGATTGCCTGTCCCCTTATATACATGGAATTTAGAGATCGTATACCCTGGCGGGTACTTGATTTGATCGTACAAGTCTGGATAAGGTCGCCCAGTTCTGACGACTTGGCCAGCCGCTTTGCTTGCCTTATGAGCTCGTATTTGTTGAGCTATGTAGTCATCAAGAGCAGCTTTGGAGATCGTCTCCTCCCTGGCTGCTGATAGAGCCGGAAGAGGGTTTGATGTCTCCCCTCTGTCGTCTTCAACGATTATTGGAGGGTCTTCGGCTGGAGGATCTGGCTGGATCATCTTCCTCACCACGTCTTAGAACAGGAGTGCCATTTGTTTTATGTTAGCCGCTTGTTCCACGGCCTCTTTATCTTTCTTTTCAAGCACCCTTCGTAGGAATTCGGTGTCTGTCTCTTGTTCCTGGCGTTGTTTCGACGATGCTCCTGGGCTTTCTTTTTGCCCAGTGAGTGCGGCCATCCTTGTCAACATCTCCTGGAGCTTCTGTTGTTACTCCCGAGATTTTGTCACCGATCGTGTGAGTGGTCGACGACCCGTGGAAGTAAGGCTTTTCTCTTTCCCAGAAGCCATATACACCGTGTGTACTACTATGCCCCCGGACTTGGGGCATTTGGGTTCGCTGCCTTTGAAATTTACCGCAGGCATGGGGATCTTCTCCGACCTTCTCCTCTTGTGGGAGGTCGAAGTTGAGGGGGCCATTGCAGCAAGCACCCATACAAACGATACCTTCCGTGGTACGACGGAAGGATGGTCCTCCTCTTGCCGACTATTCGTTTTCTTCAGCCGGCGAAAATAATCTTCATCAATCACAGAGTCTTGGACTCTCCGCCAGACCTTGTGGATCTTAGAGGACAACCGCCGAGGAGGCCATTCCGGCTTCACCCGTGTCATGTTTTTAGCAGGCGGAGGAGACTTCTTCAATATGGCGGTTGGAGAGTTTTTGTGCACCCTCATGTGCAGCTCGAAGCTATTCCCTGTTGGAACAACAACGTCAATTTCCACTATTGGAGCTGGTGAGGTAAGTCCAGAAGGGGAACTGCCCCCAGTTTTCCTTACTCGGTGCCAGTGGCGACGTCGAGCATGTCGTGCGGACGGGACCACCTCTTTTGTGGAAGCGACCTCGTCATTCCTATTGCTTTGATGAGAGGCTAATATCGGTATCGGCCTGTCGAAGACTGACGTCCGCTGAGAGGGAACGGTCAATCTATCGAAGGCAGACTTTCTGGCAGGGGAAGCATTTTTAACGACCTCGCCTGTAGCAGGAGTTGGAATGGCCAGTCTTGCAAAAACCGATCATTTAGCAGGAGAAGCCCCTTTGACGACTTCGTCTGTCGGAACAGGAATGGCTATCCGCTTCGGGATAACCCCTTCAGGTATTACGAGCCTCTTTCCAGGCCCACTGAAGCTGTGTCTCAGCCTGTTAAAGACTGAGGCGTTGGAATTGGATGACCCGTTGAGAGGGGCCGTGGTAGTGGCAAGCCAATCGAAGACTGACTTCTTTGGAGCCTCTTGTGATGGTATTGAAGCATTGAAGCTCATTGGCGGGAGCATAGTCCCAAAAAACAATACAGTGGTGGCCTGAGTCACCTGCTCCACTGGCATTGCAAAGATGGAAGCCACTTGAGGCCCGTAAGTCACTCCTCCAGCGGGGACAGAGTGGGAGTTCCCTTTGCAGTTGGTGCAGGTAGAAGCCATCGATATATCTTCAGCACAAGAGCAAGACACCAAATCTTAGTATCTTGAATCCAGGGGCAACCATATTAAACCGCGATTTGTTCGGGAACACAAAACACGAAGTGTGGAGTGGAAAGAGGAAAAGGTCCCACCGGGCGTGCCAGAATCTATTTACCGCCGAAAACCGGGATGACAAACGTCTAGCTTGACTTTGGGGGCAGATGCTATTTAGGTTTATCCGTCCACCTCTCCGAAGATACCAAGTTGATTTATGGCACCGTGTATCGGAGGTTTGGATGGATGAGGCTATCATAGCAGACTTCGTCAGATTCCCCCTCGTTTGCGAGGGTTTTTTTTTATTGTGGGGACGCTCTTCTCTACAGGCGCAAGCCCCTGCAGTTAATTACGTTACCGCGTCGCGGTAACCACTTTCTCCTGCTCCAGAAGGCCACTTCATGTCGTGTGTGTTTGTTTTATCTTTGGTTGCCCGTGGATTGTATATGGAGACTAATTTATGTTGTCGTCCGTAGGGCGTGGATTAGTCCAAATCCGTATATTCTTAGATTTGGGTTTGGGTTGATTTAAGGATCGTTAATCTTGTTTGAGATTAATATCAAGTTAAATGTTTGTTGAGGATACGTTAGTCTAACTTTAGACTAAAATATACTTAACAAGGGTTTAGGATCATCTTGATCTAACAAAAGAGCGTTAGGGCTCTATCGTTTTAGTTTAAGGACGTTACGGTCCGTTGTTAGATTAAGGACGTTTCGGTCCACAGCTAGTTTAAGGACGTTGCGGTCCACAGTGGGATGTGCCCATCAATTTGGGAGTGCGCCGAGGAGTTTTTGGTTATCAGGACCCACCACCTCTCTGAAGACGTTGAAAAATTACAATGACATGTATCAGAGGTGTGAGGAGATGTACCCTTGAACCAATGTCCGTTGGGAGATCTGTAGTCGTGTTTGGGACTAAAACCAATTTGGAAAATGATGAGCACATGGGCTTGGTTAATCTGAATTGGGGATTTGGTCAACTTAGACTCAACCCACTCAGTCTTTGAATAAAGTGTTAAACACTTGCTTGGGTTCGGTCCCTTTTCTGTGCAAATAATACTTTGCTTTACTTTCCCTTATTTTTTTGTTCCTTTATTTTTTATGGAGTGTTAAACACTCTTTATGGCGCCATCGTGTGGAGAACATGAGGTGCTTGGCGTTGAGTGCCAACTACTGGGTGCTAGGCACTCCCTGTTGAACAGCGCCCACGTGAGGGACACGTGAGGCGCTTGGTGCTGAGCGCTGACCATTGAGTGCTAAGCACTCTTTATTGAGCAGCGCCCACGTAAGGGACACGTGAGGTGCTTGGCGCTGAGCACCGACCATTGAGTGCTAAGCACTCTTTATTGAGTAGCGCCCACGTGAGAGACACGTGAGGCGCTTGGCGCTAGTTTTTTATTTGGGTGTTTTGTTCTGAAGAGTTCAATTCTCTGTTCTTTTCTGGATCTTTGATCCCCAAGAACAAGTTCATCCCCATGAAAATTAAATTCTCATTTATGGGAGACTTGTCTCATGGACCTCAGATCCAGAGGAAGAACTATGTTCTTTAAGAAGAGTTAAACTCATGGATATGCAGATGAGATGCTCTGATCTCTATTTTTATTATTATTTTTATTTACCTCGAAAAAAGGTATTCTTCCTTCTTCCTTCTTAAAGCTTTCTTCTTTCTTTTTCTCAAAGCTTATGGGGGGGTTTCTCTTTATAAGACTTGAAGTCTTGGGGCTTTTATATAGTGGAGGCAAGTTTGTTGATTTAGTTAAAGAAATCTTTTATTGGGAGATCCTTAATTGATTTGGGGATTTTATCCACGGTTGGATCTTTGATCCAAGGAATTCTATTTTACAGAAGATATTTTTCTTATTTTTAACAAGATTGGGGAAATATTTCCCTATACAGAATCTTTCTGTATATATAGGTGATTTTTAATCACCATTGGATTTTTTAATCTAACGGTGCTCTGTTTTACAGAGAGTAATCTTTTTTGTTTAGAAAGATTTGAGGAATATTTCCTCAGCAGAATTTAATTCTGTACTCTGATGATTTATCAACTCCATTGGATCTTTGATCCAATCTCTCTGTTTAACAGAGAGATTTGGTTCTGGCGCTGGCGCCCTCGTACGAGGCACGTGAGGCGCTGCCTCAGAGTTTTTAACTCTTGACGCTGGCGCCTTCATGCAAGGCACGTGAGGCGCTGCCTCAGAGTTTTTAACTCTTGGCGCTGGTGCCCTCGTGCAAGCCACGTGAGGCGCTGCCTCATCACTGAAAGTGTCTTTTCGCTTGCTTTCTTTTCTTTTCCTGAGTCAAACTTTTCTTTTCCAATGCTTGAAAATAGTTCCATCATGCACAACATTTTCTGTGCCTAGACTTAAATGTCTTCCTTCATAATCTGAAGCAATGCTTCTCTTCTCTTTCACTTTCAGAGAATTATTTTAACAGAGAAGTGTTATGGCTTGTAATCGTCCACATGCTCGCCGGCAGCCATGGGAGGTGCCTATTAAGGAAATTGTTCCTCGTTTTGCTGCCCGCTTGGTGAACCCTGCTATTACGGATGACCAATGCGATACAGTGCTGCACGAGCTTTTGACTCGTAGAGGATTTCCTCTCCCCATCGGCTCCATTTGGTTCCGGATGGTCTTCTTGTCTGTGCTCGATGATATTCCCCCTCATCCAGCGGAGATAACTCCGGCGATACTCGACGCAGCGGAGGAAAAGATCGAGTGCTTTCATGAGGCACTTTTAATTACCACGGCTATGAGGGATTGATCTGTTCAGCTGCTAAGCCAGATACGGGCTCAGCAGGCCATCATATTTGCCTTCGCTGATAGGCACGGTGCTGGCCGATGGAGAGCGACTCTTCGTGAAGATCGCCGATTTGCCATGGTGGAGAAGGCAGAGAGAGAATTAGAGAATTTTATCCATAGTTTTTTGAATCCCTGTACTTTCGATCCCTGGTGATCTATTTCCCGTAGAATAAAATATTCAATTAAATACTTTCTTTTTGTCGTTGACTACCAAGTGCTCCCTTTCTAACACATGTTCCTCCTCTGATGCGTGTGTGTGCATATATGAATGAGCCCGATTTCACACATATCTGTAAACAAAACTTAAACCGGTGTAAACAGGAACAAATAGCTCTTGGCCAAAGATTTTGGCGGGAACAGGGTGAAGCACCAAAATAATTATTAGGGATAGAAATTTTTAGCACATTTTATCGTGTCAATTCCAGTTAGGTTCTAACCGTTTTAACTCAGATGGTTCCTTCGATAAACAAAAATATGGAAGCGATCCGAAGATAACGAATTGTTGAGTGTGTGGAAGAAGAAAAGTATATTATGAAATCTTCCTTACTGGAAACATCTGTTGATTCGACACAATATTGATGCCATGCATGTAGAGAAGAATGTGTTTGATAATATTGCTGGCACATTGTTACAAGACGATTCTAAGTCCAAGGATAAGTTGGGTGCTCACGAGTGCTTAGAGGAGTTTGGAATCCGACAGGAATTACATTCGACACTTCATGATGATAGTGTCTATGACTTACCAGTTTCGAGCCACATAATATGAAATTTGTTATGAAAAGATTTTGTGAGGTGCTAAAGAGTATCAAAACCCCAGATGGGTACTTCTCTAACATAGAAAAAATGTGCAGGTCGAGCCACCAAAGCTCTTGAATCTTAAAACTCACGATTGTCATATCTTTCTGCATAAATTGCTTCTAGTGGCTTTTCGACATAATTTTCCATCCAATGTCATCAAAGTTTTGATAGAGTATTGCGACTTTTTCAATAAACTTTGTTCTAAAGTGATAGATGTGACCAAACTCGAGGAGTTGCAAAAGAGTATTGTTGAAACCCTCTATAAATTGGAGATGATATTTCCACTATCTTTCTTCACCATCATGGTTCATCTAGCTACAGAGGTAATGATTGCTGGACCTGTCTCATATAGGTGGATGTATCCAATAGAAAGGTACTATATTTTTTCAGTCAATTGTGTTATTTAATTCATTATAATATTCACATTTGTCTAAAGTATTCTTTAACGTTTTAGATATTTGTGATTCTTGAAACGACAAGTGCGCAATCGAGCTCGACTGGAAAGGTCAATAGCCGAAAGTTATTGCGCCAATGAATACCTCAACTTCACTTCTCGTTACTTGCATGGAGTTGAAACAAGATTAAACCTTCCTTTTCGAATTAATGATAACCAGCTATCTCATTCATAAGGGGAGGATCGATCTTACCGGAAAGAGTGGCTCGATTAAGCGCATTCGTATATTTTTTATAATCTTGAAATTACTGCCGATCACAAAAGCTATATAAATTAAAAATTTTAATCGCGTTAATATTTTGAGTGCCTACATCTATATATACCTAAATAATTAATACCGTTATTCTTTTAGCCGACATATTGAAGAACTTACGAATGCGATTTCCGGAAAGAGTGCTAATTGGAATATTAATTAAGAACATAAGAAACACTTTCCACGGTGGTTCCGTAAACACGTACGTATGTCTTGTATATTTCACGTTTCACACACATATATCACATATAGCTTATACATTTTACGTGTAAATGCATTTTAAATTGAAGATGACATAGCAAAAGTGATGCAATTCCCGGATGTAATCGTGCGACTATCTAAAGGTTCTACTGCAAAAGAGAATCGATACACTTCATATTGTATTAATAACCTAAAATTTATTACAACCGAGAAATTGATTGCCCAAAACAATGGGATTTATTGTCCGTCTGAACAAACGTGCTTCTCAAGTTTCTGTGATCAGAGACCACAGGGAGGAAAAAAAGAATATTACAGTCGGCTGGAGAATATAATAGAGCCATTTTATGGGTATAATAAGCAAGAAATATTTGTTATGTTCAAAGTTCGTTGGTGCGCTTGCATCCAGATCGATGAGTACGGCTTTTGTAACAACCATAAAATTTCTGTACAAATTTTTTGTAAAGTGCAGAAAGGAATACCTCAACGTGAGCACAAGTTATAAATTTAATTAGCTTTGGAATAGCAAGAAATAGCTTGTAGCTCATTGGTAAAACCTTGCACTGCTGTGACATAGCCCCTGTGTTCAAAACCCCCCAGCCACATATTATTTTTAATGATTTTTTTTGGAAGCCTAAAAGTTTACACGTGCAATACATATAAAAATGAAAAGTCACTAAAATCAAACATATGGAAAATGTTATATGTACAGACTAGGACACGTGGCAAGTATCCAGAGACCCAACTCACCAATGTGGCTGGCGAGATGTGGCTCTAGGCCGGCGCTGCCGACCCCCCCTAACTAAATGCCCCCAAACTTTGCCCAAGTGACTCTTCCCCTACCCCCATTACTCCACTTATGTTTGTTTTTCCTGCAATTAACCAAAGGATTAAAATTGAAATTTTAATTCAAGTTTTAATGCATTTTTAATTCCTTTTTTCAATCCTCAAAACCCTAATTCTATCCTATAAATACCACATCATATCCTAGCCTCTTCATTCTGAAATTTATCATCAAAACTCTCAAATTTTTCCAAGTCAAATTAGTTGTACAAGTGGAGTTAGCCCAAGGTCATCTTCCGGCGACGACTCGGGACAAATCCGGCGACAACGCGACTCCACGAAGCTCTCAAATCCTTACTCTACCTCCCCTCCCTTATCTAATCCAGTAAGTCCCCTCTCCTCTCCTCTCTTCCCTATTAAAAGAATTCTCTTTTCAAAACTCATCGGAAGCGGAGTTATTCCGACTTCCGATTCTAATTTTGTAACACAACTTTTCTTAATAAACAAATATTCATATTGTTACATCTTGTTTAGTAATCTAAAAGAAACATTTAGAACAAATTTCAATTCAAAATACAATGTTATACAACTTTTATTTCAATTTTACGGTTAAATACTACAAAGGTTACTTATGACATTCTTTCATCATATTTGCTCATATTACCTTTAGAAAACTCACGAGATAATGACCTACTTCATCACAATACTCATTGTGACATAGCACGATGGCTTTTAGAACAATATTTTGTATGATAAATACAATTTTACATTAAAATACCCTAAACTATTAAAAACCGTATTTCTTTAAGTTGTTTTAATTAAATTCCTTACGATTATGTCTCTACAAGCCACTTTTGGGGAATTCGAATAGGATGGTGCGGATTATCGCACGTCCTTCGGACTAGTAGGACGAGATGCAGTGCTCCTCCCGGAGCATACGATCCCGATATAATTTTTATTACAATTTTTAAGAAACCGTGATTTTCTATTTAATAAATCAATTCTATTTTTAATATATATATATATATATATATATATATATATTATGAAAATATCTGTTTTAAATATATATAATAAATTCCATATTTTCTATACAAAGGAATCCCAAATTTCATGAATATACCATCACAAATCCATACAATTCCAATTTACACTAAAATAACACATACTATTCAACCTAGGTTTATAATCATTAGAATACTTCACTTTTAAAAATTACATCCATGAAAACCCTAAATACGATAAATAAATGCTTAAGATTTATTTTGAAAGTTTATCAAAACTATTTTTCATAAAACCCCCTCAAGTTTATTAATTTACAATAAGGACCCTAGTAAATATAGGTTTAAGCGGGACCGATTCTCTTAAGCCTCAGGGAGCCGGAGAAAGTGGGTGCTTGCCTATTTAAGGTAGGAAACTAAAACGAGATTATCAATGGTTATTGGCTTGGAAAAAGTCACAAATCCTGCCGTCCATGTGCAACAATTACCGATAACTCCAAACCCTAATTCAGGAATCAAATTCTGTTTAAAGTGTCTGACTCAATCCGAGTCTCGGTCAAATCTGAAAACAATCCATATTTGAAAACAATTCAAATATAACTCCAATACATCATGAATCCATATATACTGGAAATTGAAACATGAATACTAGAATACTATCTATATCAACATGACTTGATTTGACCGAACCATGGATATATATTGACTTGATTACATGACTATCCGTTTACATCCTTATCCGTTAACATGAACAACTGACATGATGGTTTCGCCAAATCTTACATCTATAAAACAATACAATGTACATTACGGGGTAAAAGGGGTAGACTGGTACGGAATGTGTCAAAAGTGGCACGAAATGGTCATTAAAAGACGTAACTAAATATCCATTGCCGTTGTTCCGTGGGGTTTGACGGAGCCTTGTACTACGGGTTATCTTAGTCCACAGGATAGTTGGACTCCTCTCGTAAACACTAATATCTTCTGTACCAAACTACAAACAACTATGTTAGTATAACGAACATAATCTTATATACTTCACATGTTCTATTCTTTGTCTATTCTTTTCTCTCTCTCTCTTTGGGACTTGCCGAACGATTGTTCGCTGACGACATTCCTTTTCTATTCTTTCTTTGGAATGTTGTCAGGAGGACCCGACTCCCTGGAGATCAAGCCCAGCTCAGAAGACTTGGAGCAGTTCGTCGAGGACCCCGAGCTCTAGTTCACTTGTATATACTTTTACTTTCAGTTAATGCCATTGTTTAGACATCGCTTTCCAGTATTATATTTACTTTCCAGTTGTATTGTAAAGAATGTTTAATAAATAAAAAGTTGATGTTCATTTACATCTCATGTTTTTTTTGTGTACATTTATATTATATTGCTTTTTACGATTAACGTGTTTACTTCTGAGTAAATACGTCGCGGGCCTAGTCGCGTCCCCTTACCGTACACCGGGAAGCAGGGCGTGACAGGTTTTGTTGGCGGCCCATGCAGGTCAGTTCTGCATGAAGTCATACCATGCAGGGTCAGTTCTGCAGGGAAACCTAAGCAATATAACACAAGAATTATAAGACTCAGCAACTAAATATTTTTTATATTTCATATTTCTTGAATCTATCCTAACCATATTTTTTCTTTCAAGATTATGGATTCTCCGAACAATACGAGCAGGAACGTGAATGACAACTCCCTACCAGCACCACTACCTCTACCACTTACACCTACCGTAGCAGCTCCGATCAAAGAGCAGACGGTTTTGCTTGAGGCAATCAAGAGCCTCTTGGAGGGACAGCAGTAGCAGACTGCTATACTCCTGAACCGCCCAGAATCTGAGGCACCCGGAATGAAGCAATTCCGGGCACTGCACCCTAAGAACTTTTCTAGGAAAGTGAGCCCTCTAGAAGCTGAAGAATGGGATCAATCCATTAAGGATGATCTGGCAGCAGCACAAGTGCTAGACATTGCTTGGGTAAGGGTTGCGAAGTTGCAACTCACATATAACTCCCGAATATGGTAGAAGGCGGAAGAAAGCCGTTTTACTCAGCCAATCGAATGGATGCGAAATATTTTCTGGACATGTTCGACGCGAAATATATTCTCAAGACTGCCCGATTTGACATGGAGCAGCAATTCATCTATCTACAACAAGGCACCATCTGGAGCAAATCCGTGGATGAATATGATACCGAGTTCACTATGTTGAGCAGGTTCACGGCATATCTCATACCGACTGCTGAAATCAGGGCCAGAAGATTTCAACAGGGATTGGACCAGGAGATCCAAGATGCATTAGCTACAGGGGATTTCTCAACCCACGACCTAGCTTTGAAGGCTGCCCGTCGATACGAGGCAGTAGTGAAAAAGAAGGGCAGACCTCAATCTGCCGGTGTGAAGCGTCCTGCTACTCAGATAGCAGGAGGAGCATTTTCCAGGCCACCGTTTATACCCAGGGATCAGAAGTAACATTTTACCGGCCCAGTCCAGACAGCTACTATTGCAACAGGGATGGACACCTGTTGAAGGACTGCAGGCATGCAAACGGCTTGTGCTTAGTTTGTAGCGCATCCACTCATGGTATTGGAACATGTCCTCATAGACGCAACCCAGTTCCAACACACATCAAGTATCCGAAGAGACCAACTATTCAGGCACCTGCACCTCGTCTTACTCTTCCAGCTCCACCTCCACGTGGACCTCCTACACAGCCTACTCGCCAATTCCATCAGGCACTGAGAAACATGCCTCGAGGGCAAGGAAACATGCCCCAAGAACAGAGGAATGTGTCTCCAGTTAGGAGGAATGTACTACGGTGTCAGGCTTTCACCTTAGCAGCCGTGGAAGCCGAACCTTTAGGCCAAGGTAAAACTGGTAATTCCATTCAATCTTTTCAAACCCTTACATCATCTTTTACTTTTCATGCAATACCAGAATTTCATTCACCACCACCATCACCAAATTTTTCTTGAAACTGTTGCAATTTCCTTCTATAAATTTCGAGGACAAAATTTTTTATAAGAGAGTAAAATGTAACAATCCTAAACTTTCTATACAAATTTTTTTTAAAGTACAGAAAGAAATACCTTAGCCTGAGCACAAGTTATAAATTTAATTTGCTTTGGAATAGCAAGAAATAGCTTGTAGCTCATTGGTAAAGCCTTGCACTGCTGTGACATATCCTCTGTGTTCAAATCCCCCCAGCCACATATTATTTTTAATGATTTTTTTGGAAGCCCAAAAGTTTACACGTGCAATTCACGTAAAAATGAAAAGTCACTAAAATCAAACATGTGGAAAATGTTATATGTATAGACTAGGACACGTGGCAAGCATCCAGAGACCCAACTCACCAATGTGGCCGGCGAGATGGGGCTCTAGGCCGTCGCCGCTGGGCCTCCTGTACCACATACCCCCAAACTTTGCCCAAGTGACTTTTCCCCTACCCCACTACTTCTCTTCTGTTTGTTTTTCCTGCAATTAACCAGAGAATTAAAATTGAGCTTTTAATCCAAGTTTTAATGCATTTTTAATTCCTTTCTTCAATTCTCAAAACCCCAATTCTATCCTATAAATACCGCATCATATCCTAGCCTCTTCATTCTGAAATCTATCATCAAAACTCTCAAATTTTTTCAAATCAAATTAGTTGTACAAGTGGAGTTAGCCCAAGGTCATCTTTCGACAATGACTCAGGACAAATCCGGTGACACTGCGACTCTACGAACCTCTCAAACCCTTCCTCTACCTCCCCTTTCTCATCTAATCCAGTAATTCCTCTCTCCTCTCCTCTCTTCCCTATTAAAAAAAATTCTCTTTTCAAAACTCATCGGAAGCGGAGTTATTCCGACTTCCGATTCTAATTTTATTAAAAACATAACTTTTCTTAATAATCAAACATCCATATTGTTACATCTTATTTAGTAATCTTAAAACAAATATTTAGAACAAGTTTCAATTCAAAATACAATATTATACAACTTTTATTTCAATTTTACGGTTAAATACCATAAAATTTACTTACGACATTCTTTCATCATATTTTCTTATATTACCTTTAGAAAACTCACGAGATAATGATCTATCTCATCACAACACTCATCATGATATAGAATAATGGCTTTTGGAACAATATTATGTGGGATAAATAAATTTTACATTAAAATACCCTAAACTATTAAAAACCGTATTTCTTTAAGTTGTTTTAATTAAATTTCTTATGATTATATCTCTACAACCCACTTTTGAGGAATTCGAATAGGATGGTGTGGATTATCGCACGTTCATCGGACTACTAGGGCGAGATGCAATTCTCCTCACGGAGCATACGATCTCGATGGAATTTTTATTACAATTTTTAAGAAATTATGATTTTCTATTTAATAAATCAATTCTATTTTTAATATATATATTATCAAAATATCTATTTTAAATATATATAATAAATTTCTTTTTTCCTAAACAAAGGAATCCCAAATTTTATGAATATACCATCATAAATCCATACAATTCCAATTAACACTAAAATACCATATACTATTCAACCTAGATTTATAGTCATTAGAATACTTCACTTTTAAAAATTACATCCATGAAAACCCTAAATATGATAAATAAATGCTTTAGATTTATTTTGAAAGTTTATCAAATTATTTTTTATAAAACCCCCTCAAGTTTATTAATTTACAATAAGGACCCTAGTAAATATAGGTTAAAGCGGGACCAATTCTCTTGAGCATCATGGAGCCGGAGAAAGTGGTGTTAGGAATATGTATGCCCTAGAGGACATTATTGTTAATATAGTGGATACTTAGACATATATATAGAGGACTTTCTTGCTCAATATGATAGTATGCTATCAAGTTACCTTTATCTTAACATGTAGACTGGTATTTTTACTGTCTGTCTCTTGCATGTTGATAAAACCCTTAGGATATATACTTGACTATCAGGATTATGATGAGATCATACTAGTGGGGCCAGGATGGTCCAAAAGTACATCCTTTAAAATTGCTTAGTCGAGGGAATATCGAGACATGTCATCGATATTCCGGAGTAGACTAGTGTATACGTTTCTTGTCCCTTGAAGGGCGATGGTTGATCCCACAACCATTGGTGTGTGACATCAAAGATTGTACACATGTACTCATTAGAGAATGGAAACACCGAACGGACTCGCCGAGGACTCCTAATTGGTATTATAGCTATCGTAAGATAGCAGTCCTCTGGTGACACTGGTACAGGTTAGTCTGTAGACCCGAGATCGTCATAGAGTCTTGTGTGGCTCCCACTGTTCTTTGATTTCCTCCCTACCACACTCAAGAGGAGTTGTGCAAACAGGTGGATTTTGGGTACATTCCCGAGTCACATGGAGGCAATGAGCGATAGGAGGGGTTTCGTCTCTCCGGGTATTGGGGGTTGATGTTGTGCTATACTCGATTGGCTATAACTAGAAGTCCCTGGCCAGAGCTCCTACTGAGATTTACTGATAAGAGTTATCATTAGTTTCTCGAACCGTTATAGACCAGACATCGGCATGACTTATCACGTTACTGGGGTCTGACATTTACCACCCCTAAACATGATATGCGACATATCAGACGAAGAGACCAGACTGTACGATAGTGTTACTGATAGGCTTCATGGCGAGTATGGACAAGCTTGCTTATTGATCTTCATATCGCTCAATACCCGGGTAGCCGTTACGTCCAGCTAGTACCGCTGACGGCTTGTAGGTGACTGATGTGATCATCACCTACTGCTGGCGTATTGACGAGTCTTTAGAGTCCCGCACAGAAGTTCCCTGGTTCAAGCGAAACGAAGTAGGACACATATGTGATATGTGTGTGGGCCTGATTAAATACGCATATATGATACCGTATTGTAATCTGGCAGTTATCTGTTATCGATTTAGGTTATATGTGATATAACTAGATTATCGAATCAAGTGTTGATTTGATAATGCGATACACAGATAAATGATATTAGTCGATCATATGTGATATAACCAGATTATTAAATCAAGTGTTGATTTAATAATATGATATATATTATATGTGATATAATTATATCTTAACTAATATTATTAGATCACTAATTATTCTTCATAATATATATATATATATATATGAAGCATGGCTTATTTTTTATTTTCGTGGAAAATAGAAATGAGGTGGAAAATAGGAGCATGGTTTCAAGTATGGCATTTATATTTGTTTATTCATCTTGACTCACTATTTAAGCATGGTTGCAATTTTATATTGCTATTTTCCATGCTTAAATGAGTGGGGGTCAAGAGGTTGTCATTAACTCACCTCATTCTCAACACTTAGTCTTTTTTCAAGTGTTGCTCTCATGCTCTCATCTTCTTTTTCCTCCTCTTCATGCATCAAGGTTCCAACCCCTCACATGAGATGCGAACCATAGAACCTTAAACACAAACTAGTGAGCTTCCAAACCCCTACTTCACCATCCTACACTTGACTAGCGATCAAGTGTAGCGTGTTTCCTACACTAAAAGAGTTTAGTGTAGAGGTAGCTTGAGTTGGAAGGACTTCGCGTGGATCATCTTCGGCATGAAGGTCATCGGAGGAAGTTCGTCCAATCCCTCAAGTGGAGCCTAATGGAGTTACGGGACTACTACACGGAGCATCTGAAGTGAAGGACTCGATCTACGAGGGTATAGCCATCTTTACTTCTCTCCTTTTATACATATCATCATAGGTTAACTCTAATATTCTAGTCACGATCTTGCATAAGTCTAGCTTAGCACCGAAAATTTAAAATCCGGCATGCTTGATGCTGCTAGGACCCTTTGGAGGTGCTAGGGTAGACTTTTATGGTATCTGAGCCAAGCTAGAACATTTGGGTATGTCGTTACGATGTTAAAGTGTTCGATCGGTTTCGAAACCCGCTAAATCTTGATTTTTTTGTCGAATTTTCAAATGTTGGAATTTTCGTAATTAAAAATATCCAAAAATTCATGTAGGGTATTCTATGGAGCCCAAAGAAATTTGGAGCCCCAACTCCTCTAAAGCGCCGCGGAACTGCAGCCAAAATGCTTGTTTGGCCACGGTTCCGCCGCTGTTTTGAGGAGTTAAGGGTCCATTTTTCTTATGCTGCTCCATGGTGTCATTTATCACTCTCTGGGTATTTTTAATACTTCTCAAGTTGTTGAGGTCTCTGGATTTTGTGGGTTTTTGCTAAATCGATCAAAAATTTTAACGTTGTATAGATCTTGATGATATGTGATACAATATTTAGAATCCAAATAATTAGTTTTGTGAAAACTAGTTAGTATATTATAAACCTAGTGTATTAGTCTCGGTTAATCGGTTGCCACGGAGTTTTGATTCAGATCAAAACTCTGTCACAAACACGTATTGTACGCGAACACTCGCCGGGTAACTTTAGTAGACAGCCACGCCCCATAGCCACGACCAAGTGACTGTAGGAGAACCCCGTTGCCAAAAGCACTCACTCGGGTGCTTGCGACCATGGTGTTCCGCCTTAGTGCACTTCGTCGACGGCATCGGGGTTGCGGCCATCTGCTAAAGTTTCCGACGAGTATTCGATAATGTAGTCAGGAATCATATTGAATTACCCGACTAAAGTAATTGAAAAGTGTTTTCAATTTGAGACTAAAATACAAGGTTTATAGGTTAGACATAAAATTCAGAATATGAGATATTCCGGGTTTATGATGTCTAAGGATATACCGATTCTAATTATTGTAGTTTTATATTTCTTTTCTGCGACCGTAAGTGTAATATGTGGGGTATCCCGATCTCGTTGCTATATGTCAACGAGTTTTCAGGATACGCGTATTTATTTACGTTGATGACATGTGATGTTATGTGTTGCTGTTGATATAATTTATTGGATCGTTGTGTAAGAATAGCCGGGGGCTTTATGTGAGATGAGAGTTTTTATTTTCATTCATGTAAAATCTGTATGTAATATTCTTTTATTGGGGCACTTCCGGGTTGAGGATGATGTCACCATTGATGTATATTATTTATTTTTCCGTATTAGGATAGACCCAAGGCGGGGAACATAAGTAACCGGGTTCTAGAGTCCAGTGGGAAACCATCTCAAGGAGTTGAGACCGGGTCTCCTAACTCTAGAATTGGTAGGGTTACTTGCCACTCTCGTAGGGGTCTAGGGATGTGGGTTTGGCTATTCTTCACGACCGTGGAATCCGTATTTTACATTACTGGTGAAATTTAAAACACGGAAATCCTAGTATATCCAATATTTCATATGTTGCTTCTGCTGCTTGGTTCTGTGATGTGATCATATAACTGCGTGAGACGAATGTTAATATTATATATATGATATATAATAAACGTTGCTTATATTTTGCACCCGCGCTAGTCCAGTCCCCGCTCTGCCGGTAGTTAAGTAACCTAACGGTGCATGACGGGGCCCAGTGGCGAATGCGGGTGGCATAATCGTACGTTCTATTTTCGTTTCACTTTTCTGTAATATTTGGGAAACATTAAATGATGGGACTTCATTAATGAGATTAATGAAAAGGAAGAAACCTAAAGATGTTGTAGAATCAAATTTTAAAAAAAGGGTAGCTCTAGTTTTTGCTTTGCATAGTGGTATTCCTTGATGAATATCCAACACCTCGTTCGATGAGAAAAGAGCCGAGATCCCTTCACCGAGAGTGCCTCTTTAGCGAAACTAGCAAATGCTACAACTCACTCGGTTTTGTTTTTGATAGCTTCTCTAGTTTTTGCTTTGCATAGTGGTATTCTTTGATGAATATCCAGCACCTCATTCGATGAGAAAAGAGCCGAGATCCCTTCACCGGGAGTGACCTCTTTAGTGAAACTAGCAAAAGCCTAAAAAACACTCATTTTCAAAATCATTAGATTCTACAACGATTTCAAGTTCATTACGCTCATGGTTTTCTTAAAAACCTGCGTAGCCCTCCATCATTTCAGATAAGTACTATTTTAGTATTCGTGCTATATTTGTTGGCCTGCGTCAAGGCATAGTGTGCGGTGGCTGATTAATGCTTATCTGCTAGCATGTTATGCGATTGGATTAGGGTAGTCGTACGACGTTGTTTGGCCCGCGTCAAGGGTCGTACGGGTGGGTTTAATTCAATCAAGAAATGAACAGGTTGAACTTGACTAGCGCCTTATGGGTTGTTTGGCCTGCGTCATGGTCATAAGACACTAGGGGTAAAAACCATTATCGGGAATTTCAAATGTTGAAATTTGGAATAAGATTGCATATATTCTATATGATAGTTGGATCCCGATACCCACTACGAGTAAGAGTTACTCCTGGTGTCACGACCCGAAATAGCCCGTGACTGGCACTTGAATCATATGAAGTCTATAGGACCCCATCTAACCTAAGTAAGCCAAAAAGCCCAAAAATCTAAAACCATTTTAAGTAATAAATAAGGAAATAGTTTTAAGAAGTGAAGAAAATAAGTTTTTAAAACAAGAGTTGTAAAATAGGTAAGTCGAATATGCATTTTAAAAATCTCCAGTTTTTTATGAAAATTTCGGCAGAGTTTCTTTTGTAAATACTGGCCCCGAATGGGGTACAACAAGAATAATATATATGCAATGATAAAAGGCATCCCCAAGCGGAAGCTAGCTCTTCGTCAATCGACGATCACCACCACACAAGCAATTTAATATACAATGCCAAAGGGCGAGGATCAAAACTCAAAAGAAACTCAAAATCAATATGAAAACCATAATACTACAGCGCGCGACTCTAAGGTCGAAATAATACATGACTAGTTTCTAAGTCTGAAACAATATACAAGTTTTGGTTGATGGAATTTCTAGATACAATGAATAATACATATACAATGGTAGTTCTGATGCAAAAGAACCCACCTACCAAAGCAAATCATCCGCAAAGGAAGCAGTGTGCCAGAAATGCCGCCATGGAACCTGTACGGCAAAACCTGCAAGAACTGTGGCACAACGGGGTTGAGTTGCCAACTCGTGAGTAGAAAACATCTACAAGCAGAAATCGAATGCATGACATAATCCTAGGTCAATACGATTAGTAATAATATATCCTCAATATGAATAAGTCTGAAGCATGATAAGGTGGTAATGTAACATCTATACATGAGTGTAGTGCCAAGTGCTCGTGCCAGTGCCTCAGGTAATAACATATCATAAATATGAGGTATGATCAATGTCGACTATATCATGGAGTCTATGAATATGTGAATATCATCCAACTATGTGATCAATATCATCAATGTCAATATATGTATGTGGAAATCGTCCACGTGTCACCCAATGACAATAACCATCATGCATGTAAATATCATAAAGCATATGCATGAAAATATGAGGATATAATCAAAAATCATGGAACCTGAGTGCCTAGCATCGACACTCGAAAACATCAAGAAACCTGTGCCTAGCATCGGCACGTAAATTCTCATATATCGGGCTCCGTCTGCGGTATCGGCCCTCGGCCTCGGCAGTACGGGTCGTCCCATATCCATCTATCGACTCTGGTCAGTATCCTCCGGATAACCGCCAGATCCAACCAATCACCGGTAGGTAGTAGTCCCTCTGCCAGGCTCACCGTCTGCTACACAGTGATCCGTTCTCGCCGTGGGGTACCATACCGGGCCCACCATGTACCCGCAATCGGATCATCCAACTCCTCGAATCGGGTTTCACATGTCGCTCTCAGCACCGAGAAAACACATGGTGGACGCACTGAAATATCATATCAAGGGTAACCGGGTTTTTAAAACAATTACATACTCTCTTTTGAAATACCCACGGTTCCCAAATCCAGAAATATCATGGAAACAACATATCTCAATGCGTATAATCAAAGCATGATGTATGCGACATGTAAAAGAAAAGAAAGCATATCAGTATATCATGCAACATGGAATAGTAATATGCACATATTGAGGGAAATCGCTCTTTTAAAATGAATCAGTTTTAAAGAGTATCTTGCGGTTCCCAAATCTCTAATCAAGCCAGAATCATTTATGTATGTGCGAATACGTATGTGTGTACAATAGGTATGTGCACAAGTATGAGTGTACAGTAGATAGGTGCATAAGCATGAATATATAGTATATAGGTACACAAGTATGCTATGCAAGGGTCATATCCTGAATGCAACAGTACTACAGTGTAGTGACATGGCAATTATCGATGATGAAGTGTGTGAGCCGGCAAGCAGTGTACGTGGAATATACGCATCATCGATAATGGTGCTGGTGTCTTAACAGCATGGTTGTAATATAGCAATAAACACAAGCAATGCAATGCAAATAGCATGAATATGCGGAAATCAAATAATCAACGCAACAGTGAAGAATCTACATCAATAAATATATCATGCAGCTTTACCATTTGAAATAAGACGAATCGGGGTTTTTAGTAAAATAAGGGCTACGGTGTTTTAAGAAGAGATTCGTCGTTTGAAAATATCCGTAGAATCCCTTTTGCCTATCTTTAAAATATCGCCGATTCGTTAGTTTTGAAATAGGTATGACTCGGTCTAACCGAACATCTACTAAGCAAACTACATCTAACTAACAAGCTAATCGGGAGGGGTATGGGAACCACATAAATCTGAGTCGATATATATATATATATATATATATATATATATATATATATATATATATATATATAATAGTCGGTGATCCCGCCTCAATAGTATCACGTACGATATAGTATATCATATGACGTTCTCGAGTCATGAGTGCGGATCTATTATCAAAGTAGAGCTCGTACGGTAAATCCGTCGTACGGCATACCAAGTCTGGGTACGGGTCAATATCACATAATCTCATCAATTATCTGGTATCCCTATCGTCATATCACATAATCTGGAGTACTGATCTAAGTCTAGTACAAATCGATACCATCTATATAAGTATGAATGCGTGTGTGAAACACACGTCCAAAGGCCCGCTAAAAATCACATGTCGTATCCCAAATACGAATCATATCATATCACCGATCTCATGGCACTATACCCAATATCATCGACTCATCTCCAATGTCATCCATTATCCTCATCATCATAGTATAAGTATAGCAATAAGCATGTGTGTGCGTGTGGGTGTAAACCTATTATAGGGTTCGCGACTAGGAACTATACTAGTTTACTTCTAACCCTAATCTATTCATAGTACACCTAACACATCTTAATTAACCAAGTCACACATAACCGATCATATGTATATAGTATATATAGTATACTAGATATCGAACTGCGGGGGTGCTATACGCCATCCACCCGACTTCCCCCGTAAATATAATCTACTCACCTTGAATCATGCGTGTCGGTGTCGATGTCGCCTTCATCTTCTTCATCGTGTGGAATCCTCATGATGGTACCTACATAGATAACATAATCGGAACGCGTATTAAAATCACATCGGGAATATCCAAAACGACACGCTAATGCCTATAGGTTAGAACCTATAAACTACTTTTCAAAACTATCAATCAATCCTCGATACCGTCGTACAAACGCCAAGAAATCGAGGTAAAACACAGATATATAAATCCAGAATTTAAAATACGGAATACGGAAACATGAATCAAAACAGCAACTAAAGAAAAAGGCTCCAGATTTCACCCTAGGTCAAATTGGACAATTTTGTATATACCCAGGGTCTAGTCTATAGATGTAGGAGCTACAGAACCAAAACGAGCCAAACTGGTGGGACCCAGGCCGCAAATTGCGGCCAAACAGATTAAATCTGTGGCCTGGTTGGGGAGGTAGGGGCTAGGGTTCTGGGGTTAGCTTCCTGTGTGCCTACATATATCACTGTCAATCCAAAAATATTTTCAGAGTCTCGAGGTGATAGCAGATCTCATATAACCTTCACAGATTCCACAAATCTTCCAATATCGGTTTCTAAATCCGTATTCCGGGTTTCAAGTCTCGGGTTTTGGGTCTTAATTCAAGTACTAGGGTGTTTGTGTAGCCTCTACTGAGCTCAATTTCATATCACAACTCACAATTTCCAATAAACCCTAACTAGATTTTCCTAAGTCCGCAAAATCACACGATATCGATTCTAATCTTAACATGGGGTATAAGTAATACAAAAACTAAGCTAATGGTCCAGAAAATACCTCATTTGGCAACTCAAGAAAATTCTTGAGTTGCCCCAAGTGGCCAAAATCCTTGCTTTCTTGGTCTAATGTGTTTGTCTTGAGCTTGTGCACAATATTTATGAAATGGGGATAGGGTTTTGGAGTTGATTTCATGGTGTTTGAGGGTTTTGAAGAGGGGAGGGAGAAGAGGCAGCTGCAGCAGCAGGAAGAGAGGAAGGGGGAGAGAAAATGAATGGGATAATGGCTCAAGACTAGGTCAAGGTAAACCCTCACCTACTCTTTCTCTCTCTCACCATGCTTCATATAATATTCCTTTCTCGTTTTCTTTTCTTTTCTTTTCTTTTTCCCTCTAAATCCTTCTCACATAAATAGTAACCCCAAAACAACATGGTAGAAATGCAAAAGTGTAAAAAAAAATGATATGTGCATGTTTTGCACAAAAATGCTAAAAAACCGATTAGCGATTTTTAATCGCGATTAGCACTAAATTAGCATATAATTAATCATAAAAACTTTAAAATGGCATAATTCCATAAAATACCATATTTTAGAATTTTCCCTAATTTTTCCAAATTTTTTCCCATTTATCTGTATTTAATTATACCGAAATATTAAAATATTCATTAAAATAATATTAAATTATAAAAATTCCCAAAAATAATATTTTATTTTTTTGAAATGTTAGTTTTGCACTTTACAATTAGCTAATCCAGTAGGTGTCTAGAAAGGTGTCAACGGGGTTATACCTCTAGGGAAACGAGGTTTATTTTAATTAGGTCGGTGCGAAAGCACGGGGAACCTCCCTCGGAGTACCAATACCTACCTGGCCGAACGATTGGCGAACCTGTAGGGTGTAATTAATCCCGGCTAATCTTACTTTTTAGGGTTTGAAGGAAGATTTGATAAAAATAATGGGAGCCATCCTGATTAGATAAAAACCAATCTAATCTTGCAAAGAGCGCACGCAAAGTGATTATCCTTCTCTCTCTCCTGGTAGCGACCAATGAAATGCCTTAATCAAGATAATAATATGGATGTATTGACCGGACCTACTTATTATACGGGGCTAGGTTCCGCTCTATCTTATGATTGTCATAAGTTTGAGCAAGGAATAAGGGAATATCAGGATTCCCGCGCCACCCGTACGAAGAAACAGCTTGTTGATGCATCTTCTTCGGGTGTGTTCGTCACCAAGAACTGTTTCTCAGTTATCTCTATGTCCTGGGTATTGGATACCGGATCAGAATCCTATATATGTAATTTGTTACATGGGCTAGAGATAGGTAGAGAACTGAGAATGGGTGATATATCTCTAGTAGTAGGGAATGGTGAAATTGTTGTAGCCAAGGTAGTTGGCAAATATCACCTTGTATTAAGTAGTAATACAATGATTCTGTGTGACTGTTATTTCGTAACAATAATATTGTGAATATTTTCCTAAATCAAGTGTTGATTGGGTATGGTACGTTATATAACAGTACACACGTTCTTAATCAAACCACAGTTCTAAGTATACAGAACACACACAAGAGGAACGGTTCAGAAATGAACAAAGTCTTCTTGTGGCAATGTAGACTATGTCATATCAATGAGACAAGACTAGATAAAGTTCTATAAGGATGCATATTTGAATCCGTTCGAATTTACATTTTATGAAACTTGCCAGTCATGTCTCAAAAACTAGGTGACCAAATCTCCGTTTACTAGAAATGGAGAAAGAGCTACTGAACTCTTGGACAGATACATAGTGATGTATGCGGTCCTATGTCTACACATGCCAGGAATGGTTCCGCGTACTTTATTACATTCACCGATGTTCTCTCAAGATACGGACCTGTGTTCTTTTTGAAACACAAATTTGAATCTTTTGAGAATTTCAAGGAATATAAGTACAAAATTGAGAACCAGATGGGTAAAAGTATTCAAATCCTTCGATATGATTGGAGAGGAGAATACTTGAGCATGGAATTCCGAGATTATTTAAAAGAGAATGAGATTCCCACTCAGCTTACTCATCCGTATACACCTCAGCATAACGGTATATCGGGGTGGAGGAATCGCACCCTATTAGATATGGCGCGCTCTATGATGAGTACTACTGAGTTACCTGTTTTCTTTTGGGGATATGCACTTGAGATAGCTGCATTTCTATTGAATAGAGTTCCAACCAAATCCGTTGCCTACCACTCCATATGAGATATAGAATGAGAAGAGACCATCTCTTAATAGAGTTAAGATATGGGGTTGTCCGGCCTATGTTGAAAAGCAAAATCCGGACAAACTTGAGGCAAGGTCAATTCTGTGCAAGTTTGTAGGATATCCCAAACATTCGCGAGGATATATTTTCTACCACACCGAGAAACAAAAGGTGTTTTGTTTCTTGGCATGCCACCTTTTTAGAAAAGGAATTTCTTGTGAAAGAAATTAGTGGCAATGAGGTAGAACTGGAAGAAGTTCGAGCAACACAAACTATAACTGACGATTTGTTGGAACCTAGGATTCAATAGTCCTCGACAAACCTCAGCCACTCCGCAGATCTAGTAGGGTTCCTCATCCACCTGAGAGATACTACGATTTTCTCATAGACGGTGGGAGCGAGGATTGCATCATGAAAGATGATGACCCAACTAATTTCATACATGCTATCACGAGTGGAAACTTTGTGAAATGGCTGGTTGCTATGCGATCTGAGATGGAATCCATGAACACCAACAAAGTATTGACTTTGTATGTTGCTCATGAAAGGGTAAATCCTACCGGGAACAAGTGGATCTTTGAGAAAGATAATTTGGTGTAAATGCAAAAGTTGAGACTTTCAAAGCTAGACTTGTAACAAATGATTTTCATCCACGACCTGGCGTCGACTATGATGAAGCCTTTTCTACTGTCACTATGCTTAAGTCCATCAGGATCCTACTTGCCATTGCTGCATACCATGACTACGAAATCTGGCAGATGGATGTCAAGACCGCTTTTCTAAATGGTGATTTAGAAGAGAGCGTGTATACGACACTGCCAGAGGGCTTCGTAGACAGTGGGAGCAGTGCAAGCATGTGCAAGCTGCTTCAATCCATCTATGGATTGAAGCAGGCATCGCGGAGATGGAGCATCTGTTTTGATGAAGCTGTCAAAGAGTTTGACTTTATCAAAAATGTAGATGAACCATGTATATATAAGAAGGTTGTAAAGAGTATGGTTGTCTTCCTCGTATTGTACGCAGATGACATACTCTTGATAGGAAACGTTATTCATATGCTACACTCGGTCAAGTTCCTCTTATCACACAAGTTTTCCAAGAAAGATCTAACTGATGCCTCCTACATCCTGGGGATATAGATCTATAGAGATATATCTAAACGGATTTGGGATTGTCCCAATCCAGGTATATAGACACCATACTAAAGAGGTTTAGTATGGAAGATTCTAAGCGTGGTAATGTACCCGCTTGTTCAGGAATCACTCTCACTAAAAAAAATCTCCCAAGACTGATTTGGAGAGGGCTCACATATAAGGGAGACCCTATGCTTTGGAAGTCAGGTCAATCATATATGCGATGTTATGTACAAGACCAGATGTAGTTTACTCACTAGGTGTAGTGAGTGGGTATCAATAAGATCCAGGGGAGAAACACTGGACAGCTGTGAATAACAATCTTAAGTACTTGAGAATGAATAAAGAGATGTTCTTGATGTATGGTAACGATGAACTCCAGGTGGAGTCCTTTACCAATTCGAGCTTCCAGAGTGATAAAGACGACTGAAAGTCAGTCTTGGGGTTTGTCTTCACCCTCAGTGGAGGGACGGTATGTTGGAAGGGTTCCAAGCTATATACCGTAGCAGACTTGTTGATAAAGGCTGATTACATCACTACCAACGATGCTGCCAAAGAGGTTGTCTGTATGAATAAGTTTGTCACGCCCCGCTTCCCAGAGTACGCTAAGATCGGCACGTGACAGAGCCAACCATGCTACCTATGGCTAGGAAACATCCCTCCACGGTCACATTACGGCTGTCTATAAGATATCAAGAACAGTAAAATGAATAAACTATCTAGTATATGTTCATAAGCCATAATAAACGAGTCAAGAAATAATATGCGGAAGCAATAAATCCAAATAACAATAACAATCTGGATGGTACATCCCAAATACGGGCTCACATCAAGAAATGAAAAAAATGCTAAAAGAAAACAAAACTAAACTGAAATACTAACAGGTCCTCACTGCTCAGCCTGTCGATTGAAGTATTCCTGTTCGGCCTGCAACAATGGTAGCGAATCTGGGCCATGCAAAACCTAGACGTCAGCGCGTCACAATATCAACAATAATATAAGCAGGGGGTAACAGGATATGCAGGTATGAATTATAAAATGGTAACATGAATGTAATAAGTGAGCAGGGATATCGAACAGTGAAGTGTACCAGTATATGTGAAGTGCAATGAGTTATTTAAACTATACTACTGGGTTATCTATTCTAAAGTTGTGAAATCAATTTAATGAATCATCGATGTAACTCAATAGTATCCCGTGCATACCCGGGACCACGGTCCAGATTCTCGGACTGAAATCCGAGACATGCCGCTAGGCACTAAACAGGAAACATGTACAGATGAATGATGTCAGCAGCATCATCTCAGGGCTGGCCTAGCCCATAAAACTGATCCGTATAAGTATCGAACTGTCGAGTTACAAGTCAGGTTTCATCATTGATTTCCCCATACCCCCAAGTTATGTGTTCAAGTCAGGTATAGATAAATCTGAAGCTAATGCCAATACAGGATCAAGCAGGAACAGTTTGTCTATACAGACAACAGGATATGTCCATCGGGACAACATGTCAGGATTGTCGGCATTAGAAACAGGATCAGGTAACATGTCAAGTAATGGTGTATCAGGTCATGTCAAGTAGTGCACAGTGTATCATATGGGTGCTCAACAGTAAAATGTAGCAATTATGGGATCAGGGTAAAAGTACGGATGTACAGTAAAAGCATGGATGCACAATTATCTATTAGGGGTTACATCATGACTATGTAGGATGCACATTATCTAGTATGGGGTGTTAATGTAGCAGTAATATGAAATAACGTGACAATGCATGCAATTAGATATATAATTAATGGTTTGGATGCACAAATATCGATCAAGGGTTATATTTACAGTTCCAAGACTAAGTGGGATGCACATTATTAAGCATGGGGTGTTACTACAACAATAACATGAATTAATATGATCTATAGATGCAGCTATATATATTATAAATGATATGGATGCATACGGGTATCCGAAAATAGTAAAAATTTAATATAGATGTATAATGCAATCAATAAGAAATATTTGTATTCATATGGATGCAAGATACGTAATATAGCATGTAGGAAGATAAACTTGCCTCGATCGGATCACACGACGGATACGTACGGCACGTCCGACGTCGGGTAATCATCGCAACGCACACACGGCACGCGGGACGGGTCCAGGCAAGGCAAGAGGGTAATTACGCGAGCAAGGGACGTTCACTGGATCACCTGGATCGACAGCGACGAGCACGGCTCCGGCGGGTGATCACCGGAAAAGAAACAAGAAATTAAGAAAAGCAAGAAGAGAAGAACAAGAAGAAGAAGAAGGAGAGAGGAAGTGGGTTCTGGGTTGGTGCTCTGGGATCAAGGGTCGACAAGAACAGAGGCATGACGACGACGAGGTCGTGGGTTCGTCGACGGTGAGGTTTCACGGCGAGGCAATGGGTTGCGGGTTCTTGAAGTCGGGTGATCGGGGTTCTGGTGGCTGTAGGGTGAGGGTGGTGGTGATGGTATCAGGAGTCGAAGGTGGTGATGAGGATGATGGGGGTCGGAGCTCTGGTGAGGGTTCAGATGAGGTTTTCCGGCGTAGCAAGGTGTGTGCAGTGGAGGTTCTAGGGTAGGGTTTGTAGTGTGCAGGGGAGGCTTCGGGATCTGGGGAAGGAAGAGAGGGGAGAAAGGAGGAGAAGGTGAGGTGGTCAAGAAATGGCCAACGACGGTGAGGCAAGGTCGGCGACGAGGTCGGGATGCAAGTTCGGGTGTGTAGGGATCGGTGTTCTTAGGTTCACGGCGTAGGGTGATGGCGGTCGTGGTGTTGGAAAGAGGAGGAGTGAGGTCGGGGATGATGGGTGGTCGAGGTCGACGGCGTGAGGTCGGAGGTGATAGGTTTGCGGCTGCGGTTGGGTGTGCAGGGAATGGGAAGGTCGAGAAAGGAGAGTTGAGGAGGTGGAGAAGGTGGTGATGAGGCGAGGTCTGGGTGGTGATCGGCAGTGATGAGCGCGAGACGAGGGCAGGGGCTAGGGTTCGTGAGGCGAGGGCGCGAGGCGGCGGGAGAAAGAAGATGAAGGAGAAAGAAGGGAGGTGAGTGTAGTAATTGGGAGGTGAGGGGATTCTCGCAGGAACAGTTAATGCGAGCGGAGAGAGAAAGGGGGAGAGAGAGAAAGAGAGAGAGAAACGGTGAGAGGAATAAGCTAGGATTTGATTTTAAGAAAAAATATTTTTTGTTTGTTATAAAATTGTGTATAAACGTTTTATATATATAGAATATAATATTAGTTAAAATTTGATATTTTGACTAATACAAAAATAGTCCAAAACACGCCCGGGTTGGGTCTAAGAATCCAGTTTTAAAATACGGAAAATATACGTGTCAACCAAAACTAAAATAGGATATCCGGGTAACGAAAATGCATACCCCCAAGAATGGATGCACGCACGTGCACGTAGCCATCCAAACGAGTCTGTTTCACTGAACGGGACACGAACAAGATATACGGATGCTACCACAGGGTCAGGGGTATGATGCAGGCCATACTAGATATTTTTAAAACATTTTATTTGACTTTATTTGTTATATTAAAAAAATGCAGATGCCAGATAAAATGCCTGTATGCAGTATACAAATAATGAAAGTGCACGGATCCATATAACAAGCCAGGATAACTCATAAACAGTAATCAAGACGGGTTTCTAGCAAGCGGGTCGGGTAGGATGCAAATACAGATGTCAAATACACAATTCGCACCAAAAACACGGTAAATCAGGAAAATACCACAAATAAAGAAATACTCAAAATAGAACTGGTATAATGAACTAGGATGTTACATTATACCCAACTACAAAAAGAATTTCGTCCTCGAAATTTCAGGAACAAGAAAAGATAAACAAATATGAATTTACAAGAATAGGTGTGGAAACTTCTGTCGAATCTCGTCTTCTCGTTCCCAAGTCGATTTTCCATGCGAGCGATTTCCCCAGGAAACAAGTACGAAAGGGATAACCTTGTTCTTAAGGACCTTTTCTCTTCGATCAACAAACGACATCGGTCGTTCCTCAAAGGTCAAATCCTCCCTTACAGTCAGCTCCGAATGATCCAGCACGTGTGTTTCATCTCGAACATACTTACGGAGTTGAGATACATGAAACACATCATGAATATTCGCTAAATATTATGGTAACGCTAATCGATAAGCCACTTCTCCAACACGCTCCGTAATCTCGAAGGCCCCACAAATCGAGGATTAAGCTTGCCTCGACTCCCAAAACGAATCACTCCTCTAGTCGGTGATATCTTCAAGAATACCATATCACCAACAGCGAACTCTAGAGGTCTTCTCGATGTGTCGGCCCAACTCTTCTTTCGATCTTGTGCTACCTTCATGTGATTCCGGATAGTATTAACATTCTCTACTGTTTTCATAACAAGATCCGGTCCCAACAATCTTCATTCTCCAATATCGTCTCAACAAACAGATGAGCGACACTTGCGACCATACAATACTTCGAATGGAGCCATCTGAATAGTCGCCTGAAAACTGTTATTGTACGAAAACTCCACCAGGTGTAGATGATCCTCCCATGAACCCTTGAAGTCTAACATGAAAGCTCTCAATATATCTTCAAGAGTTTAGATCGTTCTTTCCGACTGGCCATCTGTCTGAGGATGATAGGCGGTGCTAAACTTCAATCGTGTCCCCAAATCTTCCTGTAAACTCCTCCAGAAGTGCGATAAGAATCAGGTCGCTAGGTTCGTCATTTTGATGTGTCGGCTTATCACGATCGGACACGATGCTCACCAGTACTCTATGCAATCTCACAATCTCTTGCACGTACCGTTCTGCTAACGCTTCCATTGATTGACCAACTCGAAATGGTATGAAATGAGCTGCCTTGGTCAATCGATCAACAATCACCTAAACTGCATTGTTGCCCTTTGGACTCCGCGGTAAAACTGTCACGAAATCCATGGTTATATATTCCCACTTCCATTGAGGAATCGAAAGTGGTTGCAATAAACCAGCTACCCTTTGATGTTCAGCCTTGACTTGCTGAGTCACCAAGCACTTCGCTACAAAGCGGGCGATCTCCCTTTTCATACCTTCCCACCAGAAATGCCGTCTTAGATCACGGTACATTTTCGTGCCTCCTGGATGTACGGAATATGCGGAACTGTGTGCCTCCTTCATCACTTCTTCACGAATGTATCCCTTCAGCACACATAAACGGCTACCATAACGCAACGAACCATTCTCATGAATCAACAAGTCCGTTCGAAGTCCTGCTTCAACCTGTTCTCGAAACTTTTGCAAATCTTGGGTCATGCGACTGCACTGCTTTAATATTATCGATCAATGACGACTGTACTTACAGCTGCATCAACTATCCCGAAGAATGCGGTAGCACGATCTCCAACTCGAATCTCCGAAAATCCTCGATAAGATCCTTCTGTGCAGTCAACATCCAAATTGCTGGCAACCGACTAAGCGCATCCGGCACTACATTAACTTTCACCGGATGATACTTGAGATCAAGATCATAATCAGCCATCAGCTCCAACTATCTACGTTGCCTCATGTTAAGCTCTTTTTGCGTGAACACATACTTTAGGCTTTTATGATCGGTGAATACTTCGACCCTTTCGCCCAGTAAGTAGTGTCTCCAAATCTTCGAAGCGAAAATCACAGCTTCTATCTCCAAATCATGAGTTGGGTAATTCTTCTCATGGATCTTCAAATTTCTTGACGCGTAAGCTATAACCTTCCCATGCTGCATCAAAACACATCCCAAACCTTTCCCAGACGCGTCGTTGTAAATCACCAATCCTCCGGAACTGTCTGGTATGGTCAAAATTGGAACAGTTATCAATCTCTGCTTGAACGCCTCAAAAGCTGACGCACACTTTTCCGTCCATACGAATGGTACTTCTTTGCACGTAAGCTTGGTCAAAGGCTCAGCCAATCGAGCAAAATTCTCCATGAATCTTCTGTAATATCCGGCAGGTCCAAGAAAACTCCTGATCTCTGCTATGTTCTTCGGAATCGGCCAATTTTGAACTGCTGCAATCTTCTCAGGGTGAACGACGATTCCATCTCTTGATACAACATGCCCCAAAAACTTTACTTTTTCAAGCCAAAACTTGCACTTGCTCATCTTTGCATATAATCTTTCTTGCCTTAATGTCTGCAGTGCGATCTTCAAGTGTTCAGCATGCTCTTCAAGGCTCCTCGAGTAGACCAGAATATCATCGATGAACACCACTATAAACTGGTCTAAGAACGGTGAAAATATTCGATTCATCAAGTCCATAAATATTGCCGGTGCATTCGTGACTCCGAATGGCATCACTAAATACTCGTAATGTCCATATCGAGTTCGGAACGCAGTCTTGCAAATATCTTCCGATTTAATTCGAACTTGATGATATCCGGACCGCAAATCCAGCTTCGAGAATACCCTCGCGCCACTAAGTTGCTCGAATAATTCGCCAATACGAGGGATCGGATACTTGTTCTTAATAGTCACCCGGTTTAATTCTCGATAATCGATGCACATTCTCCTTGTGCCATCTTTCTTCTTGACTAGAAGAACTGGAGCCCCCTAAGGTGAATTACTGCTATGAATCCAACCCTTCTCAAGCAATTCAGTAACCTGCTTCTTTATTTCTTCCAATTCCACTGGTGCCATCGGATAGTACGCCTTTGAGATTGGCGCTGTACCAGGAACAAGATCGATCACGAACTCCACATCTCGTTTTGGCGGTAAACCCGAGATGTCCTCGAACACGTCCATGAACTCTCGAGCTACAGCTAGCGCTTCCTCCTTATCAACTTCCATTGATGAAAGAACATTGTTTATCGGCCTAGCCCTAAACTCGGCTGGCCCGACAGAACTGCTACCTCCAGCAAAAACAAACTCCGGATGTCCGGGAATCTGGAAAATCACTTTCTTTTCCCTACAATCAATGTGAACGTGGAAAGTGCCGAGAAAGTCCATTCCCAAGACAACATCATAACTGCCGGTATCAATCACCAAGAAATCTGCAAATAACTCTCGTCCGCAAATAACAACTGAACAATCCTTGCACTCACTACTAGATATGATCTTCCCATTCCCAGTGTGTATGTCCCAACAACCAGACAGAGTCGTGCAAGAAATCGGATGTGTAGCAATAAACTTGGACGACATAAAACAATGGGATACACCAGAATCGAATAATGCTAATGCAGTAAAATCATGAACAAGTAGGATACCGGAAACAACTTCATCTGAAACCAAGAAACTGAAGAAGATGAGCATGGTAAACAGGATTCAAGCTTGTGATAAAACATGAACTGGTAAGCAATGAAACTGAGAGAACCAAGGTAATAAAACGACCATGAAATAAGGAAATGAATCAAGACTAGGACTCCAAGTTACTTAAATAGAGTACCGCATTGTAACCATGCTGCAGTTCATGGGTACAATCACATAACTCTATTCAAGTCGCCCAAATCCTAGTATCAGAATCGAAGGAATAGGAAAGGAGAAACAATAGAACCAAAAGGTTTCAAGACGAGATGCAAAGTTGTTTACATATCGTCAAGAGAAAGATAAGATTTAAGAATCACGATAACAATATGGCAGGACATATTCCTAATTACGGGTTTCCTAATTCGTGTATTGGGTTCAATACCCAACTACAAAAAGAATCAAACCCGATTAACCTAAATCCTATGTCTCTGATACCAAACAAACCCTGTCACGCCCCGCTTCCCAGAGTGCGCTAAGATCGGCACGTGACAGAGCCAACCATGCTATCTGTGGCTAGGAAACATCCCTCCACAGTCACATTACGGCTGTCTATAAGATATCAAGAACAGTAAAATGAAATAAACTATCTAGTACATGTCCATGAGCCAGAATAAACGAGTCAAGAAATAATATGCAGAAGTAATAAATCCAAATAACAATAACAATCTGGAAGGTACATCCCAAATACGGGCTCACATCAGGAAATGAAAAAAATGCTGAAAGGAAACTAAACTAAACTGAAATACTAACAGGTCCTCGTTGCTCGGCCTGTCGACTGAAGTACTCCAGCTCGGCCTGCGACAATGGTAGCGGATCTGGGCCATGCAAAACCCAGACGTCAGCGCGTCACAATATCAACAATAATATAACCAGGGGGTAACAGGATATGCAGGTATGAATTATTAAATGGTAACATGAATGTAATAAGTGAGCAGGGATATCGAACAGTGAAGTGTACCAGTATATGTGAAGTGCAGTGAGTTATCTAAACTATACTACTGGGTTATCTATTCTAAAGTTGTGAAATCAATTTAATGAATCATCGATATAACTCAATAGTATCCCGTGCATACCCGGGACCACGGTCCAGATTCTCGGGCTGAAATCCGAGACATGCCGCTAGGCACTAAATAGGAAACATGTATAAATGAATGATGTCAGCAGAATCATCCCAGGGCTAGCCTAGCCCATAAAACTGATCAGTATAAGTATCGAACTGTCGAGTTACAAGTCAGGTTTCATCATTGATTTCCCCATACCCCCAAGTTATGTGTTCAAGTCAGGTATTGATAAATCTGAAGCTGATGCCAACATAGGATCAAGCAGGAACATGTTTGTCTATACAGACAACATGATATGTCCATCGGGACAACATGTCAGGATTGTCGGCATTAGAAACAGGATCAGGTAACATGTCAAGTAATGGTGTATTAGGTCATGTCAAGTAGTGCACAGTGTATCACATGGGTGCTCAACGGTAAAATGTAGCAATTATGGGATCAGGGTAAAAGTACGGATGTACAGTAAAAGCATGGATGCACAATTATCTATCAGAGGTTACATCATGACTATGTAGGATGCACATTATCTAGCACGGGGTGTTAATGTAGCAGTAATATGAAATAACGTGATATGGCTGTTGGATATATGTATGCCCTAGAGGCCATTATATGATAGTGGATGTATTTATACATACATACATATATATATATATATATATATATATATATTCAGTATATATTCTTGCTCGACATGATAGTATGCTATCTGGTTCTTCTTTATCTGACATGTTGACTTGATCATGTTTTTATTCATTCATACATGTTGATAAAGCCCTGAGGATATAGGCTTGACTACTGTGATTATGATGGAGATCATACTAGTAGGACATCTGTAGTTTATAAGCATAACCTGAAAAGTCCCTAGTCGTAGGTGTATCGAGACGGAGCATCGATATACCAGAGTAGACTAGCGTATATGATACTAGACCCATATGATGGGCGATGGATGTTCCTACATTCATCGATGTTTGACATCGAGATCGTATACGGGTGCTCAGTGGTGACTGGGTACACTGGACGGACTCGCCGAGAACTCCTATATGGAATTATATCTATCGTCGTGGACCTAGAGGATCTCAAGTGAACCTTTTTCCAACCCTCAAGTAGCCAAGGAGTCTAGCGTAGGGAGCTACAAAGGTTGTACTCTCAAAACCCTAGCTTTTACTACTTGTGTTTATGTTAAAGTTATGTTCCCTAGCTTTTCTAGCATGATCCTTAAGTTTGTTTCTCTAGCACCATATAAATTTTAAATTTGGCATGTGTGTTGCCTCCAAACCCTTGTAGTGGTGCTGTAGGAAGCCTTTCATGGTATCAAAGCCAAGCTAGAGCCTTAGGGTAACCTAGACGACGTTAAAAACCTCGAACGAATGAAAATCGACGCCCGAAGGGTGCTCTCTGGAAATTTTTCTAAAACCTGGATTTTTTCAAATTAAAAATACTTAAAAAATTCAGCAGGGTATTTTATGGGCCCACCAGAAATACGAAGCCCTGACTCATCCGTACGACCGCAGAACTGCGGCCATAGTGGCCTTTCTGCGGCGGTTCCGCGGCGCAGTAGGAGAGTTATGGGCCGTAGTTTCTTGTGCAGGCCCGTATGTATTTTGTTCTGTTACTGGTATTTTTTAAAACTGCTCAGGTGTTGAGCTTTCTGAGAAGTCTTTGGGTGTTCAATCGTTCGATCGAATGTTTTAACGTCGCCTAGTTTATTGATATTTGATACAATAATTGGAATCTACAAATTTATTTGTTGCGTGTAAATCTAGCAGTTCGGTCTCGGCAACAATCGGAAATCTTGTTGAATTATCCGGCTTGTTTTGAAAAGGTGTTTTCATGGATGAGACCGAAATACGAGCTTTACATTGTTAGGCATGAAATCTTGTATATGTGATATTCCGGGTTTGTGTTGTCTAAAGGCGGTTACTATTCCAATTGTTGTAGTTTTTCATTTTATTTCTCTGTGACCGTAAGTGTGATATGTGGTATATCACCGGTTTCGTTGCTATACATCAACGACAATCGGGGTACGCATACTTACTTACGTTGATGATATGTGATATTATGTGTTGCTGAGATTTGAAATGTAGGATTGTCGTGATTGAATAGCCGGGGAGTTTGATGTGAGATGAGAGTTTTCTTTTCATTCATGTAAAATTCAAATATAATGTAATATTCTTTTATTTGGGGCACTTCCGGGTTGAGGTTGATATCACCAGTGTTGTATATTATTTACTTTTCCGCATTAGGATAGACCCAAGGAGGGGAGCATAAGTGACCGGGTTCTGGGGTTCAGAGGGAGGCCATCTCGAGAAGTCGAGACCGGATCTCCTAAACTCCAGAATTGGTAGGGTCTCTTGCCGCTCTCGTAGGGGTCTAGGGATGCGGGCTTGGCTATTCATCGCGACTGTGGAATCCGTATTTTCTATTGTTGCCTAAATACTAAATACGGACGTCCTAGTATATCCTATATTATTATATCTGTGTTTCTGCTGCCTGTATACTGTGATGTGATATCTGAGACGAATGATATATTATATATAAGATATATAGTAGACGTTGCTTATGTTTTACACCCGCGCTAGTCCCGTCCCGGTATGCCGTTAGTTAAGTAACCTAACGGTGCATAACGGAACATTGCGGCGAATGCGGATGGCATAAGCGTACGTTGTATTTTCGCTTCTTTTCTGTGATTAGATTAAGGACTTAAATGATGGGGCTACATTAATATGATTAATGTAAAAAAAATAAACCTAAAAAGATGTTGTAGAATCGGATTTGAAAACCACTCGGCTCTTTATGAAAAAGCTATATTTCAAAACTGCGGAGCTCAAGCCACTCCTTTTGAAAACCATTTGATTCTACGACGATATCAAGTTCAAAGCGCTAAAGATTTTCTTAAAAATCATCCGCAACCCTCCGTCATTTTAGGAAGTAGAGTACTTAGTTTTCGTGCTACGTTTGTTGACTATAGTTAAGGCGTAGTGTACGGTAGCTAAGTAATGTCTTCCTACACTGCATATGATGCAGATTAATTAGGACATTCATGCGACTTTGTTGACCATAGTTAAGGGTCATATGAGCGGGTCTAAATAATCAAGAAATGACGGGTAGAACTTGACTGGTACTTATGATTTGTTGACCATAGTTAAGGTCATGGGTACTAGGGGTAAAAACCACATCGGGAATTTCAATAGTTGAAATTTGCAATAAGATTGCATACCTTCCATAGGAAGGTTGGATCCCGATCCCACTATGGGCAATAGTTGCTCTCAGGAGAGTTTTGCAGTTTACAATTAGCTAACCCATTAGGTGTCTAGAAAGGTGTTAAACGGGCTACGCCTCTGGGAAGACGAGGTTTATATTAATTAGGTCCGTGCGAAAGCACGGGGAACCTCCCTCAAGTACCGACACTGGCCTGGCTGAACGGTTAGCGAAGTTGTAGACTGTAATTAATCCTTGCTAGTTTTCTTTTTAAGGTTTGAAAGAAAAACTTGATTAAAGCAGTGGGAGACATTGATTAGATAAGATAATAACCAATCTGATCTTTGCAAGAGCTTTCGCTGAGTGTATTCTTTTCTCTCTCTTAATGGAAGATACCAAGGACTCAAGCTTCTACTAGATAAAAATAAACTGAATGAGACTAATTATAAAGACTGGCTAAGGAATCTTAACATTGCCTTGACTTATGATAAGGTATCATATGTCCTCACGGCTCTAGCCCCGCCCGTCCCAGGTCCAAAATCCTCAATTGCGGATATTGAAGTCCGCAAGACATGGGATGCTGACTGTGCCATGGCCAAATGCCTCGCGCTTGTATCGATGGATAACACACATCAAAAGCAGCACGAGAATATGGACGTTCACGCCATATTCCTCCATACAAAGGAGTTGTATGGAGAGCAATCCCGTGTATTACGATACGAAGCATCAAGAAAACTGTTTCAGATGCGAATGGCCCCTGGCACACCAGTAGGAGACCATGTTCTGAAGATGATAGCTCTCATAGAAGAGCTTGAGGACCTTGGATGGACGATGGACAATGAACAATATACGGATATTATTCTGCAGTCCCTCCCCTCCACCTTTGCTCAATTTACAGTTAACTTCAACATGCACAACATGGAGAAGGAACTACCTGAACTCCTTAATATGTTAAGGAGTGCAGAGAGCACACTGAAATCAGTGAAAACTCCCATTTTGAGTGTTGGGCAATCTTCCTCTTCTCGTCCAAAGGCTAAGGCCAAGGGAAAGATAAAGAAGAAGCCCACCAATCCTAGGGGTGGAGTTAAAAAGGTTAAGGGGAAGGACAAGTCCAAAACTGGAGAATCAGGGAAAGGGGAATGTTATCACTGCCACAAAACAGGATATTGGAAGCGCAACTGCACGGAGTACTTAAATCTCAAGAAGAAGCATGGGGATGCTTCCGCTTCAGGTGTGTTTGTGACAGAAAACTGTTTTTCAATAAACTCTGCTTCCTGGGTATTAGATACCGGTTCAGGTTCTCACATTTGCAATTCTATGCAGGGGCTGAGAAATAGCAAGGTTTTAAAGACAGGTGACCATACTCTCCGCGTTGGAAATGGTTCTAATGTACATACAGTTGCAGTGGGAGAGTATCATTTGGGGTTGCCGTCTGGGTGTATATTGGTTTTGAACCCATGTTATTTTGTACCTAGTATGCTTTGTAATATAATATCCGTTTCTTTGTTGGACAACGAAGGATATAATTTTGTATTGCAGAACAATGTTATGAACATTCACCTGAATCAAATGTTGGTTGGGTATGGTACGCTTAATAATGGAATATACGTCCTAAATCAACACACAGTTTTCAGCATACAACACACTAATAAAAGAAAATTTTCAGAAATAAATGAAGCTTTTCTTTGGCACTGGAGAATTGGTCACATTAACGAAACAAGACTAAACAAGTTACACAAAGATGGATATTTAAACCCTTTTGAATATAAATCTTATGCGACTTACCAGTCTTGTATCAAGGGTAAAATGACCAAAACTCTGTTACCGGACACGGAGAAAGAGCTACTGAGCTCTTAGGCCTCATACATAGTGATGTATGTGGGCCAATATCTACACAGGCTAGAGACGGTTTTTCATACTTCATTATTTTCACTGATGATTTCTCAAGATTCGTTCATGTATTTTTATTAAAGCACAAATCCGAAGCTTTCGAGAAATTCACTGAATATAAACAAGAAGTAGAAAAACAAACCGGCTTGAGCATCAAAATGCTTCGATCAGATCGAGGTGGGGAGTACCTCAGTACAGAGTTTGCAAACTTCTTAAAAGAGAATGGGATTCTCTCTCAGCTCACTCCTCCTTACACACCACAGCACAACGGTGTGTCAGAACGACGGAATCGGACCGTATTAGATATGGTCCGTTCCATGATGAGTGGTGCTGAGTTACCGGTCTCATTTTGGGGGCATGCATTGGAAACTGCAGCGTTTCTATTGAACAGGGTCCCAACCAAAACCGTGTCTACCACGCCATATGAGATATGGCATGGGAAGAGACCATCTCTTAAGAGAATTAAGATTTAGGGTTGCCCGGCCTATGTTAAAAAGCAGAATCCGGACAAACTCGAGACACGGTCGGTCATGTGTAATTTTGTGGGATATCCAAAGAATTCTTATGGATATCTGTTCTACCACAAGGAGGAACAAAAGGTGTTTGTTTCTCAATATGCCACATTCTAGGAAAAAGAGTTTCTCACAAATGAAACTGATGGCAATGTGGTGGATCTAGAAGAGGTTCTAGAGACATAAACTACAAACGACGACTTGGTTGAACCGATTGTTGCAACAGAAACTGAGAAACCTCGGCCACTCCGTAGGTCTGGTAGAACTTCTCGCCCACCGGAGAGGTACTACGGTTTCCTCATTGACGGTGACAGAGAAGACTGCATCATGGAGGATGATGACCCTACCAGCTTTCAGCAAGCTATCACGAGTGGAGACTCTGTGAAGTGGCTGGATGCCATGAGATCCGAAATGGAGTCTATGTACACCAACAAAGTATGGACTTTGGATGTTGTACCCCCTGGGATAAAACCTGTGGGGTGCAAATGGATCTTTAAAAGAAAGATTGGTGTAGATGGGCAGGTAGAGACCTATAAGGCAAGACTTGTGGCGAAGGGCTTTCGTCAAAGACCAGGTTTGGACTACGACGAAACTTTTTCTCCCGTAGCCATGCTTAAATCCATTCGAATCCTACTTGCTATAGCTGCTCACTACGACTATGAAATCTGGCAAATGGACGTTAAAACGGCATTTCTAAATGGAGATTTAGAAGAATGCATTTATATGGATCAGCCAGAGGGCTTCATTGACAGTGGGAGCAGCGGGAAAGCATGTAGATTGCTTAAATCCATTTATGGGTTAAAGCAGGCATCACGGAGTTGGAACATCTGTTTCGATGATGTTATCAAAGAGTTTGATTTCATCAAAAATCCAGATGAACCTTGTGTTTATAAGAAGGCTGTAGGGAGAGCTGTCACATTCCTCGTATTGTACGTGGATGACATTCTTCTGATAGGAAATGATATTCCTATGCTACAGTCGGTCAAATCTTTCTTATCACTAAGGTTCTCCATGAAGGACCTGGGTGATGCCACATACATTCTAGGCATTAGGATCTATAGGGATAGATCCAAGAGGTTATTGGGATTGTCCCAAACCAGGTACATCAACACCATCCTAAAAAGGTTTAGTATGGAAGACTCCAAGCGGGGTGCCTTACCCGCTTGCCATGGGGTCACTCTCCTTAAGGACTCTTGCCCAAAGACCGATGAAGAGAGAGCTCACATGAGCATTATACCCTATGCTTCGGCAGTAGGATCTATAATGTATGCGATATTATGTACATGCCCAGATGTAGCTTACGCACTTAGTGTTGTAAGCAGGTATCAATCCAACCCAGGGAAGAATCACTGGATAGCTGTGAAGAACATTCTTAAGTACTTGCGAAGGACTAAAGAATTGTTCTTGGTGTATAGTAATGGAGATCTCCAAATGGAGGCCTTTACCGATTCGAGCTTCCAAAGCGATAAGGACGACATCAAATCTATCTCCGGGTTTGTATTTACCCTCAATGGAGGGGCGGTAAGTTGGAAGAGTTCCAAACAGGATACCGTTGCAGACTCTACGATGGAGGCTGAGTACATTGCTGCGAATGATGCCGCCAAGGAAGCCGTCTGGATGAAGAAGTTCGTCTCGGAGCTAGGAGTAGTTCCAACCATTATTGATCCAATACCATTGTATTGTGATAATAATGGGGCTATGGCGTTAGCTAAAGAGCCCAGGTCCCATCAGCGGTCCAGACACATCCTGAGGCGTTTTCATTTGATCCGGGAGATTGTAGATCGCCGCGAGATCGAGATTAGGAGAGTAGACACAAAGAATAACGCCGCAGATCTACTCACCAAGGCCCTCCCTCAGCCGCAGCATGAGCGACTTTTTGAGATATTGGGTATGAGATACACCAATAACTGGCCTTAGTGCAAGTGGGAGATTGTTGGATATATGTATGCCTTAGAGGCCATTATATGATAGTGGATGTATTTATACATACATACATACATACATACATACATATATATATATATATATGTATATATATATATATATATATTCAGTGTACATTCTTGCTCGACATGATAGTATGCTATCTGGTTCTTCTTTATCTGACATGTTGACTTGATCATGTTTTTATTCATTCATACATGTTGATAAAGCCCTGAGGATATAGGCTTGACTACTGTGATTATGATGGAGATCATACTAGTAGGACATCTGTAGTTTATAAGTATATCCTGAAAAGTCCCTAATCGTAGGTGTATCGAGACGGGGCATCGATATACCAGAGTAGACTAGCGTATATGATACTAGACCCATATGATGGGCGATGGATGTTCCCACATTTATCGATGTTTGACATCGAGATCGTATACGGGTGATCAGTGGTGACTGGGTATACTGGATGGACTCGCCGAGAACTCCTATATGGAATTATATCTATCATCGTGGACCTAGAGGATCTCAAGTGAACCTTTTTCCAACCCTCAAGTAGCCAAGGAGTCTAGCGTAGGGAGCTACAAATGTTGTACTCTCAAAACCCTAGCTTTTACTACTTGTGTTTATGTTAAAGTTATGTTACCCTAGCTTTTCTAGCATGATCCTTAAGTTTGTTTCTCTAGCACCATATAAATTTTAAATTTGGCATGTGTGTTGCCTCCAAACCCTTGTAGTGGTGTTGTAGGAACCCCTTCAATGGCATGCAATTAGATATATAATTAATGGTTTGGATGCACAAATATCGATCAGGGGTTATATTTACAGCTCCAAGACTAAGTGGGATGCACATTATTAAGCATGGGGTGTTACTACAACAATAATATGAATTAATATGATCTATAGATGCAGCTATATATATTATAAATGATATGGATGCATACGGGTATCCGAAAATAGTAAAACTTTAATATAGATGTATAATGCAATCAACAGGTAATATTTGTATTCATATGGATGCAAGATACGTAATATAGCGTGTAGCAAGATAAACTTGCCTCGATCGGATCACACGACAGATACGTACGGCACGTCCGACATCGAGTAATCATCGCAACGTACACACGGCACGCGGGACGGGTCCAGATAAGGCAAGAGGGCAATCACGCGAGCAAGGGACGTTCACTGGATCGCCTGGATCGGCAGCGATGAGCACGGCTCCGGCGGGTGATCACCGGAAAAGAAACAAGAAATCAAGAAAAGCAAGAAGAGAAGAACAAGAAGAAGAAGAAGGAGAGAGGAAGTGGGTTCTGGGTTGGTGCTCTGGGATCAAGGGTCGACAAGAACAGAGGGGTAACGACGACTAGGTCGTGGGTTCGTCGACGGTGAGGTTTCACGGCGAGGCAATGGGTTGCGGGTTCTTGAAGTCGGGTGATCGAGGTTCTGGTGGCTGTAGGGTGAGGGTGGTGGTGGTGGTGGTGTCAGGAGTCGAAGGTGGTGATGAGGATGATGGGGGTCGGAGCTCTGGTGAGGGTTCAGACGAGGTTTTCCGGCGAAGCAAGGTGTGTGCAGCGGAGGTTCTAGGGTAGGGTTTGTAGTGTGCAGGGGAGGCTTCAGGATCTGGGAAAGGAAGAGAGGGGAGAAAGGAGGAGGAGGTGAGGTGGTCGAGAAATGGCAGATGACGGCGAGGCAAGGTCGGCGACGAGGTCGGGCTGCAAGTTCGGGTGTGCAGGGATCGGTGTTCCTGGGTTCACGGCGTAGGGTGATGGCGGTCGTGGTGTTAGAAGGAGGAGGAGTGAGGTCGGGGATGATGGGTGGTCGAGGTCTACGGCGTGAGGTCAAAGGTGATGGGTTTGCGGCTGCGGCTGCGGTTGGGTGTGCAGGGAATGGGAAGGTCGGGAAAGGAGAGCTGAGGAGGTGGAGAAGGTGGTGATGAGGCGAGGTCTGGGTAGTGATCGGCAGTGATGAGCGTGAGACGAGGGCAGGGGCTAGGGTTCACGAGGCGAGGGCGCAAGGCGGCGGGAGAAAGAAGATGAAGGAGAAAGAAGGGAGGTGAGTGTAGTGATTGGGAGTTGAGGGGATTCTCGCAGGAATAGTAAATGCGAGCGGAGAAAGAAAGGGAGGGGGGGAGAGAAACGGTGAGAGGAATAAGTTAGGATTTCATTTTAAGAAAAAATATTTTTTGTTTGTTATAAATTTTGTATAAACGTTTTATATATATAGAATATGATATTAGTTAAAATTTGATATTTTGACTAATACAAAAATAGTCAAAACACGCCCGGGTCGGGTCTAAGAATCCAGTTTTAAAATACGGAAAATATACGTGTCAACCAAAACTAAAACAGGATATCCGGGTAACGAAAATACATACCCCCAAGAACGGATGCACGCACGTGCACGTAGCCATCCAAACAAGTCCGTTTCACTGAACGGGATACGAACAAGATGTTCGGATGCTACCACAGGGTCAGGGGTATGATGCAGGCCATGCTAGATATTTTTAAAACATTTTATTTGACTTTATTTGTTATATTAAAAAAATGCAGATGCCAGATAAAATGCCTGTATGCAGTATACAAATAATGAAAGTGCACGGATCCATATAACAAGCCAGGATAACTCATAAACAGTAATCAAGACGGGCTTCTAGCAAGCGGGTCGGGTAGGATGCAAATACAAATGTCAAATACACAATTCGCACCCAAAACACGGTAAATCAGGAAAATACCACAAATAATGAAATACTCAAAATAGAACTGGTATAATCAACTAGGGTGTTACAAAGTTCATAAGATGAACTTTGTTCCTACTATTGAGCATCCAATACCTGTGTATTGTGATAACAATGGAGTTGTGGTTTTGGCCTAGGAACCCCGGTCCCATCAGCGATCCAGACATATTCTTAGACAGTATCACCTGATCAGGGAGATAGTTGATCTCCAGGAGATCGAGATCAAGAGAGTTGACACAGATCATAACATAGCGAATCCACTCACCGATGCCCTCTCCCACATGATATTCGAGAGACTTTTGGGATGTTGGGTATGAGATACTACAACAACTGGCCTTAGTGCAAGTGGGAGATTGTTAGGAATAAGTATGCCCTAGAGGCCATTATTGTTGATATAGTGGATACTTGGACATATATATAGAGGGCTTTCTTGATCGACATGATAGTATGCTATCAGATCAGGTTACCTTTATCTTAATATGTAGACTGGTATTTTTACCGTCTGTCTCTTGCATATTGATAGCCCTTAGGATATGTACTTAACTACCAGGATTATAATGAGATCATACTAGTGGGGCCAGGGTGGTCCAAAAGTACATCCTTCAACAGTTCCTAGTCGAGGGAATACTGAGACAGGGCATCGATATTCCAGAGTAGACTAGTGTGTACGTTTCTTGTCCATTGGAGGGCGATGGTTGATCCTACAACCATTGGTGTGTGACATCAAAGATTGTATACAGATGCTCATTAGAGAATGGGTACACCGAATGGACTCGCCAATGACTCCTAGTTGGTATTATACCTATCGTCGGATAGCAATTCTCTGGTGACACTGATACAGGTTAGTCTGTAGACCCGAGATCGTCATAGAGTCTTGTGTGGCTCCCACTGTGCTTTGATTTCCTCCCTACCACGCTCAAGAGGAATTGTCCAAATAGGTGGATTTTGGGTACAATCCCGAGTCACATGGAGGAAATGAGCGATAGGAGGGGTTTCGTCTCTCCCGGTATCGGGGGTTGATGTTGCGCTATACTCGATTAGCTATAATTGGAAGTCCCTGGCCAGGGCTGCTGCTGAGATTTACTGATAAGAGTTATCAGTAGTTTCTCGAACCGTTATAGGCCAGACATTGACATGACTTATCATGTTACTGGGGTCTAACGTTTACCACCCCTAGACATGATATGCGACATATCAGATGAAGATACCGGACTGTACGGTAGTGTTACCGATAAGCTTCATGAAGAGTATGGACAAGCTTACTTGTTGATCTTCATATCGCTCAATACCCGGGTAGCCGTTACGTCCAGCTAGTACCGCTGACGGCTTTTAGATGGCTGATGTGATCATCACCTACTGCTAGCATATTGACGAGTATTTAGAGTCCCACACAGAAGTTTCCTGGTTCAAGCGAAACGAAGTAGGACACATATGTGATATGTGTGTGGGCCTGATTAAATACGTGTATATGATACCGTATTGTAATCTGGCAGTTATCTGTTATCGAGTTAGGTTATATGTGATATAACCAGATTATCGAATCAAGTGTTGATTTGATAATGTGATACACAGATAAATGATATTAGTCGGTCATATATGATATAACCGGATTATTAAATCAAGTGTTGATTTAATAATATGATATATATTATATGTGATATAATTATATCTTAACTAATATTATTAGCTGACTAATTATTCTTCATAATGTGTGTGTGTGTGTGTGTGTGTGTGTGTGTGTGAAGCATGGCTTGTTTTCTATTTTTGTGGAAAATAGAAATGAGGTGGAAAATGTGAGCATGGTTTCAAGTATGGCATTTATATTTGTTTATTCATCTTGACTCACTATTCAAGCATATTTGCAATTTTATATTGCTATTTTCCATGCTTAAATGAGTGGGGGTCAAAGGGTTGCCATTCACTCACCTCATTCTCAACACTTAGTCTTTTTCAAGTGTTGCTCTCATCTTCTTCTTCCTCCTCTTCATGCATCAAGGTTCCAATCCCTCATATAAGATGTGAAACATGGAACCTTGAACACAAACTAGTGAGCTTATAAGCCCCTACTTCACCATCCTACACTTGACTAGTGATCAAGTGTAGCATGTTTTCTACACTAAAAGAGTTTAGTGTAGAGGTAGCTTGAGTTGGACGGAATTCACGTGGATCATCTTCGGCACGAAGGTTATCGGAGGAAACTCGTCCAAACCCTCAAGTGGAGCCTAGTGGAGTCGCGGGACTACTACACGGAGCATGTGAAGTGAAGGACTCGATCTACGAGGGTATAGCCATCTTTACTTCTCTCCTTTTATACATATCATCATAGGTTAACCCTAATATTCTAGTCACGATCTTGCATTAGTCTATCTTAGCACCGAAAATTTAAAATCCGGCATGCTTGATGCTGCTAGGACCCCTTGGAGGTGCTCGGGTAGACTTTCAAGTGGGTGCTTGCCTATTTAAGATAGGAAACTAAAACGGGGTTATCAATGGTAATTGGCTTGGAAAAAGTCACAAATCCTGCTGTCCATATGCAGCAGTTACCGATAACTCCAAACCCTAATTCAGGAATCAAATTCTGTTTAAAGTGTCTGACTTAATCTGAGTCTCAGTCAAATCTGAAAACAATCCATACTTGAAAACAATTCAAATATAGCTCCAATACATCATGAATCCATATATACTGGAAATTGAAACATGAATACCAGAATACTATCTATATCAACATGACTTGATTTGACCGAACCATGCATATATATTGAATTGATTACATGACTATCCGTTTACATTCTTATCCGTTTACATGAACAATTGATATCATGGTTTCGGCAAGTCTTACATCTATAAAACAACACAATATACATTACGGGGTAAAAAGGGTAGACTGGTATGGAATGTGTTAAAAGTGGCACGAGATGGTCATTAAAATACGTAACTAAATATCCATTGCCGTTATTCTGTGGGGTTTGACGAAGCCTTATACTACGGGTTATCTTAGTCCACGGGATAGTCCCCTCGTAAACACTAATATCTTTTGTACCAAGTTACAAACAACTATGTTAGTATAACGAATATAATCTTATATACTTCACCTGTTCTATTCTCTTTCTATTCTTTTCTCTCTCTCTCTCTCTCTCTTTGTGACTTACCGAGCGATTGTTCGTTGACGACATTCCTTTTCTATTATTTCTTTGGAATGTTGTCAGGAGGACCCGACTCCCTGGAGATCGAGCCCAGCCCAGAAGACTTGGAGCAATTCATCGAGGACCCTGAGCTCTAGTACACTTGTATATACTTTTACTTTTAGTTCATGCCATTGTTTAGGCATCGCTTTCCAGTATTGTATTTACTTTCCAGTTGTATTGTAAAGAATGTTTAATAAATAAAAAGTTGTTGTTCATTTACATCTCATGTCATTTTTGTGTATTTTATATTATATTATTTTTTACGCTTAACGTGTTTACTTCTGAGTAAATACGTCGCGGGCCTAGTCACGTCCTCTTATCGTACACCGGGAAGCGGGGCGTGACAACTTAAGCTTGTCAATCTCAATAAAGAAATTTATCGAGATGATAAGTTAATGTTAGCTTCACAAGCTGAGCAATATTTCTATGTCAAAGATCGTAATCATGAAGAAACTTAGATTGCATTGCCGGCACCTCCTAAATCCTTGTTCGATAGTTCTACTGACGAGGTTGACCTTGATGAAGCAGATCCGGTTGACATATAAAAAATTCTGCAGTTGTAAACAATTATAATCAATTGATATATGTTATAAACTTTGCAGTTGTAAAAACTTATAATCACTTGAATGTAAATGATATATGAAAAATCTAGCAGTTCTAATCACTTGTAATGTATTGATTTGATAGTTTAACAATTTATGCATATTATATATTTTGTATTGTCATTACTTTTGCATGAAACAGATGGGACGAAAAGATATATTCGGAAAATTTGACAAACATTTTCTTCAAAGAAAAGAGATCGAGATACTGAATTCTCGACACAGCCTAATATTGAGAGTAGAGGTATATATTAAGAGTTCTAAATAATCATCGACCTCATTATTTTATTCAAATAATTATTGCATTGATTATAAAATTAAAATGTGTAGGTACATCTGATTAGGAGGATGTAGGTCCATCAGTACAGCATGATCCGTATGCACATCTAGACGAGCAGTGCACGGACTTGAGTAAGGAACCTGGGGCGTTCTCGGATCCCGTCACTAATGAGTGGATTCATACATTGCCTCTTTCTCGCAATTTACAAAATGAAAAACCGTATCGCGATAAGGACAATACGAAGGTAATGGCGCAGTGTACTGCTGCTTGACCTCAAATTGATATGATGATAGAGGAAGCAGACACGAGTATTGATAAGACACGGGTTGCGGGGGATAATCTGGTTCGGTTTGAACAATACGGAAGAGGTGTTGCAAACGAAATTACGAAATACGATATGCGTGGAAAAAGGGCAATTCTGCAATGGATAGGTCGGAAACCCGTAGGTCCGGATATGTGGGCTACACATTTCCACGGTTATATCAGTATTCTCGTCTGCAACACCGACTTCTGGAACGTAGACTTCATATTTGCAGATAACCCCTGAGAATCATACATATGGACTTGGCGCTCACTCTTGGTAAAGCATAACTCAACTATATTTCAACATTACATGCATACCTTTTATATGTTATAAATTTATTAAATAATAAATTTATTAATTTATATTACAGAAATATTTCGTCTTAGAAGATGATATATACGGACATTGGACGCATGTCTGATATGAGATGTCACAAATATTTAAGAGATGACGTCAAAGATTGAAGAAAAAATTCAAGCAGTCGGAGAAATTTACGGATGATTGGGAACGTTTTGATGCTCTTCCCTCCATCATCCCTAGAGATCAGTTTGCGTTTCTCCTATTGCATTGGAATACACCCGTAGCAAATGTAATTAAAAATGTCCTTAAATAATTTGAATACCGAATTTAGATTAAATTACATTTAGAGATATTATCTTCTGAATAAGTAGGAAGAATCAGAAAGGAATAAGCAGAACCGAGAAAAAACCACAGATGATAATTATGGTGGATCGGTTCTTGCTGATCAATGTAAGGCTACTTTGGTTAGCTTATCTTTAATTACACAAATGTTCGATTTTTCAATTTCATCATTACATATTTTCACGTATAAATAAATCAAATATCCGTTACAGGAGATGGCTAGGAAAAGGCCGAGCCTCCCTGAGACTTGGGAGGCATTGCACATGAGAGAGGGCATGTCATAAAAAAGGATGGATATAGCCACTCAACATGTGGTAAGCTTGCATTTTTCAATTCTTTTAAGTAAATTAATTACACTTGTTAATTTCGTAAAGAAAATTAATTATTGTTTTATTTATCGAAGGAGGATTTCGAGGAGGCGGAGAGAAACTATCGGGACTTAAATACCGAATATCCGGTCGACAATCATCTTCCTACGGAGGACGGGATGTCTATTATAGAGCAGATTTTTCCTCAGTCAAGGGGACACGGTCGTATTCCCCTATATGGTGCTCCCGTTAGTCTTTCACGGTCCGGTTCCAAAAGAAGTGCTTCAAGTTCTTCGATCACTCGCTCCAACCAACAATCGGCTGAGACACAACGAATCAATGAGTTAGAGTAGCAACTCAGAAGGAAGGATGAAGCAGATAAGAAGATGGTAGAAGATGAAGCGTCTTGGAGAGCTCAAATGGAGGCGCGGTTGGAACAATTCTCGCAACAATACGTTCCGCCTCCGCAATCGTGGTCAGCACAGGGTCGATGCCATACCCGGCTTCCCGGTGTACGGGGAGGGGACGTGGCGAGGCCCGCTACGTATTTACTCAGAAGTAAACAGGCTAAGCGTAACTAAGAAATATAAAGTAAAATACATAAGAGACAGGAAAATAAATGAACATCAACTTTATTTATTAAACATTATTTTACAGGTACAACTGGAAATGTAAATACAAGTCTGAAATGCAATGCCTAAACAATGGCATAACTGAAATGAAAGGTATGTATAAGTAAAGTCTAATGCTCTTCTATGAACTGCTTCAATTGCTCCTAACTGGTCTCGAGCTCCTTAGAGTCGGGTCCTCCTGACAACATTCCAAAGAATAAGAGAAATATGAATGTCGTCAGCGAACAATCGCTCGGTAAGTCCCAAAGATGGGTAGAGATAGAATAAACAGAAAGAGAGTATAACTTGTAACGTTAGGATTATAATGTTAACGCAGTTATTTGTAGCTTGGTACAGAATATTCCATTGTATACGAGAGGAGTCCAACTTACACCGTAGACTTTGGTAACCAGCAGTACAAGGCTCCATCGAAAATACCACGGAACAACGGCATGGATGTAATTACGTTTTAAGTGACCACCTCGTGCCATCTTTAACATGTTCCGTACCATTCTACCCTTTTATAAACCCTGCGATGTCTTTTGTATTGATTGTATTGTTTTGTTATATAGATGGATGACTTGCTGAAACCATGATATCAGTAAATGGAATTGATATAAATGGAGAGTCATGTAGACATAGTATATCCATAGTTCGGTTCAGTCAATATAGATCGATATAGATTGAATAGACGGATTCATGGATTCATGTTTTATTGTAGTTTATACTTAAATCATATTCAAGTCAGATTGATTAGATTGAGACTCAGTCTGAGTCAGACACTTTGAAAAGAACTTGAAATCCTGAATTAGTTTTGTTGTTATCGGTAACTGCTGCACATGATGGCAGGATTTGTGTATTTTTCCAAGTAAATTACCGTGTTGATAACACCGTTTATTAGATTGTCTACCTTAGATAGGAAAGCACCCATATTCTCCGCTCCCTGAGGCTCAAGAGAATTGGTCCCGCTTAAACCTATATCTACTAGGGTCTTTATTATAATTTAGTATAACTTGAGGGAGTTTTATGTAAAAGTAATTTTGATAAGTTTTCAAAATACACCTCAAGTATTTAATTATCGTCTTTAGGGTTTTTCATAGATGTATATTTTATAAATGTGAAATTTCTAGTGAGTAAAACCTAGTTTTCATACTACATGGTATTTTATTAAAATGTTAGAATTGTTTTGTATTTGGATGTTATTTTTATGTTATGGTGATTCCTTTGATTTAGAAAACTTGGAATATTTATATAATATAATTAAAAAGATATTTTGATAATAGTTATATACATATATATTTAATGAAAATAAATTTTATTTATTTTCTTGTAGAAATCTCATTTTCTAAAGAAAAATACATTAAAATTCCATCGAGATCGAATGTTCCTTTCGGAGGTCTGCATCTCGCTCTACTAAGCCCGAGAATGTACGATAACCCGCACCGTCCCGAACGGGGTCTCCAAAAGTGGGTTGTAGATGTGCAATTGTAAGGAATTGTTTAATACACTTTTTAAAGAAATGGTTTTATAAGTTGATGGTATTTATTTGTAATGTCGTATTATCCCATGAATATATTCCCAAAACTTCATCGTGCTATATCAAAGATGTGTGTTATGATGAGATAGGTCCTTACCTCGTGAGTTATCTAAAGGTAATACAAGTATTATGTTGTTTTATGCCGAAACTAAAGTATGTGGTATTTTACCATGAAAATACGATAAAAGTTGCAATAAAGATTATTTTGATATGAAACTTGTTTAATATTTGTTAAACAATATATGAGAGTATGGTATTTTCTTGTTTAAAAAAAATATAGTTTTTAAAGAAAACCAAATCGGAAGTCGGATTAACTCCGCTTCTGTCGGGTTTTAGAAATGAAAGTTTTCATAATAGGAGAAGAGTGGGGGAGAGGGGACTTACTGGCTAGGGAACAAGAGAAGAGTGAGAGGAAAATAAGGAAGCTGTCGGGGTTTCGTTTCGTCGCCGGAATCTCCTCGGAACTTCGCCGGAACTTCACCCTTTCCTAACTCCACTTGCACACTGTAGGACTTGAAAGTTTTTTTTAGAGTTTTGGCAGGAATTTTCTGAGTGAGAATGGGTGAAATATAGTGTGGTGTTTATAGGAAAAATTAGGGTTTAGAAGGTTAAAGAATGCATTAAAATTTTCATTTAAAAAGATTAAAGGGGTGATTTTAATCTCTCTGCCAATGTGCAGAAAAATCAAACAATATGGGGAAAGTGGGGTAGGCGAAGAGTTGCAAGGGGCAAAAATTTATCCCATTCCCGATGGGGGGGACTGGTGGTACCAGTTTTTGAGCCAATCTCGCCGGTCGAGTTGGTGGGGTCGGGGCTGGAATTCTCGCCACGTGTCCATGTCATCTTATATACCCTAGTGCACGTGTTTATTTATTCTGTGTGTTTTCAGTTTATGTGTAGTGCACGTGTAAACCTTTGGGTTTCTAAAAGATTAAAAGAAAAATAAATAAAAAGATAATGCAGCTGAGGGGATTCGATCACAAGGGCTACGTCACAGCAGTGTAAGGCTTTACCAACGAGCTACAAGTACCTTCTTGCTGTTCAAAATCAAATTTAATTTATAACTTGTGCTCAGGCTTAGGTACTTCTTCTGTATTTTGGGAAAAAATTCGTACAAAAAGTTTAGGGTTGTTACATTCTACCCTCCTTATAAAACATTCTTTCTCGAAATTTGTATAAGGAAAGTGTAACTGATTTAGTGATAGAACTATTGATAGTGCATGAAAAATATATTTGGAAGAATGAAAGAATGCGAAAGTTTTGGTAAGATTGAAAAAGAGATAAGGGAATTACCAAGGTTATCTTGATCTACAGTCTCGGCTTCTACGCTTGCTAATGTGAAAGCCTGACGCCGGAGTACATTCCTCCTAGCTGGAAGCACATTCCTTTGTCCTTGGGGCATGTTCCTCTGCCCTCGAGGCATGTTCCTCAGTGCCTGATGGAATTGGCTATTAGGCTGTGCAGGAGGTCCATATGGAGGTGGAGCTAGGAGTGCAAGATGAGGTGCAGGAACCTGGATAGCTGGCCGCTGCAGATAATTGGTGTGTGTGGGAGTTGAGTTGCGTCTATAAGGACATGTTCCAATTCCATGATTGGATGCGCCATAAACTAAGCACAGGCCTTTTGCGTGCCTACAGTCCTTCTACAAGTGTCCATCCCTTTTGCAATAGAAGCAAAAATCTGGACTTGGTTGATTATCTGTTACTTCCGACCTCCTCGGTTCAACAGTTATCCTTGAAGAGGCTCCTCCTGCCATCTGAGTGGCAGGGCGCTTCACTCCGGCAGATCGAGCTCTGCCCTTCCTCTTTACTAATGCCTCGTATCTTTGGGCAACCTTCAAAGCCAAATCATGGGCTGGGAAATTCCCTGTAGCTAAGGCAGCTTAAATTTCCTGGTCCAACCCTTGCTGAAATCTTCAAGCCCTGATCTCAGCAATCGGTATGAGATGGGCCACAAACCTGTTTACGGTCTTGTGTTAGCTGTGTAGTATATGATATAAAATTGAACATTGAGACATATCTTACCTGCTGAGTATGGTAAACTCAGTATCATACTCATCCACAGATTTGGTCCACATCGAACCTTATTGTAGATGGATGAATTGCTGTTCCATGTCAAATCGGGCAGTCTTTGGGAAGTATTTCCCATCGAACATGTTGCAAAAAGTGCTCCATTCGATAGTTTGTTCAAGACGGCTTTCTTCCGCCTTCCACCAAACTCGTGCATTGTCAGTGAGTTGCAGCTTTGCAACTTGAACCCAAGCTATCTTTGGCACTTGTGCTGCTGCCAGATCATTCTCAATACTTTGAGCCCATTCCTCAGCTTCCAGAAGGCTCTCTTTTCCCAAAAACTATTTTGGGTGCAATGCCCGAAATTGCTTCACTCCGGGCGCTTCCATTTTTGGACGGTTCATCAGAATAGCGGTCTGCTGCTGCTGTCCTTCCAGAAGGCTGCGGATTGCCTCAAGCAGTACCGTCTGCTCATTGATCGGAGCAGCAACGGTAGGTGTAAGCGGTAGAGGTGGTGCTGTGTTATTGAAGTTGGTGCGGGTGTTGTTTGGGAAATCCATAACCTTGAAAGAAAAATTTGGGTTATGACAGAATCAAAATATATGAAATTGAAGATTCAAGCAATATGTAAAGAATGTTTTTTTTAGTTGTTGATTCTTGTGTTATATTGCTCAGGACTTCGTGCAGAATTAACCCGCATGTCCATGCAGAACTGACCAACATGTCCATACAGAGCGAACCTGCATGTCCATACAGAGCGGACCTGCATGGGCCGCCAACAAAACCTGTCACAACCCGCTTCCCGGTGTACGGGGAGGGGACGCGGCGAGACCCACTACGTATTTACTCAGAAGTAAACACGCTAAGCGTAATTAAGCAATATAAAGTAAAATACACAAGAGACAGGAAAATAAATGAACAACAACTTTATTTATTAAACATTCTTTTACAGATACAACTGGAAATATAAATACAAGTCTGAAATGCAATACCTAAATAATGGCATAACTGAAATGAAAGGTATGTACAAGTAAAGTCTAATACTCAGGGTCTTCTATGAACTGCTCCAATTGCTCCTGACTGGTCTCAAGCTCCTCAGAGTCGGGTCCTCCTGAACACATTCCAAAGAAGAAGAGAAATAGGAATATCGTCAGCGAACAATCGCTCGGTAAGTCCCAAAGATGGGTAGAGATAAAATAGACAGAAAGAGAGTATAACTTGTAACGTTTGGATTATAAAATTAACGCAGTTGTTTGTAACTTGGTATAGAATATGCCAGTGTATACGAGAGAAGTCCAACTTACACCGTGGACTTTGGTAACCCGTGGTACAAGGCTCCGTCGAAAATACCACGGAACAACGGCATGGATGTAATTACGTTTTAAGTGACCACCTAGTGCCATCTTTAACATGTTCCGTACCATTCTACCCCTTTATAAACCCCGCGATGTCTTTTGTATTGATTGTATTGTTTTGTTATATAGATGGATGACTTGCCGAAACCATGATATCAGTAAATGGAATGGATATAAATGGAGAGTCATGTAGACAGAGTATATCCATGGTTCGGTTCGGTCAATATAGATTGATATAGATTGAATAGACGGATTCATGGATTCATGTTGTATTGTAGTTTATATTTGAATTATATTCAAGTCAGATTGATTAGATTGAGACTCAGTCTGAGTCAGACACTTTGAAAAGAACTTGAAATCCTGAATTAGTTTTGATGTTATCGGTAACTGCTGCACGGTAGGATTTGTGTCTTTTTCCAAGACAATTACCATGTTGATAACACCGTTTGTTAGATTGTCTACCTTAGATAGGCAAGCACCCACATTCTCCGGCTCCCTGAGGCTCAAGAGAATTGGTCCCGCTTAAATCTATATTTACTAGGGTCCTTATTGTAATTTAGTATAACTTGAGGGAGTTTTATGTAAAAATAATTTTGATATGTTTTCAAAATACACCTCAAGTATTTAATTATCGTCTTTAGGGTTTTTCATAGATGTATATTTTATAAATGTGAAATTTCTAGTGAGTAAAACCTAGTTTTCATAGTACATGGTATTTTATTGAAATGTTAGAATTGTTTTGTATTTGGATGTTATTTTCATGTAATGGTGATTCCTTTAATTTAGAAAACTTGGAATATTTATATAATATAATTAAAATAGATATTTTGATAATAGTTATATACATATATATTTAATGAAAATAAATTTTATTTATTTTCTTGTAGAAATCTCATTTTCTAAAGAAAAATACATTAAAATTCCATCGAGATCGAATGCTCCTTTCGGAGGTCTGCATCTCGCTTTACTAGGCCCGAGAATGTATGATAACCCACACCGTCCCGAACAGGGTCCCCAAAAGTGGGTTGTAGATGCGCAATTGCAAGGAATTGTTTAATACACTTTTTAAAGAAATGGTTTTATAAGTTGATGGTATTTATTTGTAATGTTGTATTATCCCATGAATATAACCAAAATTTCATCGTGCTATGTCAAAGATGTGTGTTGTGATGAGATAGGTCATTACCTCGTGAGTTATCTAATGGTAATACAAGTATTATGTTGTTTTAAGTCGAAACTAAAGTATGTGGTATTTTACCGTAAAAATACGATAAAAGTTGCAATAAAGATTATTTTGTTATGAAAATTGTTTTAAGATGTTTGTTAATGTTTGTTAAACAATAAATGAGAGTATGGTATTTTCTTTTTTTAAAAAATTGAGTTTTTAAAGAAAATCGAATCAGAAGTCGGATTAACTCCGCTTCCGTCGGGTTTAGACATGAAAGTTTTTATAATAGGAGAAGAGAGGGGAAGAGGGGACATACTGGCTAGGGTACAAGAGAAGAGAGAGAGGAAACTAAGGAAGACGTCGGGGAGTCGTTTCGTCGCCGAAATCTTCTCGGAACTTCGCCATTTGCTAACTCCACTTGCACACTATAGGACTTGAAAGTTTTTTGAGAGTTTTGGCAGGAATTTTCTGAGTGAGAATGGGTGAAATATGGTGTGGTATTTATAAGGAAAATTAGGGTTTAGTGGGTTAAAAAATACATTAAAATTTGCATTTAAAAGAATTAAAGGTGTGATTTTAATCTCTCTGCAAATGTGCAGAAAAATCAAACAATATGGAGGTAGTGGGGTAGGCGAAGAGTTGCAAGAGGCAAAAATTTAGCTAATTCCCGACGGAGGGGGGGACAGTGGTACCGGTTTTTGAGCCAATCTCGCCGGTCAAGTTGTTGGGGTCGGGGCTGGGATTCTCGCCACATGTCCATGTCGTCTCATATACCCTAGTGCACGTGTTTTTTTATTCTGTGTCTCTTCAGTTTATGTGTAGTGCACGTGTAAACCTTCGGGCTTCTAAAAAATTAAAAGAAAAATAAATAAAAAGATAATATGGCTGGGGAGATTCGATCACAAAGGCTACGTCACAGCAGTGCAAGACTTTACCAATGAGCTACAAGTACTTTCTTGCTGTTCAAAATCAAATTTAATTTATAACTTGTGCTCAGGCTTAGGTACTCCTTCTGTATTTTGGAAAAAAATTCGTACAGAAAGTTTAGGGTTGTTACATTCGATTACCGCCGCAGCCGGCATATTACCCTCCTCCGACATAGCGACCGTATTACCCTCCCCCATCAAAGGGACCGCCATACTATTCTTATCCACCGCTTCCGCAATCACAAGAAGGGTAATACGGTCTTTAATAGCGAGATCAGCTAACCCCACAAGATCCTTATTATCCTAACCTTCCGCCACAGGAACCGTATAACCCTGATCAGCTAACCCCACAGGGAAGGTTATTAGGTGACTTTTTTTCGCAGGAGGACTTTGATAATGTGAATTGATACTATTCAAGACGGGCTTCGGGTGGCGATGGTAGAGGTAGGAGTTAGTGAGGTACGTATAGTTGTTATTTATAGAAATTTGAAGATACAATTAAATTGTGTTGAGTTTTGATATTTAAAATTCATGTTGTGTATTCGTAGGGTTCTTATAAGTTAACGACGAATGTACTATATTTTAACGAAGGAAGTGGCGGGAGTTAGTGAGTTACACATATATATGTGTTAGTATAGCTAATATTGTTTCAAAAATTATGATTTGAGTTCATATATTTATATATTTATTTGTTTCGACTCACAGGGTTGAGTGAGCCGCGACTGCGAGTGATTTGGAGATTTTTTCGTGTTGTTGCACATATATATAGCATATGCATTGTGTTGTTCATACTCAAAACAATTTAGTTTATATATGCTTGTTTATTAAAAATTTAGTTCATATGTGTTTGATTGAGATGTTGATATTGGTGGATACATCGTGGATAATGTTTATATTTTAGTGTGTATGCTATGTGTTCAAATTTGTTGTTGATCTTTTTGGATATGTTGTGGATTGTGCATATATATTGATTTGTATGCAAAACGCTATTGTGGCGTAATGAATTGTGATATTGTGTATTATTGTATTGAATATAGCATTTTTATGTAACTACTTTTCAGGAAAAATAGTTATTAGTGACCGTATAAACTAAAGGAACGGTCGCTAATACCTCATCATCTACTGTTCGCTTATATTAAGAGACGGATAAATTCGTTGAGATGATCATGTGCCTGCTTATTAGCAACCGGTGGAATTGGTCCCTGATACATCTATTAGCGACCGTTCATTAACGGTCGCTAATATATGTATCAGCAACGACCCAAGCAGCGACCGTGTTTTATCGACTGTTTAAAATATAAACGGTCGCTAACATACATTAGAGGCCGTTTAATATTTTTTTAGAGACCGTTGTTTAGGGTCTTTAATAGTGACTGTATATAGCAGTGACAGTGTGTTAGACAAATTTTGTTACAAGAAATCCAATGAGGTTTATTTGGTCCTCTCCAACTGTATTGTAGAATGGTGAGGTTAATATCATCTAGGACAGGACTCCTTAGACAAGGGATGTTGTGAAATAAGTAAGACTGTATTGTAGGTTGACTTGCTTGTTTAAAAGGGAGATCTAACGTAATAAGGCATTTTGGCTTTTGACTTATTTGAGAAAAGACGAGGTTGCATTTCCCATTCGAGAGTCAGAATCAACTTCGACTTTAGAAACAGATTCCATTTTGAACGTTTAAATCTAGCCATTTTTCACTACATTAAACGAGGGTGTGCTGAAGGAAACCCCATGGAATTTGTCCCAATAGTAAGAAATTGTTCTCTAATTTATATGTTAGTGGATGCTTCATTTTTTTTGCTTCTAATTTAAATTATAAAATATCCCACTTTAGAAAATCAATTACAACAAAAACAAGTTTTCATTCCAAACTTTTAGGGTCAGCTCTGTTCAGAATATTAATTACGAAGAATGTTGATTAAGTACAGAAAATGTTTGAAACAAAGTCAGAAATTGAGAGGAGTTCAATAGTATCTCATTTTCTAAGTTTTCACACTTAAAAATTATAGTACTTCTTCTTAAAGTGTTTCTTTTTATTGCTTTTTTTCTATCGGTCTTCTTTTCTTTCCATTTTTAAATTCTATTTCTTGATTTTCTCTTTTTGAAATTGAGTTAATTAATCTGTATTTCAAAGCTTTTGCTAATAATAAAGCTCAAAATGGCTTGCCACAATCTCTCTTGTAAGTAGTTAATTTAGATTTAGAAGGAAAAATCTCGAATTAACCCTAGCTAAACCAAGCACGAATTGGAAAAATAATTCATCAGAAACACTTTTAAGGCATGAATTAGTCTTAATTTCTTGTATTTTAATAAAAGTTCTTCACATTAGAATAATATATGCCTTCCAAAAAAGCCATCAAATAATATAATTTTTTTTATGAACCATCAAATAATATTGACATTTATGAGGTCACACATTTAGTTTGACCTCTGAAAAGAGAAAAATAAATCTTAGGCGGCTAAAAATAATTAACACCAGATGGGTTTTATTCATAGCGCTTTGTCAACTACTTGACTTCCATCATATTTCTTTTTATGTACACATGCGCTTTTTCTTCATATAAATTACATCTATCTAGGTTGATGATAAAATAAGCTGCAGCAGGCTGCATTTTTAACAACTTTGTTATATGGTTAAAAATTGGACCAAGTTGGTAACATGACCTATAATTTTGTCATCTTCTACATATAAATACAAGATATGTCATATGAGTTCATAGTTCCAAATATTAAGGCATAAATTGATGCCCCATGTTGCCAAATGTATAGCTTGTAAAATTTAAAGGATTAATTAATATTTTTAAGCAACTGATATAAGCACTTCATTGAAATTCATCGGAATCATGCTAGGAAATTTAGAGAAAACACCCTGGTTTAACATTGATTAATAATTTTTGAAAATGTTGCTTCAGTCCGCATCAGTTTCCTCTTTTCTTTTTATTATTCTTTTTCCTCTTTTAAGAAAATGGATTGGGTCAAATATTAACGTTTCTTTCTCCAAAACCAAAGGATGTTTTGTTTTTATATTAATGCATTCTATACATATTAATGGAAGCATATCGTGCATAAAAATTGGGCAACTAGAGGATTTTTTTTTCCTTCAAAAGAACCAGACCAAGGGGTCTTTAATCAATTGGTCATGGCATAAAGCCGTAGACTATCAACCATTTGATAAAGGGAAAACCAAAAACCAAAAACTTCTTTTTTTTCTCTTTTGGTCAATCTAATAAAGAACATGACTAATGAAAATAAATGAAATTAATTATGTACCCTATCCAAAAGTTAATGTAACGACAAAAAAATCCATATATTCTTTTCCTTTTGTATTTCCCTTATTTTAATAAAATTTAATTTTCTTTAAACATGTATATGTATATTTATTGTTAAAAATATATGCATGGTCCATTTTTGTATATCTTGGTTATCACATTGCACTGCTATTCAATATGTCATATGTTTGAAGCCAACTAAATTATTTTAATTTTATTTTAAAATTTAAGTATTTTGTCATATATCATTATTTCGATTAGTTAATAGTATATGGTTAATATTTTAACAATATTGATATTTTTTGGTAATTTTTGATATGTTCTTCATTCAACTAATAGAATTAATTTGTTATTGAGTTGTTGTTATATATTTATTAAATAAGTTAAAAAAAATATTTCAACTAAATCTGACAATAAATATAACTTTATGATTCGTAGTTGTTGTAATATATAAATTATCATTTTCTGATATACATTATGTTTTACTTAGATGTTGGTTGGTTATTAAAGCTAAGTCATTACAGATATTTGCAAATCAGTTATTATTACAATTTTTATCCATATAATATGGGTGTTAGTTTATTTATTATCAATAATTTGTATAATCATATAATACTTTATAATTGTTTTTTTTGTTTTGATTGTGAGGAGATACTATGGGATTTTCAAATATTACTTAATTTTTTTGTTTAAAAAAAAAATCTCCTCCAGCTTTTTATAAACCCACACTTCTTTTTTGGTTCTCCTTCTTCCTTTAAAATCTTACTGCTTTATTTTCTTCACCATCCTCGCTGATTCAAATTTCTTCAAAGGTGTGTCAGACCGTGAAGCTTCGTTCTCTCTTCTGTCTCATAGTCTCGGTTTTTCAAACCGAGCCTATTTTCTTCTCTTTTCACTCGTACTAGTATGAGTTGGTACGGTAAGTCTCCTCTTCTTTTTCCCCATTGATCTTCATCATCAAAGTTTTACTTTTAATTTTTTTTTCTATATATAAATATAAAAAAAGATCGTTCAATACATGAAAATGTCATGCATTCATAAGCCTCTCTCACCTAAAGTTTTACATGCCTTAAATTTATTTCACTAATAAAATCGTGATTAATTATATTACTGTTTATACATGTGTACTCACAAAACAGAACAAATTTATAACTGTACTGTAGTACAATGAAACGTACTTCATATATGCTTGCATAAATATATAAATATCATACTTACTATTTAATACCGTATTAAATGTATGTATTGTTTAATAACAAAACAGTAATAAAAAAAATACTTATGCAAAGTTATGTGTTCACTTTTTCTGAATAATCATATGTTTGTATAAATTTTAATATATATTTATATGCTAATGTATCTTACTGCTCATATTAAACGCAATCTTATGCAATCATGTATGTTAATCGTACTGACCATATGCTGTAATTAGATATTCTTATATTTAGATTTAACAACTACAAATTCATTTAAATTGCGTAAACGTTAATACCATACTAATAAAACTAGACGATTACATACATAAAAATTATTGCCAAATACTAACTCTTGGGCCACTGCTAAAAAACTATAATAAGTGTTGTGTTGCTAGACAGCTCTAGTAGGGTTTAAAGCATGACGGAAGTGGTAATTTTAAAAATCTAGTGAGCTATAGCAAAACCAAACCAAGAATTAAACCAAAAAGCTAAAATTGCATCTAAACTAGTAAGCTAAAAACTAGAGTTTAGAGGGCTACAACCTTTGTAGCGCGTTAGCCACTTCTCTTTGGACTCCGACTAGAATCCACGAAGCCCAGAACAAGTTTGCTCGATGATCTCCTCGCCGAATATGATCCACTTTGAAATAACTCCAAAACAATCTCTAACTTCAAATTGATCTTATCAAAATGAAACAACCCACTAATTAAACTTACTGAGAATGATTAGTAGGAGATATAGAATAATTAACTAACTTAATTTTTCTCCTTTCTTTTCCTTTTCTTCACTTGAAGAAATTCAAGAGGAAGAAGAAGCATGGAGAAGATAAGAATAATGAAGAAGATAAACATGGCTCATCAAAATGAGAACAAAACAAGAATGAGTCATAATTAATGAGTCATCAAAAACACCTCATCCATTCTACACCCATCTCTAATCCATGACCCATTCTCATTCTTCCATATAATTCTCATACTCCCATCACTCATGTATCAATATACATGTCACAATATTTATATCAAATATAAATATAATTAAAGAGAAGAAAATAATTCAGTGAGCATGATATTAGTTAATATATAAATATATTTAATTATTAAATCAACACTTGATTTAATAATCCGGTTATATCATATATATACCGGCTAATATCAATTAACATCCGATTAAAATACGTGTATCAAATACACGTGTTTAATCGAACTCCTGCATGTATCCCTATACGCGCCCTACATCATTTCGCATATGCTGGGAAACCTCTGTGTGGGACTTTAAAGATTTGACAATATGCTGGCAGTAAGTTAGGATCATATCCATAGCTCACAAGCATGCCAGCGGTACTAGCTGTACGTAATGACTACCCAGATATTGATTGAAAGAAGGTCAACGAGTAAGCTCATCTGAACCCTGCAAAGTCTATCAGTGACATTACCGTACAGTCCGGTCTATTCGTCTAAGAGTATCGTATATCGGGTCTAGAGTTTGGAATCTGTCAGACCCTAATAACCCGATAAGTCACACGAAAAAGGACTCATAACCAAACGGAGATACAAATGATAACACTTATCAGTTTATCTCCACTGCGATGGACATCGACTTGAGGTTGTAGTCATATTCTACACAGCGCGACATCAAATCCTTATACCGGAAGAGACGAATCCCCTCTATCGCTCACTGCCTCCACGTGCTTCGGCACTATACTCAACAAAACCCTATTTGCATGACTCCTTTGAGCCATGGTAGTGTAGAAGTCTAAATATAATGTGAGCACATATGAGACACTATGGCGATCTCAGGTCTTAGGGACTACCATGTACCCACGTCACAAGAGAATTGCTATCTGACATTGGTATATTACCAACTACGAGTTCTCGGTGAGTCCGTCCAGAGTAACACATCCAATGAGCATCTGTATACAATTCTCGATATCAAACACCAATAGCTGTAGGATCAGCTATCGCCCTCCAATCGGGTCAGGAAACATACACACTAGTCTAAACTAGAGTACCGATACCCAGTCTCGATACTCCTATGACCAGGGACTTTTAAGGATGTGCTTATTGATTACCCAGACCCCCCTAGTTTGATCTCCATCATCATCCTGGTGGTCAAGCATAATCTTAGGGCTTTGTTTCATGTCTAAACAATACGTGATAGTAAATAAAATGCATCACATGAAAGATAAAAACAAACCAGATAGCATACTATCATATCGAGTAAGATTGTTCTCTCATATAGGTCCTCCTTCAATTACAATAATTGGCTTGAGGGCACCTATATCCAACAATCTCCCACTTGCACTTAAGGCTAATTATTGTGGTATCTCGTGCACAACTTCTGTACTAACAGTTTTGTAAACCGTGTTCGAGAACTAGCCTCAATGAGTGAACCTAATACAACGCTTCTCTCTGTTTCTCCCTGATTCTCAATTTTGCGGAGATCAAATATCTCCCGAACTAAATGATACCTGCCTTAGTATTTTCCTGGACAAACGATGGGATCATGTACATAAATGAACAGTTTTATCCAGCGAATTCTCAGGCAGTATATTTCTGCTGATTCACAATTAGTATCAGCGCTACGACTACCTCGATATCCTACTTGGAACTTTTTCCAATATACCGCCCCTCAAAAGAAGGTAAACTATAACTCACGACAGACGCTCTATTTTCAATGTTACCTGAGAAGTAAGAATCGGTAACCACCTCCTCTAGGAGGCTGCCATTACCATATTCCAAGAATATCAAATGCTCTTCACTGCAACCCCATGTTTCTCCAGGATTGGACTGATATCCATATCTTATATGGTGAAAAACATGTGACAACCATTATTTTACCGATTGCAGCATAAGAACATCACCGTAACATTTCAGAAATTGGGGTTTAAATAGTAAAATATTATTTTTTTGGAATTTAAATAGTAAAATAATATATTTCACGAAAACTATTCGATTTGCGAATTGGGGTTTTCGTAAAATGGTATAACTAAATACCAATATTTGGAATATAATTTAAGATTAATATGTATTATTTAATAAAACGGTATTTATTGGATTTAAGCATTTTATAATTAATTATATGCAAGTTTAAATTAAACTTGATTAGTGCACTACTAATTATGATTAAGCCAAATCCGTATTTTTAAAATATCCATGATTAGTGCACCATAACTGTTTACCTCCGAAAACAGAGACGAAACCGTGTAGGTCGTCTTGCCTGAATTTGGGGGCAGATACTATTTGGTTTTATCCATCCACCTCTCTGAATATGCCAAGTTAATTTATGGCACTATGTATCGGAGGTTTGGACAGATGCGGCCGTTGTAGCAGACTTCGTAAGATTCCCCCTCATTGTGAGGGGTTTTTTGATTGTAGGGACGCTCTTCCCTGCAGGCGCAAGCCCCTACAGTTAATTACATTACCGTATCGCGGTAACCACTTTTTCCTATTCTAGAAGGTCACTTCGTGTCGTGTGTGTTTGTTTTATTTTTGATTGCTTGTGGATTGTATACGGAGACTAATTTGTGTTGTCGCCCGTAGGGCGTAGATTAGTCCAAATCCGTATTTTCTTAAATTTGGGTTTGGGTTGGTTTAAAAATCGTTAACCTCATTTGAGATTAAGATCAACTTAAATGTTTGTTGAGGATACGTTGGTCTAATTTTAGACTAAGATCTACTCAACAGGGTTTTAGGATCATTTAAATCTAACGAAAGAGCATTTGGGCTCTATCGTCTTAGTTTAGTGACGTTGCGGTCCATTGGGTTTAAGGACATCATAGTCCATGGGTTTAAGGATCTCATAGTCCGTAAAGTTTAAGGACATCATAGTCCATGAGTTTAAGGACCTCATAGTCCGTAAAGTTTAAAGACATCATAGTCTGTGAGATTTTGGTTTAACCGTTTGGGGATGCTCCAAAAGTTATTGGTTATTGGGACCCTCCATCTCTCTGAAGATGTTGAAGAATTACAACGACATATATCAGAGGTATGAAGAAATATACTCTTGAACTAATATTGGTTGGGAGATCTGTAGTCAGGTTTGGGACTAAGACCAATTAAAAAGGTTATGAGCACATGGGCTCAATTAATCTGAATTAGGGAATTGTGGCCAACTTGGGCTCAGCCCACTCAATTTTGAATAAAATGTTTAACATTTATTTGGGCTCAGTCCTTTTTTATTTAACAATGCTGAGTATTGATTTGGGTTCTGACACCCTTTTTCTTTTTGTCTTTAATTGAGTGCTGAACACTTTTATGGCACTGAGGCTTTATTTAAAGAACACTTTGTGTTCCCTCAGCGCCCATGTGAGGAGCACGTGGAGTGCTTGGCGCTGAGCGCCGGACCGGGAGCGCTGAAGCGCTTCTTATGAAATAGCGCACACGTGAGAAGCACGTGGCGCGCTTGGTGCTGAGCGCCAGACTTGGAGCGCTACGGAGCTTCTTTTGAAATAGCGCACACGTGAGGAGCACGTGGCGCGAATGGAGTGAGCGTCAGACTTGGAGCGCTAAGGCGTTTCTTTTGAAATAGCACACACGTGAGGAGCATGTGGCACGCTTGGCGCTGAGCGCTAGATTTGGAACGCTGAAGCGCTTCTTTTGAAATAACGCACATATGAGGAGCACGTGGTGCGCTTAGCGCTGAGCGCCAAACTTGGAGCGCTGAAGCGCTTCTTTGGCAGTTCTGGTCAGTTTTGTGCTCTGAGAATTAAATTCTCGTTTATAAAAGACTTTTTCTCACAAATCTAAGTTCTTCTTTATGAGGAGATACTATGATCTCTTTTGTTTTTCTTTATGAGAGACTTTGTCTCATTGATCTAAGAACTAAGTTTTTTTTTATGGAGGGAGACTTTGTTTCCTAGATCTAAGAACTAAGTTCTTATTTTTATCAAGAGATGCTATGATCTCTCTCTTTTATTTACCTTGAAAAATGTTCTTCTTCTTAGAGCTTGCTCTTCTCTTTTTCTTTTCTAAAAGCTTGAAACTTATATGGAGGTTTCTCTCTATTTTTCTGAAGTTTATAGAGGGTTGCTGTAACGCTTCGAAAATCGTTTAGGCAGTTTTTCGGTAATCGGCAAAATTAGCAGTCTTTTCCGTAAAAAGTCAAAATAGGTATTTTTCATTATAGACCTAATTATACAAAATTTAGATAAGATATTACTATAAATTGGTCACTAAAATGTCACTTAAAAATTTCTAGTTAATTAAATTTTTTTTCCTTATTTAATTATTTTTAATATTATTTTAAGCTTTTAAAAATACATTTAATTAGTGATAAATACAAATTTAATTGGGTAAATTACATAATTAGGAACCATTATAAACTAAAATTTAGTGTAACAAAAATTTTAGCAAACCATTTCATGTTTGGTTGTTTATGGTATAAGGGGTTGGAAAAATGAAAAGAAAAGGTTTTTTTTTTGAAAATTTTTGATGTAACATGCATTAATTGACCTTAGATGATATTTTTTTGTGGAAATTTCTACACATTTCCTCATTCTCCTCTCCCCTAAGCTTCAGGCCGAGCCTCCCCTTCCAGCAACAGCCCCATTTCCCCACCTTCTTGCATCAAAATTCTTGCAAAAATCCTCCGAAATCCATAAAAATTCACATTTTCCCTTCATAATTCAAACCAAACCATAAGCCATCCCTTCTCTAACCCTAGTTGGTCTAAAACATGGAGAAAGGAGGTATCTTGGAGGCGAGTGCAAGCTAGGAATCAGCACTTGTAAGGAATAATTCTAATCTAGTGTTTAATTGTAGTTTTAAATTTGCTAGATTTAGTAGTTTAAGTGTGAAATTTGGTTTAATTTGTTTGCTCATGATTTTCAAGAGAGGTGTTTATGTTCTAATTAGGGTTTGATGTAGGATAAGTGGGTTTAAGTTAGTATGGTGGCTATCTAGTTGGTTAGATTGGTTGTTTGTGCGATGTAGCGATCTCTATATCGTTAAATCACGATACTTGCATCGAAATTTCTATGTCAATGCTTACTAGTTTTTCCTAAAAATTAGGAGGTGATCTAATTGCGATATATTGGTGATACAATTAGCATCTCATATGACTATTAGTGTGTGCGAATGCGGGGTCTTGTCTAGCCGGGTTTTAGTTTTGGCGGTTGCCCCGAAATGACGACTTTAGTTAAGGTTTTAGCGATTTTCGTGTGTTTTCCGCGCACCGAGTGCATGTTGTGATTAATTCATAAGCGTCGATCTTTTTATATGGTGACTTGCGTCATTTTAGGAATATGTAATCTTATATTGTGTGTCATGCAATTCTAGGATCGGTCGCGGAAATATCGGACGCGGCGCGCAAAGGCAAAGCGGTGGTTTGATCGGATTAGCGAGGCAATCAGGTGAGTAGATGTATTCATCTATGGGGGAATCGTCTGGATGGCGCGAGGCGCCCTCTAGTTCTCGTGCCCTCTAGTTAGGATTACTTTATTTTTTGCAACATATGCATTGTTACTTAGTTAACCCCCCCATTCACATTGCATACCTTTATAGCTATTCGTCTGCTAGAATTGCATAGATATCCATATACACATGTGTGATATCACTTCGTAGGACACGTACACTATTACCATTGGCTCCTGTTGCACGCGCACTGTTCATGTGACACACACGCCTTTGGTAATTGCCATGCCACGAGCATTGTAGTACCTTTTTAGTTTAGTATCACCACTTGCATTATACATGATATATGAAATCGTATAGCATGTACATATCTCGCATCATCATCATACTTACATAGATTTCTAGCCACAAATCACATCGCATACCTTGATATCATAGACATTTATCATATACAACATGTTGGGTATTATGATTTTCTTAAGGATTTCAGTATTGCTGCGATTTCTGGATTTTGGGGAAAACCGCAAGAATTTAACAAAAGCTTATTATTATCATTTTTAAAAAAACAAAGTTGTGGTTTTCTCATGATGTATGTGTCGTCCACCATGAGTTTTCATGTTTTCTGTCGGATTTCGAGACCCGATTCGAGGAGTAGATGAACCGTCTCGGGTACATGGTGGGGCCGGTATGGTATCCCGGGGTAAGAAGATCGAGTTGTAGACGATGAGCCTGGTAAGGGAAGACTACCTACAGGTGATATCTGGCGCGGCGGATATCCGGAGGATACCGACCGTTGTCGTGAGATTTGATGATATGGGCCGATCCGGACTGACGGAGCCCGATGTATTGAGACATTGATACAGTGAGATATTGAGATAGATATACTTCCATATTTGATGTCGCTGCTTGACACGGTTTTCAGGTGATTTCATGATGGTACTTAGCTATTGCACAGATATTTTTTTTCTAAAGTAAAAAATGCAGAATTCATAGCATTTAAAACACTTAAAGATTTAGTATTGATATTGCATACATGTGCATGCATACTAGAGGTATTACATCACATCTAAACGTACTTGTTGTGACGCATTTGCGTGCATTCTTACGATAGCCTTACTAGATGTTATATTCTACTCACGAGCTGGCAACTCACCCCCGTTGTGCCACAGTGTCTTGCAGGTCGGATTCATCAGCCTTGTAGCGGCGGCTTATCTCATTGTTGATTTCTTTTGCTCAGACTCGCAACATTACTCGTAGGTGGGTTGCGAAGGCACTTTTATCTCTTTTTATACTATTTTTGTATCTAGTATTCTCCATCTACCACTTCTTATTTGTATATGCGACCTAGTGATGAGACTGAGAGATTTGTGTGTATGTGGGTTCTTTTGGGTCGAGCTCACTTGAGCCGACGTTGTGTTTTCTTATATTTTGCATTCTTTATGCTCTTTTTCTTGATATTACATATATATATATATATATATATATATATATATATATATATATATTGCGTGTGGTTGTGATCCGCCTTGGGCGAAGAGCTAGCTCCCGCTTGGGGATGCCATTTCGTTATTACAGGTTTATATATCTTGTTGTACCCATTTTGGGGGAGAGTATTTATAGAGGAGACTCTGCCGAAATTTTCGGAAATTTTTGATGTTTTTAAAAAGGGGTTCAATGCAACTAAATTGATTTCAACTCGTTTCATGAAAGGTTTCCTATACTCTTTTTGGCTTTGGTTTAGATTTTCTGGGCTTTGGCTGACTTAGTTTACATTACGCCTTTAGACGTCTCGTAATCTAAGTGCCAGTCACGTTCTGTACTTTCGGGTCGTGACAAAGTTGGTATCAGAGCGTTGCTTTTACCTTTCTAAGTGTAGGACGATCCTTGGTAGATGGAGTAGGTGACTTAAGCAGAGTGGCGTAGCGTGGGTATGTTCCGCGGCATACTTACGATACGGTACTCCGCCTAAGTGACCTTAGGACATAATTGCTTGTATTTCTTTTCTTGATTCCTTGCATTCCTTGATTCAATTGCAATGTTCTTATCGCTCATGTTTCTTATTCCAGCTTCGATGCCGCCAAAGACTACGAGAGCTAAGCGAGCTGCCGCTAGGGATGAGATTCGAGCGGGCTCGTCTGAGGCGAGGATCGAGCGGGATGATACGCCTACCCTTCAGGGTCATATTGATCCTCCTTCTCCAGACCGTATTGCCAGATTAGAGGCCGGTATGCAGCAGTTGCGACAGATGATGGGATCTTTAGTTGAGTCCAGTAGGGCACAGAGATCCGAGGACGTTCCTTCCACCGCACAGACCACGATAGTACCTGCTGCACAGATGGTCATTCCTGCTGTTGTGACTATCCCTGTTTCACTACAAGAGTTTATGAGATTGAGACCTCCAGCTTTTATCGGTACGGATGCGACAGAGGACCCACAGGCATTTCTTGATAGGATGGCTAGGATTTGCCGTTCGTTGAGGTGTTCGGATGATAGATGGGTGGAGTTCACGAGTTTTCGTCTGGAGGGCCTTGCCCAGACGTGGTACGATTCAGTAGAGAGAGGCCGAGCTGCAGGTCTACCTTCTATGACCTGGGACGAGTTTACAGCTGCATTTCTTGCCCGTTTTCTCCCGGAGAGTGTCCGAGATGCTCGAGCCCTTAGTTTTGAATCTTTGCGCAAGACTCCTGGGATGACAGTATCGGAGTCTGTTATACAGTTTACCCAGTTGTCTCGATATGCTCCGTACCTAGTAGACAGGGAAGAGAAGAGAATAAAGAGGTTTGTGCGAGGGCTTGACACACAGCTATTCCTTGCCATCGGCACCCAGCACTTTGATACATACGCAGCCGCAATGGACGCAGCCTTACTTTTGGAGGAGCGTATTTCTGAGACTCCGGTTGTTTCTTGGCCGAAGAGGATCCGTACTGATACGCCAGCTCAGCGGCAGATGGGTAGACACCGCGATAGATTATTTTTGGGAGATGGTGGCGGCAGAGGATTGAGACGAGGTCAGTTATTTGGTTTATATCCACAGACCCAGCAGTCGTCGCCAGGATATTTTCGGTGTGGGAGTCAGTACCACCGTATCAGAGACTGTACCATAGGGCGCCAGGGCGCGGCGACAGTCCTGCATGTGACCTTACCACCTTCACCACCTCCTCAGAGAGCTATACTTCCTACCCTTGATGATGCTCCATGATAGCCAGATGCTCCTAGAGGTCGTGGGCGTGGCGGTCCGGTTCAGTGAGGACGAGGCGACAGAGGCAGAGGCCGAGGTAGAGGTAGAGGACAGCCAGCTATTTGTGGTGGACAGGCCTGAGTGTTCGCGTTGACTCCTCAGGATGCACTGGCATCCAATGCCGTCGTGACAGGTACTCTGCCAGTATGTTCTTTTGATGCAAGGGTATTATTTGATCCAGGCTCCACACATTCCTATGTATCCACCTACTTTGCACCGAGGTTGGGTCGAGAGTTTTCTTTGTTAGATCATCCGCTTGTCGTTATTACTCCCGTAGGCGAGTCGTTTGTTGCCCGTTTTGTGTACCGATCGTATCCTGTTCGTATCGGGGAGAGGGATTCTTTAGTCGATTTGATTCTCCTCGATATGCTAGACTTCAACGTTCTTCTTGGTATGGACTGGCTAGCCACCTGTTATGCATCCGTGGACTGCTGTGAGAAAGCAGTCAGATTCAGTTTTCCTGGTGAGCCGGTTCTTGTTATTCAGGGAGATCGTAGCGCTACCCTTCCCAGCTTGATTTATTCTCTTCGCACTGGTCAGCTCTTAAGGAAAGGGTGTCAGGGATTCTTAGCCTATGTTTGTGATACTAGCTCCACAGAGGTTCCGTTGGACCAGGTCCCTGTTGTGAGAGAGTTCCCTGATGTATTCCCTAACGAGCTGCCTGGTCTGCTACCAGAGCGCGAGATTGAGTTCTGCATCGACTTGATCCCCGGCACGGGACCTATCTCTATACCGCTTTATCGGATGGCCCCGGCGGAGCTGAGAGAGCTGAAGGATCAGTTACAGGACTTGCTGGACAAAGGGCTTATCCGACTGAGTGTGTCACCTTAGGGTGCTCCCCTCCTGTTTGTTAAGAAGAAGGACGGCGGTATGCGCTTATGCATTGATTATCGTCAGCTGAACCGGGTTACTGTGCGGAATAGATATCCTCTACCCCACATCAACAACTTATTCGATCAGCTCCAGGGTGCAGGGTTTTTCTCGAAGTTGATTTACGGTCAGGTTATCACCAGTTGCGGGTTCGGAAGGAGGATATTCCGAAGACCGCTTTCCGTACTCGATATGGTCATTATGAGTTCTTGCTGATGTCATTCGGGTTCACCAATGCCCCGACAACATTAATGGACTTGATGAACCGTGTATTCAGGTCGTATCTCGATCAGTTCATTATTGTGTTCATTGACGACATCTTGGTTTATTCTCGGAGCCGGGAGGAGCATGAGCAGCACTTGCGTATCACATTGCAGACGTTGAGAGAGCATCAACTGTTCGCCAAATTTTCCAAATGCGCATTCTGGCTAGACAGTGTCGACTTCTTGGATCATGTGGTGACGAGAGATGGTATTTGTGTAGACCCGAAGAAGGTCGAGGCAGTACAGCGTTGGCCCAGACCGGTATTAGTTACAGAGGTTCGCATCTTTCTAGGTTTGGCCGGCTATTATCGACGTTTTGTCCAGGATTTCTCTCGTATTGCTGCACCGTTGACCGGGTTGACCCGGAAGGGAGTCCTTTTTGATTGGACCCAGGCATGTGAGGATAGTTTCCAGCAGTTGAAGACTCGTCTGACTACTGCACCAGTGTTAGCATTGCCTTCAGGGTCAGGCGGTTTCGTGGTATATTGTGATGCTTCTCGAGTGGGGCTGGGCTGTGTATTGATGCAGCACGACAGAGTTATCGCGTATGCTTCTCGGCAGCTGAGGAAACACGAACATAACTACCCCACTCATGATTTAGAGATGGCTGCAGTGGTATTTTCACTTAAGATCTGGAGACATTACCTATACGGCGAGTCATGCCAGATATTCACGACCACAAGAGTTTGAAGTATATCTTTCAGCAGCGAGATCTGAATCTGAGACAGCGCCGTTGGATGGAGTTGGTGAAAGATTATGACTGCGAGATTTTATACCATCCGGGCAAGGCGAATGTGGTGGCAGATGCTTTGAGTAGGAGGCCCGGAGGTAGCCTATCTTGTTTGAGCGCAGTACAGATGCAGTAGACGGCGGATTGGCAGGTTTTTTGTGACAGCAGAGTGCAGTTCGAGTTTACTCCTACAGGGGGACAGCTGGCCCATTTTAGAGTACGCCTGTTCCCCTCCGAAGGACGGCGCGACAGACGTCTTCCCTGAAATTCGGGGCAGATGCTAATTGGTGCTATCCGTCCACCTCTCCGAAGATGCCAAGTTGATTTATGGCACCGCATATCGAAGGTTTAAACGGATGCGTCCGATGTAGCAGACTTCGTCAGATTCCCCCTCGCTTGAGGGGTTTTTCGATTGTGGGGACGCTCTTCCCTGCAGGCGCAAGCCCCTGCAGTTAATTACGCTACCGCATTGCGATAACAACTTTCTCCTTCTCCAGATGATCACTTCGTGTCGTGTGTGTTTGTTTTGTGTTTGGTTGTCCGTGGATTGTATACGAAGACTGAGGTATGTCGTCGCCCGTAGGGCGTGGACTAGTCCAAATCCGTATTATCTTAGATTTGGGTTTGGAGGGTTTGGGTTTAAGGATACGTTAGCCTCGTTCGAGACTAAGATCGACTTAAATATTTGTTAAGGATACGTTAGTTTAGTTTTCAGACTAAGATCAACTTAACGGGATCGTTTAGATCCAACAAAAGAGCAATTAAGGGGGCCCAGTTGCTTAGTTTAGTGACATTGCGGTCAATAGGTAGTTTAAGGACATTGCGGTCCAATGTTAGTTTTAAGACGTTGCGGTCAAGGTTAAGGACATCATAGTCCGAGGATTTAAGGACTCCACAGTCCGGTGTTAGTTTTAAGACATCCCGGTCAAGGTTAAGGACGTCATAGTCCGTTGTTAGTTTTATGACATTCCGGTCGAGGTTAAGGACATCATAGTCCATGAGTTTAAGGGCCCCACAGTCCGTATCAATGTGTGGTCATCGGGACCCATCACCTCTTTGAAGACATTGAGGGATTACAACGCCAAGTATCAAAGGAGTGAAGAGATGTACCCTTAAACCAAGGTAGATTAAATAATCTTTGGCCTAATTTGGAACCAAGACCGCTTAATTATATTATGAGCCCATTAGCCCAGTTAAGTTTGAATTGAGGACTTATGGCCAGCTTGGGCTAAGTCCAATCATGTTTGGAGTATTGGCCTTCTATTGGTTCATTGAAGGAGAGGCTTTGCCTCTAGAAACTTAGCCAATTGGGCTAAAGCTAGTGTTAAACACTAAAGACCAACAATGTTGAATACTGAGATCAAGATTAGCAAGTTAGTGTTTAACACTAAAAGATAGTCAGTGTTAAACACTAGCAACAAGGCTTTCAAATTAGTGTTAAACACTAAAACAAATCAGTGTTAAACACTGGCAATAGAGATTTCAAATTAGTGTTTAACACTAAGGCAAATCAGTATTAATCACTGGGAACAGAGATTTTAAATTAGTGTTAAACACTAAATAAAATTCAGTGTTAAACACTGCAAATAAAGTTTTTTTTTAAATTAGTGTTTGAATACTAGAGCAAATCAGTGTTAACACTGGATACAGAGATTTTAATTTAGTGTTAAACACTAAGGCAAGAGGGGTCACGTGGTAGCACGTGAGAGCGCCTTGCTTCCCTTTATTTTGTTCTGTCAAAAGTATTGAATACTTTGAAGTATCACGTGCTGTCACGTAATGGGAATTTGGGTGTTTGTCTGTTAGAGGTTCAGCCAAGGGGTCACGTGGTAGCACGTGAGAGCGCCCTAGAGCTCTTTTATGTTTCTTTTGCCTTTTTCTCTGTGTGCTCCAGGGGTCACGTGGGGCACGTGAGGCATTGCCTCAAAGCTCTTTTCTGTGGATCTTTGCAGGGGTCATGTGGTAACAGGTGACTCTGACTCTTTGCATGTTTTAAAGATCTGTTCATCTTTTAAGAATTAAATTCTTCATAGGGTCAAACTCTAGTAATAAAGTTTAGAGGAATTAAATTCCTTCTTTCTTTTGAAGAATTATATTCTTATATAGGATTAAACCCTAATTTCTTTTCTGTAGGAATTAAATTCCCCGTATATGTAAAGAATTAGATTCTGGCATAAGGTGAAACCCTAATTTCTTTTTAAGGGAATTAAATTCCTGTAAATTTGAGAGAATTAAGTTCTCAATTAGGGTTAAACCCTAGTTCTGTCCATTCTGAAGGAATTAAATTCCTAGGGTTAAACCTAATTTTATCTTAAAGGAATTAAATTCCTATCATTCTGTGAGAATTAAATTCTCAAAGCTCAATTCCTCCTCTGTGTTTTAGATCTGCATGGCAGGATCTCAACCCAATGAGAATTAAATTCTTAATTCATGGGGAGATGTGCACTTTGCAGATCCTCAACCAGAGAAAGAATTAAGTTCTTTTCTTTATATAAGAGTTAAACTCTTTTGAGAATTAAATTCTCTTTTGAAGCCTCTCTTTTCTTTTTTTACCTAGGGTTTTTCTTTTGCAGAGAATCAAATTCTTCCTTCTGAATTTGCAAGATTCCAAGGCTTTATATATTCCTCTGTATGTATCTCTGTGTGTCTCTCTTCTCTTCTTTTTGGCTCCTATTTATAGGAGAAGGAAAAGAATCAATCCGTTTTAGCGAATCTTTCATTGAAACATTTGATTTGTTTATTGAGAGATTTGATTTATATTCATCATTAATCTGGGCCTTTAGATTATTAGGTGAATTTTATTCCCCATTGGATTTTATATCCAAAGATATCTCTTTGTTATTTCGGTTAGATTTAGGGGAAATCTTTCCATGTCCAAGATTTTTCCATAAATTGATGATATTTAATCGCCTTTAGAATCTTGATCCAACGATTTCAAATAATTCTTCTTCATTTTGGAAAGATTTGAAGGATTTTTCCTCAGAATTTAATTCTGTTAAAGAATAAGGCTTTTAAAGCCGGTCACGTGTGGCCACGTGACCGTTGGTCACGTGTGAGCATGTGACCCCTGGTTACGTGTAGGCACGTGACCCCTGGTCACGTGTAGGCACGTGACCCCTGGAATGGGCTTCTCATCTTCTGCGCTCTGTTCTCTGGCCGCTGCTTAACCATCACGTGCCAACACGTGACCACTGGTCACGTGTGAGCACGTGATGCCTCTTCTGAATCTTTTCCTGATTTTTAATCAGGGAACAACGCCCATGTTCCCCTCCGAATGGCGGCCAAGACATGGACATCTTGCCTGAGATTCGGGGCAGATGCTATTTGGTTTTATCCGTCCACCTCTCCGAAGATGCCAAGTTGATTTATGGCACCGTGTATCGAAGGTTTAAACGGATGCGTCCGATGTAGCAGACTTCGTCAGATTCCCCCTCGTCTGAGGGGTTTTTGATTGTAGGGACGCTCTTCCCTGCAGGCGCAAGCCCCTGCAGTTAATTACGCTACCGCATCGCGGTAACAACTTTCTCCTTCTCCAACTGGTCACTTCGTGTCGTGGGTGTTTGTTTTGTTTGTGGTTGCCCGTGGATTGTATACGGAGACTAAGTGATGCCGTCGCCCGTAGGACGTGGATTAGTCCAAATCCGTATTTTCTTAGATTTGAGTTTGGGGTTTTAGTTTAAGGATACGTTAGCCATATTGAGGCTAAGATCAACTTAAACGTTCGTTAAGAATACGTTAGTCTGATTTGAGACTAAGATCAACTTAACGGAAAGAGCATTTAGGGGCTCTATTGTTCCAGTTTTAGGGACATAGTGGTCCATTACCAGTTTAGGGACATGGTGGTCCATTGAATGTATGGCCGTCGGGACCCGTCACCTCTCTGAAGACGTTGAAGGATTACAACGATAAATATCAGAGGAGTTCAGAGATGTACCCTTGAACCGAATTTGATTGGGGGGGTCTATAGTCCAATTTGGGACTAAAGTTTGTTTGAAGGTTTAAGGTTACGTTAGCCATATTTGAGGCTAAGGTCAACTTAAACGGGATCGTTTAGATCCGACAAAAGAGCATTTAGGGGCTCTGTTGTTCCAGTTTAGGGACGTAATGGTCCAGGAGTTTAAGGACGCTTGAGTCCGGGAGTTTAAGGATGCTTGAGTCTATGAGTTGGTTTAAGGACGCTTGAGTCCGGAAGTTTAAGGACGATTGAGTCCGAGAGTTGGTTTAAGGACGCTTAAGTCCATATTGATGTATGGTTGTCGGGACCCGTCACCTCTCTGACGTCGTTGAAGGATTACAACGACAAATGTCAGAGGAGTTTGGAGATGTACCCTCAAACCGGGTGTAAATTGATTTATGAGAGCATTCGTGCTCAGTCAATTTAATTTGAGAACTTACGGCCATGATTGGGCTAAGTCCAGTTGAAGATGATCAACGTTTTTATTTGTCTTTGGCCTATTAGGCCTATGCTAGGGCTTTGCCCTAGTTTAATAATGCACTGCATTTTCTTTTGGCCTGCTAAGCCTTTTTGATTTGGGCTCTGTCCCTTTTAAATGATGCATAGCATCTGTTTTTGTTTAGGCTCTGCCCTTTTTAAAATAATGCATTGCATTTTATTAGGCCTGTTAGGCCCTTTTTAATTGGGCTCAGCCCTTCTTTAAATAATACAGAGCATCGATTAAACTGACAGAGTGCTACGTGGCCTGTCAGGCGCTTTGCGCCAATCAATGAGCGCAAGCGCATGTGGAGGTGACACGTGTCACGCTCTGATGAGCGCAAGCGCAGTGCGCTGCGACAGTGCGCTGCGCTGTTGCGCTGCTGACACGTGGCGCGCTCTGGTGAGTTGCGCCAATGAGAGCAGTGCTCTGTTTTTAGAAGCGTATAGCGCATATCATTATGGGGCTGACACGTGGCGCTCTCTGGTGGCTTGCGCCAACCCGAGAGCGCAACAGTGCAGATTTTGCAAGTGCAGGGCACTGTTTTATTATTTTGATCAATTTTAGATCAAAGAAAACAAATTTTCTTGTTTTTAAAGAACCAGTGGTTCATCAAAAGGCAATGCCTTTATTATTATTATATTTTTATTGAAGATCTTTGATCTTGTTCTTAGATCAATGATCTTTTTAGAAGAAATTCTTCTTTATTCAGAGGTTTTTACCTTTTCTTTTTCTGAGCTTTTCTCAAAATTTTCTTTAGAGGAGTTCTCTGTTTTTCTCTCTGTGTTGTTGTGTGTTTTATACTTGGGGTCTAGGGGCCTTTATATAGTGCCAATCAGTTTGTTAAACCAGTTAAAGAGATCTTTCTCTGAGTGATTTGGGGATTTTCCCCACCGTTGGATCTTTGATCCAAGGGCTTCTGTTTTACAGAAGGCAATTTTCTTGTTTTTAACAAGATTGAGAAAGATCTTTCAGAATTTTTTTGTTTGGCGCAAGCGCACCTACGCTTGACACGTGTCGCGCAGCGCAGAGCGCAGCGCAACTGCACTGCCACGTGTCGCGCAGCGCAGAGCGCAGCGCAACTGCGCTGACACGTGTCGGCAGCACACAGCGCAGCGCAACTGCGCTGACACGCGGAGTGCAGCGCAGAGCGCAGCGCAACTGCGCTGCCGCATGGCGCACAGCGCAGAGCGCAAGTCAGCTCAAGCGTTGCTTCTTTTATAGAGCCTTGCTCTGATTGGGTGCGCTGCCTTGGACGCTGTGCTCCCTGCGCTGGCGTGCCTGATTTTGACACGTGGCGTTCTGCGTGCGCAGGGGATCTGAAGCGTTGCTTCATTTATTTTTAATTTTAATTTTCACTTTAGTTTTCAAAATAGAGCCTTGCTCTGATTGGGGGAAACAGAAGCGTTGCTTCGTTTCCTGCCTTGGAATTTGAACAGAGTTTTGCTCTGATTGGGGTAAACAAATGCCCCCCCACCGTTGCGCTTACGTGGCCTCCAAACGTGAGCGCAGCAGTGGAAAAATTCCAACCGTCGCGCCATCTCCTGGAAGTTAAAACGACTCTCAATGCCTATAAATAAGCCTTTGGTCTCTCAGCAGATGATTATCATCTTCAAAATTTTTACTTTCAGAATCTTAGAGCCCTGCTCTTTATTTTCAAGAACTCCTAGAGTTAAACTCTTAAAACTTTTAGGTAAAAATTTTAAATTAAATTAAATTAAATTAATTTTCATTGACAGAGCCTTGCTCTCAATAGATCCCAACCCATTTAGGGTTTTACTTAGCAGAGCTTTGCTCTAAAGGGGTCTAAAGAGAACTAATGAGAATCCTATTAGGGTTCCATCAATAGAGTTCTGCTCTCTGAAAGATTTCATTTTTAATTTCTTGATTCATTAATGGAGCTTTGCTCCTTTTTAAATCATATAGCAGAACTCTTAAGAGTTGCTAATTTTGTCGATTTTCTTTTATAGGAGTAATGGACGCCCACATGTACGACCTTGACGAGATCATTTCTTATGGAGGTAGTGAGTTCCCCTTCTCACCTCACTAAACCGCAACGTCTCTCGGACTTAAGGCATCATACTAGGGTTGGCTCCTCGCGGGACATCCGCCGACTCGGCCGTTCTCAGAATCGAGAATTTACCAACGCTGAGTGTGCCGAGATCATGAGTCGCTTCGACACGTACAATGGTCAACTGCTTCCTCGGCGCTCCCCTCTGTTGAAGCTTATTGTGGGAGCCATCTGGGGAGCGCTTCCCCTATTCTTTACCGGCGTGCCGCTTAGAGCATTGGACGCCGCCGAGGACAAGGTGCACTCAGTGTACCTGATGAATTTAATCTCGAAGAGACGGCGAGACAATCTCATCGATCTCTTGCACGAAGCCTTTCAACAGTCCGCCATTCTTGCTGCTTATCGGAGGGTGGAGGACATCAGTGGGGATCCCGACGCCCATGCTCGCGAAAGGAAGCACACCAGGATGGTTCGCCAAGCTTGGAAAGTCTTGGACAAGGTAACTTTCGAGTTCCTCAATCCCTGTCCAGGATCCGAGGTTTTGCCATTGTAATGATCCGGACAATGTCTTTATTTATTTCTTTATGATTGTGAGAACCCTTTTCCATATGAATGGATTTTTTTTTATTTCAGCTTGTCTTATTTCTCGTTTTGAGTCTTTTGCATATGCATGAATGGATGTGTCTCGAACGCTTGATCAAATGCAAATCGGATGTTCTTTCCGTCGCTTTCTTCTTTCTTTTATTGCCAACATGTTACTTTAGTAAACATGGTCGATGGATGATAGAGCGAGCATTCTGTATTGGCTCCTTCAAGAGGTAATGAGGGCTTAGGACGCAGGTTCAGATCTGCTGCCTAAGACTTTTCAACTTTATGAGCCGTAAGGGTCTCATAAAGACTTTTCTCCCTACGGATCGAGAGGATCTCGCAGGTGTATTTTCTCCTTAGGGATCGTGAGGATCCCTAAATGTGTTTTCTCTTATAATTCATAAGGATCTCATAAGGGAATTTTCCCTCTCACGAGTCGAGAGGACTCGTGAGCAGTTGTTTCCCTCCTTGTCGAGATTCGACTTTGGAGAGTGAGACCCGTGGATAGTATGCAAGAGACCTTTTTGGACCGACTTGCAGGGTCCCAATGCTTAGCAAACAGGTTTCTTTTATGCCCATTGCCTAAGGCTTTATCTCACGAGTCGAGCCGCATCGAGAAGTTCTTACAAAGACATCAATTTCTTCACAAGTCGAGACGAATCGAGCTTTTCTCGCAAGAATATCCTAACGTCACAGTTAACCTCTGCTCTTTACGACAGAAGTCCGTTAGGGTCTGTGGTACTTAGGGTTTTGGCCGTCGTACCGTCACATAAGCTGATATATTCCTCAATAGGCAATCGTGCTGTTCGAGTAGCCCTGCGACTGCCGTGTCTCTGATCCCTTCGGGGGCTGGACAAGACGTCTTCAAGCAATCCTCGTTGGCAGTTTGACCGTCGGAAGAGCAAGCGTTAGGTATTTTGCCATGCCGCTTTTTACTTGAGGTTAGGCTCATTTTAAAGAGCCCCGATGAGTCATAACCACTCCGCGCTGGTGTGGGATGATCTCCGATAGTCTTTCAGGTTTTATGTGAGTTGCCGTCAAGACCCTGAAGCTAGGAATTTGACCTTTGCTTCGTTTGCTGGCATCGCGTCTGCTGTATCGAGACGAATGTCGCGGTTGTCTCTAGGTTGCTGGTGAACCGTCGAGATTTGGAACTAGGGATTTTGCCGTGGCTCCGTTAGTTTGATTGTCGCGTCTGAACCCTGCTGGAGGAAGAACGCTGGGGTGACAATTCGTCTGCTGTATCGAGACGAACGTTGCGGTTGTCTCTAGGTTGCTGGTGAACCGTCGAGATTTGGAACTAGGGATTTTGCCGTGGCTCCGTTTGTTTGATTGTCGCGTCTGAACTCTGCTGGAAGAAAGATGCTGGGGTGACAACTCGTCTGCTGTATCGAGACGAACGTCGCGGTTGTCTCTAGGTTGCTGGTGAACCTTCGAGGTTTGGAACTAAGGATTTTGCTTTGGCTCCATTTGTTTGATTGTCGCGTCTGAACTCTGCTGGAGGAAGAACGCTGGGGTGACAACTCGTCTGTTGTATCGAGACGAACGTCGCGGTTGTCTCTAGGTTGCTGGTGAACCGTCGAGATTTGGAACTAAGGATTTTGCCGTGGCTCCATTTGTTTGATGATGTTGCTTCTGCTGTGTCGAGACGAACATCGAAGTGGTGACCATTTCGCGCTGGTGTGAGATGATCTCCAGTTGTCTTTCAGGCTTTATATGACTTGCCGTTAAGATCTCGAAGCTAGGAATTTGGCTTTCGCTTCGTTTGCTGGCATTGCGTCTGCTGTATTGAGACGAATGTCGCGATTGTCTCTAGGTTGTTAATGAACCGTCGAGGTTTGGAACTAGGGATTTTGCCGTGGCTCCGCTGTTTGATGATGTTGCGTCTGAATCCTGTTGGAAGAAGAACGTTGAGGTGACATCTCGTCTGCTGTATCAAGACGAATGCTGAGGTGGAGCTGGGATTTTGCTGTCACTCCGCTTTACTGACCATGGGGTCTTTTGTTGACGTTGCATCTATATCCTGCTGGACTACGAAGGAACGCCGTTTTTGACATTGCGTCTGCTGTAACAAGATGAACATCGAAGTGGTGACCATTCCGCACTGGTGTGGGATGATTTCCAGTTGTCTTTCGGGCTTTATATGACTTGCCGTTAAGACCTTGAAGCTAGGAATTTGGTCTTCGCTTCGTTTGCTTCGTTTGTTGACAATGTGTCTGCAATATTGCGACAGATGTCGAGATTGTCTCTAGGTTGTCTATGAACCGTCGAGATTTGGCTTCGCTTTCTGATGAAGCCTGTTGGGAAGGTGTGGTTCCCTATTTGTTTGTGCCCTTAGATTGTATACAGGGATCAATGTGATCTCACCTGTAGGGCAAAAGTTTCATTCATCATTTTTTTTATTTTATTATTTTATTTCCGCGATGCTCTATCATTTCAGCTATTTTTCGTGGTGCCCAATCATTTCGGCTGTTTTTTTTATACTCGCTGCTTTTTATTGTGAGCTGCCCAATCATTTCGGCTATTTTTGTATGTATATATTTTTACTTGCTGATTTCGTTGCAAGTTGCCCCATCATTTCGGCTATTTCATATGCATTTTTGGCTCGCCGATTTTTTTTATCGCGAGTGTGGAACTTGGAATCTGATGCCAATCTTAGCATCAGCATCGCTATGACTAGAATATTGCCAGGAGCGAATCATCATTTGCCATGACAGGACTTAGAATTTGATACTGGTTTAGGCATCAGTATTTCTACAACTGGGATATTGCCAGGAGCGAATCATCATTTGCCTCTGTCGATGTCGAACAAAGGTGGCTTAGCGAACAGGGTTAGGATCCTGTCAACTAAGGCTTTTGACTTCATGAGCCGTAAGGGTCTCACAAAGGTATTTCTCCCTACAAGTCGTGAGGATCTCGTAGGTGTGTTTTCTCCTTAGGGATCATGAGGATTCCTAAGTGCATGTCCCTCTGTAAGTCGTAAGGATCTTACAAAAGGGTTTTCTCCTTATAAGTCGAGAGGACTTACAAGGGTTGTTCACCATATGGACATATCCCCAGTCACGGGTGGGACTTGGTTAGGGAAATGTTTGTTCGCGCCCGTGGATTGTATACAAGGGCTAATGTCGGACCACTTGTAGGGCAAAATCGAAGGTTGTAGGGGTTGCTTAAGTACAGGTTTAGGTATCTGTAACTTAAGACTTTCAAATCTTATGAGCCGTGAGGGTCCCATAAGAGAGTTCTCCTTATGAGTCGTGAGGATCTCACAAGTGTATTTTCTCCTAAGGAATCGTGGGGATCCCTAAGTGTGTTGCTCTCTTGTGAGTCGTAAGGATTTCACGCCGGTGGTTTCTCCTTATAAGGTCGAGAGGACCCTGTAAGTGTCTTTTCATGAAGTTGCGCCCTTTCGGGTTTTCACAAACACTCGCCAGTAGCCCTGCTGTTTTTACTCACGGAGCCCTCTCGGGTTTTCATCCGTACCCTTTTTGCTTATGGACATACCGTTCTTTTTTTCTATTTTCTATTTTTTTTACGAGGTCGCGCCCTTTCGGGTTTTCACAAACACTCGCCGGTAGCCCTGCTGTTTTTACTCACGGAGCCCTCTCGGGTTTTCATCCATGCCCATTTTGCTTATGGACATACCCCCCCTTTTTTTGTCTCTGTCTCGTCAGCCTGAGGATGTTGCGGTAGTAGTTTAAAGATATTTCGGTTGTTTGCAAGTTTTAGGATATTGCGGTCCATCATTAGTTTAAGGACGTTTCGGTCCGTTATCCAGTTTTAGGACGTAGTGGTCCATCATTAGTTTAAGGACATTTCGGTCCGCCGTTAGTTTAAGGACGTTGCGGTCCGTTGTCACCGTATTCGAGGCGAATCTCTAGTTTACTGACTTTTCGATCTATGGGGCTTTCTCTATGAATGAGCATGATGCCCCCGGCGTCTCCATCTTTCCCGTCGCGTGCGGTTGTGGCAGGCTCACCTTCCAGTTTTCGTATATGACGAACTTGCCTTGTTGGTATTGATCTTCAACTCAGTTTTTGAAGACGTAGCAATCCTCGATCAGGTGACCTACCGTTTGGTGGTAAGGGCAATAATCGAGATCGTTGATATCGCCTGGCCGCAACGGACATTTTGGATTCGGCAGATTGATGAGTCTGCCGCGCACTGCCAGCTCGAACAGTCTCCTTGTTTTATCTTGAGGAAACGAGTAAGGACGTTTCAACTTTTCCTGGAGGGGTTGCCTCTTGTTGTTTCGGCAAACAACCGGTCTAGGGCCACTCGATTGCTGTTGAGTATTAGCTACGAGGGCTGTTTTTCCCTTCTCTTTATCCTTTTTGCTCTATCCTTTGTTTGCGAGGCCAAGATTTTTTTCGAGTAGCGTGCGATTGCACGGCTGAATGTTCTCGCAACTCCTCAATTCTTTCATTTTTGAAATGGATTCCTTGAGGAGAGGGTTGAGGGCAGCTTCTTCGTCAGAGTCGCTTCCGAAAGTGATAATTTGCGATCCCTTGGAGTTGGCTACGTGACAGTCGTCGGCAGCTCTTTTGCGCTCATCTATCGCACTTTTCTGATGTCTATGAGCTCCACGCTTTGTCCTGTTGAAGTGTTGCTTTTGAGCGACATACCCTTGCCACCGACACTTAAAGGAGTCACAGTCTTCGGTAGGATGTATGATCTTCTGATGATATAAGCAGAAGTTAGGATGCATCTCTACTCCACCGAGAGTATTTTCTTCAGAGGGTGGTAGCTTCATTCCCACTGATAGGGTTTTAGCGAACATTTTCCTCGTCTTGAATTTGTTTTCATCCGTAGCGGATGACTTTTGATTTGACGGAAGTGCCTTGACTCTTTGGTCTAGTAGTCGGTGTTTGGCTCCTTCCAGTATGGCCATCTCATGCTCTTGATTGGCTTTAATTTTCAGACGAATCTCATTCAGGAAGGCATCGCTCAACTCGTCTGACGGCCGCGGAATTTCTGGTTCAGGGTCCGCCCTCGGTTTCTCGGCACAAGGAGCCTCTTTATCATCCGCCAATGAGTGAGAGATCACATGACAAGTTGCCCCCGGTGCGTCCGTCTTCTTTGGAGTGTGCGGCTGTGGTGGGTTTACCTTCCACTTTTCAGACAGCGCAAACTTTCCTTGTAGGTACTGATCCTCGATCCATCCCTTAAAGATGAAACAATCCTCGATCGGGTGACTTACCGTTTGGTGGTAAGGGCAATAATTGGGATTATTGAGATCGCCTGGCTGCAACAGACGTTTTGGACTCGGAAGATTGATGAGTCTGTTGCGCACTGCCAGCTCAAACAGTCTTCTTGTCTTATTCTGAGGAAACGAGTAAGGACGTCCTAGTCTCTCCTTGAGGGATGGGCGTAGACGCACGTCGTTTTGGCGAATGACCGGCTTTGAGTTGCTCGGCTGCTGTTGAGCATTGGCGACGACAATCACTTTCCCTTTTCCTTTCTCATTTCGGGAGTCTGGTTTTGGAGGAGACGGTCCACGGCCCATCTGTTCCATTTGGGCTAATTTGTCGATCAAGGCCTGGAAGGTGGTCGGCCTGAAAAACATCATGAATTGGGAGATGGTCGCTTGCGGATCGAGAGTGCCCACGAACATGCCAACCGCAGGTGCCTCTTCTATGCGTTGTTCGCATTTCGACCATAGGTTCCGCCATCGTGTTGTGTATTAGACCCACGTTTTGCCTGGCCTTATCCTGGCATTTATCAGTGCTGTTATCGGGGTGCGTCCACCAGCACTCGCGAATTTTTGTGTAAACAGTAGCTCCATCTCCGTAAATGTTTTGACAGAGTCGTTAGGTAGCTCCGAATACCATTCAAAGGCTGTTTCCGCTAAGCTGCCGACGAATTGGCGAAGCAGCAGCTTGTCGTCGCCTCCAGTGTTGCCGCATAAGGCCCTGAATTGAGCGACATGCTGATGTAGGTTCTCTGTCCCTTTATATACGTGGAACTTAGGGATCGTATATCCCAGCGGGTAACTGATTTGGTCATACCAGGCCGGATAGGGTCGTCCAGTTCTAACAATTTGCGCAGCCGCTTCATTCACTTAATGAACCCATATTTGATGAGCTATATAGTCATCCAGCGCGGCCTTGGAAATGGTTTCATCTTTGGCTGTTGAAAGAGCCGGCGGAGGATTAGATGTCTCCCTTCTATCGTCTTCAACAATGATTGGAGGGTCATCAGCTGGAGGGCTCGGCTGTAACATCATCCCTACCATATCTTGGAAGAGGAGCGCCATCTGTCTTATGTTAGCCGCTTGTTCTGCGGCTTCTTTGTCCTTCTTTTCGAGGACTCTACGTAAGAAGTCAGCATCGGTTTCTTGTTCGTGACGCTGCTCTGATGATAACTCTGTAAGTGCACGGCGGCGCCCCGGCCGTCAATCCGACGGCCAAATGCGGAAGCGGTGATAAACTTTAATTTTACAAACTAGCAAACCGGCACCACCGCGCACTAAAACCCGGATCAAACCATTAACTAGTCCTAGCTAACTACAAGATAGGGAATAGAGATATACCGACTGATCCGAGTCCTCCGGTCTTCTCGTCGTCGTCCCGATCTCCTGCGGAATGTCCTGTCTCCACCTCGTCGCCGGAAGTGCACCACATCGCCTACATCTTTTACGGGCTCCCACCTCAATACCGAGGCAACTCGGGCACGAAGCTGGCTAGTCGACGTGCCCAAGATTTACTGTAGAATGTAGTGTAGAGACTTGTGTCTCATTTGGGGTTCATGGAGGTGCCATTTTGGTGGAGGGATGATACAAGAATTATGTGGAGGAACTTGGGGATATTTGGGAGCATGAAATGAACCAAATACCCACTCCCAAAATTTTGGACAGCCCCTCTCCTCTATGAGGCCGGCCATGACAATGGTGGTGGAGAGAATGAGAGTGTGAGGGAGAGTAACCAAAAAGCTAGCCAAAAGAATAATGCAAGAGAGAGAAAAAGGCCATCATGCAAAAGAAATGATCACTAGCTAAAACCAACACTCCAACACAACCATCATCACCTCACAAAGTCAAGCAATCATGAACTCAAGAAAGGTCAAGGGATGGGGCTCCATCATGAAACCATCATGATAGAAAAATATGCAAAGAACACCCTCCACAAATGCCTATTTGCAACAATGCAAATAAGCCCTCCTCCACCAATCTTCGGCCAATGAACGATACAAAGAAATATGGCCGAAACGGAAAGCAAACTGGCAACTCCAGAAAACTGGTCCCGTAATAAATTACAGGAAAACCCCGATACTGTGCATACACACCCGCATTTGTATTCCGACCGAAATACAAATGCAATGAGACAAAATCTACACTGTACTATATTAGGATCCGGCTTAAACCAAAGCCGGCTAGTAATATCCGTTCGATCCTGATCCGTGCAATACCGCACGTATCTGATCGAACCCTGCCATATATCCATACGGCCTCTAGTACAAACTGTCCGATCCTGATCCGTGCAATACCGCACGTATCTGATCGGACCTTGCCATATCTCCATACGGCCTCTACAGCTTTTCGCCCGAAAGCTTGAGTAACTGAATGTGGGGGACTCTAAAGACTCATCAACACCTTGGTTGTGGATTTAACCACTAGCACGTTAGAGGTATAAGCCAATACATAACGGGCTACCAGGTATTGACCAAAAGGGACGTCTGTGAGCGAACTCAGCCTGACACCCTACTGAGCCTGTCAGTGACAATATCCGTACAGTCCGGTCCGTTCGTCTATGAGCATCGCATGGCGGGCCTAGGGGGTTGGTAAAGTCAGACCCCCAAAAGCGGTACAAGTCGTATCGGAGTGTAGCCCAGAACACCCTGAGATACTACTGGAATACCTACCAGTAAATCTCCTGCCTCGGCCGAGGGCTTTGTGTAATGGCTCTCCTAGACACAGCGCGACCTCACCCCCAATACCGGGAGAGACGAACCCCTGAAGATACGCTCACTGCCTCCATGTGGTTCGGGACTGTACCCAACTAAAACCTGTTTGCACGTCTCCTTTGAGCGTGGTAGGGTAGTAATCAAAGTACAGTGGGAACTCACACGAAACAAATGACGATCCCCAGGTCGATGAACTAACCTGTACACATGTCACCAGGGAACTGCCATCTGACGTCTGGTATATGACCAACTAGCATGTTCCCGGCGAGTCCTGTCCGGTGTACTCATAACCCAATGAGCACCTGTATACATCTTAGGTGATCCAACTGACACCAATGGCTTGTGAGACCGGCCACCGCCCCTCGTCGGGGTCTCGACTGTATACACTAGTCTACTCTGGAGAATCGATGCCCTGTCTCGAAACTCGCACGACTAGGGACCATTTAAGGATGTGCTTATAGACCCCCAGCTCCCACTTATATGATCGCCCTCATACTGCTGGTGGTCAAGCAAGAATCCTAGGGGCTCTACCAACGTGTAATAGCGACGTGTCAGGTCACCTAAGCAGTACACGATGATAAAGATAAACCAGATAGCATACTATCATCTCGAGTAAGACTGTCCTACCGGGATAGGTCCTCCCTCAATCATTGCAATCACGTGCCTGTGATCCAATAATTGACTCTGAGGGCACTATCTCCAACAATCTCCCACTTGCACTCAAGGCTAATTATTGCGATGTCGCATACTCACAGCCCGTGTGATACCGAACACCCAACTCCTCTACCAGTCAGTCTCACAAAACTCGTTTGCGAAACTATTGCGTTCGAGGAATAGCCTCAGTGAGTGGATCCGCCTTGATGTTTCTTTCTATGTCTCTCTATATCTCAAGTTCGCGGAGAAATCCATCTCCCGAAATGAGCAATACCTGTCTTAGAATGTGTCTGGATGTCTGATGGGACCTAGCTCATAAATGAACTCCAAATCCAAACTTCTTAGACTGTATCGTCAACTGAACTTAATCAGTATCCTGCGCCATGCCTCCCTCAGTATTGCCTTGGACCACCTGTCCAAAATACTGCCCCTCGTCAGAAGGAAAACTATAACTCTGACAACCCCTCTGTCGTCCAAGTCACCTTGGAAGCCTGGAATGATAACTATCTCCCGAATGAGGCTGTCGTTATCATATCCCTAGAACATCCACTTATGTTCTAAAACTGCTTCCGACTGTTTCTCCAGGATTGGATCAATGTCAACTTATTGCATCTAGTGCAAGAACAACATCTGGTGTGGTACTTGACATCTCATGATTGACTCAATTGCCTAAGCAAGTGATCTGCCAATCATGCACATCCCTCTCCACTTTAGTCTGTAAGACACCTTTAGAGAGGGTGACTCCATCACCTGCAGGTACACTACCGTGCCAGGAGTCGTCCATTCTAAATACTCTTAGAATGCCGTCTAAGTACCCAGATTGGGAAACTACCCAAATCTAGATCTAAAACCATAGATCTAGTAACCAGTATGTCTGATATAATGTCCAAGTCCCATGTGGAGAAACCACTGTGTGACGACCAAAGTATAACCGATCGTAGTATAGGAGTTTCTTTTCCTACTCTGTGTATGTCATCCAAATACCATGACATCACACCCTACTACCTTCTGAACAGATCCATCCCCTATTCTGATGAAGTCAAACCTATGACTGTCATATCAGAAATAGATGATCTATCTCCGCTATATCTGCTTTAGTCTATAAATAGACATAAGCAACCTGTCCACCAATGCTTCCGCTGCTCCCACTGACTACGACAACCCTCTGGCAGAGTCATATAGACGTACACTTCTAAAGCTAGTTTAGAACGACGCTATACTCATCCTCCTGCCGGGTCTCACGGTCTGGAACAACAGCAATGGCAAGTTTGGGTAAACAAGAACCTCCCTGCCACCGTCCTTGAGCATACCGAAGTACCTCTCGGGTGCGTGAGGTTACCCACTATATCTGCGGAGTGGCCAATGGAATGTCAAACCAGATTGAATCTTTAGGTTCCTATCAAATCTTCAGTAATCGTTTGTGGTTCTGGAATCACTTCCAGTTCTACCATACTCCCACTACTGTTTTCTGAAAAAATCCATTTTTAAATAAAACTGTGGCGAGTCAAGAACAATATCACTATTGATCTTCTAGATGGTAGAAAGTCAACCCTCGTCATAGCCTGGGTCAACCCACAAACAGCCATTACATAAACGTGCCTTGAGTTGTCCAGTGTCTGGTTTTAATCATAAACCGGACAACTCCCCGTACCTTAACATCGTTAAGATATGAACTGTTCTATATCCAATATAGAACCAGAGGCACTGATTTAATTGAACCAGATTCAAATCATGCAGCTGTCTCCAGTGCATGTCAACTAAATGGAAAGAGGCCGATCAGCGTTACTCAACTTAGGAGTACTTCCAATTATGAGTAATCTGAAAGAGAAGCAAGTTCTCTTAATCATTACTATCAACTGAATACCATATACAAGTATCTACATCTTCGATCACTTTGAAGAATCCCGATACTTGCTACACCTGGTTCTCTACTCTATTCAAATACCTATAACTTCTCAAAATTCGGACCCTGTGTTTCCATGAAACACCTGTCTAAAAACTAGAGAAGTCATAAGTAAATCGAATATAGTACGAGGACCAACCCCTCTGTCCTGATGGACCCTGGACAACATACAATACTCTGTATAAGTCCATTTAGTCTGATAACTCATTCACTGTGTGTCGTAGGTTGAAAACTGTACTTATGGTTAAGAAGAATTACACCGCTGTTTAATGCTCCTTACCTAACCATCCACTGATATAGGTAAATGTCATAGACATAATTTCAAAAAAGGTATATCTCACTCTATGAAAATAGACGTACAGATATATCAATTTGAAATTGGTGCACAACAGCGGATATTCAAAACCAAATATTTGCCGACCGGCAAACAGTCCAGGTGACTTCCTCAAATATCACCGATTACAACGAATCCCGATATAATGAGGACGATCACCCAATTCCCAATAACTTACTCCCACTCATCATCTGTAAGACCATACATATGTGAGAATCATACCTGGTAAATACATACCCTGGAGCAAGATCTGATTGGGAAATCAGTTTTCTTTTAACAGTACACAGTGAAACTGAAACATTGAAATGTTTCGATGGGGTATCTGGGTATTCCTAGTAATGCCTCTTCCAGATTCACGACTGTAACCGTATAATTCTTTGCCACCTCTCCAAATCCCTTTATATGTCTTTAGTCATTACCTTCTGCACACCCCCTTAGGCCAAATGGTTTTCTTCCTTCCCTACCGTTCGGCACCAGCCTATGGTTTGGAAGAAGACTATCCAATAAGCATAATGGGTGTACTGTCCTAATCCTAGGAGCACTCGCAATGCGAGAGAAGGTGAAGATAAAAGACAACCTGAATAAATCTTATTCCTATTTCTCCTGAACCAGAATCCATCCCCGAACTGGAACAAGTTCCTTTCGAGTTCGTATATAACCATACGATGGAATATCCAATAAACTGTGGATCTTCGTAGTGATACGGAGTGTCCTGGAGAAGTACAAAGGTGATGTGGGAGTGGTAACGAAAAACTTGGTATGGTCATGAATATCAGTCGCAATTTACTTTGCCCTCTTACTAATCCCTTGCTTTGTCTTAACTTAATACCTTCTGCACACCATCGTTATGCTAATTGGTTTTCATCATTCCCTACCAGTCGGCACCTGCCTATGGTTTGGAAGAAGACTATCCAATTTGCGTAATAGGTGTACTATCCCCTAATCTAAGGGGTACTCAGAACCTGAGAGAAGGTAAAAGGAAAAGACAACTGAATAGTCCTATCCGTTTTCTCCAGAACCTGAAACCATCCTCGAATTCCTTCGAGTTCGTTTATAACCATACGATGGTTTTGTCCAATGGAAATGGACGTTCGTAGTAATACGGGGTGTCCTGGAGAAAAGGGTAAAAGTAGGAGTGGCAATGAGGTCTGCAACTCTGACAATCCAAAAGCCGGTGTTTAAGAAGGTTCGGTTAATTTTGGTCTCTGAGTCATAGTCTTAGGGTCGGGTCAATGGTCGCTGCTAAAGAGAGAGAGAAAAGAAACACTCAGTGTGCACTCTAACCTAGATCAGAATGGTTACCAATTTATCTAATCTGGAAACCTCCCACTGTACCGTCAAACTCTCCTCCAAACCTGAAAGAAGAATTAGTCGGGATCACCCGAGGAGTAAACCAACTCATCAGTGGGAATCGGGATCCAACTATCATCGCATGATAACGTGACGGAATCCGCTCACGCTATTACACTCCAGAAGGTATGCGCATATCTGGCAAGTTTCAGTTCTTTTGAAACTCCCGATGTGATTTTTACCCCATGCTCTTATGACCTTGACTTTGGCCAACAAATCATAAGTCACATGTCAAGTTCTACCCGTCATTCTCCAGGTTAATTTGAATCCACCCGTACCTACCCTTGACTTTGGCCAACAAGGCCGTACGACTGTTCCAAACCAACGCATCTATCTATACTGCATATGAATAACCAATAGCTACCAAACACTGTGCCTTGACTTTGGCCAACAAACACAGCTTGAATACTATTGACTATCCATATGAAACGACGGAGGGCTACGAATGGTTTCTGGCGAAAACCTTTAACGTAATGAACTTGATATCGTTGAAGGAACGGATAGCTTTTAAAAATATAGCGACGAAAACCTTTGCTAAAGAGGTCACTCCCGGTGAAGGGATCTCGGCTCTTTCCCCGTAGAATGAGGTGCAGGATATTCCAACTGAATACCACGATGCAAAGCAAAAGTAATCGGCTATAGTGAAGTTAATGCCCTGACACAAACTTTTTGTCCAAGGGGTCACTCCCGGTGAAGGGATCTCGGCTCTTTCCCCGTAGAATGAGGTGCAGGATATTCCAACTGAATACCACGATGCAAAGCAAAAGTAATCGGCTATAGTGAAGTTAATGCCCCGACGCAAACTTTTTGTCCAAGGGGTCACTCCCGGTGAAGGGATCTCGGCCCTTGCCTCGTCGACTGAGGAGCAGGATATTCCAACTGAATATCACGATGCAAAACAAAAGTGAACGTCTTTGCAATAACAGCTTTTTGAAAAATGTTCCAACAACATCAGATTAGGTTTGTTTTTAACTTGCATTGATCCGAATCAACGCGGTCCCATCAATTGATCACACCACAAAGAACGAAAATAATATGACGTACGTATATGCCATCCGCATTCGCCACTGGGTCCCGTCATTACCCGTTAGGTTAGCTAACTAACGACAGAGCGGGGACTGGACTAGCGCGGATGCAAAATATATACAACATCTACTAATATATATACCAATATATTATATTTCGCTCAAGGCGTGAATAAAATGCAACATCACAGAAATGTACAGCATCACAGAATAAAACAGATATCTGGGATCCCCAGGTTTCACAGAGCCGCTGAAACCCGACGTTCCCCTGGTCGTGTGGATAGCCTGCGCAATGAAATCCTAGACCCCTACGGGCGCGGCAAGTCACCCGCCAAAACCTGAAGCGAGGCAGTCCCCTTCAGCACCGTGAATGGACCACCCAGCACTTCACGGAATCCGGTAACTTGGGCACCCCTCCTGGGTCAACCTGTACCCCCTACGAGTGCGGCGAACAGCCCGCCAATCCTAGAGTAAAGCACCCTCCGTCCCAATGCCATGAGATGCGGGCTTGTTGCCCTCTAGAACCCGGCTATCCGTGCACCCCTCCGCGGGGAAATCCTAGTACAGAAAGTAAAATATACATACAACGGGTACATCGACCGCAACCTGGTCGTGCCCCAAAAGAATAATACAAACAGGCAGTGACGGCAGTCCACATGTCGGACACTCGCCCCGCAATATCAAATGTACATAATACAACAAAAACAACTGTACTAACATTGCATCCAGGCTATCCCCCACGACCGTTCCGCAACATCACAGCAATACATAGAACATCAACGTGAAAGTCACGTTCGCAAATCCGTCTAACCGGGCTATAGCAGTTAGACAAGATTTACCGATCGAGTGACATTCACGGTCGCAGATATAATGTAAATACTGTGAAATAACGTGTTTAAAATATCCGATCGATCAAATTTTAACAAGTGGGCCCCCAAGTACTACTGTAGCACACCAAGAAATTCTAGGCCCAATATTAATATTCCAAAACCCATATTTTAAGCCCATAAGCCCACTGAAAAAAAAATGGTGAACTGAACCCAACTACCTGCGGCGGAACCGCGGCCAAAGAGGGGTTATGGCCGCTGTTCCGCGGTCGTACGGAAGGATCAGGGAACCAAAATTTTCCAGTGGTCTTAGGATACTCTGTACATCATTCTGCAGTCACCTGAAAAAATTTTCGAGACCAGAAAATTTCGACAGAAAACTGATGTGTAGGAAAATACGGTTTTTGGGATTTTGGTCGATCGGAAATGTAAACACATTAAACAAAGCTAGACTAAGTTAATGGTGAGGCTCTGATACCAGTGTAAGTGCACGGCGGCGCCCCGGCCGTCAATCCGACGGCCAAATGCGGAAGCGGTGATAAACTTTAATTTTGCAAACTAGCAAACCGGCACCACCGCGCACTAAAACCCGGATCAAACCATTAACTAGTCCTAGCTAACTACAAGATAGGGAATAGAGATATACCGACTGATCCGAGTCCTCCGGTCTTCTCGTCGTCGTCCCGATCTCCTGCGGAATGTCCTGTCTCCACCTCGTCGCCGGAAGTGCACTACATCGCCTACATCTTTTACGGGCTCCCACCTCAATGCCGAGGCAACTCGGGCATGAAGCTGGCTAGTCGACGTGCCCAAGATTTACTGTAGAATGTAGTGTAGAGACTTGTGTCTCATTTGGGGTTCATGGAGGTGCCATTTTGGTGGAGGGATGATACAAGAATTATGTGGAGGAACTTGGGGATATTTGGGAGCATGAAATGAACCAAATACCCACTCCCAAAATTTTGGACAGCCCCTCTCCTCTATGAGGCCGGCCATGACAATGGTGGTGGAGAGAATGAGAGTGTGAGGGAGAGTAACCAAAAAGCTAGCCAAAAGAATAATGCAAGAGAGAGAAAAAGGCCATCATGCAAAATAAATGATCACTAGCTAAAACCAACACTCCAACACAACCATCATCACCTCACAAAGTCAAGCAATCATGAACTCAAGAAAGGTCAAGGGATGGGGCTCCATCATGAAACCATCATGATAGAAAAATATGCAAAGAACACCCTCCACAAATGCCTATTTGCAACAATGCAAATAAGCCCTCCTCCACCAATCTTCGGCCAATGAACGATACAAAGAAATATGGCCGAAACGGAAAGCAAACTGGCAACTCCAGAAAACTGGTCCCGTAATAAATTACAGGAAAACCCCGATACTGTGCATACACACCCGCATTTGTATTCCGACCGAAATACAAATGCAATGAGACAAAATCTACACTGTACTATACTAGGATCCGGCTTAAACCAAAGCCGACTAGTAATATCCGTTCGATCCTGATCCGTGCAATACCGCACGTATCTGATCGAACCCTGCCATATATCCATACGGCCTCTAGTACAAACTGTCCGATCCTGATCCGTGCAATACCGCACGTATCTGATCGGACCTTGCCATATCTCCATACGGCCTCTTCAGCTTTTCGCCCGAAAGCTTGAGTAACTGAATGTGGGGGACTCTAAAGACTCATCAACACCTTGGTTGTGGATTTAACCACTAGCACGTTAGAGGTATAAGCCAATACATAACGGGCTACCAGGTATTGACCAAAAGGGACGTCTGTGAGCGAACTCAGCCTGACACCCTACTGAGCCTGTCAGTGACAATATCCGTACAGTCCGGTCCGTTCGTCTATGAGCATCGCATGGCTGGCCTAGGGGGTTGGTAAAGTCAGACCCCCAAAAGCGGTACAAATCGTGTCGGAGTGTAGCCCAGAACACCCTGAGATACCACTGGAATACCTACCAGTAAATCTCCTGCCTCGGCCGAGGGCTTTGTGTAATGGCTCTCCTAGACACAGCGTGACCTCACCCCCAATACCGGGAGAGACGAACCCCTGAAGATATGCTCACTGCCTCCATGTGGCTCGGGACTGTACCCAACTAAAACCTGTTTGCACGTCTCCTTTGAGCATGGTAGGGTAGTAATCAAAGTACAGTGGGAACTCACACGAGACAAATGACGATCCCCAGGTCGATGAACTAACCTGTACACATGTCACCAGGGAACTGCCATCTGACGTCTGGTATATGACCAACTAGCATGTTCCCGGCGAGTCCTGTCCGGTGTACTCATAATCCAATGAGCACCTGTATACATCTTAGGTGATCCAACTGACACCAATGGCTTGTGAGACCGGCCACCGCCCCTCGTCGGGGTCTCGACTGTATACACTAGTCTACTCTGGAGAATCGATGCCCTGTCTCGAAACTCGCACGACTAGGGACCATTTAAGGATGTGCTTATAGACCCCCAGCTCCCACTTATATGATCGCCCTCATACTGCTGGTGGTCAAGCAAGAATCCTAGGGGCTCTACCAACGTGTAATAGCGACGTGTCAGGTCACCTAAGCAGTACACGATGATAAAGATAAACCAGATAGCATACTATCATCTCGAGTAAGACTGTCCTACCGGGATAGGTCCTCCCTCAATCATTGCAATCACGTGCCTGTGATCCAATAATTGACTCTGAGGGCACTATCTCCAACAAACTCCGAGTTTTCTTTTGGCCCAGTGAGCGCGGCCATCGCAGTCATCATTTCTTGGAGCTTCTGTTGTTGCTCTTGAGCTTTAGTCATGGATCGGGTGAGCGGTCGGTGACCCGTCGCAGCGCAACTGTCCTCTTTCCCAGATGCCTTATGAACAGTATGCACCACTATGCCCCTAGATTTGGGGCGTTTATGCTCAGCGCGTTTACGGTTCGCCATGTTCACAGGGGCTTTTTGCGGCCTCCTTTTCTTTTGAGCGATTGACGTTGAGGGAGCCGTTGCAGTGGGCACCCAGCCAGTTGTTGCTTTTTCTGACTTGACAGAGTAGTCCTTTTCCTGCCGAACCTTCATCTTTTTCTGTCGGCGGAGATAGTCTTGATCCATTACGGAGTCTTGGACTTGATGCCAGACCTTGTAAATTTTAGAGGACAGCCGTTGAGGGGGCTGCTCCGGCTTTGTTTCCGTAACACTCTCCGCAGGTGGAGGAGATCTTTTCAGCGTGGCAGTCGGAGAGTTCTTGCGTACTTTCCTTAGCGGTTCAAAGTTGTTCCCAGTTGGAACAGCAGCATTGACTTCCACCATTGGAGCCGGTGGAGTTAACCCAGAGGGGGAGTTGCCCCCGGCCTTCCTTACTCGGCGCCAGTGGCGACGTTGAGCGTGACGAGCCGTTGGGGCTGGCTCGGCGATAGGGATAGTTTCTTCTTACCCCCTGTCCGGCTGAGGTGCAGCTGGTGCTAGCCTCTTAAAGACTGATGTTGTCTTTTCAGTAACGGTATCCAATCTGTCAAAGACAGACCTTCGAGCAGGAGCAGGAGCCGGAATAGTCAGCCTTGAAAAGACCGACTCTCTAGCGGGAGAAGCCGTCTTGACGACTTCTGGAATAGAGATGGCTGTCTTCTTCGCGATGGCCATGTCAGGGGTCATGGGCTTCTTGGCAGGCCCATCAGAGTTCAGGTTCAGCCTGGTAAAGACCGAGGTTGCCGGCTTGACATTAGATGACCCGTTGATAGGGGCCGTGATAGTAGTGAGCCGATCGAAGACCGACTTCTTTTGCGCTTCCGGTATGGGCACTGGAATAGTGAAGCTTGCTGGCGGGAGCATGGTCCCGAAAAACAGACCGGTGGTGGCCTGAGTTACTTGTTCTACCGGCATAGCAAAGATGGAGGCCGCTCGAGGCCCGTAAGCCACACCTCCAGGTGAGGCGGAGCGCAGGTTGCAGTTGCACTTGGAGCAGTTTGAGCAGTTGGATGCCATTGATGCTTGATTTCTGCGCCAGGCAAAAGACCAAATCTTAGTAACTTGAAACCCAAAGGCAACCATTAACAAACCACGATTCGTTCGTGAAGACGACACACGAAGTGTGGAGTGGAAAGAGGAAAAGGTCCCACCGGGCGTGCCAGAATCTCTTCCCCTCCGAATGGCGGCCAAGACATGGACATCTTGCCTGAGATTCGGGGCAGATGCTATTTGGTTTTATCCGTCCACCTCTCCGAAGATGCCAAGTTGATTTATGGCACCGTATATCGAAAGTTTAAACGGATGCGTCTGATGTAGCAGACTTCGTCAGATTCCCCCTTGTCTGAGGGGTTTTTGATTGTGGGGACGCTCTTCCCTGCAGGCGTAAGCCCCTGCAGTTAATTACGCTACCGCATCGCGGTAACAACTTTCTCCTTCTCCAACTGGTAACTTCGTGTCGTGGGTGTTTGTTTTGTTTGTGGTTGCCCGTGGATTATATACGGAGACTAAGTGATGCCGTCGCCCGTAGGACATGGATTAGTCCAAATCTGTATTTTCTTATATTTGAGTTTGGGGTTTTAGTTTAAGGATACGTTAGCCATATTGAGGCTAAGATCAACTTAAACATTCGTTAAGAATACGTTAGTCTGATTTGAGACTAAGATCAACTTAACGGAAAGAGCATTTAGGGGCTCTATTGTTCCAGTTTTAGGGATATAGTGGTCCATTACCAGTTTAGGGACATGGTGGTCCATTGAATGTATGGCCGTCGGGACCCGTCACCTCTCTGACGACGTTGAAGGATTACAACGACAAATATCAGAGGAGTTCAGAGATGTACCCTTGAACCGAAGTTGATTGGGGGGGTCTATAGTCCAATTTGGGACTAAGGTTTGTTTGAAGGTTTAGGGATACGTTAGCCATATTTGAGGCTAAGGTCAACTTAAACGGGATCGTTCAGATCCGACAAAAGAGCATTTAGGGGCTCTGTTGTTCCAGTTTAGGGACGTAATGGTCCAGGAGTTTAAGGACGCTTGAGTCCGGGAGTTTAAGGATGCTTGAGTCCATGAGTTGGTTTAAGGACGCTTGAGTCCGGGAGTTGGTTTAAGGACGCTTAAGTCCATTTTGATGTGTGGTTGTCGGGATCTGTCACCTCTCTGACTTCGTTGAAGGATTACAACGACAAATGTCAGAGGAGTTCGGAGATGTACCCTCGAACCGGGTGTAAATTGATTTAGGAGAGCATTCGTGCTCAGTCAATTTAATTTGAGGACTTACGGCTATGATTGGGCTAAGTCCAGTTGAAGATGATCAACGTTTTTATTTGTCTTTGGCCTATTAGGCCTATGCTAGGGCTTTGCCCTTGTTTAATAATGCACTGCATTTTCTTTTGGCCTGCTAAGCCTTTTTGATTTGGGCTCTGTCCCTTTTAAATGATGCATAGCATCCGTTTTGTTTGAGCTCTGCCCTTTTTAAAATAATGCATTGCATTTTATTAGGCCTGTTAGGACCTTTTTAATTGGGCTCAGTCCTTCTTTAAATAAGGAAGAGCATCGATTAAACTGACAGAGTGCCACGTGGCCTGTCAGGTGCTTTGCGCCAATCAATGAGTGCAAGCGCATGTGGAGGTGACACGTGTCACGCTCTGATGAGCGCAAGCGCAGTGCGCTGCGACAGTACGCTGCGCTGTTGCACTGCTGATACGTGGCGCGCTCTGGTGAGTTGCGCCAATGAGAGCAGTGCTATGTTTTTAGAAGCGCATAGCGCAGATCATTATGAGGTTGACACATGGCGCTCTCTGGTGGCTTGCGCCAAACCGAGAGTGCAACAGTGCAGATTTTGCAAGTGCAGGGCACTGTTTTATTATTTTGATCAATTTTAGATCAAAGAAAACAAATTTTCTTGTTTTCAAAGAACCAGTGGTTCATCAAAAGGCAATGCTTTTATTATTATTATATTTTTATTGAAGATCTTTGATCTTGTTCTTAGATCAATGATCTTTTTAGAAGAAATTCTTCTTTATTCAGAGGTTTTTACCTTTTCTTTTTCTGAGCTCTTTTCAAAATTTTCTTTAGAGGAGTTTGTTCCCGCCAAAAATTTCTGCGCAGAAGAGTCCAAGATATCAAATGACAGCGATACGCTTAAGGAAATGGGAACCAGTATCTTCCGGGCTGTTTTTTGACAAACTCCCGAATAAGAAACAGATAAATTCTGATGGTATCGAAAGAGGCTCGAAAAACCCTTCGATTTGATATATTATGGGCCTCGTAATTCATTCGGGATCAAAAGTTATGAGGAATTTCGTGTCCACACGTGATGGGCCTTTAAGAACCCGCTGGAGGAGTCAAAAGATATAATAAAAACTCAGAAAAGACCCCAATGGGGCATCACGTGCTCACACGTGACCATGGGTCACGTGCAGACACGTGATGGGCTTTTAAAACCTCTAAAATAATGAATGGAATTTAATTCTAAAAGTCAGAAAATACCTCAACGAGGTATCACGTGCTTACACGTGACCAATGGTCACGTGTTGACACGTGATGATTAAAACTGAAACATAAATAAGCGGCTGAGAAAGAACCCAATTGGGGGTCACGTGCTCACACGTGACCAAAGGTCACGTGCCAGCACGTGACTGGCTTTTAAAGCCTTATAATTTAATAGAATTGAATTCTAAAAGTTTCTGAATCTTTCCAAATGGAAAAGGGTCATGGGGAACCGTTGGATTAAAGAACCAAGGGTGATTAAAAATCACCAATTTATGGAAAAATCTTGGACTTGGAAAGATTTCCCCCATAAATCTGACCGAGATAACAAATGGATATCTTTGGATTTAAAATCCAATGGTGAATAAAATTCACTTAACAATCTAAAGGCCCAGATTAATGATGAATGCAAATCAAATCTCTCAACATACAAATCAAATCTCTCAATGAGAGATTTGCTAAACAAATTGATTCTCTTCCTTCTCCTATAAATAGGAGCCAAGAAGAGAAGAGAAGGGGGACCTTTTTGAGAGAAGAAACAGAGAGAGGAGAATTTAATTCTCTGCAAAAGAAAAACCCTAGGTGAGAAAAGGGAAAAGATTAACTTCAAAAAGAGAATTTAATTCTAAAAATTCAAGAGTTTAACTCTTATAAAGAAATAAAGAAGAACTTAGTTCTTCTTCTGGTTGAAGATCTGTACAGAGCACATCTCCCCATAGGATGAGAATTTAATTCTCATCGGGTTGAGATCCTTCCATGCAGATCCTAAACTTAGAAGGGGAATTGAGTTTTGAGAATTTAATTCTCCTAAAACAAAACTAGGGTTTAACCCTAATCAAGAATTTAATTCTTTTACATATCTGGGAATTTAATTCCTTTGAAAAGAAATTAGGGTTTTACCCTAAATAAGAATTTAATTCTTAAAGATAAGGAGACTTAAAAGATCTCTGTGCATGAAAAGAACTAGGGTCACGTGTCCCACGTGACCCCTGAACAGATCTCACAAAATGAGAAGAGGAAAGTTTTGAGGCAATGCCTCACGTGCTCCCACGTGACCCTCATTATATATGGAACAAAAGCAAAGGCAGAAACAATTCTGGACGCTCTCACGTGTTACCACGTGACCCCTAATAAATGTTCTAATAAATCAGGGCATGATTATACATCACGTGCCCACATGTGATGGCTATGAAAATTAAAAGTGTTTAACACTTGTTTGCAGAACAAAATAAAGTGGATCCGGCCCCACTTTTTGATGCCATCATGTGCTCCCACGTGACTCCCAGAACGCAGAAAGAAAAAGCAAAGGGAATGAAAGCTTTGGGCGCTCTCACGTGTTATCACGTGACCCCTCAGCAAATGCTTTAACAGTTGGCGCACAGATCCCCATCACGTGCCAACACGTGAGCTCTAAAATAAAAATGAAAGTGTTTAACACTTAATGGCAGAACGAAGAAAGGAGTTTCGGCCCAATCTCAGGCACCTCACGTGCCCCACGTGACCTCTGAAGTACAAGGAATAGAAAAGAGCTCTAGGGCGCCCTCACGTGTCACCACGTGACCCCTAGTGAGCATTATAACGCACAGAGCATGGGCTTTCATCACGCGCTCGCACGTGATGGCCGTCAGAACTAAAGTGTTAAACACTTACCTGCAGAATAAAATAAGGGGAATCAGGGCGCTCTCACGTGTCCACACGTGACCCCTCTCTCCTTAGTGTTTAATACTAATCTGAAGACTTTGTCCTCAGTGTTTAACACTGATTTTCTTAGTGTTTAACACTAATTTGGAAAACTCAATTTGCAGTGTTTAACACTGATTTGCTTAGTGTTTAACACTAATGTGAAAACTCTGTTCCCAGTGTCTAACACTGATTATCTTTTAGTGTTTAACACTAACTTGCTAATCTTATTCCCAGTGTTCAACACTGTTGGTCTTTAGTGTTTAACACTAGCTTTAGCCCAATTGGCTAAGTTTCTAGAGGCAAAGCCTCTCCTTCAATGGACCAACAGAGGGCCAATATTTCAAACATAATTGGACTTAGCCCAAACTGGCCATAAGTCCTCAAATCATCTTGAACTGAGCACATCTGCTCTTTCAACCAACTCATTGGTTCAAGGGTACATCTCGGAACTCCTCTGATATTTGTCGTTGTAATCCTTCAACGTCTTCAGAGAGGTGACGGGTCCCGACAACCACACATCAACACGGACTATGGGGTCCTTAAACTCATGGACTTATGCGTCCCTAAACCAAGATACGGACTGCGGGGTCCTTAAACCCGCGGACTTATGCGTCCTTAAACTAACGGACTAATGCGTCCTTAAACACGCCCATATGGACTGTGGGGTCCTTAAACCCATGGACTTATGCGTCCTTAAACTACCAATGGACCACCATGTCCCTAAACTGGAGGTGGACCCCCATGTCCCTAAACTGGCAATGGACCACCACGTCCCTAAACTGGAACATGGACCACCACGTCCCTAAACTGGAACTTGGACCACTATGTCCCTAAACTGGAACAATAGAGCCCAAACGCTCTTTTGTCGGGTCTAAACTATCCCGTTTAAGTTGATCTTAGCCTCAAAAATGGCTAACGTATCCTTAAACTTTCAAACAGACTCTAGTCCCAAATCGGACTATAAACCCCCTAATCAACTCTGGCTCAAGGGTACATCTCTGAACTCCTCTGACATTTGTCGTTGTAATCCTTCAACGTCGTCAGAGAGGTGATGGGTCCCGACGGCCATACATTTAATGGACCATCATGTCCTTAAACTGGAACAATCGAGCCTCCAAACGCTCTTTTGTCGGATCTAAACGATCCCGTTAAGTTGATCTTAGTCTCAAATTGGACTAACGTATCCTTAACAACCGTTTGAGTTGATCTTAGCCTCAAATATGGCTAACGTATCCTCAAACCAAAACCCCAAACCCAAATCTAAGAAAATACGGATTTGGACTACTCCACGTCCTACGGGCGACGACATAAATCAGTCTCTGTATACAATCCACGGGCAACCACAAACAAAACAAACACCCACGACACGAAGTGACCAGCTGGAGAAGGAGAAAGTTGTTACCGTGATGCGGTAGCGTAATTAACTGCAGGGGCTTGCGTCTGCAGGGAAGAGCGTCCCCACAATCAAAAACCCCTCAAGCGAGGGGGAATCTGACGAAGTCTGCTACATCGGCCGCATCCGTCTAAACCTCCGATACACGGTGCCATAAATCAACTTGGCATCTTCGGAGAGGTGGACGGATAGCACCTATTAGCATCTGCCCCGAACCTCAGGCGAGACGTCCCGCGTCTTGGCCGTCGTTCGGAGGGGAACAGATTCTGGCACGCCCGGTGGGACCTCTTCCTCTTTCCACTCCACACTTCGTGTGTCGTGTTCACGAACGAATCGCGGTTTGTTGTGTTTGCCTGTGGATTCGAGGTACTAAGATTTGGTGTCTTGCTCCGTGCAGAAAACAGAAGATCAATGGCTTCAAACTGCACTACCTGCAACTGCAACTCTCGCTCCGTCCTTGCTGGAGGAGTGACTTACGGGTCCCAAGCGGCCTCCCTTTTCAGAATGCCAGTGGAGCAAGTAATTCAAGCCACCACTGGACTATTCTTCGGGACCATGCTCCCACCGATGAGCTTCAATGCCCCAATGACATCGCAAGAAGCTCCAAAGAAGCCGGTCTTTGATCGACTTACCACTGCCGCGACCCCCCTCAACAGGTCGCCCAGTTTCAATACCTCAGTTTTCAACAGACTGGGCCAGAACGTCCGCAAACCTGCGATACCCGAAGCTGCCATCCCAAAGCGGATAGCCATCCCGACGCAAACGGATGAAATCATTGGAAAGGTTCCTTCTTCCGAGAAGTCAGTTTTTACGAGGCTGGCCATTCCGGTTACTGCTCCAGGCGAGGTCCTCAAAGCTGCTTCCCCTACCCAGAGCAGGGGGCATGAAGAAGCTTACCCAACAACGGAGGTGACTCCATCCGCAAGACACGCTCGACGTCGCCACTGGCGCCGAGTAAGAAAGGCTGGGGGCAACTCCCCCTCTGGATTTATGCCACCAGCTCCGATGGTGGGGATCGATGCTGCTGTTCCAACCGGGAACAGCTTTGAATTGCTGAATACGGTGCGCAGAAACTCTCCTACTGCGATGTTGAAACGAACTCCTTCACCTATGGAGAATACTCCAGAGAAGAAGCTAGAACAACCCCCTCAACGGCAGTCCTTTAAAATTTACAAAGTCTGGCGACAGGTCCAAGAGTCGGTGATTGATGAAAACTATCTCCGCCGACAGAAAAAGATGAAAGTGCGGCAGGAGAAGGATTACTCTGTCAAGCCACAAAAAACAAAAGCTACTTGGAAGCCCACTACAACGGCTCCCTTAACTCCAATCACTCAAAAAAGGAGGCCGCAAAAAGCCCCTGTGACTTTGGCAAATCGCAAAGACACCGAACACAAACGCCCCAAGTCTGGGGGCATGGTGGTGCACGCCGTTTATATGGCTTGCGGAAAGGAGGAAAGCCGTGCTTCGACGGGTCACCGACCGCTCACACCGATCAGTGACGAAAGCTCAGGAGCAGCAACAGAAGCTTCAGGAGATGATGACTACAATGGCCGCACTCACCGGGCCAAAAGAAAGCCCAGAGGCATCATCAGAACAGCGTCACGAACAAGAAACCGACGCTGACTTCTTACGCAGAGTCCTCGAAAAGAAGGACAAAGAAGCCGCGGAGCAAGCGGCTAACATAAAACAAATGGCGCTCCTCTTCCAAGATATGGTAGGGATGATGTTACAGCCGGATCCTCCAGCTGAAGAACCTCTGATCATTATTGAAGACGATAAAGAGGAGACATCTAATCCTCCGCCGGCTCTTTCAGCAGCCAAGGCGGAGACAATTTCCAAGGCCGCACTGGACGACTATATAGCTCAGCAAATACGAGCTCACCAGGTGAATGAAGCGGCCAGCCAAGTCATCAGAACCGGACGGCCCTATCCGAGATGGTATGACCAAATCAGTTACCCGCCGGGATATACGATCCCTAAGTTCCATGTATACAAGGGGACGGGAAATCCGCATCAGCACGTCGCTCAATTCACAGCCTTATGCGGCAACACTGGAGGCGACGACAAACTGTTATTTCGCCAATTCGTCGGCAGCTTAGCAGAAACGTCCTTTGAATGGTACTCGGAGCTTCCCAACGACTCTGTCAAAATATTTGCAGAGATGGAGCTGCTGTTTACACAGAGATTTGCAAGTGCTAGCGAGCGCACCCCGATCACGGCATTGATCAACGCCAGAGTGAAGCTGGGAGAGACGTGGGTGCAATATGCAATCCGGTGGCGGAACCTATGGTCGAGATGCGAACAACGCATACAAGAAGCTCCTGCCGTGGGCATGTTCGTCGGTACTCTCGACCCTCAAGCAACTATCTCCCAATTCATGATGTTCTTCAAGCCGACCACCTTCCAGGCCTTGATTGACAAGCTGGCCCAAATGGACCAGATGGGCCATATGCCTTCCTTTTCAAAGACAGAGCCTTGGAATGAAAAGGGCAAATGGAAAGCAACTTTCGTCGCTAAGACTCAACAACAGTCGAGCAACTTAAAGCCGGTTGTCCGTCAAAACAATATGCGTCCACGCCCGTCCCTCGAGGAGAGACTGGGACGTCCTTTTTCGTTTCCTCAGGATAAAACAAGGAGACTGTTCGAGCTGGCAGTGCGCAACAGACTCATCCATCTGCCGAATCCAAAACGTCCGTTGCAGCCAGGCGATGTCAACGATCTTAACTACTGCCCTTACCACCAAGCGGTAAGCCATCCAATCGAAGATTGTTTCGTCTTTAAGGGATGGATCGAAGATCAGTACCAACAAGGAAAGTTCGCGTTATCCGAAAACTGGAAGGTGAACCCGCCACAGCCGCACACTCCAAAGAAGACGGACGCACCGGGGGCAACTTGTCATGTGATCTCCCACTCATTTAAGGACGATGAAAAAACTCCTTGCACTGAGAAAATGGGGGCAGAGCCTGAGCCGGAATTCGTGTGGCCGTCAGACGAAATGATCGACACTTTTCTAGATGAGATTCGTCTAAAAAGTAAAACTGATCGGGAGCGCGAGATGGCCATATTTGAAAAGGCCAAACGTCGGCGACTGGACAAAAGGGTCGAAACACTCCCACCAGATCAAAGTACATCCGCCGCAAATAAAAACAGGATCAAGACAAGGAAACAATTCGCCAAAGCCATATCAATGGGGATGAGGCCGCCCTCTTTCATAGAAAATTCTCTTGGTGGTATACATTTTGATGAAACGGACGTACACCCTAACTTCTGCTTATATCATCAGAGAATCGCGCATCCTACTGAAGACTGTAACTCCTTTAAGTGTTGGTGGCAAGGATATGTCGCTCATAGGCAACACTTCAACAGGACAAAGCGTGAAGCTCGTAGACAGCGAAAAAATACGACAGATGAGCATAAACGAGTTGCCGGCAATTGTCATAGGGACGAGCCCGGGGGATCACGAGTTCTCACCTTTGGAAGCGATTCTGACGAAGAAGCCGCCCTCAACCCTCTCTTCAAGGAATTCATTACTAAAACAAAAGAATTGGAGAGTTGCGAGAACGTTCAGCCGTACAATCTCACGCTACTCGGAAAGAATCTTGGACCCGCAAACGACGGAGCAAACGAAATGAGAAAGGAAAAGGAAAAAACGGCCTTTGTTGCCAACACGCAACAACAGCTGAGTAACCCGAGACCGTTTTGTCCTCAAAACAACAAGCCGCGATACCTCAATGAGAAGTTGAAACGTCCTTACTCGTTTCCCAAAGATAAAACAAAGAGATTGTTCGAACTAGCAGTGCGCAGCGGGCTCATCACTCTGCCAGATCCAAAACGTCCATTGCAACCAGGTGACGTTAACAATCCTAACTATTGTCCCTACCACAGAGTAATGGGTCACCCACTCGAAAATTGCTACGTCTTCAAAAACTGGGTTGAAGACCAATACCAACAGGGCAAGTTCGCGCTGCCCGAAAAGTGGAAAGTAAACCCGCCACAACAACACGCTCCGAAAAAGGTGGATATGCCGGGGGCATCATGCTCATTCATAGGGAAAGCCCCATAGACCGAAAAGTCAGTAAGCTAGAGATTCGCCTCAAATACGGCGACGACGGACCACTACGTCCTAAAACTGGATACGGACCGAAACGTCCTTAAACTAACGATGGACCGCAATGTCCTAAAACTTGCAAATGACCGAAACGTCGTTAAACTACTCCCAACCCGCAGCATTTTCAGGCTGACGTGGTAAAAAAAAAAACAAAAAAAAACAAAAAAACAAAAAACAAAAAAAAAACAAACGGTATGTCCATAAGCAAAATGGGCACGGATGAAAACCCGAAAGGGCTCCGTGAGTAAAAACAGTAGGGCTACCGGCGAGTGTTCGTGAAAACCCGAAAGGGCGCGACCTCGTTAAAAAAAAAAAAAGAATAAAAAAAAAACGGTATGTCCATAAGCAAAGTGGGCACGGATGAAAACCCGAAAGGGCTCCGTGAGTAAAAACAGCGGGCTACCGGCGAGTGTTTGTGAAAACCCGAAAGGGCGCAACCTCGTTAAAAGACACTTATAGGGTCCTCTCGACCTTATAAGGAGAAACCACCCGCGTGAGATCCTTACGACTCACAAAGGAGCAACACACTTAGGGATCCTCACGATTCCTAAGGAGAAATTACACTTGCGAGATCCTCACGACTCGTAAGGAGAACTCTCTTATGGGACCCTCACGGCTCATAAGATTTGAAAGTCTTAAGTTACAGAGACCTGAACCTGTTCTTAAGCAACCCCCACAACCTTTCTGCCCTAGAAGCGGCTCATACTGACCCTTTTATACAATCCACGGGCATGAATAAACATTTCCCTAACAAAGTCCCACCTGTAACTGGGGATATGTCCATACGGTGAACAACCCTTGTAAGTCCTCTCGACTTATAAGGAAAAAACCCTTTTGTAAGATCCTTACGACTTACAGGGGAACATACACTTAGGAGTCCTCACGATTCCTAAGGAGAAAACGCACCTGCGAGATCCTCACGACTCGTAGGGAGAAATACCTTTGTAAGACCCTTACGGCTCATGAAGTCAAAAGCCTTAGTCGACAGGATTCTAACCCTGTTTGCTAAGCCACCTTTGTTCAATATCGACAGAGGCAAATGATGATTCGCTCCTGGCAATATCCCAGTTGTAGCGATGCTGATGCCTAAACCGGTAACAAATTCCAAGTCCTGTCATGGCAAATGATGATTCGCTCCTGGCAATATTCCAGTTGTAGCGATGCTGATGCTGAGATTGGCACCAGATTCCAAGTTCCACACTCGCAAAAAAAAAAATAGCGAGCCATACGTGCATACGAAATAGCCGAAATGATGGGGCAACTTGCAATAAAAATCAGCAAGTAATAAAAATGTATGCATGAAAAATAGCCGAAATGATCGGGCAACTCGCAATAAAAAGCAGCGAGTAAAAATAAAAAAAAATAGCCGAAATGATTGGGCACCGCGAAAAATAGCCAAAATGATGGGGCAATCGCGACCTTCGCGATATAAAAGCTGAAATGATAGAGCATCGCGGAAAAAGAAATAAAATAAAAATGAAATTTCTGTCCTACAGGTGATGCTACATCAATCCCTGTATACAATCCAGGGGCGCAAACAAAGAAGGAGTCGCACTCCTCCTCCCCAGGTTTCATTAGAAGAAGAAGCCGAATCTCGACGGGCCACAAATAACCTAGAGGTCATCTCAACACTCGTCTCATCACAGCGGACACATCATCAAGCAAAGCGGAACAGCAGCAACTCCCAATTCTATGACTCGACGATGTACTCCCACAGAGAGTCAAATCCCAACTCCGTGAAATGCGGATATAATCAACAAAATTCCTGGTTACGTGGAACGCGGATAACGTCACTCTTTGACCCCGTGGAAAACGTCCAGAGCGGATCCTGGTCCTCGCAGAACACGGCAGTGAACTCGTGTGAAGCATCCAGAGCGGAGCCTAGTCCTTGCCTAACGCGGCAGTGAACCCGTGTGAAGCATCTAGTGCAAAATTCCTGGTCACGTGGAACGCGGATAACGTCACTCTTTGACCCCGTGGAAAACGTCCAGAGCGGATCCTGGTCCTCGTAGAGCACGGCAGTGAACCCGTGCGAAGCATCCAGAGCGGAGCCTAGTCCTCGCCTAACGCGGCAGTGAACCCGTGTGAAGCATCTAGTGCAAAATTCCTGGTCACGTGGAACGCGGATAACGTCACTCTTTGACCCCGTGGAAAACGTCCAGAGCGGATCCTGGTCCTCGCAGAACACGGCAGTGAACCCGTGCGAAGCATCCAGAGCGGAGCCTAGTCCTCGCCTAACGCGGCAGTGAACCCGTGTGAAGCATCTAGTGCAAAATTCCTGGTCACGTGGAACGCGGATAACGTCACTCTTTGATCCCGTGGAAAACGTCCAGAGCGGATCCTGGTCCTCGCAGAGCACGGCAGTGAACCCGTGTGAAGCATCCAGAGCGGAGCCTAGTCCTCGCCTAACGCGGCAGTGAACCCGTGTGAAGCATCTAGAGTAAAATTCCTGGTCACGTAGAACGCGGATAACGTCACTCTTTGACCCCATGGAAAACGTCCAGAGCGGATCCTGGTCCTCGCAGAACACGGCAGTGAACCCGTGCGAAGCATCCAGAGCGGAGCCTAGTCCTCGCCTAACGCGGCAGTGAACCCGTGTGAAGCATCTAGTGCAAAATTCCTGGTCACGTGGAACGCGGATAACGTCACTCTTTGACCCCGTGGAAAACGTCCAGAGCGGATCCTGGTCCTCGCAGAGCACGGCAGTGAACTCGTGTGAAGCATCCAGAGCGGAGCCTAGTCCTTGCCTAACGCGGCAGTGAACCCGTGTGAAGCATCTAGTGCAAAATTCCTGGTCACGTGGAACGCGGATAACGTCACTCTTTGACCCCGTGGAAAACGTCCAGAGCGGATCCTGGTCCTCGCAGAGCACGGCAGTGAACCCGTGCGAAGCATCCAGAGCGGAGCCTAGTCCTCGCCTAATACGGTAGTGAACCCGTGTGAAGCATCTAGTGCAAAATTCCTGGTCACGTGGAACGCGGATAACGTCACTCTTTGACCCCGTGGGAAACGTCCAGAGCGGATCCTGGTCCTCACACCAACATGGAGTGATCACCACCGCGACATTCGTCTCGATACAGCAGACGCGATACTAGCAAACGAAGCGAAGGCCAAATTCCTTGCTTCAGGGTCTTGACGGCAAGTCATATAAAGCCTGAAAGACAATCAGAGATCATCTCACACCAACATGGAGTGATCACCACCTCGACGTTCGTCTCGACACAGCAGACGCAACATCACCGAAAGGAGTCACGGCAAAAATCCCTGGTTCCAGACCTCGACGATTCACCAGCAACCTAGAGACAACCGCGACATTCGTCTCGATACAGCAGACGCGATGCCAGCAAACGAAGCGAAGGCCAAATTCCTAGCTTCAACGTCTTAACGGCAAGTCATATAAAGCCTGAAAGACCATCAGAGATCATCCCACACCAGCGTGGAGTGGTCACCACCTCGACGTTCGTCTCGATACAGCAGACGAGATGTCACGACAGCGTTCTTCCTCCAACAGGATTCGCACATGACAAAGCAAACGAAGCGAAGGCCAAATTCCTAGCTTCAACGTCTTAACGGCAAGTCATATAAAGCCTGAAAGACAATCGGAGATCATCTCGCACCATTGTGGAGTGGTCACCACCTCGACGTTCGTCTCGATACAGCAGACGCAACATCACCAAAAGGAGTCACGGCAAAATCCCTGGTTCCAAACCTCGACGGTTCACCAGCAACCTAGAGACAACCGCGACATTCGTCTCGATACAGAGGACGCAATGCCAGCAAAACGAAGCAAAGGCCAAATTTCTAGCTTCAGGGTCTTAACGGCAAGTCATATAAACCCTGAAAGACTATCGGAGATCATCCCAAACCAGCGCGGAGTGGTTATGACTCATCGGGGCTCTCCAAAATGAGCCTAACCTCAAGTAAAAAGCGGCATGGCAAATTCCTAGCGCTTGCTCTTCCGACGGTCAAACTGCCAAGGAGGATTGCTTGAAGACGTCTTGTCCAGCCCCCGAAGGGATCAGAGACACGGCAGTCGTAGGGCTACTCGAACAGCACGATTGCCTATCGAGGAATATATCAGCTCATGCGACGGTACGACGGCCAAAACCCTAAGTACCACAGACCCTAACGGACTTCTGTCGTAAAGAGCAGAGGTTAACTGTGACGTTAGGATATTCTTGCGAGATCTGCTCGATCCGTTTCGACTCGTGAGGAAATTGATGACTTTGCGAGAACTTCTCGTTTCGTCTCGACTCGTGAGATAAAGCCTTAGGCAGTAGGGATTAAAAAACCTGTTTCCTAAGCACTGGGACCCTGCAAGTCGGCCCAAAACGGTCTCTTGCATACCATCCACGGGTCTCACTCTCCAAAGTCGAATCTCGACAAGGAGGGAAACAACCGCTTACGGGTCCTCTCGACTCGTAAGAGGGAAAATTCTCTTGTAGGATCCTTACGACTTATGAGAGAAAACACACTTAGGAGTCCTCACGACCCCTAAGGAGAAAATACACCTACGAGATCCTCTCGATCCGTAGGGAGAAAAATCTTTATGAGACCCTTACGACTCATAAAGTTGAAAAGTCTTAGGTGGCAGATCCTAACCCTGTCTCCTAAGCCATCACTGCCCTATAAAGAGGTCAAGATGGACCATCTACGAGCCACACTTGCCAAAGCTACATGCCACTGAAATGGAGAAGTTACTCATGAGCGTATAAACTACTTCATGCCAGAGTAAGACATAAAGAAATGGAAGGGTGCGGCTCATTGAGTTAAGGGTTTGGAACTATATCCCTTAAGAGTTGAGATTTGAGTTAATGATAAATGACGACGCTTGTGTCCGCTCGTTATCTTCTCAGATCAAGATTCCGAAAGTTATATACCAACCCGAAACTGGTCATACGCTATGTATAACTCTGCACTACTTCACCCACGTACATACTTACGTGGGAAAAGTAGTGGGGGGCATTTGTTCCCGCCAAAAATTTCTGTGCAGAAGAGTCCAAGATATCAAATGACAGCGATACGCTTAAGGAAATGGGAACCAGTATCTTCCGGGCTGTTTTTTGACAAACTCCCGAATGACAAACAGATAAATTCTGATGGTATCGAAAGAGGCTCGAAAAACCCTTCGATTTGATATATTATGGGCCTCGTAATTCATTCGGGATCAAAAGTTATGAGGAATTACGTGTCCACACGTGATGGGCCTTTAAGAACCCGCTGGAGGAGTCAAAAGATATAATAAAAACTCAGAAAAGATCCCAATGGGGCATCACGTGCTCACACGTGACCATGGGTCACGTGCAGACACGTGATGGGCTTTTAAAACCTCTAAAATAATGAATGGAATTTAATTCTAAAAGTCAGAAAATACCTCAACGAGGTATCACGTGCTTACACGTGACCAATGGTCACGTGTTGACACGTGATGATTAAAACTGAAACATAAATAAGCGGCTGAGAAAGAACCCAATTGGGGGTCACGTGCTCACACGTGACCAAAGGTTACGTGCCAGCACGTGACTGGCTTTTAAAGCCTTATAATTTAATAGAATTGAATTCTAAAAGTTTCTGAATCTTTCCAAATGGAAAAGGGTCATGGGGAACCGTTGGATTAAAGAACCAAGGGTGATTAAAAATCACCAATTTATGGAAAAATCTTGGACTTGGAAAGATTTCCCCCCTAAATCTGACCGAGATAACAAATGGATATCTTTGGATTTAAAATCCAATGGTGAATAAAATTCACTTAACAATCTAAAGGCCCAGATTAATGATGAATGCAAATCAAATCTCTCAACATACAAATCAAATCTCTTAATGAGAGATTTGCTAAACAAATTGATTCTCTTCCTTCTCCTATAAATAGGAGCCAAGAAGAGAAGAGAAGGGGGACCTTTTTGAGAGAAGAAACAGAGAGAGGAGAATTTAATTCTCTGCAAAAGAAAAACCCTAGGTGAGAAAAAGGAAAAGAATAACTTCAAAAAGAGAATTTAATTCTCAAAATTCAAGAGTTTAACTTTTATAAAGAAAAAAAGAAGAACTTAGTTCTTCTTCTGGTTGAAGATCTGTACAGAGCACATCTCCCCATAGGATGAGAATTTAATTCTCATCGGGTTGAGATCCTGCCATGCAGATCCTAAACTTAGAAGGGGAATTGAGTTTTGAGAATTTAATTCTCCTAAAACAAAACTAGGATTTAACCCTAATCAAGAATTTAATTCTTTTACATATCTGGGAATTTAATTCCTTTGAAAAGAAATTAGGGTTTTACCCTAAATAAGAATTTAATTCTTAAAGATAAGGAGACTTAAAAGATCTCTGTGCATGAAAAGAACTAGGGTCACGTGTCCCACGTGACCCCTGAACAGATCTCCCAAAATGAGAAGAGGAAAGTTTTGAGGCAATGCCTCACGTGCTCCCACGTGACCCTCATTATATATGGAACAAAAGCAAAGGCAGAAACAATTCTGGGCGCTCTCACGTGTTACCACGTGACCCCTAATAAATGTTCTAATAAATCAGGGCATGATTATACATCACGTGCCCACATGTGATGGCTATGAAAATTAAAAGTGTTTAACACTTGTTTGCAGAACAAAATAAAGTGGATCCGGCCCCACTTTTTGATGCCATCACGTGCTCCCACGTGACTCCCAGAACGCAGAAAGAAAAAGAAAAGGGAATGAAAGCTTTGGGCGCTCTCACGTGTTATCACGTGACCCCTCAGCAAATGCTTTAACAGTTGGCGCACAGATCCCCATCACGTGCCAACACGTGAGCTCTAAAATAAAAATGAAAGTGTTTAACACTTAATGGCAGAACGAAGAAAGGAGTTTCGGCCCAATCTCAGGCACCTCACGTGCCCCACGTGACCTCTGAAGTACAAGGAATAGAAAAGAGCTCTAGGGCGCCCTCACGTGTCACCACGTGACCCCTAGTGAGCATTATAACGCACAGAGCATGGGCTTTCATCACGTGCTCGCACGTGATGGCCGTCAGAACTAAAGTGTTAAACACTTACCTGCAGAATAAAATAAGGGGAATCAGGGCGCACTCACGTGTCCACACGTGACCCCTCTCTCCTTAGTGTTTAACACTAATCTGAAGACTTTGTCCTCAGTGTTTAACACTGATTTTCTTAGTGTTTAACACTAATTTGGAAAACTCAATTTGCAGTGTTTAACACTGATTTGCTTAGTGTTTAACACTAATGTGAAAACTCTGTTCCCAGTGTCTAACACTGATTATCTTTTAGTGTTTAACACTAACTTGCTAATCTTATTCCCAGTGTTCAACACTGTTGGTCTTTAGTGTTTAACACTAGCTTTAGCCCAATTGGCTAAGTTTCTAGAGGCAAAGCCTCTCCTTCAATGGACCAACAGAGGGCCAATATTTCAAACATAATTGGACTTAGCCCAAACTGGCCATAAGTCCTCAAATCATCTTGAACTGAGCACATCTGCTCTTTCAACCAACTCATTGGTTCAAGGGTACATCTCGGAACTCCTCTGATATTTGTCGTTGTAATCCTTCAACGTCTTCAGAGAGGTGACGGGTCCCGACAACCACACATCAACACGGACTGTGGGGTCCTTAAACTCATGGACTTATGCGTCCCTAAACCAAGATACGGACTGCGGGGTCCTTAAACCCGCGGACTTATGCGTCCTTAAACTAACGGACTAATGCGTCCTTAAACACGCCCATATGGACTGTGGGGTCCTTAAACCCATGGACTTATGCGTCCTTAAACTACCAATGGACCACCATGTCCCTAAACTGGAGGTGGACCCCCATGTCCCTAAACTGGCAATGGACCACCACGTCCCTAAACTGGAACATGGACCACCACGTCCCTAAACTGGAACTTGGACCACTATGTCCCTAAACTGGAACAATAGAGCCCAAACGCTCTTTTGTCGGGTCTAAACGATCCCGTTTAAGTTGATCTTAGCCTCAAAAATGGCTAACGTATCCTTAAACTTTCAAACAGACTCTAGTCCCAAATCGGACTATAAACCCCCTAATCAACTCTGGCTCAAGGGTACATCTCTGAACTCCTCTGACATTTGTCGTTGTAATCCTTCAACGTCGTCAGAGAGGTGATGGGTCCCGACGGCCATACATTTAATGGACCATCATGTCCCTAAACTGGAACAATCGAGCCTCCAAACGCTCTTTTGTCGGATCTAAACGATCCCGTTAAGTTGATCTTAGTCTCAAATTGGACTAACGTATCCTTAACAACCGTTTGAGTTGATCTTAGCCTCAAATATGGCTAACGTATCCTCAAACCAAAACCCCAAACCCAAATCTAAGAAAATACGGATTTGGACTAATCCACGTCCTACGGGCGACGACATAAATCAGTCTCCGTATACAATCCATGGGCAACCACAAACAAAACAAACACCCACGACACGAAGTGACCAGCTGGAGAAGGAGAAAGTTGTTACCGTGATGCGGTAGCGTAATTAACTGCAGGGGCTTGCGTCTGCAGGGAAGAGCGTCCCTACAATCAAAAACCCCTCAAGCGAGGGGGAATCTGACGAAGTCTGCTACATCGGCCGCATCCGTCTAAACCTCCGATACACGGTGCCATAAATCAACTTGGCATCTTCGGAGAGGTGGACGGATAGCACCTATTAGCATCTGCCCCGAACCTCAGGCGAGACGTCCCGCGTCTTGGCCGTCGTTCGGAGGGGAACAGAGTTCTCTGTTTTTCTCTCTGTGTTGTTGTGTGTTTTAGACTTGGGGTCTAGGGACCTTTATATAGTGCCAATCGGTTTGTTAGACCAGTTAAAGAGATCTTTTTCTGAGTGATTTGATGATTTTTCCCTACCGTTGGATCTTTGATCCAAGGGCTTCTATTTTACAGAAGGCAATCTTCTTGTTTTTAACAAGATTGAGAAAGATCTTTTAGAATTTTTCTGTTTGGCGCAAGCGCACCTACGCTTGACATGTGTCGCGCAGCGCAATTGTGCTACCTCAACTGCGCTGCCACGTGTCGCGCAGCGCAGAGCGCAGCGCAACTGCGCTAGCTCAACTGCGCTGACACGTGTCGGCAGCGCACAGCGCAGCGCAACTGCACTGACACGTGGCGCGCAGAGCAGAGCGCAGCGCAACTACGCTGCCACGTGGCGCACAGCGCAGAGCACAAGTCAGCTGAAGCGTTGCTTCTTTTATAGAGCCTTGCTCTGATTGGGTGCGCTGTCTTGGACGCTGTGCTCTCTGCGTTGGCGTGCCTGATTTTGACACGTGGCGTTCTGCGTGCAGCGCAGGGGATCTGAAGCGTTGCTTCATTTATTTTTAATTTTAATTTTAACTTTAGTTTTCAAAATAGAGCCTTACTCTGATTGGGGGAAACAGAAGCGTTGCTTCGTTTCCCGCCTTAGAATTTGAACAGAGTTTTGCTCTGATTGGGGTAAACAACCCTCAGTTACTTGACCGTATCCACGAGGCACAGTCTGGCGATGCCCGTATTTTAGAGATTATCGAGCAAATTCGGCAGGGCAGAGTTTCTGAGTTCGTGATTGATGATCAGGGGATACTTCGATTTGGGACTCGACTGTGTGTACTAGATTCTGAGGGACTGAGGCGTGATATCCTTGAGGAGGCACATAGATCAGTATACAGTGTTCATCCAGGTTCCACTAAGATGTACCGTGATTTGAGAGAGGTTTACTGGTGGGACGGGATGAAGAAGAATGTTACAGACTTTGTGTCGAGATGCCTGACTTGCCAACAAGTCAAGGCCGAGCACCAGAAGCCAGCCGGTGAGTTACAGCCTTTGCCCATCCTTGAGTGGAAGTGGGAACAGGTCTCCATGTACTTCATTGTGGGTCTACCCAGGACCAGTCGAGGGTATGACTCTATTTGGGTGATTGTGGATCGACTGACGAAAGCGGCTCACTTCCTGCCAGTGAAGACCGCTTTTGGATTTTTTCAGTACGCCCAGGTTTATATCGATGAAATCATGCGACTGCATGGCGTTCTGACGTGCATCGTGTCCGACCGGGGCACCCAGTTTACCAGCCGATTGTGGTAGAAACTTCAGGAAGTTTTGGGCACCCGATTGAGTTTTAGCACAGCCTTTCATCCGCAGACTGACGGTAAGTCGGAGCGTACTATTCAGACTCTTGAGGACATGCTCAGAGCTTGTGTTTTAGATTTCGGTGGTAGCTGGGATCGTCATTTGCCCTTGATCGAGTTCTCCTACAATAATAGTTTCCAGGAGATGATTCTGATAGCACCTTTTGAGGCTTTATATAGGAGGAGATGTCGATCGCCTGTTTGTTGGACAGAGCTCAGGGAGAGCAGTATTTTGGGGCTGCAGATCGTACAGGAGACGACCGAGAAGATACAGCTAATTCAGGACAGGATGAGAGCAGCACAGAGTAGGCCGAAATCATATGTTGACAAGCGCCGTCGCCGGCTCGAGTTCGCCGTTGGCGATCATATTTTCCTGAGGGTCTCTCCGATGAAGGGTGTGATGAGATTTGGGCGGAAAGGGAAGCTTAGTCCTAGATATGTTGGTCCCTTCGAGATCCTAGAGCGTGTTGGTCCAGTCGATTATCGTTTAGCTCTTCCTCCCAGCTTTCCCGATATTCACCCCGTGTTCCATGTTTCGATGCTCCGCAAGTACCTTCATGATCCTTCCCATGCGATTCAGCACCAGACGATCCAGCTAGAGCGCGATCTTTCATTCACCGAGCAGCCGGTGGTCATTTTGGATCGGCAGGTGAAGAAATTGAGGTCGAAGGTTATACCGTCCGTCAAGGTCCTTTGGCGTGGCCCGAACAGTGAGGAGGTCACCTGGGAGACCGAGGTCGAGATGAGGAAGAGATATCCCCATCTTTTTGAAGGTACGCATAGTTAGATTTTAAATTTGGGGACCGAATTTCTTTAAGGGGGGAAGATTGTAACGCTTCGAAAATCGTTCAGGCAGTTTTTCGGTAATCGGCAAAATTAGCAGTCTTTTCCGTAAAAAGTCAAAATAGGTATCTTTCATTATAGAACTAATTATACAAAATTTAGATAAGATATTACTATAAATTTGTCACTAAAATGTCACATAAAAATTTCTAGTTAATTAAATTTTTTTTCCTTATTTAATTATTTTTAATATTATTTTAAGCTTTTAAAAATACATTTAATTAGTGATAAATACAAATTTAATTGGGTAAATTACATAATTAGGAACCATTATAAACTAAAATTTAGTGTAACAAAAATTTTAGCAAACCATTTCATGTTTGGTTGTTTATGGTAAAAGTGGTTGGAAAAATGAAAAGAAAAGGGTTTTTTTTGAAAAGTTTTGATGTAACATGCATTAATTGACCTTAGATGATATTTTTTTGTGGAAATTTCTACACATTTCCTCATTCTCCTCTCCCCTAAGCTTCAGGCCGAGCCTCCCCTTCCAGCAACAGCCCCATTTCCCCACCTTCTTGCATCAAAATTCTTGCAAAAATCCTCCGAAATCCATAAAAATTCACATTTTTCCTTCACAATTCAAACCAAACCATAAGACATCCCTTCTCTAAACCTAGTTGGTCTAAAACATGGAGAAAGAAGGTGTCTTGAAGGCTAGTGCAAGCTAGGAATCAACACTTGTAAGGTATAATTCTAATCTAGTGTTTAATTGTAGTTTAAAATTTGCTAGATTTAGTAGTTTAAGTGTGAAATTTGGTTTAATTTGTTCGCTCATGATTTTCAAGAGAGGTGTTGATGTTCTAATTAGGGTTTGATGTAGGATAAGTGGGTTTAAGTTAGTGTGGTGGTTATCTAGTTGGTTAGATTGGTTTTTTGTGCGATGTAGCGATCGCTATATTGTTAAATCGCGATACTTGCATCGAAATTTCTATGTCAATGCTTACTAGTTTTCCTTAAAAATTAGGAGGTGATCTAATTGCGATATTTTGACGATACAATTATCATCTCATACGACTATTAGTGTGTGCGAATGCGGGGTCTTGTCTAGTCGGATTTTAGTTTTGGCGGTTGCCCCGAAATGACGACTTTAGTTAAGGTTTTAGCGATTTTCGTGTGTTTTCCGCGCACCGAGTGCACGTTGTGATTAATTCATGAGCGTTGATCTTTTTATATTGTGACTTGTATCGTTTTAGGAATATGTAATCTTATATTGTGTGTCATGCAATTCTAGGATCGGTCGCGGAAATATCGGACGCGCTTCGCAAAGGCAAAGCGGTGGTTGGATCGGATTAGCGAGGCAATCAAGTGAGTAGATGTATTCATCTATGGGGGAATCGTCTTGATGGCGCGAGGTGCCCCCTAGTTAGGATTACTTTATTTCTTGCAACATATGCATTGTTACTTAGCTACCCCCCATTCACATTGCATACCTTTATAGCTATTCGTCTACTAGAATTGCATAGATATCCATATACACATGTGTGATATCACTTCGTAGGACACGCACACTATTACCATTGGCTCCTGTTGCACGCGCACTGTTCATGTGACACACACGCGTTTGGTAATTGCCATGCCACTGTAGTACCTGTTTAGTTTAGTATCACCACTTGCATTATACACGATATATGAAATCGCATAGCATGTACATATCTCGCATCATCATCATACTTATATAGATTTCTAGCCACAAATCACATCGCATACCTTGATATCATAGACATTTATCACATACAACATGTTGGGTATTATGATTTTCTTGAGGATTTCAGTATTGCTGCGATTTCTGGATTTTGGGGAAAACCGCAAGAATTTAACAAAAGCTTATTATTATCATTTTTAAAAAAATAAAGTTGCGGTTTTCTCGTGATGTATGTGTCGTCCACCATGAGTTTTCATGTTTTCTGTCGGATTTCGAGACCAGATTCGAGGAGTGGATGAACCGTCTCGGGTACATGGTGGGCCCGGTATGGTACCCCGGGGCAAGAAGATCGAGTTGTAGACGATGAGCCTGGCAGGGGAAGACTACCTACCGGTGATGTCTGGCGCGGTGGATATCCGGAGAATGCCGACCGTTGTCGTGATATTTGATGATATGGGCCGATCCGGACTGACGGAGCCCGATGTATTGAGACATTGATACAGTGAGACATTGAGATAGATATACTTCCATATTTGGTGTCGCTGCTTGACACGGTTTTCAGGTGATTTCATGATGGTACTTAGCTATTGCACAGATATTTTTTTCTAAAGTAAAAAATGCAGAATTCATAGCATTTAAAACACTTAAAGATTTAGTATTGATATTGCATACATGTGCATGCATACTAGAGGTATTACATCACATCTGAACGTACTTATTGTGACGCATTTTCATGCATTCTTATGATAGCCTTACTAGATGTTATATTCTACTCACGAGCTGGCAACTCACCCCCGTTGTGCCACAGTGTCTTGCAGGTCGGATTCATCAGCCTTGTAGCGGCGGCTTATCTCATTGTTGATTTCTTTTGCTCAGACTCGCAACATTGCTCGTAGGTGGGTTGCGAAGGCACTTTTATCTCTTTTTGTACTATTTTTGTATCTAGTATTCTCCATCTACCACTTCTTATTTGTATATGCGACCTAGTGGTGAGACTGAGAGATTTGTGTGTATGTGGGTTCTTTTGGGTCGAGCTCACTTGAGCCGACATTGTGTTTTCTTATATTTTGCATTCTTTATGCTCTTTTTCTTGATATTACATATATATATATTGCGTGTGGTTGTGATCCGCCTTGGGCGAAGAGCTAGCTTCCGCTTGGGGATACCATTTCGTTATTACAGGTTTATATATCTTGTTGTACCCATTTTAGGGGATATTATTTACAGAGGAGACTCTGCCGAAATTTTCGGAAATTTTTGACGTTTTTAAAAAGGGGTTCAATGCAACTAAATTGATTTCAAGTCGTTTCATGAAAGGTTTCCTCTACTCTCTTTAGTTTTGGTTTAGATTTTCTGGGCTTTGGCTGACTTAGTTTACGTTACGCTTTTAGACGTCTCGTAATCTAAGTGCCAGTCACGTTCCGTACTTTCAGGTCGTGACAGTTGCTCTATCTAAGACTCGAAGTCTTGGGTACTTTATATAGGGGAGGCTGATTTGTTGAATCAGTTAAGGAAATCTCTCATTGAGAGATCTCTGATTGATTTGTGGATTTTATCCACCATTGGATCTTTGATCTAAGGACTTCTGTTTTACAGAAGAGATCTTTCTTGTTTTTGTCAAGATTGGGAAAGTATTTTCCCATACAGAATTTATTCTGTATCTTGGTGATTTTTTATCACCATTGGATTTTTGATCCAACGGTGCTATGATTTACAGAGTATAATCTTTCTTGTTTGGAAAGATTTGAGGTGTATTTCCTCAACAGAATTGAATTCTGTAATTTGATGATTTATTCATCTCAGTTGGATCTTTGATCCAATGGTGGAGAACATTTAGTTCTAGCGCTTGGCACTCTCGTGCTTTGCACGTAAGGCGCTGCCTCAGAGTCTTTAGCGCTGGCGCTCTTGGCGCAAGCCATCTCGTGCTTTGCACGTGAGCGCTGCCTCAGAGTCTTTAGCGCTGGTGCACTTGGCGCTAGCGCTCTCGCTGCTTCACAGTCTTTAGCACTGGCGCTCTTGGCGCGAGCGCTCTCGTGCTTTGCACGTGAGCGCTGCCTCAGAGTCTTTGACTCTGGCGCTCTTGGCGCTAGCGCTTTCGTGCTTTAGCGCTGGTGTTCTTGGCGCGAGCGCTGCCTCAGAGTCTTTAGCGCTGGTGCTCTTGGCGCGAGCGCTCTCGTGCTTTGCACGTGAGCGCTGCCTCAGACTCTTTGACTCTGGCGCTAGCGCTCTTGTGCTTTGCACGTGAGCGCTGCCTCAGAGTCTTTGACTCTTAATGCTGGCACTCTTGGCGCTAGCGCCCTTATGAGGCGCTGCCTCATTTCAAATTTTAAATTTTGAATAGAGCTTTGCTCTCTGATTGGGGGAAACAAATGCCCCCCCACCGTTTCACTCACGTGCTCTCACGTGAGTGCAGCGGTGGCAGCCTCTCCACCGTTAGATCAACTTGGAAGTTGGATCGACTTCCAGCGCCTATAAATAGGGCCTTTGGCCCTTGAGATGACCGCTTATTCCTCTTCTTATTTTCTTATTCTTGAGAATTTAATACTCCTTCAGAGCCAAACTCTCTGCCTTAAGAAATTTCTTAAAGTCAAAACTTTGCCCAAATTTGGTAAGGGTGCACTTATTAACAGAGCTTTGCTCTTCTCAGATAGTAGATCTTAAAAAAATGTCTTAAGGTCTTACCCATTAACAGAGCCGTGCTCATCTTTAGATCATAGATCTTCAAGATATAATTTTTTAGGGTGATTTTAACCCATGAATTTCATCTTCCATGAAGAACTCTTAGAGTTTGTTCACAGATCTTGAAGATCTTGGAGTTTTTTACTGTGCAAAAGCTTTGCTTTTTTACGGTTTTGATAGATTATTCCATCGTTTTCACAGAAATTCTGGGGAATTTTATTCCTTTCATGATTACAGTTGACAAATGTCATTTCTGTTTGTAGAGCGTTGCTCTCGAGAGAGTTCAACTCCTTGGCCCGATGTGGCTTCTCATTAAAAGAGGAGCCTCTTAGGATTCCACCTTTAATGGGTGACTGCCCCCATCAATGATGGCCCGTCACTACTGTTTTTATTTTAGACATCAAGCATCTTGATATTTAATTGCTAGTCTTTCACTGAATTTTCTTTTCAGATACTATGGCTGCTTATCTGTATGATCTTGATAAGATTATCTCCTATGAGAACATTCGCGTCCAAGGCCGCTGTCAAAACCAGGAGTTCAGAATGCCCAATGCGCTGAGATCATGAGTCGCTTTAATGAATACAATGGTCGACTACTTCCTCGTCGCTCCGCTCTTTTGAAGATCGTCATGAGAGCGATTTGGAACGCACTTCCTTGATTTTACGAAGCCATGCCGCTTAAGGCACTGGATGGTGTTGAAGACAAGGTGCACTCAATATATCTGATGGGCCTGATCTCGAAGAGACGGCGAGATAATCTCGTTGATATCTTGCATCAAACTTTCCAACAGACGACGATAATCTCCGCCTATCAGAGGACGGACGACATCAACGGGGATCCTGACGCTTGCATTCGTGAGAGGATGCACACGAGAATGGTCAAAGAGGCCAGAAGCATTTTAGACGGCCTTACTTTTGAATTTTTCAATCCATATCCCGGATTTAGTGTTTTACCATTGTAAACATTTTAATGATGTTTTTTTTAATGTAGAATTTTTTGAGGTATGAATAACAAATTTTTCCTTTCTGTGTATTTGTTTTATGCAGTAATCCTTTTCACACATACATGAGTGGTCATGCTTCGAGCGTTTAATTGGATGTGAATCAAATGTTCTCTTTACTGTCTTGCATAATATGTAGTTGACGTCCATGGGTTATTCCTTTTTGTTTTGACTTGGCGCAAAGTAGTTTACGTACGCTTGAGTAGCATCTCCATTTCAGTGGCCTGGAACTTTTGGCATGAGTGGCTCGTAGATGGTATATAATAGTCCATCTTGATCTCTTTGCAGGGTAGCGATGTCTTAGGAAACAGGTTCAGGTCTGCTGCCTAAGACTTTTCAACTTTTTGAGCCGCGAGGGTCTCAAAAAGACTTTTCTCCCTACGAGTCGAGAGGATCTCGTAGATATAATTTCTCCTTAGGTGTCATGAGGGCTCCTAAGTGCGTTTTCTCTTGAGAGTCGTAAGGATCTCACAAGAGAATTTTTCCCTTTTACAAGTCGAGAGGGCTCCTAAGTGGTTGTTTCCCTCATTGTCGATATTCGACTTAGGAGAGTATGGCTTGTGGATAGTCCATCTTGACCTCCTTGCAGGCCAGGGATGGCTTAGAAGACAGGGTTAAGATCTGCCACCTAAGACTTTTCAACGTTATGAGCCATAAGGGTCTCATAAAGACCTTTCTCCTTACAGTCGAGAGGATCTCGTAGGTGTATTTTCTCCTTAGGGGTCGTGAGAACTCCTAAGTGCATTTTCTCTTGAGAATCGTAAGGATCTCACAAGAGAATTTTCTTTTCCTGCGCGGGGACACTAATTTTCTTGCCGGTCGAGACGAATCGAGAGATTCTCACAAAGACACTGATTTCCTTGCAGGTCAAAACGGATCGAGAGATTCTCGTCAAGAACGCTGATTTCCCTGAATCGAGATATTTTGCCAAGGACACTGATTTCTCTGGGGGTCGAGACGAATCGAGAGATTCTTGCAAAGACACTGATTTCCTTGCGGGTCGACGCGATTCGAGAGGTTCTCGTCAAGGACGCTGATTTTCCTGAATCGAGATATTTTGCCAAGGACACTGATTTCCCTGGGGGTCGAGACAAATCGAGAGATTCCTGCAAAGACACTAATTTCCTTGCGGGTCGACGTGAATCGAGAGGTTCTCGTCAAGGACGCTGATTTCCCTGAATCGAGATATTTTGCCAAGGACACTGATTTCCCTGAATCGAGATATTTTGCCAAGGACACTGATTTCCCTGGGGTTGAGACGAATCGAGAGATTCTTGCAAAGACACTGATTTTCTTGGGGGTCGATGCGAATCAAGAAGTTCTCGTCAAGGACGCTGATTTCCCTGAATCTAGATATTTTGCCAAGGACACTGATTTCCCTAGGGTTGAGATGAACGAGAGATTCCTGCAAAGACACTGATTTCCTTGCGGGTCGACGCGAATCAATAGGTTCTCGTCAAGGACGCCGATTTCCCTGAATCAAGATATTTTGCCAAGGACACCGATTTTCCTGGGGTTGAGACAATCGAAAGATTTCTGCAAAGACACTGATTTCCTTACGGATCGACGCGAATCGAGAAGTTCTTGTTAAGGACGTTGATTTTCCTGAATTGAGATATTTTGCCAAGGACACTGATTTCCCTGGGGTTGAGACGAATCGAGAGATTCCTGCAAAGACACTGATTTCCTTGCAGGTCGACGCGAATCGAGAAGTTCTTGTCAAGGACGTTGATTTCCCTGAATCGAGATATTTTGCCAAGGACACTGATTTCCCTAGGGTTGTGACGAATCGAGAGATTCCTGCAAAGACACTGATTTCCTTGCGGGTCGACGCGAATCGAGAAGTTCTCGTCAAGGACGCTGATTTCCCTGAATCGAGATATTTTGCCAAGGACACTGATTTCCCTAGGGTTGAGACGAATCGAGAGATTCCTACAAAGACACTGATTTCCTTGCAGGTCGACGCGAATCGATAGGTTCTCTTCAAGGACGCTGATTTCCCTGAATCGAGATATTTGTGAGTTGACTTGGTTCCGGGACGGAGCATTGATCCGGCGGGGAGGGCGTTGGTTGACTTGCTCCGCTTTCTGTGGTGTCGGGGTTGACTTTGTCCGTTTTCTACGGTGTTAAGGTTGACTTTCTCCACTTTCTGCGGTGTCAGGGTTGACTTTCTCCGTTTTCTACGGTGTCGAGGTCATTGGATGGCGTATTTCCGATACGGGGTCATTTGCTGACGTTAGGTTGTCTGTGAATCGTAGAGTCTTGGAACTGGAAACTTTGCCGTGGCTCCGATTGGTGATGTCGCGTCCGTATCCTGCTGGAGTGAGGAAGAACGCCATTGTTGGTCTCTAGGCTATAGGTGTGGCCGTCGAGATTTTAGAACTAGGGACTTTGCCATAGCTCCGCTTCGTTGCAACCCTAAGGTCGGTTGTTGACATTATGTCTGCATCCTGCTGGAGTTGAGAATGAACGCCGTGTTGATTTTCCGGGACGCAGATGTTGCCGTCGAGATCTGACTCTCCCTTTGACAGAGTCTGGTGGGAAAATATGGTTCCCTTTTTGTTTATGCCCATAGATTGTATACAGGGGTCAATATGGACTCACCTGTAGGGCAAAAAGTTTCATTCTTTCATTTTTTTATTTCTTTCCGCGATGCCCTATCATTTCAGCTTTTTACATTGCGAAAGTCGCGATTGCCCAATCATTTCGGCTCTTTTCGCGGTGCCCAATCATTTCGGCTATTTTGTATTTACTCGGTACTTTATATTGCTAGTTGCCAATCATTTCGGCTATTTTTGTATGCATATATTTTACTTGCTGATTTTGTTGCAAGTTGCCATGTCATTTCGGCTATTTCATATGCATTTACAGCTCGCTGACTTTTTGCCATGAGTATGGGATTTGGGATCTGATACCAATCTTAGCATCAGCATCGCTGCGATTGGAATATTGCCAGGAGTGAATCATCATTTGCCGTGAAAGGACTTGTGATTTGATACTGATTTAGGCATCAACATCGCTACTACTGGGACATTGCCAGGAGCGAATCATCATTTGCCTCTGTTGATGTCAAACAAAGGTGGCTTAGCAAACAGGGTTAGGATCCTGTCGATTAAGGCTTTGACTTCATGAGCCGTAAGGGTCTCATAAAGATGTTTCTCCCTACGAGTCGTGAGGATCTCATAGGTGTATGTTCTCCTTAGAAATCGTGAGGACTTCTAAATGGTGTTTTCTCTTATAAGTCGTAAGGATCTTATAAGAGTGTTTTCTCCTTATAAGTCGAAAGGACTTACAAGCGTTTGTTCACCGAATAGGGGGATTTCACACCCTTGGCGGAACACGGTGAAGGGAGACGTTTATTTGTGCCCGTGGATTGTATACAAGGGTCAATATTGAACCGCTTGTAGGGCAATCTGGGGAATGTGATGGCTTAAGAACAGGTTCAGCTCCTTGTAGCTTAAGACTTTTGAATCCTATGAGCCGTGAGGGTATCATATGGGGGTTCTCCTTATGAGTCGTGAGGATCTCGTAAGTGTCCTTTTCTCCTCAGGAATCGTGGGGATCCCTAAGTGTGTTGCCCCCTTGTGAGTCGTAAGGATTTCATGCAGGTATTTTCTCCTCACAAGGTCGAGAGGACCTTGCAAGTGTTCATGAATTTTTTACGAGTCTGCGCCCTTTCGGGTTTTCACAAACTCGCCGGTAGCCCTGCTGTTTTTACTCACGGAGCCCTTTTGGATTTTCATCTGTGCCCATCTTGCTTATGGACGTACCGTTTTTTTTTGCGTCAGCCCTAGGATGCAGCGGTTTGTAGTAATTTTAAAGACGTTTCGGTCCGTCATTAGTTTTAGGACATTACGGTCCATTGTTAGTTTATTGACGTTTCGGTCCATTGTTGCCATTTTGGAGACAACGGTTTCGCTGGATACTACTTATAGAGTTTGGGCTTGGGTAGATAGCGAGCAGACATAGGCGTCGTCATCTATCGTTGACCTGGGCCGTGACTCGTCAGGCGTAGTATTTGTTTTAGGAACCGGCCGTTTATTGGCCTGAAGGGACTTCCTCCATGCATATCCATGAGCAAGTAAGCCCCACCTTGGTAGACTTTATCACATAATCCAAGGGTTTTGGCACTGCTCCTGCCCCCAGCTCCTCTATGTTATCTTCTAACGCCGAGTGAGCTTCTTCGTTATTTAGCGACGAATGAGAGATCATGTGGAAACTTGCCACATAATCTTTGGGTTCCTATGACGAGTCGTCTCCCTCATCATTGTCGTTATCTCCACTTTCAAGGATATGGTTAAGAAACTCTTGGAGTGTGACTGGGGTTCGCACCCTCTGGTAGTATTCCTCCAGCGCGTCAATATGCTTTTGCAGTTCTGTGCACTTGTCATCAGGCTGCGCGGTCTTCTTGGTCTTCTTCTTTTCTTTGAAGACTTTGACGGCTGGGCCTGGGTGTTTTGCCCATCGTTACCAGTTCTCGGTGTTGGGCGCGGTTTTAGCATCCCCTCGATGATTTCCGGCTCTAGCGGGCTTCTCCATCTGATTGCCGGGCATGCTTGAAGATCCTTCAGCATTCTCTTAGTTTTAGTCGAGAGAACAACTTCCCATGGAGCTTCTTCTATAAACAAGTATGATGCCCCCGGCGTATCCGTCTTTTCAGGTTTACCCTCCAGTTTTCAGACAACGCGAATTTACCTTGCTGGTACCGGTCTTCAACCCAGTTTTTGAAGACGTAGCAATCTTCAATTGAGTGACCCACTACTCTGTGGTACGGACAATAGCTAAGATGGTTGACGTCACTTGGTTGCAGTGGGTGTCTCAGCTCTGGCAGAGGGATGAGCCCGTTGCGCACTGCCAGTTCGAACAGTTTCCTTATTTTATCCCGAGGGAATGAGTAAGGATGTCTCAACTTCTCATTGAGGGATCGCTGCTTGTTGCTTTGGCGAACAACCGGTCTTGGGAAACTCGGTTGTTGTTGAACGTTGGCGACGAAGGTTGCTTTCCCTTTCCCCTTTTCATTCCGAAAATCTGTTTTCGAAGAGGACGGCTTATGGCCTATCTGGTCCATTTGGGCGAGCTTTTCGATCAAGGCCTGGAATGTGGTCGGCTTGAAAAACATCATGAATTGAGAAATGGTCGCCTGAGGGTCGAGGGTCCCTACGAACATACCCATGGCTGGAGCTTCCTCTATGCGCTGTTCACACTTTGACCACAAGTTCCACCACTGACTGGCGTACTGAACCCAGGTTCCTCCCGGCTTCACTCTAGTGTTAATTAGTGCGGTGATCGGGGTGCGTTCGCTATCACTTGGGTATCTCTGTGTAAACAGTAGCTCCATTTCTACAAATGTCTTGACAGAGTCGTTCGGGAGTTCGGAGTACCATTCGAATGCTGTCTCCGACAAGCTGCCAACAAACTAGCGAAGCAGCAGTTTGTCGTCACCCACAGTATTACCGCACAGAGCCCTGAATTGAGCAACATGCTGGTGTGGATTGCCCGTCCCCTTATACACATGGAATTTGGGGATCTTATACCCTGACGGGTACTTTATTTGATTGTACCAACCCGGATAGGGTCGTCCAGTTCTGACGACTTGGCCGGTTGCTTCATTCGCCTGATGAGCTCGTATTTGCTGAGCTATGTAGTCATCAAGCATGGCTTTTGAGATCATCTTCTCCCTGGCTGTTGATAGAGCCGGAAGAGGGTTTGATGTCTCCCCTCTATCATCTTCAATGATTATTGAGGGATCTTCGGCTGGAGGGTCCGGCTGGATCATCATGCCCACCATATCTTGGAACAGAAGCGCAATTTGTTTTATATTAGCCGCTTGTTTCACGGCCTCTTTATATTTTTTCTCGAGCATCCTTCGTAGGAACTCGGCGTCGGTTTCTTGTTCCTGATGTTGCTCCGACGACGCTTCTGGGCATTCTTTCTGCCCAGTAAGTGCGGCCATCTTTGTCAGCATCTTCTGGAGTTTCTGTTGTTGCTCATGAGCCTTTGTTACTGATCATGTAAGTGGTCGATGACCCCCAGAAGCACAACTTTCTTCTTTTCCTGAAGCCATGTAAATGGTGTACACCACCATGCCCCTAGACTTGGGGCGTTTAGGTTCAGTGCCCTTGAGATTTGTCACAGACACGAGGATCTTCTCCGGTCTTCTCCTTTTATGGACGGTCGAAGTTGAGGGGGCTGTCGCAGATAATATTTTCCGTGGTACGACGGCGGGATGGTTCTCCTCTTGCCGGACCATCATTTTCTTCGATTTGCGGGAGTAGTCTTTGTCGATTACAGAGTCTTGGACTCTTCGCCAGACCCTGTGGATTTTGGAGGACAGCCGCTGAAGGGGCTGTTCCGGTTTCACCTTAATAACATTTTCAGCGGGTGGAGGAGATCTTTTCAACACGACAGTTGGAGAGTTCTTTCGCACCCACCTGAGCGGCTCAAACCTGTTCCTAGTTGGAACAACAGCATCAACTTCCACCGTTGGGGCTGGTGGGGTAAGTCCGGAAGGGAAATTGCCCTCAGCTTTTCTCACTCGGCGCCAGTGGCGACGTCGAGCATGTCGTGCGGCCGGGATCACCTCCGTTGTCGGGGTAGCTGCATCATGCTTCATGCTTTGATGAAAAACTGCTGTTGGTGTTAGCCTGTCAAAGACTGACGTCCGTTGAGAGGGGATGGCCAACCTGTCGAAGGCAGACTTTCGAGCATGGGAAGCAGTCTTGGTGACTTCGCCTGGAGCGGGAGTTGGAACGGCCAGTCTTGTGAAGACCGACCCCTTAGCAGGAGAAGTCTCTCTGATGACTTCATTTACTGGAGTAGGGATGGTTATCCGTTTTGGGATAACCTCTTCAGGTATTGCGGGCTTCTTCACAGGCCCATTGGAGTTTTGGCCCAGTTTGTTAAAGTCCGAGGCGCTGGAACTGGACAACCCGTTGAAAGGGGCCGCGGTAGTAGTAAGCCGATCAAAGACCGACTTCTTTGGAGCTTCGTGCGACGGTACTGGAGCGGTGAAGCTTGCTGGTGGGATCATAGTCCCAAAGAACAGTCCAGTGGTGGCCTGAGTCACCTGTTCCACTGGTATGGCGAAGATGGAGGCCGCTTGAGGCCCATAGGTCACTCCTCCAGTGAGGACGGAGTGGGAGTTGTTGTTGTAGCTGGTGCAGTTGGAAGCTATTTTCTCTGCACAGGAGCAAGACACCAAATCTTAGTACCTCGAACCCAGGGGCAACCACATTAAACAGTGATTCGTTCGCGAATACGACACACGAAGTGTAGAGTGGAAAGAGGAAAAGGTCCCACCGGGCGTGCCAGAATCTGTTTACCGTCGAAAACAGAGACGAAACCGCGTAGGTCGTCTTGCCTGAATTTAGGGGCAGATGCTATTTGGTTTTATCCATCCACCTCTCCAAAGATGCCAAGTTAATTTATGAAACCATGTATCAGAGGTTTGGACAGATGCGGCCGTTGTAGCAAACTTCGTCAGATTCCCCCTCATTGTGAGGGTTTTTTTTTTATTGTGGGGACGCTCTTCCCTGCAGGCGCAAGCCCCTGCAGTTAATTACATTACCGCATCGCGGTAAGCACTTTCTCCTGCTCCAGAAGGCCACTTCGTGTCGTGTGTGTTTGTTTCATTTTTGGTTGCCCATGGATTGTATACGGAGACTAATTTATGTTGTCGCCCGTAGGGCGTGGATTAATCCAAATTCGTATTTTCTTAGATTTGGGTTTGGGTTGGTTTAAGGATCGTTAACCTCATTTGAGATTAAGATCAACTTAAATGTTTGTTGAGGATACGTTGGTCTAATTTTAGACTAAGATCTACTCAACAGGGTTTTGGGATCATTTAGATCCAACGAAAGAGCATTTGGGCTCTATCGTCTTAGTTTAGGGACGTTGCGGTCCATTGGGTTTAAGGACATCATAGTCCATGGGTTTAAGTACCTCATAGTCCGTAAAGTTTAAAGACATCATAGTCCATGAGTTTAAGGACCTCATAGTCCGTAAGGTTTAAAGACATCATAGTCCATGAGTTTAAGGACCTCATAGTCCGTAAGATTTAAAGACATTATAGTCTATGAGATTTTGGTTTAACCGTTTGGGGATGTGCCAAAAGTTATGGGTTATTGGGACCTTTCATCTCTCTGTAGACGTTGAAGAATTACCACGACATATATCAGAGATATGAAGAGATGTATCCTTGAACTAATGTTGGTTGAGAGATCTGTAGTCATGCTTGGGACTAAGACCAATTAAAAAGGTTATGAGCACATGGGCTCAATTAATCGTAATTAGGGAATTGTGGTCAACTTGGGCTCAGCCCACTCAGCTTTGAATAAAATGTTGAACATTTATTTGGGCTCAGTCCCTTTTTATTTAACAATGCTAAGTATTGATTTGGGTTTTGACACCCTTTTTCTTTTTGTCTTTTATTGAGTGCTGAACACTTTTACGGCACTGAGGCTTTATTTAAAGAACACTTTATGTTCCCTCAGCGCCCACGTGAGGAGCACGTGGAGCGCTTGGCGCTGAGAGCCGGACCTGGAGCGCTGAAGCGCTTCTTATGAAATAGCGCACACGTGATGCGCTTGGCACTTAGCGCCAGACTTGGAGCGCTAAGGCGCTTCTTTTGAAATAGCGCACACGTGAGGAGCACGTGGCGCGCTTGGCGCTGAGCGCCAGACTTGGAGCACTAAGACGCTTCTTTTGAAATAGCGCACACGTGAGGAGCGCATGGTGCACTTAGCGCTGTGCGCCATACTTGGAGCGCTGAGGCGCTTCTTTTGAAATAGCGCACACGTGAGGAGCACGTGGTGCGCTTGGCGCTGAGCGTCAGACTTAGAGCGCTGAAGCGCTTCTTTGGCAGTTCTGGTCAGTTTTGTACTCTGAGAATTAAATTCTCATTTATAAGAGACTTTGTCTCACAGATCTAAGTTCTTCTTTATGAGGAGATACTATGATCTCTTTTGTTTTTCTTTATGAGAGACTTTGTCTCATGGATCTAAGAACTAAATTCTTCTTTTTATGGAGGGAGACTTTGTCTCATAGATCTAAGAACTAAGTTCTTATTTTTATCAAGAGATGCTATGATCTCTCTTTTATTTACCTTGAAGAAGGTTCTTCTTCTTAGAGCTTGCTCTTCTCTTTTTTTTCCTGAAAGCTTGAAACTTATATAGCGGTTTCTCTCTGTTTTTCTGAAGTTTATAGGGGGTTTCTCTATCTAAGACTTGAAGTCTTGGTTCCTTTATATAGGGGAGGTTGATTTGTTGAATCAGTTAAGGAAATCTCTCATTGAAAGATCTTTGATTGATTTGTGGATTTTATCCACCGTTGGATTTTTGATCCAAGAACTTCTGTTTTACAGAAGAGATCTTTCTTGTTTTTATCAAGATTGGGAATGTATTTTCTCATACAGAACTTATTCTATATCTTGGTGATTTTTAATCACCATTGGATCTTTGATCCAACGGTGCTCTGATTTACAGAGTACAATTTTTCTTGTTTGGAAAGATTTGAGGAGTATTTCCTCAACAGAATTGAATTCTGTAATTTGATGATTTATTCATCTCAGTTGGATCTTTGATCCAATGGTGGAGAACATTTAGTTCTAGCGCTTGGCGCTCTCGTGCTTTGCACGTGAGGCGCTGCCTCAGAGTCTTTAGCGCTGGCGCTCTTGGTGCGAGCGCTCTCGTGCTTTGCATGTGAGCGCTGCCTCAGAGTCTTTAACGCTGGCGCTCTTGGTGCGAGCGATCTCGTTCTTTGCACGTGAGCGCTGCCTCAGAGTGTTTGACTCTCAAGCGCCAGTGCTCTTATGAGGCGCTGCCTCATTTTAAATTTCAAATTTTGAATAGAGCTTTGCTCTCTAATTGGGGGAAACAATGACATGTTGCATTTTGATTACATGTTGGTTTTATTTTTATTTATGTTGGTTTTAAATAAGTGAGGGATAAATAAAAAAGAAAAGAAAAAGAGAAGACATGATTAATGAGAGAGAGGGAAGGGACAACATGATGAGGCATGGGCATGCCATGAGAGAGAGAGAGAGAGAGGTGAGAGTATGGCTCCTACACCATCCTTCTTCATTCATTTTCTTCACTTCACCATTCTCTTTATCTCCTCTTTCCTCCTTCACCCTCCTCTACCTCCTCCACAACCACATCAAATCTTCATCAAACCCCCATATCATCTTCATTAAAAATGATCACCACCTCATCCTACACATCCTAGTAAGCTCAAGTTTTGATTTTGAAGAATTCCAACCATCTAGAGTTTTTCTTGAGTTACTTCCTAGAGGTATAACCTTCTTTTCTCATCTTGTTAATTGTTTCTTTACCTCCTATAGTAGTTTGGATTTAAAATATTATAGGGTTGTGATCTTAGAATTTTCTAGATTGATGTTTAGTAGGAGACTTGACTTGTAAAGTGGTAATTGAGGTTTTGTTAGTGTTTACAAGACTTTAGTGATGATTTCCTGACCAGACCAGAGACTAGAACCCTAAACACACGAACTTAGAATTTTCCCGATGTCGGTTTTCGTTGATTTTGATGCTCAAATGGAATCTAGAGCAACTTGGGGTCTTTATAAGAAAAACAAACAACTACATTGACCTAGTTAGATCATTAGAAAACACCAAAGAAGAACGAGACCAAAATTTCAAAATTGGGCCGGCGACACCGGTTACTGTAGCACTTCTCGCCGGCCAAATTTTGGAGTTTGATGTAGGGGTTTGGCCTGTAGCTCACACTCCTTATAACTTAGCTACTGTATTGTTAGTTTTGTCCTAGTCTACCTGTGCCAAAATCTGGGAGCATTTTGAGTTGGTTTTGACAATGTTTTCCGATATTTGAATCTTGGATTTTTGGATTTCTTAATGTGACTTGGTCGTTCAACGTTCGCACGTTGACGTCAGATAGTATTTTGTTGTTTTTGCATGCGTAGGCTATAGGTTCTAACTTATGAGCACTTCGTGTGCTATATCGGTTTATCGGACTTGGTTTTAATAGCATTCCGATTGTGTATTGATTGTAGGTACTTTCGCGTAGATTTTCAAGATGACGTAGCACATCGATTTCGGATAAATAAGGAGATTGCAGGTGAATAGATATATATCTACGTGGGAAGTCGGGTGGATAACGTATAGCACCGTGGCAATCGTAGAATAGGATATTTATATTATATATATGTTAATGCGAGATGGATATTTAGCAAATAGGGTTGCTAGGAGACCGTAGGATTAAAATAAGCGTACTCATAGGAAGGTTACTCTTAGTTTTTAGTTTCTTATTCGTGAGTCGTCGGTTTTACATTGTCGCGCACAGACACATACACACTTGATATATATATATATATATATATATATATAGAGAGAGAGAGAGAGAATAATGGAGGAAAGAGGTCATAGGAAGGAATTTCCTCCTATGGCGTCGAAAAAATACATCCTCCTTCATTTTTTCCGACGATCGGCACTCACCATCTTCATCATTATCATCTAAGACGTGGGTACACCAAATTTCATGCGATTCTACAACTTTTTAACCGTTGATTTAGTGGGTTCAAAATTAACGGTTTATCGACAATAGAACTTTTTACATTACTAAATCAACGATGAAAAAATTGTAGAATCACATGAAATTTAGTGTACCCACATCTTAGATGATAACGATGAAGATGGTGGGTGCCGATCGTCGGAAAAAATGAGGGAGGTTGTATTTTTTCGACGCCATAGGAGGAAATTCCTTCCTATGGCATCTTTCCTCCATTATTCTCACACACACACGTACACACACACACACACATGTAAGATGAGGATAGGATGTGTTATATGGTTTTGAGTCGATATGATCTGATATGATGTCAAGAGATTATGATATATGATGTGAGTTAAGACATCGTATATGATGCGATATATTAAGGGATTGTTGGGCGTTATATACATAAGATGCGATAACATGTGACTTGATGATATAATAGGATGTACGTGACCTTAGATCCGTACCCTTGATATGATATCACACGACGGATCATACCGTACGAATTATGATATATGATATTTGACCCGTACCCTCGGTTTTGAGAATGCCATACGACGGACTATACCATACGAGATGTATATATGATGATTGATCCACACTTTTGACTCGGGATTAGTTTAGCCATTTAGTCTTTTAATTACTTAAGTGGATGTTAGATTAGGGTTCGAGTCATACCTATTTTCAAAACTAACGAATCATGTGCACTTTCAAAGGACAAACCAAGTGATGCTACGGATTTTCAAAAGGTAATTCTTTTCTCAAAACACCGTAGTCCCTACTTTTCTAAAAACAATGATTCGTGCTAATTTAAATACGATAATTGTGTGACTCATATATCGATACATATCTTATCTTGTTGTGTTTACTATTTACCTTTCTTCTACGTTCATATTACTCTCATTGAATTTTATATATATGCATGTGCTTTCATTAGGTGTTATGATCTAGCCTGCTAGGACACATGCACCATTACCGATGATGCGCATGTTACACTTACACAGATCTGTCGGCTCACTCACATTCATCATCGGTAATTGCTATGCCACTTACACAGTAGAACTGCTATTTCATGGTATTATTCTTAACTATAAAGTACATTCATTGTTCAATATTATCACATGATATACTTGCATGATATACTTGATATGCTCACATTACTGTTCTATATTTGCATATATCGTACTTTATGGTTACATGCATTGAGATTCTGTTTTCATGAAATATCTGGATTTGAGAACCACGGTTATATTCCAAAGAAAATTAAGTATTGTTTTAAAAATGCGGTTTCTTGTGATATGATATTTCGTGTCCATCAAGAGTTTTCTCGGTTCTGAGTTATGAGCATACTCGATTCGAGGAGTTGGCTGAGCCGTCTGCGGGTATATATGGTGGACCCGGTAAGGTACCCTGAGGCAAGAATATTATGGAGTAGACGATGAGCCTGGTAGAGGATGTGCTACCTACCGGTGATAGTTTGGACCCGGCGGTTATCCAGAGGATACCAGCCGGAGTCGTGAGATAGATATGAGGGCCGATTAGAGGATGCGGCACCTGAGATATGGGGATTTACATGTCGATACTGGACATGGATTTCATGATGTTTCGAGTGTCGGTGTTAGACACTCAGGTTCTATCTTGATTTGGTGTGTCATTGCTACACATATTGGATGATGCATTCATACATGATACACATGACATGCTATCACTTTATGACACGGACACGAGTACCTTGGTTTTATACTTATGCTTATACTGTTACCCTTGTAATTACTCGATGTCATTATGTTATTATATTATTGTATGACCTAGGAGATAGTCATACATTCGGTTTCTACTCGGTGATATTTTCTACTCACGAGTTGGCAACCCACCCCCGTTGTGCCACAGTTTCTTGCAGGTTTGACCGCACATGTTTTCGTAGCGGCTTTGCTGGCACACTGCTTTTCTTACGGGTGACTGCTTTAGTAGGTGGGGTTCACTTGCATCGTGTCCACCATTGTACTTGTACATTTATTTCAGTTGTATTTAGTTAAAGGATCCATCAACCAGACCTTGTACATTCTTTCGACCTTAGAGTTACGGTTATGTATTTGTAACAACCCTAAACTTTCTGTACAATTTTTTTCAAAAATACAGAAAGGGGTACTTGAGACTGAGCACAAGTTATAAGTTTATTTTGCTTTAGAACATCAAGAAGGAGCTTGTAGCTCATTGGTAAGATCTTGCACTGCTGAACCAAAGCACCAGAGTTCAAATCCCATAAGCCAAACATTCTTTTTATTTAAAATTCTTTTAATCTTTTAGAAGCCCAAGAGTCTACACGTGCACAACCCGTAAAACCAAGAGTCACAGCCGAAAACAAACGAGTCCACTGCAGTAGACCAAGCGTCAGGGACACGTGGCGAAGAGACGCGCCCCGACTCGCCCAACTCGGGCCTGCGACTCGGCTGACTCGGCCGGCGCCGTCGGGTCAACTCGGTCAGATCCCACTTTTTCTTGATCTCCTGCACCCTTTGGACTACCCCACTCCACCTGCACTATTTAAATTCACTGCAATTAACCAGATAATTAAAATACCCCCTTTAATCCTTTTTAATGCAAATTTAAATACAATTTTTATCACACCCTTTCACTACCCTTAACCCTAGATTTTTCCTACAAATACCACCCCTCAAATCACCCCCCTCACTCACAAATCCTTACCCAAAATCTCAAGAAAATTCCCAAGACTTTTTATGTGCAAGTGGAGTTAGCAAAGGGCGAAGCTCCGACGAACTTCCGATGACGATTCGAGGAGATTCCGACGACGAAACGACGCACCGGCATCTCCTACCTCTTCTTCCTTCTCTCTTCTAGTCTAATAACCCGTAAGTCCCTACTTCTCTTTCTTTTCTCTATTTTAAAAACATTCAAAACAAAAACCCGACTGAAGCGGAGTTAATACGACTTCCGATTCGGTTTTTCCTTAAAAAGTTCTATTTTTTCTTAAACACAATAATACCAAACTCTTATGTCATGACCATTAAACATTAAAGAAGATAATAGAATAAGTTTGGCATCAAAATAATAACCGTAGCAAGTTTTATTCCATTTTTATATTAAAATACTTTCATATTTCATTTCGACATGCTTGAACTTTTTAAAACCGTATTACCATAGAAAACTCACTAGGTAATGACCTACCTCCTTACAACACTCATATGTAACATAGCACGATGGAAATTGGAGAAAAAAATAAGACTTTACACATAACTACCTCCGACTTATAAAAACCTTTTTTTACAAGATGTGTATTTTAACAAATCTTTGCAATTATGTCTCTACAACCCATTCGGGGAACTCGTTCGGGATGGTGTGGATTATTGTACATCCTCGGGCTTAGTAGAGTGAGATGCAGACCTCCGCAAGGAGCATACGATCTCGAAAGATTTAAAATACAATTTTCTTTAGAAAATGTGATTTCTATTATAAATAAAACTTATACTTTTAATAAATAAATATATATGTAATTAATATCAAAATATCTATTTTTATATTTATAATATTCCACATTTCCAAAATTCAATAAAAACATCTCATTTACAAGAAAATAACATACAAATCCAATATTACAAATAAATACCATATATTATGAAATTAGGTTTTATTCACTAGAAATGTCACATTGATAAAATACACATCCATGAAAACACTAAAGACGGTAATAAAATACTTGAGGTGTATTTTGAAAATTATACAAAATTATTTTTACATAAAACCCCCTCAAGTTATACTAAATTACAATAAGGACCCTAGTAAACATAGGTTTAAGCGGGACCAGTCTCTTGAGCCTCAGGGATCCGGAGATATTGGTGCTTGCCTATTAAAGGTAGACAACTTAATAAACGGTGTTATCAACACGGTAATTGTCTTTTAAAAAGACACAAATCTTGCCGTCCATGTGCAGCAGTTACCGATAGCACCAAAACATAATTCAGGACTTCAATTTCTTTTCTAATTGTCTGACTCAGACTGAGTCTCAATATAATCAATCTGACTTGAACATGATTCAAGTATCAAACTACAATTCAACATGAATCCATGTATCCATATATTCAATCTATTCAATCTATACAACTTGATTGAATCAGACCATGGATATATTCCATTTGTATGATCATCCATTATATCCGTTCCATTACTGATATCATGGTTTTGGCAAGTCATCCATCTATATACAATATACAATTCATACAATACAAATAATACAATCAAGACATCGCGGGGTTTATAAGGGGTGGATTGGTACGGAAGGTGTTAGAAGTGGCACGAGATAGCAACCATAAAGACACCTAATCTGAATTCAATTTCCATTGTATCGTGGCTGAACGGTTCTTTGTATTCCGTATACCATAGTTTCTGGTCTAGTGAGACTCCTCTAGTATACACTGGCCTCTTCTGTACCAAGCTACAAACAATAGCGTTAATATTAAATACAACATTATAACAATATACTCTCTATTCTATCTATTCCATTCTTGTCTATTTACGGGACTTAGCGAGCGATTTGTTCGCTGACGACATTCTCTTTCTATTTTCATCAGGTGATTCGGATCTTCAGGAGATCGAGCCCACCAGCGAGGACTTGGATCAGCTAGCCTTCGACCTGGAGCTTTAGTTACTTGTAAATTTCATTTCAGTATTTTCATTTCTGTTATGCCACTGTTTAGGCATTGCTTTCATTCCATGTATTTACCTTTTAGTTGTATTGTAAAAAGAATGTTTAATAAATAAAGTTGATGTTCAATTATATCCATTATCATTGTTTCTTGTGCATTTTTTTGATACGCTTAGCGTGTTTACTTCTGAGTAAATACGTAGCGGCCTCGTCGCGTCCTCTGCCCGTATGCTGGGAAGCGGGGCGTGACAGGTTTTGTTGGTGACCCATGCAGGTCAGAGCTGTATGGAACCCTATTATGCAGTTCAGCACTGTATGGACAACCTAAGCAATATAACACAAGGACCAGCAACTAAAACATTCTTTACAATTCATACTTCTTGAATCTTCCAATTTCATTTATTTTGAATCAGCCCCAACCCAAAATTTTCTTTCAAGATTATGGATTCCGCAAACAACACTAGCACCAATATCAACAACACTTCACCCCCTACCAATTGCACCGGCCGTAGCTGCTCCGATCAATGAGCAGACGGTACTACTTGAGGTGACCCGCAGCCTCCTAGAGGGACTGCAGCAGCAGACTGCTATATTATTGAACCGTCCAGAAGCGAAAGCAAACGGTATAAAGCGCTCTGCCACCCAGATGGCAGGAGGAGCCCATCCTATACAACCTTCTAAACCCAAGAGACAAAAAGAAACAATTAACCAGTCAAGTCCAGGTTTTTGTTTCTACTGCAAGAAGGATGAACACTTGTGGAAGGACTGTAGGCGCGCCAAAGGCCTGTGCTTAGTTTATGGCGCATCCAATCACGGAATTGGAAGTTGTCCTTATAAATGCAACCCAGCTCACACACCCACTAACTACCCGCAGCGGTCAGCTATCCAGGCTCCTGCACCTCGTCTAGCACTCCCAACTCCACCTCCCGCACAGCCTACACGCCAATTCCATCGAGCTCTGAGGAACATGTCTTGAGGGCAGAGAAATATGCCCCAAGGACAGAGGAATGTGCCTCCAGTTAGGAGGAATGAACTACGGCGTCAGGCTTTCCTTTTAGCGGCCGAAGAAGCAGAGGCCGTAGACCAAGGTAAACCTGGTAATTTCCTCGACTCTTTTCAAATCTCTCACATTCTTTCATTCTCTTACATATTTTTCTTACACTACCAATAGTTCTATCACCAAACTTTCCTTGAATCTATTACACTTTCCTTTTACAAATTTCGAGGACGAAATTTTTTTAGGAGGGTAGAATGTAACAACCCAAAACATTCTGTACAATTTTTTTCAAAAATACAGAAAGAGGTACTTGAGCCTGAGCACAAGTTATAAGTTTCTTTTGCTTTAGAACAGTAAGAAGGAGCTTATAGCTCATTGGTAAGACCTTGCACTGCTGAACCAAAGCACCAGAGTTCAAATCACATCAGCCACATAATCTTTTTATTCAAAATTCTTTTAATCTTTTAGAAGCCCAAGAGTCTACACGTGCATAACCCATAAAACCAAGAGTCACAGCCTAAAACAAACGAGTCCACTACAGTAGACCAAGCGCTAGGGACACGTCGCGAAGAGACGCGCCCCGACTCGCCCAACTAGGACCGGCGACTCGGCTGACTCGGCCGCCGCCGCCGGGTCAACTCGGTCAGATCCCACTTTTTCTTGATTCTCCTGCACCCTTTGGATTACCCCACTCCCCCTGCACTATTTAAATTCTCTGCAATTAACCAGAGAATTAAAATACCCCTTTAATCCTTTTTAATGCAAATTTAAATACAATTTTTATCACACCCTTTCACTACCCTAAACCCTAGATTATTCCTATAAATACCACCCCTCAAATTACCCCCTCACTCACAAATCCGTGCCCAAACTCTTAAGAAAATTCCCAAGACTTTTTGTGTGCAAGTGGAGTTAGCAAAGGGCGAAGCTCCGACGAACTTCCGACGATGATCCGAGCAGATTCCGACGACGAAACGACGCACCAACGCCTCGTACCTCTTCCTCTTTCTCTCTTCTAGTCTAATAACCTGTAAGTCCCTACTTCTCCTTCTTTTCTCTATTCTACAAATATTCAAAACTAAAACCTGACGGAAGCAGAGTTTGTCACAACCCACCCCCAATACAGAGAGTATTGTCCGCTCTGACCGTAGCCGCACGGTTTTGTCCTTCGGGGCGAACTGGACCTGACCAGGGGCCACTTCCCAGGAGGTCACCCATCCCAGGACTTCCCTGGCCCGAGCACGCTTAACTACGGAGTTCTCAAACTCCTGTAGTGCCAGTTCACTTAAAAGGCGCCTCTGTATTGAAGAGCGGTATCATTCCATTTATAGTACAGATCTGTCCTCTTTCGGAATGTATTCCGAAGATTCCCCATTATTTTATAGTGGGTCCCCATGCTTATCTGGTATAAATGGGTATACCGGATAATACATGGGGTATTACATTCTCCCCCACTTAGAATAAAGTTTCGTCCTCGAACCATAGACCTACTATTGAGGAATCTAGCTCTGATACCAACAAAACCATGTCACGCCCCGCTTCTCAAAATACGGAATACGAGGGGTTGACAAGGCCGGCCATGCTCCTACGGTCGAGGAAATATCTCTCCATAGTCACACTTCGGCTTTTAGCTCTACGTGGTAATCAGTAATCAATGCACAGGTAAGGAGAAATGCAGTAACTAAATCAAAAGAACTAACCAGGTGGAGATCAATGAAGTATAGCCCTGGGTCGCTGATCGGGATGTCCTCGAAGTACGTCTGGTCCTGGTCCAAGCTGGATCCACTTCTCACTCTGAGCATGCATACTCAGGTCGTCAGAGCGACACGATAGCAATACACACACACACACACAAATGGGAACTCGTGCAATAATAATGAATATGAAGCAATAATCAAGGAAATGACGTGAACATGAAGCAGCCAATGCAGGTAGCTAATAGAGTAGGTAAACAGTAACGCGGTAAACAGTATAGCAGGTATGTTAAATCAGTAAACAATGCATGTCAATATCACTAACCTTATCAGTCTCTAAGTCTCACTGCACAGGTCACTAAGCCTATCTTCAGTCCAAGTATGAGAGTCAACCACTCGTGAGTATCCCCCACCCAAGGATAGGACCCAAGGGCAAGGGAACACGGGCCCGAGTCGCTCGCTAATAATCAGTAATATCCCCATATATCTCCATATGTGCCGGCATGGGACTCCCGAGATTTTGTTGAACTCACACTCAAACTACCCCACACCCCGTGGTCTACATTAAATGCCAACTGTAAACTCAAATATCAGTCGGTCCATGACGAGTCTACGCGAGAACTGAAGACAGGGTCTTCATCAAGCATGTTATACCCAAGACAAATGGACAGTGTTTGGTGCCTTACCTGTGACACCCATACAAGAGCTTCCATAATTGTCCCATACCAATTATAGTCACACTCATACACGTCCCACAGACGTCGACAATGCAATAAAATCAATAGGGTCCACTGATTGTGCACAAGTACGTGTCACTATCACTTAACCAATCATGTTTAAACACTAACGTACTTGCCACAATCAAACACTAATATCTAACACTGGGTAATGCATGTGATCACTAGGTTACCAATGCAATGCTGTATATATAATGTGATGAGAATACAGTAATTAGGGTATGATTAAGATATCATCAGTCGGTGTCCTACCACTTGCATAATTTATCATAAATCATACATGCAAAATTTAGCTAAACAATGAAAATAGGGTAAGCAGTATGTTTAATTATCTATCCAACAAAATTGGTTTCAAGTCAATCGGGTTTCAGGATCCCTAGATATGGCCATTTCATTTCAAGCGTTCGCTGCAGGAAATTCAGTTTCTGAACTGAACGTCCGTTTCGCGACACAATTATCACCCTGTTGGGATCAGAAATTAGCGATGCTACAATTGAATGAAATTTAGGTTTTTCAATAGGGTTTCGAACTCACCATACGAATTCTCAATCGCGTCTCTACGTCAGAAGTTATGTACTGTTCAATCATAGGGTGTCAGTTCTGTTTCAGTTTGGGACTGCTATACGTCATGTTCTTTTAAATTGCAGTTTAAATAGTAAATGATGGTAAAAAGGGGTGAAATCACTTGCGTTATTAAGCTAACAGTTTCATATTCAATAAAGTATAGGGTTCCGCAGCATACAAGTTCAGGCAGCAAAGTAGTAAGCATCACGAGATAGAAATCAACAGCCAGAGCTGCTCTGGACTGCAGTCCAAAGACGCTCTCCGAATCAGTTCTTGTCATATTTTCAGTACAGAAACAATTAAAACTTTTATAGGGTTTTAGATCGTCGAGTCGGCTTCGATTTGAGCCCTCGAAAACATCATTTCAATGTGTAGACAATTAGTTATGATTTTAACAAGTTTCAGACGCGGGAAATATTCAGTTTTAACGGGTGTAATTGGGGGTGATCGTTCAAGCCAGTAACGATTTTATTTTCTAGTCAAGTTTTGCCACAATGTTCATTGCCATACAGGCCAGCAAATGTAATCAAGTTCCGTCAGTTTAATGGAAGGTTTTCGTTCGGGTTTTGCATCAAGCACTTGTGTCATATAGGTTTTAACGAATCGTAAACATGGAATTAATAATATTTTGAAATATAACAGTATAATCTAGTATGTAGCAATTAGGGTACTTGCCTAAAAATGACGATCGGTGAAGTGACAGCAGCAGACGGCACAGTGGTGAACCACGGCTACGGCAGCGGCAACGACGCGATCACAACTCGAGCACGATAAGAGTTGGCCTCGGTGGAGCTTGGTTCTTGGGCTTGATGGCTCGGTGGGTGCTACGGACGTACGCTGGTGTTGCAGCGGCTGCTGCGTCGACGACGACAATGATTAGACCGACCGAAGACACGGCTTAACCAGCGATGACGGCAACTGGGAACAACGGTGTTTGCGACGACCACAAATGTTCGATGAAATGACGGGCCTCGATTTGGCTACGATGATGGCGTGCTACGATGGGCAGTGCGATGAGGCAGTGAGGGTGGTCGTCAACGGTGTTAGCTGTGCCGCGATGGTCGACGGAGTTGCAGGTGGTGAAGCAGCACTCAGGCGGTTGATGATGAGGCTCGATGGTGGGGTTGTGGCCACGGGGTTATAGTGGAAAAGGAGAATGGCAGAGGATGTCATGGTGGCTCGTCGGCAAGGCTCCTGTAGATACGAGGGGAGCAGCGGCGGTAGTGATTATGGTTAGGGTCTCGGCTGTCGATGGGTGTGCTCGGGTGTGAGGGGTCAGCTTTGGGGTCGATGGTTGGTGGAAGTGGAGGTGGGTATGGAGCTTAGGGGCGGCAAGTTGCAGGGGGCTTGACGAAGGAGGTGGGTTCGGTGGTGATCTGAGGGGAGGTTCGTCGGTGAGGCGAGCTCCGGCGACGCGTGCAGTCGGTGGTGTTCGCAGGTTGTGCAGGAGCAGAGAAGAGAGGTGAGGTCGAGAGATGCGAGAATAGAGAGAGAGAGAGACGTGGGGAGAGAGGGATGGAGACGCGGTCGAAGGAGGGGACGTGGTCGCGACGAGGGCGAGGGCTTGGCAATGTGGGCGGCGACGTGGGGACGCGCAGCAAACCGTAGAGAAAAGGAGCGGGAAAACGAGCGGAGTGGGGAAGGAGAAGAGAGTCGGGTCGGGTCGGGTCGGGTTGGCGTGGCGGGTCCGGTAGGGAGTTGGGCCTGAAATAAAATCAAAGAAATTGGAATTTAGGGAGATGGGCCGGGAATAAAAGGAATTGGGAAAATAAAGGAAGATGGGCCGGGCTGGGGTATTAAACAAGGAAAAAAATTATGGGGGGTTTGGCTTATAAGAGGAAAAGAAAAATGGAGGGAAAAAGGGTTTAGGAAAAGAAAATATGAAAGGAAAAAAGTTAGGAGAAGAATTTGACGAATTGGGAAAGGAGTGGGCTGGGCTTAGTTAATATATTTATTTAGTTTTAGTTGGGCTTGGTTTTAGGGAATAAGGGAAATAGAAAACAACAGAAAGATGAAGAGAGTGGGCTGAGGCACAAAAATAAAAGGGATTGGGATTAGGGTTTGGGGTTTAAAAGAAATAAAATAATTATAAATAAAAATAAATAAATTTTGTAAGTAATACTTTATGAAGAATATGGATATTGGTGTACAAAAAGAACCGGGTATTACATCATACCACCCTTACAAAAATTTCGTCCTCGAAATTTAAAAATAAACGATAAACTATAAATAATATGCGAAGAACCACAGAATCAAATACTACTATATAGTGATCTACGTAGAAGCAGCTAGATCAAATCAGAATCCCAAATACATACATACGTATATCAAGAAAATAGCTCAGCATAAGGCATAACCATCTATAATAGCAAAATAAAGTAACAATAATAAAATAGTGAAGGATTTGTCGATAGGTTAAAACATTTTAGAATAATGTATCAATCAAACGATTTTAAAATAACTTAGGAAACCCACATAATGAAAATAAAAAACAAGGAACAAAAATATGCGCGATATAAGTTTGCGCTATTGAAAATGTGAAGGATAGTAAACCATTTAAAACGGGTAAAATGGAAGTGGTCAATAACACGAAATTTTTGTAAACGCATGGTAGTGGACGCTAAATTTCGAATACGATGTCACAGAATGTAATTATGGTAATAAGAGATAGTAAAAAGGTATAGGGCTGGCCAGGGTAGGGATTACAATAGAGCAAGGCCCATTCAAAGGATCGGGGTGTGGCACTTTTTAATCTAAGCGAGAGTCAAAACAACACAAGGTGCTGGAGCGAAGGACAGTAATGAATCTCAGGAGGAAAAGAAATGTATAGGGGGAAACAGTCAAAGCATCATGTAGACCAAAAATCAAAAGATTAGCGAACTCAGAAATTTTATTTCATTCCAGAAAATTCCAAACAAGGCATTCTCGAAAATGAAAGATGGCCCTAAACTATACATAGATTTATTTGGCCAGAGGAGACAAAAGCTAAATCACGTCAGTCGCGGTTGTGGAAGTTTGGTAGGTTACGGTAGGCTCGCGCGCTCAGATAGGGGCGTCCATTTCCATAGCGCCTCGCAGGGATCGCCACTGGAGGTTCTTCTGCCGCAGAGTCTTGTTCTTTTGATCCTTCTTCCTCGACTGGAGATTCTTCATCGTGGTATGCGTCCTCATGATTCGCCTCTTCTGGATCTTCTTCCACGTGAATTCCTGCCGCTGGATTCTCCTCAAGATTTTCCTCTCCTGGATTTTCTTCTATCGGGTCCTCCTCGGAATCTTCTTTTATTGGGTCTTCTTCGATGTCTTCTTCCTCCTCATCGGAATCACTGATCATGTCGACTTCTGGGGCTGCGGATCCCTCACCCTCGGAATTGCTGTTTCTGAAAATAACCTGTGGGCCGTTGATCTCGTCATCTGAACTCACCAGCATGCTGTCCAAGGAAACGCACGATCGTGTGTCCTCATCTCGAGGCGGCGCTACTCCAGGGTGGGCCATGGCCTGAAAAGAAAGAGTTATGACTAGATAGCGGGACACATTAAAAAGATAACCAAGGATATGGTAGCGCACGGAAGATATGCTATAGGCAAGGACTGAAAAATCAAAATTTAGAATACTGATGCAATGGATATTATAAGTGAAGTGAGTGGGAAGGGGACGATATATACATCACAACTCAGAATTTTATTACATTCAACTAAAGCTTCAACGGATACAAATTCTTAAATGAAAAGAAAATATTTACAAAAGAGTGACAACATTTTCATTGAAAGCAGAAAGCGTGGTAATTCTTCTTTGATTTCTAGACCGCTGCATTCTCGACACGCGAGTTGAACCCTACGCTGGTCCGCACTATCCTCGAAGATCGAACTACGAAATAACCATCACTTAGCAGGAGTGGTGAGTGTGCACGAACCGCCTCCTTGTAGCTCTTTCCTTTTAGGGCAACCATTGATAAGGTGTTCGCTGGATCCACAAATCAGGCATTGCCTTTTGGCGCTGCGACAATCTCTCTGAAGATGTCCTGGTTTCTTACAGTACCTACAACATTGGGTCTTCCGCTGCTTCCATTGCTGGGGAACAAGCGGGCGCTTCATCTTCACCTCTTTTCCTTGTTTAACGGGGATTCCCTTACGAGTGGAGGCTTCCGCTGGTGCCTGAGTCATCTGTCTTCTTAATCCTTCGGCTAACAGGTCGTTCGTTCACTCCTGGGCCTCCTTCAAACCTTGCAGCACATTCAAAATCTTGACGGTCTGATTCTGGGGAGTGAAGATAGAAGAAGAGTCGTTGGAAGACATAATCCTGAAACAACAATTTTGAGAACGATAAAAGGCACAGGGATTAGAGTCAAAATACGACATAGAATAAACAACGAAACAAGAGTATCGGGTGAGGTGAAACTCAATCGAGCGGAAATCAACTATAGAACTCCAAGTCACCCAATAGAGTATAGTATTGTAACTATGCTGCAGTTCATAATTAAAACCACGTAACTCTACTAAGTCACTCAAAACTCTAGCGGATGGATCAATAAGTATAGTCAAATACACTATGTGAATCAAGATTAAGAATAACAGATTTACAATCTAGACCGAAGGGTGTCTGAGATTGCCAAGCACTACACGAAAACTGCAATCCCAAACGAAGCAAAACCTGGCTCTGATACCATTCTGTCACGACCCACCCCCAATACAGAGAGTATTGTCCGCTCTGACCGTAGCCGCACGGTTTTGTCCTTCAGGGCGGAGTTAATCCGACTTTCGATTCGGTTTTTCCTTAAAAAGTTCTATTTTTCTTAAACACAATAATACAAAACTCTTATGTCATGACCATTAAACATTAATGAAGATAATATAACAAGTTTGGCATCAAAATAATAAGCGTAGCAAGTTTTATTCCATTTTTACATTAAAATACCTTCATGTTTCATTTCGACATGCTTGAACTTTTTGAAACCGTATTACCTTAGAAAACTCATGAGGTAATGACCTACCTCATCACAACACTCATATGTTACATAGCACGATGGAATTTGGGAACATAGATTTGGGGGGGGAAATACGACTTTACACACAAGTACCTCCGACTTATAAAAACCTTTTTCTACAAGATGTGTATTTTAACAAATCTTTGCAATTACGCCTCTATAACCCAGTTGGGGAACTCGTTCCGGATGGTGCGGATTATCGCACATCCTCGGGCTTTAGTAGAGTGATATGCAGACCTCCGTAAGGAGCATTCGATCTCGAAAGATTTAAAATACATTTTTCTTTGCAAAATGTGATTTCTATTATAAATAAAACTTATATTTTTAATAAATAAATATATATGTAATTAATATCAAAATATCTATTTTTATATTTATAATATTCCACATTTCCAAAATTCAAGAAAAACATCTCATTTACAAGAAAATACCATACAAATCCAATATTACAAATAAATATCATGTATTATGAAATTGGGTTTTATTCACTAGAAATGTCACATTGATAAAATATACATCCATGAAAACTCTAAAGACGATAATAAAATACTTGAGGTGTATTTTGAAAATTATACAAAATTATTTTTACCACCTCAAGTTATACTAAATTACAATAAGGACCCTAGTAAACATAGGTTTAAGCGGGACCAGTCTCTTGAGCCTCAGAGAGCCGGAGATATGGGTGCTTGCCTATTTAAGATTGACAACTTAACAAACGGTGTTATCAACACAGTAATTGTCTTTGAAAAAGACACAAATCCTGACGTCCATATACAGCAGTTACCGATAGCACCAAAACATAATTCAGGACTTCAATTTCTTTTCTAATTGTCTGACTCAGACTGAGTCTCAATATAATCAATCTGACTTGAACATGATTCAAGTATCAAACTACAATCCAGCATGAATCCATGAATTCATATATTCAATCTATTCAATCTATACAACTTGATTGAACCGAACCATGGATATATTCCATTTGTATGATCATCCATTATATCCGTTCCATTACTGATATCATGGTTTCGGAAAGTCATCCATTTATATACAATATACAATTCATACAATACAAATAATACAATCAAGACATCGCGGGGTTTATAAGGGGTAGATTGATACAGAAGGTGTTAGAAGTGGCACGGGACAACAACCATAAAGACACCTAACCTGAATTCAATTGTCGTTGTACCGTGGTTGAATGGTTCTTGTACTCCGTATACCATAGTCTCTGGTCTAGTGAGACTCCTCTCGTATACACTGGCCTATTCTGTACCAAGCTACAAACAATAGCGTTAACACTAAATACAATATTATAACAATATACTCTCTATTATGTCTATTCCATTCTTGTCTATTTACGGGATTTACTGAGCGATTTGTTCGCTGATGACATTCTCTTTCTTTTCTTTGGAATGTCGTCAGGTGATTCGGACCTTCAGAAGATGGAGCCTACCAGCGAGAACTTGGATCAGCTAGCCTTCGACCCGGAGCTCTACTTACTTGTACATTTCATTCCTTGTATTTACCTTTCAGTTGTATTGTTAAAAGAATGTTTAATAAATAAAGTTGTTGTTCAATTATACCCATTGTCGTTGTCTCTTGTGCATTTTTTTGCTTAGATACGCTTAGCGTGTTTACTTCTGAGTAAATACGTAGCGGCCTCGTCGCGTCCTCTGCTCGTATACTCGGAAGCGGGGCGTGACGGTATTTATTCTTATTTCTGGTTCTTGATGATGCTTTGGTTTCATTACTTTATTTCTGTGTTTTGATTCTCGCCTTTGGCGTTGTATATTTATATCATTGCATGGTTGTTTCCGCCAATTTGCGAAGAGCTAGCTCCCGCTTGGGGATGCCTATATTTATTATTTCTTGTATTGTTTTCGATTTAAAATTTACAAATGAGGTGCTGTCCAAATTTCAAATGAAGAAAAATGTTTTCAAGATAGATACAAAACATTGTATTTCCTATGATATTACTTATGTTTCAAAGAAAGAACCTGATTTCAGTAAATCTTTATTTCAAAACTTCACCTCCACTATTTTCCCTAAAAAGGTTTAGATTTCTGGGCTTCTGGTTTACTTGAATTAGGTGGGATCCTATAGACTTTATGCGATTCAAGTGTTGCTCACGTGCCAAATTCCGGGTCCTGACAATCACTTCATATCATGAGTATGTCATCCACATACCATATGAGGAATCTGACAACACTCCCTACTACCTTCTTACAAATACCTGGTTCATCTCTTATTTTGATAAAGTCAAACATTTTGACCGTGACATCAAAACAGATGATCCATTTCCGCTATGCCTGCTTTAGTCTAAAGATAGATTTAAGCAACTTGCACACTTACCGCTGCTCCAACTGACTAAGATAACAATCTAGCAGAGTCATATACACTCTGACAGAGTCATATACACGTACACTTCTATATCCAATTTAGAAAGACTTTATAATCATCCATCTGCCAGATATCACAGTCATGAAAAACAACAATGATAAGTTATATCCGTATGGACTTCAGCACAGACACTGAAATAATAGTTTCATCACAATCCTCAACGGGTATTTGATGAAAACTATTTACTATAAGTCTAGCTTTATTAGGTCAATACCTTTCCATTTGTACTGATCTCGTAAGATCTACTTGCTCCTTATGGGTTTTACCCCTTCAGGTGTACCCAACAAAATTCACATTTTGTTACAGTGCATGGAGTCCAATTAGGATATCTAGGCTTCTAGCTATTAGTCAGAAGTCACTGTTCCCGCCAGAATTTTGGCGCAAAACTTGCTCCACTATAAAATAATAATAATAAAATAAAAATAAAACTCTTCATGCAAAGCATGAAGGGATCTGTTTCCTCCCCAATAAAAGACCAAAGCTCTGTTCAAAATTTGAACTGAGGCAGCGCCTCACGTGCAAAGCACGAGAGCGCCAAGCGCTAAGAGTCAAAGACTCTGAGGCAGCACCTCACGTGCAAAGCACGAGAGCACCCAGTGCCAAGAGTCAAAGTCTCTGAGGCAGCGCTCACGTGCAAAGCACGAGAGTGCTCGCGCCAAGTGCGCCGACGCTAAGAGTCAAAGACTCTGAGGCAGCGCTCATGTACAAAGCACGAGAGCGCCAGTGCCAAGTGCGCCAGCGCTGAGAGTCAAAGACTCTGAAGTAGCGCTCACGTGCAAGGCACGAGAGCGCCAAGCGCTAGAACTAATGTTCTCCACCGTTGGATCAAAGATCCAACGAAGATGATAAATCATCAAATTAAATTCTGTTGAGGGAATACTCCTCAAATCTTTTCAAATAGGAAAGATTGTTCTCTGTAAATCAGAGCACTGTTGGACCAAAGATCCAATGGTGATTAAAAATCACCAAGATACAGGATAAATTCTGTATGGGAAAATTATTTTCCAATCTTGTTAAAAACAAGAAAATTGTCTTCTGTAAAACAGAAGCCCTAGGATCAAAGATCTAACGGTGGGAAAATCCCGAAATCAATCAGAAAAAGATTGCCTTAACTGATCAGCCTCCACTATATAAAGGCCCCAAGACTTCAAGTCTTGCATCGAGGAAACTCCCCATAAGTTTCACAGAGAAGAAACTCCCCATAAGCTTTGTATAGAGGACCCCCCCACAAATTTTAAGAAATTTCAAAGAGAAGAGCAAGCTCTCGAAAGAAGAAATTTTCTTCAAGGTATAGAAGAGAGATCATAACATCTCTTGAATTTTTGAGAGTTTAACTCTCACATCATAAGAACTCAGTTCTTTATATAGATCATAGATCCATAAGACAAAGTCTTTCACAAAAAATAGAAGAGGTTGTAACATCTCCTATTAAAATAAGAACTTAGTTCTTAGATCCACGAGACAAAGTCTCTTATAAACGAAAACTTAATTCTCAGAGCACAGAATTGATCAAGAGCGCTCTGCACTCATTGTATGGCACTCAGCGCCAAGCGCGCCACGTGCTCCTTACGTGTGCGCTATTTCATAAGAAGCGCCTTAGCGCTCCAAGTCTGGCGCTCAGCGCCAAGCGCGCCACGTGCTTCTCACGTGTATGCTATTTCATAAGAAGCGCCTTAGCGCTCTAAATCTGGCGCTCAGAGCCAAGCGCGCCACGTGTTCCTCACGTGTGCGCTATTTCATAAGAAGCGCCTTAGCGCTCAAAGTCTGGCGCTCAGCGCCAAGCGCGCCACGTGCTCCTCACGTGTGCGCTATTTCGTAAGAAGTGTCTCAGCGCTCCAACTCTAGCGCTCAGCGCCAAGTGCTCTGTATATAAAGGCTCTGTATATAAAGCGCTCTGAGCTACAAAGAGTGTTCAACACTCAATAAAAGACAAAAGAAAGGGGTGTCTGAACCCAAATTAATGCTCAACATTATTGAACAAAAGAGGCTAAGCCCAAACAAATGTTTAACACCCAAATAAATGTTCAACAGTTTAACCAGAACTGAATGGGCTGAGCTCAAGTTGGCCACAAGTCCCTAGCTCAGACCAGCTGAGCCCATATGCTCATAATTGGTCTTAGTCCCATGTCTGACTATATATCTCCCAACCAACCTTGGTTCAAGGGTACATCTCTTCATTCCTCTGATATGTGTCGTTGTAATTCTTCAACGTCTTCAGAGAGGTGACGGGTCCCGACAACCAGACACTCCGTGGACTATGATGTCCTTAAACTCATGGACTATGATGTCCATAAACTTTATGGACTATGAGGACTTTAAACTCATGGACTAAGAGGTCCTTAAACTTTATGGACTATGAGGTCCTTAAAATCATAGATTATGATATCTTTAAACTTTACAGACTATGATGTCTCTAAACCCATGGACTATGATGTCCTTAAACCCAATGGACTGCAACGTCCCTAAACTAAGACGATAGAGCCTAAATGCTCTTTCGTTGGATCTAAATGATCCCAAAACCCTGTTGAGTAGATCTTAGTCTAAAATTAGACCAACGTATTCTCAACAAACATTTAAGTTGATCTTAATCTCAAATGAGGTTAACGATCCTTAAACCAACCCAAACCCTAATCTAAGAAAATACGGATTTGGACTAATTCGCGCCCTATGGGCGACAACATAAATTAGTCTCCGTATAAAATTCACGGGCAACCAAAAATAAAATAAACACACACAACACAAAGTGACCATCTTTAGAAGGAGAAAGTGGTTACCGCGATGCGGTAGCGTAATTAACTGCAGGGGCTTGCGCCTGCAGGGAAGAGCGTCCCCACAACCAAAAACCCCTCACAATGAGGGGGAATCTGAAGAAGTCTGCTACAACGGCTGCATCCGTCTAAACCTTCGATACACGGTGCCATAAATCAACTTGGCATCTTCAGAGAGGTGGACGGATAAATCCAAATAGTATCTGCCCCCAAAATTCGGGCCAGATGTCCCAACGTCCCGGTCGCGTCTTTCGGCGGAGAACAGATTCTGGCACGCCCGGTGGGACCTTTTCCTCTTTCCACTCCAGACTTCATGTATCGTGTTCGTTAACGAATCGCGGTTTAATGTGGTTGCTCCTATATTCGAGGTACTAAGATTTGGTGTCTTGCTCCATGCAGAAGTGAAGATAACATCGATGGCTTCCAACTGTACCAAATGCAGCAATAATTTCCACTCCATCCCTGCTGGAGGAGTGACTTATGGGCCCCAAGCGTCCTTCATCATCGCAATGCCGGTGGAACAGGTGACACAAGCCACCACTGGATTGTTCTTCGGGACCATACTCCCGCCAATGAGCTTCAGCGCTCCAGTGCCGTCACAGAAAACTCCAAAGAAGTCGGTCTTTGATCGGATTACCACTACCACGGCCCCTCTCAATGGGTCGTCCAAGTCCAACGCCTCGGTATTTAACAAACCAGGCCAAAGCTCAAGTGGACCCGTGAAGAAGCCTGCAATACCCGAAGGAGTTATCCCAAAGCGGATAGCCATTCCAACTATGATAAACGAAGTCGTCAAAGGGGCTTCTCCTGCTAAGGGGTCGGTCTTCACAAGACTGACCGTTCCAACTCCTGCTGCAGGCGGGGTCGTTAAAAATGCTTCCCCTGCCAAAAAGTCGGTCTTTACAAAATTGACCGTTTCCGCTCAGCGGACACCGGTCTTCGACAGGTTGACCCCGACAGCCCTTCACCAGAACAGGGGGCATGATGAAGCCACCCCTGTAACTGAGCCAGTCCCATCTGCAAGACATGCTCGATATCGCCACTGGCACCGAGTGAGGAAAGATGGGGGCAGTTCCCCTTCTGGACTTACCCCACCAGCTTCTATGGTGGAAATTGATGCTGCTGTTCCAACTGGGAACAACTTTGAGCCGCTCAGGAGGGTGCGCAAGAACTCTCCAACTGTCATACTAAAAAGGTCTCCTCCACCTGCTAAAAATTTTATTAAGGCAAAGCCGGAGCAGCCTCCTCAGCGACTGTCTTCCAAAATCCACAGGGTCTGGCAAAGAGTCCAAGACTCTGTAATTGACAAAGATTACTCCCGCCGATCGAAGAAAATGAAGGTTCGGCAAGAGGAGGACCATCTCACCGCCGTCATAACATGGAAAGCATCAGTTGCAACAGCCCCCTCAACTTCGACCGTTCATAAAAGGAGAAGGCCGAAGAAGATCCCCGTGTCCACGGCAAATCTCAAAGGCGCCGAATCCAAATGCCCTATGTCTGGGGGCATGGTAGTGCACACCGCCTACATGGTTTCCAGAAAGGAGGAAAGCCGTACTTCTAGAGGTCATCGACCATTCACACGGTCTGTGACGAAAACTCAAGAGCAGCAACAAAAGCTCCAGGAAATGTTGACAAAGATGGCCACACTCACTGAGCAGAAGGAAAGCCCGGAAGTATCGTCGGATCAACGCCAAGAGCAAGAAACCGATGCCGAGTTCCTACGAAAGATGCTCGAGAAAAAAGATAAAGAAGCTGCGGAACAAGCAACCAATATAAAACAAATGGCGCTCCTGTTCTAAGATATGGTGGGGAAGATGATCCAGCCGGACCCTCCAGCCAAAGATCCCCAATAATCATTGAGGACGACAGAGAAGAGACATCAAACCCTCCTCCAACTTTATCAGCAGCCAGAGAGGAGACGATCTCGAAAGCTGCGCTTGATGACTACATAGCTCAACAAATACGAGCTCACCAGGCAAATGAAGCAACCGGCTAAGTCGTCAGAACGGGGCGACCCTATCCAGGCTGGTACGATCAAATCAAGTACACGCCGGGATATATGATCCCTAAATTCCATGTGTATAAGGGGACGGGTAACCCCCATCAGCACGTCGCTCAGTTCAGGGCACTTTGCGGCAATACTGGAGGTGACGATAAGCTACTGCTTCGCCAATTCGTCGGCAGCTTAGCAGAGACAGCGTTCGAATGGTACTCGGAGCTTCTGAACGACTCCATCAAAACGTTTACAGAAATGGAGCTGCTATTCACCCAGCGTTTCGTAGGCGCCAGCGAACACACCCCAATCACGGCGTTGATCAACGCCAGAGTGAAGCTGGGAGAGACATAGGTCCAGTATACAATTAGATGGCGGAACTTATGGTCGAGATGCGAACAACGCATAGAAGAAGCTCCTGCCATGGGCATGTTCGTGGGGACCCTGGATCCGCAGGCGACTATATCCCAGTTTATGATGTTTTTCAAGCCGACCACTTTCCAGGCCTTGATCGACAAGCTGACCCAAATGGACCAGATGGGCCATAGACCGCCCTCCTCGAAAACGGAGCTTCGAAATGAAAAAGGCAAAGGGAAAGTGACCTTCGTCGCCAATGCTCAGCAGCAGCTCAGTGGTCCAAAACCAGCTGATTGCCAAAACGATAAACAACGATTCTTCAACGAGAATCTAAAACGCCTTTATTCGTTTCCTCGGGATAAAATGAGGAGGCTATTCGAACTGGCGGTGCGTAACAGGCTCATCAATCCGCCAGATCCAAGACGTGCACTGCATCCAGGCGACGCCAACAATCCTAACTACTGCCCCTACCACCGAGCAGTAAGCCATCCAATCGAAGATTGCTTCGTTTTCAAAGGCTGGATTGAGGACCAATACCAACAGGGAAAATTCGCGCTGTCTGAGAATTGGAAGATAAGCCTACCCCAGCCACACACTCCTAAAAAGATAGATGCGCCAGGGGCATCGTGCTCTTTTATAGAAGAAGCTCCATGGGAGGTCGCTCTTTCAGCCAAAACTAAAAGAATGCTGAAAGATCTCCAAGCATGTCCAGCGATTAGGTGGAAGAGCCCGCTAGAGCCCGAGATTGTTGAGGGGATGCTGAAACCGCACCCAACGCTGAAAGTTGGTGATGGTGGACAAAACATTCAGGCCAAGCCTCCAAGGTCTTTAAAGAAAAAGGCCAAGAAGCCCGTCCAACCCGATGATAGCCGTACAGGTCTGCAGAAATACATCGATGCACTGGAAGAATATAACCAGAAAGCACGGACCACAATCATGTTGGACGAATTCTTTAAGCATGTTCTTGAAAATGAAGCCGATGACGCTGATGAAGGAGACAATTCTTCAGAAGAGCCCGAGAATTATGTGGTAAGCTGCCACATGATCTCTCACTCATCAATAAATGGCAAAGAAGCTCCAGATGCAGAGAAACTGGGGGCATATCTAGAACCGGAATCAAAATATCTGGAGCCATCGGACGAATTGATTGACAGACTGCTGAACGAAACTGTTCAGAAAAGCAAATCTGACCGAGGGCGTGAAACGTCCATATACGAAAGGGCAAAACGTCGGCATCACGTTGAAGAAGCTCCAGTATTGAGAAGCAGTAGAGTGCCCTAACCGGATAGAAGCACTTCTGCCGCCAGAAAAAGCAGGCTTAAGTCGAGGAAACGATTCGCTAAGGCACTGTCAATGGGAATGAAGTTGCCACCTTTTAAAGAAAGCACTTCAGAAAGTACGTGCCCCAACGAACGGAATGCACATCCAAACTACCGCTTATACCATCGAAGGATCACGCACCTTACCGAAGAGTGTAACGCCTTCAAGGAGTGGTGGCAGGAATACGTTGCTTATCGACAGCATTTCAAGCGGATGAAGCGCAAAACTCGTCGAGAGCAGAGAAGCATGATAGATGAGCACAAAAGAACCGCCGGCGACTGTCGCATGGTTGATTCCTGGGGATCGTAAGTTCTCACCTTCGGGAGCGATTCTGATGAATAAATAGCCCTCGGCCCTCTCTTCAAGGAATCCATCTCCGAAACAGAAGAGATGAAGACCTGCGAGAACATTCAGCTGCGTAATTGCACGTTACCCGAAAAGAATCTCGGACCCACTAACAAGGGATCGAGCAGAAAAGATAAGGGGAAAGAAAAAGTCTCTGAAGATATCGCCCTCGATGATCGAGTGGTAGAAGAGCTGGCAGCCAAGGACCCGCCAAAGAAAAACAAGGTGGATTATAACGTTCTGAAACACCTGAGGAAGATACCCTCGCAACTAAGAATTCTCGACGCCCTTCTGCTATCTAAAGAGGTGAGAGATTCTCTAATCAAGGCACTATAAGAACCCGACTAGTTTTAAGCCTTCCTTGCCGAAGAAAAGATGAAGGACGAGCTGGAAGATGTGCACCCAGCTAACATCACTTTCGGCGATGAAGATCATCTCCTCGGAACGTGCGAGCATAACCATCCCTTGTATGTCACCGGATACTGCCATGACATCAAGATAGGAAAAATCTTAGTTGACAATGGATCCTCTGTCAACTTCCAAAATGTAAGGGTGCTAAAAGAAATCTGCATGAGCGTTCAACACCTCGCTCGGGATAAAATCACTATCTCCTGGTTCGACTCTCAGTCATCACGGACTCTCGGGTATGTGATACTGATGTTACGCTTCAGGCTGCTCGTCACTGACATCAAGTTCCACGTCATTGACACCAAGACTTGCTACAACACCTTGCTCGGTAGGCCTTGGTTACACGAGTACAACATCATCCCTTCTACACAACATCAGTGTATGAAGTACTTCAAAGATGGTCTCGAGTATACCGTGACAGGGGAGCTGAACCCATTCTCTGGAATGAAGTCCGGAAGTACGAAGATGCAAAGTATTTCTTACCAGACTTTGAAGACACGGAGAGATGTCATAATCCAGAGAATAAGCAGAAGGCTATCACTACTATTCCGGTCTTTGGGAGCGATACTGAGGGGGAAGAAGAGATAGTTTATTCAGGGCCGCCCCAATACAACAAGCCGGGACCGTCCAACCCTATTCTGATCTTCGGTAGCAACTCTGAAGATCAGGTCAATGCAGTATTTTTTGTTTGGCCATCAATACGAGCCTTCACTGGCGATGAATGGAGTTTGCAAATCGCCATGGTTCCGCAAAAGCATTATAAAGAGTTTGACGCACTTGATACTTATAGTGTGCAAGAACTGCAGACGTTCTACGTCCCTCCTAGGCGAAAAGATGAAAAGGCGATCCTCTTTTATCGATCGGCGGAAACCAAAGTGGAGAAAGAAATTTGGCATGGTGCCGATTCTATGCTTGACAGGCTCCAGCCCATCCGTCTGCCCAGATACTACACAGAAGGATTAAAAAGGCTGTTGAGGCGCCAAGGCATACCCTTCAAATAGACTGCTCGACAAGCTCAGTTCTACAACAGGATCTGGAACATCTCCGGAACTCAGCGAAAATTGCCTAACGGGAGAATGGAAACGAGCGGGCTTGGATATGTTCAATCCAAGAAACGGGAGCGATTCCAGGGCTGCTACGTTATACACGACTTCGTTGAAGAAGGAGATACTCTGTTGGAAGACACTGCAATTGAACCAAAACGAGATCCTGCCGTAAAAATGCCAAGTCCGTCGTTTGAAGAACAGATGAACAAGCTAGTACGGGAAGTGAGTCAAAAGGTTCGGATAGACCACAGCCGTGAAATGGCCATTTACGAGAAAGCCAGGACGCAACGCCTCCTTCAGCAGGCTACGGAGAATGACGATGCCCTTCATCGCCGGCCCGTCATACGGAAGACCCGACGCGGAGGCAAAAACAAACTGAAGAACGGAAAAAACGTTCGACATCGGCAAAGCGGGTCCAAGAAGCCACGCGATCGAGAATTGCGCAGCCGGGATCCGTCTCTTATAAAAAAGATGGGTCGATGATATTCTTTTCCCCAAGACAAGACAAGGAAGATATTCGATTTTGTCATGAAACATCAAATGATTATGCTCCCGGAGTCCAAACACCCCGAACAAGCAGACGGGGTCTCTCACCTGGATTATTGCTCCTATCACCGAGCGATAGGACATCCTCTTGAAGACTGCTTCACATTCAAAAACTGGGTAGAAGACCAGTATCAGCAAGGCAGGTTCGCTCTATCCAGCAGTTGGAGGGCAACCCCACCACAGAAGCATGAACCGAAAGCCACGTATGCAGCGAGAGTAGAACCGGATCAACATCGGTCTTGGAAGCGATCTCATACCTGTCACGCGATAACGTTGTCAGAAGGAGTACGCGAGGATATGGATGACCTCCCCTGGTGCTTCGAAAATGAGGATGAAGATGAGTTGATCTTAGAACTTCCACCGGCGCAAAAAGAGCTGGAAGATAGAATACATACTACTGCGGACAACTTAAGGAAAATCGACTTAGGGACGGCAGACGACCTAAGGCCAACGTTTGTCAGTGAGCTGCTTTCTGAGAAACAGGTTGCCACGTTAAAAGACGTACTTATACAGTATAAAGATTATTTCGCATGGAACTATACCGAGATGCCGGGATTAGATCCAGAGATAGCTGTGCATAAACTGGCGATATCACCGGATATCAAGCCAGTCAAACAAGCGCCGAGAAGAATGTGGCTCGAACTTGAAATGAGCATCAACGCCGAGGTCAAGAAGCTAATCGACTCCGGCTTTATCCAAGAGGTTCAGTACCCTGACTGGATCGCCAACATCATCCCAGTGATGAAGAAAAATGGGACGGTGCGCATTTGCATAGACTTTCGGAATCTCAACAAAGCTTTCCCGAAGGATGATTTTCCCGTAGTGGTTACCGAGCTGATAATAGAAAACATGTCCACTCACGAAGTCTTCTCCTTCATGGACGGCTCGTCAAGGTACATGGGCAGCCGTTACGCACAGCTAGTGCCGCTGATGGCTTGTGGTTAAACCCACTGCCAGGGTACTGACGAGTCATTAGAGTCCCCCACAGATAGTTTCCCAAGTTCGGGCGAAACGTTGTAGAGGCTGTATGGTTTTATGGCAGGGTTCGGAAAATGCACGTGCGTTTACGCACGTATCATATTTCGGGCAGATAATACTGGTGGGCTTTGGTTTAAGCCGGATCCGAGTATTATGCAGAGTAGATATAATATCTTTGTCTCAGTTGCATTTGTATTCGGTCGTAATACAAATGTGGGTATATTTATACAGTTACGGGGTTATCCTGAAATTCGTTTCGGGATCATTTTTGGAAGTTGCTAGTTTCCAGTTTTCTATCAGCCGTCTTTTAACATTCGGTTAAAGACGGATTTATCTTTTCTTTGGATAAGTGTGGATGCTTCTAGAAGGTTCTAGAAGAGGTGATTAGGCTTATGACTCACTTATTCATTAATGGTGCTTTAATGGTGCATTTATTGTGTTCATACTTTGTGTTCACACTAGATATTTCTCTTATTGTCTTTTCCCCCTCTCCTACACTCACCCACCCTCCATATATTGTGGCCGGCCCCTCCTTGATGCCCATGAGAGATTTCACACTCACTTGATTTGATTCATTTGGAAAAAAGATGATAGATTTAGGTGTATGGAAATTTCATAGCTCATTTCATTCCATCACCCGTCTCAATTGGCAACTTCATTAACCGTTCGTCCATGGTTTTGGACGAAGCGAGACAAAGTCTTCTACTCATTCTCTACATCAATCTTGGTCGTCTCTTTTAGCAAACTTGACGACCGAGTTACCTCGAGTCAGAGACGGGAGCCCGTTTAAAGATCCGATGACGTGGTGCTAGCTGGACGAGCAGATCGGAGCAGCCGCAATAGGAGCGTGGGATGATGGTTAAAGAAAGAAGGACTCGGATCGTTCGGTATAACCTTTCTACCCTCTTTGTAGTTTGTTAGTTTAGCGTTAATCGCAGATCCGGGTTATAGTATGCGATAGCGCCAGTTAAAAAAGTTTTTGTTCCGCATTTGGCGTCAGATTGACGGCCGGGGCGCTACCGTAGACTTACATGGTATCAGAGCCACGCCATTAAGCTTTACTAAATTGTGCTAACGCGTTTAAAAGATCGATCGAACGGATTTTCGAAAATCGCAATTTCTAGTGTTAAAGTTTCTGTTAATTTTCAAACTGGTCTAAAAATCATTTTGACCATACCAGAAAATCGAGGAAGGTTTTTAAGGAAAACTGGAGAAATTCGACAAAATGATATCACTGTTCCACCGCAGATAAGCGACCCAAGCATGGTTTTGTCCGCGGATCCGCCGCAGGAAAGTGAGATCAATTAGTCAATTTTATACAGTGGATTCTATGTTGGAAATTGTGGTTTCTGGAACTGTTCATTTGGGCCCAGTGTTTTTTACTGTATAGCAGATTTGCGTGGGGCCCACTTCGTGATATTTAGTCGATCGAAATTTAAACATGTTAGTTTACAGTACTTACATTATATCTCCGACCGTGAATGTCATTTGATCGGTAAACCGCGTCTGATTGCTATAGTTCTTTTAGACGGGTTTGCGAACGTAACATTCGCGTTGATGTTCTGTGTTGTGCTGTGATGTTGCGGATTTGTCGTGGTGGATAGCAGTGTGCAATGGTAGTGCAGTTTGGATTTATTTGTACATTTGATATTGCGGGGCGAGCGTCCAACATGTGGACTGCCGTCACTGCCTGTTGTATAATATTCTTTTGGGACACGACCGGGTCGAGGTCGATGTACCCGTTGTACATATTTTTCATTTCTGTACTAGGTTTTGCCCCGCGATGGAGTGCACGGATAGCCGGGTTCTGGAGGGCAACAGGTCCGCATCTCATGGCTTTGAGAGACAGAGGGGCCTTACTCTAAAATTGGCAGACTATTCGCCGCACTCGTAGGGGGTACAGGTTGACCCAAGGAGGGGTGCCCAAGTTACCAGATTCCGTGAAGTGCAGGGTGGTCCATTCATTATGCTGTAGGGGGCTGCCTTGTTTCAGGTTTTAGCGGGTAACTTGTAGGGTTCCTAGGCACACCTATGAGGTTCTACAAGTGATCAAACATGGCCAATTCAAAAAATTTCTATGTGCCGAGAAACCCTAAACTAGATCGTTACTAGAGGTAAGGCGATGCAAGCAAGTAAACGACTTTGTTGCTAAAGGAAAGTGACTACAACCTTTGTAGATCGGGTCCTCCACTTCCTTGGCTCCATGATGACGTTCCTCCACTGTACCCATCAGAATCCTAGACTCTCGCAGTGGTTTCATCGGAGAAAAGATCGGGCTAGGTCGTCGACTTCGATGCCGAAGATGATCTACGTCGAGGCAACTCAAGATCAAGCTCCAACTTCACCAAGCCATGAATCTTGTGAAGAAAACACCCTATACTACATGGCAAGTGGTAGAGGATGAAGAAATAGGAAGTGGGTCCACTTTAGAATTGGATTTCTCACTCTTTTTCTCATTTCACCATTGAAGCTAGCAAGCTTTCATGAAGCTTGATGAAGATGATGAAGATGGAAGAATAAAAATAATTATCTTAAAAAGAAAATTCCATTCATTCTTATCATAATGCAACCTTGGTTAAGTGTAGAGAATAAACTAGGGTTAGGTGAATGGTTAGGTTTAGGAAAGAGACAAGAATGGTCAAAGCTTCTTGAAGCTTCAAGGAAACAAACAAAAGAAGCAACCATTTCTTTTCTTGCCCAAAAATGAATAAATAAAATAAATAGTTAAGAAAAGATAACAAAACCCTAACCATTCACTTAAACATGGTTTAAAGTAAACATACACCCAAGCTTGCATGTATCATCAAACATGATACAATCAAGTGAGAAAATCCATTTTAAGTGAACCAATATTAGTTAATGCAAAGTAATATATCAAATATATAATTATACATTAAATCATTAAATCAACACTTGATTTAATGATCCGGTCATACTGCATAAAACCGACTAATATCCAATGTATCGACTTATCGAATCAATCCTCGATTCGATAACTAGGTTATATCGCATACAACTATTCGATACATTCATCGCGAGAATAGAATACGGTATCACATACACGCATTATTCTCGGTCCCGCACATATCTCATATGCGCTCCTATTTCGTTTCGCTTGAGCCAGGAAACCTCTGTGTAGGACTCTAAAGACTCGTCAATACGCCGGCAGCAGGTGATGATCATATCAAACACCCATAAGCCGCAAGCGGTCTGCTAAACGTAACGGCCACCCGGGTATTGAGCGATCAGAAGATCAACGAGCAAGCCCGCTCACACTCCTGTGAATCCAACCAGTAACACTTACCGTACAGTCCGGTCTTTTCGTCTGATATGTCGCATACCTCGCCTAGGGGTGGTAAACGTCAGACCCCAATAGCTCGATAAGTCATGTCGATATGAGGTCTATAACAGTTCGAGAAACTACTGGTAACACTTACCAGTAAATCTCAGCAACCCTGGCCAGGGATTTCCGGTTATAGCCAATCGAACACAGCGCAACATCAACTCCCTATACCGGGAGAGACGAATCCCCTCCTATCGCTCATTGCCTCCATGTGAATCGGGACTGTACCCAAAAACCACCTGTTTGCACGACTCAGTAGAGCCGTGGTAGGGTGGAAATTAAAGCACAGTGGGAGACACACAAGACTCTATGACGATCTCGGGTCAACAGACTATTCTGTACCAGTGTCACCAGAGAACTGCCATCTGACGTGAGGTATAATACCATCTGGGAGTTCTCGGCGAGTCCGTTCAGTGTACCCAGTCTCCACTGAGCACCCGCATACCATCTCCGATGTCAAACACCAATGGATATGGGATCATCCATCGCCCATCACATGGGTCGAGAAGATATACGCTAGTCTACTCTGGAATATCGATGCCCCGTCTCGATATTCCCACGACTAGGAACATTGAAGGATGTACTCATGGACTACCCAGGCCCCACTAGTATGATCTACATCACAGTCCAGAAAGTCGAGTACACATCCTAAGGGCTTTATCAACATGTAACAGAGAGATAGAAAGTATACATGTTAAGATAAAAAGCAACCAGATAGCGTACTATCATGTCGAGCAAGAAAGTCATACCTATATATGTCCCAGAATCCACTACAATATACATCCAATGTACAGTAATGGCCTCTAGGGCATACATATAACTAACATAACTTGCCGCACCCGTAGGGGTCTAGGTTTCATTGCACAGGCTATCCACACGACAGGGGAACGTCGGGTTTCAGCAGCGGCTCTGTGAAACCCGGGGATCCAAGATTATCTGTATTGTTCTATGATACTTATTACTTTTCTGTAATGTTGCATATTATCACGCCTGGAGCGATTATTGTATATTGGTTTATATACTATTAGATGTTGTATATGTTTTACACCTGCGCTAGTTCAGTCCCCGCTCTGTCGTTAGTTAAGTAACCTAACGGGTGATGACGGGACCCAGTGACGAATGTGGATGGCATATACGTACATTTTATTTTTGTTCTTTTCTGGTGTGATTAATTGATGGGACTGCGTTGATTCTGATCAATGCAAAGTAAAACAAACCTGTTTGGATGTTGTTGGAACAATTTTAAAAAATGTTATTACAAAGATGTTTCCTTTTGTCATGCATAGTGGTATTCGGTTGGAATATCCTGCACCTCATTCGACGGGACAAGGGCCGATATCCCTTCACCGAGACTGACCCCTTAGGCAGAAGTTTGCGTCAGGGTAATAACTTCACTATAGTCGATTACATGTTGCTTTGCATCGCGGTATTCAGTGGAATATCCTGCACCTCATTCTATGAGGAAAGAGCCGAGATCCCTTCACCGGGAGTGTCATCTTTAGCAATGGTTTTCGCCACTATATTTTTTATAAAAAGCTATCAGGTTCCTTCAACGAGATCAAGTTCATTACGTTAAAGGTTTTTCGCCAAAAACCAGCCGTAGCCCTCCGTCATTTCTTTTGGATGGTCAGTAGTATTCAAGCTATGTTTGTTGGCTTTCGTCAAGGCATAGTGTTTGGTAGTTGCTGGGGTATTCATTTGTTGCATAGATAGATGAGTTGGTTTGGGACAGTCATATTACCTTGTTGGCTTTCGTCAAGGGTATGTACGGGTGGGTTCGAATTAACAAGATAATGACGGGCAGAACTTGACATGCGACTTATGATTTGTTGGCTTTCGTCAAGGTCATAAGAACATGGGGTAAAAATAATATCGGGAGTTTCTAAAGAAACTGAAACTTGCCAGGCATGCGCATACCTTCTGGAGTATGATAACGCGAGTGGATTCCGTAACGTTATCATGCGATGAGAGTTGGATCCCGATTCCCACTGATGAGTTGGTTTACTCTTCGGGTGATCCCGATTGATTCTTCTTTCAGGTTTGGAGGAGAATTTGACAGTACAGTGGGAGGTTTCCGGATTAGATAAAGTGATAACCATTCTGATCTAGGTTAGAGTGCACGCAGAGTGTTTCTTTTCTCTCTCTCTTTAGCAGCGACCTTTGACCGACCCTAGACTATGACTCAGTGACCAAGTTGACCGAACCTTCTTAAAATACTGGCTTTTGGATTGTCTGAGTTGCATAAGTCATTACCACTCCTTCTTTTACCCTTTGCATTTCTCAGAACACCCGTATTACTATGGACATCCACTTCTATTAGATAAATCCATCGTATGGTTATATACGAACTCGAAGGGACTTCTTCGAGGATGGATCCAGGTTCAGGAGAAATAGAATTAGTTTATTCAGTTGTCTTTTATTATCACCTTCTCTCAGGTTGCGAGAGCTCGTTGGTTTAGGAGAGTACACCTATTACGCTTATTGGATAGTCTTCATCCAAACCATAGGCAGGTGCCGAAAGGTAGGGAATGAAGAAAACCAATTAGCTTAAGTAGGGTGTACAGAAGGTAATACGTAAAGACAAAATAAAGGGATTAGAAAGAGGGCAAAGTAAATTGCGACTGTTATCATTCACGACCAAACCGCGTACTTCATCGCCACTCCTATTTCATCTTTAAAAGAATAAGGTATTATTCAGTTGTCTTTTATCATCACCTTCTCTCAAGTTACGAGTACTCCTTGGTTTAGGAGGGTACACATATTATACTTACTGGATAGTCTTCTTCCAAACCATAGGCTGGTGCCGAACGGTAGGGAAGGAAGAAAACCATTTAGCCTAACGATGGTGTACAGAAGGTAACGACTAAAGACAAATAAAGGGATTTGGAGAGATGGCAAAGAATTATACGGTTAAAAGTCATGAATTGGATTATGGAAGAGGCATTACTATGAATACCAGGATACCCCTACGAAACATTTTCATGTTTCAGTGCATTGTTAAAAGAAAACTGTTTTCCCGATTAGATACTTACTCCAGGGTGTGTATTCACCAGGTTTCATTCTCATATCTGTATGGTTTTACAGATGATGAGTAGGAGGAAGTTATTGGGAATTAGGTGATCATCCTCATTATATCGGAATTCGTTGTAATTGGTGATATTTGAGGAAGTCGCCTGGGTTATTGCCGGCAGGCATGTATATGGTTTTGAGTATCCGTTGTTGTGCACCAATTTCAAAATGATATATCTGTACGTTTATTTTTATAAAGTGAGATATAACTTTTTGATATTATGTCGATGACATTTACCAACATCAGTTGGCGATTGGGTAAGGAGCATTGAACAACGGAGTAGTTCTTAACCATAAGTACAGTTTTCAACCTACGATGCACAGGTTTTGAGTTATTCAACTCAGCGGACTTATACAGAGTATTGTATGTTGTCCAGTGTCCATCAGGACAAAAGGGTTGGTCCTCGTACTATGTTCTGTTTACTTATGACTTCTCTAGTTATTAGACAAGTGTTTCGTAGAAATACAAGGTCTAAGTTTTGAGAAGTTATGGATATAAGAATAAAGTAGAGAACCAGATGTCGCAAGTATCGAAGATGTAGATACTTGTGATTGGTATTCAGATGATAGTGATGGTTTTGAAAAACTTGTTTCTCTTTCAGGTTACTCATAATTGGATGCATTCCTAAATTGAGTAATGCTGATTAGCCTCTCTCCATTAAAGTTGATATGCACTGGAGACAGCTGCATGATTAGAATCTGGTTCCAATTAAATAAGTGCCAAAGTTTTTATATTGGATATAGGTGAGTTGTCCAGCTTATGCTTAAAACCAGACTCTGGATAACTCAGCGCATGTTTCTGTAATGGCAGTTTGTAGGTTGGCCTGGGCTATGTCGAGGGTTGACTTTCTATCATCTGGAAGATCAATAGTGATATTGTTCTTGACTTGCCACATTTTTAGTAAAATGGATTTTTTCAGAAAACAATAGTGGGAGTATGGTAGAACTGGAAGTGATTCCAGAACCGCAAACGATTATGGAAAATTTAATAGGACCCAAAGATTCAATCAGGTTTGACATTCCAATAGCCACTCCGCAGATATGGTGGGTAACCTCAGACAACCGAGAGGTACTCCGGTAGCCTCAAGGACGGTGACAGGGAGGTTCTTATCTACCCAGACTTGACACTACTATTGTTCCAGGCTATGAGACCCGGTAGGAGGGTTGTTGTGGTCAGTGGGCGCAGCGGAAACATAGTGGGCAAGTAGCTTATGTCTATTTATAGACTTGAGCAGTTATAGTGGAGATAGATCATCCATTTTTTGATGTAACAGTTATGGGTTTGACTTCATCAGAATAGGGGATGGATCTGTTAAGAAGGTAGTAGGGTGTGTGATGTCCTGGTATTTGGATGACATACACAGAGTAGGAAGTATAATTCCTATACTACGATCGGTTGTACTATGGTCGTCACACAGTTGTTTCTCCAGACAGGATATGGATATAATATTTGACATTCTGGTTTCTAGATCTATGGTTTTAGATATGGATTTGGGTAGTTTCCCAATGTGGGTACTTTGACAGTATTCTAATGGTTTTTAGAATAGATGACTCCTGGCATGGTGGTGTACCTGAAGGTGTTGGAGTCACCCCCTCTAAAGGTGTCTTACAGACTAAAGAGGAGAGGGATGTGCATGATTGGCAGATCACTTGCTTAGGCAATTGAGTCAATCATTAGATGTCAAGTACCACGTCAAATGTTGTTTTTGCACTAGATGTAATAAGTTTGTATTAATCCAATCCTGGAGAAACATAAGGAAGCAGTTTTAGAACATAAGTGAATGTTCTACGGAGTTGAAGACGGCAGCCTCCTTCGGGAGACGGTTATCATTCCAGGCTTCAAAGGTGACATGGATGACAGAGTGATTGTCAGAGTTATAGTTTTCCCTCTGACGAAGAGGGAAGTATTATGGACAGGTGGTCCAAAAGAATACTGTGGGAGGCATGGTGCCGGATACTGATTAGGTTCAGTTATCGATACAGTCTAAGAAGTTTGGATTTGGAGTTCATTTATGAACTAGGTCCCATCAGATATCCAGACATATTATAAGACAGGTATTACTCAATTCGGGAGATGGCTTTCTCCGCGAACTAGAGATTAAGAGAGACATAGAAAGAAACATCAGGGCGGATCCACTCACTGAAGCTATTTCTCGAACACAATAGTTTTACAAACGGGCTTTGTGAAACTGATTAGTAGAGGAGTTGGGTGTTGGTTTCACACGTGCTGTGAGTACGCGACATCGCAATAATTAGCCTTAAGTGCAAGTGGAAGATTGTTGGATATAGTGCCCTCAAAGTCAATTATTGGTTCGCAGGTACGTGATTGCAATGATTGAGGAGGACCTATACCGGTAGGACAGTCTTACTCGAGATGATAGTATGCTATCTGGTTTGCCTTTATCAGTCGTGTATAGGTTCAGGTGACTGACCACGATTACACTTTGATAGAGCCCTTAGGATCTTGCTTGACTACCAACAGTATGAGGGCGATCATATAAGTGAGAGTTGGGTGGTCTACAAGCATATCCTTAAATGTGGTCCCTAGTCGTGGGAGTTTCGAGACAGGGCATCGATACTCCGGAGTAGGCTAGTGTATACAGTCGAGACCCCGACGAGGGGCGGTGGCCGGTCTCACAAGTCACTGGTGTCAGTTGGATCACCTAAGATATATACAGGTGCTCATTAGGTTATGAGTACACCGGACAGGACTCGCCGGGAATCTGCTAGTTGGAATTATACCTATCGTCAGATAGCAGTTCCCTGGTGACATGTGTACAGGTTAGTTCATCGACCTGAGGTCGTCATTTGTCTCGTGTGAGTTCCCACTGTGCTTTGATTTCTACCCTACCACGGCTCAAAGGAGTCGTGCAAACAGGTAGTTTTTGGGTACAGTCCCGAGCCACATGGTGGCACGTGAGTGGATCGGCATGAGATTCGTCTCTCCCGGTATTGGGGGTTGAGATCGTGCTGTGTCTAGGAAAGGCATTACACCAAGTCCTTGGCCAAGGCAGGTGAGATTTACTGGTAGGTACTCCAGTAGTATCTCAGGGTGTTCAGGGCTTGTCTCCGACACGACTTATACAGCTATTGGGGGTCTGACGTTACTAGCCCCTAGGCCGGATATGTGATACTCATAGACGAACGGACCGGACTGTATATACATTGTCACTGTTAGGCTCTGTAGGGTTTCCGGATGAGTTCGCTCATCGGCCTCCCTTGAGGTCAGTCCATGGGCAGCCGTTACGCACAGCTAGTGCCGCTGATGGCTTGTGGTTAAACCAACTGCCAGGGTACTGACGAGTCATTAGAGTCCCCGACAGATAGTTTCCTAAGTTCGGACGAAACGTTGTAGAGGCCGTATGGTTTTATGGCAGGGTTCGGAAAATACACGTGCGTTTACGCACGTGTCATATTTCGGGCAGATAATACTGGTGGGTTTTGGTTTAAGCCGGATCCGAGTATTATGCAGAGTAGATATAATATCTTTGTCTCAGTTGCATTTGTATTCGGTCGTAATACAAATACGGGTATATTTATACAGTTACGGGGTTATCCTGAAATTCGTTTCGGGATCACTTTTGGAAGTTTTCAGTTTTCTATCAGCCGTCTTTTAACATTCGGTTAAAAACGGATTTATCTTTTCTTTGGATAAGTGTGGATGCTTCTAGATGGTTTTAGAAGAGATGATTAGGCTTATGACTCACTTATTCATTAATAGTACTTTAATGGTGTATTTATTGTATTCACACTAGATATTTCTCTTATTGTCAGCTCCCCCTCTCCTACACTCACCCCCTCCATATATTGTGGCCGGCCCCTCCTTGATGCCCATGAGAGATTTCACACTCACTTGATTTGATTCATCTGGAAAAAAGATGATAGATTTAGGTGTATGGAAATTTCATAGCTCATTTCATTCCATCACCCGTCTCAATTGGCAACTTCATTAACCGTTCGTCCATGGCTTTGGACTAAGCGAGACAAAGTCTCCTACTCATTCTCTACATCAATCTTGGTCATCTCTTTTAGAAAACTTGATGACCGAGTTACCTCGAGTCAGAGGCGGGAGCCCGTTTAAAGATCCGATGACGTGGTGCTACCTGGATGAGCAGATCGGAGATCGACGAGATCGGAGCAGCCGCAACAGGAGCGTGGGATGATGGTTAAAGAACGAAGGACTCGGATCGTTCGGTATAACCTTTCTACCCTCTTTGTAGTTTATTAGTTTAGCGTTAATGGATGATCCGGCTTATAGTATGCGATAGCGCCAGTTATAAAAGTTTTTGTTCCGCATTTGGCGTCAGATTGACGGCCGGGCCGCTACCGTAGACTTACACGGCCTACAGAAGTCACAAAATCAGCCGCTTCGCACAGTAGCATAACATAGACTGGAGATACTCTTCGGTCTATAATCCCCGAGCTAACGGTCTAGCTAAGGCTTTCAACAAGATCTTGACGACGATCATGAAGAAGACGGTGTCCAGAAATAAGAAGAACTGGCACGAGAGGCTGCATGAAACTCTCTGGACGTATCGGACCACGTTCAAAACGGCCACCAACACAACGCCATATGTGTTGGTGTTCGGCACAGATGTAGTACTCACCTTGGAGATAAAGCTACCCTCTCTAAGAGTGGCGATGCATTACGAGCTAACAGACAAAGAGAATGCTCATCTTCGGCTTGAGGAGCTCGACGCCCTTGACGAAACCCGGCTCATGGCGTAGCAAAACCTAGAAGCTTACAAAGCAAGGATGACACGCTCATACTGAAGGTTGACTAGGCCAAGAACGTTCCGCCAAGGCGAACTCGTGCTATTGGTCAAAAGACCTATGATCCCCAATCGTGCCAAACGAGGGAAATTCGAGCCAAACTATGAAGGCCCGTACATCATAAACAAAATCTATCAAGGTGGGGCTTACTTGCTCATGGATTTGCATGGCGAAAGACCCTTCCGACCAATAAACGGTCGGTTCCTGAAGAAGTACTATGCTTGATGAGTCACGAACCAAGTTAATGATAGATGACGACGCCTATGTACGCTCGCTATCTTCTTGAGTTCAGACTCTAAAAATAGTATCTAACGATACCCCATCCCAAACATGGAAAACTATGGACCGAAACATCCTTAAACTAACAACGGACCAAAATGTCCTAAAACTAACTACGGACCCTAACGTACTTAAACTACTACGAACCGCAGCATCCTTAGGCTGACGTGCCAAAAAAATAAAAAAAGAAAAAAAAGAAAAAAGAAAAAAAATGGTATGTCCATAAGCGAAATGGGCACGGATGAAATCCCGAAAGGGCTCCGTGAGTAAAAACAGCTGGGCTACGGCGAGTTTGTGAAAACCCGAAAGGGCGCAATCTTGTTAAAAGACATTTGCAAGGTCCTCTCAACCTTGTAAGGAGAAATTACCTGCGTGAGATCCTTACGACTCATAAGGGAGCAACACACTTAGGGATCCCCACGATTCCTGAGGAGAAATTACACTTACGAGATCCTCATGACTCGTAAGGAGAATTCCCATATGAGACCCTCACGGTTCATAGGATTCAAAATCCTAGGATCTGAACCTGTTCTTAAGCCGTCATACATCCCAATATTGCCCTACAAGCATTTCAATATTGACCCTTGTGTACAATCCACGGGCACGAATAATCATTTCCCCAACAGAGTCCCACCAGCGACGAGGGATATCCTCACATGGTGAACGACCCTTATAAATCCTCTCGACTTATAAGAAGAAAACACTCTTGTAAGATCCTTACGACTTACAAGAGAAAACACCACTTAGAAGTCCCCACGACTTCTAAGGAGAACATACACCTATGAGATCCTCACGACTCGTAGAGAGAAATACCTTTATAAGACCCTTACGGCTCATGACGTCAAAAGCCTTAGTCGACAGGATCCTAACCCTGTTTACTAAGCCACCTTTGTTCGAATCGACAAAGGCAAATGATGATTCTCTTCAGGCCGTATCTCAGTTGTAGTGATGCTGATGCCTAAATAGGTATCAAATTCCAAGTCTAAACATACGATAAAAATCAGCGAGCCAAAAATGCATATGAAATAGCCGAAATGATGGGGCAACTTGCAACAAAATCAGTAAGCAAAATATATGCATACAAAAATAGCCAAAATGATTGGGCAACTCGCAATAAAAAAAAATAGCAAGTGAAAAAGGAAAAAATAGTCGAAATGATTGGGCACCGCGAAAAATAACCGAAATGATTGGGCAATCGCGACTTTCGCGATACAAAAAGCTGAAATGATAGAGCATCGCGGGAAAAAATACTTATAAAATGAAACTTTTGCCCTGCAGGTATGTCTATACCGACCCATGTATACAATCCATGGGCGTAAGCGAAAAGGGAACCACATTTCCCAACAAACTCTATCAAAGGGAGAGTCAGGTCTCAGCGGCAATATCTGCATCCCAGAAGACTAGCTACGGCGTTCCTCCTCAAGCCAGCAGGACACGGACGCGACACGACCAATCGGAGCCATGATGAAGTCCCCAGTTCCAAGACTCTGCGGTTCACAGACAACCTAGAGTCAATCCTGACACCGTAGAAAACGGATACATGTCAACCCTTGACCTCCTTGTCATCAAGCAACGCTTCGACACGGATACATGTCAACCCCTGACCTTCCTGTCGTTAAGAAACACTTAGACACAGATACATGTCAACCCCTGACCTCCCTGTCGTCAAGCAACGCTTCGACACGGATACATATCAACCCCTGACCTCCCTGTCGTCAAGCAACGCTTCGACACGGATACATGTCAACCCCTGACCTCCCTGTCGTCAAGCAACGCTTCGACATGGATACATGTCAACCCCTGACCTCCCTGTCATCAAGAAACGCTTCGACACGGATACATGTCAACCCTTGACCTCCTTGTCATCAAGCAACGCTTCGACATGGATACATGTCAACCACTGACCTCTCTGTCGTCAAGCAACGCTTCGACATGGATACATGTCAACCATTGAGCTCCCTGTCGTTAAGAAACGCTTCGACACGGATACATGTCAACCCCTGACATCCCTGTCGTCAAGCAACACTTCGACACAGATACATATCAACCCCTGACCTCCCTGTCATCAAGCAACGCTTCAACACGGATACATGTCAACCCCTGACATCCCTGTCGTCAAGCAACGCTTCGACACGGATACATGTCAACCCCTGACATCCCTGTCGTCAAGCAATGCTTCGACACGGATACATGTCAACCCCTGACATCTCTATCGTCAAGCAACGCTTCGACACGGATACATGTCAACCCCTGACCTCCCTGTCGTCAAGCAACGCTTTGACATAGATACATGTCAACCCTTGACCTCCATATCGTCAAGCAACGCTTCGACATGGATACATGTCAACCCCTGACCTCTCTGTCGTCAAGCAACGCTTCGACACGGATACATGTCAACCCCTGACCTCCTTGTCGTCAAGCAACGCTTCGACACGGATACATGCCAACCCCTGACCTCCCTGTCGTCAAGCAACGCTTCGACACGGATACATGTCAACCCCTGACCTCCCTGTCGTAAAGCAACGCTTCGACACGGATACATGTCAACTCCTGACCTCCTTGTCGTCAAGCAACGCTTCGACACGGATACATGTCAACCCTTGACCTCCTTGTTGTCAAGCAACGCTTCGACCCGGATACATGTCAACTCCTGACCTCCTTGTCGTCAAGCAATGCTTCGACTCAGATACATGTCAACCCTTGACCTCCCCGTCGGAGCAATGCTTCGATTTGGGAATAAGTCAACTCACCAATCACTTACGAGTCCTCTCGACTTGTAAGGGAGAAAACTCTCTTGTGAGATCCTTACGACTCTCAAGAGAAAACACACTTAGGAATCCTCACGACTCCTAAGGAGAAAAACACACTTACGAGATCCTCACGACTCGTAGGGAGAAAAGGTCTTTGTAAGACCCTCACGGCTCATAAAATTGAAAAGTCTTAGGTAGCAGACCTGAACCTGTTTCCTAAGCCATCGCTAGTCTACAAGGAGGTCATGATGGACTATATACAGGCCGTATTTTCCAAAGCCACATTCGCCAATGAAATAAAGAAGCTACTTTTGGATCCTCACGATTCATAAGGAAAAATACCTGAGTGAGATCCTTATGACTCACAGAGGTGATGAACACTTAGAAATCCTCACGATTTCTAAGGAGAAAATACACCTACGGGATCCTCCCGACTCGCAGGAAGAAACGACCCTTTTGAGACCCTTACGGTTCATGAAGATGGAAAATGTCTTAGGGTACAAGGACCTTAAACATGCCTCCTAAGCCATCAATTCTCTGGTCACACATAACATTGCACTACTTCACCCATGTACATACTTACGTAGGCAAAGTAGTGGATGGCATTTGTTCCCGCCAGAATTTTGGCGCAAAACTTGCTCCATTATAAAATAATAACAATAAAATAAAAATAAAGGGAAAACTCCGCATGCAAAGCATGAAGGGATTTGTTTCTTCCCCAATAAAAGAGCAAAGCTCTTTTCAAAATTTGAATTGAGGCAGCGCCTCACATGCAAAGCATGAGAGAGCCAAGCACTAAGAGTCAAAGACTCTGAGGCAGCGCCTCACGTGCAAAGCACGAGAGCCCCCAGCCCAAGAGTCAAAGACTCTGAGGAAGCGCTCACCTGCAAAGCATGAGAGCGCTTGCGCCAAGTGCGCCAGCGCTAAGAGTCAAAGACTCTGAGGCAGCGCTCATGTGCAAAGCATGAGAGCGCTAGCACCAAGTGCGCCAGCGCTGAGAGTCAAAGACTCTGAAGCAGCGCTCACGTGCAAGGCACGAGAGCGCCAAGTGCTAGAACTAAATGTTCTCCACCGTTGGATCAAAGATCCAAAGAAGATGATAAATCATCAAATTAAATTCTGTTGAGGGAATACTTCTCAAATCTTTCCAAACAGGAAAGATTGTGCTCTGTAAATCAGAGCACCGTTGGATCAAAGATCCAATGGTGATTAAATTCACCAATTTACAGAATAAATTCTGTATGGAAAAATAATTTCCCAATCTTGTTAATCAGAAAAAGATTGCCTTAACTGATCATCCTCCACTATATAAAGGCCCCAAGACTTCAAGTCTTGCATTGAGGAAACTCCCCATAAGTTTCATAGAGAAGAAACTCCCTATAAGCTTCGTATAGAGGAACCCCCCCCCCACAAATTTTAAGAAATTTCAAAGAGAAGAGCAAGCTCTCGAAAGAAGAAATTTTCTTCAAGGTAAAGAAGAGAGATCATAATATCTTCTGAATTTTTGAGAGCTTAACTCTCATATCATAAGAACTCAGTTCTTTAAATAGATCACAGATCCATAAGACAACGTTTTTCACAAAAAACAGAAGAGATTGTAACATCTCCTATTAAAATAAGAACTTAGTTCTTAGATCCACGAGACAAAATCTCTTATAAACGAGAACTTAATTCTCAGAGCACAGAATTGATCAAGAGCGCTCTGCACTCATTGTGTGGCGTTCAGCGCCAAGCGCGCCACGTGCTCTTCACGTGTGCGCTATTTCATAAGAAGCTCCTAAGCGCTCCAAGTCTGGCGCTCAGTGCCAAGCGCACCACGTGCTCCTCACGTGTGCGCTATTTCATTATAAGCGCTTTAGCGCTCCAAGTCTGGCGCTCAGCGCCAAGCGCGCCACGTGCTCCTCACGTATGCGCTATTTCATAAGAAATGCCTTAGCGCTCCAAGTCTGACGCTCAGCGCCAAGCACGCCACGTGCTCATCACGTGTGCAATATTTCGTAAGAAGCGCCTCAGCGCTCCAAGTCTGGCACTCACCGTCAAGTGCTCTGTACATAAAGGCTCTGTACATAAAGCGCTCTGCGCTACAAAGAGTGTTCAACACTCAATAAAAGACAAAAGAAAAGGGGTGTCAGAACCCAAATTAATGCTCAGCATTATTGAACAAAAGAGGCTAAGCCCAAACAAATGTTTAACACCCAAACAAATGTTCAACAGTATAACCAGAACTGAATGGGCTGAGCCCAATTTGGCCACAAGTCTCTAACTCAGACCAGCTGAGCCCATGTGCTCACAATTGGTCTTGGTCCCAAGTCTGACTACAGATCTCCCAACCAACCTTGGTTCAAGGGTACATATCTTCATTCCTCTGATATGTGTCGTTGTAATTCTTCAACGTCTTCAGAGAGGTGACGGGTCACGACAACCAGACACTCCATGGTCTATGATGTCCTTAACTCATGGACTATGATGTCCTTAAATTTTATGGATTATGAGGTCCTTAAACTCATAGACTATGATATCTTTAAACTTTACAGACTATGATGTCTCTAAATCCATGGACTATGATGTCCTTAAACCCAATGGACCACAACGTCCCTAAACTAAGACGATAGAGCCCAAATGCTCTTTCGTTGGATTTAAGTGATCCCAAAACCCTGTTGAGTAGATCTTAGTCTAAAATAAGACCAACGCATCCTCAACAAACATTTAAGTTGATCTTAATCTCAAATGAGGTTAACGATCCTTAAACCAACCCAAACCCAGATATAAGAAAATACGGATTTAGACAAATCCACGCCCTACAGGTGACAACATAAATTAGTCTCCGTATACAATCCACAGGCAACCAAAAAAAAAAAAAACACACGACACGAAGTGACCATCTGGAGAAGGAGAAAGTGGTTACCGCGATGCTTGATTTGTTAAGAGAATCCCTCATTGAGAGATCATGATTGATTTCAGGACCTTTTAGATCAATCGGTGAATTTTATTCACCGTTGGATTTTTAATCCAAAGGCTCTCTGTTTAACAGAGAAGATTTCTTATTTGTTTAACAAGATTATGAATATCTTGTTAGTTTTAACAAGATTAGAATTTTATTCTATCATATCTTTTTAGTTTAACAAGATCAGAAATTTATTTTCTTAGTATAGAATTTAATTCTATCATACAGATATCCCGTTAGTTTAATAAGATTAGAATTTTATTCTAACATAGAATTCTGATCATATGAATATCTTTTTAATTTAACAAGATTAGGAAAATATTTTCCTATGATAGAACTTTATTCTACCAGATGATCACCGTTGGATCATTGATCCAAAGGTCCTCTGTTTAACAGAGAAGATCTTTTTAGTTTGAGAAAGATCAGAAAAATATTTCCCAAAATAGAATTTAATTATAGAATTTGATAGGAGCATTTTAAATTGGGACGCTCACATGCTTTGTATGTGAGAGGCAAGAGAAATCATGTGTTTAACACGTGACCCCTGCTGTGGGTTTTAGCCTGTTTATGTTCAGCGCTCATATGCTTTGCATATGAGCGCTCACGTGTTTTACACGTGAGTCCTGTTTGGCAACTGGTGATTTATGTTCAGCGTTTATATACTTCGCATATGAGAGCTCACGTGTTTTACACGTGAGGCCTGTTTGACCCTTAATTGTTTATTTTATTCAATGCTCATACGCTTTGCATATGAGCGCTCACGTTTTTTACACGTGAGGCCTATTTGGCCATTTAAGCTTATTTTATTCAGCGCTCATACGCTTTGCATATGAGCGCCCACATGTTTTACACATGAGGCATGTTTGGCCATTAATTGTTTTATTCTCAGCGTCCATATGCTTTGCATATGAGGGCCCACGTGTTTAACACGTGAGGCCAAATTTTGAGGACTCCCCCCTTTTTTTATAAGGGAACAAGTAGCTCTTGGCCGAAAATTTTGACAGGAATAAATGCCCCCACTACTTTCCCCACGTATGTATGTACGTGGGTGAAGTAGTGCAAAGTAATGTGTGACCATAGAATTGAAGGCTTAGGGGACATGTTTGGAGTCCTTGTACTCTAAGACTTTCCAACTTTATGAGCCGTGAGGGTCTCATAAAGACTTTTCTCCCTACGAGTCGAGAGAACCCCGTAGGTGTATTTTCTCCTTAGGAATCGTGAGGATTCCTAAGTGTGTATTTTCTCTTGAGAGTCGTAAGGACCTCACAAGAGAATTTTTCCCCTTTACAAGTCGAGAGGACTCGTAAGTGGTCATTTCCCTCCTTATCAAGATTCGACTTTGGAGAGTGTGGCCCGTGAATAGTCCAACTTGACCTCTTTGTAAGGCAGCGATGGCTTAGGAAACATGGTTAGGATCTGCCGCCTAAGGCTTTTCAACTTTACGATCCGTGAGGGTCTAATAAAGACTTTTCTCCCTATGAGTCGAGAGGATCCCATAGGTGTATTTTCTCCTTAGGAATCGTGAGGATTCCTAAGTGTGTATTTTCTCTTGAGAGTCGTAAGGATCTCACAAGAGAATTTTCTTTTTATGCGCGGGGATACTAATTTCCCTAGGGGTTGAGATGAATCGAGAGATTCCTGCAAAGACACTGATTTCCTTGCGGGTCGAAACGAATCGAGAGATTCTCGGCAAGGACACTAATTTCCCTGAATCAAGAGGTTTTCGCCAAGGACGCTGATTTCCCTGAGGTCGAGACGAATCGAGAGATTCCTGCGAAGACACTGATTTCCTTGCGGGTCGAAATGAATCGAGAGGTTCTTGCCAAGGACATTGATTTCCCTGAATCGAGGTTTTTTCCAAGGACACTGATTTTCCTGAGGTCGAAATGAATCGAGAGATTCCTGTAAAGACACTGATTTCCCTGCGGGTCGAAACGAATCGAGAGGTTCTCGTCAAGGACGCTGATTTCCCTGAATCGAGGTATTTCGCCAAGGACATTGATTTCCCTGGGGTTGAGACGAATCGAGAGATTCCTGCAAAGACACTGATTTCCCTGCGGGTCGACGCGATTCGAGGTTCTCGTCAAGGAGACCGATTTCCCTGAACCGAGAAATTTGTCAAGGACACTGATTTCCCTGGCGGTTGAGACAAATCGAGGTATTCCTACAAAGACACTGATTTCCTTGTGCGTCAACACGGATCGAGCTTCTCGTCAAGGATGCTATTTTCCCTGAGGTCGAGAGGTTTAGCCAAGGACACCGATTTCCCTGGGGTTGAGACGAATCGAGAGATTCCCGCAAAGACATTGATTTCCCTACTGGTCGACACGAATTGAGGTTCTCGCTAAGGACACTGATTTCCCTGAATCGAGATATTTCGCCAAGGACACTGATTTCCCTGGGGTTGAGACGAATCGAGAGATTCCTGCAAAGACACTGATTTCCTTGTGGGTCGACGTGAATCGAGGTTCTCGCCAAGGATGTTGATTTCCCTGAGGTCGAGAGGTTTAGCTAAGGACACTGATTTCCCTGGGCTTGAGACGAATCGAGAGATTCCTGCAAAGACACTGATTTTCCTGCGGGTCGACGCGAATCGAGGTTCTCGTCAAGGACACTGATTTCCCTGAACCAAGAAATTTGTCAAGGACACTGATTTCCCTGGCAGTTTAGACGAATCGAGGTATTCCTGCAAAGATACTGATTTCCTTGCGGGTCGACGCGAATAGAGAGGTTCTCGTCAAGGACGCTGATTTCCCTGAATCGAGATATTTCGCCAAAGACACTGATTTCCTTGGGGTTGGTTAACTTGTTCTGCTTTTTGCGGTGTCTAGGTTGACGTGCTCCGCCTCCTGCGGTGTACTCCGCTTTCTGCGGTGTCAGGGTTGACGTATTTCCGAGACGGGGTCATTGGATGACGTATTTCCGAGACGGAGGTCATTGGCCGACGTATTTCCACTTTCTGTGGTGTCGGGTTGACTCTAGCTTGTCTGTGAACCGTAGAGTCTTGGAATTGGGGACTTTGCCGTGGCTCCGATTGGTGATGTCGCGTCCATATCCTGCTGGAATGAGGAGGAACGCCGTTGTCGGTCTCCAGACTGTAGATGTTGCCATTGAGATCTGACCCTCACTTTGACAGAGTCTATCGGGAAATGTGGTTCCCTTTTCGTTTATGCCCATGGATTGTATACAGGGGTCAGTATGGACTTACCTGCAGGGCAATGATGGCTTAGGAGACAAGGTTAGAGCCTGCCACCTAAGACTTCTCAACTTTACGAGCCGTGAGGGTCTCATAAAGACTTTTCTCCCTACGAGTCGTGAGGATCCCGCAGGTGTACTTTCTCCTTAGGAGTCGTGAGGATTCCTAAGTGCATTTTCTTTTGAGAGTCGTAAGGATCTCACAAGAGAATTTTCTCCCTTACAAATCGAAAGGACTCATAAGTGATTGTTTCCCTCCTTTTCGATGTTTTACTTTGGAGAGTGTGGCCATGAATAGTATGCAATAGTCCATCTTAGACTGAATTGCAGGGTCCCAGTGCTTAGGAAACAGGTCCTTATTCCCATTGCCTAAGGCTTTTCCCTACGAGTCGAGACGAGTCGAGAAGTTTTCGCAGGAATATTATTTTCCCCACGAGTCGAGACGAATCGAGAAGTTCTCGCAAGGATGTCCTAACGTCACAGCTAACTCCTGCTAATAGAAGTCTGTTAGGGTGTGTGGTACTAGGGATTTTTACCCGTCGCACCGTCGTGTTGGCCGATATATTCCTCGATATGCAATCTTGCTGTTCGTGTAGCCCCACGACTGTCGTGTCTCTGATCCCTTCGGGGGCTGGACAAGACGTCTTTAAGTAATCTTCCAGATGATATTACCGTCAAAAGAGCTAGCGTTAGGGATATTCCATGTCGCTTTTTGCATGAGGTTAGGCTCAATTTTGGAGCCCCGATGAGTCATGACCACTCCACGCTGGTATGGGATGATCTCCGATAGTCTTTTCAGGTCTCATTCGAGTTGCCGTCAAGACCCTGAAGCGAGGGATTTTCCTTGGCTTCGTTTGTTGACATTATGTCTGCAATACTGCAACGGATGTCGAGGTTGTCTCTGGGTTATCTATGAACCGTTGAGGTTTGGAACTAGGGGACTTTGCCATGGTTTCGGGATAGTCTCTAGGCTGTCTGTGAACCGTCGAGATTTGGAACTAGGGACTTTGCCATGACTCCGTTGTTTTGACCCTGGGGTCGTTTGTTGACGTCGCATCTGCATCCTGCTGGAATAAGGAGAAGCGCCGTTGGTGATCTCTAGGCTGTCTGTGAACCGTCGAGATTTTGAACTAGGCACTTTGCCATGGCTCCGTTGTTTTGACCCTGGGGTCGTTTGTTGACGTCGTATCTGTATCCAGCCGGGGGAGAGGAAGAACGCTGTTGTTGATTTCTAGACTTGTAGATGTAGCCACTGAGATCTGGCTTCTCTTTGACGGAGCCTGGTGGGACAATATGGTTCCCTTTTTGTTTATGCCCATGGATTGTATACAGGGGTCAGTATGGACCTACTTGTAGGGCAAAAGTTTCATCATCATTATTTTTTTTATTTCTTTCCGCGATACTCTATCATTTCAGCTTTTATATCGCGAAGTTCGTGATTGCCCCACCATTTCAGCTATTTTTCGTGGTGCCCGATCATTTCGGCTATTTTTTCTTTTTACTCGCTACTTTTTATTGCGAGTTGCCTAATCATTTTGGCTGTTTTTGTGTGCATATATTATATATGAGGATTTTGTTGCAAATTACCCTATCATTTCAGCTATTTCATATGCATTTTTGGCTCGCTGATTTTAACCGCGAGTTTAGACTTAGAATTTGATACCGATTTAGACATCAGCATCGCTACAACTAGGATATTGCCAGGAGTGAATCATCATTTTCCTTCGTCGGTTAGAACAAAGGTGTCTTAGCAAACAGGGTTAAGATCCTGTCGACTAAGGCTTTTGACTTCATGAGCCGTAAGGGTCTCATAAAGGTATTTCTCCCTATGAGTCGTGAGGATCTCGTAGGTGAGTTTTCTCCTTAAGAATCGTGAGGATTCTTAAGTGTATGGTCTCTTATAAGTCGTAAGGATCTCACAAGAGTGCTTTCTTCTTATAAGTCGAGATGACCTACAAGTGTCGTTCGCCATATGAAGATATCTCTCATCAGTGGTGGGACTCTGTTGGGGAGATATTTATTCGTGCCCGTGGATTGTATACAAGGGCCAGTATTGGACCACCTGTAGGGAAGTCTGGGAAATTTGATGGCTTAAGAACATGTTCAGACCCCTATAACTTAAGACTTTTGAATCCTATGAGCCGTGAGGGTCTCATAGGGGAATTCTCCTTACGAGTCGTGAGGATCTCGTAAGTGTAACTTCTCCTCAGGAATCATAGGGATCCCTAAGTGTGTTGCTCCTTTGTAAGTCGTAAGGATCTCACGCAGGTATTTTCTCCTTACAAGGTCGAGAAGGCCTTGCAAGTGTCTTTTAACGAGATTGCGCTCTTTCGGGTTTTCACAAACTCACTGGTAGCCCTGCTGTTTTTACTCATGGAGCCTTTTCGGGTTTTCATCTGTGCCCATTTCGCTTCTGGATGTACCTTTTTTTTTGTTGCACGTCAGCCTAAGGATGCTGCGGCTCGTAGTAGTTTTTAAGGACGTTACGGTCCGTGGTTAGTTTTAGGACGTTTCGGTCCGTTGTTAGTTTAAGGACATTGCGGTCCATTATTAGTTTAAGGACATTTCGGTCCATTGTTGCTATTTTGGAGACAACGGTTTCGCTGGATACTACTTATAGAGTTCGGGCTTGGGAAGATAGCGAGCGGATAGGCGTCGTCATCTATCATTGACCCGGGCCATGACTCGTCAGGCGTAGTATTTTTTTTAGGAACCGGCCGTTTATTGGCCTTAAGGGACTTTCGCCATGCATATCCATGAGCAAGTAAGCCCCACCTTAGTAGACTTTGTCACATAATCCACGGATTTTGGCACTGCTTCTGCCCCAAGCACCTCTATGTTATCTTCTAACGCCGAGTGAGCTTCTTCATTATTTAGCAACGAATGAGAGATCATGTGGCAACTTGCCACATAATCTTCGGGTTCCTCTGACGAGTCATCTCCCTCATCATTGTCGTTATCTCCACTTTCAAGGATACAGTTGAGAAACTCTTGGAGTGTGACCGGGGTTCGCGCCCTCTAGTTGTATTCCTCTAGCGTGTCAATATGATTTTGCAGGTCTGTGCGCTTGTCGTCAGTCTGCGCGGGCTTCTTGGTCTTCTTCTTTTTCTTTGAAGACTTTGACGGCTGGGCCTGGGTATTTTGTCCATCATTACCAGTTGTCAGTGTTGGGCGCAGTTTCAGCATCCCCTCAATGATTTCCGGCTCTAGCGGGCTTTTACATCTGATTGTCGGGCATGCTTGAAGATTCTTCAGCATTCTTTTAGTTTTTTCCGAGAGGACAACTTCCCATGGAGCTTCCTCTATAAACGAGCATGATGCCCCCAGCGTATCCGTCTTTTTAGAAGCATGCGGTTGTGGCGGGTTTACCCTCCAGTTTTCAGACAATGCGAATTTGTCTTGCTGGTACTGGTCTTCCACCCAATTTTTGAAGAAGTAGCAATCTTCTATTGAGTGACCCATTACTCTGCGGTAGGGAAAATAGTTAGGATGGTTAACGTCACCAGGTTGCGATGGATGTCTCGGCTCCGGTAGAGTGATGAGCCCGTTGCGGACTGCCAGTTCGAATAGTCTCCTTGTTTTATCCTGGGGAAATGAGTAAGGACGTCTTAATTTTTCATCGAGGGATCGCAGCTTGTTGCTTTGACGAACAACCGGTCTCGGGTTACTTGGTTGTTGCCGAGTATTGGCGATGAAGGTTGCTTTCCCTTTCCCCATTTCATTCCGCAGCTCTGACTTTGAAGGGAAAGGCCTATAGCCCATCTGGTCCATTTGGGCCAGTTTGTCAATCAAGGCCTAGAAAGTAGTCGGCTTGTAGAACATCATGAATTGGGAGATGGTTGCCTGAGGGTCAAGATTCTCCATAAACATGCCCACGGCAGGAGCCTCCTCTATTCGCTGTTCGCACTTTGAGCATAGGTTCCACCACCGAATGGCGTATTGAACTCAGGTTTCTCCCGGCTTCACTCTGGCGTTTATGAGTGCCGTGATCGGGGTGCGTTCTCTAGCGCTTGCGAATCTCTATGTAAACAGCACCTCCATTTCTACAAATTCTTGACAAGGTCATTCGGAAGCTCGGAATACCACTCGAATGCTGTCTTCGACAAGCTGCCAACAAACTGGCGAAGTAGCAGTTTGTCGTCACCCCCAGTATTACCGCACAAGGCTCTGAATTGAGCAACGTGCTGGTCTGGATTACCTATCCCCTTATATGCATGGAATTTAGGGATCGTATATCCTGGCGGGTATTTTATTTGATCGTACCAACCCGGATAGGGTCGTCCAGTTTTGACGATTTGGATAGCCGCTTCACTCACCTGATGAGCTCGTATCTGTTAAGCTATATAGTCGTCAAGGATGGCTTTGGAGATGGTTTCTTCCTTGGCCGCTGAAAAGGCCGCTGAAAAGGCTGGAGGGTCTGGCTGGATCATCATGCCGACCATGTCTTGGAATAGTAGCGTCATTTGTTTTATATTGGCCGCTTTTTCCGCGGCCTCTTTGTCTTTCCTCTCGAGTATTCTTCGGAGGAATTCGGCATCAGTTTCCTGTTCTTGACGCTGTTCCGACAATATTTTCGGACTTTCTTTTGGCCTAGTGAGTGCGGCCATCTTCGTTAACATCTCTTGGAGCTTTTGCAGTTGTTGCTCTTGAGCCTTTGTTACTAATCGGGTGAGCGGTCGATTACCCGTAGAAGCACGGCTTTCCTCTTTTCCGGAAGCCATATAAACAATATACACTACCATACCCCCAGACTTAGGGCGTTTGGATTCAATGCTCTTGTGATTCGTCGTAGACGCAGGGATCTTCTCCGGCCTTCTCTTTTTGTGGGCGGTCCAAGTTGAGGAGGCCATTACAGCGAGAACCCAAGTAGATGACACCTTCTGTGGTACGATAGGGTGGTCTTTCTCTTGCCGAAATTTTATCTTCTTCGGTCGGCAGGAGTAGTCTTGGTTGATCACCGAGTCTTGGACCTTTCACCAGACCCTGTGAATTTTGGAGGATAGCCGCTGAGGAGGCTTCTCTGGCATTGCCTTTATCACGTCCTCCACAGGTGGAGGAGATCTTTTTAGCACAGCAGTCGGAGAGTTCTTACGCACCTTCTTTAGTGGTTCAAAGTTGTTCCCAGTTGAAACAGCAGCATCAATTTCCACCATCGGAGATGGTGGAGTCAATCCAGAGGGGGAACTGTCCACAGCTTTTCTTACTCAGCACCCGTGGTGACGTCGAGCATGCCTTGCAGACAGTATTGGCTCAGCTATGGGGGTGGCTTCATCATGCCCCCTGCTCTGGTGGAGGGTTGCTGCCGGTGTCAGCCTCTTGAAGACTGATGTCCGCTGAGAAGAAACGTCCAACCTATCGAAGACTGACTTTTGAGTAGGGGTAGCAACTTTGGTGACTTCGCCCGAAGCGGGAGTCAGAACGGCCAGTCTTGTGAAGACCGACCCTTTAGTAGGAGAAGTCACCCTGATGACTTCATTTGCTGGAGCAAGGATGGCTATCCGTTTCGGGATAACCCCTTCAGGTATTGCGAGCTTCTTCACAGGCCCATTGGAGCTTTGGCCCAGTCTGTTAAAGACCGAGGCATTGGATTTGGGCGACCCGTTGAGAGGGGCCGCGGTAGTCGTAAGCCGATCAAAGACTGACTTCTTTGGAGCTTCCTGTGACGGCACTAGGGCGTTGAAGCTCATTGGTGGGAGCATAGTCCCGAAGAACAACCCAGTGGTGGCTTGCATCATCTGTTCCACTGGCATCGTGAAAACGAAGGCCGCTTAAGGCCCATAGGTCACTCCTCCAGCAAGGACGGAGTGGGAGTTGTTGCAATTGGTGCAGTTGAAAACCATTTTCTCTGCACGGGAGCAAGACACTAAATCTTAGTACCTCGAATCCAGGGGCAAGCATAGCAAACCGCGATTCGTTCGCGAAACATGACACACGAAGTGTGGAGTGGAAAGAGGAAAAGGTACCATCGGGCGTGCTAGAATCTGTTTACCGCCGAAAGCTGGGAAAGACAAACGTCTTGCCTAAATTTGGGGGCAGATGCTATTTGGGTTTATCCATCCACCTCTCCGAAGATGCCAAGTTGATTTATGACACCGTGTATCGGAGGTTTGGACGGATGCGGCCGTTGTAGCAGACTTAGTCAGATTCCCCCTCATTTCTGAGGGGTTTTTGATTGTGGGGACGCTCTTCCTGTAAGTGCACGGCAGCGCCCCGGCCGTCAATCCGACGCCGGAATGCGGAAACGAAACTTTTACGGAACTTGTAAACCGGCACTACCGCGCACTATAAAACCCGGATCGGGCCATTAACCTACTCCTACCAAATACGAGAAAGGGTAGAATGCTATACCGGGCGATCCGTGTCCTTCGGTCTTCGGCCTCCACTCCGATCTCCTCGCGGAATCTTCGGTCTTCATCTCCTTGTCGGAAAGGGCACCACATCGCCGGGTTCTTTTACGGGCTGCCACCTCTGGACCGAGGTAACTCGGGCACGAAGTTGGCTAGCCGACGTGTCTAAGGATGCTGTAGATGAAGTGTAGAAAACTTGTCTCAATGGGGTAATTGAAGTTGCCATTGGAGGAGGGAAGAGGAAAGATGAACTTTGGAAATGGCTATGGAATTTTTGTGGCAAGCTAAGTGAGATGAATAATTCCCCACACCAAAAATGAATCCCTCATCCTCTCCTATAATGTGGCCGGCCATGTATGAGAGTGGGAAAAAACAATCAAGGAAGGTGAGTGCAGGAAAAGGCAAGGTGACCATAAGCAAATGTGTGATGATAATGAGGAATAAAAGTCACACCATTTCCTAATCAACTCACATCTCAATTAATGCAAACCATGTGCACAAAGAATGGAATCAAATGATGCTAGATTTATCATAACCCCTCCAATTAAAAGAAACCCCCTCCACAATTGCTGATTTGCAAACTTGCAAATAGCCCCCTCCATCGGAAAAATCCGGCCGTGAAGGAACAAAGGAAAGCTGGCCGAAACGGAATGCAAACCGGCAACTTCAAAAAACTGATCCCATAATAAATTACAGGAAAACCCCGCGACTGTATATACATACCCGCATTTGTATTCCGACAGAATACAATTGCAATGAGACAAAATCTACACTGTACAATACTAGGATCCGGCTTAAACCAAAGCCCGCTAGTATTATCCGTCCGATCATGATCCGGGCAATACCGCACGTATCTGATCGAACTCTGCCATATCTCCATACGGCCTCTACAGCGTTTCGCCCGAAACTTGAGAAAACGGTCTATGGGGGACTCTAAAGACTCGTCAATACTTTGGTTGTGGATTTAACCACTAGCATGTCAGAGGTATTAGCCAAACGTAACGGGCTACCAGGTATTGACCAAAAGGGACATCGATAAACGAACTCATCCTGACACCCTACTGAGCCTGTCAGTGACAATATCCGTACAGTCCGGTCCGTTCGTCTATGAGCATCGTATGGTGGGCCTAGGAGGTTGGTAAAAGTCAGACCCCCAAAAGCGGTACAAGTCATGTCGGAGTGTAGCCCAGAACACCCTGAGATACTACTGGAATACCTACCAGTAAATCTCCTGCCTTGGCCAAGGACTTCGTGTAATGGCTCTCCTAGACACAGCGCGACCTCACTCCCAATACCGGGAGAGACGAACCCCTGAAGATCCGCTCACTGCCTCCATGTGGCTCGGGACTGTACCCAACTAAAACCTGTTTGCACGACTCCTTTGAGCGTAGTAGGGTTGTAATCAAAGTACAGTACGAACTCACATGAGACAAATGATGATTTCAGGTCGATGAACTAACCTGTACACATGTTACCAGGGAACTGCTATCTGACGTCAGGTATAAGACCAACTAGCATGTTCACGGCGAGTCCTGTCCAGTGTACTCATAACCCAATGAGCACCTGTATACATCTTAGGTGAACCAACTGACACCAGTGGCTTGTGAGACCAGCCACCGCCCCTCGTCGGGGTATCGACTGTATACACTAGTCTACTCTGGAGTATCGATGCCCTGTCTCGAAAACTCCCACGACTAGGGACCTTTTAAGGATGTGCTTATAGACCCCAGCTCCCACGTATATGATCGCCCTCATACTGCTAGCAGTCAAGCAAGAATCTTAGGGGCTCTATCAACGTGCAATAGTAACTTGTAAGGTCACCTAAAGCAGTACACGATGATAAAGATAAACCAGATAGCATACTATCATCTTGAGCAAGACTGTTCTAACGGTATAGGTCCTCCCTCAATCATTGCAATCACGTGCCTGTGATCCAATAATTGACTCTGAGGGCACTATATCCAACAATCTCCCACTTGCACTCAAGGCTAATTATTGCGATGTCGCATACTCACAGCCCGTGTGATACCGAACACCCAACTCCTCTACTAATCAGTCTCACAAAACCTGTTTGCGAAACTAATGCGTTCGAGGAATAGCCTCAGTGAGTGGATCCGCTCAGATGTTTCTTTCTATGTCTCTCTTTATCTCAAGTTCGCGGAGAAACCCATCTCCCGAAATGAGCAATACCTGTCTTAGAATGTGTCTGGATATCTGATGGGACCTAGCTCATAAATAAACTCTAAATCCAAACTTCTTAGACTGTATCGTCAACTGAACTTAATCAGTATCCTGTGCCATGCCTCCCTCAGTATCCACCTGGACCACCTGTCCAAAATATTGCCCCTCGTCAAAGGGAAAACTATAACTCTGACAGCCACTCTGTCATCCAGGTCACCTTGGAAGCCTGGAATGATAACCGTCTCCCAAAAGAGGCTGTTATTATCACATCCCTAGAACATCAACTTATGTTCTAAAACTGCTTCCGAACGTTTCTCCAGGATTGGATCAATATCACCTTATTGCATCTAGTGCAAAAACAACATCTATATCCTATGTGGAGAAACCACTGTGTGACAACCAAAGTATAACCGATCGTAGTATAGGAATTTCACTTCCTACTCTGTGTATGTCATCCTAATACCAGGACATCACACCCTACTACCTTCTTAACAGATCCATCCCCTATTCTGATGAAGTCAAACCTATGACTGTCACATCAGAAATAGATGATCTATCTCCGCTATATCTGCTTTCAGTCTATAAATAGACATAAGCCACTTGTCCACTATGCTTCCGCTGCTCCCACTGACTACGACAACCCTCTGGAAGAGTCATATAGACGTGCACTTCTAAAGCCAGTTCAGAACTACGCTATACTCATCCTCCTGCCGGGTCTCACAGTCTAGAACAACAGCAATGGCAAGTCTGGGTAAACAAGAATCTCCCTGTCACCGTCCTTGAGGCTACCGAAGTACCTCTCGGGTGCTTGAGGTTATCCACCATATCTGCGGAGTGGCCAATGGAATGTCAAACCAGATTGAATCTTTAGGTTCTTATCAAATTTTCAGTAATCGTTTGCGGTTCTGGAATCACTTCCAGTTCTACCATACTCCCACTACTGTTTTCTGAAAAAATCCATTTTTATTAAAACTGTGGCGAGTCAAGAACAATATCACTATTGATTTTCCAGATGGTAGAAAATCAACCCTCGTCATAGCCTGGGTCAACCCACAAACAGCTATTACAGAAACGTGCCTTGAGTTATCCAGAGTCTGGTTTTAAGCATAAGCTGGACAACTCCCCGTACCTTAACAATGTCAAGATATGAACTGTTCTATATCCAATACAGAAACAGAGGCACTGATTTAATTGGAACTAGATTCAAATCATGCAGCTGTCTCCAGTGCATGTCAACTAAATGGAGAGAGGCCGATCAGCATTACTCAACTTAGGAGTACTTCCAATTATGAGTAACCTAAAAGAGAAGCAAGTTCTCTTAATCATTACTATCAACTGAATACCATATACAAGTATCTACATCTTCGATCACCTTGAAGAATCCCGATACTTGCAACACCTGGTTCTCTACTTTATTCTTATACCTATAACTCCTCAAAACTTAGACCTTGCATTTCTACGAAACACATGTCTGAGAACTAAAAAAGTCACAAGTAAACAGAATATAGTACAAGGACCAACCCCTCTGTCCTAATGGACACTGGACAATATACAATACTCTGTATAAGTCCCCTGAGTCTAATAACTCATTCCCTGTGTGCCGTAGATTGAAAATTGTACTTATGGTTATGAAGAATTACACCGCTGTTTAATGCTCCTTACCTAACCATCCACTGATATAGTTAAATGTCATAGACATAATTTCAAAAAGATATATCTCACTCTATAAAAATAGACGTACAGATATATCAATTTGAAATTGGTGCACAACGACGGATATTCAAAACCAAATATTTGCCGTCCGGCAAACAACCCAGGCGATTTCCTCAAATATCACCAATTACAACGAATTCCGATATAAAGAGGATGATCACCAAATTCCCAATAATTTACTCCCACTCATCATCTATAAAACCACACAGATGTGAGAATCATATCTGGTAAATACATGCCCTGGAGCAAGTGTCTAATTGGGAAATCAGTTTTCTTTTAACAATACACAGTGAAACTGAAACATTGAAATGTTTCGAAGGGGTATCCGGGTATTCCTAGTAATGCCTCTTCCATTATCCAGATTCACAACTGTAACCGTATATTTCTTTGCCATCTCTCCAAATCCCTTCATATGTCTTTAGTCATTACCTTCTGTACACCCCTTTAGGCCATATGGTTTTCTTCCTTCCCTACCGCTCGGCACCAGCCTATGGTTTGGAAGAAGACTATCCAATAAGCATAATGGGTGTACTGTCCTAATCCTAGGAGCACTCGCAATGCGAGAGAAGGTGAAGATAAAAGACAACCGAATAAACCTTATTCCTATTTCTCCCAAACCAGAATCCATCCCCGAACAGGAACAAGTTCCTTTCGAGTTCGTATATAACCATACGATGGAGTATCCAAATAACTGTGGATCTTCGTAGTGATACGGAGTGTTCTGGAGAAATACAAAGGTGAAATGGGAGTGGTAATGAAATACTTGGTTTGGTTGTGAATAGCAGTCGCAATTTACTTTGCCCTCTTACTAATCCCTTTATTTGTCTTTACTTAATACCTTTTGTACACCTTTGCTAGGCTAATTGGTTTTCTTCATTCCCTACCGGTCGGCACCAGCCTAAGGTTTGGAAGAAAACTATCCAATTTGCGTAATAGGTGTACTGTCCTAATCCAAGGAGCACTCGCAACCTGAGAGAAGGTAAAAAGAAAAGACAACTGAATAGTCCTATTCGTTTTCTCCAGAACCTGAAACCATCCTCGAATAAATTCCTTCGAGTTCGTATATAACCATACGATGGTTTTATCCAATGGAATTGGACGTTCATAGTAATACGGGGTGTCCTGGAGAAAAGGGTAAAAGTAGGAGTGGTAATGAGGTTTGCAACTCTGACAATCCAAAAGCCAGTGTTTTAAGAAGGTTCGGTTAACTTGGTTACTGAGTCATAGTCAAGGGTCGGGTCATGGTCACTGCTAAAGAGAGAGATATAGAAAAGAAACACTCAGCGTGCACTCTAACCTAGATCAGAATGGTTATCACTTTATCTAATCAGGAAACCTCCCACTGTAACGTCAAATTCTTCCCCAAACCTGAAAGAAGAATTAATCGGGATCACCCGAGGAGTAAATCAACTCATCAGTGGGAATCGGGATCCAACTATCATCACATGATAACGTGACGGAATCCGCTCACGTTATCACACTCCAGAAGGTATGCGCATATCTGGCAAGTTTCAGTTTCTTTAGAAACTCCCGATGTGATTTTTACCCCATGCTCTTATGACCTTGACTAAGGCCAACAAATCATAAGTCACATGTCAAGTTCTACCCGTCATTTTCCAGGTTGATTTGAACCCACCCGTACCTACCCTTGACTTTGGCCAACAAGGCAGTACGACTGTCCCAAACCAACTCATCTATCTATGCTGCAGATAAATATCCGGCAGCTACCAATCACTATGCCTTGGCGTAAGTCAAAATACATAGCTTGAATACTACCGAACATTTAACTGAAATGACGGAGGGCTACGAATGTTTTTTAGCGAAAAACCTTTAACGTAATGAACTTGATATCGTTGAAGGAACCGGATAGCTTTTTAGAAAAATATAGTAACGAAAACCTTTGCTAAAGAGGTCACTCCCGGTGAAGGGATCTCGGCTCTTTCCCCATAGAATGAGGTGCAGGATATTCCAACTAAATACCACGATGCAAAGCAAAAGTAATCGGCTATAGTGAAGTTATTGCCCTGACGCAAACTTCTGTCCAAGGGGTCACTCCCGGTGAAGGGATCTCGGCCCTTGCCTCATCGACTGAGGTGCTGGATATTCATAACCGAATACCACTGTGCAAAACCAAAGAGAACGCCTTTGCAATAACAGCTTTTTGAAAAAATGTTCCAACAACATCAGAATAGGTTTGTTTAGCTTGCATTGATCCGAATCAACATAGTCCCGTCAATTGATCACACCACAAAAGAACGAAAATAATGATGTACGTATATGCCATCCGCATTCGCCACTGGGTCCCGTCATCACCCGTTAGGTTACTTAACTAACGACAGAGCGGGGACTGGACTAGCGCGGGTGTAAAACATATACAACATCTACTAGTATATATATCAATATATAATATTCGCTCAAGGCGTGATAAAATGCAACATCATAGAAATGTAATAAGCATCACAGAACAATACAGATATCTGGGATCCCTGGGTTTCATAGAGCGGCTACTGAAACCCGACGTTCCCCTGGTCGTGTGGATAGCCTGTGCAATGAAATCCTAGACCCCTGCGGGCGCGGCAAGTTACCCGCCAAAACGTGAAGCGAGGCAGCCCCCTTCAACAACGTGAATGGACCACCCAGCACTTCACGGAATCCGGTAACTTGGGCACCCCTCCTGGGTCAACCATACCCCCTACGAGTGCGGCGAATAGCCCGCCAATTCTAGAGTAAAGCCCCCTCCGTCTCAAAGCCATGAGATGCGGGCCCGTTGCCCTCTAGAACCTGGCTATCCGTGCACCTCTCTGCGGGGTAATCCTAGTACAGAAAGTAAAATATACATACAACGGGTACATCGACCTCAGCCCGGTCGTGCCCCAAAAGAATAATATACAAACAGGCAGTAACGGCAGTCCACATATCGGACGCTCGCCCCGCAATATCAAATATACGTAATAAACCAAACTGTACTACCATTGCATCCAGGCTATCCACCACGACAGATCCGCAATATCACAGCACAACACAGAATATCAACGTGAATGTCACGTTCGCAAATCCGTCTAAAAGGGCTATAGCAGTTAAACAGGATTTACCGATCAAATGACATTCACGGTCGCAGATATAATGTAAATACTGTGAACTAACAAGTTTAAAATTTTCGATCGATCAAATTTACTGAAGTGGGCCCCAAGCACTACTGTAGCACTCAAAGAAAATCTGGGCCCAAAAAGAATATTCTAGAAACCCCATTTTCAAGTCAGAGAACCACTGCAGAAATCTAGTGCATTGATGACACTGTTCCGCGGCGGAACCGCGGCCAAAACGGGGTTAAGGCCGCGGTTCCGCGGCGCTACAGTGGCATCACGTGACCATTTTTCTACAGTGTTCACAAAAAACCCTGTACGTATTTTTCCAAGATACCAAATAATTTTTAGAGCACGGGAAAAATTCGACAGAAACTGATGCAAGAAAACGCGGTTTTTGGAATTTTCGTTCGATCGAATTTGTAAACACGTTAGAGCAAGCTAGACTAGGTTAATGGCGTGGCTCTGATACCATTATAAGTGCACGGCAGCGCCCCGGCCGTCAATCCGACACCGGAATGCGGAAATGAAATTTTTACGGAACTTGTAAAGCGGCACTACCGCGCACTATAAAACCCGGATCGGGCCATTAACCTACTCCTAGCAAATACGAGAAAGGGTAGAATGCTATACCGAGCGATCCGTGTCCTTCGGTCTTCGGCCTCCACTCCGATCTCCTCGCAGAATCTCCGGTCTTCATCTCTTTGTCGGAAAGGGCACCACATCGCCTGGTTCTTTTACGGGCTCCCACCTCTGGACCGAGGCAACTCGGGCACGAAGTTGGCGAGCCGACGTGTCCAAGGATGCTGTAGATGAAGTGTAGAAAGCTTGTCTCAATAGGGTAATTGAAGTTGCCATTGAAGAAGGGAAGAGGAAAGATGAACTTTGGAAATGGCTATGGAATTTTTGTGGCAAGCTAAGTGAGATGAATAATTCCCCACACCAAAAATGAATCCCTCATCCTCTCCTATAATGTGGCCGGCCATGTATGAGAGTGGGAAAAAACAATCAAGGAAGGTGAGTGTAGGAAAAGGCAAGGTGACCATAAGCAAATGTGTGATGATAATGAGGAATAAAAGTCACACCATTTCCTAATCAACTCACATCTCAATTAATGAAAACCATGTGCATAAAGAATGGAATTAAATGATGCTAGATTTATCATAACCCCTCCAATTACAAGAAACCCCCTCCACAATTGCTAATTTGCAAACTTGCAAATAGCCCCCTCCATCGGAAAAATCCGACCGTGAAGGAACAAAGGAAAACTGGCCGAAACGGAATGCAAACTGGCAACTTCAAAAAACTGATCCCATAATAAATTACAGGAAAACCCCGCGACTGTATATACATACCCGCATTTGTATTCCGACAGAATAAAAATGCAATGAGACAAAATCTACACTGTACAAAACTAGGATCCGGCTTAAACCAAAGCCCGCTAGTATTATCCGTCCGATCATGATCCGTGCAATACCTGTTAGTTATATGTATGCCCTAGAGGCCATTACTGTACATTGGATGTATATTGTAGTGGATGCTGGGACATATATAGGTAGGACTTTCTTGCTCGACATGATAGTACGCTATCTGGTTGCTCTTTATCTTAACATATATGCTTTCTGTCTCTCTGATTACATGTTGATAAAGCCCTTAGGATGTGTACTCGACTTCCAGGAATATGATGCAGATCATACTAGTGGGGCCTAGGTAGTCAATGAGTACATCCTTCATTGTTCCTAGTCGTGGGAATATCGAGACGGGGCATCGATATTCCAGAGTAGACTAGCGTATATCTTCTCGACCCATGTGATGGGTGATGGATGATCCCATATCCATTGGTGTTTGACATCAGAGATGGTATGCGGGTGCTCAGTGGAGACTGGGTACACTGAACGGACTCGCCGAGAACTCCCAGATGGTATTATACCTCACGTCAGATGGCAGTTCTCTGGTGACACTGGTACAGCTTAGTCTGTTGACCCGAGATCGTCATAGAGTCTTGTGTGTCTCCCACTGTGCTTTGATTTCCACCCTACCACGGCTCTACTGAGTCATGCAAACAGGTGGTTTTTGGGTACAGTCCCGATTCACATGGAGGCAATGAGCGATAGGAGGGGATTCGTCTCTCCCGGTATTGGGGGTTGATGTTGCGCTATGCTCGACTGGCCATAACAGGAAATCCCTAGCCAGGGTTGCAGTGACCTACTGGTAAGTGTTATCAGTAGTTTCACATATGTCATGGACTTCACGTCGGCATGACTTATCAAGCTATTGGGGTCTGACGTTTACCACCCCTAGGCGAGATATGCGACATATCAGACGAACAGACCGGACTGTACGGTAAGTGTTACTGGTTGGATTCACAGGAGTGTGAGCGGGCTTGCTCGTCGATCTTCTGATCGCTCAATACCCGGGTGGCCGTTACGTTTAGCAGACCGCTTGCGGCTTGTGGGTGCTTGATATGATCATCATCTGCTACCGGCGTATTGACGAGTCTTTAGAGTCCTACACAGAGGTTTCCTGGCTCAAGCGAAACGAAATAGGAGCGCATATGAGATATGTGCGGGACCGAGAATAATGCGTGTATGTGATACCGTATTCCATTCTCGCGATGAATGTGTCGAAAGGTTGTATGCGATATAACCTAGTTATCGAATCAAGGATTGTTTCGATAAGATGATACATTAGATATTAGTCGGTTATATGCGATATGACCGGATCATTAAATCAAGTATTGATTTAATGATTTAATGCATAATTATATATTTGATATATTACTTTGCATTAACTAGTATTGGTTCACTTTAAATGGATTTTCTCACTTGAATTGTGCAAGTTGTATATGTGATATACATTTGTGCACATGATTGTATCATGTTTGATGATACATGCTTACTTGGTTAAGTGTAAAGAATTAAACCATGGTTAAACTAATGATTAGGGTTTTGTTTTTTCATTTACTTATTTATCTATTTATTTATCTTTTTCATTTTGGAAAAGAGAATGACAAATGGTGGATTTTCTTTGTTTGCTAGTTGAAGGTTCTTGAAGCTTTGAATTAGTCCACCATTCTTGTCTTATACTTAACCCTAACCATTCAAGTTAACCATGGTCCATTCTCTACAATTAACCAAGGGTTAATATATGATAAGTATTGATTTATTTATCAAAAAAAAAAAACACTTATCATATTCTCTTCTTCTTCTTCTTCATCTTCTTCTTCCATGAAAGAAAGCTTGCTACATCAATGGCAAGTGATGAAAACAAGTGAGAAATCCAATTCTAAAGTGAACCCACTTCCTATTTCTTCATCCTCTACCTCTTGCCAAGTAGTATAGGGTGTTTTCTTCACAAGTTTCATGACTTGGTGAAGTCGGAGTTTGATCTTGTGATGCCTCAACGTAGATCATCTTCGGCATCGAAGCCGACGATCAAGCCCGCCCATTTCTTCGATGAAGCCGATGCTAGAGTTCGGGACCCGACTTGGACAGCGGAGGGACATCGTCGCGGAGCTTAGGAAGTGGTGGACCGGATCTACAAAGGTTGTAGTCACTTTCCTTTAGCATTTAATTCGTTCACATGCTTGCATCGCCTATATATCTAATTAACGATCCGTATTAGGGTTTGTAGGCACTTATAAAATTTAAAATTGGCATGGTTGATGCCTTGTGAGACTTCATTAGTGTGCCTAGAAACCCTACAGTGGTATCAGAGCCTGGCTCGAGCCTTAGGCGATGCGTAGACGGAGTTAGAAGTCCGATCGACCCGAAACCCCGACTTTAAACGGCTCTCTGGACATTTTTGAAAAACTGGGATTTTTCCAGATTAAAAATTCCTAAAAAATTCAGCAGGAAGACCTAAGAATTATGGTGCAAAATGAGAACCTATCTCAACTAAACCGCCGCGGAACAGCGGCAGAAGCATGGCTTCTGCCGCGGTTCCGCGGCCATAAGGTCACATCATCCAAATAAAATTTGCACAGTAATTCTTATTTTATGATGTTGGATTTCCTGGGAATTTTTAATATTTATTACAGAGTTGAAATTTCTGGGTTGTATTGGGGCCTCGGTGTAACGATCGGATTGTCTAATTTTGTCAGTGTGTTTTTCCGGGTAATTTTGAATATGTTAAAAAGTTCGACCGGATATAGATACCCACTTTTTCCCCTGCCGGAAAATTTCCAAGTGTTGGATTTTTCCGTGGTTTAAAGACGTTCTAAGTAGTGCAAGTAACGCGATGGCCCCTCTAGAAGACAACAAACCTTAACTCGATTATGTGACCGTCTTGAACTGCCCTTTGAACCTTAGGGTTTGGGGCAGTACGGCGTGCCACATGTGAGGCGTTGGCTTGACCCTTCTACGGCTGGACCGTTGGTACTGAGGCACGAACTGAATGTTTTTAGACTTATTCCATGCGTTGAGCTGTTTCGGGAAAACTTGGGTGTTCGATTGTTAGATCGAAAAGTTTAACATTTTCTATTTATCCGGAATGTGATACAATAATTGGAATTCACAAATAGTTATGAGATAACTGAATAAATGTTATAAATCTAGCGGTTTGGTCTCATTTGATCGGTTGCCACGGGATTTTGATATGATCAAAAGTCCGTCGTAATCACGTAGTGTACGCGGATACTCGCCGGGTAAACTTAATAGACTGCTACACTCCATAGCCCCGACCAAGTGACTGTAGGAGAACCCCGTCGCCGAAAGCATCCGTTCGGGTGCTCGCGGCAGCGGTGTTCCGCCTTGGTGCACTTTGTCGACGGCGTCGGGGGTGCGGCCGCCTACTAAAGTTTGCGACGAGCATTCGATCAAAATGTCGGGAATCTTGTTGAATTACCCGACTCTATATTGAAAAGTGTTTTCGATTTTGAGACTAAAATGCGGGGTTTATAATTGTTAGGCATGCGATGTCTAAAGAATTCATTTGATTAGGCATGCGATGTCTAAAGAGATTGCGGATTCCAACTGTTGTAGTTTTACACTTTCTTTTCTGTGACCGTAAGTGTAATATGTGTTATCGCCGGTTTCGTTGCTATATGTCAACGACAATTGGGATGCGCATATTTACTTACGTTGATGACATGTGATGTTATGTGTTGCTGGATATGTTATATTGGATCGTCGTGTTTGAATAGCCGGGGGGGTTTTTATGTGAGAAGAGTGTTTTTCATTTTCATTCATGTAAAAACTTGTATGTAATATTCTTTTATTAGGGCACTTCCAGGTTGCGGAAGATGTCACCGTTGATGTATATTATTTACTTTTCTGCACTAGGATAGACCCAAGGAGGGGAGCACAAGTAACCGGGTTCTAGGGTCCAGTGGGAGACCATCTCGAGGAGTCAAGTCCGGGTCTCCTAACCTTAGAATTGGTAGGGTTGCTTGCCGCTTTCGTAGGGGTCTAGGGGTGTGGGATAGGCTATTCATCACGACCGTGGAATCCGTGTTTTATACTGGCTCGTATTGAAAACACGGACGTCCTAGTATATCCAATATTTCATATGTTTCTTCTGCTGTGATCATGTGGTGTTCTGTGACACATATTATATATAGTATATATGATATATTATATAAACGTTGCTTATGTTTTACACCCGTGCTAGCCCTTCCCCGCTCTGCCGTTAGTTACCTAACCTAACGGTGCAGACGGGACATCGTGGCGAATGCGGATGGCATAAGCGTACGTTATATTTATCTGTGATGTTTAGGTGGACTTAAATGATGGGATAATCATTAATGAGATTAATGAAAGAAAATAAACCTAATTGATGTTGTGGATTCGAATTTCAAAAATAAAACAGGTAGCTACAGTTCTTGCTTTGCATCGCGGTGTTCATTATAGAACATCCTGCACCTTATTCGATGAGGAAAGGACCGAGATCCCTTCACCGGGAGTGACTCCTTTAGTAACAACTGGCAGATGCTACAACCCTCGGTTTGTCTTTGATCGCTTCTATAGTTTTCGCTTTGCATAGTGATATATATGATATATCCCGCACCTCATTCGACGAGGAAAGGGCCGATGATCCCTTCACCGGGAGTGACCCCTTTAGCAAAACTAGAAAAGCCTCGAAAACATTCCATTTAAAAACCATTTGATTCCGCAACGAGATCAAGTTCAAAGCGTTAAAGGTTTTCATAAAAACCATTCGCAACCCTCCGTCATTTTAGGAAGTAGAGTACTTAGTATTCGTGCTGTGTTTGTTGACCTTAGTTAAGGCACAGTGTACGGTAGCTAAGTGATGTCTTCCTACACCGCATATGATGCGATTAGTTAGGACAGTCGCGTGACTTTGTTGACCTTAGTTAAGGGTCATGTGGGTGGGTCTAATTAATCACGAAATGACGGGTAGAACTTGACTAGTACTTATGATTTGTTGACCATAGTTAAGGTTATAAGTGCTAGGGGTAAAAACCATTATCGAGAGTTTCAAGTGTTGAAATTTGCAATGAGATTGCATACCTTCTATATGATAGTTGGATCCCGATACCCACTGCGAGTAATTGTTACTCCTGGGAGAGTTTTGCACTTTATAATTAGCCGATCAAGTAGGTGTCTAGAAAGGTGTCAACGGGGTTACGCCTCTGGGAAAACGAGGTTTACTGTAATTAGGTCCGTGGGAAAGCACGGGGAACCTCCCTCAAAGTACCGACACTGGCCTGGCTGAAAGATTGGCGAACTTGTAGAGTGTAATTAATCCCGGCTAATCTTTCCTTTTAAGGTTTGAAGGAAGATTTGATAAAAACAGTGGGAGCCATCCTGATTAGATAAAATATATAACCAATCTGATCTTGCAAGAGCGCACGCTGAGTGTTTTCTTCTCTCTCTCTCCAGGTAGCGACCATATCACGCCTTAATCAAGATAATAATATGGATGTATTGACCGAACCCGCTTGTTATACTGAGCTGGGGAACGTTGGTCCCGCTCCAACTTATAATTGTTATAAGACAGAGCAGGAATAAGGGGAATACCAGAATTCCCGTGCCGCCCAAACGAAGAGAGTGCATGCTGATGCATCATCTTCGGGTGTGTTCGTTACAAAGAACTGTTTCTCAGTATCCTCTGCATCCTAGATATTTGATACCAGATCAGGATCCCAGATATGCAAATTGTTACATAGGGCTACAAAAAGGTAGAAAACTGAGAACGGGTGATAAGTTTCATGAGACAGAGAACGGGGCAAGTGTTGCAGCCAAGTCTGTTGGTCACTGTCACCCTGTATTACCAATACATTGATTCTGAACAAATGCTATTAGATACCGAACCTGATATACAAAATCATATCAGTCTCTTTATTAGTAAAGAAATGATAAAATTTTGTATTGATGGATAATGTTTTGAACATTTCCTATATCAAATGTTGATCGGTTCAGGCACGTTATCTAAAGCATTGACGTTCTAAATCAAACTACAGTTCCTATTGTACAGAACACACGTAAGAGGAAGAGTTCAGAAATGAACGAATCCTTCTTGAGGCATTGTAGACTAGGTCATATCAATGCGACCCGACTGGCTGAAGTTACATTTTAGATGCATATTTAAATCAGTTTGAATTTACATCTTGTGAAACTTGCCAGTCATGTCACAAAGATAAAATGACCATAGCTCTGTTTATTGGAAACAGGGAAAGAGTTTGTAGAACTCTTGGGACTGATACATGATGATGTATGTAAGGTCTCCTGTCTACACATGCCAGGACTGGTTCTTTATACTTCATTATATTCTCTGATAATCTCTCAAGATTCAGTCATATGTTCCTGTTGAAACATGAGTCCGAACCTTTTGAGATATTCACAGAATATAAGCGAGAAGTAGAGAACCAAAATACGGGTATAAGTGTTATATCCTATGATGAGATCAGGGAGGAGAATACTTGTGCATGGCATTCCTGGACTGTTCTAAAGGAAATTGAGATTCTCTCTCAGTATTACTCCTCTGAATACACCACAGCACAGTGGTGTATCAGGGCGGAGCAATCGCACCGTATTAGATATGGTGTGCTCTATGATGAGTACTACTGAGTTTCCTATTTCCTTTTAGGGGTTGTGCACTTGAGAAGCTGCATACCTATTGAATTAGGTTCGAATCAAATCTATGCCTACCACTCCATATGAGATATGGTGTGGGAAGAGCCTATCTCTTAAGTAAGTTAAGATTTAGGATTGTTCGGCCTATGTCTAAAGCAAAATCCGGACAAGCTCGAGGCAAGGTCTGTTATGTAGAACTGGAAATGTTCCAGCCATACAAACTGCAGCTGATGATTTGATAGAACCAAAGGATTCAATAGTTCCCGACGAACCTCAGCCTCTCCGCCGATCTAGTAGGGTTCCTCATCCGCCTGAGAGATACCTCGGTTTCTCGATGACAGTGGGAGCGAGGATTGCATCATGAGATGATGACCCAACTAGATTTGAGCAGGCCATCGAGAGTAGGGACTCTGTATGAATGGCTGGATGCTTAGCGATCTGAGATGGAATCCATGTACACCAGCAAAGTATGGACTTTAGCTGCTATATCTGAAGGGTTAAATCCCCATCAGGAGCAAGTATATCTTGAGAAGATTACTTGGTGTATTTGGAAAAGTTGAGACTTTCAAAGCTAGACATGTTAAAGGTTTTCGTCATCGACCAGGCGTGGATAATGATGAAACCTTTTCCAGTGCCTATGCTTAAGTCCATCTAGATCCTACTTGCCATTGCTACATACCATGACTGCGAAATCTGGTGGTTGGGTGTCATGACTGCTTTTCTAAATACTGATTTAGAATAGAAAGTCTATAAGTACACAGCCAGAGGGCTTCATGAACAGTGGGAGCAGCGGAAACATGTGCAAGTTGCTTTACATAATGAAGCAGGCATCGCGGAGTTGGAACGTCTGTTTTGATGTGATAGTCAAAGTGTTTGACTTCATCAAAATGGTAGACGAACCTTGTATATACAAAAGGATAGTAGAGAGTAAGGTGGTCATCTTCGTATTGTACGTAGACAACATACTCTTGATTGGAAAAGAGTTTCCTATACTACGATCGGTCAATCTCCTATTATCACATGGATTCTCCAAATAGGATAAAGGTGATACCTTCTCGATCCTGGGGAGAATCGCTGGAAAGGTTCCAGAGTGATAAGGACGACTGAATGTCAGTCGCAGGCATTGTCTTTACCCTCGGTAAAGGGACGGTATGTTGGAAAAGTTCCAAGCTAGATACCGTGGCAAACTAGACGATAAAGGCTGGTAACATCGCTATTAAAGATACTACCAAAGAGGCGGTTTGGGTGTATATTGGTTCATAAGATGAACTACGTTCCTACCATTGTATGACAATGGAACTGTGGCTTTGGCCTAGGAACCCTGGTCCCATCAGTGACCCAGACATATTCTGAGGCAGCATCACCTGATCATGGAGATAGTTGATCTCTAGGGTGATCGAGGTTAGGAGAGTAGACTCAGAGGACAACATGGCGGATCCACTCACAAAGGCCTTTTCCCAGAGAGAGACTTTCAGGGGATGGTTGAGTATGTGATACTGCAACCACTGCTACAGATGGCCCTAGTGCAAGTGGGAGATTGTTAGTTATATGTATGCCCTAGAGGCCATTACTGTACATTGGATGTTTATTGTAGTGGATGCTGGGACATATATAGGTAGGACTTTCTTGCTCGACATGATAGTACGCTATCTGGTTGCTCTTTATCTTAACATATATGCTTTCTGTCTCTCTGATTACATGTTGATAAAGCCCTTAGGATGTGTACTCGACTTCCAGGAATATGATGCAGATCATACTAGTGGGGCCTGGGTAGTCAATGAGTACATCCTTCATTGTTCCTAGTCGTGAGAATATCGAGACGGGGCATCGATATTCCAGAGTAGACTAGCGTATATCTTCTCGACCCATGTGATGGGCGATGGATGATCCCATATCCATTGGTGTTTGACATCAGAGATGGTATGCGGGTGCTCAGTGGAGACTGGGTACACTGAACGGACTCGCCGAGAACTCCCAGATGGTATTATACCTCACGTCAGATGGCAGTTCTCTGGTGACACTGGTACAGCTTAGTCTGTTGACCCGAGATCGTCATAGAGTCTTGTGTGTCTCCCACTGTGCTTTGATTTCCACCCTACCACGGCTCTACTGAGGCGTGCAAACAGGTGGTTTTTGGGTACAGTCCCGATTCACATGGAGGCAATGAGCGATAGGAGGGGATTCGTCTCTCCCGGTATTGGGGGTTGATGTTGCGCTATGCTCGACTGGCCATAACAGGAAATCCCTGGCCAGGGTTGCAGTGACCTACTGGTAAGTATTATCAGTAGTTTCACATATGTCATGGACTTCACGTCGGCATGACTTATCAAGCTATTGGGGTCTGACGTTTACCACCCCTAGGCGAGATATGCGACATATCAGACGAACAGACCGGACTGTACGGTAAGTGTTACTGGTTGGATTCACAGGAGTGTGAGCGGGCTTGCTCGTCGATCTTCTGATCGCTCAATACCCGGGTGGCCGTTACGTTTAGCAGACCGCTTGCGGCTTGTGGGTGCTTGATATGATCATCATCTGCTACCGGCGTATTGACGAGTCTTTAGAGTCCTACACAGAGGTTTCCTGGCTCAAGCGAAACGAAATAGGAGCGCATATGAGATATGTGCGGGACCGAGAATAATGCGTGTATGTGATACCGTATTCCATTCTCGCGATGAATGTGTCGAAAGGTTGTATGCGATATAACCTAGTTATCGAATCAAGGATTGTTTCGATAAGATGATACATTAGATATTAGTCGGTTATATGCGATATGACCGGATCATTAAATCAAGTATTGATTTAATGATTTAATGCATAATTATATATTTGATATATTACTTTGCATTAACTAGTATTGGTTCACTTTAAATGGAATTTCTTACTTGAATTGTGCAAGTTGTATATGTGATATACATTTGTGCACATGATTGTATCATGTTTGATGATACATGCTTACTTGGTTAAGTGTAAAGAATTAAACCATGGTTAAACTAATGATTAGGGTTTTGTTTTTTCATTTACTTATTTATCTATTTATTTATCTTTTTCATTTTGGAAAAGAGAATGACAAATGGTGGATTTTCTTTGTTTGCTAGTTGAAGGTTCTTGAAGCTTTGAATTAGTCCACCATTCTTGTCTTATACTTAACCCTAACCATTCAAGTTAACCATGGTCCATTCTCTACAATTAACCAAGGGTTAATATATGATAAGTATTGATTTATTTATCAAAAAAAAAACACTTATCATATTCTCTTCTTCTTCTTCATCTTCTTCTTCCATGAAAGAAAGCTTGCTACATCAATGGAAAGTGATGAAAACAAGTGAGAAATCCAATTCTAAAGTGAACCCACTTCCTATTTCTTCATCCTCTACCTCTTGCCAAGTAGTATAGGGTGTTTTCTTCACAAGTTTCATGACTTGGTGAAGTTGGAGTTTGATCTTGTGATGCCTCAACGTAGATCATCTTCGGCATCGAAGCCGACGATCAAGCCCGCCCATTTCTTCGATGAAGCCGATGCTAGAGTTCGGGATCCGACTTGGACAGCGGAGGGACATCGTCGCGGAGCTTAGGAAGTGGTGGACCGGATCTACAAAGGTTGTAGTCACTTTCCTTTAGCATTTAATTCGTTCACATGCTTGCATCGCCTATATATCTAGTTAACGATCCGTATTAGGGTTTGTAGGCACTTATAAAATTTAAAATTGGCATGGTTGATGCCTTGTAAGACTTCATTAGTGTGCCTAGGAACCCTACAATACCGCACATATCTGATCGAACCCTGCCATATCTCTATACGGCCTCTACAGCGTTTTGCCCGAAACTTAAGAAAACGGTCTGTGGGGGACTCTAAAGACTCGTCAATACTTTGGTTGTGGATTTAACCACTAGCACGTCAGAGGTATTAGCCATATGTAACGGGCTACCAGGTATTGACCAAAAGGGACGTCGATGAGCGAACTCATCTTGACACCCTACTGAGCCTGTCAGTGACAATATCCGTACAGTCCGGTCCGTTCGTCTATGAGCATCGCATGGCGGGCCTAGGGGGTTGGTAAAAGTCAGACCCCTAAAAGCGGTACAAGTCGTGTCGGAGTGTAGCCCAGAACACCCTGAGATACTACTAGAATACCTACCAGTAAATCTCCTGCCTTGGCCAAGGACTTCGTGTAATGGCTCTCCTAGACACAGTGCGACCTCACCCCCAATACCGGAAGAGACGAACCCCTGAAGATCCGCTCACTGCCTCCATGTGGCTCGGGACTGTACCCAACTAAAACCTGTTTGCACGACTCTTTTGAGCATGGTAGGGTAGTAATCAAAGTACAGTGGGAACTCACATGAGACAAATGACAATTTCAGGTCGATGAACTAACCTGTACACATGTCACCAGGGAACTGCTATCTGACGTCAGGTATAAGATCAACTAGCATGTTCCCGGCGAGTCCTGTCCTGTGTACTCATAACCCAATGAGCACCTGTATACGTCTTAGGTGAACCAACTGACACCAGTGGCTTGTGAGACCGGCTACCACCCCTCGTCGGGGTCTCGACTGTATATACTAGTCTACTCTGGAGTATCGATGCCCTGTCTCGAAAACTCCCACGACTAGGGATCTTTTAAGGATGTACTTATAGACCCCAGCTCCCACGTATATGATCGCCCTCATACTGCTGGCAGTCAAGCAAGAATCCTAGAGGCTCCATCAACGTGCAATAGTAACTTGTAAGGTCACCTAAAGCAGTACACGATGATAAAGATAAACCTGATAGCATACTATCATCTTAAGCAAGACTGTTCTAACGGTATAGGTCCTCCCTCAATCATTGCAATCACGTGCTTGTGATCCAATAATTAACTCTGAGGGCACTATATCCAACACTTCCCAGCAGGCGCAAGCCCCTATAGTTAATTACGTTATCTCGTAGCGATAACCACTTTCTCCTGCTCCAGATATTCACTTCGTGTCGTGTGTGTTTGTTTTCTTTTTGGTTGCCCGTGGATTGTATACGGAGACTAATTTATGTTGCCGCTCGTAGGGTATGGATTAGTCCAAATCCGTATATTCTTAGATTTGGGTTAGGGTTGATTTAAGTATCGTTAATCTCGTTTGAGATTAAGATCAACTTAAATGGTTGTTAAGGATACATTAGTCTAATTTTAGACTAAGAACTACTTAACAGGATTTTGGGATCATTCAGATCCAACAAAAGAGCATTTGGGCTCTATTACTTTAGTTTAAGGACATCACGGTCCATTGGGTTTAAGGACATCATAGTCCATGTAGGTTTAAGGACATCATAGTCCATGTTTAAGGACATCATAGCCCATAGAGTTTAGTTTAGGGACGTTGCGGTCCATTGGGTTTAATGACATCATAGTCCATAGAGGTTTAAGGACATCATAGTCCATGGAGTTTAGTTTAGGAACGTTGCGGTCCATTGGGTTTAAGGACATCATAGTCCATAGAGGTTTAAAGACATCAGAGTCCATGGAGTTTAGTTTAGGGACGTTGCGGTCCATAGTTAGTTTAAGGACATTACGGTCCATAGCTTGTTGGTTGTCGGGACCCACCACCTCTCTGAAGACGTTGAATAATTACAACGACATATATCAGAGGTGTGGAGAGATGTACCCTTGAACCAAATTTCAGATTGAGGAATTATCAGTCATGAGCATGGAGGCTCGGTTTATTTAGAGATTTAATCTCAGGAAATCTGGGGTTGAAGTTGGCCTCTTATAATGTTAAACACTAGTGTATGCTCAGTGCCCACGTGCTCCCACAAGATATTCTAAGGCAGTGTTAAACACTGAGATCTGAGATGATCACGTGTGGCACGTGAGGCGCCATAGCAGTGTTAAATACTGAAAGTTGGGGCGCTCACGTGTGGCACGTGAGGCGCCATAGCAGTGTTAAACACTGAAAGTTGGGGCGCTCACGTGTGGCATGTGAGGCGCCATAGCAGTGTTAAACATTGAAAGTTGGGGCACTCACGTGTAGCATGTGAGGCGCTTAGAGTTGGGCACTGCCTCTTTTATTCTCTTATTCTAGTGCTGAGCACTTCTCAGGGGTCACGTGGGTCACATGAGGCGCCCCAAAAATAGGGTTTATTCCCTTTTCTTTTTTATAAGTGTTGTGCACTTCTCAGGGGTCACGTGGTTAGATCTTAGTCTTTCCTTTTTGCTCCTCAGAGGTGCTCACGTGGGAACACGTGATCTGTTACGTAGCGTTTGAACGCTAATGAATCATCAAGCTGTTCTTCTATGGTTCCGAGGAATCAAGTTCTCCTTTTGTTCTTTGCAGGGATTAAATTCTTTTTAAAGGGTTAAACCCTAGTTTCAGAGGAATTAAATTCCCATACGTTTTGTAAGAGTTAAACTCTTTTGGATTCAGTTCTTTCCCCTAGATTTTGAATCTGCATGACAGAATCTCCCTGATGAGAATTAAATTCTCAACTTATGGGGAGATCTGCTTCTGCAGATCTTAACCAGAGGAAGAACTAAGTTCTTTAAGAAGAGTTAAACTCTTGTTTTGAGAATTAAAATCTCTTTTTGTGGAAGCTTTTGGGAGGGGCCCCTCTTCTTTAGAGAATTAAATTATCTCTCTATTTTTCTTCCCCTCTCCCTCTGTGTGTGTATCCTTTTCCTCCTCTCCTTGCTTCTATTTATATGAGAGGAAAAAGAATCAATTTGTTAAGAGAATCCCTTACTGAGAGTTCATGATTGATTTCAGGATCTTTTAGATCAATCGGTGAATTTTATTCACCGTTGGATTTTTAATCCAAAGGCTCTCTGTTTAACAGAGAAGATTTCTTTTTTGTTTAACAAGATTATGAATATATTGTTAGTTTTAACAAGATTAAAATTTTATTCTATCATATCTTTTTAGTTTAAGAAGATCAGAAATATATTTTCTTAATATTGAATTTAATTCTATCATATAGATATCCCGTTAGTTTAATAAGATTAGAATTTTATTCTAACATAGAATTCTGATCATATGAATATCTTGTTAATTTAACAAGATTAGGAAAATATTTTCCTATGATAGAATTTTATTCTACCAGATGATCACCGTTGGATCATTGATCCAAAGGTCCTCTGTTTAACAGAGAAGATCTTTTTAGTTTGAGAAAGATCAGGAAAATATTTTCCAAAATAGAATTTAATTCTAGAATTTGATAGGAGCATTTTAAATTAGGGCGCTCACATGCTTTGCATGTGAGAGGCAAGAGAACTCATGTGTTTAACACGTGACCTCTGCTGTGGGTTTTAGCATGTTTATGTTCAGCGCTCATATGCTTTGCATATGAGCGTTCATATGTTTTACACGTGAGGCCTGTTTGGCCACTGGTGATTTATGTTCAGTGCTTATATGCTTCGCATATGAGCATTCACGTGTTTTACACGTGAGGCCTGTTTGACCCTTACTTGTTTATTTTATTCAGTGCTCATACACTTTGCATATGAGCGCTCACGTGTTTTACACGTGAGGCCTGTTTGGCCATTTAAGTTTATTTTATTCAGCGCTCATACGCTTTGCATATGAGCGCCCACGTGTTTTACACGTGAGGCCTGTTTGGCCATTAATTGTTTTATTCTCAGCGCCCATATGCTTTGCATATGAGCGCCCACATGTTTAAGGCCAAATTTTGAGGACTCTCCCCCTTTTTTATAAGGGAACAAGTAGCTCTTGGCCGAAAATTTTGGCAGGAATAGCCCCCAATCATTTCCCGTGATTAGCCGCCGCCGCCAGCGCTTCATGGCCGTTAGATCTTGATCCAACGGCTCATAGTAGCATCGCCAAGGCCCACGTGTCCGCGTAGGGAGGATCACGCGTTTTCGTATGGTCCCCACCACGTGGGCGCTGCCGAGCGTCCTGGGCCGTTTGATCTTTGTATCCAACGGTCCAGGTTAAGGGGATTAATATAATTTTTAAAAAAATAAAAATAATAAACTGTTTATTATTTAAAAATTGAATTTGGTTTTTAAAAAAATAGTTTATAATACGGGAAAATTATGGAAAAATTTCAAAAATATATTTTATTGTTATATTTAGTATAAAAATAATTTTGGGCTAAAACTAAATAATATATCCATATCTATGGTGTTAGCTGGTTATTATAATTATTTAAAATCTAGTTTATCCATGAAAATATTTTTGATTACGAATTAATTATTTTTATTGATAATAAAAATATGTAGATTATTTTAAGGCATTATAAAATTTTATTAAAATATTTTAAGCCTAGAAAACAATAAATAGATTTTAGAAAATTCCTTTAATCATATTTCAATGCTTTGAAAATTATTAACATTACTTTAAAAATATTTTTCTATCAACGAAACATGTAAATAATTATTTGATACTAGAAATTTAAATAAAATATATTTTATTAGGTATTAGAAAACACGGTCGTTACAATCTACCCTCCTTAAAATAATTTCGTTCTCGAAATTTCAGAAGGTAGGTCAAGAAAAATCACTAAGAATGGATTATGGCGGTTAAATATTTTGGGGCTCGCTCTCTCGTCTCGTTACTTCGCTTCCGTGTATGTCTTCTTAGTAGTTCATTCCCCACATAACTCTAGCCAGCTGAATTGTCTTGTCTCTCAAGGTTTCAACCGTCTAGTATCCCGACCGGTTGCAAATTGTAGGTTACGCCAACCTTTCCGTGATCTCGGAATGATCAAAAGTACGACTAGGGTTGCCAGTATACCCTTTTAACTATGAGATATAAAGTACTATGCACGCCCTACAAAGAAAATAGCAAAACCAGGCTATACATAAACCCATCGTCTCCTTTCAAGATGTTAAGCGGTCGATGAGACATGGGGTGAGCTTTCCGTGCTTGCTGCATTGTATCACCATCTCCACTTTTTTTTTCCTACAATTATCTCAATCTTACAAATTCTCCATCTTCAGGATCGTCCCAACCGATCGGCACTTCTCCCATATAAAACTTGACCCCTCTCATCCGCTTCATGTGTTTCAACCATCTGTGTCCTCACGTTCTGCTTAGAGTAGTGTTTCTATATCTTCAAGATGAATATTACCATTGTCAGTTCTAGATCTGGATAGGAATAGTTGCGTTCACGAGTCTTTAGTTGTTTTGACGCATAGGCAACTATATCGCCGCGCTGATACATCGCACCACCAAGTCCCTTCTCCGAAATATCGTAAGTGTAAGTTTAAAACTTCTGGGTTTGCTAAGAATAGCAAGAATGGTTGTGATAGTTACGATCTACCCTCCTTAGAATAATTCCATATTTGAAATTTTCAAAGGAGTAGCCTCTACTAGGCATGGAAATCAGTAACGCTGTCAGGAGTCCTCTTAGCTGCATGTGTCGCTCCCAGGAGTTGGTGCATCGCTTGATACTTGGAAAGTATCTGAAGGGTTTAGGTATAAAGAATCGAAAAATGTTAAATCAGTTGTTGCTCTTGGATAGAAAAGTTTGTGAATTGATGGAAAACTTGAGAGATATAACATAAAGACAACTGGTCGAAACTACAAAAACTAGAGGAATTATGGTGAGTTTAACTAAGATTTGCATCGAAAGATAAATAAGTATGGTATCAAAAGGAAGGTTGAAAAAAGAAATGAGTACCTCTGCTATCTTGCCACGCGGCATCAGCCTTCTCGGCTGTCATGGTAAAGGTCTGGTGTTTGGGTTCATTCCGCTGCGCTTGCTAAAAAACACACTTCTATGATGGCAATGGTGGTCCCTTTGGTGATGCCCCTTGACCGGTTGGTTGAGTGGCGGAAGGTGGCTGGTTTCCCTGTCGTGGTGCCACATAGTTAGCCAGCTTATTAACGGGGCCTGATTGTCTCCCTCTCTGAGGATAGTCCCCAATAGCATGATCTGGAGACCCACAGACTATGCAAAGTTTGTTCAAAATGTGACAATCTCTCATATAGTGTCGGGTCCTACCACAATGGTTGAATATAACGGCTGGTTTTCTGAAGATAGTTGGTCCTGTTGGTCTCTTGGGTTGTTGTCTCCCGTTGAATCTGGAAGACGATCCTCCAAGAATTTGATTGGCTGGTCGCTTAATGCCAGACAAACGGTCATCCTTCCTCATGCGTCACTGAAGGTATTCAAAGTTTCGCGCCGCCTCTAAGATTTCATCATAAGTTGATAAGGTAGCAGAAGACATGGAGGACTGCATCTTCAGGTCCAATCCTTGTCGGAATCTCTTAGCATAAAGTTCTGGGGTTACCACCAGATGATGTGCGAACCGACTTAATCTCGCGAACTCCGAAGCGTACTCGTTCACCGACTTATCCCACATGCTCCCTTATTGGAGTTGTATATGCAGGGTTCCTAGGCACTCTAGTGAGGTCTCCCAAGCCATCAACCATGGCAATTTCAAAAATATGGTGCCTACAAACCCTAGTGTACGGATCGATAACTAGATTTCTAGGCGAACAAGAACTAGTTAACAGTTAACTATATAAAATACGGAAATACAACCTTTGTAGATCCGGTGCTCCACCTCCATAGCTCCGCAACGAGGTCCTCTCCGCTGTCCAAATCGAATCTGGGCTCTAGGATCGACTTCGTCGGAGAATGGGCAAGCTAGGTCGTCGATGTCCATGCCGAAGATGATCTACGTCGAAGCATCGCAAGATCAAGCTCCACCTTCACCAAACCGTGAAAAGTTGTGAAGGAAACACACTCTACTACTTGGCAAGAGGTAGAGGATGAAGAAATAGGAAGTGGGTAGACTTTAGAATTGGATTTCTCACTTGTTTCCAACAATCACCATTGATGGACTTCAAGCTTCTTCACTTGAAGAATGAAGAAGAAGAAGGAAAAAGGTTATGATAAGTTAAAAGAATAATGAAAGGAAAAAACAATTCTTATCATAACTTGAACCCTAGTTAAGTGTAGAGAAAAGACCATGGTTAATGGAATGGTTAGGGTTAAGGATAAGAACAAAATGGTCACTAGGTCAAAGTCTTCAAGAAGCTTCAATATGAAACAAAAATAGCCACCATTTTCTTCTTATTCCTTTTCTAATTATTTCCAAAATAAATAAATAGATAAATAAATAATAAAAGGAAATAAAACCCTAATCATATTAATAACCATGGTTTATTCTTAACTTACACTTAAACAATCATGTATCATCAAACATGATACAAGCAAATGCACAAAAGTATATCGCATATACAATGCGCCCATCCGAGTGAGAAAATCCATCTTAAGTAAACCGATACTAGTTGATGCAAAGTAATATATCAAATATATAAATATGCATTAAATCATTAAATCAACACTTGATTCAATGACCCGGTTATGTCGCACACAACCGACTAGTATACAATATATCGGCTTATCGAATCAACGCTTGAATCGATAACTAGGTTATATCGCATACAACCATTCGATATATTTATCGCGAGAATAGAATACGGTATCACATACACGCATTATTCTCGGTCCCGCACATATCTCATATGCGCTCCTATTTCGTTTCGCTTGAGCCAGGAAACCTCTGTGTAGGACTCTAAAGACTCGTCAATACGCCGGCAGCAGGTGATGATCATATCAAACACCCACAAGCCGCAAGTGGTCTGCTAAACGTAACGGCCACCCGGGTATTGAGCGATCTGAAGATCGACGAGCAAGCCCGCTCACACTCCAGTGAATCCGACCAGTAACACTACCGTACAGTCCGGTCTGATCGTCTGATATGTCGCATATCTCGCCTAGGGGTGGTAAACGTCAGACCCCAATAGCTCAATAAGTCGTGTCGATATGAGGCTCATAACGGATCGAGAAACTACTGGTAACACTTACCAGCAATTCTCTGAGCAGCCCTGGCCAGGGACTTCCTGTTATAGCCGATCGAACACAGTGCAACATCAACCCCCATATACCGGGAGAGACGAATCCCCTCCTATCGCTCATTGCCTCCATGTGACTCGGGACTGTACCCAAAAACCACCGTTTTGCACGCCCTCTTGGACGTGGTAAGATGGAAATCAAAACACAGTGGGAACCACACAAGACTCTATGACGATCTCGGGTCAACAGACTACTCTGTACCAGTGTCACCAGAGAACTGCCATCTGACGTGAGGTATAATACCATCTGGGAGTTCTCGGCGAGTCCGTCCAGTGTACCCAGTCTCTACTGAGCACCCGTATATCATCTCTGATGTCAAACACCGATGGATATGGGATCATCCATCGCCCATCTGTATGGGTCGAGAAGGTATACGCTAGTCTACTCTGGTATATCGATGCCCCGTCTCGATACACCCTCGACTAGGGACTTTGAAGGATGTACTTATAGACTACCATGTCCCCACTAGTATGATCCGCATCATAGTCCAGGTAGTCAAGTACAGATCCTAAGGGCTTTACCAACATGTAACAGAGAGACAAACAGTATACACGTTAAGGTAAAGATCAACCAGATAGCATACTATCATGTCGAGCGAGAAAGTCCTCCCTATATACGTCCCAGCATCCACTACAATATACATCCTATGTATAGTAATGGCCTCTAGGGCATACATATAACTAACAATCTCCCACTTGCACTAGGGCCATCTGTAGCAGTGGTTTGAAGTATCTCATACTCAACCATCCCATAAATGTGTCTCTCTCTGGGAACAGGCCTTTGTGAGTGGATCCGCTGTATTGTCCTCTGAGTCTACTCTCCTAACCTCGATCTCCCTGGAGATCAACCATCTCCATGATCAAGTGATACTGCCTTAGAATATGTCTGGATCACTGATGGGACCGGCGTTCCTTGGCATAAGCCACAACTCCATTGTCTCACAATGGTTGGAACGTAGTTCATCTCATGAACCAATATACATCCAAACAGCCTCTTTGGTAGCATCTTAAGTAGCGATGTATCCAGCCTTTATCGTCTAGTCTGTCACGGTATTTAGCTTGGAACTCTTCCAACATACCGTCCCTTTACTGAGGGTTAAGACAATGCCTGCGACTGACACTCAGTCGTCTTTATCACCCTGGAACACTTCCAGTGATTCTCCCTAGGATCGTTTGATACCGTCTCACTACATCTAGTGAGTATCCTAACATCCATTTAGATCTATCTCATAGATCCAAAATCCAGGATTTAGTAGGTATCACTTTGATCCTTTATGGAGAATCATTGTGATAAGCGGAGATTGATCGAGCGTAGCATAGGAAACTCCTTCCCTATCAAGAGTATGTCATCCACGTACTCTACGAGGATCGTCACCATACTCCCTACTACCTTTTTGTATATACAAGGTTCATCTACCATTTTGATGATGTCAACTTCTTTGACTAATTCATCAAAACAGATGTTCCATCTCCGCGATGCCTGCTTTATCCTATAAAGCATCTTGCACACGTTTCCGCTGCTCCCACTGTCTACGAAGCCCTCTGGCTGTGTACTTATAGACGCTCTCTTCTAAATCATCATTTAGAAAAGCAGTCAAGACACCCAACCACCAGATATCGCAGTCATGGTATGTAGCCATGGCAAGTAGGATCTGGATGGACTTAAGCATAGTCACTGGAAAAGGTTTCGTCATTATCCACGCCTGGTCAATGAAGAAAACCTTTAACAAGTCTAGCTTTGAAAGTCTCAACTTTTCCATATACACCAAGTAATCTTCTCAAGATATACTTGCTCCTGATGGGGATTTAACCCTTCAGATATTGCAACCAAAGTCCATACTTTGTTGGTGTATACGGATTCCATCTCAGATCACTAAACATCCAGCCATTCTTACAGAGTCTTACTCCTGATGGCCAGCTCGAAACTAGTTGGGTCATCATCTCATGATGCAATCCTCGCTCCCACTGTCATAGAGAAACCGAAGTATCTCTCAGGTGGGTGAGGAACCCTACTAGATCGGCGGAGAGGCCGAGGTTCGTTGGTATCTACTGAATTCCTTGGCTGTACCAAATCATGCTGTAGTTTGTATAGCTGGAACACTTCCAGTTCTACATAACAGGCCTTGCCTCGAGCTTGTCCGGATTATGCTTTTAGACATAGGCCGGACAACCCCAAATCTTAACTAACTTAAGATATGGGCTCTTCCCTTTCCATATCACATATGAAGTGGTAGGCAACTGATTTGATTCGAACCCTATTCAATAGGTATGCAGCTTCTCAAGTGCATAACCCCCAAAAGGAATTAGGTGACTCAGTATTACTCATCATAGAGCACACCATATCAAATAGGGTGTATCTGCTCCGCCCCGATATACCATCGTACTATGGCGTATACGGAGGAGTAATGCTGAGAGAGAATCTCATTCTCCTTTAGAATAATCCAGGATTTCCGTGCTCAAGTATTCTCCTCCTTGATCTCATCAAAGGACATAATACTTATACCCGTATTTTGGTTCTCTACTTCTAACTTATATTCTGTGAATATCTCAAAAGGTTCGGACTCATGTTTCATCAGGAACATATGACTGAATCTTGAGAGATTATCAGAGAACGTAATGAAGTATAAAGAACCAGTCCTGGCATGTGTAGACAGGGGACCTCACATACATCAACATGTATCATCCCAAGAGTTTACTAACTCTTTCTCTGTTTCCAATAAACAGAGCTGTGGTCATCTTATCTTTGTGACATGACTGGCGAGTTTCACAAGATGTAAATTCAAACAGATTTAAATATACATCTTTATGTAACTCTAGCCAGTCGGGTCACATTGATCTGACCTAGTCTACAATACCTCAAGAAGGATTCGTTCATTTCTGAACTCTTCCTCTTGTGTGTGTTCCATATACTAAGAACTGTAGTTTGATTTAGAACATCAACGCTTTTAGATAACGTGCCTGAACCGATCAACTTTTGATATAGGAAATGTTCAAAACATTATCCAGCAATACAAAATTATATCCTTTCTTTACTAACAAAGAGAGTGATATGATTTGGTATATCAGGTTCGGTATCTAACAACATTCGTTCAGAATCAATGTATTGGTAATACTGGGTGACAGTGACCGACAGACTTGGCTGCAACATTTGCCCCGTTTTCTGCCTCATGAAACTTATCACCCGTTCTCAGTTCTCTACCTATCTGTAGCCCTATGTAACAAATTACATATCTGGGATCCTGATCTGGTATCACATACCCAGGACGTAGAGGATACAGAGAAACAGTTCTTTGTAATGAACACACCCGAAGATGATGCATCAGCATGCACTCTCTTCGTTTGGGCGGCACGGGAAATCTGGTATTCCCCAATTTCCTGCTCTGTCTTATAACAATTATAAGTTGGAGCGGGACCAACGTTCCCCAGCTCAGTATAACAAGCGGGTTCGGTCAATAATCCGTATTATTATCTTGATTAAGGCGTGATATGGTCGCTACCTGGAGAGAGAGAGAAGAAAACACTCAGCGTGCGCTCTGTCAAGAATGGATTGGTTATTATTTTATCTAATCAGGATGGCTCCCACTGCTTTTTATCAAATCTTCCTTCAAACCCTAAAAGGAAAGACTAGCCGGGATTAATTACACACTACAAGTTCGCCAATCTTTCAGCCAGGCCAGTGTCGGTACTTTGAGGGAGGTCCCCCGTGCTTTCGCACGAACCTAATTAATGTAAACCTCGTTTTCCCAGAGGCGTAACCTCGTTAACACCTTTCTAGACACCTACTTGATCGGCTAATTGTAATGTATAAAACTCTCCCAGGAGTAACACTTACTCGCAGCGGGTATCGGGATCCAACTATCTCATAGAAGGTATGCAATCTCATTGCAAATCTCAACACTTGAAATTCCCGATAATATTTTGCCCCTAGCAGCTATATGACCTTAACATAGTCAACAAATCATAAGTGCTAGTCAAGTTCAACCCGTCATTTCCCGATTGAATTAAACCCACCCGCATGACCCTTAACATAGTCAACAAAGTCGCACGACTACCCTAATCCAATCGCATCATATGCTAATACAGATAACCAATAGTTAGCTACCGCACACTACGCCTTAACATAGTCAACAAACGTAGCACGAATACTAACTAGTATTTATCTGAAATGACGGAGGGCTACGACAGGTTTTTCTGAAAACCTATTGCGTAATGAACTTGATATCGTTGTAGGATCGAATGAATTTTAAAATGGAGTGTTTTTGAGGCTTTTCTAGTTTTGCTAAAGGAGTCACTCCCGGTGAAGGGATCGTCGGTCCTTTCCTCGTCGAATGAGGTGCGGAATATATCACATATATCACTGTGCAAAGCAAAAACACTTAAAAGCAATCAAAAGACAAACCGAGTGTGTAGCATCTGCCAGTTATTGCTAAAGGAGTCACTCCCGGTGAAGGGATCTCGGTCCTTTCCTCATCGAATAAGGTGCAGGATATATCATATATATCGCTGTGCAAAGCAAGAACTGTAGCTACCTGTTTTATTTTGAAATTCGATTCTACAACATCTTAGGTTTATTTTATTTCATTAATCACATTAATGAAGTCCCATCATTTAAGTACCTAATCATCACAGATAAATACGACGTACACTTATGCCATCCGCATTCGCCTCGATGTCCCCTCGTGCACCGTTAGGTTAGGTAACTAACGACAGAGCGGGGCAGGGCTAGCGCGGGTGTAAAACATAAGTAACGTCTATATAATATATCATATATACTATATATAGTATCCATCACAGAACATCACATGATCTCATCACAGATATCGCAGCAGAAGAATCATATGAAATATTGGATATACTAGGACGTCCATGTTTTCAATACGAGCCAGTATAAAACACGGATTCCACGGTCGTGATGAATAGCCAAACCCACACCCCTAGACCCCTACGAGAGCGGCAAGCAACCCTACCAATTCTGGAGTTAGGAGACCCAGACTCGACTCCTCGAGTTGGTCTCCCACTGGACTCCAGAACCCGGTTACTTGTGCCCTCCTCCTTGGGTCTATCCTAGTGCGGAAAAGTAAATAATATACAACAGGTGACAACTTCCGCAACCTGGAAGCGCCCCAATAAAAGAATATTACATACAAGTTTTTACATGAATGAAAATGAAAAACACTCATCTCACATAAAAACCCCCGGCTATTCAAACACGACGATCCAATATAACATATCCAGCAACACATAACATCACATGTCATCAACGTAAGTAAATATGTCCATCCCAATTGTCGTTGACATATAGCAACGAAACCGGCGATATCACATATTACACTTACGGTCACAGAAAAGAAAGTGTAAAACTACAACAGTTGGAATCCGCAACCACCTCAGACATCGCATGCCTGACCAAATGAATTACTTAGACATCGCATGCCTAACAATTATAAACCCCGCATTTTAGTCTCATTATCGAAAACACTTTTCAATACCAAGTCGGGTAATTCAACAAGATTCCCGACACACTGATCGAATGCTCGTCGCAAACTTCAGTAGACGGCCGCACCCCCAATACCGTCGACGAAGTGCACCAAGGCGGAACACCGCTACCGCGAGCACCCGGACGGATGCTTTCGGCGACGGGGTTCTCCTACAGTCACTTGGTCGGGGCTTTGGAGTGAAGCTGTCTATTAAGTTTACCCGGCGAGTATCCGCGTACGCTACGTGATTGCGACGGACTTTTGATCACATCAAAATTCCGTGGCAACCGATCAAGTGAGACTAAAGTGCTATGTTTATAACATTCATTTAGTTATCTCATAACTATTGTGAATTCCAATTATTGTATCCCATTCCAGATAAACAGAAAATGTCAAACTTTTCGATTGAACAATCGAACACCCAAGTTTTCCCGAAACTGATCAACACATGAAACAAGTCTAACAACATTCCATTCGTACCTCAGTACCAACGATCCAGCCGTAGAAGGGTCAAGCCAACGCCTCACATGTGGCACGCCGTACTGCCCCAAACCCGAAGGTTCAAAGGGTAGTTCAAGACGGTCACATAATCGAGTTAAGGTTTGTGTCTTCTAGAGGGACCATCGCGTTACTTGCACTACTTAGAACGTCGTTAAACTACGGAAAAATCCAACACTTGGAAATTTCCCGACAGGGGAAAAGTTGGGTATTTATATCCGGTCGAACTTTTTAACATATTCTATAATTTATCCGGAAAGCCACACAGACAAAATTTGATACCCCGATCGAAATACCGAATCCCCAAATCAACTCAGAAAATTTCAACTCTGGAAAAAATATTAAAAATATCCAGGAAAACCAGCACAGAATACTGTGAATTACTGTACCAATTAGGATGCCTAATACGACAAAATGGCCGCGCTTACGCCGCACGAGCTAAGCTCGTGCCGCGGAAGCGCGGCGCACTGTAGGAATTAGGAAGCCGAATTTTACAGAATTTCTTATAATTTCCTGCTGATATTTCTGAACATTTTTAATGTGGAAAAATCCCTGTTTTTAAAAATTGTACAGAGAGCAATTTCCCGGGTGAGGTTTCGGTTCGATCGGACTTCAATTTCCGTCTGGACTTCGCCTAAGGCTCTAGCTAGGCTCTGATACCACTGCAGGGTTCCTAGGCACTCTAGTGAGGTCTCCCAAGCCATCAACCATGGCAATTTCAAAAATATGGTGCCTACAAACCCTAGTGTACGGATCGATAACTAGATTTCTAGGCGAACAAGAACTAGTTAACAGTTAACTATATAAAATACGGAAATACAACCTTTGTAGATCCGGTGCTCCACCTCCATAGCTCCGCAACGAGGTCCTCTCCGCTGTCCAAATCGAATCTGGGCTCTAGGATCGACTTCGTCGGAGAATGGGCAAGCTAGGTCGTCGATGTCCATGCCGAAGATGATCTACGTCGAAGCATCGCAAGATCAAGCTCCACCTTCACCAAACCGTGAAAAGTTGTGAAGGAAACACACTCTACTACTTGGCAAGAGGTAGAGGATGAAGAAATAGGAAGTGGGTAGACTTTAGAATTGGATTTCTCACTTGTTTCCAACAATCACCATTGATGGACTTCAAGCTTCTTCACTTGAAGAATGAAGAAGAAGAAGGAAAAAGGTTATGATAAGTTAAAAGAATAATGAAAGGAAAAAACAATTCTTATCATAACTTGAACCCTAGTTAAGTGTAGAGAAAAGACCATGGTTAATGAAATGGTTAGGGTTAAGGATAAGAACAAAATGGTCACTAGGTCAAAGTCTTCAAGAAGCTTCAATATGAAACAAAAATAGCCACCATTTTCTTCTTATTCCTTTTCTAATTATTTCCAAAATAAATAAATAGATAAATAAATAATAAAAGGAAATAAAACCCTAATCATATTAATAACCATGGTTTATTCTTAACTTACACTTAAACAATCATGTATCATCAAACATGATACAAGCAAATGCACAAAAGTATATCGCATATACAATGCGCCCATCCGAGTGAGAAAATCCATCTTAAGTAAACCGATACTAGTTGATGCAAAGTAATATATCAAATATATAAATATGCATTAAATCATTAAATCAACACTTGATTCAATGACCCGGTTATGTCGCACACAACCGACTAGTATACAATATATCGGCTTATCGAATCAACGCTTGAATCGATAACTAGGTTATATCGCATACAACCATTCGATATATTTATCGCGAGAATAGAATACGGTATCACATACACGCATTATTCTCGGTCCCGCACATATCTCATATGCGCTCCTATTTCGTTTCGCTTGAGCCAGGAAACCTCTGTGTAGGACTCTAAAGACTCGTCAATACGCCGGCAGCAGGTGATGATCATATCAAACACCCACAAGCCGCAAGCGGTCTGCTAAACGTAACGGCCACCCGGGTATTGAGCGATCTGAAGATCGACGAGCAAGCCCGCTCACACTCCAGTGAATCCGACCAGTAACACTACCGTACAGTCCGGTCTGATCGTCTGATATGTCGCATATCTCGCCTAGGGGTGGTAAACGTCAGACCCCAATAGCTCAATAAGTCGTGTCGATATGAGGCTCATAACGGGTCGAGAAACTACTGGTAACACTTACCAGCAATTCTCTGAGCAGCCCTGGCCAGGGACTTCCTGTTATAGCCGATCGAACACAGTGCAACATCAACCCCCATATACCGGGAGAGACGAATCCCCTCCTATCGCTCATTGCCTCCATGTGACTCGGGACTGTACCCAAAAACCACCGTTTTGCACGCCCTCTTGGACGTGGTAAGATGGAAATCAAAACACAGTGGGAACCACACAAGACTCTATGACGATCTCGGGTCAACAGACTACTCTGTACCAGTGTCACCAGAGAACTGCCATCTGACGTGAGGTATAATACCATCTGGGAGTTCTCGGCGAGTCCGTCCAGTGTACCCAGTCTCTACTGAGCACCCGTATATCATCTCTGATGTCAAACACCGATGGATATGGGATCATCCATCGCCCATCTGTATGGGTCGAGAAGGTATACGCTAGTCTACTCTGGTATATCGATGCCCCGTCTCGATACACCCTCGACTAGGGACTTTGAAGGATGTACTTATAGACTACCATGTCCCCACTAGTATGATCCGCATCATAGTCCAGGTAGTCAAGTACAGATCCTAAGGGCTTTACCAACATGTAACAGAGAGACAAACAGTATACACGTTAAGGTAAAGATCAACCAGATAGCATACTATCATGTCGAGCGAGAAAGTCCTCCCTATATACGTCCCAGCATCCACTACAATATACATCCTATGTATAGTAATGGCCTCTAGGGCATACATATAACTAACAGTATAAACTCTCTTTCCATCTCTAAGTGTGCCACGGCTGGAAAATACTGGATATCGAAACGTTGTTTGAACGTTTCCCAGTCGATGGGCTTCTTCAATCTACTTTCCTCGGCCTCCCACCATATTCGGGCATTATCCGCAAGTTGTAGTTTGGCAATGTTCACCTATGCGTCCTTCGGAATTTGGGCGGCACCGAGATCGTTGACTGTTCCCTTGAGCTATTCCTCAGCTTCTAAGGGAGTTTCCTTCCCCGAAAAAGTCTTAGGGTGGAGTGATCTGAACTACTTCACTCCCGCCGAACCTTGAGGAACTGGGACTAGTGCCTTACTTAAAATCTGCTTGGTACTGCCTACTTTCTCACAGCTTCTGATGAAGGGCAGCTGTCTGCGGCTGCTATTGCTCCAGTAGTCCTTGCATCATTTGCAGCATAGCTGCTTGCTGAGCAGTGGCTTCATTGACTCCATTTGACTCTATTTCCCCTTCGGTTACGGTTATGGTGTCGTCCGGCCATTGATGATCTGAATTAGAATAGGTTATGTTACAAACAGGCTGAGGAGTGAGACAAGATAATAACTTGCATGGAAGAACAACAATTAATGCAAGAGAGAGACTAATAAGAAGAGCAAGAGACGCAAGAGAGATTTTTGCTCGAAACTAAGAATTTATTATCCAGCTTCAATAAAGGGAGTACAACCAAAAAGTAAGGACATGCCCCTACTGTTCTACATCGTTTTATTCGGTCAAAAGAAAAGGAAAAGTCTTATTAATCTCTATTATAGGAGTTCAACAAGTTTCGATAGGCCCTCGCACTAAGAAAGGTACGACCATTCCCACGGTGTCTTGCGGGGACAACTGCTTGAGTTTCTTCGGCCTCGAGTTCCTCCTCACTCGAAGCTTCGTCCTTCGACTCATCCTCAGCAGGAGCCTCGCTTTCTGATTCCCCCTCTATAGGGTCTTCTTCTTCTGCAGGAGCCTCCTCATCCGGATCATATTCCATAGGATTCTCTTCCACCGCAGGAGCTTCTTTTTCTGGCCCCTCCTCTATATGCTCCTCTTCCATAGGATCTTCTTTATCTTCGGAGCCATTGGCCATCATAGGCTCCGGAATTGCAGCATCGACTTCTTCGTCTTCCGAGTCGTTGTCGGAAATATCCTCCTAAGAGTCTACGAATTCGTCGTCTGAATCTCCAGATGTAGCTTCAAAAGTAATATCGGACATGTCATTCTCTTCAGAAAGATTTTCCATGACCTGAAAGGAAGGCAATGGTCAGAGTACAGAATGAAGGAAGGGACAAGGGACATAGGAAAATTATGAAATCGGTAGAAATGGATGAGATTCACAAATATAATAAGTCAGTTAACGGTTTCATTTTTGTACACAAGAGGACCTGCATGGGCCACCACAAAAACCTGTCACGCCCCGCTTCCCAAAAGAAGGTGAAGAATGACGTGGCATGGTCCGCAACCTAACTGTATTGAAGGTGTTCTATTCAATACAGTTACGTTAATCGTATGAAAATTTAACATGCAGGATGTGTACCAAAAATAAAATAAAAAAAGCGAAATGCTTTCAATCAACCAAACTTTATTACATCCCAAGAGAAAGAGTAAAATAAACTAAGTAGTTTAATTACATCAAGGAGAAACAAAAAGCCCTAAACATGTGGGCAACAACAAAAATTAAAACTAGCTAATTTTCCATCGTCAAGTCTGCATAATCTTCAGTAGACGGCTCCACTCCTTGATCCGCGTCATAATACTCATCTTCATCTGATAGACATTCCAAAGATAGAGGAAGAAAAGGAAAGTCCGTCAGCGAGTGATACTCGGGTAGGATTGCCTCATAAGGAAGTAAAGGTATAGAAACGAACAGGTGTATATAAATATAATGAATATGATGTACATGGGTATAAAAGTATGAGGTTGTATACAAATTAGATATGTTGACAGAGGTATATGTGAATATGAGTAGGTTGTGTGAGGTATATGTTTGATAAAAGTTCAAGTCAGGTCAAACGGATATTCAGTCTAAGAGTTAGATCAGGTTAAACCAGGTGTGTAATGATGGAATTGACTGGTGTACATACTCGTATCCTTGAGGTATCCCATGACTAGCTGGAAGCAGTATGAGCTGGCGCTCGAGCCTGGGGTGGCGATCAATGCGGTAGCGTGAACATCCCCGAAAGGTGTCCCATGATTACGATGGAGCTTTGTCTAGCGTGAATATCACTCAAGTGCACAGGTATTTCCACCCTTTAGTTCCATAATAAACAACAAGTCTAAACTGGTAAGATATCCACATCCAATATACTGAATAACTCGTCTGTCATAAAGAAAGGTAGATAAAGTAACAGGTGGGTATAGAACATGATATGAGTTTAGTGTTGAGTATCAATAGATATTGTAAACATTTTAGTTTGTCAAACAAGGGTCCGGATACTCGCGATTATTCCGTTGTGGCTACGAAACAACAACTGAGGAAGTGAAATGTACCGTTTCACTTCCCGGGATCATGATCGAGTAGTAGGGGAATCCGAGATCCGAATCTCCTTGCCTAATCAAACTACCCATCCCCGTAGTTCAGTATAAAGGTCTTGACGAATTAGAGTTAGTGCGTATACATCTAGGCATGAAATTTCCACATTGTATGTCATCCACATATTAAATCATTCGCCTTCAAGTAGGGTTAGTAATTCTCCCGAATATCAGGTTAGTAGTTTTCCACACATTGGACCATTCATCCCAAGTAGGGTTAGTATTCGCCCGATTATCGGGTTAGTAGTCGTCCACACATTGGACTGTTCACCCTACCTGCAGAGATCCTCATATATAAGTATTCCATACCTAGGTCCGCGAATTCTAACTCTAACCGTATCATGTGTCATGTATATCATAAACTTGTAATCAAAAAGTTGATCTCATTTAATATGGCCTTCCACAACCACTCAATTTATCTTGTTATCTTCTTAAGTTTGTAAGGTACTTCGTATCATCTTATAGAACACTTAGTTAATAAAGGATAATAGTGTTTAATTATATTTATTGTTTATAAGAAAACCATGATCTTTGGAATATTTATCATTTTGGAAACCCATAAGATTTTACTTAGAAAATATCCTTTTAATAAAAGGTTATGGTATTTATTTGAAAATTATCTTTTAATAAAATTTTAGATATTCCTTTGGAAAATATCATTTATAAGGGTTATGGTCTTTGTTGAAAATAGCCTTTTAGTAAAGGTCAAGGTATTTAAATGAAATTATCTCTTTTTAGGATGGATTGAGGTATTTTATTTTAAATAATAATTTTATGAAATTATAGTGTTTTAAGTATGAGGTAATGTTTTCGAAAATACGTTCGTGTTGGCAACCGCTGCACATGGATGGCAGGATTTGTGTCCTTTTGAGGGAAGATTTCCTATCAACCACGAGGTACTTACGTAAAACATTACCCTATTATTAAGGTAATCTATTAGAAGTGCTATTCTACGAGAACGACTCCGCGTTGACAACCGCTGCACATGAGCGACAGGATTAGTTTCCTTTTCAAGGACGATTGTCTGGTAACCACGGGGTGATTCAGGTAAAACAATCCCCTGTTTTGTAAACTCATTAAACTTTAGTTAACATTCTAAGAAGAATTGATATAAAAATATCATTTCGAGTGAAAGGGGCTAAGTTGGAAAAACCATATGCCGTTATTTAGATTTAGTATTATCCCCTTTTTAAAAGGTAAAAAGATTTAACAAAACTAAAGTAGTTGGTGGATAAAAGTGTAGGTAATATATATATATATATATATATATATATATATATATATATATATATATATCGTATCTAAAACATTTATTCCAAATATCTTATCTCATATGGATATTTTAAACAGATACAACATTTTAATAAAACGAGGGTATTTTGTGGAAGTAACCTATTTCGGGATCATATTGGTAATATGGGTAAGTGTGGGTATGTAAGGGGTGAATTGGTATCCCGTGGGTTATAACATTAAGCATATCACATTTCAGGGAATATGAGAGTGCAATATTTTTGCATATAGGAGTAAATAAAGAAGCCATTTTAAACACGGGTTAATATTATTATCATTAAGAGATACCAAAAATAGGCATGCAGAAATATTTTTAACGTCATTTTAATATGAGGTTGATGATTGGAAGTTGAAACTAAGATTATTGAAAGAAGGAAGGCGACAGATGAGTGGAGAGAGGTGGATCCTACCTTTTTTTTGAGTTGGATGTCGATGGGTCAAAACGTAGGCTCATACTAAATCCTCAATAGCTCTGTGCTCGGATTTTTCCTTGATGCTTGGGTGGAACCACAACGTCGGCGTCGGCGATACGAAGGCGTGAGTATTTTTTTCAGAATTTTTGGAGTTCTGAGATATGAGAAATCACTGATTGAAGGTCTTAATTTATAGGGCTTTTTTACCAACCATAAAATCCAAAAAATGTTTAAAAATTCCTCAGAATCCGCGCCCCCAATCATTTCCCGTGATTAGCTGTCGCCGCCAGCGCTTCGTGGCCATTGGATCTTGATCCAGTGGCCCTGAGTAGCGCCGCCAAGGCCCATGTGTCCGCGTGGGGAGGGGGGTCACACGTTTTCGCGTGGTCCCCACTACGTGGGCGCCGCCGAGCGTTCTGGGCCGTTGGATCGTTGTATCCAACGGTCCAGGTTAAAGGGATTAATATAATTTTTTAAAAATGAAAATAATAAACTGTTTATTATTTAAAAATTGAATTTAGTTTTTAAAAAAATTTGTTAAAAATAAGAAATTATGGAAAAATTTCAGAAAATATATTTTATTGTTATCTTTGGTATAAAAATAATTTTGGGCTAAAACTAAATAATATATCCATATCTATGTTGTTAGTTAGTTATTATAATTATTTAAAATCTAGTTTATCCTTGAAAATACTTTTGATTACGAATTAATTATTTTAATTGATAATAAAAATATGTAGATTATTTTAAGGTATTATAAAATTTTATTAAAACATTTTAAGCCTAGAAAACAATAAATAGATTTTAGAAAATTCCTTTATTCATATTTCAATGCTTTAAAAATTATTAACATTACTTTAAAAATATTTTTCTATCAACGAAACATGTAAATAATTATTTGATACTAGAAATTTAAATAAAATATATTTTATTAGGTATTAGAAAACATGGTTGTTACTATAGGAATGGTCGGATCACCTAGGAACCCCGCATTTCGTGTGAGCCACAAACGAAACACGACATTTCCCGGTCGCGTGAATAGCCCGTGTGCATCCAAAAGCAAACCCCTACAAGCGCGGCAAGCTCTCAGGCAACCCAAGAAATGAGGCGACCCAAGATCATTATCATGAGGGTCTACCCGACATTTTCTCGAATCCGGTGATTTGAGCACTCCTCTGCGGATCTATCTTATACTCCCTACAAGCGCAGCAAGCAACCCACCAATTCTAGACTTAAGCGACCCGATCTCAACTCCTTGAGATGGCCACCCGCTGCAATTTAGAATTTGGTTTTCCGTGCGCTTTTCCGTGGGGTAATCTTAAACCTGTATTATTTACAACGGCAGCCACGATCGCAAGCTGGTCGCGCCCTGAAAAAAAATAATACGTCAATCGGTGACTACGGACACATGTGAACCGCTAAGTCCCGAAACAAAGAATATACATATAGCGGAAACGGCGGCCACAAGTTGGAGCTTATCCCAAACAAATGAATACACAAGATGGCTACAAGTATGAATAGAAATAACACCTATCACAATTCCGCATGGGGTCTATTCATCTCGTGTCAATCCAACACATTCCAACAAACCAACATCTCAGACTCACTTGTGAAACCCCGTCGAATTGATCACATAAATTCGTCAGCGTTAAACAGCGCGTATCGCATACGCCGACGAGTTAAACTAATTAAACACTTTAATCCCCTTAACTCATTACCCATGGCCAACAAATCACAAAAATATCGAGGCAAAACCGTTAATTCAAGACTTGAAAAAACATTATTCACTCCGACATAGAAAAACCGTTAATTCGCGCATATCACATGCGCCGACGATACAACTATCACACCCCACTTCCCAAGATATGTAAACTATGGCACGCGACAGAGCCAACTATGCTACCTGTGGTTAGAAATCATCCCTCCACAGTCACATTACGGTTGTCTATCGGATATCAAGAACAGAAAAAATATAATTTATCTAGTACATGTCCATTTGCCATAGTAAATAAAATCAAGAAAATGAATAAAGCGGAAACGAATCAAGATCCAATAAACAATATCTGAATCATGTCCCAATATGGGCTCACATCAATAAACAAAACTACGGAAATAAATAAACTAAATATCTCTAATAATACACGTTCAATTCCTCATTGCTCGGCTTGATTGCTAAAGTTCTCTTGATCTGCCTGCGATAATGGTAGAGAAACTGGGCCATGCAAAACCCAGACGTCGGTGCGTCATAATATCAAAAAAACAGTAATAACCAGGATATAATACTATGATTAAACAAGAATGTAAATAATAAACACCGATATATAACAGTGAGCTATGTGTATGTATGGGTGTGTGATGTGTATCCTAAATCTCTGCTTCTAGGTTATCTATTCTAAAAGTTTTTGAAATCAATTAATGTAATTCTCATCGTAACTCAACAGTATATATCCCGTTCATTCCCCACGGGATCATGGTAACAATGATTTATTCCATAACATTCGGAAACACGGCAAACAATAATTTATTCCGTAACGCCCGGAAACACGACAAACAATGATTTATTCTGTAACGTCCGGAACCATGATAAACAATGATAAGTTATTCCGTAATGCCCGGAATCATGACAAACAATAATAATATCCTCTTGAGTTAAGTTTCGGTTACATTCTTGATTTCCCTTTTTCCCCCAGGTTTGTGTTCAAGTCAGGTATTAACGATATGAATCTAATACCAACACAGGATCAAATAGGTAAAATTCTTGTCTATACAGACAACAAGTCACGTCCATCAGGAAAACAATTCAGGATTGTTGGCATTAGCAATAAAATCCAAGCAATAAGTTAGGTAGTGTGTTGTGAACATGTGATGTATATTAACCAAATAGATACCCAATGTGAAACTGTAATCAATATCGAAACATGGTAAACAGAACTGATGTCGGGATGCATATATATTTATCTGTAATAACCATTATATATCCATTACCATGTATGATGCAAACTAGATAACATGTTGTACTGATGTAGTAGTATAATGATATCATGATGTTCCAGCATGCAACTGGATAAACGATTATCAGTACGGATATGAACGGATACCGTAAAACTGTAAATCGGTTATATTTGTTGAATAGTAAAACACATGCACTATTCTTATTCATATAGAGATCGATATAATAACATAGCATGTTTCAAGTTCAAAACTTGCCTGATCGGATCTCACGTCGAGATACGGATGCTGTGTCTGACGTCGGAATAACGCCGCGATGCAAATTTACACGCGCGGGACTGGACCTGGCTGATCAGTGATGTGACGTGGTGACTAGGCTGGACGACGATAGTGACTGGGTCGTCCGAATCATCGGCGATGCGATCGGAGAATCAAGAAACGATCGAGAAAAGCAAGAAATGAAGAAGAAGAGTGGGTGTCTGTTATGTCAGGCACTGGGGTGGCGAGGACAGAGGCAAGATAACGGCGATGATGGCCGACGACGACGTACTGCGTCGGTGAGGTGGCTATAAGTTCTTGGGTTATGGTCGGGGTCGGGAAGTGCAAGGGTTGGTGGCGGCGGCGGTCTGGGGTGTCGGGAGAGGAGAGAGAGGTGAGGAGGTGAAGGCATGGGTGATGGTGCTGGCGATGGTGAGGTCTCCGGCGAGGTTGGGGGTTTCTGGGGTTGTTGCAGGGTTGTCGTCGGGGTGTAGGGATGCTCGAGGAGGGAAGGAGGAGGTGGAGGTGGTGAGTAGAAGAGGGTGAAGATAAGAGCGAGGATGTGAGGATGGGCACACGGTGAGGTCGGCGAGGGTTTGGCAACGACGAGGGCTAGGGTTTGGGTTTTTCTCCCAGGTGACAAAAGAAGAAAGAATATAAGGAAAGAGAGGAGAGAGAGAAGGGTTAAGTTTTTTTTAATAATAGGTTATTATATAATTATATATAGAGAGATAGAGAGAGAGAGAGAGAGACTGAGGGATTAGTTAATAAGTATATATTACATGTATAATATATATATACTGTTAGTTTTAGAAATATTATAATATATATGTTATGGGTTTATACAGCTAATATCATATTACTCTGAAAATTACTCGGGTCCCTTCTAAAAATCTAGTTTTTAAATATAAAGAATATACGTAAAAGTTAAAACCATAATTCGATATCCGGTCAATAAAAATGCATACCCTCAAGTACGGATTTACGTAAATATACCTAGTGATCCAAACGAGTCTGTTTTAACAATTAGGACATGAACATGATGTATGGATGCAACCACATGATATGGGGTAGATAACATGCCATGCTAGATATCAAAATATTATTTGGTTATTATTTTTATTACTAAAAGATATGCGGATACAAAAATATTATATATGTGTATAGAATTTAGATGTGTATGAATCCTCTGTACTAGCAAATATTTGACGTAATATTGAACCATGATAGGTTTCAAACATGCGGGTCGGGTCGGATACTAACCACAGTTACCAAATGCACTATCCGCACCCAAAAGCAATAGTAATAAAGAAATCTGTCGCAAGATTTGAAATACCCCAAATAAAATGTAGTATAAATGCACTAGGGTGTTACAACAACTATATTAAACATTTTAATATAGTTTATACTATCGCAAATGACTAACGAATCCAACAATTTTCTAACTCGAAGCGAAGAATTTGAAAATTGAAAACACTATTCACCTTGACACTTTTTGGCTCGAAAACGCGCTCAAACTTCGCGTAGATCTCGGGGGAAAAAATTACATATCGCATGAGAGCAGAATAAGAGGGGTGGCATGAACCTAGTCAACCTTTACGGTGACCTAGGGTCTCACCAGACCCGAGAGTACCGTTAAGGTGCTCTCGGGTCACCAACCTCACCGAAAGCACACTTCGGTGCTCCTGGGTAGGGTTGGTTCCCTACTACTCCTTTTCTATCAACTTAACCCTATTTAGAACAATTCTAAGAAACTTGGGCATGCCAAAATTAGCCGAAAAGAATCGATTTAAGTTCAAGTTTGAAAATAAATGAACACATCACTTCGATTCAAAGGTTTTGGATTTCAAATTGGCCAAAAACAAGTTATAGTCTTTTTGTATGGCTCTGACACCACTGTTAGGTTGCTAGGCCGCTCTAATAGGATTTAAAGCATGGCAAAAGTGGTAATTTTAAAAAACTAGAGATTTATAGCAAACCCAAACTCAGAATCAAACCAAAAATCTAAACTTGCATCTAAACTAGTAAGCTAAAAATTAAAGTTTAGAGGGCTACAACCTTTGTAGCGCGTTAGCCACCTCCCCTTAGACTCTGGCTAGACTCCACGAAACCTGGAACAAGCTTGCTCGATGATTTTCTCGCCGAAAATGATCCACCATGAGATAACTCCAACACAAGCTCTAACTTCAAATTAATCTCATCAAAATGAAGCAATCCACTAATTAAACTTGCTAAGAATGATTAGTAGGAGATGTAGAATAATTAGCTCACTTAATTTTTCTCTTTTCTTTTACTTTCCTTCACTTGAAGAAATTCAAGAGGAAGAAGAAGAAGCATGGAGGAGATAAGAATAATGAAGAAGATAAGCATGGATCATCAAAATGAGAACAAAACAAGAATGAGTCATAATTAGTGAATCATCAAAAACACCTCAATCATTCTACAACCATCTCTAATCTATGACCCATTCTCATTCTTCCATATAATTCCCATACTCCCATCACTCATGTATCAACATGCATGTCACAATATTTATATCAAATATAAATATAATTAAAGAGGAGAAAATAATTAAGTGAGAATGATATTAGTTAATATATAAATATATCAATATATAAACATATATTTAATTATTAAAACAACACTTGATTTAATAATCCGGTTATATCATATATATACCGGTTAATATCAATTAACACCCGATTAAAATACGTGTATCAAATACACGTGTTTAATCGAACTCCTGCACGTACCCCTATACGTGCCCTACATCATTTCGCATGTGCTGGGAAAGCTCTGTGTAGAACTCTAAAGACTCGACAATACACTGGCAGTAGTTTAGGATTATATCCATAGCTCACAAGCATGCCAGCGGTACTAGCTGTAAGTAACGGCTACCCAGGTATTGATCGAAAGAAGGTCAACGAGCAAGCTCATCTGAACCCTGCAAAGTCTATCAGTGACATTACCGTACAGTCTGGTCTCTTCGTTTAAGAGTATCGCATATCGGGTCTAGGGTTTGGAATCTGTCAGACCCCAATAATTCGATAAGTCGTGTGACAAAGGACTCATAACCAACCGGAGATACAGCTGATAACACTTATTAGTTTATCTCCACTACGATGGCTATCGAATTGTGGTTTTAGTCATGTGCTACATAGTGTGACATCAACTTCCTATACCTGGAAAGAAGAATCCTCTCGACCGTTTACTGCCTCCACGTGCTTCGGGGCTATACCTAACAAAAATCTGTTTGCACGACTCCTTTGAGCCATGGTAGGGTAGAAGTATAAGTATAGTGGGAACACACATGAGACACAATGGCGATCTCAGGTCTTAGAAACTACTCTATACCCACGTCACAAGAGAACTACTACCTGATATTGTTATATTACCAAGTACAAGTCCTCGGTGAGTCCGTCCAGTATAACTCATCCAATGAGCACCTGTATACAATTCTCGATGTGAAACACCAATAGATGTAGGATCAACTATCTCCCTCCAACCGGGTCAGGAAACGTACACACTAGTCTAAACTGGATTACCGATACCCAGTCTCGATACTCCTATGACTATGGACTTTTAAGGATGTGCTTATCGATTACCCAGGCCCACTAGTATGATCTCCATCATCGTCTTGGTAGTCAAGCATAATACTAGGGCTTTGTATCATATCTAAATAATTCACGATAGTAAATAAAACACATCACATGAAAAATAAAGACAAATCAGATAACATACTATCACCTCGAGTAAGATTGTTCTCTCATATAGCTCCTCCTTCAATTACAATAATTGCTTTAAGAGCCCCTATATCCAACAATAAGATACATGAACAATCATAACTAAAATAGCTGTTTGTTTCATTTTATATATGATAATACTGTTTTTATATTTTATAACAACCTACTAAATTTTACTTTCAACTACATCAATTATCTAATTTATAATATTTACTGTAATTAGTATACAAAACTATCATATTGTACGATGAATCATTGATATATAATTATTATCATATTTTTAATATGCTACTTTCATATTTATAGTATGACACATAAGTAGTTTGCATATAAACTATCATATAATAATTTATTATTTTAAATGTAATAGTAACACACTAGAAATGTAATCCATTAACTTATTCTGCAATCACATTATATAATATGATAGGTATTTGATGATTTTATAACATAAAATAACTGTTTTTTGTTATATTTTAATTCAAAATTATTTTCGTTAGTATACTAAAACTAATTTTTCTTGACTTAGAATAGACATATCTCCAAACCCCGGATTCCAATTTGAGCAAACTTAAATTTCTGAAATATTTACAGAGAGTTAGGTACATTTTATTCCTAGATTAATTTACCTGAAAAGTTATAGAAATTTATGAAAATAGGATCCTAACAAAATATGACGACTCAGGACTGCAGCAGAAACTATCTGCACGGTTGTAAAATAGGGATAACTTTTTACTGGTTGTTCTTAATCGGGATTTTCTTATTGAGAATCGTTCACGGCTCTCAGAATCTTAATTTTTTGTCTAATAGAGAAAATCAGAATATGAACGAAAACCAACCATAAATGCAAAATACTATTGGTGTATGGATTCTGAAATTTGCACTGGCCTGTTCTGTGCAGCGTTACGGAAACTTCTTTTCCCCTCTCACCAGGAACCCAATCGAGATAACATCAGTCTCGTTATTTACATGACTCTCTGAACTACAATTTATTTCTTTTATAAGATTCCCTAATTCTAAACCAAAACCATATATTTTTGCATGTGAACTTATACTTATTTCTGGCATAAATTGAATTAGTATTACCTTCTTGTTCTATATACATAGAGACTTAGAATTGTATGTAGGACTTGACCTGTATTCTCAGGAATCGCATGACCAAGTCATGAATGGGCCCGTGTTTCCTGACCTCTGGATGATAGCCTTGGGTCTATGAATACTCCGGCGATGTTTAGAGTCCCATTACATGAGCGGGCCTATGTTTCCTTACCCCTGGATGATACCCTTAGGTGTATGAGTACTCCTGATAGTTGACACCAACACTCAATGGAAATTCAGGAGTCCTATTACTAACTCATGAATGGTCCCGTGTTTCCTTACTCCTGAATGACAACCTTGGGTCCGTGAATACTCCAACGGTTGTTGGAGTCTCATTATATGAGCAGGCCCGTATTTCCTTACCTCTGGATGATAGCCTTGGGTCTATGAATACTCCTTCGTTAGATTATATTATCTTGACATGAAGCCGACATGAATCCGTAAATCTTGAATCTCGTGAATCTCATGAATTTAATGAATATCTTGAATCTCATGAATCTTGTGAATATAATATGTACACTACACACACACATCATGGGGATGGGGTAGCTCGAAAATAGGGGTATTTATGTGTAATGAAGGATCATGTCTTGTTCCTCGTGGTACCGGAGAAAAACGGTATATTGTATTATATATCTTGAATCTTGTGTTGTTGTTGTTCCGTGGCATTACGGAATATCCTGATTACATATTAAAACTTTCACAATCGAGCTTATACTTAAAGTTACTAGCACTGAAATATCGAATATGGTGATACACTAGTTACATTGCACTGATTAACATATGCTATTTATTTGTGTTGGATATAGTACCTTCAAGGCAATTATTGTAATTGCAGGCACGCAATTATGATAATTGAGGGAGGATCTATACAGGTAGAATAATTTTACTCGAAATGATAGTATACTATCTGGTTTGTCTTTATCATTGATATGTACACGTTTTACTTATTATTACGTGTCGATATATAATAATGAAGCCCCGTACGATTCTTGCTTGACTACCAGCATTATGATGACGATCATATACGTGAGAGTTGGGTAGTCCATAAGTACATCCTTAAATGTCCCTAGTCGTGAGATTATCGAGACTGAGTATCGATATTCTGGAGTAGACTAGTATATACGTTTCAAGACCCCAATGATGGGTGGTGGCCGGTCTCACAGGCCATTGGTGTTATGTAACATAAGATAGTATATAAGTGCTCACTGGAAGTGAGTTACACAGGACGGACTCGCCGAGAACTTCTAAATGGTATTATATCTATCGTCGGATAGAAGTTCTCGAGTTGCTATAGTACAGGTTAGTCTTTTGACCTGAGATCGTCATTTGTCTCGTGAGAGTTCTCACTGTACTTTGATTACTATCCTTGCACGGATCAAAGGAGTCGTGCAAACATGTTTTAGTTGGGTACAGTCCCGACCTACATGGAGGCAGTGAGCGATTGTCGGAGATTCGTCTCTCCTGGTATTAGGATTCGATGTCATGCTGTTCACACCATAATATTGCATTATCATATTTCCCATTCTTATTCTTTTTATAAATAAACAGGTGCTTTTGACGCATGTCTGCTACATGTTACAGGTTACGGGTTCTGGGACAAAATACAGTGAAAACGATGTAAAGATGATGCAAAAGTGGACTTCGACCAACAAACAGAAGACTCTTGATCAAGCCCACATCAAAGATAAAATTAAGGCAATGCAAGATCCAAGATCGCGAAGCCACGGTTAAAGTCCACTGCAAGAATTCACTGGAAGATCTGGAAAAACCCAAAAGCCAAATGGAGAAAAGACCTGAATAAACATGAAGCCCAAAATGAAATGAACCAGACCAGGAAATTTAAGAGCCCAATTCCATTGTTTGGCCGCGGAACCGCGGCCAAACCAGGCCTCGGGCCGCGGTTCCGCGGCGACCTTGAGAGATTGAAAAATAAATTTTTTACTAAAATGTTTTGGCGGCTCTGAAAAGATTCCCTGGGGCTATTTTTGTAATTATAGACATGCGGATCAAATGTAACCCTAGGGTTTCCTATTCTTTATAAATAGGAACTCTAATCATTGTAACTCTTTATGCCTCCCTTCATTAATAAATTTTAGAACTCTTTTGGAGAGCATCGGTGCCTCTTTTCAATTCATGAATCCAGATCTGACAACCCTGCGTTGATGTTTGGAGAGAGCCATCTGTAAGTAGTTTTATTTAATTGCTCTAGTTTAGATTTTAATTCCTTGCTTTAGGGTTTAGCTTTGGGGAAGGATTTTGAGAGATGAGATCTCTCATCCTTTTCTTACCCATCATATTGAATCTATAGGACTCCATGCATACACGCACACACCGCGCCCTACGGCACCCTATCCCACGAGGTAGTGGTGATACCGTAATATAAAGGCCCGGTTGCGCGCGTTTTCCATGGAGGTTAGGGTAAGGATCTCTAAAGGAAGGACAAGAACCTAGAGGAAGGAACACTTTCCCGAATGGATCTAATCCCCTTTATTGATAATTACCATAATTCCTCTTAGATCCTAATTTGGGTATAGAAAGCGTTGGGATTTATTTACATTTCCAAACCATTCCTAAACCTAACCCTACCAAGATTGAGATCTAGATAATTTTAGTATAGATAGATTTAGTTTTTAGATTTAATAATTAATCCGACCACAATTGGAATTAACTCGTAAGCGCGACTAGGAGATTCACAACATCCCTGTGGACCGACCCGTACTCACCGGCTAGCTTCATGCGACGCCGTTCTTGATTGCGGTTAACATATATTTTTGAATTAATCAAATGGCGCCGTTGCCGGGGATGGCGTAGAACTTTCCTTTTCGCAATTTCGGGTTAATCATAAAATTTAAAAAAATCATAAAAATCTGAAGAAAAAAAAATATAAAAATATATATATTTTGTTATTTTTGGAAGGGATACTTTGTTGTTTGAATTTTTGCAGGATATACAAATTCGGATCTGGAAATTTCCAGAAAGCAAAACAGGAAATAAAATATCGGAACAGAAGAGATTTTGATCAACAGAATAGAAGAATTTTTCTGGAGATCCAACTCCCCCAAACCGCCGCGATTCCGCGGCCAAAACCCACCTTAGGCCGCGGAACCGTGGCCATCTTGGAGAATCAGAACGTCAGAAAATTTTTGGGGGTTCGTGCTGACGAGACCGCCGCGAAAACGCGGCATTAATGCATTTAAACCGCGGAAACGCGGCCTTATGGTGTCTTCAGGTGATGAAATTTGCACTGTAAGCTCTCTGTTATTTCTCCTCTGCAAATTTTAATATATTTTCTGAATAATGCCTGCAAGATTTTGTGTGCTTTAAAAATATATTCTCTTCCATATAACAAGTCTTGTGCAGGATTTTTGGGCGCCGCTTGAACTAAATTGATTGCAAGAAATATTTTGTTGTTGCATATCTTTTCTCAAATATCTTTTTGCAACAATTCTTTCCAAATAAAGATTCTTGTGATATGCTTAAAATAATAATTGATTGCAAGTAATATTTTGTTGTTGCATATTTTTTTTCTCTAAAATCTTTTTACAACAAAAATTTTTCCAAATAAAGAGAAAAAGAATAAAAATAAAAAGGATAAATTTTATTAGAAACTTGCAAAATTTTGGCCTCAAATAGATCCTTGCACCACAAACCTTCTATCTTTTCACCCTTTCTTCTTACAACATGGGTACCCCACATAATAAATCATTAGCCGAACTTTGGTATCCCGAACCTAATTTTGCGTCGTACGTTAATTTGTTCGGTAAATTTAAAGACGATCCTTCCTTGCCAAAAAAATCTTTGAAAGATCAAATAGAGGCGTCTAGGAGAAACAGTTTGACTTTTCAACCCACTTTGTGTCAACCAAGTCAACCTTTACCACCTCCATATGTTGACACCACTTTTTCGAGTCCTTCTGTCACTCCTAAGCCGATGTCCATTGCTGAGCATATTGCTCAATCTCGCAGTCGATCTTTCACCCCTCTCCACTCATCTAGTTTTAGGGATCCACACGATTATTCACCTTTTTATCCATATGTTGACCCTATCCCTGCCCAACCACCCACTTCCTACCAGTCCTACCCGACCTTCCCACCTACACTAGACACTGCTTCTATACAGCCTGTTGGGAGTTTTGCATATCCACACCATTTTGAATCTTTTACCGAAACCCCCTCGCCACCTAAGTCTAGTTTGGAAGAGTCGTTGGAGGCTTATATTGCTGCAACAAATAAAATGACTAGGAATGTGGAAGCGTCCGTGGCCGCCCTTATGCAACCAAGTGAACCGGTAGCTAGTTTCCCGCTAGCTCAAAATTTTTTTATGTATAAGGAGGCGGTTGGACAGAGTGAGAACGAGAGAGGATTTTCAAATCAAACCTACCCGTACCCAATTGAAGCCCACAACTCCAGTTTTCCATCGAATGTCCTAAATGAGTTACCAGTTGAAAATAAAAATGAGTTGTGTGATTTTGTAGTGCTTGATTTGCCAAATTGTGAAGAACCCCTTTTGAGTGAAACCACACTTAATCCTTTCGACCTTTACACCTCCACTCTAGAACCTACATTAATAAACATCCATGCTTTTGAGGAGGTGTCTAAAGAAATTGATTTTCACTTGATTGAGGATATAGACGCCGGGAATATTTCGGATGATGAACCTGTCGATTTGCTTGAAATTCTATGTTCAAATCATCATCCCGAGTTATTAGATGTCTCTCCCGAACTTCATATGCGTCTAGATTTTTATGATAATGGCATGGATGAGTTGAATTATAAGGAAAGTATTGAGGAGAGTTTTGAGGATAATATTGAGGTTGAATCATTTTTGTTTGATGTGTCTGATTTTCCAATTCATCCTCCTGAACCTTTGACTGTTATATCACCCTCCCTCCTTCCCATCGTTCCGACCCAGCTTGAAGACTGTGAGCTTGAAACCTTTTCCTTTGAATCTGACACAATTCTCACAGACGATAACACCTACGAGTGTTTCACTTTTTCGGACGATGTTGATGACTCACCGCCCGAGTTTGAGTCCTTCACATTTTCAGATGAGCCATCAGACTCGGTTGATTATAGTAGTTTCGAACCATTAATGGAATCTTTCAAGTTCGAAACAGTTTACTACGGTGAGAAAGATACTATCCCTAATTCACTCCCTTTTGTCTTTCCCATTGTTCTGACCGAACAAATGACCGTTACGCTTTCATATCCTATACCAAGTTCGGCGTACCCATGTTTTCTTGCGAATCTTGAGGGATTTGACCCTATTTCACGATGAGTTGATAGGTTAGCACAATCGTTTATAACACATCGGTCATCACAAATTGCGCTAATTTATTCACTCGATTTACACCCTCAGGATCGTACTCCACTTCTTTCTTCTTTCCGCCCTTCTTCTCCCCCACCGAGACCACATTCTACCATTCTTCTTTACACACGGTCTCGCGTGTTTCTCATTTCTTTCCTCCACACCCCATTCTTGCACCAACTATACCATTACCACGATAAGATTTTTGAATGGTTGGTGCTAACCTTTGGCTTGTGTAAGGCCAAGCTTAAGTTTGGGGGGGAATCTTGTTGTATATATTTATATATCTTTTTGTTTTCTTTTCTATAATAAGATAAAAAATAAAAAAAATTGTAAATAAATAAACAGGGGAGTATCGGTATTTTAACCCTCTTGGTTTAGCATGACAGTGAGGACACTGTCAAGTTCAAGTTTGGGGGTATGCTCGGTACGTCTTCTTCCGTCGCATTCATTTGTACATATTTTTGCATTTGCATATTTATTTGAAAACCCATAAAAATTTGAAAAATTTCAAAAATTATAAAATTAATTGTATTCAATTTTGGCCATATTTGACTTAAATTTGACAAATAGGTTAACTGGCTAGGAACAACTAGATCTTAGACTTAGTGAATTAAAAACCCTAAAGATAACGTTCTTTAAAGTTTAATGGTAGAAAGTATATGCCTTGTAGTTTATTTAGAAATAGGCAAATTTTGGGTTCACTTCTTGGGCTAAGTCGAAACGAAGGAAAGATATTGAAGCTTTTATTAGAGTATAAGTTTGAAAAATAGTTCCTAACTTAAGTCTAGATTCTGAAAATGTATACGCTACAATTTGCACAATTACGCACCTTGAAACTTGGAATAGTAGAAGAGACCTTGAAATACTCTTGTCTAAAGTCCTTAGTACGAAGAAAATAAAAGAAAAAAAATGTGAATAAAGAATAAAAAAATGGACACTGGTTTTTGTGATTACTTAAGGCTGCAAAAATAGAAAAATATTTAGCGAGGGTGCTTCATCACCTAGTGCCTTAGACCAACTGGTTTGGGAGTCACTGCTAAAAGCCTTGGGTGTTGCAAGACTAGAAATTACGCTTAAATGTGCAAACACATTTTGTAATCGGTCGTTGGTACCTCAAGAAGTATTAACGGTCGCATGAAGGATGTGTAAGCGAAATTCAATTAAAAATTCACTAATAAGTGCTTTGGACAATGGACGAGAGTACGATTGCTTGATTTGAATTTCCAAGTGTAGGGGTGATCTATACACACACGTAGGGGTATGTGATTAGAATTTAGATAAGAGAGAGGAATGAAAGATAGAACTTGTATCTTTAATAGAGTTGATAGAAATTCCTAAGTGGAGATGAAACCCTAGAAGGAAGACTTAAGAGATGCCGAAAGCTAAGTAGGTCTACATAACATATATAATCTTAAGTTAAACAATGAGGAAGTGTGAAGAATGTGGGTGGATAATTTACGGGTCGACGATAATAGAATTCCTTTTTAGAAAACCTTATTGGAGAACAAAAGTTAATGGGCCGAGTTGATAGGATTTTGTGGGTGTAATCCGCTGAAAACCCTCAGGAGACAACACTCCTCCTACTAGGGACACCTAGAGGTTTAACGGCTTGTTACACGGGCTCAGTGCAATCGCATTTCCCTGCGAAAGTGTGGTTAGGATTTTAGTGAATAAAAATAAGTTTGCTCGAGGACGAGCAAAAGATAAGTTTGGGGGCATTTGTTCACACCATAATATTGCATTATTATATTCCCCATTCTTATTCTTTTTATAAATAAACAGGTGCTTTTGACGCATGTCTGCTACATGTTACAGGTTACAGATTCTGGGACAAAATACAGTGAAAACGATGTAAAGATGATGCAAAAGTGGACTTCGACCAACAAACAGAAGACTCTTGATCAAGCCCACATCAAAGATAAAATTAAGGCAATGCAAGGTCCAAGATCGCGAAGCCACGGTTAAAGTCCACTGCAAGAATTCACTGGAAGATTTGGAAAAACCCAAAAGCCAAATGGAGAAAAGACCTGAATAAACATGAAGCCCAAAATGAAATGAACCAGACCAGGAAATTTAAGAGCCCAATTCCATTGTTTGGCCGCGGAACCGTGGCCAAACCAGGCCTCGGGCCGCGGTTCCGCGGCGACCTTGAGAGATTGAAAAATAAATTTTTTACTAAAATGTTTTGGCGGCTCTGAAAAGATTCCCTGGGGCTATTTTTGTAATTATAGACATGCGGATCAAATGTAACCCTAGGGTTTCCTATTCTTTATAAATAGGAACTCTAATCATTGTAACTCTTTATGCCTCCCTTCATTAATAAATTTTAGAACTCTTTTGGAGAGCATCGGTGCCTCTTTTCAATTCATGAATCCAGATCTGACAACCCTGCGTTGATGTTTGGAGAGAGCCATCTGTAAGTAGTTTTATTTAATTGCTCTAGTTTAGATTTTAATTCCTTGATTTAGGATTTATCTTTGGGGAAGGATTTTGAGAGATGAGATCTCTCATCCCTTTCTTATCCATCACATAGAATCTATAGGACTCCATGCATACACGCACACACCGCGCCCTACGGCACCCTATCCCACGAGGTAGCGGTGATACCGTAGTATAAAGGCCCGGTTGCACGTGTTTTCCATGGAGGTTAGGGTAAGGATCTCTAAAGGAAGGACAAGAACCTAGAGGAAGGAACACTTTCCCGAATGGATATAATCCCCTTTATTGATAATTACCATAACTCCTCTTAGATCCTAATTTGGGTATAGAAAGCGTTGGGATTTATTTACATTTCCAAACCATTCCTAAACCTAACCCTAGCAAGATTGAGATCTAGATAATTTTAGTATAGATAGATTTAGTTTTTAGATTTAATAATTAATCCGACCACAATTGGAATTAACTCGTAAGCGCGACTAGGAGATTCACAACATCCCTGTGGACCGACCCGTACTCACCGGCTAGCTTCATGTGATGCCGTTCTTGATTGCGGTTAACATATATTTTTGAATTAATCACATGCTGTGTTCGGTAGGCTATCACCTTAAATCCGTGGTCACAGTAGATGAGATTTACTGATGTGAGTTCAGTAGTTTCTCGGTTGGTGATGAGCTTGACTCCAACATGACTTATCGGGTTATTAGGGGTCCAACGTTTCCACCCCCTAGACCCGGTATGTGATACTCTCAAACAAAGAGACCGAATTGTACAGAGATTGTAATATTCAGACCAGCAGGATTCGGACGGACTTGATTGTCGGCCTCCCTTTCGACAGATACCTGGACAGCTGTTACGAACAGCTATTGTCGCTGACATGCTTGTGGTTTTTGGATTTATCCAGTAAATCGCTGTCAACGTATTGTCGAGTCTTTAGATTCCTACACAGAGGGTTTTTCCGGTTTAGGCGATATGATGTAGATGACGTATGTTGGGGCATACAGGGTGTCCGATTAAATACGTGTACAGGCTACACGGACTTTAATCAGACGGTTGATAATACAAGCGGTTTAGAATTAAGCCGGATTATTAAATCATATTTTGATTTAATAATTTATATATATATATTTAATATGTATATTCTAATATTATTGTTCACTGTTCAATTTCTCTCTCTTGGTTATTCATATTTGTAACGACTTTGAATTTACTGTACGGAATTTTCCAATTTAATGAACAGAAATGAGTTATACAGTCTGGGAGTGAGTTATAAGTTAATTTTGTTAAATAAAAGCAAGAAACCACTTGTAGCTCACTGGTAAAGCCTTGCACTGCTGTGACGTAGCCCCTGTGTTTGAATCCCATCAGACACATTATTTTTTTGAAATTTTCTTTTAACTTTTTGGAAGCCCGAAAGTTTACATGTGCAATACACATAAAAATGAAAAGTCAGAAAAATCAAACATGTGCAAAAGGGTTTAAAAACTGAGTTGTACACGTGGCACGAATCGAGAGCCACGAAGCTCTAGATCGGCTGACGGAAACTCTATTTAGGCCGGTACCGACAGGTGAATTGAGGCCAAAGAACCTCGGGCTTTGCACACTTGACTCTTCCCCTATCCCTAACTGTAAGTCTACGGTAGCGCCCCGGCCGTCTATCCAAGGCCATAATGCGGAAACGAAAACTTTTTCAAAACTTGAAACCAGTGCTATCGCAGACTTTAATCCCGGATCGAACCATTAACACAAACTAGCTAACTAGAGAAGGGTTAGAAAAAGCTATACCGGTCGATCCGTGTCCTTCGGTTTTTGGCCACCAACCCAAGTTCCTCGCGGCATCTCCGATCTCCGGTCTCCTCGTCGAAAAAGGGCACCACATCTTCGAATCCTTTTATGGGCTCCCGCTTCATCCGAAGCAACTCGGACACGAAGTTTGCTAGCCGACGTGTCCAAGGTAAAGTAGAGAATGTGTGTGATAATTTTGTCTCAAGCATCCATTGATTCTCAACACATGAGAGTGTATGGATGGAGGTTGAAGATGATGCCATTAATGGAGATAGTGAGCTTAAGAAAGAAGGAGGAAGAAGAAGAGCTTTTTTGTGTGTTGTTGCAATGATAAAGTGAGAGTTAGATGAAATAATACAAGAGCTAACCTCTCATATGGCTGCCATTCTCTCTTTTCTTATCATTTCAACTCATAAATCAATCAAATAATGTGACACATGCACAAAGAAAGAGACCATGAGTCATCACTTGTGCATGTGTCATAATTAATGTTCCTAGTCATGACTTTGAGCTCATTATTTTCATTTATAAACATTAACCCAAATGTTTACAACAATAAAAAGATATGGCAACATCTAAAGTAAACTCGTGACGGATCACAAGGATACCCCTCACTTGTATATACATACCTGTATCCTCATTCCGACTGAATGCGAATGCGATGAGACTAAAGTAATCCAACAAATCTAATACTAGGATCCAGCTTAAACCAAAGCCCACTAGTATGATCCGTCCGATCATGATCCTTGCACGACTGCACGTATATGATCGAACCCTGCCATAATGCCATATGACCTCTACAACGTTTCGCCCGAAACTTGAGAAACTGTCTGTGGGGAACTCTAAAGACTCGTCAATATTTTGGCTGTGGATTTAACCACTAGCACGTCAGTGGTACTAGCCGTACGTAATGGGCTACCAGGTATTGACCAAAAGGGAGGTCGATGAGCGAACTCATCCTGACACCCTACTGAGCCTGTCAGTGACAATATTCGTACAGTCCGGTCCGTTCGTCTATGAGCATCGCATGTCGGGCCTAGAGGGTTGGTAAAAGTAAGACCCCCAAAAGCGGTACAAGTCGTGTCGGAGTGTAGCCCAGAACACCCTGAGATACTACTGGAATACCTACCAGTAAATCTCCTTTCTTGGCCAAGGACTTCGTGTAATGGCTCTCCTAGACACAGCGCGATCTCACCCCCAATACCGGGAGAGACGAAACCCCTGCCGATCCACTCACTGCCTCCATTTTGCTCGGGACTGTACCCAACTAAAACCTGTTTGCACGACTCCTTTGAGCCGTGGTAGGGTAGTAATCAAAGCATAGTGGGAACTCACACGAGACAAATGACGATCTCAGGTAGATGAACTAACCTGTACACATGTCACAGGGAACTGCTATATGACGTCAGGTATAATACCAACCAGCATGTTCCCGGCGAGTCCTGTCCGGTGTACTCATAACCCAATGAGCACCTGTATACATCTTAGGTGAACCAACTGACACCAATGGCTTGTGAGACCGGCCACCGCCCCTCGTCGGGGTCTCGACTGTATACACTAGTCTACTAATGGTGTATCGATGCCCAGTCTCGAAACTCCTACGACTATGGACCACTTTAAGGATGTGCTTATAGACCCCAGCTCCCACGTATATGATCGCCATCATACTGCTGGCCATCAAGTAAGAATCCTAAGGGCTCTATCAACGTGTAATAGTGACCTGTAAGGTCACCTAAAGCATGTACACGATGATAAAGATAAACCAGATAGCATACTATCATCTTGAGTAAGACTATCCTGCCGGCATAGGCCCTCCCTCAATCATTGCAATCACGTGCCTGCGATCCAATAATTGACTTTGAGGGCACTATATCCAACACTAACTCCTTTGCACTGTTTGATTTCTCTGCAAACAAACAGAGACCCTTCATTTCACCATTTATCATCTTTTTAATGCATTTTAAATCCTAATTCTACACTATAAATGCCATCCCACACTTTGAATCAACATCATTCTGAAATTTCTAGCCAAAACTCTAAAAAAATTCCTAAGCACAAGTGAAATACAAGTGGAGTTAGCAAGCGATCAACTTCCGGCGAAGAATCGAAGCTATTCCGGAGCTCCCGCGATGCCACGACGACAATCCTCTCTTTTTATACCTTTTCTTAACCTAACTAAATTGTAAGCCCCTTCTAATCTTCATCTCTTTTCTTTAAAAATTCATTTCAAAACATATATTGGTAAGTGGAGTTAATACCGATATCTTTTTCAAAACCCTAGAAAAACTTCTTAATACTTTGTTCAATCTAAATTGTACACATCACTTGTAACCTTAAACCATAATGTTTAGAATAAATTTTAACCTAGAATTCCATGCAAAATAACTTTAATTGAAGTTTTTCATTTAAATACCATGAACAATATCATTCCCTTTTTGTTTTGTTAAAACAATACCTTAGTGAAACTTTATGGGGCAATGACCTACCCCTCGCATACACACATGGTTCCATAGCACGATACCTCTTTTATATGAATTTTTGTTACGAATACATTATTACAAGAAAATACCATTTACTATAAAAACCGGATTTCTATTAAATTGTATTTTAAATTCCTTTGCGATTATGCCTCTACAACCCTTTTTAGGGGACCCGTTATTGGATGGTGCGGATTATCGCACATTCTTGAGCTAGTAGAGCGAGATGCAAATCTACTCACGGAGCATTCGGTCTTGAATGGTTTTTAAAATGGTTTTTAAGAAAAAATATTTTTTCTAATTAAATAAAAAATAAAAATAATTTTTAATAATTATATAAAATTAAAAAATCCATATATTTTCAAAATATAATAAACTTATATTTTTTATAAAAAAAATGAAAGAACTACAAGTTTCACTAAAAATACCATTAAAATACCAACAAAAAACAAGTTTTACAATAAAATACCATGAACTTTCCAAGCTAAGCAATTATAACTAAAATAACTCAAATCCTTAAAATTCACATCTATGAAAACCCTAAATAATATAAATAAATTTTTGAGGTTTATTTTGAAATTTTATTTTAAAAAATATATTTCATAAAACCCCCTCGAGTTATATAAAACAATATTTAAGGACTATAGTAAATATAGGTTTAAGCGGGATCAATTCTCTTGAGCCGTAGGGAGCCGGAGAAATTGAGTGCTTGCCTATTTAAGGTAGAAAACTTAACGGAGTTATCAATGATAATTTTCTTGGCAAAAGACACAAATCCTGCCGTCCATATGCAGCTGTTACTGATGACTCCTAAACCTAATTCAGGATCTAAATCAGTTATAAGTGTCCGACTCATTCTGTGTCTAACTCAAACCTGAATCCAAACTCAAATCAGAGTCCAATTCAAACATGAATCCAAATCCTAACATGAATACTTGAACATGAACCTGAATACTTGAATTCAAACATCAATATCAAACCTGAATACTTGACTTGACTTGACCGAACCATGGCTATAACTTGACATGACTTCTTGAATACAGGATTAACTCCTGAACCTGACTACTTGAACATTTGTATCCATGGTTTCAGCAAGACTTGTAAATATAATCTATACAATACATTACGCGGGGATAACGGGGTAGATTGGTACAGAACGTATAGCGTGACACGAGATGGTCACTTAAAAGACACCTATATGAACTCTCGTGTCGTTGTTCCGAGGGTTATGACGGGGCCTTGTACTACATGTTATCATAGTCCACGGGGTAAGATGGACTCTTCTCGTATACACAAATACTTTCTGTACCAAGCTACAAACAACTATGTTAGAATAACAATCATATACCTGTACAACTTAACAGTTTCATTGAACATTACTTGTTCTAGTCCATTCCTTTTTCTGGAACTTACCGAGTGCTAGTTCGCAAACGACATTCTTGTCTTTTCTTTCTTTGGAATGTTCGTCAGGAGGACCGGACTCTCAGGAGATTGAGCCTAGCCAGGAGGATTTGGACCAGCTCACCGCCCAGCCGGACTTCTAGCTCTCCTTGTATTTATTTTCATCTTGTATTCCACTGTTTAGGCACTGCTTTTTATCATTGTATATTTTCATTTTCAAACAGTTGTATGTAAAGTGAATGTAAATAAATTTGTTGTTTATTTTTATATCTCTTGACATTCTTGTGCATTTTATATATATTGTTTAACGTATTTATTTCTTAGTAAATACGTCGCGGCCTGTCACGTCACCGTCTCCGTACACTGGGAAGCGGGGTGTGACAGGTTTTGTTAGCGGCCCATGCAGGTCAGTTCTGCATGAAGTCTTAAGCAATATATCACAAGAATAATAAGAATCAGCAACTATACATTCCTTACATTTCAAATTCCTTGAATCTATCCCAACCTTTCTTTTTCTATCAAGGTTATGGAATTTCCTAACAACACAGGCACGAACGTCAATGGCAACACTCCACCGCCTACTCTACCACCACCACCTACCATTGCAGCTCCCATCAATGAGCAAACGGTACTGCTTGAGGCAATCAAGAGCCTCTTGGAGGGTCAGAAGCAGCAGACTGCTATCCTCATGCACCATCCTGATGCCGAGGCACCCGGAGTCAAGCAATTCCGGGCACTGCACCCGAAACACTTTTTAGAAAAAGAGATCCCACTGGAGGCGGAAGAATGGGCCCAGCCGATAGAAGCTGATCTGGCAGCAGCACAAGTACCAGAGATTGCTTGGGTGAGGGTTGCAAAGCTGCAACTAACAGACAACGCTAGAGTCTGGTGGAAGGCTGAAGAAAGCCGTCTTACCCAACATATCGAGTGGAAGACGTTTCGCGATATGTTCGACGCAAAATACTTCCCTGAGACTGCCCGTTTCGACATGGAACAGCAGTTCATCCACATACAACAAGACTCGATATGGAGCAATTCCATGGATGAATACAATACTGAGTTTACCATGTTTACCAGGTAAGATATTGTCTCAAATTCAAATTCCAGATTTCACTCATTACACTGCTAACATAAGACCGTAACAGGTTCGCGGCACACCTTATCCCGACTGCTGAGATCCGGGCACGACGATTTCAGCAAGGGTTGGACCCGGAAATCCAAACTGCATTCGCTACAGGGGATTTCCCAACCTATGATCTCTCTATGAAGGTTGTCCGACGCTATGAGGCAGTTGTGAAGAAGAAAGGCAGACCGCAGACTGCCGGTATGAAACGCCCTGCCATACAGATGGCAGGAGGTGCCTGTTCCAGGCCAACTTTTGCACCTAGGAGACCCGGAGGAACATTTAACCGGCTCGGTCCAGACTTTTGCTTCTACTGCAAGAGGAATGGATACCTGGCGAAAGACTGCAGGCGTGCAAATGATATGTGTTTGGTTTGTGGCGCATCCACTCACGCCATAGGAGCATGTCCATATCGACTCAACCCAGCTTCAGCACCTAGACCCGCAATCACGGTTCCGAAGCGGCCAGCTATTCAGGCTCCTACACTTCATCTTGCTCTCCCTGCTCCACCTCCACATGGACCTCCTACACAGCCTCCTCATCAATTCCATCAGGCACAGAGGAACATGCCTTAAGGGCAGAGAAACATGCCCCAAGGACAGAGGAATGTACTTCCAGCAAGGAGGAATGTATCCAGATGTCAGGCTTTCACAATGACAGTTGAGGAAGTCGAAGCCACTAGCCAAGTAATCACTGATAATTCCCCATCCTTTCACATCTTTTCAATCCATGTATATCACTATATTTTCCTGTATCTAAAACCAACCTCACACAACTTAGGTACTATACTAGTAGCCTCCCTACCTGCTTTAGCACTCTTCGACACTGGATCATTACATTGCCTCATGTTGCAATGATTTATGAGAATGCATACGATTCTCGTGAAGCCACTCATTTCAAGCTGGAATGTCAGTTCCGGGAATGGAGTCTTGAAAGCAACTATGGGATTTGATCAGTGTCCAGTTGCAATTTGCGGACGAGAATTCTATGCGAATTTCAAAGCACTGGACATCTGAAACTTCGATGTTGTGTTGGGAATGGACTGGCTGGGAGTTTTATATGCTACGATAGACTGCCATCAAAGGAGGGTAGTATTTGAGATACCAGATCACCCAGTCTTCTACTTCAAGAGTGGAGATAGAACGTTGGAGCCAGGAATCTTCCATGCTAAACCAAAAGAATGAAGAAGTGTTTACTTTACCGGCAGAAAATAAAAGCCAGAAGTAGTTCAAGAGTTCGAGGATGTGTTCCCTGAAGATATCTCAGGTTTGCCTCCCGATCGAGCTCTTGAATTCAGCATTGACTTAATACCTGATGCGCAACCAGTAATCAAAGCTCCGTACCAGTTAAGTCCAGAAGGATTGAAGGAGATCCACACTCATTTGGACGAACTCCTGAAGAAAAGTTGAATTCGTCCCTGTACTTCAAGTTGGGGATCTCCAGTTTTACTCGTGAAGAAGAAAGAAGGTTCATACAGGATGTGTGTAGATTATCGAGCTCTGAACGAAGTGACGATCAAGAATAAGTATCCACTACCATGCATCGACGATCGGTTCGATCATCTAAGTGGGTCTTATGTATTTTCGAAGCTAGATCTTCGTTCGGGTTATCATCAGGTGAAGGTCAAAGAGTCCGATATTCCGAAGACGACGTTTAGGACTCGATATGGTCATTATGAGTATCTCGTAATGCCATTTGGAGTGACCAATGCACCTGCTATATTCATGAATCCGATGAACCAAGTTTTCCAAGAGTACTTAGACAGGTTCTGTCACGTCCCGAAAGTACGGAACATGACCGGCACTTAGGCTACGAACGTCTTAAGGCGTACGTGCTCTAAGTAAGCCGAGCCCAGAAATCCAAACCAAGAAAAGTAGTAGAGTACAGGAAAACCACTATAAGTCAACCAGCTAGCAATATAATATACAACGCCTAAAGGCGAGGATCACAACAGAGAAGGAAATTCAACAGCATGAAACACAGAGAAATATAACGTGCGACTCTAGGGTCGAAAGAATAAACACCACTGGTCTCTATCTCAAATAAGTACATGTTTGGTTGATGGAACTTCTAGATACAACTGAAATATAATATACAATATATAATGATGGGTACAATACAAATAAACCCACCTACTAGCAAGTCACCCGAAAGGAACAGTGCCCTCAAAGCCGTAATGAAACCTGTACGGCAACACCTGCAAGAAACTGGGGCACAACGGGGGTGAGTTGCCAACTCGTGAGTAGAAAAAGATCTACGAACAGAAAATCGCATGTATGACGCAATCCCAGGTCATACGATCATAATATATAATCCTCAAATATATAACCAGCATTCTAAAACCATGGCTAGGGTAAATATTTAACCCAAATGTAATCCCATATGCCCGTGTCAGTGCCTCAGGTAGCACTATGTCATATGGATGATATATGAATGCATGAAACAGAATGCATGTACTGAAGAAAACTGCTTTCATAATTTGTGAGATTTCTGTATTTTAAAATGAGGTATCATAATGAAATCAGCATAAAACAGTGCCTAGCATCGGCACAAAACATAAATCTCATATCTCGATATCTCTGTATCACAATCTCTGTACCTCAATATCTCAGAATCTCAATGTCTCAATCACAATATCTAGGGCGCCGTCAGTCCAAACCGGCCCCTACCATCCATCTCATGACCACGACGGTATCCTCCTGATATCCGACACGTCGGGTAATATCACCGGTCGGTAGTGCTCCCCTGCCAGGCTCAACGCCATCTCCTGCGATCTTCTTGCCCCAGGGTACCGCACCGGGCTCACCATATACCCGAAACGGTTCATCCGCTTCCTCGAATCGGGTCTCGAAATCCATCAGCAAAACTCATGGTGGACGACTCATACATCATGGGAAAACCGCATTTTTATTTAAAAAGAGTGAAAGCAGTTTATATATGTTTTGCGGTTTTCCTCCAAATCCAGAAAATATCATGGAAATCCGAGTCATCAATAGCATGTAAATCATGAATATAAGCATGAGAATCCATGAATGCGGCATATAATGAATAACAGTATGCATGAAGTGACAAGTAATAACTACGATGTCAAGCTGGCATATATGGCAAGCATACTAATATCATGTCACTACTAGCTAACAGCTAAATCAAGCAATAATATTTTCTAAGTGTTCGTGACATGGAAATTACCGATGAAGATGTGTGTGAGCTGGCAAATAAGTGTACGTGGTACATACGCATCATCGGTAATGGTGCTGGTGTCCTAACAGCATGATATCAATAACGGAATATGAATCACAACGGTATGCGATGCAGAGCAACAATAATAATGTGCGGGAGCTGAATACTAAACACCATGATCGCTAAACTGCATCTAATGTCATAAGAGTCATATAGCTACACCACTATAAGGCTGAGCTAAAGCTAACAGTAGGTAAGGGAAACCGCCTAACCTCTGAGTCGATACATATATATATATATATATATATATATATACACACATATAATCGGTGAACGTGCCTCGATAATATCACATCCGATACCATATCTCTATAATCGGTTATTCCCCAGTCAAGAGTGCGGATCAAACATCAAATTATAGCTCGTACGTAAATCCGTCGTACGGCATCCCCAAATCTGGGTACGGGTCAATATCACATTTGTCATATCATTCGTCTGGTATTCTCTATATCAAATATCATAATCTGGGTACTGACCTACGTCTAGTACAAAGCTAATATCGTCACTATAATTATGATCTGACTACTGATCGACAGTCTCGTATAAATCGATATCATCATCATATATCATCTCAAGGAGTATACATTGCCGAATGCGGCCTATCATTCTAATCTTGTCATATCATATCATGTCATATCTCGTAACGTAATCACATGTCGACCATTTAATATATATGTCACCATTCCTATGGCATCATCATCCCCAAATTCCTCTAAAGCATCAAGACGTATCTTAATTATGAATTTTATCATATTACCGATATCATAACCTCAGATCAAACTCATCGACTCATCTCAATCCCATGTATCATCCTTAAATCCGTATACGAACACATAGTCCCATACCCATGTGAACACATATCTATATAGAATCCCATAACCACATATGAAATAAGGATGTATGCAAGTATGTATGTGTGTATATGTATGTGTAGTGCACCTACTATCCTAGGGTTTCGTAACCTTTTCCCAATCCAACACACCAATTATCCATCCTAAACCTCAATAATGAATCACAAATAACATATAATAATTGTTGGTGTGTATACGCATCCGTATACATCACCACGAACTATGGGGGTGCTATACGCCATCCACTCGACTTCTCCCCGTAGATATAAATCTACTCACCCTGTTTTATGCGTGCCGGTGCCGATGTCTCCATTTGTATCTCCAACGCTTCGACGCCACGTGGGGTACCTACAAGGATATAACATGCTAAAACACATGAAAATCACATCGGAAACCAAAATGGTACACGCTACGCTCATAGGTAAAAACCCGTAGCTTCGCGTGCCAACACAGCCAATATCCACTGTCGTTGACGTCCAAACGCCACCCGACAGAACGAATCATCGAATACCAAAAATCCATACGAAAACAAGTCGTAAATCATACGCCAACTCATGAAAATCAACCCAGATTCTGCCCTAACTGGAATCAGTCAAAACTAGACATACCCAGGGTCAAGTTTACAGGTAAAAGAGCCGTGCACGCAAAACGAGGCAGTTCCCTCCTGCTCTGGCCGCAAATTGCGGCCAGAAGGATTAAATCTGCGGCCGGAGTAAGGTGGTTGGGGCTAGGGTTTTGGGTATTGGTTCCTATCTGCCTGCACATCCTACTGCCAAGTCAAAATTATATTAGGAGGTCCGGGTTGATAGCAGTTTCCAGAAAAGCCATAAAGTCGACAATATCGATAAAATACGCCAAGTTGAAACTTTGAGGTAACCAACTGGGAAACTGGGGTAATCTTGGTTAAACTGATCTCAAACACACCTAATAAGGTTACCCTAACAATCAAAACCAACACTTGGTCAAGTCTCACTCAAATTTGCCTAAACTAACACTAATTACGATATAAACACCTAATTTCAGCTATATAACCAGAACTTGGCAAGATAGGAATTGGGTTGTGAGATTATACCTCAAGAGATCCAAGATGAAGGAGAAGAGGAGAAGGAGAAGGAGGAGAAGGTTCTGCTGCTACTGCTGAGCTGCTTCTACAGCTCCTGTAGTTGCTGTTGCAGCTGTTACTGAAGCTGCTCAGGCTGCTGCTGCTGCTTGCAATCTTTTCTTTCTTTTGTTGTTGTTGCTGTAGTGGTTGTGGCTGTGTGCAGCAGCAGAAGTGTTGGGGGTTGGTGTGTTTTGGGGTGAAGTTGAAGTATGATGGGGGTGTGGGGTGGTTTTGAATGGAGTTGTTTCTGCTGTGGCTGTTTTTCATAGCAGTGCTGATGTTTTTGTTGCTGCTGAAAGTGGCTGATGTAGCTGCTGATGTGAGGAAATAGGGGCTGATGTGGTGTATCAGCTGATGTGATAACATTTGGGGCTGAAGTGTTGATATGGGGGCTGAAGTGTTGATGTGAGTGTGTAGGTGTTGGGTTTGGTGTTAGGGGCTGGTATAGGGTTGGCTGATGTATTGTTTCAGCTGTTGAGGTTGGCTGTGGTTGGAATGTTGGAGCTGATGTGTGAGAGGGAGTAAAAGAGCACAAGGGGTTATGAAGTGGAATAGATCATGGCACACCCTAACCACCTCTCTCTCCCTCCAAAATAATGCACAACCAACATGTCTCTCTCTCTCTCTCTCTCTACACAAGGTCAATCCTAACCCTAATCACCTTCAACCAAGGTAAAAGCCCTTAATTAACCCACTTAACTTAATCAAAAGGTTCAACCCATCATGGTTGCCTAAACTTGGCTAACCCACCATGGTCATCTAAACATGGCCCAACCCTAGGCCACTATGAGTCCAAAACATGAACAAGTGTGACAAGTGAGGAAATGTTATGTGCACATTTTTGCACAAAGGACCAAAAAATCCAATTAGCGATTTTTAATCGCGATTAACACTAAAAAAGCATATACTTAACCATAAAAACTTTAAAATGACATATTTCCACAAAATACCCTATTTTAGAATTTCCAAAATTTTCTCTGGAATTTTCCACACTTATCGGTATTTAATTATACCGACTATTAAAATATTCATTAAAAATTAATATTAAATTATGAAAATTCCCAAAAATAATATTTTATTTTTTTGAAATGTTACAGTCTTCCCCTCTTAAAGAAATTCGATCCCCGAATTTAAATTTAAACCCCCAAATTCTAAAACATTTCAATAAAATGTCCAAGGCAACGGGGCTCCGAAATCATCAATACATAAAACACATCGTGGCGCAATACATGCGCATGCATGACGAGCAGATAACTCGAAATCAAAACTCCGTCAAGCATCTCGCAATCATCGGAGTCAAGGTGAAAACATGAATGCCAAATCCAAGGCAAAACCGATATATTAGAAATCGGAACTATACATGTAAATAAATGAAGGAATTGCATGCCAAAATTCTTTAAAGTCGATATGCAATGCGCATAACACTGCACAGTGGTGGACGCCTCTATAAGAAAATAGCCATATACGTATATATCTTTTGTTTAATATGCATGATCCGCCGTTTTTAAAAACAATTTAGAAGGGTTCCCTGTTTTAAACGTTTTGTGTCATATCGGACACGTATGTAAATAATGAGACTATAGCTCGCTTTTGGAAATCCCTTTGAAATCTATTAGTGCATGCAAGATATATCCAGGCACTGTCCTCTGAGTAGTCCTGCCCAGTATGAAAATACTAATGAAACCTCACAAAAACGTACTGCTCCATAAGAAATCAATCCCAAAATGTGCATATGAATACTACGTGCGTCTGGTGGTGCGCACGGAAATCAAAATCCATGAATGTGCTATATATGCACACAGAAACAACATCAAAGTGCAACGGTTGTGCACACAACATCGATCATAGGCAACATGCGTGCCTGACAGCAAAATCAGGTGCATCTGACATGCACGAAAACCCGATTTAGTGCATCTGGTGTGCGCCAAATCGCATCTCATAACCTGCGCCCAACATGCGCTAAAAATCCAAATCCGGTGCATCCATCATGCACGAAATCATGAAATCTAATATCAAGCGCTGAACAAGCGCAAATCCAATCAGGTGCATAAAATGCACAAAACAAATATCGAGCATCACCCTCGAAATCGAAGTCCAGTGCATCCAAGTGCAAAAAATATATGTCAATGCACTGCAAGCATATGTAAACTATACAGAGTGCAAAAACCAAATCGAGTGCGTGCATATGCACAAAATCAACTCAAATGTCTAAACCCCATAAAATCACAAACATGTGAAACCAAGGCACGAAAACGATATCAAGTGCAACAACTGTGCAAAAATCGAAAATTCTCAATCATCAAAATCAAATCATGCGAATAAATCGCCCAACAATACCGAAATCAAGTATGGCGGAATAGTTCCGCTCAAGCACAACCTCCAAGAATCTCTGGCCAACTGTCGTGATCACTCATAGCATGTCTTGTCGACGATCCTGAACTCTGGCCTGCGGGTGTGCGTAACATGACCACTCCTGGGTCCAAGCCTTACCAATCTCACGATCCATCGGCTCATCGGCCCTATCAGGTGTGCTAACGGGGACGATTCCGTTTTGGCACTTCTCTGGTCATCTCTCGGTTAATCATCGCGACCACTCGTAAAGCATCATGTCACTGGCGTCGGCCTCTGGCTCTCTGAATGCACGTGACACATCTGATCCTGGGTGTAATTATCATTGCAGCAGTGTCCTGGAAGGATCCTGCTCAATGTCTCTTCCAAGTCTCAGCTCTGCCAATTTTCCGGAAGTCATCGTCCTTTACTATATCTGTTTCTTGCTCCGGAGCGGCTGCATACTCACCGCGACTCCTTCTGGAAGGTATATCCAAGTGCTATGCCTCGGCATGCGCATCGCATCTCTGATGTCGGCGGAAGTGGAACGTCATCATATCCAGATCTTGTACGAACCTCTTACTCCACTTTTCTCTAATGTTAACTGCTTCAAATCCGTCTCGTTGTGGCTGCATGGACTGAGCTCCAATGGCTATCCTCGTACCTGGAGTCTCCCAAGAAGTGCATCTCACCACCTAGCATGTGAATTAAGTCGAGCCATCCGATCGATTTGTCAAGACCTCATAATCCCCCAAGAGCTCGATATCTTGGGTACAGTATAATAGTATCGAGTACATACCACAGCATCGGTGGTCCAGCCGTAGAAGAGCAAACCCAAGCCTCACTAATGGCGTCGCAGAACTGCCGCAAACCCTAAGGATCAAATGCTTTCACACGGTCATTATGTCGAGTTAGGGTTTCATTCTTCTAGAGGGACCATAGAATTGCCTGCATGTCTTTACGAATACTTTAAACTTGGAATAATAGGTTTCTGACATTCGATCGTCTCTGTCGACTCTCAACGTCTCCGCGTGAAGTCGTCTCTAGCTGGCATCAATCTATCTTATGACCTCGCATCGGGGTAGCGAACGATCCACATGTCCTAGTCATTCATCCTTAGTGACTAACGACCTTCTATAATCTCTTAGTACAATCTCGTACTGCAATAGCTCCAACATCTGGGCGATATCTCATCGTTCGCAGCAATAACTGGGTCACTCGTCTGCACGCTGAACAGTGCCTCAATCATCACGAATGAGCAATACATCAATGGTCATCAAAATCTGGCTGGCCTCTGTCAGTGGTCCAATCCTCTGGTGCTGATCTGCACGTCCGAGAAATCTCCTACAGCGACCCATCCAACGCTCATGGCGCGAAAACACAGTAAAAAGACACATCTCAGCAATCGTGTGTCGCCATAATCACGCCCTGGTCAGTCCTCGTTCGTGACGAGCTCATGCTGACCGCAACTCTAGCCGTAGCTCTCACTGCCCGTAATCATGGCAGCAAAACTGTAACTGGTACCGATGAGGCTAGATCAGGAAGGAATATAATACTGAACAAGGAAATGTACATCCTAAGGCTTCTTAAGTGGAGTGGCGTATCGTAAATATGCCGCGGACATACCCACGGTACGTCACTCTACTTTAGTCACCTATTCCATCAACCAAGGGTCATCCTATGCTCCGAAAGTAAAACCTGGCTCTGATACCAACTTTGTCACGTCCCGAAAGTACGGAACATGACCGGCACTTAGGCTACGAACGTCTCAAGGCGTACGTGCTCTAAGTAAGCCGAGCCCAGAAATCCAAACCAATAAAAGTAGTAGAGTACAGGAAAACAACTATAAGTCAACCAGCTAGCATACAACGCCTAAAGGCGAGGATCACAACAGAAAAGGAAACTCAACAGCATGAAACATAGAGAAATATAACGCGCGACTCTAGGGTCGAAAGAATAAACACCACTGGTCTCTATCTCAAATAAGTACATGTTTGGTTGATGGAACTTCTAGATACAACTGAAATATAATATACAATGTATAATGATGGGTACGATACAAATAAACCCACCTACTAGCAAGTCACCCGAAAGGAACAGTGCCCGCAAAGCCGTAATGAAACCTGTAAGACAACACCTGCAAGAAACTGGGGCACAACAGGGGTGAGTTGCCAACTCGTGAGTAGAAAAAAATCTACGAACAGAAAATCGCATGTATGACGCAATCCTAGGTCATACGATCATAATATATAATCCTCAAATATATAACCAGCATTCTAAAACCATGGCTAGGGTAAATATTTAACCCAAATGTAATCCCATATGCCCGTGTCAGTGCCTCAGGTAGCACTATGTCATATGGATGATATATGAATGCATGAAACAGAATGCATGTACTGAAGAAAACTGCTTTTATAATTTGTGAGATTTCTGTATTTTAAAATGAGGTATCATAATGAAATCAGCATAAAACAGTGCCTAGCATCGGCACAAAACATAAATCTCATATCTCGATATCTCTGTATCACAATCTCTGTACCTCAATATCTCAGAATCTCAATGTCTCAATCACAATATCTAGGGCGCCGTCAGTCCAGACCGGCCCCTACCATCCATCTCATGACCACGACGGTATCCTCCAGATATTCGACGCGTCGGGTAATATCGCCGGTCGGTAGTGCTCCCCTGCCAGGCTCAACGCCATCTCCTGCGATCTTCTTGCCCCAGGGTACCGCACCGGGCCCACCATGTACCCAAAACGGTGCATCCGCCTCCTCGAATCGGGTCTCGAAATACATCAGCAAAACTCATGGTGGACGACTAATACATCATGGGAAAACCGCATTTTTATTTAAAAAGAGTGAAAGCAGTTTATATATGTTTTGCGGTTTTCCTCCAAATCCAGAAAATACCATGGAAATCCGAGTCATCAATAGCATGGAAATCATGAATATAAGCATGAGAATCCATGAATGCGGCATATAATGAATAACAGTATGCATGAAGTGACAAGTAATAACTACGATGTCAAGCTGGCATATATGGCAAGCATAGTAATATCATGTCACTACTAGCTAACAGCTAAATCAAGCAATACTATTTTCTAAGTGTTCGTGACATGGCAATTACCGATGAAGATGTGTGTGAGCCGGCAAATAAGTGTACGTGGTACATACGCATCATCGGTAATGGTGCTGGTGTCCTAACAGCATGATATCAATAATAGAATTTGAATCACAACAGTATGCGATGCAGACCAACAATAATAATGTACGGGAGCTGAATACTAAACACCATGATCGCTAAACTGCATCTAATATCATAAGAGTCATATAGCTACACCACTATAAGGCTGAGCTAAAGCTAACAACAGTAGGTAAGGGAAACCGCCTAACCTCTGAGTCGATACATATATATATATACATATACATATAATCGGTGATCGCGCTTCGATAATATCACATCCGATACCATATCTCTATAATCGGTTATTCCCCAGTCAAGAGTGCGGATCAAACATCAAATTATAGCTCGTACGTAAATCCGTCGTACGGCATCCCCAAATCTAGGTAAGGGTCATCATCACATTCGTCATATCATTCATCTGGTATTCTTTATATCAAATATCATAATCTGGGTACTGACCTACATCTAGTACAAAGCTAATATCGTCACTATAATTATGATCTGACTACTGATCGACAGTCTCGTATAAATCGATATCATCATCATATATCATCTTAAGGAGTATACATCGCCGAATGCGGCCAATCATTCTAATCTTGTCATATCATATCATGTCATATCTCGTAACGTAATCACATGTCGACCATTTAATATATATGCCACCATTCCTATGGCATCATCATCCCCAAATTCCTCTAAAGCATCAAGACGTATCTCAATTACGAATTTTATCATATCACCGATATCATAACCTCAAATCAAACTCATCGACTCATCTCAATCCCATATATCATCCTTAAATCTGTATGCGAACACATAGTCCCATACCCATGTGAACACATATCTATATAGAATCCCATAACCACATATGAAATAAGGATGTATGCAAGTATGTATGTGTGTATATGTATGTGTAGTGCACCCACTATCCTAGGATTTCGTAACCTTTTCCCAATCCAACACACCAATTATCCATCCTAAACCTCAATAATGAATCACAAATAACATATAATAATTGTTGGTGTGTATACGCATCCGTATACATCACCACGAACTGCGGGGGTGCTATACGCCATCCACCCGACTTCTCCCCGTAGATATAAATCTACTCACCTTGTTTTATGCGTGCCGGTGCCGATGTCGCCATTTGTATCTCCATTGCTTCGACGCCACGTGGGGTACCTACAAGGATATCACACGCTAAAACACATGAAAATCACATCGGAAATCAAAATGGTACACGCTACGCTCATAGGTAAAAACACGTAGCCTCGCGTGCCAACACAGCCAATATCCACTGTCGTTGACATCCAAACGCCACCCGACAGAACGAATCATCGAATACCAAAAATCCATACGAAAACAAGTCGTAAATCATACGCCAACTCATGAAAATCAACCCAGATTCTGCCCTAACTGGAATCAGTCAAAACTAGACATACCCAGGGTCAAGTTTACAGGTAAAAGAGCCGTGCACGCAAAACGAGGCAGTTCCCTCCTGCTCTGGCCGCAAATTGCGGCCAGAGGGATTAAATCTGCTGCCGGAGTAAGGTGGTTGGGGCTAGGGTTCTGGGTATTGGTTCCTATCTGCCTGCACATCCTACTGCCAAGTCCAAATTATTTTAGGAGGTCCGGGTTGATAGCAGTTTCCAGAAAAGCCATAAAGTCGACAATATCGATAAAATACGCCAAGTTGAAACTTTCAGGTAACCAACTGGGAAACTGGGGTAATCTTGGTTAAACTGGTCTCAAACACACCTAATAAGGTTACCTTAACAATCAAAACCAACACTTGGTCAAGTCTCACTCAAATTTGCCTAAACTAGCACTAATTACGATATAAACACCTAATTTCAGCTATATAACCAGAACATGGCAAGATAGGAATTGGGTTGTGTGATTATACCTCAAGAGATCCAAGATGAAGGAGAAGAGGAGAAGGAGAAGGAGGAGAAGGTTCTGCTGCTACTGCTGAGCTGCTTCTACAGCTCCTGTAGTTGCTGTTGCAGCTGTTACTGAAGCTGCTCAGGCTGCTGCTGCTGCTTGCAATCTTTTCTTTCTTTTGTTGTTGTTGCTGTAGTGGTTGTGGCTGTGTGCAGCAGCAGAAGTGTTGGGGGTTGGTGTGTTTTGGGGTGAAGTTGAAGTATGATGGGGGTGTGGTGTGGTTTTGAATGGAGTTGTTTCTGCTGTGGCTGTTTTTCACAGCAGTGCTGATGCTTTTGTTGCTGCTGAAAGTGGCTGATGTAGCTGCTGATGTGAGGAAATAGGGGCTGATGTGGTGTATCAGCTGATGTGATAACAATTGGGGTTGAAGTGTTGATATGGAGGCTGAAGTGTTGATGTGAGTGTGTAGGTGTTGGGTTATGGTGTTAGGGGCTGGTGTAGGGTTGGCTGATGTATTGTTTCAGCTGCTGAGGCTGGCTGAGGTTGGAATGTTGGAGCTGATGTGTGAGAGGGAGTAAAAGAGCACAAGGGGATATGAAGTGGAATGGATCATGGCACACGCTAACCACCTCTCTCTTGTAGGGTTGCTAGGCACGCGCACAAGGGTCTACAAGGCATCAACCATGCCCGATTAAAATTTTAGCCGTGCCGAACAACCCAAAGCCGGATCTTTAAACTAGAGTTTAGGCGAAAACAAGCATGTTAAACACTTTAACACTAATTGAGCGGGATTACAACCTTTGTAGATCCGGTCCTTCACTTCTTAAGCTCTGTGTTGAGGTCCTTTCGCTGCGATCATCGTGTTCCGGACTCTCGAGAGGCTTCACGAAGAGAAAGATGCAGTCTTGCTTCCGATCTTTGATAACATAGACGATCTAACTTGAAGTTTCGTTAACACAAGCTATCACTCATGAAATGATGTGAACACCCTCATCTAAATGGCAAGGATAGATGAGGATGATGAAGTAAGATTTTTGCTCTCATTTGTTTTCTTATTCTCACTTATTTTTCATCACTTAGAAAAAGCTAGAAAGCTTTTTCATGAAAAGAAAGAAGGAAGAAGATGAACAATCAACATGAAACCTTTTGTGATGAATAATGAAAGGATAAAGATGATCAATAATGCAACCATGGTTGACTAAACCATTGTAGAGAATTAACCAAGGCTAGGGTTTGGGTTTGGTTAAGAATGAGTCACTTGAAAATATCTTTTCCAAAACAAAAGAAAACCTTCTAGAAACATCTAGAAAGCATTAACCCTAATCCAAACCCTAATCATGTTAAAACTCCACAAAACATGTTGCATTACTAACCATATTATGTTACAATATTATATATCACATATATAATATTTATCGTAACAAAATAAAATAATACAATTAACATATATCGCATATATATCAATGTATTACCCGAGTGAGAAAAAGAATCTTTTAGTGAGCTAATATTAGTTAATATAATTTAATATATTATATATATTATTATACATTAAATTATCGAATCAACACTTGATCCGACAATCCGGCTATATCGCATATAACCGACTAATATTTATCCGTACCGATTCATCGAATCAACACTTGATCCGATGACCCGGCTGATATCATATATCGCGAGAATAGAATACGGTATCTTATATCGCATTATCCTCGGTCCCGCACATATCACATATGTGCTCCTACTCCGTTTTTCCTGAGCCAAGAAACCTCTATGTAGGACTCTAAAGAATCGTCAATACGCCGACAGTAGGTGATGATCATATCAAACACCTACAAGCTGCAAGCGGTCAGCTAAACCTAACAGCCACCCAGGTATTGAGCGCTCAGAAGATCAACAAGCAAGCCTGTACATTCTCCTGTGAATCCAATCAGTAACACTCCCGTACAGTCCGGTCTCGTCGTCTGATATGTCGCATATCTCGCCTAGGGGTGGTAAACGTCAGACCCCAGTAGCTCGATAAGTCGTGTCGATATGAGGTCTATAACAGTTTGAGAAACTACTGATAACACTTACCAGTAAATCTCAGCAACCCTGGCCAGGGATTTCCGGTTATAGCCAATCGAACACAGCACAACATCAACTCCCTATACCGGGAGAGACGAATCCCCTCCTATCGCTCATTGCCTCCATGTGATTCGGGACTGTACCCAAAAGCCATCTTTTTGCACGCCCTCTTGGATGTGGTATGATGGAAATCAAAGCACAGAGGGAATCACACAAGTCTCTATGACGATCTCGGGTCAACAGACTACTCTGTACCAGTGTCACCGGAGAACTGCCATCTGACGTGATGTATAATACCATCTGGGAGTTCTCGGCGAGTCCGTCCAGTGTACCCAGTCTCTACTGAGCATCCGTACACCATCCTTGATGTCAAACACCGATGGATATGGGATCATCCATCGCCCATCATATGGGTCAAGATGCGTATACGCTAGTCTACTCTGGTGTATCGATGCCCTGTCTCGATACACCCTCGACTAGGAACAGTTATAGGATGTACTCGTCGACTACCGTGTGTTAGTTATATGTATGCCCTAGAGGCCATTACTGTACATTAGATGTATATTGTAATGGATGCTGGGACATATATAGGGAGGACTTTCTTGCTCGACATGATAGTATGCTATCTGGTTGCTCTTTATCTTAACGTGTACACTGATTGTCTCTCTGTTACATGTTGGTAAAGCCCTTAGGATGAGTACTTGACTACCTGGACTATGATGCGGATCATACTAGTGGGGACATGGTAGTCCATAAGTACATCCTTCAAGGTCCCTAGTCGTGGGTGTATCGAGACGGGGCATCGATATACCAGAGTAGACTAGCGTATACCTTCTCGACCCATACAGATGGGCGATGGATGATCCCATAACCATTGGTGTTTGACATCAGAGATGATATACGGGTTCTAAGTAGAGACTGGGTACACTGGACGGACTCGCCGAGAACACCCAGATGGTATTATACCTTACGTCAGATGGCAGTTCTCTGGTGACACTGGTACAGGTTAGTCTGTTAACCCGAGATCGTCATAGAGTCTTGTGTGATTCCCACTGTGCTTTGATTTCCATCTTACCACGTCCAAGAGGGCGTGCAAAATGGTGGTTTTTGGGTACAGTCCCGAATCATATGGAGGCAATGAGCGATAGGAGGGGATTCGTCTCTCCCGGTATAGGGAGTTGATGTTGCGCTGTGTTCGATTGGCTATAACCGGAAATCCCTGGCCAGGGTTGCTGAGATTTACTGGTAAGTGTTACCAGTAGTTTCTCGAACTGTTATAGACCTCATATCGACATGACTTATCGAGCTATTGGGGTCTGACGTTTACCACCCCTAGGCGAGATATGCGACATATCAGACGAACAGACCGGACTGTACGGTAAGTGTTACTGGTTGGATTCACAGGAGTGTGAGCGGGCTTGCTCGTAGATCTTCTAATCTCTCAATACCCGGGTGGCCGTTACGTTTAGCAGACCGCTTGCGGCTTGTGGGTGTTTGATATGATCATCACCTGCTGCCGGCGTATTGACGAGTCTTTAGAGTCCTACACAGAGGTTTCCTGGCTCAAGCGAAACGAAATAGGAGCGCATATGAGATATGTGCGGGACTGAGAATAATACCAGTATGTGATACTAGATTCTATTCTCGCGATTTGTATCATCGGACGGTTATATATGATATAGCCGGGTTACCGAATCAAGTGTTGATTCGATACATTGATACACTTGATATTAGTCGGTCATATGCGATGTGACCGGATCGTTAAATCAAGTGTTGATTTAATGATTTAATGTATAATAATATATTTGATATATTACTTTACATTAACTAATATTGGTTCACTTAAGATGTTTTTCTCACTTGATTGTGCACATTGTATATGTGATATATTTTTTGTGCACAAGATTGTATCATGTTTGATGATACATGCAAACTTGGGTGTGTGTATGCTATACACCATGTTTAGATAATGGTTAGGGTTTCATTTGTTTTATTTCATTTATTTTTGAAAATTAAAATGAAATGGTGGCTTTCTTTTCCTTCATTTGCTAGAAGCTTCAAGCACATTTGAAAAGGTCAAAGCCATTTTGTTTTTATTCAAAAACCTAACCATTACCTAAACCCTAGTTTATTCTCTACATGAGTTTACTAACCCATGGTTGCTAAATGATAACCATCACTTGATTTTCTTTTTGTGATAATTCTTTTTCTTTTCTTCTTCTTCATCTTCTTCTTCAAGTGAAGAAAAAGAGAAGCTTTCTTGAAAAAAAAATGTCAAGTGAGAAATCCAAATCCAAAGTGAACCCACTTCCTATTTCATCATCCTCTACCACTTGCCATATAGTATAGGGTGTTTTCTTCACAAGTTTCATGACTTGGTGAAGTTGGAGCTCGAGTTAGAGTCGCCTCGACGTAGATCATCTTCGGCATCGAAGTCAACGACCTAGCCCGCTCATTTCTCCGACGAAACCATCGCTAGAGTCCGGGATCCCAGTGATCGCAGCGAAGGGACGTCATCACGGAGCCAAAGAAGTGGTGGACCGGATCTACAAAGGTTGTATTTCCATTCACTTAGCAATAAAGTTGTTTATTTGCATGTTTCGCCTTTGCCTCTAGTTATCGATCTATCATTAGGGTTGTTAGGCACATGGAAAATTTGATTTTGCCATAGTTGATCAGTTGTAGAACCTCTTGAGTGTGCCTAGGAACCCTACACCATGGCCCCACTAGTATGATCTCATCATAGTCCCAGTAGTCGAGTACATATCCTAAGGGCTTTATCAACATGTAACATAGAGACAATCAGAGTACATGTTAAGATAAAGTACTACCAGATAGCGTACTATCATGTCGAGCAAGAAAGTCCTCCCTATATATGTCCTAGCATCCACTACAATATACATCGTATGTACAGTAATGGCCTCTAGGGCATACATATAACTAACAATCTCCCACTTGCACTAGGGCCATCTGTTGTGGTATCACATACCCAACAATTAGTTGTGGTCGAAGTATCTCATACTCAACCATCCCATAAAAGTCTCTACTGGGAAAAAAGGCCTTTGTGAGTGGATCCGCGCTGTTGTCCTCTGTGTCTACTCTCCTAACCTCGATCTCCCTGGAGATCAACTATCTCCATGATCAGGTGATACTGCCTAAGAAGAATATCTGGATTTCAGATGGGACGGGCGTTCCTTAGCAAAAGCCATAACTCCATTGTCACACAATGGTAGGAAAGAAGTTCATCTCATGAACTTATATATATCCAGACTGCCTCTTTGGTAGCATCCTTGGTAACGATGTATCTTGCCTTTAATCGTCTAGTAAGTCACGGTATCTAGCTTGGAACTCTTCCAACATACCGTCCCTCCACTGAGGGTAAAGACAATGCCTGCGACTGACATTCAGTCGTCCTTATCACCCTGGAACCTTTCCAGTGATTCTCCCCAGGATCGATTGATACCATCTCACTACAACTAGTGAGAATCCTAACATCCAATTAGATCTATCTCATAGATCCATAACTCAGGATTTAGGAGGTATCACTTTGATCCTATATGGAGAATCCTTGTGATAAGCGGAGATTGACCGAGCGTAGCATAGGAAACTCCTTCCCTATCAAGAGTATGTCATCTACGTACTCTACGAGGATCACCACCATACTCCCTACTACCTTTTTGTATATACAAGGTTCATCTACCATTTTGATGAAGTCAAACTCATTGACTACCACATCAAAACAGATGTTCCAACTCCGCGATGCCTGCTTTATCAACATAAAACATCTTGCACACGTTTCCGCTGCTCCCACTGTCTACGAAGCCCTCTGGCTGTGTACTTATAGACGTTCCTTTCCAAATCAACATTTAGAAAAGCAGTCATGACATCCAACCACCAGATATCGTAGTTATGGTATGTAGCCGTGGCAAGTAGGATCTGGATGGACTTAAGCATAGCTTTGAAAGTCTCAACTTTTCCATGTACACCAAGTAATCTTCTCAAGATATACTTGCTCCTGATGGGGATTAACCCTTCAGATAAAGCAACCAAAGTCCATACTTTGTTGGTGTATAAGGATTCCATCTCAGATCACTAAGCATCCAGCCATTCTTACAGAGTCCCACTCCTGATGGCCAGCTCGAAACTAGTTGGGTCATCATCTCATGATGCAATCCTCGCTCCCACTGTCATAGAGAAAACCGAAGTATCTCTCAGGTGGGTGAGGAACCCTACTAGATCGGCGGAGAGGCTGAGCTTCGTTGGAAACTATTGAATCCTTTGTTTCTACCAAATCATCAGCTGCAGTGTGTATAGCTGGAACCATTCCAGTTCTACATAACAGACCTTGCCTCGAGCTTGTCCGGATTTTGCTTTTGGACATAGGCCGGACAACCCCAAATCTTAACCAACTTAAGATATGGGCTCTTCCCTTTCCATATCACATATGAAGTGGTAGGCAACTGATTTGATTCGAACCCTATTCAATAGGTATGCAGCTTCTGAAGTGCATAACTCCCAAAAGGAAATAGGAAACTCAGTAGTACTCATTGTAAGTCGATGTTCAACACCCCAATACTTGTGGGGAGGCGAAAATATGAAAACCGATCTTGTTCTTTGATTAAACATCGAATAACCGTATGAATCGTTTGCTAAACAATACTTAACAAAACCTATAGAGTTCTAAACTACTATGTTAAGAGATTATACCAAACGGTTCTTGTCCTTCGTCTTTATATTATCTACGGCCTCTTTGGATCTCCACGTCCTCCTCGGCTTCCTTCCGTGATAGACGATCCACCCGAGAACCCTAATCCAAGCTATAACCTCTAAACTTGAGGTTACTTAGTTTCTCTAGTTGCTAAATAGAGTAGCTAAGGTGATGTAGAGATAGGTTATGGAGTAATTAGTCTTTCCTAATCCTTGTTCTCAACTCATGAGGGGTAGGATTAGGGATTGGTGAAGGAGAGAGAGCTTGAAGAGAGAGAGTGAGAAGATGATAATGATAATAATAATAATAATGAAATAGCTTCTCACTAGATATATGAAACATAATGAATTAAAAGAAATGAATAATATGAGATTATTCATCATGTTTCATAAATGCAAGTGGGTGATTCATTATGTGAGTCATTAAGCATTTAATAATGCATTAATGACATGATGAATCACTCACCATGAGTCACTAAATCATTAAATGACAATGCCACCTCTCCCTCCAAGTCACATCCTTCTAAAAGCTTCTCGGAAAATTACGAGAACGCCCCTCTCATCCGTGAAAACACGGAAAAATTTTAGATTGTATAAATCCAATAACCTGATACTAGAATCTGGCTTAAACCAAAGCCGGCTAGTAAAAACTGTCCGAATGTCGTACGTGCGTTTAAACACGTATGCGTCCGAACCTTTGTCGTAAAACCATACGACCTCTATATCTTTTCGCCTGGGTTTGGGAAATCTCTGTGTGGGACTCTAAAGACTCGACTACTATGCTGGCGGTGGGTTTAACCACAGACCGCAAGCGGCACTAGCTGTACGTAACGGTCCCTAGGTAGTTGTCGATAAGAAAGCCGATGAGGTAACCCATCTGAAATCCTACTGAGCCTGTCCGTGACAATATCCGCGCAGTCCGGTCTGTTCGTCTAAGAGTATCGCATGTATGGTCTAGGGAGGTGGTGGACGTCAGACCCCTAATAACCGTACAAGTCGTGTCGATATGGCTCTATCACCATCCGAGAATCCACAGATCAATCTATCAGTAATTCTCAATCAGCCCTGGCCAAGGACTTATGGTAATGACCAACCGATCACCGTGCGATATCAACTCCCTATACCGGGAAAGACGAATCCCTAACAGTCACTCACTGCCTCCACGTGGCTCGGGACTGTGCCCAACTAAAACCTGTATGCACGACTCCTTTGAATCGTGGTAGGGTAATAATCAAAGCACAGTGGGAACTCACACGAGACAAATGATGACCTTAAGTCAACGGACTATCTGCACACATGTCACCTGAGAACTGCTATCTGACGTTAGGTATAATACCATCCAGTCAGTTCTCGTCGAGTCCTGTCCGGTGTACTCACACCCAGTGAGCATCTGTATACAATCTTAGGTGCACTCTACCAATGGCTGCGGGACCAGTCCATCACCCCTCCTCAGGGTCTAGATATGTATACACTAGTTTACTCCGGAGTATCGATACCCAGTCTCGATACTCCTGTGACCAGGGACATCTAAGGATGTGCCTATTGACTATCCAGCTCCCACAAGTATGACTGCCATCACAACGCTGGTAGTCAGGCAAATACCCTATGGGCTTTATCAACATACATATATAAATACCAAGTAAAATATATCATACGTTAAGACAAAGACAAACCAAATAGCGTACTATCATATCAAGCAAGACTGTCATGTACATACATATCCCAAGCATCCTATACAATGTAGGCCTCTAGGGCATATATATCCAACAATCTCCCACTTGCACTAAGGCCTATAATTGGCGCAATGAGTACCCACTGTCTCTACCAGATCCAGTTGTTGGCGTACCGTATGCTCAACATCTCAAACAGCCTCTCGAACTGCACTTGAGGGATGGCCTTGGTGAATGGATCTGCCGTGTTGTCTTTTGTGTCCACTCTCCATATCTCGATCTCCCGACGATCCACGATCTCCCTGATCAGGTGAAACCGCCTTAAGATATGCCTGGATTTCTGATGGGACCTTGGTTCCTTCGCTAAAGCTACATCGCCATTGTTATCGCCATACAAAGGTATTGGATTGGCAATGGACGGAACCACCTGAAGTTCAGAAATGAACTTCCTCATCCAGACAGCCTCTTTTGCGGCTTCACTAGCAGCTATATACTCAGCCTCCATAGTTGAGTCTGCGACGGTATCTTGTTTGGAACTCTTCCAACATACCGCCCCTCCATTGAGGGTAAACACAAAACCCGAAATGGATTTAGAATCATCTTTGTCACTTTGGAAGCCGGAGTCGGTAAAAGCCTCTACCTGGAGGTCCCCATTACCGTAAATCAAGAACATCTCCTTAGTCCTTCTCAGGTACTTGAGAATGTTCTTTACTGCTATCCAATGTTTCTCACCTGGGTCAGACTGATACCTGCTTACCACACTAAGTGCGTAAGCTACATCCGGTCTGGTACATAACATCGCATACATTATTGATCCTACCGCCGAAGCATAGGGTATAATGCTCATGCGAGCCCTCTCTTCATCAGTCTTTGGAGACATCTCTTTGGAGAGGGTGATTCCGTGACAAGCGGGCATATTGCCACGCTTGGAATCTTCCATACTAAATCTCTTTAGTATGGTGTCAATATACCTGGACTGTGAAAGTCCCAACATTCTATTAGATCTATCACGATGGATCTTAATACCCAGAATGTATGATGCATCTCCCAAGTCTTTCATAGAGAATTTCTGTGACAAGAAGAGCTTTTCTGATTGTAGCATAGGGATATCATTCCCTATTAGTAGTATATCGTCGACGTACAAAATGAGGAAGACTACTGCTCTTTCTACAATCTTCCTATAAATACATGGTTCATCTACATTTTTGATAAAGTCAAACTCTTTGACTGTCTCATCAAAGCAGATGTTCCAACTCCGCGATGCTTGCTTTAATCCATAAATAGATTTAAGCAACTTGCAGACTCTTCCGCTGCTCCCACTGTCTAAGAAACCTTCTGGTTGATCCATGTAAACACTCTCTTCTAAATGTCCATTTAGAAAAGCTGTTTTTACGTCCATCTGCCAGATTTCATAGTCATGGAAGGCAGCAATCGCAAGCAGGATCCGAATGGATTTAAGCATAGCTACAGGTGAAAAGGTTTCATCATAGTCCAATCCTGGTCTTTGACGAAAACCTTTTGCTACGAGTCTATCTTTGTAGGTTTCCACTTGTCCAAATGCACCAATCTTCTTTTTGAAGATCCATTTGCATCCAACTGGTTTTACTCCAGGAGGAGCAACTTCTAAAGTCCATACTTTATTGGTGTACATGGATTCCATTTCGGATCTCATAGCATCCAGCCATTTCATCGAGTCACTACTCGTAATAGCCTGCTGAAAACTAGTAGGCTCATCATCATCGATGATGCAATCCTCTCGATCCCCATCTAGAAGAAAACCATAGTATCTTTCAGGAGGATGAGAAAGCCTACTAGATCTGCGGAGTGGCGTTGGTTCGTCATGTTCTATTGAAATCTGAGGTTCTACTAAGTCCTCGGTAGCAGTTTGAGGTTCTGGAATTTCTTCCAGTTCTACCGCGCTCCCATTAATTTATTTTGCAAGAAATTCGTTTTCTAAGAAGACAATGTGACGAGCGACAAACACCTTTTGTTCTTCAGTGTGGTAGACCATATACCCCCTTGAATGCTTGGGGTATCTTACGAACTTGCATAAAACCGATCGTGCCTCGAGCTTGTCTGGATTATGCTTTTTAACATATACCGGGCACCCCTATATCTTGATATACTTGAGATATGGTCTCTTCCCGCTCCATATTTCATATGGAGTGGTAGGCACAGACTTAGTTGGAACTCTATTCAATAAGTATGCTGCTGATTCTAGAGTAAATCCCCAGAAGGAAAGTGGCAACTCAGCACTACTCATCATTGAACGCACCATATCTAATAGCGTGCGATTCCTCCTTTCTGATACACCATTATGCTGAGGTGTATAAGGTGGAGTAAGCTGAGAGAGAATTCCATTCTCTTTTAAGTATTCAAGAAAACCGGTACTTAAGTATTCTCCACCTCGATCAGATCGAAGTGTCTTGATGCTTTTACCAGTTTGTTTCTCTACTTCATTTTTATACTCCTTAAACTTCTCAAAAGCCTCGGATTTATGCTTCATTAAAAACACATGTCCATACCTAGAGAAGTCATTAGTAAAAGTGATGAAGTAGGAGTGACCACTTCATGCATGTATAGACATCGGACCACATACATCACTGTGTACTAGTCCCAAGAGTTCAGAGGCTCTTTCTCCGTGTCTGGTGAACGGAGATTTGGTCATTTTTCCTTTGATACATGATTGACAAGTTGCATATGATGAATATTCAAATGGATCTAAATATCCATCTTTATGTAACTTAGTCAACCTTGTTTCATTTATATTACCAAGTCTACAATGCCATAGGAAGGCTTGATTCGAATCTGGAGCCTTTCTTTTACGCATGTTTTGAATATAGAAAATTTGAGGTTGATTAAGTATGTATATGCCGTTTTCCAGTGTGCCATACGCAATCAGTTCTTGATTTAGGTGAATGTTCATGACATTTCTTTCAAGCGCAAAACTATATCCTTCATTCGATAACAAAGATACTGATATAATATTACACAACATACTGGGAATACAAAAACAGCTGTACAACACCAAAATGTGTCCACTAGTCAACTCTAGGTGATATTCCCCTATTGCAATTGCATCTACATGCATTCCATTGCCCATCCGGAGAGTCATATCACCTGTCCCCAGCACTCTACTATTTCTCAGATCCTGCAATGAATTACAGATATGAGAACCAGAACCGGTATCAAGTACCCATGATGTAGAGTTAACTGAAAGACAATTTTCGATTACAAACACACCTGAAGTTGAAGCAACTACTTGCTTCATGTCCTTGGCTTTGAAGTCCTGATAATCCTTCTTCCAGTGCCCTTGCTTGTGACAATAGAAGCACTCGTTCTTTTCTGTCTTCACCCTTCCTGCCTTGTTCGTTCCCTGCACCTTCTTGACCCCACCTTTCGGTTTGGTGACTTTCATCTTCTTCTTCTCTTTAGCTTTCGCTTTAGTTTTAGAAGAAGATGATTGGCCAACATACAGAACGGGGGTCTTCTCCTTTTTCAAGGAGGTCTCTGCTACCCTCAACATATTGAGGAGCTTTAGAAGATCCGCTTCCTTTTCGTGCATGTTGAAGTTCAGCATGAACTGAGAAAAGGTGTGGGGAAGGGACTGCAAAATCAAGCGATATACAAATCGTTCTCTAGCACGCATCCCAGGTTTGTGAGTTCCTCAATGAGGATGATCATTTTGAGGACGTGCTCTCCTACAGGCGATCCTGGAGCTAACCTCATCTGGAAGAGTTTCCTTGAGGTTTCGTACCTCGCGATACGTGAGTGCTCTCCATACAACTCTTTGACATGGAGAAAGATGGATACAATATCCATACTCTCATGCTGTTTCTGGAGTTCATTGTTCATGGATGCCAGCACGATACACTTAGCTCGCTCACAATCTAGATCCCAGGTTTTGCGGACTTCCCCGTCCACAACTGAGGAATCTGGTCCAGGGATAAGGGGAGGAACAGCGGTGGTAACATATGCTACTTTGTCATAAGTCAGTGCAATATTGACGTTCCTTAGCCAATCTTTATAGTTCTGCCCGGTCAGTATATTCTTTTCGTGCAATAGTTTTAATCCAGTCATGGTAGCTGCCAGAGAGAGAGAAAAGAAAACACTCAGCATATGCTCTTGCAAGTTTAGATTGGTTTATTAATTTATCTAAACAGGATGGCTCCCACTGTTTCCTCAAATCCTTCTTCAAAACCTTAAAAGAAGAACTAGTCAGGATTTAATCACACGTCACAATACTTGCTTAACCTTTCAGCCAGGCTGGTGTTGGTACTTAAAGGGAGGTTTTCCAACGCTTTCGCGAAGTTCCTTAATTAAATAACGTCTTTTCCCTGGAGGCGTAGCCCCTCTAACACCTTTTTAGTCACCTACTTGGTTTATAGCATCGATTGTTAAGTGAGAAAAATTCCCGAGAGTAATCCTACTCTTCAGTGGGATCGGGATCCAACTATCATTGCATGATGCCCTAGATGGAAGTCACTCTAGTCACCACACTCCAGAAGGTATGCTTAATCTGCAAGTTTCCTTTATGTTTGAAACTCCCGATGTGATTTTTACCCCAAGCTCTTATAGACCTTGACGTAGGCCAACAAGTCATAAGACGCAAGTCAAGTTCTACCCGTCGTTGTCCTGATCAATTTAAGTACATCATACAAGCCCTTGACGTAGGCCAACAAGGTGTATGTCTGTATTAAACTAATGCATCTATCTATGCAACAAATAGGCACACACACTGCTACCATACACTATGCCTTGACGTAGGCCAACAAGCATAGCATGAATACGATGTGTTGTCTATCTGAAACGACGGAGGGTTACGGCTGGTTTTTGGCAAAAACCGTTAACGTAATGAACTTGATATGATCGAAGGAACAGAGATAGCTTTTATTTAAAAGGAGTGGTTTAAGCTCCGCATTTAAAATTTGCTTTTTCAAGAAAACCGAGTGGTTTTTAGAAATTGTTCCAACGATTCAGTTTAGGTTTTATTTTCTTTGCATTAATAATAATGCGTCCCATTATTAACCTATCATTACAGATAACAACGAAAATACAACGTCCTCTTATGCCATCCGCATTCGCCACGGGGTCCCGTCATCACCCGTTAGGTTACTTAACTAACGGCAGAGCGAGGGCTGGGCTAGCGCGGGTGTAAAACATAATGTTGAAGTCAAAATTTGCACCCCGGTTGACCAAGTCAAAGTCAAGGTCAACCCCAAGCCAGGTGGGCCCAAGCCCAAGCAAGTGGGCCAATGCCCAGGTCGAGCCCGAACACGAAGCGTCCGGCCTTCCGCCATGCCAACAACAAAAATCATGTAACAAATAATTTTTATGTAATTTTTGTGCATGAATGTATGCAAAATGGGCATAAAGCCAATATTTTCTAAGCCCATGGCTTATGTGCAAAAAAGAAATGGCACATAAGCCATGGGATGGGCAAAATGCCATTTTGTAGAGCCCAAGGGGCTATATGTAAATATGTAAGCCTATAAAAGGCAACATGATGATGAATAAAAAAAAAGACTTTTTTTTCTCTCTCCAAAAAAAGGTTCCAGATCTGAGATCTATTCTTCTTCTTCAAGGTTCCAAAACCTTCTTCTTTCTCTTGAATTAAATCAAGAGTTTTACTCTTCTTTTTATAAAACAAATTAGTTTTTCACCACAAAACCCACAAAGGGAAACTTGGATCTGTCATCGGATCTTAAAAAGGAGAGATTTTGAGATTTCACATCTCTTGATCTTCAAGATCAAGCAAGCAACAGGAGGAAGAAGAAGGACCACTTCTATTAAACCCAAAACACATTCAGGAGTCCAACTCCTCTCTGATTTCTCTTTTGAGAAATCTTTTTTTCGAGGCTAAAAGCCTCTTATCCTCGCCGGCGCGCAGCGCTCATGCGCAAAGCGCCCGCGTGCCGACAAGTGGCGCGCGCGCTTGCGCTCCAGCGCGCAGCGCAAGTGCGCAAAGCGCCCGCGTGCCGACACGTGGCGCGCGCGCTTGCGCACCCGCGCGCTTGCGCAAGTGCGCAAAGCGCCCGCGTGCCGGACACGTGGCGCGCGCGCGCTTGCGCACCTGCGCGCAGCGCTCTTGCGCAAAGCGCCCGCGTGCCGACACGTGGCGCGCGCGCTTGCGCACCTGCGCGCAGCGCCTATGCGCAAAGCGCCCGCGTGCCGACACGTGGCGCGCTTGCGCCTGAGCGCACAGCACCTAAGCGCACAGCGCTCAAGGCGCTGGCCCCACGCATCTCTTGGATGTCTTTTCCCCCCTTTTGTTTATATATACATGTATATATATACATATGTACACATACACATACTCTGCAACATTCTCCCCCTCTAAAAATTTTTTTGGGCCGGGGCGCTGCCCCGAACCCCGCAAGGGGGCTGCTAGCCCCCTTGACCCCCAGCCCGCTATCCGGGTAGCGGGACCCCCGTAAAAAACTCTGCGTGGCTCCCGATATATCCAAAACCCCCTTTCAAAACAAAACACACGTACACTGTACATTGAGTTCGCATGACCAGTTTAACCCGTTAATCGGAGGTTCCCTCGCCCCAAAGGCGAGGGGTAATTAACGGCAGTTTAGTCCGCGGCTGCCGGAGATTCGGATCCCCACAATCATTAAACCCCGGCCTACCCTAGGCAGGGGGAATCTGTAGTACGCCTGACAAGCGCACGCGTATTCCCATCTCACTGGGGTGACGAAAAACACCCTACAGATTCTGGCACGCCCGGTGGGACCAATCTCTCCTCCCATATTTCGGGTTAAGCGTTCATGCGAACTCAATCAATATACGTACCTATATTTATACTAAAAATAATGCTTTTTTTCATGCAAGATTTTCAAGCAATCACTTTCCGACGATGTCTTCGATGATGAACTCAGCTCCCGTCTCCTACACGATGAGGATAGACTCTAGGACGGTCCTTCCGGCCAGTTTCGGGCGACAATGGGAGGAGCCGCTGCTACCATTCGGCTCTATTCTGTTCATGCCAGTTGGCGCCATCCCAGCTCCTCAAGCCCCGGTGGCAGACAAACCGGTCTCGAAAGGCAGGAGACCAAATGTGGTGATCTCAAGGGCGCCCCAACCCAAACGCAAGTCGGTGTCTGAACGATTTTCCTTGGCCCCAGCTGGGGGCAAGGCCATCAACACCAATAAAGCTACAACGCGTCCTGAGCAAGCTCCAGCGGTGCCCTTGACCACTGCTCGATCGGGTGTCTTCTCTAAACTCCCCTCTGATCAACTCACAATGGCTTCCCGGGTAGCAGATGCCGGCCAAGCCTTCAAAATCGAGAAGCTGAGGGAGAAAAGGCTCAGATATAGAGCCAACAAAAGGGCTAGGGCTACTGCCAGGCTAAACCTCATGAGGTTCGAAGAACAGGGTTACCCCGCCAAAGATGAGGGGATGGCTGAATGTGTTATCCACACTGTCTACGTGGTGGGCACGCACAGCAAGAGCAAGGACGGGGCTACCACATCTCAAATCCAATCTGGCTTTAATGTGGTTGCCACTTCCCAAGAACAGCCGCCTCCGCTGGATGATGAAAACCCTCTCGATGAGGCTGATAGGCAGAGAGAGCCCTCAATTCATGAGGAGTCAGGCTCGGAAAGCGAAGATGAGCCAACTTTCCGTCCTAAGACCACAGAGCAGCAACTTCTCCAAGAGCTCCGAAAACAGCTCAGAAGCAAAGATAAGGAGATGGCCAAGCTCTACTCAAAGATCGACGACTTGACAAATGTCGTCTTACGGCTTACGGCCCAACTTGCCTCTCAGCCGCCCAATCAAGCACAGGGCTCAGCTCATGAACCGGGACACGGTGTCCCAAAGCAACCGACGCCTATTCCCTCAAATCCAAAAGTGGGCGGACCTCATGAAAGTCAATCGCATCCTATCTCAGGAAATGTCTTGGCTACCGATGACAGTAGCCCGCTAACTCAAGATCAAATCATGGATATGGTTGCCAGCAAAGTCAAAACATTGGTGGCCGAAGCCGAAGCGCAAAAGGATATCAGCAGTAGTGGGAGACCATATCCTGCTCAGTATGATCTGGTGGAATTTCCTAGTGGCTATGTCATCCCTAAATTCGGAAGATTCGATGGGACGGGAAATGCGAATCAACACATCGCCCACTTCAAAGCCTCTTACGGGAATACTGGGGGCAATGATGCGCTTCTCCTCCGCCAGTTCGTTAATAGCCTGACCGATGTTGCTTTCGACTGGTACGCGAGCATACCAGATGGCTCCGTTACTACTTTCGTCCAAATGGAATCTTTGTTTCGACAAAGGTTCATGAGCGTCAGCGATAAGATCACCATTGCCGAGCTCGTAAGGACCAAGCCCAAGAACAACGAAAGCAACACGGATTTTATAACCCGATGGCGCAATCTCTCCGTCAAATGTGAACCACCGATAGAGCAGGACCAATCTGTCAGTCTCCTCGTCGGAAATCTCAACAATTGGATGGCCCCGTTTCTATGCACCGCGGGTCTCAAAACATTCCAAGAGCTGACCAGGAAAGTTCAGATGCTGGAGCGCTCAAAGCAGGAGTCCTCCTCGGATTCCCAAAATAACAATAGGTCATGGAGAAACCGAAAGGACGATAATCGCAAAGGCGGAGATCCCGACGATTCTGAATCTTTCAATGCTTCGGCTAACCGAAATAGGCAAGGGTTGAGCGGGCCTAATGCCAACCAGCTTCGGAAGCCAATGTTCGGAGAGGGGGGAGAATCTCCACTGAAAGAGAAGCTGGATAAGGTCTATTCCTTCAGAAGGGACAAAATCCGTAAAATATTCAAAGACGCCCTGAAGAACGGTCTACAACTGCCAGAGTCAAAAAGACCGCAGGAAGCGAATAGGACCGACGACCCCAAATACTGCCCCTATCACAGAGTGATAGGCCATGCCATTGAGGACTGCTTCGTCTTCAAAGATTGGGTCGAAAAGCAATACAAGGCAGGAGAGATAGAACTGTCCAAAGGCGTGTTAACAAACAGTCAAGCTGCAACCGTCAATTTCATACAAACGGAGACCGAAGTTCTTCGTGAAACCGATTCTCTCAGGCATCTGCCTTTCTCTGAAAACAATCGACCGCCACGTCATTAAACTGGGAACAATCGACCTCTAAGTCGTTAAACTGGGAATGTAAAAAAAAAATGTAAATAAAAAAAAATGTGTAAATAAAAGAAAAATAAAGAAAAGCCGAAATGATGGGGCAACTCGCAATAAAAATCAGCGAGTAAAAATAAAAATGAAAATAAAGCCGAAATGATGGGGCAACCGCGAATAAAAGCCGAAATGGTAGGGCAATCGCGACCTTCGCGATAAAAAAAAGCTGAAATGATAGAGCAATCGCGGTAAAACAAAAAAAAACAAAACAAAAAAAAACAAAACAAAAAAAAAACAAAAAAAGGCGAATGATGAGTCGCTCCTAGCACCATATTCCAGTGCAGCGATGCAGACGCCAACCAAAATCCAATTTCCCAAAATTCTTCCGGCCCTACGGCTAGTCCCCAAATTGACTGCCGTATACAATCCACGGGCTCAAATAATCCTCGGCATACCCATGCCCCACCGCAACCACCAGTTACGCGGCTGATCTCCACCTGTGGAATTATGCTCCATTGGAAAGACCCACTCATGTGTCCTGGCGCCTCTGCTTCAGTGTTAGCAACGCTGATGCCGGCCCCTACCCTAAAATTCCAAGCTAGCCATCAAAAGACCTCTAAGTCTTTAAACTGGAAACAGATGAACTCTAAGTCTTTAAACTGGAAACAGATGACCTCCACGTCGTTAAACTAGAAACATATGACCTCCAAGTCGTTAAACTGGGAACAGATGACCTCTACGTCATTAAACTGGAAACAGATGACCTCTACGTCTTTAAACTGGAAACAGATGACCTCTAAGTCGTTAAACTGGAAACAGACGACCTCTAAGTCGTTAAACTGGAAACAGATGACCTCTAAGTCATTAAACTGGGAATGAGAGAAATCCACTCATGTGTCCTCACGATACATGAGGAGAACAAACCTTCGTGAGATCCTTACGACTCACCAAGGAAAGACACACTTAGGAGTCCTCACGACTCTTAAGGAGAACATACATCTGCGGGATCCTTACGACTCGCAGGGAGAAAATACCTTTATGGGACCCTCACGGCCCATAAAATTGAAAAGCCTTAGGCGATAGGGATCTGAACCTGTCTCCTAAGCCATCGCTCCCCAGTCCCCAAGTGGCGAATGATGAGTCACTCCTGGTACCATATTCCAGTGCAGCGATACAGACGCCAACCAAATTCCAAACCCCATACCCCAAAAGGCGAATGATGAGTCGCTCCTGGTACCATATTCCAGTGCAGCGATGCAGACGCCAACCAAATTCCAAATCCCATACCCCAAAAGGGCGAATGATGAGTCGCTCCTGGTACCATATTCCAGTGCAGCGATGCAGACGCCAACCAAATTCCAACTCCCATACCCCAACGGCGAATGATGAGTCGCTCCTGGTACCATATTCCAGTGCAGCGATGCAGACGCCAACAAAGTCCCAAAATTTTTACGGCCCTACGGTCTGGATAATACATCCTGCAAAACCGTATACAATCCACGGGCGTCAAACGATCCCAATCTCTCCCAAGTCCTACCGGCGAGACCGCATTCAAAGTCCCACCGGCAGGGAAGATTCCAAAAGAAAATGAAAAAAAAAATGAAAAAAAAAGAAAAGAAAGGGAAAAAAAGAAGAAGAACGGTATGTCCACAAGCAAAATGGGCACGGATGAAAACCCGAAAGGGCTCCGTGAGTAAAAACAGCAGGACTGCCGGCGAGTTTGTGAAAACCCTAAAGGGCGCAAACTCGTAAAAAAAAAAAGAGAAGAGATGAAATGCACTCGCAAAGTCCTCTCGACTTTGTGAGGAGAAAATTCCCACGTGAGATCTTTACGACTCACAAAGGAGCAATACACTTAGGAGTCCCCACGACTCCTAAGGAGAAAATATACCTACGAGATCCTTTCGACTCGTAGGGAGAAAATGCTTTTATGGGACCCTTATGGCCCATAAAATTGAAAAGCCTTAGGTGACAGGGATCTAAACCTGTCTCCTAAGCCACCAATTCCCAAATCCTCCCGGGGCAAATAATGAGTTGCTCCTGGCATCATTCCAGTGCAGCAATGCAGATGCCAAACCAAAACCGAAATCCTCAAATCCACTCGAGGCAAATGATGAGTTGCTCCTGGCATTATTCCAGTGCAGCAATGCAGATGCCAAACAAACCAAATCCAAATCCTCCCGGGGCAAATGATGAGTTGCTCCTGGCATTATTCCAGTGCAGCAATGCAGATGCCAAACAAACCAAATCCAAATCCTCTCGGGGCACATGATGAGTTGCTCCTGGCATTATTCCAATGCAGCAATGCAGATGCCAAACGAAAAAAACCAAATCCAAATCCTCCCGGGGCAAATGATGAGTTGCTCCTGGCATTATTCCAGTGCAGCAATGCAGATGCTGACAAAAATACCAATCCCAAAATTCTCTCATGACAAATGATGATTCGCTCCTGGTACCATATTCCAGTATAGCGATGCTGATGTCAACTCAAGTCAAACAAATCAAACCATCCAATTCCAACATCGACCTTTGCGTCAAACAGCGACACTCCGTGCCGGGGGCACGTCTACCAAATCGCTCCGGATCAGAGCGTCGACCGTCTATGTCGCAAAAAGGGCAGTGCAGGCTCCCGCAAATTGGGAACCCAAATCGCTTCGGATCAGAGCGTCGACCGTCTATGTCGCAAAAAGGGCAGTGCAGGCTCCCGCAAACTGGGAACCCAAATCGCTTCGTAACAGAGCGTCGACCGTCTATGTCGCAAAAAGGGCAGTGCAGGCTCCCGCAAATTGGGAACCCAAATCGCTTCGGATCAGAGCGTCGACCGTCTATGTCGCAAAAAGGGCAGTGCAGGCTCCCGCAAATTGGGAACCCAAATCGCTCCGTAACAGAGCGTCGACCGTCCATGTCGCAAAAAGGGCAGTGCAGGCTTCCTACAAAGCAGGAACCAGATCGCTCCGGGCCAGGGAAATTTCTACCACGGACACTCCGTCTCGGAGACGCGTTAAGCGTCGACCGTCCATGTCGTAAAACGGGCAGTGCAGGCTCCCGCAAATTGGGAACCCAAATCGCTCCGGATCAGAGCGTCGACCGTCTATGTCGCAAAAAGGGCAGTGCAGGCTCCCGCAAATTGGGAACCCAAATCGCTCCGGATCAGAGCGTCGACCGTCCATGTCGCAAAAAGGGCAGTGCAGGCTTCCTACAAAGCAGGAACCAGATCGCTCCGGGCCAGGGAAACATCTACCACGGACACTCCGTCTCGGAGACGCGTTAAGCGTCGACCGTCCATGTCGTAAAATGGGCAGTGCAGGCTCCCACAAATTGGGAACCCAAATCGCTCCGGATCAGAGCGTCGACCGTCCATGTCGCAAAAAGGGCAGTGCAGGCTTCCTACAAAGCAGGAACCAGATTGCTCTGGGCCAGGGAAATGTCTACCACGGACACTCCGTCTCGGAGACGCGTTAAGCGTCGACCGTCCATGTCGTGAAACGGGCAGTGCAGGCTCCCCACAAATCGGGAACCAAATCACTCCGGGTCAGGGAAACGTCTACCACGGACACTCCGTCTCGGAGACGCGTTAAGCGTCGACCGTCTATGTCGCAAAAAGGGCAGTGCAGGCTCCCGCAAATTGGGAACCCAAATCGCTTCGTAACAGAGCGTCGACCGTCTATGTCGCAAAAAGGGCAGTGCAGGCTCCCGCAAATTGGGAACCCAAATCGCTCCGGATCAGAGCGTCGACCGTCTATGTCGCAAAAAGGGCAGTGCAGGCTCCCGTAAATTGGGAACCCAAATCGCTTCGTAACAGAGCATCGACCGTCTATGTCGCAAAAAGGGCAGTGCAGGCTCCCGCAAATTGGGAACCCAAATCGCTTCGTAACAGAGCGTCAACCGTCTATGTCGCAAAAAGGGCAGTGTAGGCTCCCGCAAATTGGGAACCCAAATCGCTTCGTAACAGAGCGTCGACCGTCTATGTCGCAAAAAGGGCAGTGCAGGCTCCCGCAAATTGGGAACCCAAATCGCTTCGTGCCAGAGCGTCGACCGTCTATGTCGCAAAAAGGGCAGTGCAGGCTCCCGCAAATTGGGAACCCAAATCGCTTCGTGCCAGAGCGTCGACCATCTATGTCGCAAAAGGGGCAGTGCAGGCTCCCGCAAATTGGGAACCCAAATCGCTTCGTAACAGAGCGTCGACCGTCTATGTCGCAAAAAGGGCAGTGCAGGCTCCCGCAAATTGGGAACCCAAATCGCTCCGGATCAGAGCGTCGACCGTCTATGTCGCGAAAAGGGCAGTGCAGGCTCCCGCAAATTGGGAACCCAAATCGCTTCGTAACAGAGCGTCGACCGTCTATGTCGCAAAAAGGGCAGTGCAGGCTCCCGCAAATTGGGAACCCAAATCGCTCCGGATCAGAGCGTCGACCGTCTATGTCGCAAAAAGGGCAGTGCAGGCTCCCGCAAATTGGGAACCCAAATCGCTTCGTAACAGAGCGTCGACCGTCTATGTCGCAAAAAGGGCAGTGCAGGCTCCCGCAAATTGGGAACCCAAATCGCTTCGTAGCAGAGCGTCGACCGTCTATGTCGCAAAAAGGGCAGTGCAGGCTCCCGCAAATTGGGAACCTAAATCGCTTCGTATCAGAGCGTCGACCGTCCATGTCGCAAAAAGGGCAGGGCAGTGCATGCTTCCTACAAAGTGGGAACGAGATCGCTCCGGGCCAGGGAAACGTCTACCACGGACACTCCATCTCGGAGACACGTTAAGCGCCGACCGTCCATGTCGTAAAAAGGGCAGTGCATCCCAAAAATGGGGAACCAAAGCAAGTCGCCTCCATGCAAAAGAAAATCCATCAATTTCATGCACACGACCCACATATGTGGTGTGCATTTATTGATGGGGGGCACTTTGTTGAAGTCAAAATTTGCACCCCGGTTGACCAAGTCAAAGTCAAGGTCAACCCCAAGCCAGGTGGGCCCAAGCCCAAGCAAGTGGGCCAATGCCCAGGTCGAGCCCGAACACGAAGCGTCCGGCCTTCCGCCATGCCAACAACAAAAATCATGTAACAAATAATTTTTATGTAATTTTTGTGTATGAATGTATGCAAAATGGGCATAAAGCCAATATTTTCTAAGCCCATGGCTTATGTGCAAAAAAGAAATGGCACATAAGCCATGGGATGGGCAAAATGCCATTTTGTAGAGCCCAAGGGGCTATATGTAAATATGTAAGCCTATAAAAGGCAACATGATGATGAATAAAAAAAAAGACTTTTTTTTCTCTCTCCAAAAAAAGGTTCCAGATCTGAGATCTATTCTTCTTCTTCAAGGTTCCAAAACTTTCTTCTTTCTCTTGAATTAAATCAAGAGTTTTACTCTTCTTTTTATAAAACAAATTAGTTTTTCACCACAAAACCCACAAAGGGAAACTTGGATCTGTCATCAGATCTTAAAAAGGAGAGATTTTGAGATTTCACATCTCTTGATCTTCAAGATCCAGCAAGCAACAGGAGGAAGAAGAAGGACCACTTCCATTAAACCCAAAACACATTCAGGAGTCCAACTCCTCTCTGATTTCTCTTTTGAGAAATCTTTTTTTCGAGGCTAAAAGCCTCTTATCCTCGCCGGCGCGCAGCGCTCATGCGCAAAGCGCCCACATGCCGACACGTGGCGTGCGCGCTTGCGCTCCAGCACGCAGCGCAAGTGCGCAAAGCGCCCGCGTGCCGACACGTGGCGCGCGCGCTTGCGCACCTGCGCGCTTGCGCATGTGCGCAAAGCGCCCGCGTGCCGACACGTGGCGCGCGCGCGCTTGCACACCTGCGCGCAGCGCTCTTGTGCAAAGCGCTCGCGTGCCGACACGTGGCACGCGCGCTTGCGCACCTGCGCGCAGCGCCTATGCGCAAAGCGCCCGCGTGCCGACACGTGGCGCTTGCACCTGAGCGCACAGCACCTAAGCGCACAGCGCTCAAGGCGCTGGCCCCACGCATCTCTTGGATGTCTTTTCCCCCCTTTTGTTTATATATACATGTATATATATACATATGTACACATACACATACTCTGCAACATTCTCCCCCTCCAAAAAATTTTTTGGGCCGGGGCGCTGCCCCGAACCCCGCAAGGGGGCTGCTAGCCCCCTTGACCCCCAGCCCGCTATCCGGGTAGCGGGACCCCCGTAAAAAACTCTGCGTGGCTCCCGATATATCCAAAACCCCCTTTCAAAACAAAACACACGTACACTGTACATTGAGTTCGCATGACCAGTTTAACCCGTTAATCGGAGGTTCCCTCGCCCCAAAGGCGAGGGGTAATTAACGGCAGTTTAGTCCGCGGCTGCCGGAGATTCGGATCCCCACAATCATTAACCCCGGCCTACCCTAGGCAGGGGGAATCTGTAGTACGCCTGACAAGCGCGCGCGTATTCCCATCTCACTGGGGTGACGAAAAACACCCTACACATAAGTGACGTCTAAATAGCTATCATATATAGATATTGTACATTCGTCAGACGCAATAATAGGCATTCCAGATCACAGATAAACAATATTGGATTTGCAAGCAATCCGCATTTCTTTTGAGCCTGCAATGAAAGACGGATTACACAGTTGTGATGAATAGCCATTTACCCCACCCCAGACCCCTACGGGTACGGCAAACTACCCGCCAAGTACCAGAAGTGAAGCGGTCTACCTCAACACTTCAAAATACCCGGTAGTTTGTGTACCCCACCTTGGGTTTATCCTAGGAGAAAAAACAGTAAAAAGAATAATACAACGGTGGCTACAACCGCAACCTGGATGTGCCCCGCAAAATAATATTACAACTACATCGAATGAATTAATACAATAACCCATCACAAACCCGGCTAATCACCACAACAGTCCAATACAGTTTATATACACAAACAGATATATATCACATCACAGATATGTGCAACCCCCAACCAACCGACATACTAGCAGTTAGGGGAGGTTTACAAACACATAATACATTTCACAGATATAATCAAACAAGCAAATACCGTATAATTTCGATCGATTAAACACATTTAATTTTTCTCCAATACTTCTCTGTCAATCTGAAATCTGAGCAAAAATAAAAATTACCAGAAAATACCAAATATCACAGAAAATCAACACAAGAAACTTGGGCTGATGAGTCGTCCAAAGCGCGGCGGAATCGCGGCGGATCGGTGGGATCCGCCGCGGTTCCGCGGCGCTTTGGCCGATTCATGAGCCCAGTTTTCTTGGGTGTTCTAATATATTCATTTAGGTCATTCTAAAGGTCCCTGAAAAATTTTTGGACCTCATTTAAAATTCGACAGAAACTGCAAGATATCGGGGTTTTTCCGGTTTGTTTTTCCGTTCGAAATTCATACAATTTTGCAAGTGTGTTAATTATTGTTTAGTGAGGCTCTGATACCACTGTAAGTCGATGTTCAACACCCCAATACTTGTGGGGAGGCGGAAATATGAAAAACGATCTTGTTCTTTGATTAAACATCGAATAACCGTATGAATCGTTTGCTAAACAATACTTAACAAAACCTATAGAGTTCTAAACTACTATGTTAAGAGATTATACCAAACGGTTCTAGTCCTTCGTCTTTATGTTATCTACGGCCTCTTTGGATCTCCACGTCCTCCTCGGCTTCCTTCCGTGATAGACGATCTACCCGAGAACCCTAATCCAAGATATAACCTCTAAACTTGAGGTTACTTAGTTTCTCTAGTTGCTAAATAGAGTAGCTAAGGTGATGTAGAGATAGGTTATGGAGTAATTAGTCTTTCCTAATCCTTGTTCTCAACACATGAGGGGTAGGATTAGGGATTGGTGAAGGATAGAGAGCTTGAAGAGAGAGAGTGAGAAGATGATAATGATAATAATAATAATAATGAAATAGCTTCTCACTAGATATATGAAACATAATGAATTAAAAGAAATGAATAATATGAGATTATTCATTATGTTTCATAAATGCAAGTGGGTGATTCATTATGTGAGTCATTAAGCATTTAATAATGCATTAATGACATGATGAATCACTCACCATGAGTCACTAAATCATTAAATGACAATGCCACCTCTCCCTCCAAGTCACATCCTTCTAGAAGCTTCTCGGAAAATTACGAGAACGCCCCTCTCATCCGTGAAAACACGAAAAAACTTTAGACTGTATAAATCCAATAACCTGATACTAGAATCTGGCTTAAACCAAAGCCGGCTAGTAAAAACTGTCCGAATGTCGTACGTGCGTTTAAACACGTATGCGTCCGAACCTTTGTCGTAAAACCATACGACCTCTATATCTTTTTGCCTGGGTTTGGGAAATCTCTGTGTGGGACTTTAAAGACTCGACTACTACGCTGGCGGTGGGTTTAAGTACAGACCGCAAGCGGCACTAGCTGTACGTAACGGTCCCCGGGTAGTTGTCGATAAGAAAGCCGATGAGGTAACCCATCTGAAATCCTACTGAGCCTGTCCGTGACAATATCCGTGCAGTCCGGTCTGTTCGTCTAAGAGTATCGCATATATGGTCTAGGGAGGTGGTGGACGTCAGACCCCTAATAACCGTACAAGTCGGGTCGGTATGGCTCTATCACCATCCGAGAATCCACTGATCAATCTATCAGTAATTCTCAATTAGCCCTGGCCAGGGACTTATGGTAATGACCAACCGATCACCGTGCGATATCAACTCTCTATACCGGGAGAGACGAATCCCTAACAGTCGCTCACTGCCTCCACGTGGCTCGGGACTGTGCCCAACTAAAACCTGTTTGCACGACTTCTTTGAATCGTGGTAGGGTAATAATCAAAGCACAGTGGGAACTCACACGAGACAAATGATGGCCTTAAGTTAACGGACTATCTGCACACATGTCACCTGAGAACTGCTATCTGACGTTAGGTATAATACCATCCAGTCAGTTCTCGTCGAGTCCTGTCCGGTGTACTCACACCCAGTGAGCATCTGTATACAATCTTAGGTGCACTCCACCAATGGTTGCGGGACCAGTCCATCGCCCATCCTCAGGGTCTAGATATGTATACACTAGTCTACTCCGGAGTATCGATGCCCAGTCTCGATACTCCTGCGACCAGGGACATCTAAGGATGTGCCTATTGACTATCCAGCTCCCACAAGTATGACTGCCATCATAACGCCGGTAGTCAGGCAAACACCCTATGGGCTTTATCAACATACATATATAAATACCAAGTAAAATATATCATACGTTAAGACAAAGACAAACCAAATAGCGTACTATCAGATCAAGCAAGACTGTCATGTACATACATATCCCAAGCATCCTATACAATGTAGGCCTCTAGGGCATATATATCCAACACTCATCATAGAGCACACCATATCACATAGGGTGCTATTGCTCCGCCCCGATATACCATCATGCTATGGTGTATACGAAGGAGTAATGCTGAGAGAGAATCTCATTCTCCTTTAGAATAGTCCAGGAATTCCGTGCTCAAGTATTCTCCTCCCTGATCTCATCAAAGGACATAATACTTATACCCTTATTTTGGTTCTCTACTTCTAATTTATATTCTGTGAATATCTCAAAAGCTTCGGACTTGTATTTCAACAGGAACATGAGTCTGAATCTTGAGAGATCATCAGAGAATGTAATGAAGTACAAAGAACCGGTCTTGGCATGTGTAGACAGGGGATCTTCATACATCAGCATGTATCAATCCCAAGAGTTCACTAACTCCTTCTCTGTTTCCAATAAACAGAGCTATGATCATCTTATCTCTGTGACATAACCGGCAAGTTTCACAAGATGTAAATTCAAACAAATTTAAATATGCATCTATATGTAACTTCAGCTAGTCGGGTCGCATTGATATAACCTAGTCTGCAATGCCTCAAGAAGCATTCGTTCATTTATGAACTCTTCCTCTTGTGTGTGTTCCGTATACTAAGAACTGTAGTTTGATTTAGAACGTCAATGCTTTTAGATAACGTGCCTGAACCGATCAACTCTTGATATAGGAAATGTTCAAAACATTATCCAACAATACAAAATTATATCCTTTCTTTACTAATAAAGAGACTGATATGATATTGTATATCAGGTTCGCTATCTAATAACATTCGTTCAGAATCAATGTATTCTGGTAATACAGGGTGATAGTGACCAACAGACTTGGCTGCAACACTTGCACCGTTTTCTGTCTCATGAAACTTATCGTCCGTTCTCAGTTCTCTACCTTTCTGTAGCCCATGTAACAGATTACATATGCGGAATCCTGATCCGGTATCTCATACCCAGGACGTAAAGGATACTGAGAAACAGTTCTATATAATGAACACACCCGAAGATGATGCATCAACATGCACATTCTTCGTTTGGGCGGCACGGGAATTCTGGTAATCCCCAATTTCCTGCTCTTTCTTATAACAATTATAAGTTGGAGCGGGACCAATGTTCCCCAGCTCAGTATAACAAGCGGGTTCGGTCAATATATCTGTATTATTATCTTGATTAAGGCCTGATATGGTCACTACCTGGAGAGAGAGAGAAGAAAACACTCAGCGTATACTCTTGCAAGATTAGATTAGTTATCTAATATATCTAATCAGGATGTCTCCCACTATTTTAATCAAATCTTCCTTCAAACTCTAAAAGGAAAGACTAGCCGGGATTAATTACACGCTACAAGTTCGCCAATCTTTCAGCCAGGCCAGTGCCGGTACTTTGAGGGAGGTCCCCTGTGCTTTCGCACGAACCTAATTAAAGTAAACCTCATTTTCCCAGGGGCGTAACCCCGTTAACACCTTTCTAGACACCTACTTGATCGGCTAATTGTAATGTGTAAAACTCTCCCAGGAGTAACTCTTACTCGCAGCGGGTATCGGGATCCAATTATCTCATAGAAGGTATGCAATCTCATTGCAAATTTCAACACTTGAAACTCCCAATAATATTTTACCCCTAGCAGCTATATGACCTTAACATAGTCAACAAATCATAAGTGCTAGTCAAGTTCAACCCGTCATTTCCCGATTAAATTAAACCCACCCGCACGACCCTTAACATAGTCAACAAAGTCGCACGACTACCCTAATACAATCGCATCATATGCTTATACAGATAAGCACTAATCAGCTACCGCACACTACGCCTTAACATAGTCAACAAACGTAGCACGAATACTAACTAGTACTTATCTGAAATGACGGAGGGCTACGACAGGTTTTTAAGAAAACCCTTTACATAATGAACTTGATATCGTTGTAGAATCGAGTGATTTTAAATGGAATGTTTTTGAGGCCTTTTCTAGTTTTGCTAAAGAGGTCACTCCCGGTGAAGGGATCGTTGGCTCTTTCCTCATCGAATAAGGTGCAGGATATTTCACAAATATCACTATGCAAAGCAAAAACTATAGAAACAATCAAAAGACAAACCGAGTTTGTAGCATCTGCTAGTTTTGCTAAAGAGGTCACTCCCGGTGAAGGGATCTCGGCTCTTTCCTTATCGAATAAGGTGCTGGATGTTCTACAAGGAACACCGCTATGCAAAGCAAGAACTAGAGCTACCTGTTTTTAAACAAGTTTCTACAACATCTTAGGTTTCTTTTATTTCATTAATCTCATTAATGAAGTCCCATTTTATTATGCTTCACAAGCATCTGATTTGAAACGAAATCTGCAATATAACATATATCTCATATATATAATATAAACATTCGTCTCAGGCAGTAATATGATCTCATCACAGAACATTGCAGCAGAAGAACATATATGAAATATTGGATATACTAGGACGCCCGTGTTTTAGTACGAGCCTGTATAAAACACGGATTCCACGGTCGCGATGAATAGCCAAACCCACATCCCTAGACCCCTACGAGAGCGGCAAGCAACACTGCCAATTCTAGGGTTAGGAGACCCGGTCTCAACTCCTCGAGATGGTCTCCCACTGGACCCTAGAACCCGGTTACTTGTGCTCTCCGCCTTGGGTCTACCTAATGCGGAAAAGTAAATAATATACAACGGTGACATCATCCTCAGCCCGGAAGTGTCCCAATAAAAGAATATTATATACAAATGAATTTTACATGAATGAAAAAGAAAAGCACTCATCTCACATAAAACCCCCGGCTATTCAGAACACGAAGATCCAATACAACATATCACAGCAACACATAATATCTCATATCATCGACGTAAGCAAGTATGCGCTGTTTCCTGATTTAAAATCAGGAAAGCTCACGGAAGAGGCTTCAGAAAAGGGTCACGTGCTTACACGTGACCAGCAATCACGTGTTGGCACGTGACATCTAAAAGCATCGGCAAGGCAAATTCAGCTTCCCGACTACATCAAAGAAAAGGGGTTCAGAAAGGGTCACATGCTCCCACATGCCCAGGGTCACGTGTTGGCACGTGACATTTAAAAGCGGCTTCAAAGGCACATCGGTTCCCTGATCAAATCAAGGAAAAAGTCTTCAGAAGAGGTCACGTGTTGGCACGTGACACTCAAAAGCAGCAGACTCAATTCCCTGATCAAATCAAGAAAAAGGCTCCAGGCGAGGGCCACGTGCTCACACGTGACCAGGGGTCACGTGGTGGCACGTGACGGCTAAGCAGCAGCCAGAAGGCAGAGCGCAAAAAGGAAGAAGAGGTCTCGTTCCAAGGGGATCACGTGCCCACACGTGACCAAGGGTCACGTGGCCACGCGTGACCGGCTTTCAAAGCCTATCTGTTAACAGAATTAAATTCTGAGAAAATGCCTCTCAAATCTTTCCAAAGGAACCGATTGAATTAAAGATTTAAAGATTCTTAAATATCACCTATCTATGGAAAAAGCCTGAACTTGGAAAGATTTCCCCTTAAAATCCAACCGAAATAACAAAGGAGAATCTCGGGATTTAAAATCCAATAGTGATTAAAATTCACATAATAATCCAAAGGTCCAAAACGAATGGTGAATACAAATTAAATCTCTCAATGAAAGATTTACCAAAACTAATTGATTCGGCTGCTTCTCCTCTAAATAGGAGCCAAGAGACACACAGAGGGGGAGAGATGCAGAAAGGAATCGATACATAAAAAAAAAAGAGCCTTGATACTTTGGAGGAATTTGGATCTTCTGCAAAAGAAAACCCTGGGTAAGGAAGGGAAGGCTTTTTGAAAGGAAAAGAGAATTTAATTCTCAACAGAGTTTAACCCTGATATAAAACAGAAGAACATAGTTCTCTCTTTAGTGGAGGATCCGTACAGTGCACATCTCCCCTTGAATTGAGAATTTAATTCTCATTGGGTTGAGATCCTGCCATGCAGATCCAAAGCATAGAGAGGGAAATGGAAGCTTGAGAATTTAATTCTCACAGAACTATAGGAATTTAATTCCTTTAAAATAAAATTAGGGTTTAACCCTATGTTATGGGAATTTAATTCCTTCAGAATGAACAGAATCAGGGTTCAACCCTACTTAAGAACTTAGTTCTGTTAAAATAACAGGAATTTAATTCCTTTAAGAAAGAAGAAATTAGGGTTTCAACCTATGACAGAATCTCATGCCTCTCTAAAAGAGAGTGGGAATTTAATTCCTTTAAAGCTTTTATTAGGGTTTAACCCTATGATCGAATTCAGTTCTTCACATATATGAGGAATTTAATTCCTACAGAAAATTCAGAGTTCAACTCTATCCCAGAATATAAATCTTCAGAAGGAAATAGGAATTTAATTCCTCTTAAATTTATCGTTAGGGTTCAACCCTACGAAGAATTTAATTCTTAAAAAAGGGATTAACAGATCTTCTAAAAAACATACAAAGAGGCAGGGTCACGTGCCACCACGTGACCCCCGAAAAGATCCACAGAGAAAGGCCTTTGAAGCAGTGCCTCACGTGACCCACGTGACCTTTGGCAGAAGCTTTAACATACAAGCATTTAAATGCCCGTCACGTGATGGCACGTGATGCTCTAAAAAGATGCAATATTCTCAGCAGAACAAATGAAGGGAGGGCGCCCTCACGTGCTACCACGTGACCCCTCTTGCCTCAGTGTTTAACACTAAATTGGAACCTCTAAATCCAGTGTTAAAACACTGTTTGGCCTTAGTGTTCAACACTAATCAAAGAACTTTATTTGCAGTGTTTAACGCTGAATTTCTTAGTGTTTAATACTAAATTAAACCCCTGTTAACAGAGCTTAAGACTAACTACCTTAGTGTTCAACACTAAATTAAAATCTCTATCACCAGTGTTTTAACACTGATTATTCTTAGTGTTTAACACCAATTTGAAACCTCTGCTGCTAGTGTTTGACACTGATTTGCTCTAGTGTTTAACACTAATTTGAACCCTCTGTTGCTGGTGTTTAACACCAACTGTCTTTTAGTGTTAAAACACTAACTTGATCCCAGTGTTCAACACTGCTGAATTAACGTTAGCCCAATTGGCTAAATGGCCAGAGGCAAAGCCTCTCCTTCAATGGACCAACAGGAAGCCAATATTCCAAACATGATTGGACTTAGCCCAAGATGGCCATAAGTCCTCAATTCAGACTTAACTGGGCTAATGGGCTCATAACATAATTAATTGGTCTTGATCCCAAATTGGGCCAAAGACTATTTAATCCACCCCGATTCCCTACGGATTCTACCTTGGTTTAAGGGTACATCTTTTCACTCCTTTGATACCTGGCGTTGTAATTCCTCAACGTCTTCAAAGAGGTGACGGGTCCCTGCAACCAACATCGGACTGTGGAGTCCCTAAATCCACGGACTATGAGGTCCTTAACCTTGACCGTGATGTCTTAAAACTAACATCGGACTGTGGAGTCCCTAAATCCACGGACTATGAGGTCCTTAACCTTGACCGTGATATCTTAAAACTAACATCGGACTGTGGAGTCCTTAAATCCACGGACTACGACGTCCTTAACCTTGACCACAACGTCTTAAAACTAACACTGGACCGCAATGTCCTTAAACTACTTATTGACCGCAATGTCACTAAACTAAACAACAGGGCTCCCTTAATTGCTCTATTGTTGGATCTAAACGATCCCGTTAAGTTGATCTTAGTCTGAAAACTAGACTAACGTATCCTTAAGAAACGTTTAAGTCGATCTTAGTCTCGAATGAGGCTAACGTATCCTTAAACCCAAAACCCCCAAACCCAAATCTAAGATAATACGGATTTGGACTAGTCCACGCCCTACGGGCGACGACATAACTCAGTCTCCGTATACAATCCACGGGAAACTAAATACAAAATAAACACATGCGACACGAAGTGACCATCTGGAGAAGGAGAAAGTGGTTACCGCGATGCGGTAGCGTAATTAACTGCGGGGGCTTGCGCCTGCAGGGAAGAGCGTCCCCACAATCAAAAACCCCTTAAGCGAGGGGGAATTTGACGAAGTTTGCTACATCGGACGCATCCGTTTAAACCTTCGATACACGGTGCCATAAATCAACTTGGCATCTTCGGAGAGGTGGACGGATAGCACCAATTAGCATCTGCCCCGAATCTCAGGCGAGACACTCGCGTCTCGGCCGCTGTTCGGAGGGGAACATGCGTATCCCGATTGTCGTTGATGTATAGAAACGAAGCCGGCGATACACCACATACTACGCTTACGGTCACAGAAAAGAAAGTGTAAAACTACAACAGTTGGATTCCGCAACCTGCTTAAACGTCGCATGCCTAACCAAATGAATTTCTTAGACATCGCATGCCTAACAATTAGAAACCCCGCATTTTAGTCTCTTTATCGAAAACTCTTTTCAATATCAAGTTAGCAATTCAACAAGAATCCCGACATCCTGATCGAATGCTCGTCGCAAACTTTAGTAGACGACCGTACCCCCGGATGCCGTCGACGTAGTGCACTAAGGCGGAACACCGCTGCCGCGAGCACCTGAACGGATGCTTTTGGCGAAGGGGTTCTCCTACAGTCACTTGGTTGGGGCTATGGGGCGTGGCTATCTATTAAGTTTACCCGGCGAGTATCCGCGTACGCTACGTGATTGCGACGGACTTTTGATCACATCAAAATCTCGTAGCAACCGATCATCTGAGACTAAACTGCTATGTTTATAATATTCAAATTAGTTATTTCATAACTTCTTGTGGATTCCAAATATTGTGTCACAATCCAGATAAATGACAATGTTAAACTTTCCGATCGAATAATCAAACACCCAAGATTTCCTCAATATATCTCAACACTTGAAATCAGTTTAAAAAACATCCATCACATGCTACAGTACCAATGGTCCAGCCGTAGAAGGGTCAAGCCAACGCCTCACATGTGGCACGCCGTACTGCCCCAAACCCTAAGGTTTATAGGTAGTTCAAGACGGTCACGTAATCGACTTAAGGTTTGTTGTCTTCTAGAGGGTCCACAGCGTTACTTGCATGACTTTACGAAAGTTTCAAACACGAGAAAAAATCCAACTTTTGAAAATTTTCCGACAGGGGAAAAAGTGAGTTATTGATATCCGTTCGAACTTTTTAACAGTTTCTAAAAATTACCTGGACAAAACTAAACGAAATTAAATTATCCGATCGAATCAACGAGTCCCCAATACAACCCTAGAAAACTCAACACTTGAGTAGAATTAAAAAATTCCCAGAAAAAAATGACAATAAAGGACCTAAGAATAAATATATGAAATATGAGGGACTAAGTCCAAATTTTGGCCGTGGAACCGCCGCCAAACCCATGCTTTGGCCGCGGTTCCGCGGTCACGTGAGCGACTTAGTGGACCATACTTCACAGTAATTCTTAGTTTTTCCTTCTTGTTTTTCTGAGCATTTTTAATTCATAAAAAAACACATTTTTGAAAAATGTACAGAGAGGGGTAAACATCGGGGTTTCCGTGTCCGATAGGACTTTAAACTTTGTCTAGACTTCGCCTAAACCTCTAGCTCAGCTCTGATACCACTGTAGGGTTGCTAGGCACGCGCACAAGGGTCTACGAGATATCAACCATGCCCGATTAAAATTTTAGCCGTGCCGAACAACCCAAAGCCGGATCTTTAAACTAGAGTTTAGGCGAAAACAAGCATGTTAAACACTTTAACACTAAGTGAGAGGGATTACAAGCTTTGTAGATCCGGTCCTTCACTTCTTAAGCTCTGTATTGAGGTCTCTTCGCTGCGATCATCATGTTCCGGACTCTCGAGAGGCTTCACGAAGAGAAAGATGCAGTCTTGCTTCCGATCTTCGATAACGTAGACGATCTACCTTGAAGTTTCGTTAACACAAGCTATCACTCATGAAATGATGTGAACACCCTCATCTAAATGGTAAGGATAGATGAGGATGATGAAGTAGGATTTTTGCTCTCATTTGTTTTCTTATTCTCACTTATTTTTCATCACTTAGAAAAAGCTATTCATGAAAAGAAAGAAGGAAGAAGATGAACAATCAACATGAAACCTTTTGTGATGAATAATGTAATACCCGGTTTCCTTTTATACGCCAATATCCGTATTTATATAAATTATCATTTACAAGTTTGTTAGTTTGAATTTAAAATTATTTAAGTTAGTTTAAAAACCCTATTACCTATCCATTTTACATTTTTCCCAGATTCTTTTATTTGCTATTTCCAGACCGGCCCCTCTTTCCTAATTTTTCCCTATCCTTATTTATTCCCAAACCCAAGCCCGGTCTCACTCTCTTTTCCTCACAATTCTTGTAATTTCCAAAACCAAATCCTATAACCTAACTATTTTTCTCTCAGCCCATATCCTATTTTTCTAACCTATTTTTCCCTCAGCCACTACCCATTTTCTTACCTAGTATTATAAAGAATTAAGCCCCGGCCCGTTTCTATCTTTTCCCTAATTGATTTCTTTTTTTTCTTTTCCCTCTGGCCCAGATTCCCCGAGCCCAGCAAATATTTTCCTCAGCCATTTCATTTATTTTCCCCACATTTCTTTCTCGTCCCGGCCCAGTTCACTCTCTAAGCCCGCCTCACTCGGCCCGCTCATCCCCTCACCCGCGCCCGCTTCAACCACGACCCGACCCGCTTCTATTCATCTTCTCTCCCAACGGCTCTTTCCTTCATTCGCGCACGCGATCCGCTCCCTCCGCCGTCGCCCCCGCTCGAGCGCGCGTTACTCCCCACGACGCGCATCCCTCATGCTCTCTCCTTTCACCCCCTCACATCCTCACCCACAACTCATTTCATCGTCTCCATCTCCATAACTGACCTGCTCTCTCTCCCTCAAATTTTCACCCGCTTGAATCCCTACACTCCTTTCCCCGCCGACGACGGTAACGGCAACTACGGCCGCCTCGTCCCCACTTCCTTCCACTCCCTCGCACCTCGTGCCCGAGACCTTTCTCCACCCCCGCACCCACCTCCTCTGTCGCAGCTGCGCCTTCACCTGCTCTAGCCACCGACGTTCATCCCCTGCGTCGTCGATCAGCGCCTCCTCGCTTTCATTCCCTCACCCGACCGTCTCTCTCAACCTCCCTGCATCTCTCCCTCTCAATCCCGATCTCCCCCTCTCTCGATCTCTTTTCTCTCTGCGTTCTCTCCTTCACTCTCTCGCCCTCTGTTTTCTCTCTCTCTCTCAGTTCTCTCTCTCTGTCTCTCTCTCTCTCTCTCTAACTCTCCCCTCTCTGCTAATCTCCCTCTAACTCTTTCTCACTATCTCTCTCTCTCTCTTCTTTTCTCAGCTCTCTCTCACCCTCTATCTCCTGGTGCTCTCTCTCTCTCTCTCACTTTCTAACCCTGTCTCTCTCTCTCTCTCTGCCTACTCTCTCTCTCTCTCTCATTTCTCTCTCTCTCTCTCTAGCACTCTCTCTCTCCCTCTCTAAACCTCACCCGTCTTTCCATTCTCTATCAACCTACTATCACCACACGACATTGCCCTAGCCCGCAGACACCCCGACGACGCCCGAGCCTCCACTGGCCGAGAACAGACCCGAGCTCACCCGGAGCCGTAGCCGTCACGGTGCTAGCTCGTCGCTCGCCCGTACTGTACCTCGCTGCCGTGCACCTCCAAGCAAGTATTTTACTTGCTTACATGCTACTTACTTAAGTTACAGTCGTTAATTACATAGATATTAAAGTTACAAGTCTAGACCAATTATGTGCCATACCTGTTCGACGCGTGTTCCCAAAGAGAATACTTTTCTAAATTGACGGAACTGGAGTGCTCACATTGGCCCTTGCTGTGCTGAGTACCTTGTGCAGGTTTCGTTGGATAATTTGATCGTTAACGACTAAAACAACTACTCCCAAGGTTAATCGTAAAACTGTAATTTTATTGTACCTGAAAACCGTTAAATTCACCATAAATCATATACATACTGGAATGGTGAGTTCAAGGGCTCAAATCGAAGCGGACTCGACGAACTTTAACCCTATACTGATTTCCTGGTATTCCTGTACTTAAATTGTGATGATATTTGGATCGGAGTGCGACTCTGGACTGCAGTCCAGAGCGACTCCAGTTGTTGCTTGCTGTGCCGTAATCGGTACCACAGAATTTCCTTAACTCGTAGGTTGCGGAACTACACTGATTATTATAGGGAAATTTGTTATCTAGACAACACAAGTGGTTCCATCCCATTTCGTTATCATTTGCTATTTAATCTGCAATTTAAACTATCGGGACGCATAACAGTCCCAACAGAATCAGAACTGACATATTAGTGTTAAACAGTGTATAACTCCTGACATGCAGATGCGATTGACAATCCGTCTATTGCGTTGAAAACCTTACTGAAAACCCTAGATTTCATCCAACTGTAGAGTCGCTAAAATCTGATCCCAACTGGGATTAAAATGCGTTACAAAACGGACTTTTGATTCTGAAACCGGATTTCTAGCCGCGAACGCTTAAAATGAAATGGTTATAATTAATGATCCTGGAACCCGATCGGCTTGAAACCAAATTAGATGGATAGATAACTGAACATACTAATTATTACCTGTTTATCGTTTCGCTAAACTATACACGTACGTTTCATGATAAATCGTACAAGTGTTAGAATACTATTTTTATGACACCTTAATCATGCTTCATATACTGTTTACGCATCATATCATACCCATATCATGGCAGTGATAACATAGTGATAACGTGCAATTACCCAGTGTTAGGTTTTAGTGATGATTGTGGTAAGTACGTTAGTGTTCGTGTATCAGTGAATAAGTGAAAGTGATACGTACTTGTACACAATCAGTGAACCTTATTATTATATTGCATTGTCGACGTCTGTGGGACACGTGTACGTGTGACTATAAGTGGTATGGGACACTTATGGAAGCTCTTGCACGGGTGTCACAGATAAGGCATCAGACACTGCCATTTATCTTAGGTATTAGTCGGGATGTGCTTGATGGAGGTCCTGCTTCCAGTTCTCGCACAGACTTGTCACAGACCGATTGGTATTTAGGATTATGGTTAGCGTTTGATGTAGACCACGGGGTGTGGGGTAGTTTAAGTGTGAATTCAACAGAATCTCGGGAGTCCCATGCCGGCTTATATATTTAGGGAGATATATGGAGATTTACAGGGTATGTGATTATTACCGTGATATACATGTTGGGCCCGTGGTCCCTTGCCCTTGGGTTCTACCCTTGGGTGGAGGACACTCACGAGTGGTTGACTCTCACACTTGGACTGGCGATAGGCTTAGTGACCTGTACAGTGAGACTTAGAGACTGATAGGGATACTGGCAATGATATACCTTACATACTGTGTTGACATACGTGGCATATCATTCTACTACTTTTACTGTTCCGCTGCATTGATTACTGCATGTTCATATCCATACTGCCATTGATCTACTGTTATATATACCTATTATCACTGTTAGAATTGTCATATGATTTTATATATTATATTGCTATTGTGTCGCTCTGACGACCTGAGTATGCATGCTCAGTGAGAGGAGAAGATTTAACCTGGACCAGGACTAGACGTATATTACAGACACCTCGACTTGCTATCTAGAGTTATATTCGTTTGTTTCCCTTCAGGTCAGTTCTTTACATTGTTTCATCCAGTTACTGCTTTTCTCATTACCTGTGCATCATTTACTGTTTACCATGAAAAACTAGAAGCCGAAGTGTGACTACGGCAGGACTTTTCCTTGACCGTAGGAGCATGGCTGGCCTTGTCAACCCCTAGTATTCCGTATTTTGGGAAGCGGGGCGTGACATGGTTTAGTTGGTATCAGAGCCAGGTTTTGCTTCGATTGGGATTGCAGTTTTCCGTGTATAGTTTGGCAATCTAAGACATCCCTCGGTCTAGGTTGTAAACTTGTCATTCTGGATCCATATTCACATCGTGTATTCAGCTATCCTTTCGCTAGGGTTCCAGGTAACTTGGCAAAGTTTCGTGGTTGTAATTGTGAACTACATCACGATTACACTACCATACTCTGTTTAAGTGACTTGACGTCATACAGTTGATTTTCCCCACTTGTAATAAATTCATCACCTCTAATATTCTTGAATCCTTGTCCTATCCATATTATATTTTGATTCGTTTAGCGTGTGACTTATATCATTCTCAAAAAAATTGTTGTCTCAGGATCATGTCTTCCAACAACTCTTCATCTATCTCCGCTCCCTAGAATCAGACCATTGAGATTCTGAGTGTACTGCAAGGTTTGAAGGAAGCCCAGGAGCGAACAAACGACTTGTTGGCTGAAGGACTGAGAAGACAGGTGAATCAGGCACCAGTGGGAGTCTCCAATCATAAAGGGATCCCGGTTAGACGAGGAATAGAGAAGAAGATGAAGCGCCAATTTGTTTCCCCGCGACAGAAGCAACAGAAGACCCCATGTTGTGGGTATTGTAAGAGGCCAGGGCATCTTCAGAGGGATTGTCGCCGCGCCCAAGGGAAATGTCTGATTTGTGGATCCAGCGAACATCTCATCAACGGTTGCCCAGAAAGAAAAGAACTACAAGGAGGAAACTCGTCCACACTCCCCACTTCTGCCAAGTGAGGATTATCGCGTAGTTCGGACTTCGACGATAAGGCGGACCTAACGCAGGATTCAACTCACGCGACGGGAATGCAACGTTATAGTAGTCGAAGAAGGATTTTTCACGTTATCTACTTTCAGTAATAATGTTGTCATCTTTTTATGAACATTTTTCCGTTTGAAATCTTGTATCCGCTGAACTTTTGATTGAATGCAATAAAAATTTGAATCGTAATATATGTATCATTCTCTTGCTTTCTCTTTATCTAATTCAATTCATTATCACAGTATTTTAATCCTGATCTTTCAGTTCCTGCAACCGCATATTTTCCTATACTTCGTACCCTGAGTTTTTCCATGATGTATTCCACTGTCTAATCATGACTTTTCTTTTCAGACCATGGCCCACCCTGGAGCAGTGCCGCATCTAGATGAGGATGCACAGTCATGCGTTTCCTTAGACCGCACGTTGATGAGTTCTGACGATGAGATCAACGGTCCCCAGGTCATTTTCGGAAACAACGATTCAGAGGACGAAGGAGTAGCCGCCCCAGAATTTAACATGATAGCTGATTCCGACGAAGAAGCAGGAGATCCTGAAGAGAACCCTATAGAGGAAGACCCGATAGAGGAAGATCCCGATGAAGACCCGATAGAAGGAAATCCAGTTGAGGAAAACCCCGTGGAAGAAAATCCAGAAGAAGAGAATCACATGGAATCGGACCTCGATGAAGAAGCTCCATCCGAGGAAGAAGAACCAGAAGATCAAGACCCTGATGTGGAAGAACTCCCAATGGCGATGCCCGCGAGACGATATGGAAATGGACGCCCCTACCTGAGTGCGCGAGCCTACCGCAACCTACTGAATCTCCACAACCGCGACTGACGGGATTTCTTTTGATGTTGTCTTTCTGGCCAAATAAAATGTGTATAGTTTAGGGCCACTTTTCGCCTTTGGGAATGCCTTGTTTCAAATTTTCTTGAATGAAATAAATCTTTTGAATTCGTAAACCTTTTGATTATTGGTTCGCTTGATACTTGTTTATTGCCCATAACTATTTATTCTTCTGCTGAGTTCCCTGACTGTCCACCCCTACTCATTGTATAGTTTTCACCCTCATTTCGATTAGAAAGTACCGCACCCTGATCCTTGGAATGAGCCACCCTTCATCCCTCGTCTGTGCCCCGTTTGAGATTCTTCTGGGAGGAGAACATTTCTTGTGAAACTTCCGAGTTCACTAACTCTTCAAATTTTGATTCGTGTGGTGTACCGACTGTTGCTTCCCCCCATACTTTTTCTCTGGTATTCCTTTGTTGCTCATCCTTACTTCCTGTGCAGACCCGACCACAGTCTTCTTGATTTTTAGCCTAAAGCCGCCACACACCGACCTCCTGAGTGAGCCACACTTTTTTTGTAATCATTACCCTAGCTAGCCCTATACCTCTCTGTGTTTTCTTGTTACCCTAACTATATCTAGGAACACTGTTATTCGAAAATTTAGTTTTCAGTATTTGTATTTATCAAAGAGTACGTGTTATTGATTACTCCGTTTTATGTATTTTAAGTACATTATTATTATTCTCATTTTTAGTAGCGCAACTTTACACTGCGCATATTCTTGTTCCATATTTCTTATTTTCACTATATGAGTTTCCTACGTTAATTGACCGATACATTATCCTAAGATGTTTTGACCTACCGATAAATTTTTCATTATCTTATTGTCGTTGTTTTATTTTCGAGTGTTGTGTCTATGCTTACTATTATGAGTGGTTGAGCCTTATACTTATTATCTCTGTTTTCTATTTTTGTTATACTTAGATGTGCACACATTTGGGTTTCGATTTTATTGAACACGCCTTGATTATTTCCGTTCGTTATTGTTATCTATATTCTCGTGTACTTATAGTTCGTCCTTATAGTTGTTCCTGCCGTATACTTATTTAAATCCTTTCTTTTGTATGTTGTTCTTGTATATATATATATATATATATATATATATATATATATATATATATATATATATCTTCACAAATTTCATCCACCCGTTTTAAGTAAACCATTATGAGCTAGTTTATGATATGGCAGCTTTCGTTTTTGATTTTACAACTTATCGTTTATTTTAAATTTCGAGGACGAAATTTTTGTAAGGATGGTATGATGTAATACCCGGTTTCCTTTTATACGCCAATGTCCGTATTTATATAAATTATCATTTACAAGTTTGTTAGTTTGAATTTAAAATTATTTAAGTTAGTTTAAAAACCCTATTACCTATCCATTTTACATTTTTCCCAGATTCTTTTATTTGCTATTTCCAGAACGGCCCCTCTTTCCTAATTTTTCCCTATCCTTATTTTTTCCCAAACCCAAGCCCGTCCTCACTCTCTTTTCCTCACAATTCTTGTAATTTCCAAAACCAAATCCTATAACCTAACTATTTTTCTCTCAGCCCATATCCTATTTTTCTAACCTATTTTTCCCTCAGCCACTACCCATTTTCTTACCTAGTATTATAAAGAATTAAGCCCCAGCTCGTTACTATCTTTTCCCTAATTGATTTCTTTTTTTTCTTTTCCCTCTGGCCCAGAGTCCCCGCGCCCAGCAAATATTTTCCTCAGCCATTTCATTTATTTACCCCACATTTCTTTCTCGGCCCGGCCCAGTCCACTCTCCAAGCCCGCCTCACTCGGCCCGCTCATCCCCTCACCCGCGCCCGCTTCAACCACGACCCGACCCGCTTCTATTCATCTTCTCTCCCAACGGCTCTTTCCTTCATTCACGCGCGCGATCCGCTCCCTCCGCCGTCTCTCCCGCTCGAGCGCGCGTTACTCCCCACGACGCGCATCCCTCATGCTCTCTCCTTTCACCCCCTCACATCCTCACCCACAACTTATTTCATCGTCTCCATCTCCATAACCGACCTGCTCTCTCTCCCTCAAATTTTCACCCGCTTGAATCCCTACACTCCTTTCCCCGCCGACGACGGTAACGGCAACTACGACCGCCTCGTCCCCACTTCCTTCCACTCCCTCGCACCTCGTGCCCGAGACCTTTCTCCACCCCCGCACCCACCTCCTCTGTCGCAGCTGCGCCTTCACTTGCTCTAGCCACCGACGTTCATCCCCTGCGTCGTCGATCAGCGCCTCCTCGCTTTCATTCCCTCACCCGACCGTCTCTCTCAACCTCCCTGCATCTCTCCCTCTCAATCCCGATCTCCCCCTCTCTCGATCTCTTTTCTCTCTGCGTTCTCTCCTTCACTCTCTCATCCTCTGTTTTCACTCACTCTCTCAGTTCTCTCTCTCTGTCTCTCTCTCTCTCTCTAACTCTCCCCTCTCTGCTACTCTCCCTCTAACTCTTTCTCACTATCTCTCTCTCTCTTCTTTTCTCAGCTCTCTCTCACCCTCTATCTCCGGGTGCTCTCTCTCTCTCTCTTTCTCTCTCACTTTCTAACCCTGTCTCTCTCTCTCTGCCTACTCTCCCTCTCTCATTTCTCTCTCTCTCTGTCTCTCTCTAGCACTCTCTCTCTCCCTCTCTAAACCTCAACCGTCTTTCCATTCTCTATCAACCTACTACCACCACACGACATTGCCCTAGCCCGCAGACACCCCGACGACGCCCGAGCCTCCACTGGCCGAGAACAGACCCGAGCTCACCCGGAGCCGGAGCCGTCGTGGTGCTAGCTCATCGCGCGCCCGTACTGTACCTCGCTGCCGTGCACCTCCAGGCAAGTATTTTACTTGCTTACATGCTACTTACTTAAGTTACAGTCGTTAATTACATAGATATTAAAGTTACAAGTCTAGACCAATTATGTGTCATACCTGTTCGACGCGTGTTCCCAAAGAGAATACTTTTCTAAATTGACGGAACTGGAGTGCTCACATTGGCCCTTGCTGTACTGAGTACCTTGTGCAAGTTTCGTTGGATAATTTGATCGTTAACGACTAAAACAACTACTCCCAAGGTTAATCGTAAAACTGTAATTTTATTGTACCTGAAAACCGTTAAATTCACCATAAATCATATACATACTGGAATGGTGCGTTCGAGGGCTCAAATCGAAGCGGACTCGATGAACTTTAACCCTATACTAGTTTCCTGGTATTCCTGTACTTAAATTGTGATGATATTTGGATCGGAGTGCGACTCTGGACTGCTGTCCAGAGCGACTCCAGTTGTTGCTTTCTGTGCCGTAATGGGTACCACAGAATTTCCTTAACTCGTAGGTTGCGTAAATCCACTTATTATTATAGGGAAATCTGTTATCTAGACAACACAAGTGGTTCCATCCTATTTCGTTATCATTTGCTATTTAATCTGCAATTTTAACGATCGGGACGCATAACAGTCCCAACAGAATCAGAACTGACATATTAGTGTTAAACAGTGTATAACTCCTGACGTGAAGATGCGATTAATGATCCGTCTATTGCGTTGAAAACCTTAGTGAAAACCCTAGATTTCATCCAACTGTAGCATCGCTAAAATCTGATCCCAACTAGGATTAAAATGCGTTGCGAAACGGACTTTTGATTCTGAAACCGGATTTCTAGCCGCGAACGCTTAAAATGAAATGGTTATAATTAATGATCCTGGAACCCGATCGGCTTGAAACCAAATTAGATGGATAGATAACTGAACATACTAATTATTACCTGTTTATCGTTTTGCTAAACTATACACGTACGATTCATGATAAATCGTGCAAGTGTTAGAATACTATTTTTATGACACCTTAATCATGCTTCATATACTGTTTACGCATCATATCATACCCATATCATGGCAGTGATAACATAGTGATAACGTGCAATTACCCAGTGTTAGGTTTTAGTGATGATTGTGGTAAGTACGTTAGTGTTCGTGTATCAGTGAATAAGTGAAAGTGATACGTACTTGTACACAATCAGTGAACCTTATTATTATATTGCATTGTCGACGTCTGTGGGACACGTGTACGTGTGACTATAAGTGGTATGGGACACTTATGGAAGCTCTTGCACGGGTGTCATAGATAAGACATCAGACACTGCCATTTATCTTAGGTATTAGTCGGGATGTGCTTGATGGAGGTCCTGCTTCCAGTTCTCGCGCAGACTTGTCACAGACCGATTGGTATTTAGGGTTATGGTTAGCGTTTGATGTAGACCACGGGGTATGGGGTAGTTTAAGTGTGAGTTCAACAGAATCTCGGGAGTCCCATGCCGGCTTATATATTTAGGGAGATATATGGAGATTTACAGGGTATGTGATTATTACCGTGATATACATGTTGGGCCCGTGGTCCCTTGCCCTTGGGTTCTACCCTTGGGTGGAGGACACTCACGAGTGGTTGACTCTCACACTTGGACTGGCGATAGCTTAGTGGCCTGTACAGTGAGACTTAAAGACTGATAGGGATACTGGCATTGATATACCTTACATACTGTGTTGACATACGTGGCATATCATTCTACTACTTTTACTGTTCCGCTGCATTGATTACTGCGTGTTCATATCCATACTGCCATTGATCTACTGTTATATATACCTATTATCACTGTTAGAATTGTCATATGATTTTATATATTATATTGCTATTGTGTCGCTCTGACGACCTGAGTATGCATGCTCAGTGAGAGGAGAAGATTTAACCTGGACCAGGACTAGACGTATATCACAGACATCTCGACTTGCTATCCAGAGTTATATTCGTTTGTTTCCCCTCAGGTAAGTTCTTTACATTGTTTCATCCAGTTACTGCTTTTCTCATTACCTGTGCATCATTTACTGTTTACCATGAAAAACTAGAACCCAAAGTGTGACTACGGCATGACTTTTCCTTGACCGTAGGAGCATGGCTGGCCTTGTCAACCCCTAGTATTCCGTATTTTTGGAAGCGGGGCGTGACAAATAATGAAAGGATAAAGATGATCAATAATGCAACCATGGTTGACTAAACCATTGCAGAGAATTAACCAAGGCTAGGGTTTGGGTTAGGTTAAGAATGAGTCACTTGAAAATATCTTTTCCAAAACAAAAGAAAACCTTCTAGAAACATCTAGAAAGCATCAACCCTAATCCAAACCCTAATCATGTTTAAACTCCACAAAACATGTTGCATTACTAACCATATCATGTTACAATATTATATATCACATATATAATATTTATCATAACAAAATAAAATAATACAATTAACATATATCGCATATATATCAATGTATTACCCGAGTGAGAAAAAGAATCTTTTAGTGAGCTAATATTAGTTAATATATCATATATATTATTATACATTAAATTATCGAATCAACACTTGATCCGACAATCCGGCTATATCGCATATAACCGACTAATATTTATCCGTACCGATTCATCGAATCAACACTTGATCTGATGACCCGGCAGATATCATATATCGCGAGAATAGAATACGGTATCTTATATCGCATTATCCTCGGTCCCTCACATATCACATACGTGCCCCTACTCCGTTTTGCCTGAGCCAAGAAACCTCTGTGTAGGACTCTAAAGAATCGTCAATACGCCGGCAGTAGGTGATGATCATATCAAACACCTACAAGCTGCAAGCGGTCAGCTAAACGTAACAGCCACCCAGGTATTGAGCACTCAGAAGATCAACAAGCAATCCTGTACATTCTCCTGTGAATCCAATCAGTAGCACTCCCGTACAGTCCGGTCTCGTCGTCTGATATGTCGCATATCTCACCTAGGGGTGGTAAACGTCAGACCCCAGTGGCTCGATAAGTCGTGTCGATATGAGGTCTATAACAGTTCGAGAAACTACTGATAACACTTACCAGTAAATCTCAGCAATCCTGGCCAGAGATTTCCGGTTATAGCCAATCGAACACAGCACAACATCAACTCCCTATACCGGGAGAGACGAATCCCCTCCTATCGCTCATTGCCTCCATGTGATTCGGGACTGTACCCAAAAGCCACCTTTTTACACGCCCTCTTGGATGTGGTATGATGGAAATCAAAGCACAATGGGAATCACACAAGACTCTATGACGATCTCGGGTCAATAGACTACTCTGTACCAGTGTCACCAGAGAACTGCCATCTGACGTGAGGTATAATACCATCTGGGAGTTCTCGGCGAGTCCGTCCAGTGTACCCAGTCTCCACTGAGCACCCGTACACCATCCTTGATGTCAAACACCGATGGATATGGGATCATCCATCGCCCATCATATGGGTCAAGATGCGTATACGCTAGTCTACTCTGGTGTATCGATGCCCTGTCTCGATACACCCTCGACTAGGAACAGTTATAGGATGTACTCGTCGACTACCGTGGCCCCACTAGTATGATCTCATCATAGTCCCAGTAGTCGAATACATATCCTAAGGGCTTTATCAACATGTAACATAGAGACAATCAGAGTACATGTTAAGATAAAGTACAACCAGATAGCGTACTATCATATCGAGCAAGAAAGTCCTCCCTATATATGTCCTAGCATTCACTACAATATACATCGTATGTACAGTAATGGCCTCTAGGGCATACATATAACTAACATCTCTCTCTCCAAAATAATGCACAACCAACATGGCTCTCTCTCTCTCTCTCTACACATGGTTAATCCTAACCCTAATCACCTTCAACCAAGGTAAAAGCCCTTAATTAACCCACTTAACTTAACCAAAAGGTTCAACCCATCATGGTTGCCTAAACTTGGCTAACCCACCATGGTCATCTAAACATGGTCCAACCCTAGGCCACTATGAGTCTAAAACATGAACAAGTGTGACAAGTGTGGAAATGTTATGTGCACATTTTTGCACAAAGGGCCAAAAAATCCAATTATCGATTTTTAATCGCGATTAACACTAAAAAAGCATATACTTAACCATAAAAACTTAAAAATGACATATTTCCACAAAATACCCTATTTTAGAATTTCCAAAATTTTCTCCGGAATTTTCCCTACTTATCGGTATTTAATTATACCGACTATTAAAATATTCATTAAAAATTAATATTAAATTATGAAAATTCCCAAAAATAATATTTTATTTTTTTGAAATGTTACAGGTTCGTTGTCATCTTCATCGACGAGATCCTGGTGTATTCAAAGGATTGGAAAGAACACGCCGAGCATTTACGGATTGTCCCAGAGATATTGCGACAACATCAGCTCTACGCCAAGTACAGCAAGTGTGAATTTTGGCTAGATCAAGTCGGATTTCTCGGACATATCGTTTTAGGTGAAGGAATCTCAGTAGATCCTGCTAAGGTGTCAGCTGTCAGCGAGTGACCAATACCAAAGACGGTGAAAGATATACGAAGTTTCTTGGGATTAGCAGGATACTACCGACGATTCATTGAAGGCTTTTCAAAGATTGCAACACCCCTGACCAAGCTCACACGTAAAGATGAAGCATTCGTGTGGTCAGAAGCATGTGAAAACGCTTTTGTAGAACTCAAGTAACGTAATTCAAGTAAGCCGAAGCCCAGAAAATCTAAACCTTTTTTGCGGAAAATAGTGGAGGTGCAGTTTTGAAATAAAGGTATAATGAAATCAAGTTTTTTATTTAAATGCATAAATACAGATATATGAGAAAAAAAGGTTATATACTAGAGCTGAAAATATTTTTCGTCCTTAAAAATTTTGGGCATATATTTTGATCCAAAAACCACAAACAAACAATATATATAGGCGTTCTCAAGCGGAAGCTAACTCTGCGCCAATCGGTGGAATCACAACCACGCAAACAAGCAATATATATACGACGCCCAACGGTGAAGATCAACACAGAAAGAATAAATAGATAAAGCAAGACATCAAAAACCTCAAAAGTAGCGAACATACACCCATCGCTCTAAGTCTCGCAACCACAAGTTTGTCTAGGTCTACTAATATACAAAGTCTAGATTCTGATTTGATGGAGTTTATCTAGATACAATAGAACATAAAAGTACAAGGGTGATCACGATCCAATTTGTGTCCCACCTACCGAAGCAACACCCTGAAGGAATTATGTGCCAGCGATACCGCTACTGATCCAAGCGGTCAAACCTACAAGAAAACTGTGGCACAACGGGGGTGAGTTGCCAACTCGTGAGTAGAAAACATCAGCAGGTAGAAATCGAATAAATAGCGATTTCTAGGTCAAACTGAAATATGGAGGTAATACTATGATATCTAGGGTGACCATGTATTCATATATGTCATAATAGAGTCAATGCCAATGGCATGTAGAAATAAACATCTGAAATCATATGTCTGTATGCATGTGGATATCATCCACGTGTGTCTATCAACGACACATCAACATCATGGAACCTGAGTGTCCGATATCGACACTCGAAACATCATGAAACCCGTGTCCAGTATCGACACGTAAATCTACATATCTCAGGCGCCGCATCCTCAGATTGGCCCTCATATCCATCTCACGACTCCGGCCGGTATCCTTCGGATAACCGCCGGGTCCAAACTATCACCGGTAGGTAGTGCTCCCCCTTCCAGGCTCATCGTCATCCCCACAAAATCCTTTCTTGCCCCGGGGTACCTTACCGGGTCCACCATGTACCCGCAAATGGCTCATCCAACTCATCGAATCGGGTCTCGAAAACAAGCTCAGAACCAAGAAAACTCATAGTGTGCGCCTCAAAATCACATCACGAGAAAACGCGTTTTAAAAACAATTTATAATTTTCTTTGAAATATATCCGCGGTTCTCAAATCCAGAAATCTTATGAAAATAATATCTCAATGCATATATCCATAAAGTACGATGTATGCAAACAAAGAACAGTAATATAAGAATGTCAAGTATATCAAGCAAGCATGTCCTTTGATAGTACTGAACAATGAATGTACTTTACAGTTAAAAATAATATCATGATATTGCATTTCTACTATGCAAGTGGCATGGCAATTACCGATAATGAATGTATGTGAGCCGGCAAATCAGTGTAAGTGTAACATGCGCATCATCGGTAATTATGCAAGTATACTAGCAGATGATATCATAAAGCGGTAAATACCGGAAACATAGCACGTAAATCACAAGGGATAAGCCAATATAAACATGAACGATAATAAGGTATACAGCTACACGTGAACCATACGGTCAGTTTAAAAAATACGAATCGTAGTTTGAAAGTGGGGGCTATGGTGTTTTTAAGGAAAAGACACCATTTAAAAATCCGTAGCGTCACTTGAGATTTCCATTTAAAAGTGCGTACGATTCGACAGTTTTGGAATAAGTATGGTTCAGGTGGCATCTTTATGTCAGCGATCCAGCCTCATAGCCTCAGATGTGGCAATATCCTCAAATATCATCCTCAAATCACGAGCGCGGATCAATCATCCGGTATATCTTATCGCGTATGGTAATCTATCGTACGGTGACATCAAACAGAATAAGGATTCTATCGTCCTATTCATCAATGAGGGTATGGATCTATAGTCTCGTACGACATATCACTCTTTATTCTCATATATATATATATATATATATATATATATATATATATATATACATACATACGTACACATATAACTCAAGTCACATCTATATCAATCTCATATCATGTCTTGGCAAAATTATCTATATTCTCATATCGCCTCACGTACGTATATCGACATATTAAGCCAAGTCATCTTACTTCATCATAATCTCTTTTCATCATATCAATATCCCACATTAAGTCATCTTGTATATATATCATATTCTCATTTATATGTATATATAATCTCACACAATCTATTGTCATATGAATATAATCTGTACATTGCCTCGCATCCTCAAGCCAACATATTCATTAATGTCAAATAACATCTCATACTAAAACCTTTAATCATATCCGTAAGTTCGTAGCATCTTTTTTCTCCAAATTATAATTTATATAACGATTTTCCATATCAATGGTTGCGAGGGTGCTATACGCCATCCACTCGACTTTCCCCGTAGATATAAATCTACTTACCTGCAATATCCTCACTTAGTCGAAGTCGATGTGCTTCTTGATCTCTTTCGTCGTCTCGGAAGTCCACGCGAAAGCATCTACATATCAACACAAGTCGTAACGTTATTAAAACCATGTCCGAAAACCGATACGGCACACGAAGTGCTCATAGGTTAGAACCTATAGCCTACGCATGTAAAAACAACCAATTAACCCTTGTCGTTGACGTACAAACATCAAACGACCAAATCCAAATTCAAATACCAAAAACCAAGTTTCAGAAATCGGAAAAATATTGTCAAAACCAACTCAAAATACTCCCAGATTTTGTCACAGGTAATCTAGGACAAAACTAATAATACAGTAACTAAGTTATAAAGAGTAAGAGTTACAAGCCAAACCCCAACATCAATACCCAAAATTTACCCGTCGGAAGGTGCTACAGTAACCGTCCTTGCCGGCCCCACCTTAGAATTTTGGTCTCGTTCATCTGTGGTAGTCTTCTAGTGATTTAACTAGGTCAATATAGTTGTTTGTTTTTCTTATAAAGACCCCAAGTTGCTCCAGATTCCATTTGATCCTCAAAAATCAATGAAAACCGACACAGGAAAATTCTAAGTTAGTGTATTGGGTTCTAGTCTCTGGTCTTGGCCAGCAAAATATCACTAAGGTCATGCAAAACACTCACTACACCTCAAAATGCACCTTCACAAGTCATACTATTTTCTAACCCTCATCTAGGAATTTTCAAAGATCACTAAACTACATCAATTTAACTCTAAACTACAATAAAGGGCAAGGAAACTCAAAAACTTAACTAAAAGTGTAGGGATATACCTCATGTGGCAACTCAAGAAAATTCTTGGGTTGCCCAAAGTGCTCAAAATCTTGACTTGATTCATCAATGATGCTTATGGTCATTTTTAGTGAATGGAGTGTGAGGTTTTGAGTGAGTTTTGGGGTGGTTTGAGGGTGGTAGAGGAGGTGGAGGGGGTAGAAGAAGAAGATCAAGGAGTAGATAATGAAGAAAGAAATGGAGAGGTGAAGGAGCCATGGTAGATGATAACCCCCCCCCCTTCTCTCTTTCTTCTCTCTCATGCCCATACCCCATCATTGTGTCCCCTCTCTCTCCCCTCAATCATGCTCTCTTTTTCTCTTCTTTTCTCTTTTCCCCTCACTCATTTAATAAAACCAAATAACACAAATTCAAATAAAACCAACATGTAACAAAATGCAACATGTCATGTTGCACTAACCATGGCTAATTAAAAATACGGATTTGGCCTAATCAAGTTTAATTTAAACTTGTAGATAAATAATTGCATAATAATTTGTAAAATGCCCAAATCCAAAAAATACCCCCTTTTAATAAATAATACATATTAATCTCCAAATATTAGTACATAATTATACCGTTTTACGAAAACCCCAATTCGCAAATCAAATAGTTTTCGTGAAATATATTATTTTAATATTTCAATTCTAAAAATAATATTTTATCTTTCTGAAATATTACAATCTTCCCCCCTTAAATAAATTCGGTCCCCGAATTTAAATTTAACCCCCATATACCAAAACATTTCAATAATCAATCCAAATCAACGGGGCTCCAAAATCATGGAATACTCAAACACATCTCAGCGCATCGAGTGCACATGTAAACGAATGCGAAACTCAAAATTGAACTCCGTCAAGTGTTATGCAATCATTGGAGTTATAATGGAAATACGAATCTCGAAATCCACTACTGAAATCCAAATATACTATAGTCAAAATCATAATACGTATATAGTACGCATCTTTGTAAATTCCTCTAAAAACTGAATAAAACACATGCAAAATCTTTTCCGAATCGCCGTGTGATACGTAACTCACGGCACAAGTGGCGGACACTCATTTAGTAAAGAAATAGATATACGTTTATATAGGTTTGCTACAGATATACGTCCCGCCTTTTTGAAATCTCCTAAAAGGTTTTCCTTGTGAAAGTTCGTGTCAGCCCTAGGCACATAGACAAATAGTAAAACTATAGCTTATTTTTGAAAACCTCTTGGTAATTATTGATGCATGCAAAATACTCAGGAACAGTCCTGAGACCAGTCCTGCTCGGCTATGTAGGGTGTTTTTCGTCACCCCATTGAAATAGGAATACGATTCGCTTGTCAGGCGCATTATAGATTTCCCCTGCCTAGGGTAGGCCGGGGTTTATTGATAGCGGGGATCCGAATCTCCGGCAGCCGTGGACTAAGCTGCCGTTAATTACCCATCACCTTTGAAGCGAGGGAACCTCCGATTGACGGGCTAACTAGTCATGCGAACTCAATGTGCAGTGTGTTGTGTTTTGAGGGGTCTTGGATATATCGGGGGCCTCGCAGAGTTTCGGGGGTCCCGCGCCTCACGTGCTTGGCATGCGGGCGCTAGGTGCTAGCGCCTTATGTGCTTGGCACGCGGGCGCTGGATGCCAGCAGGAAAAAGGGGGGTTAGCCCTCTATAGGAGTTGTACTCCTAATTGACTTTTGGAGTTAAACTCCTAAAAAAAGGTTAAAGAGGCTTAGCCCCTGCACTGGGAGTTGTACACCTAATTGAGTTTTGGAGTTAAACTCCTAAGAAAAAAAGGATTTATTATTTTTTTTTGTGGAGTTAAACTCCTAAGAGATTTTTGGAGCTGAGGAAAGGGGAACTCTTTCTTCTCCCTTGAGCCCTGGATCTTCCTAAAGTGGGATTCTTAGAGATGGGTCTCCTTCTTCCTCCTCTCTGTTGGCTGGATCTTAGGGGGAAAGGGGGTGAGACTTAAAAATCTCCCTTTTTAGAAATCTGATGGGAGATCTGAGCTCCCCTTTGTGGGTTTCATGGTGAAAAACTATTCTTTTTTGGGAAAAGAAGAGTGAAACTCTTTATTTAATTTAAGAAAAATGAAGGAGGTTTAGAAACTTGAGGAAGGAGAAGGAGACACAGAACCCTAATTTTTTTTTAGAGAGAAAAAGTTGTCTTTGATTTTTTCATCATGTTGCCTTTATAGGCTATACACTTTACATATCGTCCCTTGGGCTTTACCAAATTGCACTTGTGCCACCCCATGCCTTATGTTCTTATTTCTTTTTGCACATAAACCATGGGGTTTACAAAATTTTGGCTTTCTGACCATTTCACATACATTTATTTCTAAAAATTACATTTAGACTAATTTATTGCATCCTTTTTGGCATGGAGCCGGCCTCTTCCATACTTGGTCTTGAGTTGGGCTTGGGCCCACTTAGCTTAGGGTTGAACTTGATTTTAACTAGGTCGATCGGGGTGAAACTTTTGACCCCAACAAAGTGCCCCCCATCAATACATGCACACCATATATATGGGCCGTGTGCATGAAATTGATGGATCTTCTTTCGCGTGGAGGTTGATTTGATTTGGCTCCCATTTTGACGATGTGGAGATCGATGCTGCCATTTTCGCGGCGTGGAATGTCGATGCTGCCAGTTTTGCCACTTAAATGGTTGGTGCTGCCCTTTTTGCGACGTGGACGGTCGGTGCTGCCCTTTTAGCGACTTGGACGGTCGGTGCTGCCCTTTTTGCGACTTGGACGGTCGGTGCTGCCCTTTTAACTAGTAGGACGGCCGTTGCTACCATTTTTGCGACTTGGACGGTCGGTGCTGCCATTTTAGCAACGTGGATGGTCGGTGCTGCCCTTTTTGCGATTTGGACGGTCGGTGCTGCCCATTTAGCGACTTGGACAGTAGGTGTAACAACTCTAATTTCAATGTATATAAATTTTTTTAAAAGTTAATGTACAATTGGGGTATTTGCAAATCCTGTGAATGCTATAAGATATTGATTTGCTTTTGAACAGCAAGAAAACACTTGTAGCTCATTGGTAAAGCCTTGCATTGCTGAGACATAGCACCTGAGTTTAAATCCCATCAGCCACAAATTCTTTTTATTTTATTTTCTTTTAAATCTTTTAGAAGCCCAAGGGTTTGCACGTGCACAACACGTAAAACCAAAGGTCACAGAAAATTTAAACATGTGCACTAAAGAAAACCAAACGACCCCGACACGTGGCACCCAACCCAACCCCCTCCGTCGGTGTTGGCCCGGCGAAAAGCTCCTTTTGGCCGGCACCGTCGGGCTTACCCATAGGTAAAGCCCCCAAACTTTGACCCCTGCAACCTTTCAGCTACCTCACTCCCCATACCTGTTTAATTTCTCTGCACATTTGCCAGAGAACAATAAATCACCTTTAATCCCATTTTTAATACAATTTTCAATGCATTCTTTCACCCCCCTAAACCCTAATTTCCTTTATAAATACCACACCATATTTCATCTCTCCTCACTTAGAAATTCCTATCAAAACTATACAAAATTCCCAAGACCTAATTGAGTGCAAGTGGACTTAGCAAAGGGCGAAGTTCCGGCGACGATCCAAGGAGTTTCTGGCGACGAAACGATGCCCCGAAGCCTTCTTTAGCTCCCCTTCTCCCTTCTCTTATCCTAAAGCCAGTAAGTCCCCTCTCCCCCTCTCTTCTTCGTCTATAAAAACTTGCAATTCTAAAACCCGATGGAAACGGAGTTAATCCGACTTCCGATTCAGTTTTTCATTAAAAACGTTATTTTTCTTAATCAATAAAATAACAAACTCTCATATCATGTTTAAAAAACATTAACCAACATATTAAAACAAATTTCATATCAAAAGAATCTTTATAAATACGGCTTTCCTCTTTTCCGGAAGCCATATAAACAGTATGCACTACCATGCCCCCAGACTTAGGGCGTTTAGGTTCAATGTCCTTGCGATTCGTCAAAGACGCAGGAATCTTCTCCGGCCTTCTTCTTTTGTGGATGATTGAAGTTGAGGGAGCTGGCGATGTAGGCATCTGTCAGACGACACCTTTCATGGCGTGGCGGAGGGATGGTCCCCCTCTTGCTGAATCTTTATTTTATTGAATCGACGGGAGTAGTCCTTGTCGATTACTGAGTCTTGGACCTTTCGGCAGACCCTATGAATTTTTTAGGACAGTCGCTGAGGGGGCTGTTCTGGCTTTATCTTTGTAGCATTCTCCACAGGTGGAGATCTTTTTAGCACCGCGGTTGGAGAGTTCTTGCGCACCCTCCTAAGCGGTTCAAACCTGTTCCCAGTTGGAACAGCAGCATCGACTTCCACCGTTGGAGCTGGCGGCATAAATCCAGAGGGGGAACTGCCCCCAGCTTTTCTCACCCATCACTAGTGGTGACGTCGAGCGTGTCGAGCGGACGGGATCACCTCTGCTGTTGGATGAGCTTCTTCATGCTTCCCGCTCTGATAAGGGGCTGTTGTCGTCGTTAGCCTGTCGAAGACCGACGCTTGCCGAGAGGGACCTTGAAAAGACCGACTTTTTGGCAAGGGAAGCAGCCTTGGTGACTTCACTTGAAGCGGGAGTCGGAACGGTCAGTCTTGTGAAGACCGGCCCCTTAGTAGGAGAAGCCGCTTTGACGACTTTAAGAGCAGGAATGGATATCCGCTTCGGGATAACCCCTTCTGGTATTGCAGGCTTTTTCACGGGCCCACTTGAGCTTTGGCCCAGTCTGTCAAAGACTGAGGCGCTGGATTTGGGCGACTTGTTGAGAAGGGCCGCGGTAGTCGTAAGCCGATCAAAGACCGACTTCTTCGGAGCTTCTTGCGACGACAGTGGGGCGTTGAAGCTCATGGGTGGGAGCATGGTCCCAAAGAACAGCCTAGTGGTGGCTTGGGTCACCTGTTCCACTGGCATCTTGAAAACGGAGGCCGCTTGAGGCCCATAATTCACTCCTCCAGTAAGGACGGAGTGGGAATTGTTGCAGTTGTTGCAATTGGTGCAGTTGAAAGCCATTGATCTTCTTTTTCTGCACGATGCAAGACACCAAATCTTAGTATCTCGAATCCAGGGGCAATCATAGCAAACCGCGATTCGTTCGCGAAACACGACACACGAAGTGTGGAGTGGAAAGAGGAAAAGGTCCCACCGGGCATGCCAGAATCTGTTCTCTGCCGAACAACGCGACCAGGACGTTGGGACGTCCGGCCTGAATTTTGGGGGCAGATGCTATTTCGTGCTATCCGTCCACCTTTCCGAAGATGCCAAGATTATTTATGACACCATGTATCGAAGGTTTAAACGAATGCGGCCGATATAGCAGACTTCGTCAGATTCCCCCTTGTTGAGGGGTTTTTGATTGTGGGGACGCTCTTCCCTGCAGGCGCAAGCCCCTGCAGTTAATTACGCTACCGCATCGCGGTAACCACTTTCTCCTTCTTTAGATGGTCACTTCGTGTCGTGTGTGTTTGTTTTGTTTTTGGTTGCCCATGGATTGTATATGGAGACTAATTTTTGTTGTCGCCCGTAAGGCGTGGATTAGTCCAAATCCATATTTTCTTAAATTTGGGTTTGGGTTGGTTTAAGGATCGTTAATCTCATTTGAGACTAATATCAACTTAAACGTTTGTTAAGGATACGTTAGTCTAAAATTAGACCAAGATCTACATAACAGGATCATTTAGATCCAACAAAAGAGCATTTGGGCTCTATAGTTTTTGTTTAGGGACATTGCGGTCGATAAGTTTAAGGACGTCATAATCCGTGACAGTTTAAAGACGTCATAGTCTGTGTGGTTTTGGTTTAACCGTTTGGGGATATACCAAGAGTTATTGGTTATTGGGACCCTCCATCTCTCTGAAGACGTTGAAGAATTACAACGACATATATCGGAGGTATGAAGAGATGTACCCTTGAACCAATGTTGGTTGGGAGATCTGTAGTCAAGTTTGGAACTAAGATCAGTTAACAAGATTTATGAGCATATGGGCTCAATTAATTTGAATCAGGGGGCCTGTGGCCAACTTGGGCTCAGCCCACTCAGTCAAAATACTGGACATTTAATTAGGCTCAGTCTTTTTTCATTTGGCAATGCTGAGCATTGGTTTTGAGTTCTGATAACCTTTTTGTCTTTTATTGAGTGTTGAACACTCATTATGGCTCTGGGGTTTTATTAAAAGAACAGTTTATCTTCTCTCAGCGCACACGAGAGGAGCACGTGGTGCGCTTGGCGCTGAGCGCCAGACTTGGAGCGCTAAGACGCTTCCTGTGAGATAACGCACACGTGAGGAGCACGTAGCGCGCTTGGCGCTGAGCGCCAGTTAATGAGTGCAGAGCGCTCCTTGTGAGATAGCGCACACGTGAGAAGCACGTGGCGCACTTGGCGCTGAGCGCCAGTTAATGAGTGCAGAGCGCTCCTTACGAAATAGCGCACACGTGAAGAGCACGTGGCGCGCTTGGCGCTTAGCGCCAACCTTGAAGCGCTGGGCTCTTCATTAAATTGGAGCGTTAGGGTTCTAGGCGCTGTGGGCCAGACTTGGAGCGCTGAGGCGCTTCTTTAAATTGGAGCGCTAGGAGCGCTGCGGCGCTGTGCGCCAGACTTGGAGCGCTAAGGCTCTTTTTAGGCAGCTTTTATCAGTTCTGCGTTCTGAGAATTAAACTCTCGTTTTTAAGAGACTTTGTCTCATGGATCTGAGAACTATGTTCTTCTCTTTTTTTATGAGATGCTATGATCTCTTTGTTTTTATGAAAGACTTCGAGTTTATTTTATAGATCTATGATCTGAAGAGAATTAAGTTTTTCTCCCTCCTTTTTTATGATGAGATACACCAATCTCTTTTTTGTGAAAGACATCTGTTCTATAGATCTATGATCTAGAAAGAGAACTAAGTTCTTCTTCCTTTTGATGAGATGCTTTGATCAAAGGAAGAGATGCTTTGATCTCTCTGTTTTATTTACCTTGAATAAATTCTTCTTCCGAGAGCTTGCTCTTCTCTTTGAAATTTCTGAAAGTTTGTGTGTGTGGGGGGGGGTTCTCTTTATTTGGAAAGAGAGATCATTGGTCGTTAGGACCCACCACCTCTCCGACGACGCTGAGGAATTACAGCGCCATATATTGAAGGTGTGGAGGGATGTACTCTTTGAACCATGTCCCACTTATCAGGAGGAAGAATATGTTGAAGCTTAAACTCCTGACTGCTGAAAAAGACCTCTTTGCGTTCGCGCACGTGCGTCGCACGTAGCGGGCGAACGTGCGTCGCACATGGCGATTGCACATCAAGGGGGGAAGCTAAGGCCCTAACATGGAGAACTAAGATCTTTTGAGAATTGAACTCTCGCACGTGCATTGCACATGGTAGGCGCACGTGCGTTGCACGTGGTGCGCATGTGCGTTGTGCATATGCACATTATGGAGGGGCAGCTAAGGCCCTAACTTGGAGAACTAAGCTCCTTTGAGAATTGAATTCTCCTACATGCGTTGCACGTGTTTGGCTCACGTGTGTTGCACGTGGTGCGCATGTGGCGGGCGTACATGCGTTGAACGTGGCGCTCATGGCGCTTGCGCATACGCGCATTATGGCGGGCAGCTATGGCCCTAACTTGGAGCACTAAACTCCTATGGAGAACTAATCTCCTTTGAGAATTAGATTCTCTCACGTGCGTTGCACGTGTTTGGCTCACGTGCGTTGCATGTGGCGTGCATGTGGCGGACGCACGTCCATTGCATGTAGCGCACATGATGCTTGCGCATACACGCATTATGGGGGGGCAGCTATGGCCCTAATTTGGAGCACTAAGCTCCTATGGAGAACTAATCTCCTTTGAGAATTGAACTCTCATCCTTTTCTAAGAGGTATCCCCTCTTATTTATATAGGAGTGGTAGAGAAGAGATCTCTCTTTTTCCCGACGTGGGACTAAAAATGCATCCCCCATGTAGTAGAGCATTACTTTGGATTACACGTGCGTAGCACATTTGCTCATAACTTTTGATCCCGGATGAATTATGAGGCCCATAATATATCAAATTGAAGGAGTTTTTGAGATGCTTTCGATACCATCAGAATTTAGCTGTTTCTCATTCGAGAGTTTTTCAAAATATACCCCGGAAAATACTGTTTTGCAATTTCTTCCTTAGATTACACGTGCATAGCACATTTGCTCATAACTTTTGATCCCGGATGAATTATGAGACTTATAATATATCAAATCGAAGGATTTTTTGAGACGCTTTCGATACCATCAGAATTTATTTATTTCTCATTCAGGAGTTTGTCAAAATACAGCCCGGAAAATACTGGTTTGCATTTTCTTAAGCGTATTGCTGCCATTTGATACCTTGGGCTCTTTTGCGCAGAAATTTTTGGCGGGAACACATGCGATCCAGTCTGCGTATTTCTCTTCCCTGATGAAGTTAGCATCGATAAGTTTCTTAGTTTCCTCGATGATATTTTCTTCCAGTCCCTTCTCATTCTTCGAGGAGCTTGTTTGACAGGCTTGGCATCAGGAGATATAGCTAGTTTATGCATGGCCACTTCAGGGAAGAGGCCAGGCATTTCTTTGTATGTCCACGCGAAGCAGTCAACGAACTCATGCTGCAGGGCAATTATCTACTCTTTCATTTCCTATGACAAGAGTGAGCTGATGTAGGTCGGCCTTGGATTATCAGGCGTTCCCAAATCGATCTCGATTAGCTCATCGAAGGTTGCTTGTCCGCCATCTTCGACCTCTTGAGGGGCTTCTTCTGGCTCGGCTAGCTCGTCTTCATCATTTTCCTCTTTGCTGGCTTCACCAATATGGATCATGTAGCATACTTTGGAATTAAGTTGAATGAAACCTATGCCCCGTCTATCTGGAATTCGTCAATCGATGAGCGCTCGGACCTAAGGTGGATGCCATAGCCCTTCATAAAACTTTGTTTCGGAGGCCGTTTGATATAACCGACATCCGCACTTTTTAAAATATTCATGCATCTCGGGCATATAATATCTGGGATTGAGGACGGCTCTTATGCCTCTCTCATAAGGAAGGCACGTAATAGACAAATCATCTGAATGCGTGATAGGGTTTGACCCATAGAACAGGATTCCCTTCTGTCCACTTTTTCTTCCAGGAATGTAGAAGGTTTTAAGCTGTTCCACGGTGGATACTGACAATGCATCTAGCTCCTTACAATCTGCTCCGGCACCCTTGTGATAGCTAGGGACCCTTCTGTAATCTTGAAGGTTTCTTTTAGCTTTTCTTTTTGCATGAGCGCCCAATCTGCAGAGCTGTTGCAAGACGGGTCCTCTTCCTCCGACTCTTCAGTGTCGCTGCCGAAATGAGGGCAAATTTTGCTGCCGGATGGGCATTCAGTAACAGACTCGTCCGTATCACCGCCGAAACACGGGCGAGTTTTACGGAAGGTAGGACTTCCAACGTTGGACTCATCGGTGTCACTGCCGAAATGCAGGCGCACGTGGGGGATTTTACTTTTGAAAGTGACAGCCGGCTCAGATTCGCTTTCGAGTTTCAGGGCCGTTCTGTCCTCGGTCAGTTGTGGCTTAGCATTTTGGGGGGTTCACAAAGTACCGAGAATCTTCATATCAGACTTCATGCACACCGAACGGCTGGATGCCTCCTTCAATGCGTTTTTCTTCGCCATTTTTAGCATACTTCATGTATTGATAGAGAGTTGACGGAACAATGCCGAGATCGTGGAGCCACGGCCGCCCCAAGAGAATTTTATAAGACGTGTCGGCATCGATCACGTATATCCTGGCTTCGGTTTGTAGGTCCCCGAACCTGATTGACAGAGCTATGGATCCCAGAACTTGCTGGCAATTTTGATTGAAGCCTTGAATGACAATCCTTTCCCTTGACAGGTGTCGGACGTCCATTGACAAAATCTTCAGAGTCCGCAAGTTCATGATGTTCACTGAGGATTCCGGATCAATCAATATGCGATTAATCCGATCTCCATCGCTGTACCTGGTCACGTAAAGCGGCCGATTATGCTCAGCCGTTCCCAGTAGCAAGTCTTCGTCCTTAAACATGACTGCGGCGGCATGTAGAGCGTATTGGGCTTCTTTCGTATTAATTTCCGCAAAGCGAGCCTGATACCGCTCGGGATTTTGTAGAGCGTGAATAAGAACATCTCTAAGCTCTTTAGATAGGACCAAGGCATCGTAGATTCTCAGGAGAGACGGAAGCTTCCGGAGATGAGCCAAGACATTGTAGTTCACTGAGGAAGGACTTGAGTTTTCATTAGCCGGTTCTCTGCCATATTCCTCATTAGCCACTTGTTTTTCATTTCCTTTTAGGGTGTTGCCCTGATTTGGCGGTAAAGCCCTGCCGCTTCTGAGCTGGATTTGATTGGCCGTTGTGGCGAGCTCCTCGTCCTCTTCGGGAAAACAGAGCTTCTCCTCAGAGTCGCTGCCAAGATGGATGGCGTAGTAGGTCACTATAGGGATCTCTTCATTGGAGTCTTCTTCAAGCTCCTCCAGAATCTCAGCCGCTTCTACAGGGAAGAACTCATTCAATTGAATTAAAGTTCTTTCCTACTGTTCATAGTCTTTGAGGGAATCGATATATTTTTGAATGGTCGATCTCTTTGCAGACTCTTTTTCGTGTCGAGCTGCACTTTTCTTCTTTTTGAGAATTTTGGATTTTGAGCCTGATGGAGCCGAATTGGCAGCTGGAATGTTGGGCTTCTTCTGCCTTTCCCATTCTGTTCTGGGCTCTTTCCGAAGTAGCTTTAGCATCTTCTTCGTCTTATTAGATATGTGCACACTCCACGGAGGCTGCGGCGGGTCGGATTCATTCCTCGGGGCAGCGGGTTCAGCTGTTTGCTTCCAGAAGGCTTTAGCTTCTGTTTGTATAAAGTTGGTGGTTGCAACTTGATTTTTCACCAACACACCCTTGGACAGCTCGATCTCTCCAGTCTTATACTGCTTCTCGACCCAGTCTTTGAAAATATAGCAATTCTCAATCGCATGGCTCACTACTCTGTGGTATGGTCAATACAGGGGACTGTCGGTCATTTTTGCTTCGTGGGGTATTTTTGACTCTGGCAATTGTAGACCATTGTTCAAGGCATCTTTGAATATCTTGCGGACCTTGTCCCTTCTGAAAGAGTAAAGCTTGTTCTTTTTCTCCTCTAGGGAAGGCCATTCTCTTCCCAGCACTGGTTTTCGAGACTGGTTGGTTTTGGATTCGCCTACCTTTTACTTTTCTTCATTGTCGGATGCATTGAAGACATTGGTATTGTTAGAATTCCCGCTTCTACGGTTGTCGTCCCGCTTGCTTTTCCAATTCTTGTTTCTCTGAGAGTCCGGGGTAGACTCTTGCTTCGAGCGTTCCAGGATTTGGACTTTCTTGGTTATCTCATGAAACGTCTTGAGGCCTGCTGTACACAAGAATGGGACCATCCAATTGCTGAGGTTCCCAATGAGGAGGCTGATGGACTGGTCCTGCTCTAGCGGCGGTTCGCACTTGACAGTGAGGTTGCGCCATCGGGCAATAAATTCCGTGTTGCTTTCATTGTTTCCCGGCTTGGTTCCCACAAGGTCAGCAATGGAGATTTTATCACTGACCCTCTGAATCTTTGCCGAAATAGAGAATCCATTTGGGCAAAAGTAATGACGGACTCGTCTGGTATGCTCACGTACCAGTCGAAAGCAAAACCGATCAGGTTATTAACAAACTGACGAAGAAGGAGCGCATCATTGCCCCCTGTATTTCCGCACGACGCTTTAAATTGGGCGACGTGTTGATTTGTGTTTCCCGTCCTGTCAAATCTTCTGAACTTAGGAATGACGTAGCCGCTCGAGAACTCGATCAGATTGTACTGTGCGGGATATGGCCGCCCACTACTGCCAATTTGTTTTTGATCTTCAGCTTCGGCCCCCAATATTTTAACCTTGCTGGTGACCAAATCCATTATCCGATCTTGTGTTAGTGGGATGGTACTATCTGGGGCCAAGGCGTCCCCGAAGCGGAATGTGGCCGGCTTTCATGCGGCTCATCCAATCTTGGACCCAAAGGGACAGGCATCGGTTGCTTCGGGTTGTCATCACCCAGCTCATGAGTAGAGACTTGTTCTTGATTGGAAGGCACCCGAGCAATTTTAGATGTGAGCTGCATCACAACATTCATCAGGTCATCAATTTTTAAGTAAAGCTTGGCCATCTCTTTATCTTTGCTCCTGAGCTGTTTTTGAAGCTCTTGAAGCAGCTCTTGCTCTGCGGTCCAGGGACGGAAAGTCAGCTCTTCCTCGCTGTCCGAGCTTGACTCCATATAGACTAATGGGTCTTTCTGCCTATCGGCCTCATCAAGAGGGTTTTCATCATCCAGAGGAGGCAACTGATCTTGGGAAGCGACAACCACATTCAAGCTAGATTGGGCTTGAGATGTGGTGGCCCCATCCTTGCTTTTGCTACGAAGGCTGTCGCTGGGGCGCATTCCCATCATATAGACTGTGTGGATAACAAATCCGGCCGTCCTTTTATTATTGGTAGCTGATTTCGTGGACCGCTGTCGGGGCCCTTTTATTTCGGTAACGGGTAATCGATTGAAGAAGGATGGCCTGACCGGGTTTTTGAGTGGTGCTGGCGCTTATTTTCTGGATTTGCCCTACTGTTTTCACGCGACACAAAGTGCTTGGTAGACTCTTAAAGAGATGGTGTCATGCTTTCTCTGTTGGGGTTGGGATACGTCTCTTTGTAGCGTCGTTCGAGCTGTTGTCTTCTTGATTTTGGCAATCATGGCGTTTTTCTGAACCCACTTCAAAGGTTTGAAAGAATTGCTCACTTTTACGGCCGACTCAGCCATCTTCACGGGGTAACCCTGCTCTTGGAACCTCACAAGATTCCACTTGGCCAGAGTCCTGGCCCTCTTGTTGGCTCGATACCTGAACCTCTTCTGCCTTAACTTTTCTGATTTGAGAACTTGGCTGGCTACGGCTCTTCGGGAAGCCGCCGTAGACCGGGCAATGGATGGCTTTGGAGATACGCCTGATTGTGCACTTGTTGTAGTTTTCTCCTGAGCTCGTCCGCAACGTTTGATGTTGCCCTTTATACCGGAAGTCTTGCCCCCAGCTGGAGCACCAAAGAGTCGTTCGGACACCGTCTTAAATTTGGGTTGTGGTGCCTTACCGATCATAACATTCGGCCTCTTGCCTTTTGAGACCGGATTGGCCACCTGGTTTGCCGGGATTTCTGCCAGATGAGCGCTTCCGGCAGGGTAGATGATGACGGATCCAAATTGACGGGATGACTCTTCCCATTGCCGTTTGAGACTTGCAGGGGGAACCACACGAGCGTTGATCTTGACCATGTACTGGATCGGGGTCGCGTCGAAAGCGAAGCTCATACTGGGAGACATGATTGCTGAGTTCGAGATTGTAACTGAAAGTTGTTAACCTGTACACACAAGAAAGGAAAAGAAAAAAATGACTTCAGTACAGGTAATCAATATATATGTTGATTGAGTTTGCATGAACGATTGACCCGAAATATGGGAGGAGATAAAAAGTCCTACCGGGCGCGCCAGAATCTGTAGGGTATTTTTCGTCACCCCATTGAAATGGGAATACGCGTCGCTTGTCAGGCGCATTACAGATTTCCCCTGCCTAGGGTTGGCTGGGGTTTATTGATGGCGGGGACCAGAATCTCCGGCAGCCGCGGACTAAGTTGTCGTTAATTACCCCTCGCCTTTAAAGCGAGCGAACCTCCGATTGACGGGCTAACTAGTCATGCGAATTCAATGTGTAGTGTGCGTGTGTTGTGTTTTGAGGGGTCTTGGGTATATCGGGGGCCTCGCAGAGTTTACGGGGGTCCCGCTACCCGGATAGCGGGCTGGGGTCAAGGGGGCTAGTAGCCCCCTTGTGGGGTGCGGGGCAGAAATTTGTAAACTAGTCTTGTAAATTTCGAGGACGAAATTTTTATAAGGAGGGTAGAATGTAACGACTCTGTTTTTAACGTACAAAGTTTGTTTAAAGTTAATATACTAAATGGAGTATTGCAACCCTGAGTATTCTATAAGTATTTGAATTATTTTAGAACAGCAAGAAACAACTTGTAGCTCACTGGTAAAGCCTTGCACTGCTGTGACGTAGCCCATGTGTTCAAATCCCATCAGCCACATATTATTTTTAATGATTTTTCTTTTAAAATTTTTGGAAGCCCAAAAGATTACACATGCAATACACGTAAAAATGAAAAGTCACTAAAATCAAACATATGGAAAATGTTGTACACACAGACCTCGAAACGTGGCATGCATCCAAGCCCCACCCCCTTCTTGATGGCCGGCGAGATCCTCTATTGGGCCGGCGCCGCCGGCCTCCCCCGGCCCTAAATGCTCAATTTTTTTCAACCTAACACCCTTTGGCCTCCCCCCACTACTCCTCTTTTGTTTGATTTTCCTGCACATTAACAGAGAATTAAAATGATCTTTAAAAACAAATTTTAATGCATTTTAATTCTCATTTTAACACCCTAAACCCTAATTGTATTCTATAAATACCACTACACATCCTATCCCTCTCTATTGTGAAATCCATTGTCAAAACTCTCAATGTTTTTCAAGTCCAAAAAGCTATACAAGTGGAGTTAGCCCAAGGTCAAGTTTCGGTGAAGATTCGAGACAAATCCGACGACACCACGACTCCACGAAGAAACAACTTGTTCCTATACCTCTTCTCTCTTCTCCAAACCCGTAAGTTCCCTCTCCTCTCATCTCTTCTATTCTAAAACAATCTCTTATTAAAACTCGTCGGAAGCGGAGTTATTCCGATTTTCGATTCTAATTTCATTAAAAACCTAACTTTTCTTAACAACAAATCAACCATCTCTTATTATCTTGTTTAGCAACCATAAAAAAATATTTAGAACAAATTTCAATTCAAAATAAAATGCTATGCAACTTGTATTACACTTTTTCGTTTAAATACCACAAAATTTACCTACGACATTAATTCATCATATTGCTCATATTACCTTTAGAAAACTCATGAGGTAATGACCTACCTTATTACAACACTCATCATGACATAGCACGATAGTTTGAAAACAATATTTTTGGTGGCAAAGGAGAATTTATAGTTAAATACCATAAACTATCAAAACCGAATTTCTTTTAATTGTTTTAATCAAATTCCATACAATTATTTCCTTACAACACATTTTGGGGAATCCGATTTGGTTGGTGCGTGTTATCGCACATCCATCGAACTAGTAGGACGAGATGCAGACCTCCTCACGGAGCATATGATCTCGATGGAATTTATATTACAATTTTAAAAGAAATGTGATTTCTATTTAATAAATAAATTTATTTTCTAATAGTTATATATAATATTATCAACCTATCTATTTTAAATATACATAAAAATATCCATGTTTTCTAAACAAAGGAATCCCAAATTTCATGAAACTACCATCACAAATCAATGCAAGTCATTTTACATGAAAATATCATATACTATTCAATTTAGATTTATATCCACTAGAATTTCTCATCTTATAAAAATTACATCTATGAAAACCCTAAGGATGATAAATAAATACTTGAGATTTATTTTGAAAATATATCAAAACTATCTTTCATAAAATCCCCCCAAGTTATATTAATTTACAATAAAGTCCCTAATAAATATAGGTATAAGCGGGACCAATTCTCTTGAGCCTCAGGAAGACAGAGAATATGGGTGCTTGCCTATTTAAGGTAAACAACTAAAACGGGGTTATCAATACGGTAATTGTTTTGGAAAAATACAAATCCTGCAGTCCATGTGCAGCAGTTACCGATAACTCCAAAACTTAATTCAGGACTTCAATTCTATTTAAGTGTGTGACTCAGACAGAGTCTCAGTTTAATCCGAATACAATCCATAATTGATATAATTCCATTACAACATGAATCTATCTATATCAACATGACTTGATTTGATCGAACCATGGATATACATTGACTTGTCTACATGACTATCCGTTTATATCCTTATCCGTTTACATGAACAATTGATATCATGGTTTCGGCAAGTTTTATATCTACAAATCATTACATAACAATACAATAAACATTACAGGGATTAAAAAGGGTTGATTGGTACCGAATGTGTTAAAAGTGGCATGATGATGGTCACTTTAATACACCTAACCAGAATATTCGTTGTTGTTGTTCCGTGGCATAACGGTTCCTTGTGCTCCGTATACCTTAGTCCACGGAATAGTTGGACTCCTCTCGTATACACTGGCATATTCTGTACTAAGTTACAAATAATAGCGATAACATAACAAACATACATTATATCAGTTATACTCTATATCTGTCTATTCTATTTCTATCTCTCTTTGGGACTTACCGAGTGATTGTTCGCTGATGACATTCCTTTTATAATCTTTCTTTGGAATGTTGTCAGGAGGACCAAACTCTCTGGAGATCGAGCCCAGCTCAAAAGACTTGGAGCAGTTCATCGAGGACCCCGAGCATTAGTTCACTTGTATATACTTTACTTTCAGTTCATGCCATTGTTTAGGCATTGCTTTCCATATTGTATTTACTTTTCAGTTGCATTGTAATGAATATTTAATAAATAAAAAGTTGATGTTCTTTTACATCTCATGTCTTTCTTGTGCAAATTTATATTATATTGCTTATTTACGCTTAGCGTGTTTACTTCTGAGTAAATACGTCGCGTATCCCGTCACGTCTCCTTACCGTACTCTGGGAAGCGGGGCGTGACAGTTGCGCTCATGAACGTTCAGCTGTCTTGATGCATAAGCTACAATTTTACCGTGCTGGTGTAGAACACATCCCAATCTCTTACCGGATGCATCGCAATGCACTACGAAACCTCCAGATTGGTCCGGTATTACGAGAATAGGCGCTGTTGTTAATCTTGACTTAAGTTCTACGAAAGCTTGTTCGTATGCTTTTGACCACACGAATTCTTCATCTTTACGTGTGAGCTTGGTCAGGGGTGTTGCAATCTCCGAAAATCCTTCAATAAATCTTCGGTAGTATCCCGCTCCTCCTAAGTAACTTCGAATGTACTTCACTGTCTTTGGTGTCGGCCATTCTCTTACTGTTGATACTTTAGTAGGATCCATAGAGATTCCTTCACCTAAAACGATATGTCCGAAAAATCCGACTTGTTCTAACCAAAACTCGTACTTGCTGTACTTGGCATAGAGTTGATGCTGTCGCAAAGCCTCCAGGACAATTCGTAGATGTTCAGCGTGCTCTTTCCAATTCTTTGAATATACCAGGATGTCGTCGATGAATATGACAACGAACCTGTCTAGCTTCTCTCAAAAAACTAGATTCATCAGATTCATGAATATGGCTGGTGCATTGGTCACACCAAATGGCATCCTAAGAAACTCATAATGTCCGTAGCGAGTCCTGAATGCCATCTTCGGAATATCAGACTCTTTGACCTTCACCTGATGATAACCCGAACGAAGATCTAATTTGGAGAAAACGCAAGACCCACTTAGCTGATCGAACAGATCGTCGATTCGCGGTAGTGGATACTTGTTCTTTATCGTGACTTCGTTCAAAGATCTATAATCAATGCACATTCTGTATGAACCTTCCTTCTTCTTCATAAGCAAGACTGAAGATCCCCAACTTGAAGTACTGGGATGAATCCATCCTTTCTGCAGAAGTTCGTCCAGCTGAGTACGGACCTCCTTCAAACCTTCTGGACTTTATCGGTATGTTGCTTTGATCACCGGTTGTGCTCCAGGTTCTAAATCAATTCCAAATTCAAGAGCTCGATCAGGAGACAAACCTGATATATCTTCACGAAATACATCATTGAACTCTCGAACTACCTCTGGCTTGTCTTCTTCCACCTGTAGAGTTGCAATCACTGCCTTCTTCGGTTTTGCTTTGTATGTGCTAGGCTCCAGGGTATGGTCTCCACTTTTGAAATAAAAGACCAGATGGTCTGGAATCTCGAACACTGCCCTCCTTTGATGACAGTCGATGGTAGCGTAGAATGTTCCTAGCCAATCCATACCCAAAACGACATCGAAATTCGGTATGTCCAGCACTTTAAAATCAGCATAGAATTCTCTGCTGCTGACGACCACTGGACACAGGTCGTATGACATTATTGCCTTTAGAACGTCGTTCCATGAACTGACATTCCAGTTGGATATGAGCGGTTTGACTCGAATCGCATGAGTTCGGACGAACCGCAGCGACATAAAGCAATAAGATGCTCCAGTATCGAAGATTGCTAGTGCAGGAAGTGAGGCTACTAAGATTGTACCTAAGTTACGTGGGATAGGTTCAGGTGTAGAAAAAGATATATGGATATAAACAAGTGTTGAACAGATTTGAAAGATGGAAAGTTACCAGTGATGACTTGGCTAGTGGCTTCAGCTTCTTCCACAGTCATTGTGAAAGCCTGTCGCCTAGGTACGTTCCTTTTTGCTGGGGGAGCATTCCTCTGTCCGTTATTCTGTCCTTGAGGTAGGTTCCATTGTGGTTGATGGAACTAACGAGAAAGAGGTGCAGTAGGTCCACGAGGAGGTGGAGCTGGGTGAGCAAGTCGAGGAGCAGGTAACTAGATAGCTGGCCGCTGCAGATAGGTGATTGCTGGTTTGGGTGCCTGATTCTGATCGAGTCTGTGAGGATAAGACCCAATATCATGTGTGGATGAGCCAGAGAATAAGCAGAGGCAATTAGTACGCCTGCAATCCTTCGCCAGGTGTCCATTTTTTTTGCAGTAAAAACAAAATTCTGGACTGGGCCGATTGAAAGGTACTCCTGGTCTCCTGGGTACAAAAGGTGGCCTGGAAGAGGCTCTTCCTGCCATCTGGGTGGCAGGGCGCTTCACACCGGCAGATTGAGGCCTGCCCTTCTTCTTCACCACTGCCTCATATCGATGGGCAGCCTTCAAAGCCAAATCATGAGTTGGGAAATCCTCTGTAGCTAATGCAGCTTGGATCTCCGGGTCCAACCCTTACTGAAATCTTCTGGCCCTGATCTCAGCAGTCGGTATGAGATGTGCCACGAACCTATTACGGTCTTATATTAGCTGTGTATTATGTGATAATAGAAATTCGAATATTTAAGACATATCTTACCTGCTCAATATAGTGAACTCAGCATCATACTCATCCACAGATTTGGTCCACTTCGAACCTTATTACAAGTGGATAAATTGCTACTCCATGTTGAATCGGGCAGTCTCGGGGAAATATTTCGCGTCGAACATCTCACGAAAAATCCTCCATTCGATCAGCAGAGTAAGACGACTTTCTTCCGCCTTCCACCATACTCGGGCATTATTAGTAAGTTGCAGCTTCGCAACCCTTACCCAAGCAATGTCTGGCACTTGTGCTGCTGCCAGATCGTCCTCAATGGATTGAGCCCATTCTTCAGCTTCCAAAGGGCTTTCTTTTCCAGAAAATTGCTTCAGATGCAATACCCGGAATTGCTTCACTCAAGGTGCTTCCGCTTCTGAACAGTTCATTAGTATGGCAATCTGTTGCTGCTGTCCTTCCAGGAGGCTCTTAATTGCCTCGAGCAGTCTGCTTGTTGATCGGAGCTACAACGATAGGTGTAAGTGGATGAGGTGGTAGTGTGTTGTTGACGTTTGTACTTGTGTTGTTGGGAGAATCCATAACCTTGAAAGAAAAATAGGGTTAGGATAGATTCAAAGAATATGAAATGTAAAGAATATTTAGTTGCCGAGTCTTATAATTCTTGTGTTATATTGCTTAGGACTTCATGCAAAACTGACCCTGCAAGGTAGGGTTCCATGCAGAACTGGCTTGCATGGGCCACCAACAAAACCTGTCACGCCCCGCTTTCTGGTGTACGGTAAGGAGACGTGACACAGTCCGCTACGTATTTACTCAGGAGTAAATATGCTAAGCGTAAATAAGCAATATAATGTAAATGTACACAAGAAAGACATAAGATGTAAATAAACATCAACCTTTTAATTATTAAACAATCTTTACAATGCAACTACAAAGTAAATACAAGACTGGAAAAGCAATGCCTAAACTATGGCATGAACTGAAAAATAAAAGTATATACAAGTGACTAAAGCTCGGGGTCCTCTGCAATCTGCTCCAAGTTGTCTGAGCTGGACTCGTTCTCCAGAGAGTCGGGTCCTCCTGACAACATTCAAGAAAGAATAGAAAAGGAATGTCGTCAGCGAACAATCGCTCGGTAAATCCCGAAGAGAGATAGAAATAGACTGAACAAGTAAAGAGAATATATCTGGTATAATGTTTGATAGTTGTGTTAACGCAGTTGTTTGTAACTTGGTACAGAATGTGCCAGTGTATATGAGAGGAGTCCAGCTTAACCCGTGAACTATGGTATATAGAGTATAAGGCCCCATCAAAACCCACGGGACAACGGCAACGGGTATTCAGGTTAGGTGTATTAAAGTGACCGTCTCGTGCCACTTTTAACACATTCCGTACCAATCTACCCCTTAAAAACCCCGTAATGCATATTGTATTGTTGTGTAGTGATTTGTAAATATAAGACTTGCCGAAAACATGATATCAATTGTTCATGTAAACGGATAAGGATATATAACGGATAGTCATGTAGACAACTCAATGTATATCCATGGTTCGGTCAAATCAAATCTTGTTGATATAGATTGTATTCTAGTATTCATGTTTCAAGTTCCAGTATATAGATTCAAGTTGTAATGGAGTTATATTTGAATTTTTTTCAAGTATAGATTGTTTTCAGATTTGACTGAGACTCGGATTGAGTCAGACTCTTTAAAAAGAATTGAAGTCTTGAATTAGTTTTGGAGCTATCGGTAACTGCTGCACATGGACGGCAGGATTTGTGTCTTTTTCCAAGACAATTACCGTATTGATAACCCCGTTTTAGTTGTCTACCTTAAATAGGCAAGCACCCACTTTCTCCAGCTCCCTGAGGCTCAAGAGAATTGGTCCCGCTTAAACCTATATTTACTAGGATTCTTATTGTAAATTAATATAACTTGAGGGGGTTTTATGAAAAATAGTTTTGATATATTTTCAAAAAAATCCTCAAGTATTTAATTATCGTATTTAGGGTTTTTATGGATGTAACTTTTAAAACTAAGGTATTCTAATGGTTAGAACCCTAGATTGAATAGTATATGGTATTTTAGTGTAAATTGGAATTTGTATGGAATTGTGATGGTATATTCATGAAAATCTGGAATTTCTTTGTTTAGAAAACATGGAATTTATTATATGTATTTTAAATAGATAATTTGAAAATATTATAAATAATTATAGAAAAATAAATTTATTTATTAAATAGAAACCTCGTTTTCTTAAAAATTGTAATAAAAATTCTATTGAGATCGGATGTTTCGTGAGGAGGTCTGCATCTCGCTCTGTTAGTACCGAGGATGTGCGATAACCCGCACCATCCAAATCGGGTTCCCCAAAATAGGTTGTAGAGGCTTAATTGCAAGGAATTTAATTTAAAACAATCTTAAAGAATACGGTTTTATTAGTTTAAGGTATTTTATTGTAGAATTGTATTTATCCCAAAATATTGTTAAGAGGCAATCGGGCTATGTCATGATAAGTGTTGTGATGAGGTAGGTCATTACCTCATGAGTTTTCTAAAGATAATATGCGCAAAATATAAGAAATAATGTCGTAGATAAACTTTGTGGTATTTAAATAAAAAAAGTGTAATACAAGTTGCATAGCATTTTAGTTTGAATTGAAACTTGTTCTAAATATTGTTTGATGGTTTCTAAACAAGATATAAAGAAATGGTTGATTTGTTGTTAAGAAAAGTTGTGTTTTTAATGAAATTAAAATCGGAAGTCGGAATAACTCCGCTTCCGACGAGTTTTAATAAAAGAACATTTTAGAATAGAAAGAGAGGAGAGGAGAAAGAACTTACTGATTAAGAAGAGACAGAAGAGGTGGAGGAAGGTTTTGAAAGCATCGTGGAGTCGCGGTGATGCCGGATTTGTCCCGAATCGTCGCCGGAAGATGACCTTGGGCTAACTCCACTTGTACATCTTATTTGACTTGGAAAATTTTGGGAGTTTTGATGATAGATTTAAGAATAGAAAGGGCTAAGGTGTGGGGTGGTATTTATAGGATTGAATTAGGGTTTAAAGAATTAAAATGAGAATTAAAAATGCATTAAACATTAGATTAAAAGCTCATTTTAATTCTCTGTAAATGTGCATGAAAAACAAACAGAAGAGGAGTAGTGGGGGGAGGCCAAGGGGTGTTTAGGGTAAAATTTTGGAGGCATTTGGTACGGGGGGTCCGGCGGCGCCGACTATAAGCCCATTTTCGCTGGTCGTTCAAGGGTGGTGGGGTCTTGGATTGGGGCCACGTGTCCTAGGCTGTTCATATATCTCAGTGCACATGTTTGATTTTAATGACTTTTCATTTTTACGTGTGTTGCACGTGTAAACTTTTGGACATCAAAATTTTAAAAGAAAAACCATTAAAAAATAATATGTGGCTGATGGGATTTGAACACAGGAGGTATGTCACAGCAGTGCAAGACTTTACCAATGAGCTACAAGTGCTTTCTTGTTGTTCTTAAACAAACTAAATAGTTATAGCATACTCAAGATTGCAAATACCCCATTTAGTATTTTATCCTTAAACAAATTTTATACATTATAAACAGAGTCGTTACATTCTACCCTCCTTACAAAAATTTCGTCCTTGAAATTTATAAATATTTAAGAACTAATTTACAAATAAGAAAGGCTATCTTGCACGCATGTCGTCTTCTCTTTACCACGTTGATTCTCCGGGAGTCTTTCCTCCATATCACTCGAACCAAGTATACTTCTTTGTTCCTAAGTGACTTTACCTTTCTGTCCATAATTTCAATGGGTTGTTGTTCACAAGATAAGTCTGTCTGTATAGTGAGCTCGGAGTGATCAAGGATATGGCTGGGGTCGCTCACATATCTTTGAAGCTGGGATATGTGGAACATATTATGCACTCCTTCCAATGAGGGTGGAAGTGTCAAGCGATATGCCACTTCTCTGACTCGTTCGAATATGTAGAACGGTCCAATGTACCTCGGACTTAACTTACCCCTCTTTCCAAAGCAAATCACTCCACGGTTTGGAGATATCTTTAGAAAGACATGATCTCCCGGTTGTAACTCCAAGTGTCGGCGCTTTGCATCAGCCAAGTTCTTCTGTCGGTCTTGGCTTTGCGCATTCGTTCCCTGATAGTGCAAACTACATCTACAGTCGCCACTATAATCTCAGGTCCAAGGAGTTCTCTATCTCCGATATCGTCCCAACTTAATGGTGAACGACACTTCCTTCCATATTGAGCTGCAAATGGTGCTATTCCAATACTCGCTTGGTAGCTGTTGTTGTATGAAAACTCCACAAGTTGTAGGTGACCTTCCCACGATCCTCCGAAGTCTAACATACACGCTCTTAGCATATCTTCAAGTATATGAATCGTTCGCTCAGACTAACCATCTGTTTGTGGATGATAAGCTGTGCTAAAGTTCAGACTCGTTCCCAAGCTAGCTTGCAGACTCTGCTAAAATTGCGATCGGAATCTGGTGTCACGATCGGAGACAATGCAAATAAGTACTCCATGTAATCTCACGATCTCCTGCATGAGTTCATGGGTATCAGAAATAGTACCCTATAAAGAGTTAAATCTTACTTAGACTCAAACTTACCTCCATGTATTTCTTTGCTAGTGTCTCAGTAGATTGGCCAACTCGAAATGGGATGAAGTGAGCCGACTTCGTGAGTCGATCCACAATAACCCATACCGCATCGTTACCTTTCATGCTGCGAGGAAGTGCAGTCATGAAGTGTATGGTAATGTGTTGACACTTCTATTCTGGGATAGGTAACGGTTGAAATAAACCAGCAATCTGGAGATGTTCAGCTTTCACTTGCTGACACACCAGACATTTTGCTATGCTTCTGGCTACTTCACGCTTCATTCCATGCCACCAGTAATGTTAACGTAGATCTTTGTACATCTTTGTACCTCCAGGGTATACTGAGTAAGGAGAGCTGTGAGCTTCTTTCATTAATTCTTCCCGAACAGAACCTTGTAGTACACACAATCTACTGCCGTATCTCAAAGATCCGTCTTCTTGAATGATGAAATCTGTTCGAAGTCCACTTTCTACTTGTTTTCTGATCTTTTTCAGCTTGGCATCACTTTCTTGACCTGCTTTGATCTGATTGACAATTGTAGACTGAACTTATAAGTTCATCAAACTTGAAGCGTTACCTGGCATGACCACTTCTATCTCCATCTGATGCAAATCTTGTTGTAGCGTCCACTGTGCGGTGAGATTCATTGATAGTGGTTGGCGACTAAGTGCATCAGGTACTACATTCACCTTCCCTGGTTGATATTATAGGTTGATGTCGAAGTCCGCCATAAGTTCTAACCAACTTCTCTGCCACATATTCAACTCTTTCTGAGTAAACACATACTTCAGACTTTTGTGGTCTATATAGATATCTACCCGTTCTCTAAGAAGATAATGACGCCAAATCTTAAGTGCAAAGATAACGGCTTCCAACTCCAGATCATGCGTCGGATAGTTGCTGTAACGACTCTGTTTTTAATGTACAAAATTTGTTTAAAGTTAATGTACTAAATGGAGTATTGCAACACTGAGTATGTTGTAAGTATTTGAATTGTTTTAGAACAGCAAGAAACAACTTGTAGCTCACTGGTAAAGACTTGCACTGCTGTGACGTAGCCCATGTATTCAAATCCCATCAGCCACATATTATTTTTAATGATTTTTCTTTTAAACTTTTTAGAAGTCCAAAAGTTTACACGTGCAATACACGTAAAAATAAAAAGTCACTAAAATCAAACATGTGGAAAATGTTGTACACACAGACCCCGACACGTGGCATGCATCCAAGCCCCTCCCCCTTCTTGATAGCCGGCGAGATCCTCTATTGGACCGGCGCCGCCGAGCCCCCCATCCTAAATGCTAATTTTTTTCACCCTGACACCCTTTGGCCTCCCCCCACTACTCCTCTTCTGTTTGATTTCCCTGCACATTAACAGAGAATTAAAATGAGCTCTAAAAACAAATTTTAATGCATTTTAATTCTCATTTTAATACCCTAAACCCTAATTCTATCCTATAAATACCACCCCACACCCTATCCCTCTGTATTCTGAAATCCATTGTCAAAACTCTAAGAGTTTTCCAAGTCCAAAAAGTTATACAAGTGGAGTTAGCCCAAGATCAAGTTCCGGCGACGATTCGAGACAAATCCGGCGACACCACGACTCCATGAAGAAACAACTTGTTCCTATACCTCTTCTCTCTTCTCTAAACCCGTAAGTTCCCTCTGCTCTTCTCTCTTCTATTCTAAAACAATCTCTTATTAAAACTCGTCGGAAGCAGAGTTAATCCGATTTCCGATTCTAATTTCATAAAAAAAAACCAGCTTTTCTTAACAGCAAATCAACCATCTCTTAATCTCTTATTTAGCAACAATAAAACAATACTTAGAACAAGTTTCAATTCAAAATAAAATGATATGCAACTTGTATTACACTTTTTCGTTTAAATATCATAAAGTTTACCTACGACATTAATTCATCGTATTTCTCATATTACCTTTAGAAAACTCACGAGGTAATTACCTACCTCATCACAACACTCATCATGACATAGCACGATGTTTTGAAAACAATATTTTTGGTGGCAAAGGCGAATTTATAGTTAAATACCATAAACTATCAAAACCGTATTTTTTTTAATTGCTTTAATCAAATTCCATACAATTATGTCCTTACAACCCATTTTGGAGAATCCGATTTGGTTGGTGTGGGTTATCGCACATCCATCGGACTAGTAGGGCGAGATGCAGACCTCCTCACGGAGCATACGATCTCGATGGAATTTATATTACAATTTTTAAGAAAACGTGATTTCTATTTAATAAATAAATTTATTTTCTAATAGTTATATATAATATTATCAACCTATCTATTTTAAATATACATAAAAATATCCATGTTTTCTAAACAAAGGAATCCCAAATTTCATGAAACTACCATCACAAATCAATACAAGTCATTTTACATGAAAATACCATATACTATTCAATTTAGGTTTATATCCACTAGAATATCTCATCTTATAAAAATTACATCTACGAAAACCCTAAAGATGATAAATAAATACTCGAGGTTTAATTTCAAAATCTATCAAAACTATTTTTTATAAAACCCCCTCAAGTTATATTAATTTACAATAAGGAGCCTAGTAAATATAGATTTAAACGGGACCAATTCTGTTGAGCCTCAAAGAGCCGGAGAATGTGGGTGCTTACCTATTTAAGGTAAACAAGTAAAACGGGGTTATCAATACGGTAATTGTCTTGGAAAAAGACACAAATCCTGCCGTGCATGTGCAGCAGTTACCTATAACTCCAAAACTTTATTCAAGACTTCAATTCTGTTTAAGTGTCTGACACAGACAGAGTCTCAGTTTAATCCGAATACAATCTATACTTGATATAATTCCATTACAATATAAATCCATCTATATCAACATGACTTGATTTGACCGAACCATGGATATACATTGACTTCTCTACATGACTATCCGTTTATATCCTTATCCGTTTACATGAACAATTGATATCATGGTTTTGGCAAGTCTTATATCTTCAAATCACTACATAATAATACAATAAACATTACGGGGTTCAAAAGGGGTAGATTGGTACGGAATGTGTTAAAAGTGGAACAATGATGGTCACTTTAATACACCTAACCTGAATATCCGTTGCTGTTGTTCCGTAGCTTAACGGTTTCTTGTGCTCCGTATAGCTTAGTCCACAGAATAGTTGGACTCATATTCTGTACCAAGATACAAATAACAACGATAACATAACAAACATAGATTATATCAGTTATACTCTCTATCTGTCTATTCTATTTCTATCTCTTTGGGACTTACCTTGCGATTGTTCGCTGACGACGATCCTTTTCTATTCTTTCTTAGAATGTTGTCAGGAGGATCCGACTCTCTGGAGATCGAGCCCATCTCAGAAGACTTGGAGCAGTTCATCGAGGACCCCGAACTTTAGTTCACTTGTATAAACTTTACTTTCAGTTCATGCCATTGTTTAGGCATTGCTTTCCATATTGTACTTACTTTTCAGTTGCATTGTAAAGAATGTTTAATAAATAAAAAGTTGTTGTTCTTTTACATCTCATGTATTTCTTGTGTACAATTACATTATATTGCTTATTTACGCTTAGCGTGTTTACTTCTGAGTAAATACGTCGCGTGACCCGTCACTTCTCCGTACCGTACTCTGGGAAGCAGGGGGTGACAGGTTTTGTTAGGGGCCCATGCAGGTCAGTTTTGCATGGAACCCTACCATGCAAGGTCAGTTCTGCATGAAAACCTAAGCACTATAACACAAGAATTATAAGATTTGGCATCTAAACATTCTTTATATTTCATATTTCTTGAATCTATCCTAACCCTATTTTTCTTTTAAGGTTATGGATTCCTCGAACAATACTAGCACCAACGTGATCGGCAACACTACACCACCACCTCTTCTACTTACACCTACCGTTGTAGCTCCGATCAACGAGAAGACGGTACTGATTAAGGCAATTAAGAGCCTCCTGGAGGGACAGCAACAACAGACTGCCATACTAATGAACCGTCCAGAAGCGGAAGCACCGGGAGTGAAGCAATTCTAGGCACTGCATCCGAAGCAATTTTCTAGGAAAGTGTTGGTTATAGGGCCCTTAAGTCAATTATTGTATCGCAGGCACGTGATTGCGATGATTGAGGGAGGACCTATACGGATATAACAGTCTTACTCGAGATGATAGTATGCTATTTGGTTTGTCTTTATCATTGTGTACATGCTTTAGGTAACATTACAGATCACTATTACATGTTGATAGAGCTCATATGATTCTTGCTTGACTACCTGCAGTATGATGGCGATCCTATACGTGAGAGCTGGGTGGTCTATAAGCACATCCTTAAATATTCCAAGTCGTGAGAGTTTCAAGATTGGGCATCGATACTCTAAAGTAGACTAGTGTATACTGATCGAGACCCCGACGAAGGGCGGTGGCCGGTCTCTGTCACGCCCCGCTTCCCAGTAGATGGAAACGATAACGTGGCATGCCCGCGACGTCTTTATTCCGAGAAGGCCATTTCTCGAAATAAATACGCTAAGCGTATATAAGCAACAGAAAGTAACAAGAACAAACAAAAAAATTGATAAAAAAAATATATGCAAGAATGGGGATTTGAACATGTGACTTATGGAATAACAATGCAAGGACTTAACCAATGTTCTATAAGGTTGTTCATGCATATATTTAATTAGAATTAAATATATGTTGTTGCTTAAAAAGAAAGTGGGCTTTTGCGCTAATAGTTTTATTAAAGAAAATGAAAAGGAAATTGGATTTGAGTTATGGGCTGAGTTAGGTCTTATGTTTAATTTGAAAAAGGGTTAAAATTAAGTTTTAAAGAAATGTGTTTGGGAAAAATAGATGGAAGAATAAAATAATATATTTATAAAAAACAAAATATGTAGAAAATACTAAGGATAAATAAATACAATATTTTACTAAAGAAAGAAAATACAGAGGTATATTAATATTGGGGTCGTTACATTCTACCCTCCTTAAAAATAATTTCGTTCTCAAAATTACTTAAGAAGGATATTGCAACAAGGTACTGGAAAGTTAAGAATGGCGTCATTTTCGAGCTCCGTCGATCGATACTCTAACCAATTGAGCTAATAGACCAACGAGATACAAATAGAAAGGATGAATAAGAATTAAGAATTCAAAAGTCGAGAGATGGATTTCAAGAAGGCCGAAGGTGGAGTTCAAGATGGACTCAAGGAATAGGGTAGGATTCAAAAGAAAAGTCGAATATAATAATTGAATTTCATAATTCTTGTATTATACTACTTACGATGTTCATGCAGAACTGACCTGCATGGGCCACCAACAAAACCTGTCATGTCCCGCTTCCTAGTAGATGGAAACGATAACGTGGCAAGCCCGCGACGTATTTATTCCGAGAAGGCCATTTCTCGAAATAAATACGCTAAGCGTCTATATGCAACATAAAGTAACAAGAACAAACAAAAAAAATTGATAAAAAAAATAATTGCAAGAATGGGGATTTGAACATGTGACTCATGGAATAACAATGCAAGAACTTAACCAATGTGCTACAAGGTTGTTCATGCACATATTTAATTAGAATTAAATATATGTTGTTGCTTAAAAAGAATGTGGGATTTTGGGCTCATAGTTTTATTAAAGAAAATGGAAAATTGGATTTGAGTTATGGGCTGGGTTAGGTCTTATGTTTAATTTGAAAAAAAGTTAAAATTTAGTTTTAAAGAAATGTGTTCGGGAAAAATAGATGGAAGAATAAAATAATATATTAATAAAAATAAAATATACAGAAAATATTAAGAATAAATAAATACAATATTTTACTAAAGAAAGAAAATACGGAGGTATATTAATATTGGGGTCGTTACAGTCTCACAAACCATTGGTGTCAGTTTGTTCACCTAAGATGTATACAGGTGCTCATTTGTTATGAGTACACCGTACGGACTCGCCGGGAATATGCTAGTTGGTATTAAACCTATTGTCAGATAGCAGTTCCTAGGTGACATGTGTCATGTGAGTTCCCACTGTGCTTTGATTACTACCCTACCACGGCTTAAAGGAGTCGTGCAAACAGGTTTTAGTTGGGTAGAGTCTAGAGCCACATGGAGGCAGTGAGCGGATCGTCAGGGGATTCGTCTCTCCCGGTGTTGGGAGTTGATGTCGCGTTGTGCATGGGTGGCCATGACCAGAAATCCTTGGCCAAGATAGTCAAGAATTACTGATCTAGGATCGGTAGTTTCTCAGGTGGTGATGGGTTTCATACCGACAATAAATGTCGCGTTATTAGGGGTCTGACTTTATCCACCCCCTAAACTCGATATGCGATACTCATAGACGAATGGACCAGACTGTACGGATTTTTCCACTGTCAGGCTCAGTAGGGGTTTCATGATGAGTTGCTTGCCGGCCTCCCTTTCGTTCAATACCTGGGTAGCCGTTACGTACAGCTAGTGTCGCTGACGTGCTTGTGATTAAACCCACTGCCAACGTATTGATGAGTCTTTAGAGTCCCAAACAGAGGGTTTCCCTGTTTCGAGAGAAACAATGTAGAGACCGTATGCTTTTATGGCAGGGTTCGATCATATACGTGCACTTGTGCACGTATCATGATTCGGACGGATAATACTAGCGGGATTTGGTTTAAGCCGGATCCTAGTATTATATTGTTGGATTATTTTCGTCTCATTGTATTCGTATTCTGTCAGAATACGGATGCAGGTATGTATATACGGATGAGGGGTATTCTTATAATTCTTTACAAGATTGCTTCTAAAAGATGCCATTTCTTTTTTGTATTAAACATATATGTTTAAATGTTTATTGAGGCGGAGAGAGTGATCTTTTGTTTTGGCATTAACTTCAAGCATGCTCACTTGATGACTCATGTAGTGACTCATGGTGGCATGCTTGATGTTTAGTTTGTATTGTGAGATATTTATGGTGAGAGCATGAGATATTTGTTCTTGAGTTGCTTTCTTTAGTTGCTAGCAGGCTTCATATATGCTCACAACACAAATAGCTCACAAGACTTAGCCATTTTTCTCACTTGATTTTTCTTAGCTTCACACTCTCATATCTCATGGCTTCTTCTTCTTCCTCCACCCTAACCCTCTCATATGTTAAGAAATCTAGGGTGTTTAGAGACAAATTAATCCTTCATTTGACTCTACATCATCTTGGCTATCTAGTTTTGCAAACTAGATACCCTAGTTACTTCGGTTATGAAGTAAGAGCTCATTTCATAAATCCTCGGGGGGATCATCTTCGATGGAGGGATACCGGAGATCAAGCTTGATCATGGAGGCCTCTAGGAGCTTGGGAAGGTGGTTGAAGACCAAAGGACACGGATCAATTCGGTATAATCACTCTAACCTTATGCATGTTTTGTTATCTAGGGCTTATGGGTCAATCCGTAGACTAAGGTTCCATTAGCGCCGGTTTTTGAAAATTTTTGTTCCACATTTGGCCACGGATTGATGGCCGGGGCGCTTGCGTAACCCAACAGAAAGATAGCACTTTGGAAGCTGAAAAATGGGCTCAATCAATTGAGGACAATCTGGCAGCAGCATAAGTGCCAGACATTGCTTGGGTAAGGGTTGCAAAGTTGCAATTTACTGATAACGCCCGAGTATGGTGAAAGGCAGAAGAAAGCCGTCTTGTCCAGCCGATCGAATGGAAGACATTTCGCGACATGTTCAACGCGAAGTATTTTCCAGAGACTGCCCGATTCGATATGGAGCAGCAATTCATCCACTTACAACAAGTCTCTGTGGAGTAAATCTGTGGATGAGTATGATACTGAGTTCACTGTGTTGAGCAGGTAAGACATGTCTCAAATATTCGATTTTCTAGTAACACATACTACACAGCTAACACAAAACTGTATCAGGTTTGCGGCCCATCTCATACTGACTGCTGAGATCAAGGCCAGACAATTTCAGCAGGGGTTGGGCCCGAAGATCCAAGCAGCTCTAGCTACAGGGTATTTTCCAACCCATGATTTGGCTCTGAGAGCTGCCCGTCGATATGAGGTAGTAGTGAAAAAGAAGGGCAGACCTCAATCTGCGGGTATGAAGCGCCCTGCTACTCAGATAGCAAGAAGAGCCTCTTTCAGGCCACCTTTTGTACCTAGGAGACCGGGAGTACCTGATACGCCCCGCTTCCTAGTGTACGGCGAAGAGGACGCGACGAGGTCCACTACGTATATATTTAGAAGTACATACGCTAAGCGTATCTAAGCAATATAAAGTAAATCACAAGAGACAAGAGATATAGAAATAACAGCAACTTTATTAATAACATTCTTTTATACAATGCATGAAAAGTAAATACAACTGGAATGAAAAGCGATGCCTAAACAATGGCATAACAGGAAATGAAAATACTGAATAGAACAAGGTACAATGTCTAGAGCTCGGGGTCTTCGTGAAACTGATCCAAGTCTTCACCGGTGGGCTCGATTTCTGACGGGTCCAAAACACCTGACGACATTCAAAGAAGAAAGAAATAGAATGTCGTCAGCGAACAGGTCGCTCGGTAAGTCCCAAAGATAAGGAGGAATTAGAAAAGACAGAATAAGAGGTATCTTCTAAAGTTGTATACTATTTGTTATAATGTTGTATTAACGCTGTTGTTTGTAGCTTGGTACAGAAGAATGCCAGTGTATACAAGAAGGGTCTCTATATGTTAGAGACCAGGGCAAACGGAAAATAGAGTACAAGGCTCTGTTAGAAGGCCCGGAACAACGGCAATTGGATTCATGTTAGGTGTCTTAAATCTGACCGTCTCGTGCCACTTTTAACATCTTCCGTACCAATCTACCCCTTAAACCCCGTGGTGTTTTGATAGTATTGTTGTATTATATTGTGTAAGTTGGATGACTGACCAAAACCATGATATCAGTGAACAGATTGTAACTGCATAATCAGGTAAATGGAATAACGGAAAAATGGATGTATATCCATGGTTTGATTCAGTCAAGTTGCATAGATTGTTAACTGGATTCTGGGATTCATGTATTCACATTGAGTTGGAATGTTAAAGAATATAGATTGACTTGAATCATATTCAAGTCAGAAATAATCAGACTCAAACCCGAGTCAGACTAAAAGAAATGTAAGTTGAAGTTTTATATTTGTCAGGATCCTTATTGTAATTTATAAAACCTGAGGGGGTTTTATGTAAAAATACTTTTGTATAGTTTTCAAGATACACCTCAAGTATTTATTATTCGTCTTTATGGTTATAATGAGTGTGATTTTATTTTGTGATATTTCTAGTGAAAAAATCCTAATTACATAAATAAAGGTAATATTGATTTAATTGAAATTCATGGTATTTTAATGTAACTTTTAATCTTGTAATTTTTAGAAAGAGGTGGAAACTTTATCTTATAATAAAATATGTGTTTAAATGATAAATATACATATGTTTATACAAGAATAATTTTTAATAAATATTTTATTTTCCAAAAATCTCATTTTTCTTAAATGTCGTATTTTAAACCTTTCGAGACCGAATGCTCCTTGCGGAGGTCTGAATCTCGCACTACTAAGCCCGAGGGTGCACGATAAACCGTACTATCCCTAACGAGTTCCCCAAAGGTAGGTTGTAGTAGCGCTTTGCAAAGATTTAATAAATACTAATCATTTAGAAATCGGTTTTATAAAGATAAGGTATTTATTTGTAAAAGGGTGTAAATTTCCGTATTTTAGATTCTACAGTTTCCTAAGCCAACTAGCCTATTTCTAAATGGTCTAAACGACAAGTCATTAGAAACCTCAAATTGCCTTTTCACCGCCAATTGCGGCCAGGTAAGTGCCAGGTGAGTGGGAGGCTCTCCACTACAAGTAGTGGTCCTAATTAAGTAACCACTCGCCTTAGACACACTTGCCTAGACACCACAAAGTCAGGTTTAGATAAACGATCGATGTTCACGACATGTCGTATTTTCCTATTAAAAGATATTGTTTTAAAATTGTTTAAAATTTAGAACTTTTAGAAAAGGTTTTATTAAGAAAAGGGAATTTAAATGTAAAATCTTGTATTATCGTATTCTAAGTTTTGATGATATCAATTAGGGTTGTATTTGCGTGTGTGTAGAGGTAGGTCATTACCTCATGATCTACTTTAAGGTATAGCAATGTTAAAGGGTTAAATGTGATAAACTAAACTTGGTGGTATTTAAGTGCAAAAATACGGTATATTGCAAAAACAATCATTTCATGTGTGAAAACTTGTTCAAATTAATTTGTAAGTGATTAGTAGTCAACATGAAGATGTTTAAGCATTATGGAATTAGTGATAAGTGAGATTTCATAGAAAACCGAATCGGAAATCGGTTTGTTCCGATTTCCGTCGGGTTTATAAGTTCGTATTTTTATGAAGGAAAGAAAGGTAGAAAAGGGGGACTTACGGGTCTGGACAACGCTAGAGAGTGAGAGGAAGGTAGTGGGTTTGCCGGTGCATCGAAATGTCGTGAAGAGGTCCTAGTATGATCGCCGGGATTCCGCCGTCGATTTCGTCAGCGCTTCGCCTTTCGCTCGTTTTCTCACGTACCAAGTTCTCTTAGAATTTTGAGAGAGTGGACTTAGGAAAAGTGATGAGAGGGTAGAGGGTATGGGGGGTTTATATAGGGTTAGGCTAGGATTAGGGTTTTTAATAAAAAAATAAAAAAATATATTAAAATTCATTAAAACTCATTAAACCTAGGATTAAAAGGGATTTATTGGCCAAATGATAACCGATCCAAGCATTTAGAGTGTGCAGGAGGGTTGACCACTTCAAGACCCAACTTTTCACTGTTGGTGACTCGGCCGTCCGGCCAAGTCCGGCCGGCGGCGCCGGACCGAGTCGGCCGGTTCGCCGGCTGGCGGCGCCGAGTCGGGCCGAGTCAGGCCACCAGAGGCCGGGGAAACTTCGGGGGTACAATTTGGTATATTTACATTTTGTTGTCCAGTACATATTTTGGGAGTTATGGTCTTTTGACTGTTGACTTCCAAAAGAAATTAAAACAAAATAAATACAAAAATAAAGTGGGGCATGGGATTTGAACTCTGGTGACTTGGTTCAGCAGTGCAACGTGTTACCAATGAGCTACAAGCTCCTTCTTGTAATTATTGAGGGAAAATAACTACTTAAAGTGGTAACAGCAACATTAAATACCCCAAGTGTAATTTAATTTTAAAACAATTTTATGTATACTAAAAATGGAGTTATTTAAAAACAAAATAATTACTTATATATATATTGTGTTCAGGTTAAAATACTCCTTTATGGATTTTTAAAAATTTTAAAAAAAATTGTATAGAAAAGTGTATAGGGAAATTAGGGTTGTTACAGTACCTTTTAACCAGCCCAGTCCAGACTTTTGCACCTACTGCAGAAGGGATGAACACCTGGCGAAGAATTGCAGCCGTGCTAATCGCCTCTGCTAAGTCTGTGGCTCATCCACACATGATATTGGGTCTTTTCCTCGTCGACTCAATCTGATCTCTGCACCCAGACCAGCAATCACCTATCCGTAGCGGCCAGCTATCCAGGCACCTGCACCACGTCTTGCTCTTCCTGCTCCACCTTCTCGTAGACCTACTGCACCTCCTCCTCGTCAGTTCCATCGAGCACAAAGGAACCTACCTCAAGGATAGAGGAACGGACATAGGAATGCTCCTCCAGCAAAGAGGAATGTACCGAGGCGACAGGTTTTCACAATGACTGTGGAAGAAGCTGAAGCCACTGGCCAAGTCATCACTAGTAACTTCCCATCTTTCAAATCTGTTCAATACTTGTTTACATCTATATATCTTTTCCTATACCTAAAACATATCCCATATAACTTAGGTACGATCATAGTAGCCTCACTTCATGCACTAGCACTCTTCGATAGTGGAGCATCTCATTGCTTTATGTCGCAGCGGTTCGTCTGAACTCATGCGATTCCAGTCAAACCGCTCGTATCCAACTGGAATGTCAGTTCAGGGAACGGTGTTCTAAAGGCAACAATGTGATACGACCTGTGTCCAGTGGTCGTCAGCAGCAGAGAATTCAATGCTGACTTTAAAGTGCTGGACATACTGAATTTCAATGTCGTTTTGGGTATGGATTGGCTAGGAACTTTCTATACTACCATCGACTGTCGTCAAAGAAGGATAGTGTTCGAGATTCCAGAGCATCCGGTCTTTTATTTCAAAAGTGGAGACCGTACCCTGGAGCCTAGCACATACAAAGCAGAACCAAAGATGACAGTGATTGCAACTCTACAAGAAAGAGAAGTTAAGCTAAAAGCACTTCGAGAATTCGACGACGTATTTCCTGAAGACATATCAGGTTTGTCACCCGATCGAGCTCTTGAATTCGGCATTGATTTAGTACCTGGTGCACAACCGGTGATCAAAGCACTATACCAATTAAGCCATGAAGGTTTGAAGGAGGTCCGTTGTAACACCCGAGCCCAATATTACTATTTTCTGTTACTGTTTGAGCATTAGTGTGATACTCATTTCATTTAGCCTGTCTGTTTGTCACTTACCGTAAAATTTTATCTGGCAAAGTCATTTCTGCATATAACAAATTTTAGCATCTAAAGTGAAATTAAAAATATCCATATTGGCCTACTCGACACCCCTAGCCCTGTGGTAGCGTCCGTGTCTCGAGTTCTCGTCCCGTTCGGTGAAACGGGCAAGTTTGGACGGCTACGCGCGCGTACAGGTGTCTATCTTGGGGGTATACTTTTTAATCATAAAACATTTAATTTTAAAATTTGGAACCAGCTTAAAATCCTATTATTTAAATTCCGAATTTTTGGACCCGACCCGGGCGCGATTTGGAAATGTTTTGTTTAGCGCCAAAATCCCAAATCTTTATAATGTTTAAACCATATAATTTAGTTAGCATACATATCTTTTACAGTATAATAATCTTTTAGTATAATTTTTAAAAACTCCCTGAATCCTTCTCCAGCCAATCAACGTGGGCATAGTACCCCGTGGGCCCCTCCATTATCTTTCTCTCTTTCTCTATCTCTCTCTCTCTCCCCTATATTTATTTATAATTCCCTCTCCTCTCGTTTCTTTCATGACGAGCAGAACCCATCTAGCCTCAACCCTAGCCGCCTTCACCATCGCCGCCGCAGCCCCGACGCCGGCGCCAACGTCACCGACACCTTCGCCCGCGCCTCCTCGCCTCAACCAACCCTTGTTTTCTCCCCCACGCACCCAGCATGACTGCTGCGGCCACCTGCAGAATTCCCTGCAGTCGCCTGCTCGCCACCGCGACCACCAGAGGACGTCCAACACCTCGCCGCCGACCAACACCTCGCCGTGGTTCCCTCACCATCATTCTCCTTCTCCCGGTGCACTCCCCTGACCGGAACAGCGACCCTCGGCTACCCCCGCAACTTCTCTGTGTCGCCGGAAACGTCACCGGCGACCCCCTACGCCGCCCCTGGCCGTCACCGACGAACCCCAACCACCTCTAAACACCATGTAAGTGTCCCTCCACCTTTCCTTTCCTCTCTCCTTTTTCAGAAATGAAAACAGTTGCTGGAAGTTTCTGCAGATCGCCGGAGACGCCGTCCTCACCGCCGTCGATCTCGCCGTCGTCGCTAGTGCCCTCTGGACCAGTGAGTATTCCCCCATCTTCTTCTTCTCTGGTCATTTCCTTCTTTCCAAGATCTACACCTGTTCGAAACCCTATTTACTGTTTTTGTGCTCGCCAGAATCCGGCCGTGCCGGCGACGTGTCCCGACAATCCAGCAGAGTACTCTGACTCGTGTGGTTCCTTGGTTCGTTGTTTGGGTTTCAGCCGTGAACCGTGCGCCCGTCGCGAGTTTCCCTGCCGATGTTACGTTCTGTTTTTCCCAGTTCGCGACCCGTCGAGGCAAGTACCCCTTGCTACATGCTATACAGTATATTTATATATGTATTGACACCCTAAACTTATAAAACTTAACTTGGTATAGTCGTTTCCCATTTGGTTACAATATGTCATTATATCATTTTACTGTTAACATGGAATTTACAATTTAAACCTACTAATCAAATCTACCTGTTTAATCACATTTTACTGTTTAAGAGATGATAGCACTTACCCATGTAGTTCTGTTACATTCGGACACTCGTATGCATTTAACCTGATATAACTATATTGAACCGTCACCTAAATTATTGCACCGCTAAGAGTGCTTAAACCTGTTAACATGACTAAACGGCTACATTGTATTACTGCACTCTTGTGATTGAATGAAACATGCTTACTATATAATTCATTGCTTATTTCATGTTGTTAATACCCACGTGTGATTATATATCTGATTGGGAGCACACTCACGATATTGCGTACATCTTGACCTGACATGGCTACACATGTATATATTGATACACCTGACATGGTACCGTATACTGTTGACTTGACCTGATGTACCATGATCCGACCTGTTACCTGATCTCGTGCCTAATGCCAACAAACCTGACATGTAGTCCTTATGGACCGTTCCTGTTGTCTATCCAGACAAACCTGTTTACCTGATCCTGTGTTGGCATTAGTTTCTTGAATTTTGGAATACCTGACTTGACATACACATATAACTTGGGGGTATGGGGAAATCAAAGGTGAAACCTGACTTGTAACTCGACAGTTCACTACTTGTTCTAGGTGTACACATTGTTGTTTTGTGCCTAGCGGCATGTCTCGGTTTCGGCCGAGAATATTGTGGCCGTGGTCCCGGGTATGTACGGGATACTATCGAGTGTACACATTCCTGTTTTGGGCCTAGCGGCATGTCTCGGCTGCAGCCGAGAATATTGTGGCCGTGGTCCCGGATATGTACGGGATACTATTGAGTTACATCGACGATTCATCAATTGATTTCAAAGACTTTAGAATAGAAAACCTGATAGAATTGTTTTGTTACCGACTGCACACTACCCTGCACTGCTTGTTTCACATTATTGCTTTATTCATGTTTATTTCGCATTGCCTGTTACATTGTTCATATTATATTACTTGTTGACATGACGCGCTAACGTCTGGGTTTTGCATGGCCCAGATTCTGTACCGCTGTCGCAGTCCGAGCAGGAGTACTTCAGCTAGCAGGCTGAGCTGTGAGTTCAGTAGTAGTTAGTTTTATTTCCTGCATTCATTTCCTGATGTGAGCCCGCATTATGGGACATACCTTTCAGTTATTTGTATTGGATCATTTCCTTCCGCATTTATTTATTATTGACTCTTGTTATTCTGGATTATGGACATGTTTTTAGATTGTTTAGCTTGTTCTTGATATCTCTACAGCCGTAATGTGACTGTGGATGGATACTTCCTACCCACAGGTAGCATGGTTGGCTATGTCACGTGCCCAATCTAGCGTACTCTGGGAAGCGGGGCGTGACATGGTTCTTTTGGTATCAGAGCACATAGGTTAGTTAGGTTGATTCTTTTGTAGTTGGGTATCGTACCCAATACACGAATCAGAATACCCGTGTTAGGAAACATGTCCTGCCACTTTGCCGTTTACCATTCTTGAATCACATCCTTCCTGATTATATCTTTTACGACGTGCAAACTTACTTTGCATGTCGACTCGTGATTTCTTGTTATCTCTAGGACTTAGGCGACTTGGGTGGAGTTAAGTAATTGTGGCTATGATACCGCGGCATAGTTACAATGCGGTACTCTATTTAAGTATTTTGGAGTTCTAGCCTTGATCTATCTATTAAATCTATCATCATGCTAATGTTGGGTGTCTTTGATTTCAGGAATATGGCAGATAAGAATTTCAATACGTACCAGAGGCGTGTGGACGAAGCCGCCATGCTTGGAGTAATAAGTGGAATGCTGGAAAATCAGAAGAGGCAGACTGAGCTGATCCAGCAACAAGCAGATTCGTTTCAGGAAGGTTTGCAGATCGTTCAGCAGTCTGTAAACAACGCTGGAGCTAAACCAGTTGACCGAGTAGGGACCGTGGCAGATTGCAGACGTTTGGGTCTGTCTACATTCACTGGTTTGGAGGAGCCGTTGCTAGCCGAGCAGTGGCTAGTCGACACGGAGAATTTGCTGATTGCGGCTCCAGATGAAAAAAGAGTTGACATGGTACGCATTCAGTTAGTGGACTACGCCCGAGAGTGATGGCTTGTGGAAGAGACCCGCTTGCCCAAGCCGATCAAGTGGGCGGATTTTTCTAAGAGTTTCCTGGAGAAGTTCTTCCCGCGGACTGCACGGGAGGAAATGGAAGAGAAGTTTATTGGGCTAAGGCAGAATGGAGCACCCGTGGACGTGCATGCAGCAGAGTGGACGAGACTCAGCAGATTCGCTGGACCTTTAGTCGCCAACGATGCAGACAGGGCACGAAGGTTCATACGCAGCTTGGATGTGGACATCCAGAGGCAGATTGTCTCCCTGGGTTTGACCACTTTCTCACAGGTTCTTACGGCAGCTCGGGAACAATAGAGTTTATCTGGGATGAAAGGGAGCTTGCAGCAGACAGCAGTTGCGGCCAGGAAGCCCACATTTGTACCTAACCGAGCTCATGGTCGCAAGGGTATTCCAGTGGACCGTCGTGGTGTAGCACCAATGAAGAAGCTTGTGATTGTTGATCGAAGAAAGAGCATGAATTGTAACTACTGCAATTTACCTGGCCACATGCAAAAGGATTGTCGGAGTAGGCTGGGACTCTGTTTGGTTTGTGGAGCGGCAGATCACGCCGTTAATGCTTGTCCGTCGAAGCTTCGTACGAGAGATGATATTCAGAAGCCTCCGCAGAGACCGTTCCAAGGGCAGAAACAGCTGACTCAAGGACCTAGTCAGGCTCGAGCTTTTACCTTGACAGCTGAGGAAGCCAAGGCATCAGGAGAAGTTGTTTCTGGTACTTTACTCGTTCATGGTTTTCCCGCATTGGCATTATTTGATTCTGGTGCATCCCACTATTTTATGTCATCCAAATTTATAACTACACACTCAATTACCTGCACGACCCTGTCTAGTTTCTGGAACATACACACTGGGAATGGGAAAATCATATCTAGTAGGGAGTGTACAGATTGTACGGTTGTTGTGTGCGGACGGGAACTCTTTGCAGATTTCTTGGTGATAGATACGGGCAGCTATGAAGTCATCTTGGGAATGGATTTTCTTGGCACTTTCCACGCTCACATTGACTGTAGGGCAAAGAAAGTAATTTTCCAGATTCCCGGACATCCCGAGTTTACCTTCACTGGAGGAAGCAGTTCTGTCGGGCCAGTCGAGTTTAGGGCTAGGCCGACAAACAATAATCTTGCAGCAATGGAAGTTGATAGTGGTGAAGAGCCGGCGGTTGTTCGCGATTTTATGGACGTATTTGAAGATATATCGGGTTTACCGCCGAAGCGAGACGTGGAGTTCGCAATTGATCTTATTCCTGGTGCAGCGCCAGTATCTAAAGCGTATTATCCAATGGCACCAGTAGAGTTGGAAGAAGTTAAAAAACAGGTTGCTGAATTGCTTGAGAAGGGTTGGATTCGAAGCAGTAACTCGCCTTGGGGAGCTCCAGTTCTTCTAGTAAAGAAGAAGGATGGCACGAGAAGGATGTGCATCGACTATCGAGAATTAAACCGGGTGGCTATTAAGAACAAGTACCCAATCCCTCGCATTGGAGAGCTTTTTGAGCAGCTTAGTGGCGCGAGGGTATTCTCGAAGCTGGATTTGCGATCCGGGTATCATCAGGTTCGAGTGAAAGCAGAAGATATTTTCAAGACGGCGTTTCGAACTCGGTATAGACATTACGAGTACTTAGTGATGCCCTTCGGAGTAACGAATGCGCCGGCAGTATTCATAGACTTGATGAACCGAATCTTTTCACCGTTCTTGGACCAGTTTATTGTGGTGTTCATTGACGATATTCTGGTTTACTCGAAGAGCTTTGAGGAACATACGGAGCACTTGAAGATCGCACTGCAGACGTTAAGATAGGAGAAATTGTATGCGAAGATGAGTAAGTGCGAATTTTGGCTGGAGGAAGTGAAGTTTCTGGGGCATGTTGTGTCAGGCGATGGAATCGCCGTCGATCCCGAAAAGATTGCAGCAGTTCGAGATTGGCCTATTCCAAGGAATGTTGCTGAGATAAGAAGTTTCCTTGGATTAGCCGGATACTACAGGAGATTCGTGGAGAACTTTGCTCGTCTGGTAGAGCCGTTGACCAAGGTTACGCGCAAGGAGGTACCTTTTATATGGACGGATAAGTGTGCGTTAGCTTTTGAGACGTTGAAGCAGAAGTTGATAACCGTCCCAATTCTAACCGTGCCAGACAATTCCGGAGGATTGGTGATTCACAGCGACGCATCTGGGAAAGGATTGGGATGTGTTTTGATGCAGCATGGGAAGGTTGTAGCATACGCATCGAGACAATTGAAGACCCATGAGAAGATTTATCCGACTCATGACTTGGAGCTTGCGGCTGTGATTTTCGCTTTGAAGATTTGGAGACACTACCTTTTGGGCGAAAGAGTCGAAGTTTTTACAGACCATAAGAGTTTGAAGTATGTGTTCACGCAGAAGGAGCTTAATATGAGGCAGCGTAGATGGTTGGAGCTGATGGCTGACTACGACCTTGATCTTAAGTACCATCCGGGGAAGGTTAACGTCGTACCGGATGCGCTTAGTCGGTTACCAGCAATTCAGGTGTTAACTACGCCGAAGGATATCATTGCAGATTTTCGAAGATTTGACTTGGAGGTTGTGCTACCGCGTTCTACGGGACAGTTGATGCAGTTGCAATTGCAGTCGTCTTTGATTGAGAAAATTAAAGCAGCACAATCGCAGGATCCTAGGCTGCAAAAGTTTCGAGAGCAAGTTGAAGCCGGACTACGAACAGATTTACTAATCCATGAAGATGGTTCGTTGAGGTATGGTAGCCGTTGGTGTGCCAAAGGGAGATGTTCGTGAAGAGCTTATGAAGGAGGCACACAGTTCAGCTTACTCTGTACATCCAGGAGGCACCAAGATGTACCGAGATATTCGACAGCATTTCTGGTGGGAAGGCATGAAATGGGAGATTGCTCGCTTTGTGGCTAAGTGCTTGGTGTGTCAGCAAGTTAAGGCTGAACATCAAAGGGTTGCTGGTTTATTGCAACCACTTCCGATTCCTCAGTGGAAGTGGGAACATATAACCATGGATTTCGTGACGGCTTTACCGCGGAGTCCAAAAGGCAACAATGCAGTATGGGTGATTGTTGATCGGTTGACCAAGGTTGCTCACTTTATTCCTTTCCGGGTTGGTCAATCAACAGAGACTTTGGCAGAGCGGTACATGCAGGAGATTGTAAGATTGCATGGAGTACCGGTGAGCATCGTGTCCGATCGGGACACTCGGTTCTTATCGCACTTCTGGAGGAGTTTACAGGAAAGTTTGGGGACTCGATTGAAGTTTAGCACAGCTTATCATCCTCAAACTGATGGTCAGTCGGAGAGAACGATCCAAACTCTTGAAGACATGTTGAGAGCATGCATGTTGGACTTCAAGGGTTCGTGGGAGGATCATCTACACTTGGTGGAGTTTTCTTACAACAACAGTTTTCAGGCAACTATCCAGATGGCTCCGTTTGAAGCTTTGTATGGTCGTAAGTGCCGTTCACCTGTTTGTTGGGATGATGTCGGTGAACGAAGATTATTGGGACCAGATTTGGTTGTACAGACAATTGAGAAGGTTAACACTATCAGGAATCATATGAAGGAAGCTCAAGACAGACAGAAGAGTTGGGCTGACACGGCGAGAAGACCTCTAGAGTTCACCGTGGGTGATTTGGTATTCTTGAAAATATCACCGACTAGAGGGGTGATTCGTTTTGGGAGTCGAGAAAAGCTTAGTCCTCGATTTGTTGGACCCTTTGAGGTATTGGAGCATGTTGGAGAGGTAGCGTACCGTCTGGCGTTACCGCAGTCCTTGGCAGGTGTGCACGATGTGTTTCACGTATCTTAACTACGAAGGTATGTTCGAGATGAAACACACGTTTTGGATCATTCGGAGTTAACAGTACGAGAAGAATTGACTTTTGAGAAGCGACCGGTTGAAATCGTGGATCGAAAGGAAAAGGTTCTCAAGAACAAGTTTATCCCCCTTGTGCTTGTTTCTTAGGGTAATCGATCGCATGGAGAGTCCACTTAGGAACGAGAAGATGAGATCCGGTAGAAGTTTCCTCACCTTTTCCTGTAGTTTTCTATCTTTGTATTCTTGGAATTTCGAGGACGAAATTCTTTTGTAGTTGGGTATGATGTAACACCCGAGCCCAATATTACTATTTTCTGTTACTGTTTGAGCATTAGTGTGATACTCATTTCATTTAGCCTGTCTGTTTGTCACTTACCGTAAAATTTTATCTAGCAAAGTCATTTCTGCATATAACAAATTTTAGCATCTAAAGTGAAATTAAAAATATCCATATTGGCCTACTCGACACCCCTAGCCCTGTGGTAGCGTCCGTGTCTCGAGTTCTCGTCCCGTTCGGTGAAACGGGCAAGTTTGGACGGCTACGCGCGCGTACAGGTGTCTATCTTGGGGGTATGCTTTTTAATCATAAAACATTTAATTTTAAAATTTGGAACCCGCTTAAAATTCTATTATTTAAATTCCGAATTTTTGGACCCGACCCGGGCGCGATTTGGAAATGTTTTGTTTAGCGCCAAAATCCCAAATCTTTATAATATTTAAACCATATAATTTAGTTAGCATACATATCTTTTACAGTATAATAATCTTTTAGTATAATTTTTAAAAACTCCCTGAATCCTTCTCCAGCCAATCAACGTGGGCATAGTACCCCGTGGGCCCCTCCATTATCTTTCTCTCTCTCTTTCTCTATCTCTCTCTCTCTAACTCTCTCTCTCTACCCTATATTTATTTATAATTCCCTCTCCTCTCGTTTCTTTCATGACGAGCAGAACCCATCGAGCCTCAACCCTAGCCGCCTTCACCGTCGCCGCCGCAGCCCCGACACCGGCGCCAACGTCACCGACACCTTCGCCCGCGCCTCCTCGCCTCAACCAACCCTTGTTTTCTCCCCCGCGCACCCTGCACGACTGCTGCGGCCACCTGCAGAATTCCCTGCAGTCGCCTGCTCGCCACCGCGACCACCAGAGGATGTCCAACACCTCGCCGCCGACCAACACCTCGCCGTGGTTCCCTCACCATCATTCTCCTTCTCCCGGTGCACTCCTCTGACCGGAACAGCGACCCTCGGCTACCCCCGCAACTTCTCTGTGTCGCCGGAAACGTCACCGGCGACCCCCTGCGCCGCCCCTGGCCGTCGCCGACGAACCCCAACCACCTCTAAACACCATGTAAGTGTCCCTCCACCTTTCCTTTCCTCTCTTCTTTTTCAGAACTGAAAACAGTTGCTGGAAGTTTCTGCAGATCGCCGGAGACGCCGTCCTAGCCGCCGTCAATCTCGCCGTCGTCGCTAGTGCCCTCTGGACCAGTGAGTATTCCCCCATCTTCTTCTTCTCTGGTCATTTCCTTCTTTCCAAGATCTACACCCGTTCGAAACCCTATTTACTATTTTTGTGCTCGCCGGAATCCGGCCGTGCCGGCGACGTGTACCGACAATCCAGCAGTATACTCTGACCCGTATGGTTCCTTGGTTCGTTGTTTGGGTTCTATCCGTGAACCGTGCGTCCGTCGCGAGTTTCCCCGCCGACGTTACGTTCCGTTTTTCCCAGTTCGCGACCCGTCGAGGCAAGTACCCCTTGCTACATGCTATACAGTATATTTATATATGTATTGACACCCTAAACTTATAAAACTTAACTTGGTATAGTCGTTTCCCATTTGGTTACAATATGTCATTATATCATTTTACTGTTAACATGGAATTTACAATTTAAACCTACTAATCAAATCTACCTGTTTAATCACATTTTACTGTTTAAGAGATGATAGCACTTACCCATGTAGTTCTGTTACATTCGGACACTCGTATGCATTTAACCTGATATAATTATATTAAACCGTCACCTAAATTATTGCACCGCTAAGAGTGCTTAAACCTGTTAACATGACTAAACGGCTACATTGTATTACTGCACTCTTGTGATTGAATGAAACATGCTTACTATATAATTCATTGCTTATTTCATGTTGTTGATACCCACGTGTGATTATATATCTGATTGGGAGCACACTCACGATATTGCGTACATCTTGACCTGACATGGCTACACATGTATATATTGATACACCTGACATGGTACCGTATACTGTTGACTTGACCTGATGTACCATGACCCGACCTGTTACCTGATCTCGTGCCTAATGCCAACAAACCTGACATGTAGTCCTTATGGACCGTTCCTGTTGTCTATCCAGACAAACCTGTTTACCTGATCCTGTGTTGGCATTAGTTTCTTGAATTTTGGAATACCTGACTTGACGTACACATATAACTTAGGGGTATGAGGAAATCAAAGGTGAAACCTGACTTGTAACTCGACAGTTCACTACCTGTTCTGGGTGTACACATTCTTGTTTTGTGCCTAGCGGCATGTCTCGGTTTCGGCCGAGAATATTGTGGCCGTGGTCCCGGGTATGTACGGGATACTATCGAGTGTACACATTCCTGTTTTGTGCCTAGCGGCATGTCTCGGCTGCGGCCGAGAATATTGTGGCCGTGGTCCCGGGTATGTACGGGATACTATTGAGTTACATCGACGATTCATCAATTGATTTCAAAGACTTTAGAATAGAAAACCTGATAGAACAGTTTAGTTACCGACTGCACACTACCCTGCACTGCTTGTTTCACATTATTGCATTATTCATGTTTATTTCGCATTGCCTGTTACATTGTTCATATTATATTACTTGTTGACATGACGTGCTGACGTCTGGGTTTTGCATGGCCTAGATTCTGTACCGCTGTCGCAGTCCGAGCAGGAGTACTTCATCCAGCAGGCTGAGCTGTGAGTTCAGTAGTAGTTAGTTTTATTTCCTGCATTCATTTCCTGATGTGAGCCCGCATTATGGGACATACCTTTCAGTTATTTGTATTGGATCATTTGCTTCCGCATTTATTTATTATTGACTCTTATTATTCTGGATTATGGACATGTTTGTAGATTGTTTAGCTTGTTCTTGATATCTCTACAGCCGTAATGTGACTGTGGATGGATACTTTCTACCCACAGGTAGCATGGTTGGTTATGTCACGTGCCCAATCTAGCGTACTCTGGGAAGCGGGGCGTGACATCCGTACTCAGCTGGACGAACTTCTGCAGAAAGGATGGATTCGTCCTAGTATTTCAAGTTGGTGATCTCCAGTTTTGCTTGTGAAGAAGAAGGAAGGTTCATATAGAATGTGCATTGATTATAGAGTTTTGAACGAAGTCACGTTAAAAAACAAGTATCCACTACCACGAATCGACAATTTGTTCGATCAGCTAAGTGGGTCTTGCGTTTTCTCAAAGTTAGATCTTCGTTCGGGTTATCATCAGGTGAAGGTCAAAGAGTCGGATATCCCAAAGACGGCATTCAGGACTCGCTATGGATATTATGAGTTTCTCGTGATGCCATTTGGAGTGACCAATACACCAGCCATATTCATGAACTTAATGAATCAAGTTTTCCGAGAGTACCTATACAGGTTCATTGTCATATGCTTCGACGAAATCCTGGTATATTCAAAGAATCGGAAAGAGCACGCTGAACATCTACGAATTGTCCTGGAGACCTTGCGACAGCATTAACTCTATGCCAAGTACAGCAAGTGCGAGTTTTGGCTAGAACAAGTCAGATTTCTCGGACATATCGTTTTAGGTGAAGGAATCTCCGTAGATCCAGCTAAATTAGCAGCAGTAAGCGAATAGCCGACACCAAAGACAGTGAATGACATTCAAAGTATCTTGGGATTAGCGAGATACTACCAAAGATTTATTTAATAATTTTCGAAGATTGCAACACCCCTGACCAAGCTCACACGTAAAGATGAAGAATTCATGTGGTCAGTAGATTGCGACCAAGCTTTCGTAGAACTCAAGTCAAGATTGACATCAGCGCCTATTCTCGTAATACCGGACAAATCTGGTGGTTTCGTAGTGCATTGCGATGCATTCGGTAAGGGATTAGGATGTGTTCTACACCGACACGGTAAAGTTGTAGCTTGTGCATCACGACAGCTAAAAGTTCATGAGCGCAACTATCCGACGCATGATCTAGAGTTGGCAGCCGTTATCTTTGCACTTAAGATTTGGTGTCATTATCTTCTTGGATAACAGGTAGATATCTACACAGACCACAAAAGTCTGAAATATGTGTTTACGCAGAAAGAGTTGAATATGCGGCAGAGAAGATGGTTAGAACTCATGGCGGACTTTGACATCAATCTACAATATCATCCAGGGAAGGTGAATGTAGTACCTGATGCACATAGCCGTCAACCACTATCAATGAATCTCACCGCACAGTGGAAGCTACAACAATATTTGCATCAGATGGAGATAGAAGTGGTCATGCCAGGTAACGCTTCAAGTTTGATGAACTTACAAGTTCAGTCTACAATTGTAAATCAGATCAAAGCAACTCAAGCAAGTGATGCCAAGTTGCAAAAGATCAGACAACAAGTAGAAAGCGGACTTCGAACAGAGTTCATCATACACGAAGACGGATCTTTGAGATCCGGCAGTAGATTGTGTGTACCACAAGGTCCTGTTCGGGAAGAGTTGATGAAAGAAGCTCACAGCTCCCCATACTCAGTACACCCTGGTGGTACAAAGATATACAAAGATCTACGTCAACATTACTGGTAGCATGGAATGGAGCGTGAAGTTGCCAGAAGCGTCGCTAAATATTTAGTGTGTCAGCAAGTGAAAGTTGAACATCACAGGACTGCTGATTTACTTCAACCATTACCTATCCCAGAATGGAAGTGGCAACACATTACCATGGATTTTGTGACTGCTCTTCCTCACAGCACAAAAGATAACGATGTTGTATAGGTTATTGTGGATTGACTCACAAAGTCAGCTCATTTTATTCCCTTTCGAGTTGGCCAATCTATCGAGACACTAGCAAAAGAGTACATGGAGGTAAATTTGAATTTAAGTAAGATTTAACTCTTCATAGTATAATATTTCTGATACCCATGAACTCATGCAGGAAATTGTGAGATTACATGGAGTACCGATTTGCATTGTCTCCGATCGTGACACCAGATTCCCATCGCAATTTTGGCAGAGTCTGCAAGCTAACTTGGGAACGAGTCTAAACTTTAGCACAGCTTACCATCCACAAATAGATGGACAGTCTGAGCGAACGATTCAGATACTTGAAGATATGCTAAGAGCTTGTATGCTAGACTTTGGAGGATCGTGGGAAGATCACATACATCTTGTGTAGTTTTCATACAACAACAGCTACCAAGCGAGTATTGGAATGGCACCCTTTGCAGCTCTATATGGAAGGAAGTGTCGTTCACCATTAAGTTGGGACGACATCAGAGATAGAGAACTCCTTGGACCTGAGATGATAGTGGCGACTTTAGATGTAGTTCGCACTATCAGGGAACTAATGTGCATAGCCCAAGACCGACAGAAGCACTAGGCTGATGCAAAGCGCCGACACTTGGAGTTCCAATCGGGAGATCATGTCTTTCTGAAGATTTCTCCAAACCGTAGAGTGATTCGCTTTGGAAAGCGGGGTAAGTTAAGTCCGAGATACATTGGACCATTCGACATACTCGAACGAGTCGGAGAAGTAGCATACCGTTTGGCACTTCCACCCTAATTGGAAGGAGTACACAATGTGTTCCACATATCCCAACTCAGAAGGTACAGTCACATTCTTGATCACTCCGAGCTCACTGTACAGACAGACCTATCTTATAAGCAACAACCCGTTGAAATCCTAGACAGAAAGGTAAAGTCACTTCGGAATAAGGAAGTAAACTTGGTTCGAGTGATGTGGAGGAAAGACTCACCAGGAGAATCAACGTGGGAAAGAGAAGACGGCATGCGTGCAAGATACCCTTTCTTATTTGTAAATTAGTCCTTAAATAATTATAAATTTCAAGGACGAAATTTTTGTAAGGAGGGTAGAATGTAACGACTCTATTTTTAGTGTACAAAATTTATTTAATTTAATGTACTAAATGGAGTATTGCAACCCTGAGTATGCTATAAGTATTTAAATTGTTTTAGAACAGCAAGAAACAACTTGTAGCTCACTGGTAAAGACTTGCACTGCTGTGACGTAGCCCATGTGTTCAAATCCCATCAGCCACATATTATTTTTAATGATTTTTAATTTAAACATTTTGGAAGCCCAAAAGTTTACACGTGCAATACACGTAAAAATGAAAAGTCAATAAAATCAAACGTTTGGAAAATGTTGTACACACAGACTCCGACACGTGGCATGCATCCAAGCCCCACCCCCTTCTTGATGGCCGGCGAGATACTCTATTGGGCCGGCGCCGCCGCCCTCCGTCCCAAATGCTCAATTTTTTCACCCTAACACCCTTTGACCTCCCCCCACTACTCCTCTTCTGTTTGATTTTCTTGCACATTAACAGAGAATTAAAATGAGCTTTAAAAAAATTTAATGCATTTTAATTCTCATTTTAATACCATAAACCCTAATTCTATTCTATAAATACCACCCCACATCCTATCCCTCTCTATTCTGAAATCCATTATCAAAACTCTCAAAGTTTTCCAAGTCAAAAAAGTTATATAAGTGGAGTTAGCCCAAGGTCAAGTTCCGGTGACGATTCGAGACAAATCCGGTGACACCTTGACTCCATTAAGAAACAACTTGTTCCTATACATCTTCTCTCTTCTCCAAAACCGTAAGTTCCCTCTCCACTCCTTTCTTCTATTCTAAAACAATTTCTTATAAAAACTCGTCGGAAGCGGAGTTATTCCGATTTCCGATTCTAATTTCATAAAAAAAAAACCCAACTTTTCTTAACAACAAATCAACCATCTCTTAATATCTTGTTTAGCAACCATAAAACAATATTTAGAACAAGTTTCAATTCAAAATAAAATGCGATGCAACTTGTATTACATTTTTTCGTTTAAATACCATAAAGTTTACCTACGACAATAATACATCATATTGCTCATATTATCATTAGAAAATTCACGAGGTAATGACCTACCTCATCATAACACTCATCACGACATAGCACGATGGTTTGAAAACAATATTTTTGGTGGCAAAGTTGTAGGGTTAGTAGGCACACTAAGGAGGCTCTACAAGACATCAACCATGCCGGATAAAATTTTTTAGGTGCTTAACAACCCTAAGCAAGATCGTTAACTAGAGATTAGGCGAAACATAAAGCTAGTAGATAACAATTATCACTACGGGAAGGGACTACAACCTTTGTAGATCCGGTCCACCACTTCCAAAGCTCCGTGACGACGTACCTTCGCTGCGATCATCCAACTCCTGGACTCTCGGACGGCTCCTTGAGAAGTTGCAACGGGATCGCTTGAAGTCTTCCATGCCGAAGATGATCTACGTCGAGAGAATGCGGACTCAAGCTTCTACCTCACTAATCAAAGAATTAGTGAAGCAAACACCCTAAACTAAAGTGCTGGTCTAATAGAGGATGGTGAGATAGGAAATGGGTACTCTTTAGATTTTGATTTCTCACACTTAATCTTCACTTGATAATTTTCTAGCAAGCTTTTTCTTTTCTTTAAGAAGAAGAAGAAGAAAAGTAAAGAATAAGAATAATTACAAAATGAATTATCAAGTGATGTCTATCATAATGCAACCATGGGTGAGATAAACCATTGTAGAGACTAAACTTGAGTTTAGGTTAATGGTTAGGTTAAGGAAAATGACATGCAAAACAAAATGGTGGACTTTGTCAAAGATGCTTGAAAGCTTCAAGCAAAGACAGAGCAATCCACCATTTTATTTTACCAAAATAAATAAAAACCCTTTACCATTAACCTAAATATAGTGTAAGTCACACACACACCCAAGTTTGCATGTATCATCAAATATGATACAAACTTGTGCACAAAAATATATCACATATACAACTTGTGCACATCAAGTGAGAAAATCAATCTTAAGTGAACTAATACTAGTTAATGTAAAGTAATATATCAAATATATAATTATACATTAAATCATTAAATCAACACTTGATTTAACGATCCGGTCATATCGCATATAACCGACTAATATCGAATGTATCGACTTATCGAATCAATCCTTGATTTGATAACTAGGTTATATCGCATACAACCAATCGATACAATCATCGCGAGAATAGAATACGGTATCACATACTCGTATCATTCTTGGTCCCGCACATATCACATATGCGCTCCTATCTCGTTTTGCCTGAGCCAGTACAACCTCTATGTAGGACTCTAAAGACTCGTCAATACGCCGACAGTAGGTGATGATCATATCAAACACCCCCAAGCCGTCAGCGGTACTAGCTGGACGTAACGGCTACCCGGGTATTGAGCGATCAGAAGATCAGCAAGCAAGCCCGCTCCAACTCCTGCAAAAAGCCCGACAGTGACACTACCGTACAGTCCGGTCTCCTCGTCTGATATGTCGCATATCAAGTCTAGGGGTGGTAAACGTCAGACCCCAATAACCGATAAGTCATGCCGATGAGAGGCTCATAACGGGTCGAGAAACTACTGGTAACACTTACTAATAAATCTCTAAACCAGCCCTGGCCAGGGACTTCCCTGTTATGGCCAATCGAGCATAGCGCAACATCAACCCCCAATACCGGGAGAGACGAAACCCCTCCTATCGCTCATTGCCTCTATGTGACTCAGGACTGTACCCAAAAACCACCGTTTTGCATGCCCTCTTGGATGTGGTAAGGTGGAAATCAAAGCACGGTGGGAATCACACAAGACTCTATGACGATCTCGGGTCTACAGACTAACATGTACCAGTGTCACCTGAGAACTGCCATCTGACGTAAGGTATAATACCATCTAGGAGTTCTCGACGAGTCCGTCCAGTGTACCCAGTCTCCACTGAGCACCCGTATATCATCTCTGATGTCAAACACCAATGGATATGGGATCATCCATCGCCCATCTGTATGGGTCGAGAAGGTATACGCTAGTCTACTCTGGTATATCGATGCCCCGTCTCGATACAACCTCGACAAGGGACCTTGAAGGATGTACTTATGGACTACCATGTCCCCACTAGTATGATCCGCATCATAGTCCAGGCAGTCAAGTACACATCCTAAGGGCTTTACCAACATGTAACAGAGAGACAATCAGTGTACATGTTAAGGTAAAGAGTAACTAGATAGCATATTATCATATCGAGCAAGAAAGTCATCTCTATATATGTCTATATGTCCAAGCATCCACTATAATATACATCCTATGTATAGTAATGGCCTCTAGGGCATACATATAACTAACAATCTCCCACTTGCACTAGGACCAACTGTTAACAGTGGTTGTAGTATCTCATACTGAACCATCCCATAATAGTCTCTCTCTGGGAAAAGGCCTTTGTGAGTGGATCCGCCGTGTTGTCCTCTGAGTCTACTCTCCTGACCTCGATCCCCTGGAGATCAACCATCTCCATAATCAGATGACACTGCCTTAGAATATGTCTGGATCACTGATGGGACGGGCGTTCCTTGGCATAAGCCACAACTCCATTGTCACACAATGGTAGGAACGAAGTTCATCTCATGAATTATTATACACCCAGACTTCTTCTTTGGTAGCATCTTTGGTAACGATGTATCTTGCCTTTAATCGTCTAGTATATCACGGTATCTAGCTTGGAACTCTTCCAACATACCGTCCCTATACTGAGGGTAAAGACAATGCCTGTGACTGACATTCAGTCGTCCATATCACCGTGGAACCCTTCCAGTGATTCTCCCTAGGATCGATTGATACCATCTCACTACAACTAGGGAGAATCCTAACATCCAGTTAGATCTATTTCATAGATCCAAAACTTAGGATTTAGGAGGTATTACTTTGATCCTATATGGTGAATCCTTGTGATAGGCGGAGATTGACCGAGCGTAGCATAGGAAACTCTTTCCCCATCAAGAGTATGTCATCCACCTACTCTACGAGGATCACTACCATACTCCCTACTACCTTTTTGTATATACAAGGTTCATCTACCATTTTGATGAAGTCAAACTCTTTGACTACCACATCAAAACAGACGTTCCAACTCCGCGATGCCTGCTTTATCCTATAAAACATCTTGTACACGTTTCCGCTACTCCCACTGTCTACGAAGCCCTCTGGCTGTGTACTTATAGACGCTCTCTTCTAAAACATCATTTAGAAAAGCTGTCATGATACCCAACCACCAGATATCGTAGTCATGGTATGTAGCCGTGGCAAGTAGGATCTGGATGGACTTAAGCATAGCTGCTTAGAAAAGGTTTCAACATAATCTATACCTGGTTAATGATGCAAACCTTTAACAAGTCTAGGTTTGAAAGTCTCAACTTTTCCATGTACACCAAATAATCTTCTCAAGATATACTTGCTCCTGATGGGGATTTAACCCTTCAGATAAAGCAACCAAAGTCCATACTTTGTTGGTGTATAAGGATTCCATCTCAGATCACTTAAGCATCTAGCCATTCTTAAAGAGTCCTACTCCTGATGGCCAGCTCGAAACTAGTTGGGTCATCATCTCATGATATAATCCTCACTCCCACTGTCATAGAGAAACCGAAGTATCTCTCAGGTAGGTGAGGAACCCTACTAGATCGGCGGAGAGGCTGAGGTTCGTTGGAATCTACTGAATCCTTTGGTTCTACCAAATCATCTGCTGTAATTTGTATAGCTGGAACCTTTTCCAGTTCTACCTCATAACCACTAATTTCTTCTCAAGAAATTCCCTTTCACAAAGGTGGCATGTTGAGAAACAAAACATTTTTGTTTCTTGGTTTGGTAGAAGATATTCCCTTGCGAATGCTTGGGATATCTAACAAACTTCTACAAAACTGACTTTGCCTCGAGCTTGTCCGGATTATGCTTTTAGACATAGGCTGGACACCCCAAATCTTAACAAACTTAAGATATGGGCTATTCCCTTTCCATATCTTATATGAAGTGGTAGGCAACTAATTTGATCGGAACCCTATTCAATAGGTATGCAACTCCATAAGTGCATAACTCCCAAAAGGAAATAGGTAACTCAGTAGTACTCATCATAGAGCACACCTTATCATATAGGGTGTGATTGCTCCGCCCCGATATACCATCGTGCTATGGTGTATACGGAGGAGTAATGCTGAGAGAGAATCTCATTCTCCTTTAGAATAGTCCAGGAATTCCGTGCTCAAGTATTCTCCTCCCTGATCTCATCAAAGGACATAATACTTATTCCCGTTTTGGTTCTCTACTTCCAACTTATATTCTGTGAATATCTCAAAAGGTTCGGACTTATGTTTCAACAGGAATATTTGTCTGAATCTTGAGAGATCATCAGAGAATATAATGAAGTACAAAGAACCGGTCTTGGCATGTGTAGACAGGGGACCTTCATACATCAACATGTATTATCCCAAGAGTTCACTAACTCTTTCTCTGTTTCCAATAAACAGAGCTATGGTCATCTTATCTCTGTGACATGACCGGCAAGTTTCAGAAGATGTAAATTTAAACTGATTTAAATATGCATCTATATGTAACTTCAGCTAGTCGGGTCGCATTGATATGACCTAGTCTACAATACCTCAAGAAGAATTCGTTCATTTCTGAACTCTTCCTCTTGTGTGTGTTCTGTATACTAAGAACTGTAGTTTGATTTAGAACGTCAATGCTTTTAGATAACGTGCCTGAACCGATCAACTCTTGATATAGGAAATGTTCAAAACATTATCCAACAATACAAAATTATATCCTATCTTTACTAATAAAGAGACTGATATGATTTTGTATATCAGGTTCGGTATCTAATAACATTCATTCAGAATCAATGTATTCTAGTAATACAGGGTGATAGTGACCAACAGACTTGGCTGCAGCACTTGCACCGTTTTCTATCTCATGAAACTTATCACCCGTTCTCAGTTCTTTACCTATTTGTAGCCCATGTAACAGATTGCATATGCGGGATCCTAATCCGGTATCATATACTCAGGACGTAAAGGACATTGAGAAACAGTTCTCTGTAATGAACACACCCGAAGATGATGCATCATCATGCATTTTCTTCGTTTGGGCGGCACGGGAATTCTGGTATTCCCCAATTTCCTGCTCTGCCTTATAACATTTATAAGTTGGAGCGGGACCAACGTTCCCCAGCTCAGTATAACAAGCGGGTTCGGTCAATACATCCGTATTATTATCTTGATTAAGACGTGATATGGTCGCTACCTGGAGAGAGAGAGAAGAAAACACTCAGCGTGCGCTCTTGCAAGAATAGATTAATTATTATTTTATCTAATCAGGATGGCTCCCACTGTTTTTATCAAATCTTCCTTCAAACCCTAAAAGGAAAAGACTAGCCGGGATTAATTACACGCTACAAGTTCGCCAATCTTTTAGCCAGGCCAGTGTCGGTACTTTGAGGGAGGTGCCCCGTGCTTTCGCACGGACCTAATTAAAGTAAACCTCGTTTTCCCAGAGGCGTAACCTCGTTAACACCTTTCTAGACACCTACTCGATCGGCTAATTGTAATGTGTAAAACTCTCCCAGGAGTAACAATTACTCGCAGTGGGTATCGGGATCCAACTATCTCATAGAAGGTATGCAATCTCATTGCAAATTTCAACACTTGAAATTCCCGATAATTTTTCCCCTAACGTGCTATGACCTTGACGAAAGCAAACAAACCATAGCCCGCTAGTCAAGTTCAACCCGTACATTTCTTGACTGAATTAAACCCACCCGCACGACCCTTGACAAAAGACAACAAAACCGTACGACTACCCTAATCCAATCGCATCGTATGCAGCAGATAAGCAGCATATACCTACCGCACACTACACCTTGACGAAAGCCAACAAATGTAGCACGAATACTATATACAACTTATCTGAAATGACGGAGGGCTACGACAGGTTTTTCTGAAAACCTATTGCGTAATGAACTTGATATCGTTATAGAATCAAATGATTTTAAAATGGAGTGTTTTTGAGGCTTTTCTAGTTTTGCTAAAAGGGTCACTCCCGATGAAGGGATCGTCGGCCCTTTTCTCGTCGAATGAGGTGCAGGATATATCATATATACCACTATGCAAATCAAGAACAATAGAAGCAATCAAAAGACAAACCGAATGTTGTAGCATCTGCCAGTTATTTCTAAAGGGGTCACTCCCGGTGAAGGGATCTCGTCCCTTTCCTCATCGAATAAGGTGCAGGATGTTCTACAAGGAACACCGCGATGCAAAGCAAGAACTGTAGCTACCTGTTTTTGAAAATTCGATTCCACAACATCTTTTAGGTTTCTTTTCTTTCATTAATCATATTAATGAAGTCCCATCATTTAAGTACCTAAACATCACAGATAAATACGACGTACACTTATGCCATCCGCATTCGCCTCGATGTCCCCTCGTGCACCGTTAGGTTAGGTAACTAATGGCAGAGCGGGGCAGGGCTAGCGTGGGTGTAAAACATAAGTAACGTCTATATAATATATCATATATACTATATATTGTATCTATCACAGAACATCACATGATCACATCACAGATATCGCAGCAGAAGAAACATATGAAACATTGGATATACTAGGACATCCGTGTTTTAATACGAGCAAGTATAAAACACGGATTCCACGGTCGTGATGAATAACCAAACCCACACCCCTAGACCCCTACGAGAGCGGCAAGCAACCCTACCAATTCTAGAGTTAGGAGACCCGGACTCGACTCCTCGAGTTGGTCTCCAACTGGACTCCAGAACCCGGTTACTTGTGCTCTCCTCCTTGGGTCTATCCTAGTGCGGAAAAGTAAATAATATACAAGTGGTGACATCAACCTCATCCCGGAAGTGCCCCAATATTAGAATATTACATACAGTTAATTTTACATGAATGAAAATAAAAACTCTCATCTCACATAAACCCCCCCCCCCCCGGCTATTCAGAACACGACGATCCAATATAACATATCCAGCAACACATAACATCACATGTCATCAACGTAAGTAAATATGCGCATCCCAATTGTCGTTGACATATAGCAACGAAACCGGCGATATCACATATTACACTTACGGTCACAGAAAAGAAAGTGTAAAACTACAACAGTTGGAATCCGCAACCTCCTTAGATATCGCATGCCTAACAGTTATAAACCCCGCATTTTAGTCTCCATATCGAAAACACTTTTCAATATCAAGTCAGGCAATTCAACAAGGTTCCCGATATTCTGATCGAATGCTCGTCGCAAACTCTAGTAGACGGCCACACCCCCGGATGCCCTCAACGAAGTGCACTAAGGCGGAACACCGCTGCCGCGAGCACCCGAACGGATGCTTTTGGCGACGGGGTTCTCCTACAGTCACTTGGTCGGGGCTAAGGGGTGTAGCTATCTATTAAGTTTATCCGGCGAGTATCCGCGTACTCTACGTGATTGCGACGGACTTTTGATCGCATCAAAATTCCGTGGCAACCGATCAAGTGAGACCAAAGTGCTATGTTTATAACATTCATATTAGTTATCTCATAACTACTTGTGAATTCCAAATATTGTATCACATTCCAGATAAATAGAAAATGTTAAACTTTTCGATCGAACAATCAAACACCCAAGTTTTCCCGAAACAGCTCAACACATGAAATAAGTCTAAAAACATCCATTTCATGCCACAGTACCAACGGTCCAGCCGTAGAAGGGTCAAGCCAACGCCTCACATGTGGCACGCCGTACTGCCCCAAACCCTAAGCTTCAAAGGGCAGTTCAAGACGGTCACATAATCGAGTTAAGGTTTGTTGTCTTCTAGAGGGTCCATCACGTTACTTGCACTACTTCGAACGTTCTTAAACTACGGAAAGATCCAACACTTGGAAATTTCTCGACAGGGGAAAAAGTGGGTATTTATATCCGGTCAAACTTTTTAACATGTTCTAAAATATCCGGAAAAACAATAACGAATTTAAAATTCCCGATCGAATCGACGATTACAAAATAAACCCCAGAATACTCAACACTTGAGTCAGATTAAAAATACCAAAAAAATAGTAACCACAGAGATAAGAATTACAGTGCAAAAATCCGTCCCTAATACCCTTACCTTTCCGCGGAACCGCCGCCAAAGGTGGCTAATTACCGCAGTTCCGCGGCCATGTTGAGGAATTGGGGGCTCGTTTTTCACCATAATTCTTATATTAGCCTGCTGAATTTTTTAGGTATTTTTAATTCTGGAAAAACCCAGATTTTAAAAAATGTACAGAGAGGGGTTTGAAATGTTGTATTCGGGTTCGATCGGGGTTTTAACTTCGTTAACACATCGCCTAATGCTCTAGCTAGGCTCTGATACCACTGTAGGGTTACTAAGCACACTAAGGAGGCTCTACAAGGCATCAACAATGCCGGATAAAATTTTTTAGGTGCTTAACAACCCTAAGCAAGATCGTTAACTAGAAATTAGGCGAAACATAAAGCTAGTAGATAACAATTATCACTAAGGGAAGGGACTACAACCTTTGTAGATCCGGTCCACCACTTCCAAAGCTCTGTGACGACGTACCTTCGCTGCGATCATCCAACTCCCGGACTCTCGGACGGCTCCTTGAGAAGTTGCAACGGGATCGCTTGAAGTCTTCCATGCCGAAGATGATCTACGTCGAGGGAATGCGGACTCAAGCTTCTACCTCACTAATCAAAGAATTAGTGAAGCAAACATCCTAAACTAAAGTGCTAGTCTAGTAGAGGATGGTGAGATAGGAAATGGGTACTCTTTAGATTTTGATTTCTCACACTTAATCTTCACTTGATAATTTTCTAGCAAGCTTTTTCTTTTCTTCAAGAAGAAGAAGAAGAAAAGAAAAGAATAAGAATAATTGCAAAATGAATTATCAAGTGATGTCTATCATAATGCAACCATGGGTGAGATAAACCATTGTAGAGACTAAACTTGAGTTTAGGTTAATGGTTAGGTTAAGGAAAATGACATGCAAAACAAAATGGTGGACTATGTCAAAGATGCTTGAAAGCTTCATGAAGCTTCAAGCAAAGACAAAGCAATCCACCATTTTATTTTACCAAAATAAATAAAAACCCTTTACATTAACCTAAATATAGTGTAAGTCACACACACACCCAAGTTTGCATGTATCATCAAACATGATACAAACTTGTGCACAAAAATATATCACATATACAACTTGTGCACATCAAGTGAGAAAATCAATCTTAAGTGAACCAATACTAGTTAATGTAAAGTAATATATCAAATATATAATTATACATTAAATCATTAAATCAACACTTGATTTAACGATCCGGTCATATCGCATATAACCGACTAATATCGAATGTATCGACTTATCGAATCAATCCTTGATTTGATAACTAGGTTATATCGCATACAACCAATCGATACAATCATCGCGAGAATAGAATACGGTATCACATACTCGTATCATTCTCGGTCCCGCACATATCACATATGCGCTCCTATCTCGTTTTGCCTGAGCCAGTACAACCTCTATGTAGGACTCTAAAGACTCGTCAATACGCCGGCAGTAGGTGATGATCATATCAAACATCCAAAAGCCGTCAGCGGTACTAGCTGGACGTAACGGCTACCCGGGTATTGAGCGATCAGAAGATCAGCAAGCAAGCCCGCTCCAACTCCTGCAAAAAGCCCGACAGTGACACAACCATACAGTCCTGTCTCCTCGTCTGATATGTCGCATATCAAGTCTAGGGGTGGTAAACTTCAGACCCCAATAACCGATAAGTCATTCCGATGAGAGGCTCATAACGGGTCGAGAAACTACTGGTAACACTTACCAATAAATCTCTAAATCAGCCCTGGCCAGGGACTTCCCTGTTATGGCCAATCAAGCATAGCGCAACATCAACCCCCAATACCGGGAGAGACGAAACCCCTCCTATCGCTCATTTCCTCCATGTGACTCGGGACTGTACCCAAAAACCACCGTTTTGCACGCCTACTTGGACGTGGTAAGGTGGAAATTAAAGCACAGTGGGAATCACACAAGACTCTATGATGATCTCGGGTCTACAGACTAACCTGTACCAGTGTCACCTGAGAACTGCCATCTGACGTAAGGTATAATACTATCTGGGAGTTCTCGGCGAGTCCGTCCAGTATACCCAGTCTCCACTGAGCACCCGTATATCATCTCTGATGTCAAACACCAATGGATATGGGATCATCCATCGCCCATCTGTATGGGACAAGAAGGTATACGCTAGTCTACTCTGGTATATCGATACCCCGTCTCGATACACCCTCGACTAGGGACCTTGAAGGATGTACTTATGGACTACCATGTCCCCACTAGTATGATCCGCATCATAGTCCAGGCAGTCAAGTACACATCCTAAGGGCTTTACCAACATGTAATAGAGAGACAATCAGTGTACACGTTAAGGTAAAGAGTAACCAGATAGCATACTATCATATCGAGCAAGAAAGTCATCCCTATATATGTCCAAGCATCCACTACAATATACATCCTATGTATAGTAATGGCCTCTAGGGCATACATATAACTAACAAAGGTGAATTTACAGTTAAATACCATAAACTATCAAAACCGTATTTCTTTTAATTGTTTTAATCAAATTCCATACAATTATGTCCTTAAAAGCCATTTTGGGGAATCTTATTTGGTTGGTGCGGGTTATCGCACATCTATCGGACTAGTAATGCGAAATGCAGACCTCCTCACAGAGCATACGATCTCGATGGAATTTATATTACAATTTTTAAGAAAACGTGATTTCTATTTAATAAAAAAATTTATTTTCTAATTTTTATATATAATATTATCAACCTATCTATTTTAAATATACATAAAAATATCCATGTTTTCTAAACAAAGGAATCCCAAATTTCATGAAACTACCATCACAAATCAATACAAGTCATTTTACATGAAAAAACCATATACTATTCAATTTAGATTTATATCCACTAGAATATCTCATCCTATTAAAATTACATCTATGAAAACCCTAAAGATGATAAATAAATACTCGAGATTTATTTTCAAAATATATCAAAACTATTTTTCATAAAACCCCCTCAAGTTAAATTAGTTTACAATAAGGACCCTAGTAAATATAGGTTTAAGCGGAACCAATTCTCTTGAGCCTCAAAGAACCGGAGAATGTAGGTGCTTGCCTATTTAAGATAGACAACTAAAACGGGGTTATCAATATGGTAATTGTCTTGGAAAAGACACAGATCCTGTCGTCCATGTGCAGCAGTTACCTATAACTCCAAAACTTAATTCAAGACTTCAATTTTGGTTAAGTGTCTCACACAGACAGAGTCTCAGTTTAATCCGAATACAATCCATACTTGATATAATTCCATTACAACATGAATCCATCTATATCAATGTAACGTTTCGAAAATCGTTTAGGCATTTTTTCGGTAATCTGCAAAATTAGGAGCTTTTTTCCGTAAAAAGTCAAAATAGGTATTTTTCATTATAAACCTAATTATATAAAATTTAGATAAGATATTACTATAAATTGGTCACTAAAATGTCACTTAAAAATTTCTAGTTAATTAAAAAAATTTCCTTAATTAATTATTTTTAATATTATTTTAAGCTTTTAAAAATACATTAAATTAGTGATAAATACAAATTTAATTGGGTAAATTACATAATTAGGAATCATTATAAACTAAAATATAGTGTAACAAAAATTTTATCAAAACATTTCAAGTTTGGTTGTTTTGTGGTTTAAAATGGTTTGAAAATGAATTAAAAAGGGGGGTTTTTGTAAAATTTGATGTGATGGTCATTTATTGATCTTGTGAAGGACTTTTGTGTAGAAAATTCCACACCTTTCCCTCACATCCCTCCCTTGCTCTCCTCTGGTCGAAATGGATCCAGAAAAACAGCCCCCAATCCCCCATTTTCTTGCATCAAAATCCTTGCAAAATTCCTCCGAAATCCACAAAAATTCACAATTTCCTTCACAAATTCAAACCTAAACCCTTTTCCACCTCTTCCAAAACCCTAATTTGTTTAAAATAAGGAGAAAGAAGACATCTTTAGAGGTTAATTGCAAGAGGTTCACCACTTGTGAGGTATAAGTTCTAATCTAGTTGTTAAATTTGTAGTTTAAATAAGCTAAATTAGTATTTTAAAGTGTTAATTTCATTGTAATGGTTAGTTTTTGAAAATTCAAGAAAGGGGTTGATGTTGTAATTAGGGTTTGTAGCATGGTTGATGGGTTAAAGTTAGGGTTTAGCTATCTAGTTGGTTAGAATGGTTGTTTGTGCGATGTAGCGTTCGCTATACCGTTAAATCGCGATACTTGCATCGATATTTCTAAGTCAATGCTTACTAGTTTTTCTAAAATTTTAGGAGGTGATCTAATTGTGTTATTTTGGTGATATAATTAGCATCTTATACGACTTTTAGTGTGCGCGAATGTGGGGTTTTGATTTAGTCAGGTTTCAGTTTTGACGGTTGCCCCGAAACGGCGATTTTAGTTAAGGTTTTAGCGATTTTCGTGTGTTTTCCGCGTACCGAGTGCACGTTGTGATTAATTCGAGAGCGCCGATCTTTTAATATTATGAGTTGTGTCATTTCAGGAATCTGTAATCTTATATTGTGTGTTATGCAATTCTAGGAACGGTTGCGGAAATATCAGACGCGGCGCGCAAAGGCAAGGCGGTGGTCGGATCGGATTAGCGAGGCATTCAGGTGAGTAGATGTATTCATCTATGGGGGAAATCGTCTGGATGGCGTGAGGTGCCCCCTAGTTAGGATTACTTTATTTCTTCCAAGATATGCATTGTTAGTTAGCTAACCCCCCTCATGCACATTTCATACATTTATAGCTATTCGTCTGCAAGATTTGCATAGGACATCCATATACACATGTGCGATATCACTTCGTAAGACACGAATACCATTACCATTGGCTCCTGTTGCACGCGCACTATTTATGTGACACACACGCCTTTGGTAATTGCCATGCCACGAGCACTGTAGGACCTGTTTAGTTTAGTATCACCATTTGTATTATACACGATATATGAAATCGCATAGCATGTATATACCTCGCATCATCTTCATACTTACATAGATTCTAGCCACAAATCACATCGCATACCTTGATATCATAGACATTTATCATATAAAACATGTCGGGTATTATGATTTTCTTGAGGATTTCAGTATTGCTGCGATTTCTGGATTTTGGGGAAAACTGCAAGAATTTAACAAAAGCTTATTATTATCATTTTTTTTAAAAAACAAAGTTGCGGTTTTCTCGTGATGTATGTGTCGTCCACCATGAGTTTTCATGTTTTCTGTTGGATTTCGAGACCCGATTCGAGGAGTGGGTGAACCGTCTCGGGTACATGGTGGGCCCGGTATGGTACCCCGGGGCAAGAAGATCAAGTTGTAGACGATGAGCCTGGCAGGGGAAGACTACCTACCGGTGATGTCTGGCGCGACGGATATCCGGAGGGTACCGACCGTTGTCATGAGATTTGATGATATGGGCCGATCCGGACTGGCGGAGCCCGATGTATTGAGACATTGATACAGTGAGACATTGAGACAGATGTGTTTTCATATTTGGTGTCGATGCTTGACACGGGTTTTAGATGATTTCTTGATTGTATTTAGCTATTATACAAATATTTTTTTTTAAAGTTAAGAATGCAGAACTCATAGCATTTAAACACTTAAAGATTTAGTATTGACATTGCATACATGTGCATGCATACTTGAGGTATTACATCACATCTGGACATACATGCTGTGACGCATTTGCGTGCATTCTTACGATAGCCTTACTAGATGTTATATTCTACTCACGAGCTGGTAACTCACCCCCGTTGTGCCACAGTGTCTTGCAGGTCGGACTCATCAGCCTAGTAGTAGCGGCTTATCTTATTAGTGACTTCTTTTGCTCAGACTCGCGACATTGCTCATAGGTGGGTTGCGAGAGCACTTTTATCTCTTTTTGTACTATTTTTGTATCTAGTATTCTCCATCTACCACTTCTTATTTGTATATGCGACCTAGTGATGAGACTGAGAGATTTGTGTATATGTGGTTTCTTTTGGTCGAGCTCACTTGAGCTGACGTTGTGTTTTCTTATATTTTGCATTCTTTATGCTCTTTTCTTGATATTACATATATATATTGCGTGTGATTGTGATCCGCCTTGGGCGAAGAGCTAGCTCCCGCTTGGGGATGCCATTTTGTGATTACAGGTTTATATATTTTGTTGTACCCATTTTGGGGGATAGTATATACAGAGGAGACTCTGTCGAATTTTTCCGAAATTTTTGATATTTTTAAAAGGGGTTCAATGCAACTAAATTGATTTCAAGTCGTTTTCATGAAAGGTTTCCTTCACTCTCTTTGGTTTTGGTTTAGATTTTCTGGGCTTTGGCTGACTTAGTTTACGTTACGCCTTTAGACGTCTCGTAATCTAAGTGCCAGTCACGTTCCGTACTTTCGGGTCGTGACAAAGTTGGTATCAGAGCGTAGGTTTTACCTTTCTGAGTGTAGGACGACCTTGGTTGATGGAGTAGATGACTTAAGCAGAGTGGCGTAGCGTAGGTATGATCCGCGGCATACTTACGATACGGTACTCCGCCCAAGTGACCTTAGGACATAATTGCTTGTATATCCCTTCTTGATTCCTTGCATTTCTTGATTCAATTGCAATGTTCTTATCGGTCCTGTTTCTTATTCCAGCTTCGATGCCGCCAAAGACTACGAGAGCTCAGCGGGCTGCCGCTAGGGATGAGATTAGAGCGGGCTCGTCTGAGGCGAGGATCGAGCGGGATGATACGCCTACCCCTCAGGGTCATATTGATCCGCCTTATCCAGACCGTATTGCCAGATTAGAGGCCGGCATGCAAGAGTTACGACAGATGATGGGATCCTTAGTTGAGTCCAGTCGGGCACAGAGATCCGAGGACGTTCCTTCCACCGCACAGACCACGATTGTACCTGCTGCACCGATGGTCGCTCCTGCTGCTACTACGACTATCCCTGTTTCACTACAGGAGTTCATGAGATTGAGACCTCCAGCTTTTACCGGTACGGATGCGACAGAGGACCCACAGGCATTTCTTGATAGGATGGCTCGGATTTGCCGTTCGTTGAGGTGTTCTGATGATAGATTGGTGGAGTTCGCGAGTTTTCGTCTGGAGGGTCTTGCCCAGACATGGTACGATTCAGTAGAGAGAGGCCGAGCTGCAGGTCTACTTTCTATGACCTGGGATGAGTTTACAGCTGCGTTTCTTGCCCGTTTTCTTCTGGAGAGTGTCCGAAATGCTCGAGCTCGTAGTTTTGAGTATCTGTGCAAGACTCCTGGGATGACAGTGTCGGAGTATAATATACAGTTTACCCAGTTGTCTCGATATGCTCCGTACCTAGTAGACACAGAAGAGAAGAGAATAAAGAGGTTTGTGCGAGGGCTTGATACACATCTATTCCTTGCCATCGGCACCTAGCACTTTGATACATACGCAACCGCGATGGACGCAGCCTTACTTTTGGAGGAGCGTATTTCTGAGACTCCGGTCGTTTCTGGCCGAAGAGGATCCGTACTGATACACCAGCTCAGCGGCAGATGGGTAGACACCGCGATAGATTATTTCCGGGAGATGGTGGAGGCCGAGGATTGAGACGAGGTGAGTTATTTGGTTCATATCCACAGACCCAGCAGTCGTCGCCAGGATGTTTTCGGAGTGGGAGTCAGTACCACCGTGTCAGAGACTGTACCATGGGGCGCCAGGGCATGGTGACAGTCCCGCATGTGACCTTACCACCCTCACCACTTCCTCAGAGAGCTCTACTTCCTACTCCTGATGATGCTCCACGCCAGCCAGATGCTTCTAGAGGTCGTGGGCGTGGCGGTCCGGTTCAGAGAGGACGAGGCGACAGAGGCAGAGGCAGAGGCCAAGGTAGAGGCAGAGGGCAGCCAGCTACTAGTGGTGGACAGGCCCGAGTGTTCGCGTTGACTCCTCAGGATGCACAGGCATCCAATGCCGTCGTGACAGGTACTCTGCCAGTATGTTCTTTTGATGCACGGGTATTATTTGATCCAGGCTCCACACATTCCTATGTATCCACGTATTTTGCACCGAGGTTGGGCCGAGAGTCTTCTCCGTTAGATCAGCCGCTTGTCGTTATTACACCGGTAGGCGAGTCGTTTGTTGCCCGTTTCGTGTACCGATCATGTTCTGTTCGTATCGGGGAGAGAGATTCCTAAGTTGATTTGATTCTCCTCGATATGCTAGACTTTGACGTTCTTCTTGGTATGGACTGGCTAGCCACCTGTTATGCATTCGTGGACTGCCGTGAGAAAGCAGTCAGATTCAGTTTTCCTGGTGAGCCGGTTCTTGTTATTCAGGGAGATCATAGGGCTACCCTTCCCAGCTTGATTTCTTCTCTTCGCGCTGGTCAGCTCTTAAGGAAAGGGTGTCAGGGATTCTTAGCCTATGTTTGTAATACTAGCTCCACAGAGGTTCCGTTCGACCAGGTCCCTGTTGTGAGAGAGTTCCCTGATGTATTCCCTGACGAGCTGCCTGGTCTGCCACCAGAGCGCGAGATTGAGTTCTGCATCGACTTGATTCCCGGCACGGGGCCTATCTCTATACCGCCGTATCGGATGGCCCCGGCAGAGCTGAGAGAGCTGAAGGATCAGTTACAGGACTTGCTGGACAAAGGGCTTATCCGACCGAGTGTGTCACCTTGGGGTGCTCCCGTCCTGTTTGTTAAGAAGAAGGATGGCAGTATGCGCTTATGCATTGATTATCGTCAGCTGAACCAGGTTACTGTGCAGAACAGATATCCCCTACCCTGCATTGATGACTTATTCGATCAGCTCCAGGGTGCAGGGTTTTTCTCGAAGGTTGATTTACGGTCAGGTTATCACCAGTTGCGGGTTCGGAAGGAGGATATTCCGAAGACCGCTTTCCGTACTCGATATGGTCATTATGAGTTCTTGGTGATGTCGTTCGGGCTCACCAATGCCCCGGCAGCATTTATGGACTTGATGAACCGTGTATTCAGGCCGTATCTCGATCAGTTCATCATTGTGTTCATTGACGACATCTTGGTTTATTCTCGGAGCCGGGAGGAGCATGAGCAGCACTTGCGTATCACATTGCAGACTTTGAGGGAGCATCAGCTGTTCGCCAAATTTTCCAAGTGCGCATTCTGGTTAGGCAGTGTCGACTTCTTGGGTCATGTAGTGACGAGAGATGGTATTTGTGTGGACCCGAAGAAGATCGAGGCAGTTCAGTGTTGGCCTAGACCGGTATCGGTTACAGAGGTTCACAGCTTTCTGGGTCTGGCCGGCTATTATCGACATTTTGTTCAGGATTTCTCCCGTATTACTGCACCGCTGACCGGGTTGACCCGGAAGGGGGTTCCTTTTGATTGGACCCAGGCATGTGAGGATAGTTTTCAGCAGTTGAAGACTCGTCTGACTACTGCACCGGTGTTAGCTTTGCCTTCAGGATCAGGCGGGTTCGTGGTATATTGTGATGCTTCTCGAGTGGGGCTGGGCTGTGTATTGATGCAGCACGACAGGGTTATCGCGTATGCTTCTCGGCAGCTCAGGAAACACGAACAGAACTACCCCACTCATGATTTACAGATGGCTGCAGTGGTATTTGCACTTAAGATCTGGAGACATTACCTATACGGTGAGTCGTGCCAGATATTCACTGACCACAAGAGTTTGAAGTATATCTTTCAGCAGCGAGATATGAATCTGAGACAGCGCCGTTGGATGGAGTTGGTGAAAGATTATGACTGCGAGATTTTATACCATCCGGGAAAGGCGAATGTCGTGGCAGATGCTTTGAGTAGGAGGCCCGGAGGTGGCTTGTCTTGTTTGAGCGCAGTACAGATGCAGTCGATGGTGGATTGGCAGGCTTTATGTGACAGCAGAGTGCAGTTCGAGTTTACTACTACAGGGGGACAGCTGGCCCATTTCAGAGCACGCCCACAGTTACTTGACAGTATCCACGAGGCACAGTCCGGCGATGCCCGTATTTTAGAGATTATTGAGCTGATTCGGCAGGGCAGAGTTTCTGAGTTCGTGATTGATGATCAGGGGATACTTCGATTTGGGACTCGACTGTGCGTACCAGATTCTGAGGGACTGAGGCGTGATATCCTTGAGGAGGCACATAGGTCAGTATACAGTGTGCATCCAGGTTCCACCAAGATGTACCGTGATTTAAGAGAGGTTTACTGGTGGGACGGAATAAAGAAGGATGTTACAGACTTTGTGTCGAGATGCCTGACTTGTCAGCAAGTCAAGGCCGAGCACCAGAGGCCAGCCGGTGAGTTACAGCCTTTGCCCATCCCTGAGTGGAAGTGGGAACAGGTCTCCATGGACTTCATTGTGGGTCTACCCAGGACCAGTCGAGGGTATGACTTTATTTGGGTGATTGTGGATCGACTGACGAAACTGGCTCACTTCCTGCCAGTGAAGACCACTTTTGGATTTGCTCAGTACGCCCAGGTTTATATTGATGAGATCGTGCGACTGCATGGCGTTCCGACGTGCATCGTGTCCGACCGGGGCACCCAGTTTACCAGCCGATTGTGGCAGAAACTTCAGGAAGCTTTGGGCACCCGATTGAGTTTTAGCACAGCCTTTCATCCGCAGACTGACGGTCAGTCGGAGCGTACTATTCAGACTCTTGAGGACATACTCAGAGCTTGTGTTTTATATTTCGGTGGTAGCTGGGTTCGTCATTTGCCTTTGATCGAGTTCTCCTACAATAATAGCTTCCAGGAGACGATTCAGATGGCACCTTTCGAGGCTTTATATGGGAGGAGATGTCGATAGCCTGTATGTTGGACGGAGCTCAGGGAGAGCAGTGTTTTAGGGCCGCAGATCCTACAGGAGACGACCGAGAAGATACAGCTGATTCGAGACAGGATGAGAGCGGCACAGAGTAGGCAGAAATCATATGCTGACAGGCGCCGTCGCCGACTCGAGTTCGCTGTTGGCGATCATGTTTTCCTGAAGGTCTCTCCGATGAAGGGTGTGATGAGATTTGGACGAAAAAGGAACCTGAGTCCTAGATATATTGGTCCCTTCGAGATCCTAGAGCGTGTTGGTCCAGTCGCTTATCGGTTAGCTCTTCCGCCCAGATTCCCCGATGTTCACCCCGTGTTCCATGTTTCGATGCTCCACAAGTACCTTCATGATCCTTCCCATGCGATTCAGCACCAGACGATCCAGCTAGAGCGTGATCTTTCATTCACCGAGCATCCGATGGTCATTTTGGGATCGGCAGGTGAAGAAATTGAGGTCAAAGGTTATACCCTCCGTCAACGTTCTTTGGCGTGGCCCGAACAGCGAGGAGGTCACCTGGGAGACCGAGGTCGAGATGAGGAAGAGATATCCCCATCTTTTTGAAGGTACGCGTAGTTAGAATTTTAAATTCGGGGACCGAATTTCTTTAAGGGGGGAAGATTGTAACGTTTCGAAAATCGTTTAAGCAGTTTTTCGGTAATCAGCAAAATTAGCAGCCTTTTTCCGTAAAAAGTCAAAATATGTATTTTTCATTATAGACCTAATTATATAAAATTTAGATAAGATATTATTATAAATTGGTCACTAAAATGTCACTTAAAAATTTCTAGTTAATTAAAAAAAATTCCTTAATTAATTATTTTTAATATTATTTTAAGCTTTTAAAAATACATTAAATTAGTGATAAATACAAAATTAATTGGGTAAATTAAATAATTAGGAATCATTATAAACTAAAATATAGTGTAACAAAAATTTTATCAAAACATTTCAAGTTTGGTTGTTTTGTGGTTTAAAATGGTTTGAAAATGAATTAAAAAGGGGTTTTTTTGTAAAATTTGATGTGATGGTCATTTATTGATCTTGTGAAGGACTTTTGTGTAGAAAATTCCACACCTTTCCCTCACATTTTTCCCTTGCTCTCCTCTGGTCGAAATGGATCCAGAAAAACAGCCCCCAATCCCCCATTTTCTTGCATCAAAATCCTTGCAAAAATCCTCCGAAATCCACAAAAATTCACAATTTCCTTCACAAATTCAAACCTAAACCCTTTTCCACCTCTTCCAAAACCCTAATTTGTTTAAAACAAGGAGAAAGAAGACATCTTTAGAGGCTAATTGCAAGAGGTTCACCACTTGTGAGGTATAAGTTCTAATCTAGTTGTTAAATTTGTAGTTTAAATAAGCTAAATTAGTATTTTAAAGTGTTAATTTCATTGTAATGGTTAGTTTTTGAAAATTCAAGAAAGGGGTTGATGTTGTAATTAGGGTTTGTAGCATGGTTGATGGGTTAAAGTTAGGATTTTAGCTATCTAGTTGGTTAGAATGGTTGTTTGTGCGATGTAGCGATCGCTATACCGTTAAATCGCGATACTTGCATCGATATTTCTAAGTCAATGCTTACTAGTTTTTCTAAAATTTTAGGAGGTGATCTAATTGTGTTATTTTGGTGATATAATTAGCATCTTATACGACTTTTAGTGTGCGCGAATGTGGGGTTTTGATTTAGTCGGGTTTCAGTTTTGACGGTTGCCCCGAAACGGCGATTTTAGTTAAGGTTTTAGCGATTTTCGTGTGTTTTCCGCGTACCGAGTGCACGTTGTGATTAATTCGAGAGCGCCGATCTTTTCATATTGTGATTTGTGTCATTTCAGGAATCTGTAATCTTATATTGTGTGTTATGCAATTCTAGGAACGGTTGCGGAAACATCAGACGCGGCGCGCAAAGGCAAGGCGGTGGTCGGATCGGATTAGCGAGGCATTCAGGTGAGTAGATGTATTCATCTATGGGGGAAATCGTATGGATGGCGTGAGGTGCCCCCTAGTTAGGATTACTTTATTTCTTCCAAGATATGCATTGTTAGTTAGCTAACCCCCCTCATGCACATTTCATACATTTATAGCTATTCGTCTGCAAGATTTGCATAGGACATTCATATACACATGTGCGATATCACTTCGTAAGACACGAATACCATTACCATTGGTTCCTGTTGCACGCGCACTATTTATGTGACACACACGCCTTTGGTAATTGCCATGCCACGAGCACTGTAGGACCTGTTTAGTTTAGTATCACCATTTGCATTATACACGATATATGAAATCGCATAGCATGTATATACCACGCATCATCTTCATACTTACATAGATTCTAGCCACAAATCACATCGCATACCTTGATATCATAGACATTTATCATATAAAACATGTTGGGTATTATGATTTTCTTGAGGATTTCAGTATTGCTGCGATTTCTGGATTTTGGGAAAAACCGCAAGAATTTAACAAAAGCTTATTATTATCATTTTTTTTAAAAACAAAGTTGCGGTTTTATCGTGATGTATGTGTCGTCCACCATGAGTTTTCATGTTTTCTGTTGGATTTCGAGACCCGATTCGAGTAGTGATGAACCGTCTCGGGTACATGGTGGGCCCGGTATGGTATCTCGGGGCAAGAAGATCGAGTTGTAGACGATGAGCCTGGCAGGGGAAGACTACCTACTGGTGATGTCTGGCACGACGGATATCCGGAGGGTACCGACTGTTGTCGTGAGATTTGATGATATGGGCCGATCCGGACTGACGGAGCCCGATATATTGAGACATTGATACAGTGAGACATTGAGACAGAGGTGTTTTCATATTTGGTGTCGATGCTTGACACGGGTTTTAGATGCTTTCTTGATTGTATTTAGCTATTATACAATTTTTTTTTTTTAAAGTTAAGAATGCAGAACTCATAGCATTTAAACACTTAAAGATTTAGTATTGACATTGAATACATGTGCATACATACTAGAGGTATTACATCACATCTGGACATACATGCTGTGACGCATTTGCGTGCATTCTTACGATAGCCTTACTAGATGTTATATTCTACTCACGAGCTGGCAACTCACCCCCGTTGTGCCACCGTGTCTTGCAGGTCGGACTCATCAGCCTAGTAGTGGCGGCTTATCTTATTAGTGACTTCTTTTGCTCAGACTCGCGACATTGCTCATAGGTGGGTTGCGAGAGCACTTTTACCTCTTTTTGTATTATTTTTGTATCTAGTATTCTCCATCTACCACTTCTTATTTGTATATGCGACCTAGTGATGAGACTGAGAGATTTGTGTATATGTGGTTTCTTTTGGTCGAGCTCACTTGAGCCGACGTTGTGTTTTTTTATATTTTGCATTCTTTATGCTCTTTTCTTGATATTACATATATATATTGTGTGTGATTGTGATCCGCCTTGGGCGAAGAGCTAGCTCCCGCTTGGGGATGCCATTTTGTGATTACAGGTTTATATATTTTGTTGTACCCATTTTGGGGGATAGTATATACAGAGGAGACTCTGTCGAATTTTTCCGAAATTTTTGATATTTTTAATAGGGGTTCAATGCAACTAAATTGATTTCAAGTCATTTTCATGAAAGGTTTCCTTCACTCTCTTTGGTTTTGGTTTAGATTTTCTGGGCTTTGGCTGACTTAGTTTACGTTACGCCTCTAGACGTCTCGTAATCTAAGTGCCAGTCACGTTCCGTACTTTCGGGTCGTGACAATCAACATGACTTGATTTGACCGAACCATGGATATACATTGACTTGTCTACATCACTATCCGTTTTTATCCTTATCCGTTTACATAAACAATTGATATCATGGTTTTGGCAAGTCTTATATCTACAAATCACTACATAACAATACAATAAACATTACGGGGTTTAAAAGGGGTAGATTGGTACGGAATGTGTTAAAAGTGGCACGATGATGGTCACTTTAATACACCTAACCTGAATATCCGTTGTTGTTGTTCCGTGGCTTAACGGTTCCTTGTGCTCCATATACCTTAGTCCACGGAATAGTTGGACTCCTCTCGTATACACTGGCATATTCTATACCAAGCTACAAATAACAGCGGTAACACAACAAACATACATTATATCAGTTATACTCTCTATCTGTCTATTCTATTTCTATCTCTCTTTGGGATTTACCAAGCGATTGCTCGCTAACAGCAATTCTTTTCTATTCTTTCTTTGGAATGTTGTCAGGAAGACCCGACTCTCTGGAGATCGAGCCTAGCTTAAAAGACTTGGAGCAGTTCATCGAGGACCCCGAGGTTTAGTTCACTTGTATATACTTTACTTTCTGTTCATGCCATTATTTAGGCATTGCTTTCCATATTATATTTACTTTTCAGTTGCATTGTAAAGAATGTTTAATAAATAAAAAGTTGCTGTTCTTTTACATCTCATGTCTTTCTTGTGCACATTTATATTATATTGCTTATTAACGCTTAGCGTGTTTACTTCTGAGTAAATACGTCGCGTGACCCGTCACGTCTCCTTACCGTACTCTGGGAAGCGGGGCGGGACAGTTGCGCTAACGAACTTTCAATTGGCTTGATGCATAAGCTACAACTTTACTGTGCTGGTGTAGAACATTTCCTAATCCCTTACCGGATACATCGCAATACACTACGAAACCTCCAGATTGGTCCGGTATTACGAGAATAGGCGCTTTTGTTAATCTTGACTTGAGTTCTACGAAAGCTTGTTCGCATGCTTCTGACCACACGAATTCTTCATCTTTACGTTTGGGCTTGGTCAGGGGTGTTGCAATCTTCGAAAATCCTTCAATAAATTTTTGGTAGTATCCCGCTATTCCCAAGAAACTTCGAATGTCCTTCACTGTCTTTGGTGTCGGCCATTCGCTTACTGCTGATATTTTAGCTTGATCCACAGAGTTTCCATCACCTGAAATGATATGTCCGAGAAATCCGACTTGTTCTAGCCAAAACTCGCATTTACTGTATTTGACATAGAGTTGATGTTGTCACAGAGTCTCCAGGATAATTCGTAGATGTTCAGCATGCTCTTTCCGATTCTTTGAATATACCAGAATGTCGTCGATGAATATGACAACGAACCTATCTAGGTACTATCGGAAAACTTGATTCATCAGATTCATGAATATTGCTGGCGCATTGGTCACTCCAAATAGCATCACGAGAAACTCATAATGTCCATAGCGAGTCTTGAATGTCGTCTTTGGAATATCAGACACTTTGACCTTCACCGGATGATAACCCGAACGAAGATCTAATTGGAGAAATTGCAAGACCCACTTAGCTGATCGAACAGATCGTCGATTCACAGTAGTGGATACTAGTTCTTTATCAGGAATTCATTCAAAGCTCTATAATCAATGTACATTCTGTATGAACCTTCGTTCTTCTTCACAAGTAAAACTGGAGATCCCCAACTTGAAGTACTGGGATGAATCCATCCTTTCTGCAGAAGTTTGTCCAGCTGAGTACGGACCTCCTTCAAACCTTCTGGACTTAATCGGTATGGTGCTTTGATCATCGGTTGTGCTCCAGGTACTAAATCAATTCCAAATTCAAGAGCTCGATCAGGAGGAAAACCTGATACGTCTTCAGGAAATACATCATTGAACTCTCGAACTACCTCTGGGTTGTCTTCTTCCGCCTATAGAGTTGCAATTACTGCCTTCTTCGGTTTTACTTTGTATGTGCTAGGCTCCAGGGTACGGTCTCCACTTTTGAAATAAAAGACCGGATGGTCTGGAATCTCGAACACTACCCTCCTTTGACGACAGTCGATGGTAGCGTAGAATGTTCCTAGCCAATCCATACCCAAAACGACATCGAAATTCGGTATGTACAGCACCTTGAAGTCAGCATAGAATTCTCTAATGTAGACGACCACTGGACACAGGTCGTATCCTATTGTTGCCTTTAGAATGTTGTTCCCTAAACCGACATTCTAGTTGGATACGAGAGGTTTGACTGGAATTGCATGAGTGCAGATGAACCGTTGCGACATAAAGCAATGAGATGCTCCATTATCGAAGAGTGCTAGTGCAGGAAGTGAGGCTACTAAGATTGTACCTAAGTTACGTAGGATAGGTTTAGATATAGAAAAAGATATATGGATATAAACAAGTATTGAACAGATTTGAAAGATGGAAAGTTACCAGTGATGACTTGGCCAGTGGCTTCAGCTTCTTCCACAGTCATTGTGAAAACCTGTCGCTTAGGTATGTTCCTCTTTGCTGGGGGAGCATTCCTCTGTTCGTTCCTCTGTCCTTGAGGTAGGTTCCTTTATGCTTGATGGAACTAATGAGGATGAGGTGCAATAGGTCCATGAGGAGGTGGAGCTAGGAGAGCAAGTCGAGGAGCAGGTGCCTGAATAGCTGGCCGCTACGGATAGCTGATTGCTGGACTGGGTGCCCAATTCTGATTGAGTCTGTGAAAACAAGACCCACTATCATGTGTGGATGAGCCAGGGACTAAGTGTTACGACCCAAAAGTACAGAACGCGACCGACACTTAGATTACGAAGCGTCTAGAGGCGCAACGTAACCTAAGCAAGCCGAAGCCCAGAAATCTAAACTATAAAAAGAAGAAGTAAAGGAAAACATGTAGAAAACAAGTTTAAAAGCAATATCCAATTTTCTCAAAAATTTCGGCAGAGTCTCCTTTGTAAAAACTGGCCCCAAACGGGTACAAACAAGTATAATACATATGAAATAATAAAAAGGCATTCCCAAGCGGGAGCTAACTCTACGCCAACAGGCGGAAACAACCACATCAATGCACAATAGTATACAACGCCAAAGGGCGAGGCTCAAAATTCAAAAGAAAACAATTCCACCAGATACCATAATAATACAAGCGTGACTCTAAGGTCGAAATAAATAACTGGTCTAGTAAACTATCAAGTAATACAAGTTTGGTTGATGGAGCTTTCAAGATACAAATGAAATAATAAAAGTACAACGGCGGTCCAGATACAAATGAACCAACCTACCGTGCAAATCACCTGGAATGAAAAGCAAACTGCCAAGGAACCCTGTACATCAACCTTTAATAAAATTTGGCACAACGGGGGTGATTGCCAACTCGTGAGTAGAAGATATCTGCGAAAAGAAATCGAATGCACGACGCTGTCCTAAGTCATAATAATATACTAATATACTACTAGTCATCAAGTAAGACAGGATAATAAGCTACGTGTAAGTGCAAAAGCTCCGTGCTCGTGTCAGTGCCTCATATAGTACTATGTCATGTGAATGAGTATGCATGCACCATGAATGTAAAATAACCAATCCTGAAATCTAGATATATCTGTATAAGAAATCTTTAGCTTTTATCATGGTAAAATGTGTATAGAAATCTTAAATATCAATGATGAAATCCATGGAAATCCGTGTCAAGCATCGACACAAAACATGTAAATCTCAAGTCTCAATACCTCATAATCTCAATGTCTCATAGTCTCAATATCTCGGGCTCCGTCAGTCCGGATCGGCCCATATCATCAAATCTCACGACAACGGTCGGTATCCTCCGGATATCTGCCGCCCAGACATCACCAGTAGATAGTCCTCCCCTGCCAGGCTCATCGTCTACAACTCGATCTTCTTGCCCCGAGGTACCATACCGAGCCCACCATGTACCCGAGACGGTTCATCCACTTCTCGAATCGGGTCTCGAAATCCAACAGAAAACTTGAAATCTCATGGTGGACGACACATACATCACGACAAAACCGCATCTTATGTTTTTAAAAAGAGAGGAGGAGAGAGAGAAGTTTTTTATATATTCCTGCGGTTTTCCCCAAAAATCCAGAAATCTCATAGAAATCCAAAATCCCAAACTCATGAGTAAGTATATGATAAGTGTCGGCATATGCCCCATAATACTGCATGATAACATGAAAATGCGAATGCATGAAATGTCTAACTAATAAATACCATGTCTATACTAACACCAGAGAGTAATCACAATATTATATCGATCTAGCTGTTAGTTGATTGTATCAATAAAAGATAATATGATCTAAAGTGCACGTGACATAGAAATTACCGATGATGATGTGTGTGAGCCGGCAAATAAGTGTGCGTGGAATATGCGCATCATCGGTAATGGTGCTGGTGTCCTAACAGGAAGAGTTTTATACTGATTATAGAAATATATGTATGAACATGCAACATTATGATTACGGTATGAATGTAAAGACGGATATGTAATAACCACTCATCTGTGATATACAAGTATAACTACAACTATATGACTCGAGCCTAAACTAGTGTCCATCTAATCTCCTAAGGAACTAAACCTAAGAAACTAGTCAATAAGAAATAAGAGTCCACCTAAGGTCTGAATCCGTATCTCTAATAGTCGGCGATCCAGCCTCAATAGCGTCACGTACGTAGTACGGCTTCCTCGAATCAAGAGTGCGCATCAATCATCATATCTATGCCTCGTACGGTAAAATCCATCGTACGGCATCCCAATATCTGGGTACGGGTCAAGTATGACCTACGTGTCTCATCATTCGTATAATATCATCATCAACACATGTCAAGATCAAGGTGCTATACTGTAATCATATACATCAATCATATATCATTGCCAGCATAAATATATATCGCTAATTTTTCCTCAGAAATTGTAACGTTTTGAAAATCGTTTCGGTGAAATTTCGAAAAAACGGTAAAATAAGTGGGTTTTCTGTAAAAAGTCAAAATACAAATATCTTATTATAAAAATTAAATATACATATTCTAGCTATGTAATTGCTATTATTTGGTGTTTATTGAGCCGCTGGTGAAATTTCAAATTTTCTGAAAAAATATTATTTTATTATTATTTTAAGCCGTCACTAATACATTTAATTAGGGAAAATTACAAATTGGAATGAGTTGAAACAAATTTTGTGCATCATAAAACATTAAATAAAATTTTATCATGTGGTTTTTGGAACGAAATCATTTTCCAAAACGGTTTAGAAATTATTGAAGAAAAAAAAAGCTTTTTTTTAGCGTAAATGGATGTTTGGGGTATTGTATTTATCATTTTTCATCACCCCACACCCGTACCCACACCCACACACCCCTACTTACCCCTCCCCATGGCTGAATTCAGCAGCCACCATATTTTTCCCCACTTGATTTTCAAAGGAAAAGATATGAAAGAAAAGAAAAGAAAATGGGTGAATTAGGTGGACTTTTGACCTTACCTTGACCTTGACTTTCCTCCCTTGTATTTTCTCTACCTCTCTCTCTCTCCTCACACCCCTAATCAGGCCGAGCCCCCCCTCCCAACAGCAGCAGCCCCCCCCCCCAAATCCCACTCTTTTCTTCATCAAAAAAATCCACAAATCACTTCAAAATCCATGCAAAATTCAAATCTAAATCCAAATCCGACTCCTACCCATTTTAGCTTAGCCCGTATGGCATGGATCCTTGTGAAAAGAGGGCATTTTGGGAGGCCATGGATGCTTGTGGATCTTCATATGTTTTGGGTATAATTCTAAACATTTTTTTTGCTTAATTTGTTACTAATTTCCTAAGCTAATTTAATTAAGTGTTAATTTGGATATGTGAGTTTAATTGCAAGTTTTGGAATTCAAGTTATGAAATTGAATGCAAGTTAGGGTTTTATAAAATTGGTGTATGGTTGTGTGTTATATTTAGGTTTTTTTTTTGTCATGTTAATACAAGATTAGTAGCTTGTGCTAATGGTTAGTTTAAAAATTGTGTTAATTTGCTAATTTGCTTACTAGGTTTTTGAAATTGGTTAAATACTTGGGATTAAAAATATGTTTAGGTTTTTCATGACTTCATTAACTTTATTAAGTGTGGTTTAATACTTTAGATCATGCAAATCTAAGCTAGATTGTAGTTTGTGCATTTTTGCTTTGAAATTGTTAAATTTTAGGTATTTTGTAAACTAGAATATTAGGGGTTTTGGAATTTAATGAGATTAAATTCCGGGAATTGTTTATATGACTTATTTAAGATATTTAATAAATATATTGGCCGCTACATTCATTTAAACATCCTGTTTTGTACAAAAACGGCGAATTGTGCTTGCTAGATTTTCGGAAAAATGACTTTTTAAGTGAAATTGGGGTTTTTGTGAGTTTTAACCTAGTTTATATTAAAATTAGTGTTCGTGAATGTGCAAATGAGTGTGATTGGATTTTTCTCGATGGTTTGACGTTTGTACATCGATATCGAGGGTTGGTTTGACTATTCTTGCATGCGTAGGCGATAGGTTTGGACCTATGCGTGATACGCGTGCCGATTTGATTTTCGTATGCCGTTTCGATTTCGAATTTAGTTTTAATGCGATATGGTGCGTTATGATATGTAGGTACCCCCATGTGGACTTCGAGACGACAAGCAAGCGCGTGGCGACGTCGGCACCGGCTAGCGAGGACCAGGTGAGTAGATTTATATCTACGGGGAGAAGTCGGGTGGATGGCGTATAGCACCCCCGCAGTCCGTGGTGGTGTATACGGATGCGTATACACACCAACAATTTTTATATGTTATTTGGGAATAATAACGATGCTTAGGATGAATATTGGTGTGTTGGATTATTTTAGCGTGGCGAACCCTAGGGTAGTGTTGCACTACACATACACACACACATACACACATACATACTTGCATACATTCCTATTGATATGTGCTCATGGGATTCTTTATAGTTATGTGTTCACATGGGTATGGGACTATGTGTTCACATACGGATTGAGGATGATACTTGGGGTTGAGCTGAGTCGATGAGATTTGATTGAGGCCGTGAGATCGGTGATATAGCAGGGTTCGTATCTTAGATACGACATGACGTTGTAGCGGGTCCTTGACGTAGTGTTTCACACACGTCCATGCATACGTAGGCGGTATCAGTATGGTACTAGACGTAGATCAGTACCCCGATCATGATATTTGATAAAGAGGATACCAGGTGAATAGTATGATGAATGTGATATTGACCCGTACCCAGATTGGGATGCCGTACGACGAATTTACGTACGAGCTATATTGATGATTGATCCGCACTCTTGACTTGGGATGCCTGATTATAGATATGGTATCGGATATGATATTATTGAGGCGGGATCACCGACTATACATATACAGGTATGTATATGTATCGACTCAGATGATAGGCGGTTCCCTTACCTGTAGTTCAGCTTGTTAGTTCAGCCGTATAGTTTAGTGTAGTTGTTAGATTAGATTAGACTTCTTACCTATTTCAAAAACCAACGAATCGTGGGCATTCTTAAAGACAGCCCAAGGGATCCTACGGATATTTCAAAAGACGTATCTTTTCATAAAAACACCGTAGCCCCTATTTTCAAAACCCATGATTCGTGTTATTTCAAAAGGCACCATTTGTAGGACTTATGTTATATTAATGCAGATTGTTATAGTTGCGTCTAGTTTTCAGTTCCCGCTCTTTTTTATGGTCCGCTTCGCATCGCATGCTTATTTTATGTTTCATACTCCATTAGTGATATCATGCTGTTAGGACACCAGCACAATTACCGATGATGCGTAGGTACCACGTACACTTAATTGCCGGCTCACACACATCTTCATCGGTAATTGCCATGTCACGTACACCTTAGAAAATATTATTGCTTAACTTAGCTAGATAGCTAGTAGTTTGACATAATATTAGTGTACTTACCTTATATGCCAGCTTAGATATTGTAGTTATTACTTGTCACTTCATGCATACTGTTATTCATCGTTATGCCGCATTCATGGATTCTCATGCATATATTCACTATTTTACGTGTTATTGAGGTTTTGGATTCGGATTTCCATGAGATTTTCTGGATTTGGAGGAAAACCGCAAAAACATAAATAAACCTTTTCTCTCTTTTAAAATAAAAAGTGCGGTTTTCCTATGATGTATGAGTCGTCCACCATGAGTTTGCTGATGGATTTCGAGACCCGATTCGAGGAGTGGAGGAACCGTTTCGGGTACATGGTGGGCCCGGTATGGTACCCCGGGGCAAGATGAATGTGGTGTTGACGTTGAGCCTGGCAGGGGATAGATTACCTACCGGTGATATTACCCGACGCGTCGGATATCCGGAGGATACCGTCGTGGTCTTGAGATGGATGGTAGGGGCCGGTCTGGACTGACGGCGCCCTAGATATTGAGATTGAGACATTGATATTTCGAGACATTGAGATTTATGTTTTGTGTCGATGCTAGACACTGTTGATACTGATTTCATTTATGATAGCTCAGTTTAAAAATACAAAGGAAATCTCACTAATTTATGAAAACAGTTCTTCATTTACATGTATTCTGTTTTCATGCATTTATACCTCATTCATATGATATATTGCTACCTGAGGCACAGACACGGGCACATGAGATTACACTCGGGTTAGATATTTACCCTAGCCTTGTTATAGGCTACGTGTTATTCATATATTTGAGGATATATTATGATCATTGACCTAGGTTGCGTTATTTATGCGATTTCTGTGCGTAGATGTTTTTCTACTCACGAGTTGGCAACTCACCCCCGTTGTGCCACAGTTCTTGCAGGTTTCGCCGTACAGGTTTCATTGCGGCTTGCTGGCACTCTTTCCATTTCCGGATGACTTGCTAGTAGGTGGGTTATTTGTATCTTACCCATCATTATATCTTGTATATCATTTTTTTGTTGTATCTAGAAGTTCCATCAACCAAACATGTATTTATTTTGAGATAGAGACCAGAGTTGTTTATTCTTTCGACCTTAGAGTCGCTCGTTATATTTCTGGTGGTTTTGAGTTTCCTTTTGAGTTTTGATCCTCGCCGTTGGCGTTGTATAATATATTGCTTGTGTGGTTGTGACCGTCGATTGACGAAGAGCTAGCTCCCACTTGGGGATGCCTTTTTATTGATTTCGTATACTATTCATGTTGTATCCCATTTGGGAGCCAGTATTTACGAAGGAGACTCTGCCGAAATTTTCAGTAAATTTTGATGTTCTTAAAAACCGCATAATTCGGCTTATGCTATTAAAACTACTTGTTTTAAATTGGTTTTCCTTCACTCTACTTCTTTTCTTGGTTTGGATTTCTGGGTTTTCGGTTTACTTAGATTACGTACGCCTCGAGACGTTCGTAGTTTAAGTGCCGGTCATGTTCCGTACTTTCGGGTCGTGACAGAAATATCATGTATATGTATCATATTGTGATTAAGTCACACTTAGATCATATCGTAATCAAGTCACACCTATATGATATCGTAATCAAGTTACACATATATCATATCGAAATCAAGTCGCATCTATATGATGTCGTAATCAAGTCACACATATATCATATCAGAATTTCAGGCACAGGTTACGGTCCGGGTTCTATTTTAGAGTCCCATGTACTTCAATATCATCACCACCCTTTATTATTGTTCATGTATACAAATCCATTATCTTATTTTCTAATGATCCGCTAGCAGCATAACACGACTGTATAGCCAAGAATCACGGCATCAGCCCAGTTATATTGTTTCATCCCCGTGTATCATATCACATCCTTGTATCACATATATGTATTGTGTATATGTATATACCTACACCTAGTCCTATATATATATATATACATATACGTATACACCACGTCGAGTCTTAGTGTGTGCGTGTGTGTGTATCTACCTGAAACCTACGAATCTCTTCCAAGATATTCATCCTCTGGTATGATCTTTCTAAATCAGTCTAGTCCAACTTAGGGTCATTACTAGGGTCCTACTCATCAAGAATCTAAGGTCACGTCTGGCTTCCTAATGACAATAAGTACTATCCCTACTCTACGTTTGCGGGGGTGCTAAACGCCATCCACCCGACTTTCCCCCATAGATATACATCTACTCACCTGGTCCTTGTCTGCCGAGAACGATGTCGCCCTCCTCTTCTTCCTCGTCCGAAGTCCACGTGAGGGGTACCTATATGCAAATACATATAATATTGTAAACTGAATCACGAACAACATCGAAACGACGCACGAAATGCGCATAGGTTAAAACCTATGTCCCGCTCATGCAAAATAACCAAATATTGCTCGATATCGGCGTACAAACGCTGATTGATCGAGATAAGTATCAACAAAAAAATCATAGTTATAAAACTCATTACTTATAATATAAAACATGATTTAATTCATCGAAACCCTAAAAATCGATCAAATCGTCCGATTTCGAAAAACCCGAAAACACCAATTTACCGTTTTACTTCAAAACTTGATGTTTAAAAGAAACTAATGGCAATAATATTCATTAAATAACCTAACTATATTATAGAAACCATTACTATATTTTTAACACCCTAATTTATATTAGTTTGGAAATTCTAGTTTGTAAACTTGCCCGATTTCGGTAGTTTTAAGCAAAACTTCACCATATCACAACTAAACTGGATTCTGCATGAATTAATGTATTAAACTACAATTCATGATGATAATAATATAATGAAATCATAATTTATATTTTAAACCTTATTTATTTAAGAATTTCCAAAATCTAGTTAGCAAAAATAGCATTTTTATTAATATTTTTCAATTATCAATAGAAACTAGTAACCAAATTTAAATTTTTCATTCCACTAACAAGTTAAAATCCTGATTAAAACCACAATCTAGTGTTAAAAACATTAATTGGAATTTTATCTCACCAATATATACAATATATAGAAATCTAGTTTGCAAAATGGATTAATTTAAACAATTTTGGATAAACAATTTACAATATGTCATCCATACAAGATTTTCCACTTCTAAAAATGTTAAACTAGTTATTATAACCCTACTTAATTAATAAAAACCATAACTTAATTTTATAAATCCTAACTTGAATTTTAAAACTTGTAGATAGAAATTATTTATTAAATCTAATTATGCTTAAATGAAACATCTAATAACAATAAATCAAAAGAAGAAAATTTATACCTCCACAACATGAAATACAAACATGAAAATAAGCCTCCAAAATGAATTCTTTCCATCTCCAAAATACATGTAAAGATGAGCAAAGAATAGAGGGTAGGAATTTATTAGGATTTTGTGGGTTTTTTATTGAATTTTTGATGAATTTTGATGATTTTTAATACAAAAATGATGGGGGGAAATTTTGGGGCTGCCCATGGTGGTGAGGCCGGCCATGAGGTGAGGAAAAGAGAGGAGAGTGAGAAAAGATGAAGAAAAGTGTAGAAGGTTTCACAAAAATATCATTCCATTAAGTCTTTTCATGATTTTAAAAAAAAATTCTTTATTTTCCTAACACCATTTAACCTAGAATGGTCTAGAACCATGGAAAATTTTGAAAATAAATTATGCATGAAACACACTTGATTCTAATATGTAATGGTTCAGTTTTGCTAATTAAACCCATTCAAATTTGTAATTTACACTAATTTAGTGTATAAATAAAGCTTATGTTAATATTTAAAATAATTAATTTAGGAAAAATATTTAATTAAACTAAAAATTTATAACTGGCTAAATAAACACCATTTACTAGTAATAACATATTTAAAATAGGTATTTTTAAATTTATAATGAAAAATAATTACGGTTTAATTTTACGAAAAATACGTTTTACTTTACTGAAAATTAGAAAATTCACTTAAATAATTTTATTTATTTATTTATTTTAAAATGTTACAATCTTCCCCCCTTTAAGAAATTCGGTCCCCGAATTTTAAATTAAAACTCCCTCCAATTACTAAAACATTTAGCCAAAACACTCAAATCGTAGGGGCTCCGAAATCTTCAATACATAACTAAAATCAACTCCGTCAAGCATAACGCAATCATCGGAGTTATGACGAAAATAAAATATCAAAACCCAATACGAAAACCAACATAATATATATCAAAACTATAACTTAGATATAGTACGCATCGCAGTAAAATCGGCTAAACATCTTAATAAGGAAACACGCAAAAAAACCCTTTTGAAAATCGCCGTGCGATGCACGTGTCACGGCACAAGTAGCGGACATTTTTTTTTTTAAAATAGCTATACATATTTATATCTTTTATTTAATATACACGTCCCGCATGGTTACTAAATCAAATAGTAATGATTATAAAAACATACTGCTCAAACTGAAATCAATCCCAATCACATCATAAAAATATCATGTGCGTCCGGTGCACACTGAAATCGAAACCAAATACAGATACCACGAATACACACAAAAACAAACTAAGTGCAACAGGTGTGCCCCAAAAACATCTGTCAAGTGCAACGGGCGTGCACGACTCTAATATCAGGTGCATCTAATCTGCATAAAACCCCGATTTAGTGCATCTGGTGTGCACAAAATCGCATCAAGTGCGCCAAGTGTGCGCAAGAATCTCAATCAGGTGCACATGGTGCACGAAAACATACACTGAATATCAAAATCGAAATCACAGTACGAAAATGCATGAAAACTAGGTCGAAGCATATGTCAAAAACCATATGCACGAAATCAAATCAAAATCTCAAAATGTAGTAAAACCAAATCAAGTGCACTGGGTATGTACTAAACAACATCAATACAACTAATATATGAAACACAAATAGAATGTAATGAAGGTACACATAAGAAATACCAATCGTAGAACAAAGTCCTCAAAATACCAAAATTCGATCAACGAAAATATGAAATTCAAATCACCAAATCACAATCGTAAACACTATCGTCAATATGTGCCTCTTTCCTCCTTTCCTCTGGTGTCGACTGCTTCGAACTCGTCTCTTCATAGGTGTGCTGACTGCGCTACCAACGGCAATACTCATATCTAGACCCTCCCACGTAGTCGATCCCTTCACCTGATATCCGGACTACATTAAACTTTTCGATCGATCCATCAAAATCCCATAATTCCCCGAGAGCTCAACACTCAAGTACAGTTTAAAAATATCCGGTACATACCCCAGCATCGATGGTCCAGCCGTAGAAGGGCAAACCCAAGCCTCACTAATGGCACCGTGGAACTGCCGTAAACCCTAAGGTTCAAGGGCGTTCTCGTGGTCATTATGTCGAGTTAGGGTTTCATTCTTCTAGAGAGTCCATAGAAATACCTGCATGTTCTTCCGAATACCTTAAACTTGGGAAAATGGGTTTCTGACAATCGTTCGAATCCTTTAACTTCGTCTGGACGGCATGTGAATACCCTTCGTCCGCACGCTAAACAATGCTTCAATCCTCAAGAATAACTAATACCGTAATGGTTATCGCATTCGAGCCGCAGCTCCCTCTGCCCGTGCGCCCGTGGTAACCGAAACCACCCTCCGTTATCGACGAAGATAGATCAAAAGAACGAATGAAATGCGGTGCAAAAAAATGTACATCCTAAGGCTACTTAAGAAGAGTAGCGTATCGTAAGTATGCCGCGGATCATACCCACGGTACGTCACTCAACCTAAGTCGCCTACTCCATCAACCAAGGGACACCTAGACTTATACAAGGTTAAACCTAGCGCTCTGATACCAACATTGTCACGACCCAAAAGTACGGACGTGACCGGCACTTAGATTACGAAGCGTCTAGAGGCGCAACGTAACCTAAGCAAGCCGAAGCCCAGAAATCTAAACCATAAAAAGAAGAAGTAAAGGAAAACATGTAGAAAACAAGTTTAAAAGAAACATCCAATTTTCTCAAAAATTTCGGCAGAGTCTCCTTTGTAAAAACTGGTCCCAAACGGGTACAAACAAGTATAATACATATGAAATAATAAAAAGACATTCCCAAGCGGGAGCTAGCTCTACGCCAACAGGCGGAAACAACCACACCAATGCACAATAGTATACAACGCCAAAGGGTGAGGCTCAAAATTCAAAAGAAAACAATTCCACCAGATACCATAATAATACAAGCGCGACTCTAAGGTCAAAATAAATAACCGGTCCAGTAAACTATCAAGTAATACAAGTTTCGTTGATGGAGCTTTCTAGATACAAATGAAATAATAAAAGTACAACGGAGGTCCAGATACAAATGAACCAACCTACCGTGCAAATCATCCGGAATGAAAAGATATGCCAGCAAACTGCCAAGGAACCCTGTACATCAACCTGTAATAAAATTTGGCACAACTGGGGTGAGTTGCCAACTCGTGAGTAGAAAATATCTACGAAAGAAATCGAATGCACGACGCTGTCCTAAGTCATAATAATATACTAATATACTACTAGTCATCAAGTAAGACAGGATAATAAGCTACGTGTAAGTGCAAAAGCTCCGTGCTCGTGTCAGTGCCTCATATAGTACTATGTCATGTGAATGAGTATGCATGCACCATGAATGTAAAATAACCAATCCTGAAATCTAGATATATCTGTATAAGAAATCTTTAGCTTTTATCATGGTAAAATGTGTATAGAAATCTTAAATATCAATGATGAAATCCATGGAAATCCGTGTCAAGCATCGACACAAAACATGTAAATCTCAAGTCTCAATACCTCATAATCTCAATGTCTCATAGTCTCAATATCTCGGGCTCCGTCAGTCCGGATCGGCCCATATCATCAAATTTCACGACAACGATCGGTATTCTCCGGATATCCGCCGCGCCAGACATCACCGGTAGGTAGTCCTCCCCTGCCAGGCTCATCGTCTACAACTCGATCTTCTTGCCTCGAGGTACCAAACCGGGCCCACCATGTACCCGAGACGGTTCATCCACTCCTCGAATCGGGTCTCGAAATCCAACAGAAAACATGAAATCTTATGGTGGACGACACATACATCACGAGAAAACCGCATCTTATGTTTTTAAAAAGAGAGGAGGAGAGAGAGAAGTTTTTTATATATTCTTGCAGTTTTCCCCAAAAATCCAGAAATCTCATAGAAATCCAAAATCCCAAAATCATGAGTAAGTATATGATAAGTGTCGGCATATGCCCCATAATACTGCATGATAACATGAAAATACGAATGCATGAAATGTCTAACTAATAAATACCATGTCTATACTAACACCAGAGAGTAATCACAATATTATATCGATCTAGCTGTTAGCTGATTGTATCAATAAAAGATAATATGATCTAAAGTGTACGTGACATAGAAATTACCGATGATGATGTGTGTTAGCCGGCAAATAAGTGTGCGTGGAATATACGCATCATCGGTAATGGTGCTGGTGTCCTAACAGGAAGAGTTTTATACTGATTATAGAAACATATGTATGAACATGCAACATTATGATTACGGTATGAATGTAAAGACGGATGTGTAATAACTACTCATCTGTGATATACAAGTATAACTACAACTATATGACTCGAGCCTAAACTAGTGTCCATCTAACTTCCTAAGGAACTAAACCTAAGAAACTAGTCAATAAGAAATAAGAGTCCACCTAAGGTCTGAATCCATATCTCTAATAGTCGGCGATCCAGCCTCAATAGCGTCACGTACGTAGTACGGCTTCCTCGAATCAAGAGTGCGCATCAATCATCATATCTATGCCTCGTACGGTAAAATCCATCGTACGGCATCCCAATATCTGGGTACGGGTCAAGTATGACCTACGTGTCTCATCATTCGTATAATATCATCATCAACACATGTCAAGATCAAGGTGCTATACTGTAATCGCATACATCAATCATATATCATTACCAGCATAAATATACATCGTTAATTTATCCTCAGAAATTTCATGTATATGTATCATATTGTGATTAAGTCACACTTAGATCATATCGTAATCAAGTCACACTTATATGATATCGTAATCAAGTTACACATATATCATATCGAAATCAACTCACATCTATATGATGTCGTAATCAAGTCACACATATATCATATCAGAATTTCAAGCACAGGTTACGGTCCGGGTTCTATTTTAGAGTCCCATCTACTTCAATAACATTACCACCCTTTATTATTATTCATGTATACAAATCCATTATCTCATTTTTTAATGATCCGCTAACAGCATAACACGACTGTATAGCCAAGAATCACGGCATCAGCCCAGTTATATTGTTTCATCCCCGTATATCATATAACATCCTTGTATCACATATACGTATTGTGTATATATATATACCTACAACTAGTCCTATATATATATATACATACACGTATACACCACGTCGAGTCTCAGTCTGTGCGTGTGAGTGTATCTACCTGAAACCTACGAATCTCTTCCAAGATATTCATCCTCTGGTATGGTCTTTCTAAATCAGTCTAGTCCAACCTAGGATCATTACTAGGGTCCTACTCATCAAGAATCTAAGGTCACGTCTGGCTTCCTATTGACAATAAGTATTATCCCTATTCTACGTTTGCGGGGGTGCTAAACGCTATCCACCCGACTTCCCCCCGTAGATATACATCTACTCACCTGGTCCTTGTCTGCTGAGAACGATGTCGCCCTCCTCTTCTTTCTCGTCCTAAGTCCACGTGAGGGGTACCTATATGCAAACAAATATAATATCGTAAACTGAATCACGGATAATATCAAAACGACGCACGAAACGCGCATAGGTTAAAACCTATGTCCCGCTCATGCAAAAGAACCAAATATTGCTCGATATCGGCGTACAAACGCCGATTGATCGAGATAAGAATCAACAAACAACTCATAGTTATAAAACTCATTACTTATAATATACAACTTGATTTAATTCATCGAAACCCTAAAAATCGATCAAATCGTCCGATTTCGAAAAACCCGAAAACACCAATTTACCGTTTTACTTCAAAACTTGATGTTTAAAAGAAACTAATGGTCATAATATTCATTAAATAAACCTAACTATATTATATAAACCATTACCATATTTTTAACACCCTAATTTATATTAGTTTGGAAATTCTAGTTTGTAAACTTGCCCGATTTCGGTATTTTTAAGCAAAACTTCACCATATCACAACTAAACTGGATTTTGCATGAATTAATGTATTAAACTGAAATTCATGATGATAATAATATAATGAAATCATAATTTAGATTTTAAATCTCATTTATTTAAGAATTTCCAAAATCTAGTTAACAAAAATAGCATTTTTATTAGTATTTTTCAATTATCAATAGAAACTAGTAACCAAATTTAAATTTTTCATTCCACTAACAAGTTAATATCCTCATTAAAACCATAATCTAGTGTTACAAACATTAATTGGAATTTTATCTCACCAATATATACAATATATAGAAATCTAGTTTGCAAAATGGATTAATTTAAACAATTTTGGATAAACAATTTACAATATATCATCCATACAAGATTTTCCACTTCTAAAAATGTTAAACAAGTTATTATAACCCTACTTAATTAATAAAAATCATAACTTAATTTTATAAATCCTAACTTGAATTTTAAAACTTGTAGATAGAAATTATTTATTAAATCTAATTATGCTTAAATGAAACATCTAATAACAATAAATCAAAAGAAGAAAATTTATACCTCCACAACATGAAATACAAACATGAAAATAAGCCTCCAAAATGAATGCTTTCCATCTCCAAAATCCATGTAAAGATGAGCAAAGAATAGAGGGTAGGAATTTATTAGGATTTTGTGGGGGTTTTATTGAATTTTTGATGAATTTTGATGATTTTTAATACAAAAATGATGGAGGGAAAATTTTGGGGCTGCCCATGGTGGTGAGGCCGGCCATGAGGTGAGGAAAAGAGAGGAGAGTGAGAAAAGATGATGAAAAGTGTAGAAGGTTTCACAAAAATATCATTCCATTAAGTCTTTTCATGATTTAAAAAAAATTCTTTATTTTCCTAACTCCATTTAACCTAGAATGGTCTAGAACCATGGAAAATTTTGAAAATAAATTTTGCATGAAACACACTTGATTCTAATATGTAATGGTTCACTTTTTCTAATTAAACCCATTCAAATTTGTAATTTACACTAATTTAGTGTATAAATAAAGCTTATGTTAATATTTAAAATAATTAATTTAGGAAAAATATTTAATTAAACTAAAAATTTATAACTGGCTAAATAAACACCATTTACTAGTAATAACATATTTAAAATAGGTATTTTTAAATTTATAATGAAAAATAATTACGGTTTAATTTTACGAAAAATACGTTTTACTTTACTGAAAATTAGAAAATTCACTTAAATAATTTTATTTATTTATTTATTTTAAAACGTTACACTAAGCAGAGGTGATTAGCACACCTGCAATCCTTCGCCAGATGTCCATTTCTTTTGTAATAAAAACAAAAGTCTGGACTGGGCCGGTTGAAAGGTACTCCCGGTCTCCTAGGTACAAAGGATGGCCTGAAAGAGGCTCCTCCTGCCATCTGGATGGCAGGGCACTTAGCAGATTGAGGTCTGCCCTTCTTATTCACCACTGCCTCATATCGACAGGCAGCGTTTAAAGTAAAATCATGGGTTGGGAAATCACCGGGTAGCTAATGCAGCTTGGATCTCCGGGTCCAACCCTTGCTGAAATCTTCTGGCCCTGATCTTAGCAGTCGGTATGAGATGTGCCGCGAACCTATTACGGTCTTGTGTTAGCTGTGTAGTATGTGATTATAGAAATTCGAATATTTAAGACATATCTTACCTGCTCAAAATAGTGAACTCAACATCATACTCATTCACAGATTTGGTCCACATCAAACCATGTTGCTAGTCGATGAATTGCTGCTCCATGTCGAATCGGGCAGTCTCGGGGAAATATTTCGCGTCGAACATCTCGCAAAAATCCTCCATTCGATCGGCTGAGTAAGACGACTTTCTTCCGCCTTCCACCATACTCAGGCATTATCAGTAAGTCGCAGCTTCGCAACCCTTACCCAAGCAATGTCTGAAACTTGTGCTGCTGCCAGATCATCCTCAATAGATTGAGCCCATTCTTTAGCTTCCAAAGGGCTCACTTTTCCAGAAAATTGCTTCGGATACAGTGCCTGAAATTGCTTCACTCCAGGTGCTTCCGCTTCTGGGTGGTTCATTAGTATGGCAGTCTGTTGCTGGTGTCCTTTCAGGAGGCTCTTAATTGCCTCGAGCAGTACCGTCTGCTCGTTGATCAGAGCTACAATGATAGGTGTTAGTAGAAGAGGTGGTGGTGTGTGGTTGACATTTGTACTCGTTGTTGGGAGAATCCATAACCTTGAAAAAAGAAATAGGATTATGATAGATTCAAAGAATATAAAATGTAAAGAATGTTTAGTTGCTGAATCTTATAATTCTTGTATTATATTACTTAGGACTTCATGCAGAACTGACCCTGCATAGTAGGGTTCCAAGCAGAACTGGCCTGCAAGGGCCGCCAACAAAACCTGTCACGCCTCGCTTCCCGGTGTACGGTAAGGAGACGTGACACGGTCCGCTACGTATTTACTCAGAAGTAAACACGCTAAACGTAAATAAGCAATATAATGTAAATGTACACAAGAGAGACATGGGATGTAAATAAACATCAACCTTTTATTTATTAAACATTCTTTACAATGCAACTGAAAAGTAAATACAAGACTGGAAATGCAATACCTATACAATGGCATGAACTGAAAAATAAAAGTATATACAAGTGACTAAAGCTCGGGGTCTTCTGCGAACTGCTCCAAGTCGTCTGAGCTGGGCTCGATCTCCAGAGAGTCGGGTCCTCCTGACAACATTCCAAAAAAAAGAATAGAAAAGGAATGTCGTCAGCGAACAATCTCTCAGTAAGTCCTAAAGAGAGATGGAAATAGACTGAACAGGTAAAGAGAATATATCTGGTATAATGTTTGATAGTTATGTTAACACAGTTGTTTGTAGTTTGGTACAGAATGTGCCAGTGTATACAAGAGGAGTCCAGCTTACCCCGTGGACTATGGTAAATGGAGTACAAGGCCCAGTCAAAACCCACGGGATAACGGCAATGGATATTCAGGTTAGGTGTATTAAAGTGACCATCTCGTGCCACTTTTAACACATTCCGTATCAATCTACCCCTTAAAACCCCCGTAATGTATATTGTATTGTTTTGTAGTGATTTGTAAATATAAGACTTGCCGAAACCATGATATCAATTGTTCATGTAAACGGATAAAGATATATAACGGATAATCATGTAGACAAGTCAATATATATCCATGGTTCGGTCAAATCAAATCTTGTTGATATAGATTGTATTCTGGTATTCATGTTTCAAGTTCCAGTATATAGATTCAAGTTGTATTAGAGTTATATTTGAATTGTTTTCAAGTATAGATTGTTTTCATATTTGACTGAGACTCGGATTGAGTCAGACTCTTTAAACAGAATTGAAGTTCTGAATTAGTTTTAGAGTTATCGGTAACGGCTGCACATGGACGGTAGGATTTGTGTCTTTTTCCAAGACAATTATCGTATTGATAACCATGTTTTAGTTGTCTACCTTAAATAGGAAAGCACCCACTTTCTCCGGCTCCCTGAGGCTCTAGAGAATTGGTCCCGCTTAAACCTATATTTACTAGGGTCCTTATAGTAAATTAATATAACTTAAGGGGGTTTTATGAAAAATAGTTTTGATATATTTTGAAAATAAAGCTCAAGTATTTAATTATCGTATTTAGGGTTTTCATGGATGTAACTTTTAAAGTAAGGTATTTTAATGGTTATAACCCTAGATTGAATAGTATATGTTTTTTAGTGTAAATTGGAATTTGTATGGATTTGTGATGGTATATTCATGAAAATCTGGAATTCCTTTGTTTAGAAAACATGGAATTTATTATATGTATTTAAAATAGATAATTTGATAATATTATAAATAAATATAGAAAAATAAATTTAATTATTAAATAGAAATCTCGTTTTCTTAAAAATTGTAATAAAAATTCCATCGAGATCGGATGCTCCGTGAGGAGGTCTGTATATCGCTCTGCTAGTACCGAGGATGTGCGATAACCCGCACCATCCAAATCGGGTTCTCTAAAATGGGTTGTAGAGGCTTAATTGTAAGGAATTTAATTTAAAATAATCTTAAAGAATACGGTTTTATTAGTTTAAGGTATTTTATTGTAAAATTGTATTTATCCTAAAATATTGTAAAGAGGTTGTTCTATGTCAAGATGAGTGTTGTGATGAGATAGGTCATTACCTCGTGAGTTTTCTAAAGGTAATATGAGCAAAATATTAGAAATAATGTCGTAGGCAAACTTTGTGCTATTTAAACAAAAATGTGTAATACAAGTTGCATTGCATTTTATTTTGAATTGAAACTTGTTCTAAATATTGTTTTATGGTTGCTAAACAAGATATAAAGAAATGGTTGATTTGTTGTTAAGAAAAGTTGGGTTTTTAATGAAATTAGAATCGGAAGTCGGAAGAACTCCGCTTCCGACGAGTTTTAATAAAAGATCGTTTTAGAATAGAAAGAGAGGAGAGGAGGGGGAACTTACTGATTAAGAAGAGAGAGAAGAAGTGGAGGCAGGTTTTGAAAGCATCGTGGAGTCATGGTGTTGCCGGATTTGTCCCGAATCGTCGCCGGAAGATGACCTTGGGCTAACTCCACTTGTACACCTTATTTGACTTGGAAAATTTTGGGAGTTTTGATGATAGATTTCAGAATAGAAAGGGCTAGAGTGTGGGGTGGTATTTATAGGACTGAATTAGGGTTTAGGGAATTAAAATGAGAATTAAAAATGCATTAAACACTGGGTTAAAATCTCATTTTAAATCACTGTTAATGTGCAGGAAAAACAAACAGAAGAGGAGTAGTTGGGGGAGGCCAAGGGGTGTTAAGGTAAAATTTTGGAGGCATTTGGTAGGGGGGCCCCGCGGCGCCGGCCATAAGCCCATCTTCTCCGGTCGTTCTAGGGTGGTGGGGTCTTGGATTGGGGCCACGTGTCCTAGGCTGTTCATATATCTCAGTGCACATGTTTGATTTTAGTGAATTTTCATTTTTATGTGTGTTGCACACGTAAACTTTTGGGCTTCCAAAAAGTTAAAAGAAAAATCATTACAAAATAATATGTGGCAGATGGAATTCGAATACAGGGGCTATGTCACAACAGTGCAAGGCTTTACCGATGAGCTACAAGTGCTTTCTTGCTGTTCTTAAACAAATTAAATACTTATAGTATACTCAAGGTTGCAAATACTCCATTTAGTACTTTAACTTTAAAAAAAAATTGTAAATTATAAACAGAGTCGTTACATCCATGATACTTGTAGTGAGCTTGTGGTCATTTTTAGTGAAGGGTGTGTGATGTTTTGAGTGAGTTTTGGGGTAGTTTAAGGGTGATAGAGGAGGTTGAGGGAGGAGAAGAAGAAGATGAAAGAGGAGATAATGAAGAAAGAAATGAGGAGGTGAAGGAGCTATGGTGAATGATAACCCACCCCCCCTCTTTTCTCTCTCGTGCCTATAGCCCATCATTGTGTCCCCTCTCTCTCTCCTCAATCATGCTATCTTTTTCTCTTCTTTTCTGTTTTTCCCTCACTCATTTAATAAAACCAAATAACACAAATACAAATAAAACCAACATGTAACAAAATGCAACATGCCATGTTTCACTAACCATGGATAATTAAAAATACGGATTTGGCGTAATCATGATTAGTAGTGCATTAATCAAGTTTAATTTAAATCTGCATATAAATAATTGCATAATAATTTGTAAAATGCCCAAATCTAATAAATACCCCTTTTAATAAATAATACATATTAATCTCCAAATATTTTTCCAAATATTGCTACATAATTATACTATTTTACGAAAACCCCAATTCGCAAAAAGAATAGTTTTCGCAAAATATATTATTTTAATATTTAAATTCCAAAAATAATATTTTATATTTATGACATGTTACAATCTTCCCCCCTTAAATAAATTCGGTCCCCGAATTTAAATTTAACCCCCAAATACCAAAACATTTCAATAATCACTCTAAATCAACGGGGCTCCGAAATCACGGAATACTCAAACACATCTCAGCACATCGAGTGCGTATGAAAACGAATGCGAAACTCAAAATTGAACTCCGTCAAGCGTTACACAATCATTGGAGTTATAATGGAAATATGAATCTCGAAATCCACTACTGATATCCATATATAATATAGTCAAAATCATAATACGTATATAGTACGCATCCTTATAAATTCCTCTAAAAACTGAATAAAACACATACAAAATCTTTTCCAAATCGCCGTGTGATGCGTAACTCACGGCATAAGTGGCGGATGCTCATTTGGTAAAGAAATAGATATATGTTTATATAGGTTTGCTAAAGATATACATCCCGCATTTTTAAAATCTCCCAAAAGGTTTTCCTTGTCAAAGTTCGTGTCACCCCTGGGCACGAAGAAAAATAGTGAGACTGTAGCTCCTTTTTGAAAACCTCTTGGTAATTACTCATGCATGCAAAATACTCAGGAACTGTCCTCAGACCAGTCCTGCTTGGCTACTACATAAAATAGTACCCATCATGAAAATATGATACTTAGAAATATCAGCCTCAAAAGAAGTATCCAATATCACGTGCGTCTGGTGCGCACAGAAATCCAAGTTCAATACAAGTGCCACGAATGTGCACAAAAGCAAAAACTAAGTGCAACGGGTGTGCACGAAAGCATCTGCCAAGTGCAACAGGTGTGCATGACAACAACATCAAGTGCATCTAGAGTGCACGAAAATCTAAATCAAGCGCAACAATCATGCATGAATAAAATCTCAATCGAGTGCACCTGGTGTCCATAAAACCACATCTCAAGCGCCCAGTGTGCACAAAAATCTAAATCAAGTGTGTCAGGTAGCGTGCACGATAACGAACATCAGGTGCAGACACGCACGAAAACATAAATCTGGTGCAATAGATGCATGGAGTATAAATTTGGTGCAACAATGCACGCTACAAATCTCGTGCACTAAGTGCCCGAAAACTCATCAATATCTCAAATGCGCATAAAAACAATACCGAGCGTACCAAGGTGTATAAAATCATAAACGTGTGCAACTGTTTGCACAAAACACGTATCAATGCAATGTAAGCACATGTGAGCTATACCGAGTGCAAAAATCAAATCGAGTGCGTACAACATACACAAAATCAAATCGACAGTACATGAGCACAACTATTCAACACATGATCTGGAGTTGGCAGCCGTTATCTTTGCAATTAAGATTTGGCACCACTATCTTCTGGGGGAACGAGTGGATATATACACTGACCACAAGAGTCTGAAGTATGTATTTACTCAGAAGGAACTAAACATGAGGCAGAGAAGATGGCTAGAACTCATTGCGGACTTTGACATCAACCTACAGTATCATCCTGGGAAGGTGAATGTAGTTCCTGATGTATTTAGCTGTCAGCCATTAGTAATGAATCTCACCGTACAGTGAAAGCTACAGCAGGAATTGCACGGATTGGAGATCGAAGTAGCTATGCCAGGTAATGCTTCGTATTTGATGAACTTACAAGTCCAGTCTACTATTGTCAATCAGATCAAGGCAGTTCAAGCAAATGATGCTAAGCTACAAAAGATTCGAGAACAAGTAGAAAGTGGACTTCGAACTGACATCATCATCCACGAAGACGGATCCTTGAGATATAGAAGTCGATTATGTGTACCACACGGTCCTGTCCGAGAAGAATTGATGAAAGAAGCTCACAGCTCTCCATACTCAGTACACCCCAGTAATACAAAGATGTAAAAGGATCTACGGCAATACTACTGGTGGTATGAAATGAAGCGTGAAGTAGCCAGAAGCGTAGCTAAGTATTTAGTGTGTCAGCAAGTAAAGGCTGAACATCCCAGAACTTCTGGTCTACTTCAACCGTTACCAATTCCAGAATGGAAATAGCAATACATTACCATGGATTTCGTGACTGCCCTTACTCACAGCACGAAGGGTAACGACGCAGTATGGGTTATTGTGGATCGACTCACCAAGTTGGTTTACTTTATTCCCTTTCGAGTTGGCCAATCAACTGAAACGTTAGCAAAGAAGTACATGGAGGTGAGTATGAATCTAAAGTAAGATTTAACTCTTCAAAATATACTATATTGATACCCATGAACTCATGCAGGAGATTGTAATATTACATGGAGTAACAGTTTGCATCGTCTCCGATCGTGATACCAGATTCCAATCACAATTTTGGCAGAGTCTGCAAGCTAGCCTGGGAACGAGTCTGAACTTCAGCATGGCTTACCATTCACAAACGGACGGACAGTCCGAGCGACCAATTCAGATTCTGGAGGACATGCTAAGAGCTTGTATGATAGACTTCGGAGGTTCGTGGGAAGATCACCTACACCTTGTGGAGTTTTCATACAACAACAGATATCAGGAAAGCATTAGAATTTGCATCACTCTACGGAAAGAAGTGTCATTCACCATTAAGTTGGGACGACGTTGAAGATCGTGAAATTCTTGGACCAGAGATGATCATGGCAACTGTGGACGTAGTTCGTACGATCAGGGAAAGAATGCGCATAGCTCAAGATCGACAGAAATATTGGGCTGATGCAAAGCGCCGACACCTGGAGACCATGTTTTTCTAAAGATTTCTCCAAACTGAGGAGTGATCCGCTTTGGCAAGAGGGGTAATCTCAGTTCAAGTTACATAGGACCGTTCGACATACTCGAACGTGTTGGAGAAGTGGCATACCGTTTGGCACTACCACCCTCATTGGAAGGAGTGCACAACGTGTTTCACATATCCCAACTACGAAGATATGTGAGCAACCCCAGCCACATCCTTGATCACTCAAAGCTCAGAGTCCAGACTGACCTGACTTGCGAGCAACAACCCATTGAGATCTTGGACCGAAAGGTGAAGACACTGCGGAACAAGAAAGTAAACTTGGTCTGAGTAATGTGGAGAAAAGATTCACCAGGAGAATCAACGTGGGAACGAGAAGAAGACATGCGTGCAAGATACCCTCACTTATTTGTAAATTAGTCCCTATGTAAATGTAAATTTCGAGGGCGAAATTTTTATAAGGAGGGTAGAATGTAACGACTCTGAATTTACTGTACGGAATTTTCCAGTTTAAAGTACAGAAATGAGTTATACAACCTGAGATTGCGTTATAAGTTAATTTTGTTAAATAACAAGAAGCCACTTGTAGCTCACTGGTAAATCCTTGCACTACTGTGACGTAGCCCCTATGTTTGAATCCCATCAGACACATTATTTTTCTGAATTTTTCTTTTAACTTTTTGGAAGCCCAAAAGTTTACACGTGTAATACACATAAAAATAAAAAGTTAAAAAAATCAAATATGTGCAAAAGGGTTTAAACACTGAGTTGTACACATGGCACAAATTCTTAAGTGTGTATTTTCTCTTAAGAGTCGTAAGGATCTCACAACGGAAACTCCATTTAGACCGGTACCGACGGGTGAACCGAGGCCAAAGAACCCCGGGCTTTGCATACTTAGCTCTTCCCCTACCCCTAACTCCTCTGCACTGTTTGATTTTCCTGCAATCAATCAGAGACCCTTCATTTCACCATTTATCATCTTTTTAATGCATTTTAATTCACCATTTTAATTCCAAAACCCTAATTCTATACTATAAATACCACCCCACACTTTGGATCAACATCATTCTGAAATTTTTAGCCAAAACTCTCAAAAATTTCCTAAGTACAAGTGGAGTTAGCAAGCGATCAACTTCCGGTGAAGAATCAAAGCTATTCCGAAGCTCCCGCGATGCCATGATGATAACCCTCTCTTCTTCTACCTTTCCTTAACCTAACTAAATTGTAAGTCCCTTCTAATCTTCATCTCTCTTCTTTAAAAATTCATTTCAAAGCATATATCGGTAAGTGGGGTTAAAACCGATATCTTTTTCAAAACCCTAGAAAAAATTCTTCTCTTTAATACTTTGTTAAATCTAAATTGTACACATCACTTATAACCTTAAACCATAATGTTTAGAATAAATTTTAACCTAGAATTCCATGCAAAATAACTTTAATTGAAGTTTTTCATTTAAATACCATGAACTTTAATATCATTCCTTTTTTGTTTTTTTAAAACTATACCTTAGTAAAACCTACCCCTCACATACACACATGGTTCCATAGTACGATACCTCTTTTATGTAAATTTTTGTTACGAGTACATTATTACAAGAAAACACCATTTACTATAAAAACCGAATTTCTTTTAAATTGTATTTTAAATTCCCTTGCGATTATGCCTGAACAACCCTCTTTAGGGGACCTGCTGTTGAATGGTGCGGATTATCGCACATCCTTGGGCTAGTAGAGCGAGATGCAGACCTCCTCACGGAGCATTCGGTCTCGAAAGGTTTTAAATACGGGTTTTAAGAAAAACGGATTTTTCTAATTAAATATAAAATAAAATTAATTTTTAATAATTATACAAAATTAAAAAATCCATATATTTTCAAAATATAATAAACTTATATTTTATTTTAAAAAAATGAAAGAATTACAAGTTTCACTAAAAATACCATTAAGATACCAACAAAAGACAAGTTTTACAATAAAATACCATGAACTTTCCAAGCTAAGAAATTATCACTAAAATATATCAAATCCTTAAAATTTACATCCATGAAAACCCTGAATAATATAAATAAATTCTCGAGGTTTATTTTGAAATTTTATTTTAAAAAATATTCTTCATAAAACCCCCTCGACTTATATAAAACAATATTTAAGGACTTTAGTAAATATAAGTTTAAGCGGGATCAATTCTCTTGAGCCCCAGGAAGCCGGAGAAACTGAGTGCTTTCCTATTTAAGGTAGAAAACTTAATGGAGTTATCAATGGTAATAGACTTAGAAAAAAATACAAATCCTGTCGTCCATATGCAGCAGTTACCTATGATTTCCGAACCTAATTTAGGATCTAAATCAATTACAAGTGTCTGACTCAGTCTGAGTCTAACTCAAACCTGAATCCAAACTCAAATCAGAGTCCAATTCAAACATGAATCCAAAGTATAACATGAATACTTGAACATGAACCAGAATACGTGAATTCAAACATCAATATCAAACCTGAATACTTGACTTGACTTGACTAAACCATGGTTATAACTTGACATGACTTCTTGAATACAAGATTACCTCCAGAACCCGACTGCTTGAACATTTGTATCCATGGTTTCATCAAGACTTATAAATATAATTTATACAATACATTACGCGGGGATAACGGAGTAGATTAGTACAGAACGTATAGCGTGGCACAAGATAATCATTTAAATGACAACTAAATGAACTCTCGTGCCTTGGCCCCATGGGTTATGACGGGGCCTTGTACTACATGTTACCATAGTCCATGGAGTAAGATATACTTCTCTCGTATACACAAATACCTTCTGTACCAAGCTATAAACAACTACGTTAGAATAACAATCATATACCTGTACAACTTAACAGTTTCATTTAATATTACTTGTTCTATTCCATTCCTTCTTCTGGGACTTACCAAGCGCTAGTTCGCTGACAACATTCCTATCTTTTCTTCTTTAAAATGTTCGTCAGGAGGACCGGACTCTCAGAAGATCGAGCTTAGCCAGGAGGATCTGGACCAGCTCACCGCCCAGCCGGACTTCTAGCACTCCTTGTATTTGTAACACCTTAGAATGCGATTAGTGTCAATTAAGCGATAATGCAGGTTTTTAATGAAATTTAACCAATAATTATTTTAACATATTTTATTTGATTAATTAATATTTTATTTAATTATTTTTGTAAATACACACACATGTGCATGTTAATCTTGGGTTAAGGAGGTGTTAACCATGCTTTGCTAGCCATGGCACACTTAACTATTTCCATGCCATGCTACACTTTATTTATCTATTATTAGAAAAGGGTTTTGTTTTTATATATGGAAAAGAAAAAGGAAATAAGAAGAATTGATTTTTGGAGGGAATGATGAAGGCATGGGACTTGGCATGGGGAGTAATTAATGAAGAAAGAGAGAGGGCATGGCTTATTCTCACCTCACCCTCTCATTTTCTTCACCTCTCTCTCTCTCTCTCATTTTCCCTCAACACTCACACAGTTTCTCACTCTCTTGTTCTTCTTCTCCTTCACAATTTTCTTCACTTGATTTATTTTCTCCACAAAACCTTAAGCCTAAAACACTTCAAACCTCACTAAACCCCCAACTATGCATGTTTAACCCTCTTGAGTTGTCTTGGAGCTTAGAAAGCTAGGGTTTTTCCCATTTTGTGGTGAGATAATGATCCCCAACTGTTAACTAGGCTTTAAGGGAGTTGTTTTGAGTATTAGTTTCAGTTTAAAACCTATAAGTTATAGTTTTGTGCAGAATATCGTATTTTGTGTTAAGTTTTGAGCTCTGTTGAATCTACTATAATTAGGTTGACCTCTAATAAAAATCTAACAATACAGTAGATTGGTGTTTGAGCTCTGAGTGTACCCTAGAAACCCGAACCCCATCCTCTATATTTGGCCCGACGAGAATCATCTATTTCCTGGCGCTGCCGGTTTAGTAGTGGAGATAGATGTTGGGATTTTGAGGGTAGTTGTCTATAGGTTTTTTATGGTGTTTGGTACAGTTTGATTTTCCTATATTGTCTTTAGGCAAAATCTAGAAACGTTTAGCTAGATTCCAGCGTTACGATATCGTGAGATTCGGACTTTTCCGACTTGGTTTGGTGCTTCATGTAGCTTGCAGCCATGAGTTTGGTTTAGGGTGTCGCTACACACGTTAGCCCACTAAGCTAACACTCGATAGCTTGTGGGAGTTGATGCGTTGGTTTAAGCGTTGTTTGCGTGTGTTAACGGAAGGTTTCTAATTACACTTGTTATGTTTTTGTGTGATATTAGGATCGATTGCAGGGACTTCGGACGCTACAAGGAAAGGGAAAGAGGTGATCAGATTCACCTAGCTCGAGATCGTCGGTGAGTAGATTTAACATCTATGGGAGAATCGCCTGTATGGCGCTAAGCGTCGAGGGATAGATTCAGTGATATAACCCTATGCTTATTTGTACACATATTGATTGTGAATGAGCATCATTTTGCACATCTCATTACCTGTTGTATATGGACATAGTATTAATTAGACACAACACTATTACTAATTGCACGAGCACCAAATTGTATGCCACACATACACCGTTAGTAATTGCCATAACACGCACGCTATAGAAATTACCATGGATAATATATTACACCGCTTCTTTATTATTAACAATTAGATATTAATTCCTGTTCTATTGCGCATATGAATTGCATCATACGTACATACATACATGCATACATATATACATTGCTATAGTCACCTATTTACTCTCACAAGATATCGCATTTCGATTTTGTGGATTTGGGAAACCGCAAGATACCTTTGAAACTTTATATATTTAAAAAGAGCGTTTTCTCTTGATATGCTCACATTACTGTTCCATGTTTGCATACATCATATGTCATGGATATATGCATTGATATACTGATTTCATGAGATTTCTGGATTTGAGAACCGCGAATATATTTCAAAGGAAATTATAAATCGTTTTAAAAAAATGCGGTTTCTCGTGATGTGATTTCGAGGCGTCCACCATGAGTTTTCTCGGTTCTGATTATGTGATACCCGATTCGAGGAACTGAATGAGCCGTCTGTAGGTACATGGTGGACACGGTATGGTACCCTGGGGCAAGAAATGTATGTTGTGCAGTAGACAATGAGCCTGAAAGAGGGGGTACTACCTATCGGTGATTGTATGGAAACTCGACGGATTTCCGGAGGATACCGTTCAGAGTTATGAGATGAGATAGATATGAGGGCCGATCAGAGTATGCGACGCCTGAGATGAGATAGATATGAGGGTCGATCTGAGTATGCGGCACCTGAGATATGAGTATTTACGTGTCGATGCTGGACATAGGTTTCATGATATTTCGAGTGTCGGTGTTGGACACTCAGGTTCATGATGTGACGGATATGAGGGCCAATCAGAGTGGCGGCGCCTGAGATATTGGGATTTGGGGTGTCGTTGATGGACACTGGTTTTCCATGATGATGATTCATTGATGAGGTTTATGTTTTATCCCATACTCAGGATTTATTGACATGCACTGTTTCATGTAGTTGTTGTATCCTGGCGGTGTACCTTGATCATGATTTGTTGCACATCCGTACTGTTATACTTATGCCATCAGATTGCATATTTCAGATTATCGCTTTTCATGCATATTTGCGATTATCTGTATGATGTTATTTTACTTTTCACGAGTTGGCAACTCACCCCGGTTATGCCACAGTGTTTTGAAGGTTTGACCCTCAGTGTAGTCGCGGCAGGGCTTCTCGTTGCATCTACTTCTGCGGATACCACTACTGTTGGTCGTGATTTTGGATAGGTGGGTAGTTTTGCGAGTATCCGTATGATTCCATTGTATATCTTATTTTGTATCTAGTACTCTCCATCTACCATTTTCATGTATTCGACTTAGAGACGAGATTTGTGAGGATCGATATTGTATTATTTATGACTCTGGGTGTCGAGCTCGTGTGAGCCGGCTTTTTGTTTATGTTGTGATGTTGTTTTACCTTTTATTATGTTGTTTTCACTTCTTAAATGCTTATTCCTTCGCTACGGCGTCGTATATACCTGTTGTGGTTGTATTTCGCCTATAGGCATGAGTTTCTCCCGTTTGGGGATGCTTTATATATATTCTATGTTTGTACCTGTTTGGGGCTAGATTTTACAGAGGAGATGCTGCCGAAATTTTTAAGAAAAAAAAATATTAGCTTGAGATTTTAACTTGGGATTTTAAATGTTTTTAACAAATGTTTTATTGTTTTACTTCTTTTCTGGGTTTAGATTTCTGGGTTTCGGCTTACTTGAATTGCGTTACGCCTTTTGACGTCGCATGATCTATGTGCCGGTCGCATTCCTAAATTGGGCGTGACAGTATTCATTTTCATCTTGTATGTCACTGTTTAGGCATTGCTTTTTATCATTGTATCTTTTCATTTTCAAACAGTTGTATATAAAGTGAATGTAAATAAAGTTGTTGTTCATTTTATATTGTAAATCCCCAATTCCATGTATATACTTTTTGTATTTTTTCATAATTTTCATATTAATTTTTTGCACATTTTTTTAAAAATATTTTTAAATATTTTATTTTAATTTCCTAATCTAAACCCTAAAACTACCCTACTGACCCGATGCGACCTTACCCGACCCGAATCCCCTCATTCTTCTTCTTCTTCTTCTCATTCTTCTTTTCTTTTCTTTTCCCGCCCTTTTTCCCAACGACTCCCTTCTCGCGCTCGACCCCAACCGGACTCGTCGACACCGTGCCCACCATGCCAACGACCACCCTGAGATCACCTCCTCCGAATCTCCAATCCCTCTCCTCTCGCCTCCGCAAGACCCGTTCCCCAACATCCTTCTCCTCCTTCCTCGCGACCGCCACCTCATGATCCGCGCCCACCTCCTCGATGCCCTCGCCAACGATCTCCCCAAGATCCCATCCCCTAAATCCTCACTTTCTCCCTTCTCTCGCCCATTGCCGACGTCCCCGCGAAACCCGCTCCCTACGACCTCGTCCTCGCCAACGTCTAAACCGCTTCCGAGATTTTGCGGCCCCTTCCCTGCAACCTTCGTTGCCACCGTCGACTTCCTCCCACCGCCACCGCCTCAAACCACAACACCGCTCCACCTCCATCATCTCATTTCCCCATCAACACTGCAACAGGTCGTTGTCAAGGCCCCTGCACATCACCGCCGTTGAGCCATCGCCGACCGCCTTCCTGACGTCGATAACACCATAGCGGAGCACCCACTTCCCCTCTATGAGGCCTCCTCTTCTCTCAAGCACCCATTCTTGACCCTACAGCGCCACCACCGTGCTCACATCGAACCCGCCACTGCACCGCCACCGTGCCATGGCTGCACCACCGCGTACCCCGACGTGTCCCTCCACGTACCAACTCCCCTGCTATACTGTACCCCCACGCAGTGCCAGCCTCCATGCCACGCCGTGCCAGTCCGCGTGCCACGCCATGCTAGCCTCCGTGCCACACCATACCCCGATCCAGTGCATGCATCGTGCCCACTCCCGCACCAGCATTGCATTCAGTACCGTTTCGTGCCATGCCACTCCCACACCACGCACCAAGCCAACACCACGCCCGCTACCGTGTCACGTGTTAGTTATATATATGCCCTAGAGGCCATTACTGTACATACGATGTATATTGTAATGGATGCTTGGATATATATAGGGAGGACTTTCTTACTCGACATGATAGTATGCTATATGGTTGTACTTTATCTTAACATGTACTCTGATTGTCTCTATATTACATGTTGATAAAGCCCTTAGGATGTGTACTCGACTACTGGGACTATGATGAGATCATACTAGTGGGGCCACGGTAGTCGACGAGTACATCCTATAACTGTTCCTAGTCGAGGGTGTATCGAGATAGGGCATCGATGCACCAGAGTAGACTAGCGTACACGCATCTTGACCCATATGATGGGCGATGGATGATCCCATATCCATCGGTGTTTGACAACAAGGATGGTATACGGGTGCTCAGTGGAGACTGGGTACACTGGACGGACTCGCCGAGAACTCCCAGATGGTATTATACCTCACGTCAGATGGCAGTTCTCCGGTGACACTGGTACAGAGTAGTCTGTTGACCCGAGATCGTCATAGAGTCTTGTGTGATTCCCACTGTGCTTTGATTTCCATCATACCACGTCCAAGAGGGCGTGCAAAAAGGTAGCTTTTGGGTACAGTCCCGAATCACATGGAGGCAATGAGCGATAGGAGGGGATTCGTCTCTCCCGGTATAGGGAGTTGATATTGTGCTATGTTCGATTGGCTATAACCGGAAATCCCTGGCCAGGGTTGCTGAGATTTACTGGTAAGTGTTATCAGTAGTTTCTCGAACTGTTATAGACCTCAAATCGACACGACTTATCGAGCTACTGGGGTCTGACGTTTACCACCCCTAGGCGAGATATGCAACATATCAGACGACGAGACCGGACAGTACGGGAGTGTTACTGTTTGGATTCATAGGAGAATGTACAGGCTTGCTTGTTGATCTTCTGAGTGCTCAATACCTGGGTAGCTGTTACGTTTAGCTGACCGCTTGCAGCTTGTGGGTGTTTGATATGATCATCACCTACTGCCGGCGTATTAACGATTCTTTAGAGTCCTACACAGTGGTTTCTTGGCTCAGGCAAAACGGAGTAGGAGCACATATGTGATATGTGCGGGACCGAGGATAATGCGATATGAGATACCGTATTCTATTCTCACAATAATTGATATCAGCCGGGTCATCGGATCAAGTGTTGATTCGATAAATCGGTACGGATAAATATTAGTCGGTTATATGCGATATAGCCGGATTGTCGGATCAAGTGTTGATTCGATAATTTAATGTATAATAATATATATGATATATTAAATTACATTAACTATATTTGCTCACTAAAAGATTCTTTTTCTCACTCGGGTAATACATTGATATATATACGATATATGTTAAATGTATTATTTTATTTTGTTACGATAAATATTATATATGTGATATATAATATTGTAACATGATATGATTACTAATGCAACATGTTTAGTAGAGATTAAACATGGTTAGGGTTTGATTAGGGTTAAACCTTTCTAGATGTTTCTAGAAGGTTTTCTTTTTTGTTTTGGAAAAGATATTTTTGCATGATATTTCTTAACCCAACCACACCCCTTAACCCTAGTTCAATCTCTACAAAGGTTACTTGACCATGGTTGCATTATTCTTCATATTAATCCTTTCATTATTCATCACAAAAGAAATGGATCACTATTCTTCTTCTTCCTTGAGTTCTTCATGCAAAGCTTTCTTGCTTTGATATTTGTGATGAAAATATGTGAGAAAAAAATAAATAAAGAGAGCAAAAATCCTACTTCATCATCCTCATCTTCCCTTGCCCTTTAGATGAGAGTGTTCACTCAATTTTAGTGAGTGTTAGCTTGTGTTAATGAAACTTCAAGGTAGATTATCTTTGTATCGAAGATCGGAAGCAAGACTGCACATTTCTCTTCGTGGAGCCCCTCGAGAGTCCGGAGCATGATGATCGCAGTGAAGGGGCTTCAACACGGAGCTTATGAAGTGAAGGACCGGATCTACAAAGGTTGTAATCCCTCTCACTTAGTGTTAAAGTGTTTAGCATGTTAGTTTTCGCCTAATCTCTAGTTTAAAGATCCGTATTCAGGTTGTTCGGCACGGCTAAATTTTTAATCGGGCATGGTTGATGCCTCGTAGACCCTTTTGCGGGTGCCTAGCAACCCTACAGATACCACTGTAGGGTCGCTAGGCACGGGCACAAGGGTCTACGAGGCATCAACCATGCCCGATTAAAATTTTAGCCGTGCCGAACAACCCGAAGCCGGATCTTTAAACTAGAGATTAGGCGAAAACTAACATGCTAAACACTTTAACACTAAGTGAGAGGGATTACAACCTTTGTAGATCCAGTCCTTCACTTGATAAGCTCTGTGTTGTGGTCCCTTCGCTGCGATCATCGGGTTCCGGACTCTCGAGAGGTTCCACGAAGAGAAAGATGCAGTATTGCTTCCGATCTTCGATACAAAGATGATCTACCTTGAAGTTTCTTTAACACAAGCTAACACTCACTAAAATTGAGTGAACACTCTCATCTAAAGGGCAAGGGAAGATGAGGATGATGAAGTAGGATGGTTGGATTATTGATCATTATCTTCTTTGCATTATTCATCACAAAAGGAAATCTATCATATTCATCTTCTTCTTCCTTCATCTTTTCTTTCATGAAAAAGCTTACTAGTTTTTTCAAAGTGATGAATAAATGTGAGAAAGAGATAAATAAAGAGAGCACGCCCGCGTTGTCACCGTGCCCAGTATCGGATTTCAGCGCATCACGCACACGCCACGCACCGTATCCAGCATCGCATCGTCTCGTGTGTCGAGACGAAGTCCGCAAGTGGTGTCACTTCTATATCAGCAACCGAAGGCAAGTGAAATCCTCACTTGCTTTTAACATACTATATGATTTCGTGTTAAAAATTAGATTTGATAAATTATTACGAACGTGTATTTGGTAGTTTATTGACGCGAATATATTGTAAGTTGTCATCGTAACTTCATGGAAAACCACAGTAATTTTAAGATGGTAGTTTTGAGCATAATCGGATCTAAAACATCATATTAGTATTGTGTGGAATTGTAGGTATTGTATACCGTTTTCATGAGTTGGACAAACCGATATTAATTCGATAATTCAAGATATTGTACGCTAAAAGTTCGATGTGGTGAACTGATCCAAAAACCTATCGAAAATGTTCTAATAATTTCTTTTTCTACTTATTAATATTATGTAGAAAACTGAACTCAAATAACAAAGTATCGCGCAAGGAAACGGCGTCTTAAAGACACGATGTCAAATCTGATTTTACTGTACACGTAATAGTGTTAAATTGGTATTAAATTAGTTACATGTCGGAATGTAATGTTCTATGGCTCATAACGAATCTTACTCGATAATCTAGAACCCTCTATAGTTTATCTTTCGATACCGATAGACCACAACAACAAGAACTGACCGGGAATGCGGCTCTGGATTGCAGTCCGGGGCAGCATTCCACGAGGATACCTGAACTTAAGCTCCTATACATCCCTACATAAAACTGAAAATGTGCGGAGTCCGATATAGTCACGTAGATAATTTAGTTAGCAAACATATGGATCTAGTCTCGTTCAGCTACACTGTAACATCTCTGTTTTCAGTGTACAGAAATTTGCTTAAAAATTTATGTACAAATAGAGTATTTGCAATCCTGTGTATGCTATAAGTATTTGATTTGCTTTTGAACAGCAAGAAAGCACTTGTAGCACATAGGTAAAGTCTTGCACTGCTGTGATATAGCCCCTGTGATCGAATCTCTCCAGCCACATATTTTTTTAATTGATTTTTCATTTAATCTTTTAGAAGCCCAAAGGTTTTTGCGTGCACTACACGTAAAATGAGAAGTCACGGATTAAACAAACATATGCAATAGACTAGTCGAAGCGACGGGGATACGTGGTGAAGATCCCACCATCCATCGCTGGAATTTGGCCGGCGAGATCCTTGTTTGGACCGGCACCACCGAGCCCCCCGTAGGGGATTCTCCCCAATTTTCCCCCTGGCACCCTTTAGCCTACCCCACTACCCACATATTGTTTGTTTACTCTGAAAACATCCAGAGAGTGATAATTCCTTTCTTTAATTCATTTTTAATGTAAATTTTAATTCTATTCTTCATTACCCTAAACCCTAATTTTCCTTATAAATACCACACCACATTTCACCTCTCCTCATTCAGAATTTCATTACAAAAACTCTCTAAAAATTCTAAGTCCCAGGTTGTGCAGGTGGAGTTAGCAAAGGGCGAAGTTCCGACGACGTTTCGAGGAGAATCCGGTGACGAAATAACGCCCCGACGGTTCCAATATCTTCCTATCTCTCTCCTCTTGTTTTCTAACCTGTAAGTCCCCACTCCCCTCCTCCATCTCTATTCTAAAACTTCTCTTTTTCAAAACTCATCGGAAGCGGAGTTATTCCGACTTCCGATTCGTTTTTCTTTAAAAACTCCATTTTTCTTAAATAATAAATACCATATTCTCTCATAATATTTAACAAACACAAATAAACACATTAGAATAAATTTCATCTCAAAATAATTCATGTTGCAATTTCTATTTCACTTTTACAGTAAAATAACATCATGTTACATACAAATTATAATTGTTCAATTTAACCGTATTACCTTTAGATAATTCAAGAGATAATGACCTATCTCATCACAACACACATTCTTGACATAACACGATAAATTTTGGGACTCTAATTTATGGGAAAATACGAGATTATGAATAAATACCTTAAGCATTCAAAACCATTTTCTTTAAAAAGTGTATTAATTAAATTCCTTGCAATTACGTCTCTACGACCCATTTTAGGGAACCCCAATCGGGATGGTGCGGGTTATCGCACATCTTAGGGCTTAGTAGAGCGAGATGCAGACCTCCGCAAGGAGCATTCGATCTAGATGGAATTTTTGATGCAATTTTTTCAAAAAAATGAGATTTCTACAAAATAAATAAAATTTAATTTTATTAAATAAATATATTTATAAATATTATCAAAACATCTATTTTAAATATATTATATAAATATTCTATGTTTTCGAAAGCAAAAGAATCAGAAGTTCATGAAACTACCGTTACAATTCAATACAAATTCCAATATTTCATTAAAATACCATATACAATGAAAACTAGGTTCTACTCACTAGAAAATTTCACTTTTATAAAATATACATCTATGAAAACCCTAAAGACAATAATTAAATACTTGAGGTGTGTTTCCCCCAATCAGAGCAAGGCTCTATTCAAATTTTGAAATTTGAAATGAATCAGTGCTTCATAAAAGCGTTGGCGCCAAGTGCGCCAGCACTAAGAGTCAAAGACTCTGAGGCAGCGCTCACGTGCAAAGCACGAGAGCGCTTGTGCAAAAAGCGCCAGCGCTGAGAGTCAAAGACTCTGAGGTAGCGCTCACGTGCAAGGCACGAGAGCGCTAGCGCCAGCGCTAAGAGTCAAAGACTCTGAAACAGCGCTCACGTGCAAGGCACGAGAGCGCCAAGCGCTAGAACTAAATGTTCTCCACCGTTGGATCAAAAATCCAACTGTCACGACCCGAAATATACCACGCAACGTCTACAGGCGTAACGCAGTAAAAGAAAGCCAAAACCCAGAAATCTAAACCATTAAAAGACAAGAAAAGGATAAGAAACATTTTTAAAAGTCTTTGAAATCACAACCCAAATTTTTTAAAAGTCCAACTTTCTTTCTTTAAAATTTTGGCAGCACCTCCTTTGTAAAAACTGGCCTCAAAATGGGTACAACATAAACAAAATAAAGCATCCCCAAACGGGAGCAAATACACGCCCAAAGGCAGAAAACAACCACCACAAAAAATATACGACACCGTAGCGAATAAATAAAAGACGATAGAAAAGAAACTGTATAAAAGAAAACAAGTCACAAATAATATACAATATTGTCCTCACCAAGTCTCTAAATCAACAAGAAAATATAGCAGATGGAGAGTACAAGGATACAACGAATATATAATACAAAAATACGGATAACCAAAAAACCCACCTAAGCAAAACTGCACACTATGAGCTAAAGCGGTATCCGCAGCAAAAGGTGATAAGATAGATGAATAGCCAGCCTCGACTACTCTGGGGAACACCCTGCAAAACAACTGTGGTACAATAGGGGTGAGTTGCCAACTCGTGAATAGTAAATAACATATGCAAATAATCGCAAGTATGCACGTACAACACGAATCTAACATGTGCAACTAATATTAATAAGAGATCATATGAATGCAATAATAATGTGACAATGTATATATGCAACAGTCATGAAAGATACTCAAGCAGGTACAAATAACATATGAAACAATGCATATAAAATGAAGTATGTAAATGCAACAATCATGAAAGGTATACTAACAGGTACAACTAATATATGAAGCAGTGCATAAACAATAACTGTGAAGTATGGAATGAAACATGTCATTTCCACGGAATCCTAATATCGTGGTACGACCAAAATCCATCAAGACAATCGAAATTATAAATCCTCAAATCAACCCCCAAATTGGCTCTCATATCATGTAAGTCTCATATATCCTGAATGTACAAAATCAGCAATCTCATATATGTCCTGTATCCAATCTCAAATAAACCTCCTATATCCCAAATCGAATATCAAGTGAATCTCAATATAACGTAAATATAATTGCATGAATAAATATGATGATGTATATAAAATACTATATCGAGCACATAGGCCCCGAGCACATAGACCCCACACATCAACCATATAGGCCCCTCACATCGAGCACATAGGCCCCGAGCACATATGCCCCTCTCATCGACCATATAGGCCCCTCACATCGAGCACATAGGCCCCGAGCACATAGGCCCCTCTCATCGACCATATAGGCCCACTCATATAATGAATTAGTATATTTGCATATATCCTCATGATGATATATGATGTAGGGGTGTGTGTGTGTGTGTGTATCAGCGTCCCATACCACTGATATATATACGATGGGTATACATATATATATCAGCGTCCCATACCACTGATATGTATACGCAGGAGTAAAACAATCCAGAAAACATCATATGAAAACCATATCTCAAAGCCAAATCCATGAATATAATATATGCACATGAAACAGTAATACGAGCATATAAGGAAAAATCGCTATTTAACTGCAACAATATATAAAATAAAACATGCGGTTCCTAAATTCTCCGAATCTATATAACATCAAGTAAAGGTAAACATGCAGCTATGTCATTATGTGTGTATGCACCTATCGCTAATAGTACAATACCCTATAGGTATACAGGTAACTAGCATGTAACCATGCAGATATACAGGTATGCCATATGTCATATGCGTAAACCAAAGACCTTAAATATGTAGCAGACTCCCACAGCCCAAACGCCGACACCCACACTCACCATCTGGCCGCAATTTGCGGCCAGAACCCTTTAATTTGCGGCCTGGATTGGGAATGGTGGTCTCGTGCTTCGTGTGTGTGGTCTAACTCTAGTATACATGCTCCAGTAAATGCAACTTTTGTCTGAAGCAACCGGGTTGAAAGCAGATCACTAAACTAGCACACAACCTAACTAAAACACTAAATAAGCACTAATTTAATACAATATGGTGTTTTAGTGTAAACTGAAACAATTACTAGGATTAAACGACACAAACAACACTTAGTTAAGCTAATCAAGCCATAAAAACCCTAAATTAACCTAATCTTCACTTAAACCCCCTAATTAGCACTAAAACTCACTAAAACACTACTTTAAGCTAATAGTGCTACAAGTTTAGCAAGAAAGTGAACAAGGTAAGCTTAATACCTCAAGTTGGTCTTAGGGGGGTCTAAACATGCTGGCCTTGCCTCCAAGAGTTCAGAATTTGCTTAAGAACCAACAAAAGAGGTGTTTGCAAGAGGTTTAGTGAAGAAAGTTTGGATTTTAATATGGGGATGAGCTTGAGTGAATGAAGAAAGAGAAGAAGAAGAAGAGGAAGAGAGGGGAGAGTTTCTGCTGCTGGAGCTGCTGGTGTAGGGAAATGAGAGTGAGAGAGAGAGAAAACCCAAGGTCAATGTGTCCCATGCCTCATTTATTGCGCCATACTTCCTTGTTCCCATTTCTATTCTTATTATCTTTATGATTGTTTTGTTTTGAATTAAAAAGGAAATAAAACAATGAGGGAAATTTGGGGAAAAAAAAAGATAGACATGAAACATTAAATCTAGGTGGAAAAAAGTGTGTTGTTCATGCTAACAACATTTTGCTTAAAACATAATAGTTTAGGAATTTGATTAATGTGTGAACAATGAATTAAATGATAATTAATAAAACATAAATATATACTTATTTACATATTTTCACAATTAAATTAGATTTATTCCGGTTTATGTGGAAAATAACTATTAACGAAGTTTTATGAAAACACGCATTATCGCTAACTAACACGAAATTAACCTAAACGAATTTCAAAGTGTTACAATCTTCCCCTTTAAAGAAATTCGGTCCCCGAATTTTTAAAAAAAAATCTAGCTACGCGTACCTTCAAAGAGATGAATGCAAAACTCACAATTCTTACTCGCAGCCTCCTAAGTGATCACCTCACTATACGGCTACGCCCAAGAAAACCCTCACAGATGGCAAGGCCCTCGACCGAAGTTTCTCCACCTGCCGACCCATTAACACAATTGGCTGCTGGTGAACGAAAGATCACGTCCAAACTAAATGGCCTGATACTGAATCATGTGAGAAAGGTCATGAAGATAATTGCAAAGTATCGACACAAGGAATACGGGGTGAATACTCAATAATCTGGACGGAAGTGCCAAATTAAAGGCGACGGAACTAACTCGCTCTAAGGATCTCAAAAAGACCTACAATTCTAGAATAAGCTTCTCAAAACTCAACACGTCATTTATCGGAAAATCCGTAGGAATACATGATCTTCCACTGCGAACTCAAGTCTGCGGCCACCACGGTCGGCAAAAGACTTATGTCTGCACTGGGCTGTTCTCATCCTGACCTGAACCAACTGGATCATCTCCGAAGTCTCTAGACTAGCTGAGGTCCCAAAAATCCTACTTACCCTGAGTCAGAAGAACAGACTGGTGATCGACACGACCTAACAACTAAGCCTAAAGGTTTCCAATTGGAGTGCCTCCTAATAACTGCTATCGAAGGAGAACCCTAACAATGGCAAGTGACGATCCCAACTGCCGACAACAATTAGTACGCACGCATAAGAACATCATCTAGAGTCTGTATAGCCCGCTGTCACAACCTCGTCCTGTGGATGGAAAAGCGGAGCTAAAGCTCAACCAGTACCCAAGGCTTCCTGAAGCTTCTGCCTAAGACGGCAAGCGAAAAGGGTGACTCAATTGGATACAACGCGTGAAGGAACTCCGTGCAACGCACAAACTTAACAAGAACAACTGAGCAAACCGAGTATAACCGGACAACAAACACCAAATGGAGTCACACACTGTCTAGTCCTGGGTAGACACCATAACAAAATTCATGGAGGTCTGCTCCCATTCACACTCCGGAACGGTTAAAGGTTGCAATTCTCCAGCCGGTCTCAGATGCTCAACCTTAGCTCATAACAAGACAGACACCTAGAAACGAAATCCGAAACTTCACTCTTCATCCCTGCCCACCCGTAACTATCTCACATGTCACATCAAATATTGGCGGAACTTGAATGAACACAGAAAGCTGACTGATGTGCCTGCTCTAGGATTTCGCGTCTCTGCCCAACAGTATCAGGTACACAAATGCGTCCCTAAACTTAGCACACCCTTGTCACAAATTAAGGACTCCGAATCTTTACCCAGCCGAGTATGCTCCAGAATTTCTGACAGCCGAGCATCGGCGGGCAGTGCCTCACGAAAGCGATTAAGGAAAAGTGGTCAGGCGCAGACATGAGCAAGCTGTCCCCTCAGTAGAAGCGAACTTAAACTGTACTCAACGATCGCAAAAGGACTGTAAATCTGCAGAAGACTGTCTCAACAATCAAAACCCGCTGTAGGAAGATGTACATTAAGCTCTGGTGGTCCATGAAAATCTGACATGACTCTCCGAACGAGTAGTGTTTCCAAATCTCCAACGCAAGACCACCGCGGCCATCTCCAGATCATGAGTGGGATATCCTGCTAGTACTTCCTCCAAATGTAAGGAAGCAAAAGTGATAACTCTATAATGCCGCATCAATGCAAAGTCGAGCCCCACTCGCGAAACATCACAGTTAAACAATAAGGTCGCCCGAACCAGAAAGCAAAGAAAGAACTGATGCAGTTGTTAACCGGGTCTACAACTGCCGAAAACACCGCACGCATGCCTCAGTCTAAAGAAAAAGGAACCTCCCTTCCGGTCAGTTCAGTCAACGGTGCAGCACTACACTAGCAATCCTGCCCGAAACGGCGGTAAAATCTGCTAAGCCCAAAAATCTGCGGACCTCCGTCCTATACACAAGTCTGGGACAAAGCTGTACGGAATCGATCTTCTTCGGAACCATACGAAAACCGTCTCCCGTAACTACAAGACCTAAGAGTCAACACAATCAAGCTTGAAGGAATACTCCGAGAATCTAGCAAACCGCTGGGGCTCTCCCAATGTCTGCAAAACAAATCCTCAAGTGCTACTCCTGTCCCTCACGACACATTGAATAGACCAGAATGTCGTCAATAACATAACAATAACTGGTCGAGGAACGGCCTGAAGAAATCCAGTTCATCATATCTACGAATGCTGCTAGGGCATTGGTGAGTCCAATGACACCATCCAAAATACACAATGCCCGTAGCATGTTTAAGGCAGTCTTCGGAATGTCATCACTCCGAACCCGCAACAATGATGACTTGATCCCAAACAAACATAGAAAATGTCTCACATTCTGGAGCAGATCGAAGAAATCGTCAATGCAAGGTAAATGATACCTATCCGCACCGTAAGCCGGTTCAATTGACGATCAATCAATACGCAACCTCAAACAGCCATCTCTCTCCATGACGGACAGAAATAGGAGCTCCCCAATGCGAAACACTCAGACGCATAAGCCCCCCAACAAACAACTCTGCAGCTGATCCTTAAGCTCCCTAAGCTTCGCCGGCTCATCTGGAACAACGTCGGAAAACTTTCGCATGAAGGAACCCGGTCCAACAAACCCACTGCGGCTCCGGTATCACGAATGAACGCTAATAATCCTTGACATCCTTTCCTCAAAAGCCGACTAGCGAAAAAGGCTAAATTCAAGCTGTGAGAGGTAGCACCACTGTCCTCCCGCACAACAAGAACTGACTTGCCGGGAAAAACAAACCTGACTGTTTTCTCGCGGTAGTCCATAGACACCTAGCACGTAGCTAACCAGTCCATGCCCAGGAGAACGTCAAATCCAATTTCTCTAGAAGGATCAAAATGATGGACGAATCTCCATCTCCTATCCGATTGGCACACGACTGAAATACGTGTCGCGCAACAAAAGAATCGCTGACAGAAATTAACACAACAAATGGCTAATCTACCTAACACGACTCTCCTCCCAACTACGGCACAAAGTGTGTAAATCAAACAAGTACATCAACAGAATATACGAATTAAGAATACCTGAAAACTCTGTATTGGATGCCCGCACGTCCCGATGAGTGGAAGCAAACCCTCGTGTCTGCCTCCTACCCGCAACTGGCTGAACTCCTCCTCTGCCAACCTGTCCCCTCTGAGCGAACCCTCCGCGTCTACAACCTCTCTGAATACGACCCTGACGCGGTGTTAGGGAACAACTCCTGATGTGGTGATGAAGGTCCCCGCACCGATAGCATCCCCTCCATGGCTGCCAACCCTTATGGAAATACAAGCTAAAAGGTTGACCTCGTCCTAAGCCTCTGCTACTCCCGCGACGGTCACGATATCTGTCATGGCGGCTGAACCTCTGTCTCGGGGCTGACACGCCTACATGAGTCCTCCTCTGCTCCGGAACTCCCAAAGTCTCTGGAGGGCATGCCTCGTCAACTGGGGCTGCATCCACTGGTGCTATCTATGTGACGGAATGCTGCATGCTGATCGCAAGGAACAACTGGGTAGCAGGGGTGACAACCGCCTGTCGCTGCGCTCGAACGGCCTCAACCAATGAACTCATCGTCTGGCGCATGTCCTGCATCTCTGCCACAAGCCTAGTGATACTATCCGTCGAAGGCAGATCCATCTGCTTCTGTGCAACGAGCGTGCCATCCCGGTCAGTCCTTGTCATACCTGAGTCAATCCTGACCTCGGCCCTCGCTGCATCCCTCTGAGTCCCCATAGTCATCGATAGCAAGACTATAAATGGAAATAAGATTCGATAAGAACACGGAAATCGAGTCACAAAGATATGAATCATCAAGAAAGGAATTTCAAGCAAATTTGTACTTAGGTCACTTTAGGCGGAGTACCGCATCGTGAGTATGCCGCGGACATACACACAGTACGTTACTCTGCTTTAAGCTACCTACTCTATCATACCAAGGTCATCCTACACTCCGAAAGGTAAAACCTAGCGCTCTGATACCAACTTTGCCACGACCCGAAATTGGCACATGACGGCCCTAATACTTCGCAACGTCTACAAGCGTAACGCAGTAAAAGAAAGCCAAAACCCAGAAATCTAAACCATTAAAAGACAAAAAAAAGATAAGAAACATTTTTAAAAGTCTTTGAAATCACAACCCAAATTCTTTAAAAGTCCAACTTTCTTTCTTTAAAATTTTGGCAGCACCTCCTTTGTAAAAACTGGCCCCAAAATAGGTACAACATAAATAAAATAAAGCACCCCCAAAGGGGAGCAAATACACGCCCAAAGGCGGAAAACAACCACCACAACAAAAGACGATAGAAAAGAAACTGTATAAAAGACAACAAGTCACAAATAATATACAATATCGTCCTCACCAAGTCTCTAAGTCAACAAGAAAATATAGTAGATAGAGAGTACAAGGATACAACGAATATATAATACAACAATACGGATAACCACAAAACCCACCTAAGCAAAACTGCACACTATGAGCTGAAGCGGTATCCGCAGCAAAATGTGATCAGATAGATGAATAGCCAGCCTCGACTACTCTGGAGAACACCCTGCAAAACAACCGTGGCACAACGGGGTGAGTTGCCAACTCGTGAATAGTAAATAACATATGCAAGTAATCGTAAGTATGCACGTACAATGCGAATCTAACATGTGCAACTAATAGTAATAAGAGATCATATGAATGCAATAATAATGTGACAATGTATATATGCAACAGTCATGAAAGGTACTTAAGCAGGTACAAATAACACATGAAACAATGCATATAAAATGAAGTATGTAAATGCAACAATCATGAAAGGTACACTAACAGGTACAACTAATACATGAAGCAGTGCATAAACAATAACTGTGAAGTATGAAATGAAACATGTCATTTCCACGGAATCCTGACATCGTGGTAGGACCAAAATCCATCAAGACAATCCAAATTACAAATCCTCAAATCAGCCCCCAAATTGGCTCTCATATCATGTAAGTCTCATATATCCTGAATGTACAAAATCAGCAATCTTATATATGCCATGTATCCAATCTCAAATAAATCTCCTATATCCCAAATCGAATATCAAGTGAATCTCAATATAACGTAAATATAATTGCATGAATAAATATGATGATGTATATAAAATACTATATCGAGCACATAGGCCCCGAGCACATAGGCCCCACACATCAACCATATAGGCCCCTCACATCGAGCACATAGGCCCCTCTCATCGACCATATAGGCCCCTCACATCGAGCACATAGGCCCCGAGCTTATAAGCCCCTCTCATCGACCATATAGGCCCGTTCATATAATGAATAAGTATATTTGCATATATCCTCATGATGATATATGATGTAGGGGTGTGTGTGTGTGTGTGTGTGTGTGTGTGTGTGTGTGTGTATCAGCGTCCCGTACCACTGATATATATATAAATACGATGGGTATACATATATATATTAGCGTCCCATACCACTGATATGTATACACAAGAGTAAAACAATTCAGAAAACATCATATGAAAACCATATCTCAAATCCAAATCCATGAATATAATATATGCACATGAAACAGTAATACAAGCATATAAGGAAAAATCGCTATTTAACTGCAACAATATATAAAATAAAACATGCGGTTCCTAAATTCTCCGAATCTATATAACATCAGTAAAGGTAAACATGCAGCTATGTCATTATGTGTGTATGCACCTATCGCTAATAGTACAATACCCTATAGGTATACAAGTAACTAGCATGTAAGTGTGTAGGTATACAGGTATGCTATATGTCATATGCGTAAAGAAATATGAATCAATATCTCAATGTCCCTAACCAAATGATATCCTATAGGTATGTGTATTGTGCGTAACATAGCAATTATTGACGGTGTGTGTGGCACACAATCAGTGCTCGTGCAACATCAGTCGTCAATAATATGTGCAGTGTCCTAAGGATACTAGTCGAAGCACAACAATCACTGAGCAATAAGGGTATGCGCAAACTATATATGAAATAAAAAATGCGACAATATTAATATCTCTTGCCCAGATGCATAACGCCATGCGGGCGATTCCCCTGTAGATGTTAAATCTACTCACCGAGGTCTCGTGCTAAGTGTAGCCGACAACTTGCTTCCCCTTCCTCGCGGTGTCCGTCGTACCCGCATGCGAACCTAGAATTTACACAAAGAATACACATAAGATAAAATCCTGCAAAAACGCGATATCAAAACCAAACGAGAAACTCGCGTCGCGAACTAAACGCATGAATCCGATAGGCTAAAACGTGCGAATACGTGTCTGAAAATACCCCGACACGCCGTGACATGCAGCAAACACTAAACCCACACACATAACACACGTGTCGCGCAAGCTTAAAAGTATAGGAAATACGGTATTTTGCTCCAGATTTTGATACAGATAGAATTTGAATAGTTGCATACACCAAAGACCTTATATATGTAGCAGACTCCCACAGCCCAAACGCCGACACCCACACTCACCATCTGGCCGCAATTTGCGGCCAGAACCTTTTAATTTGCGGCCTGGATTGGGAATGGTGGTCTCGTGCTTCGTGTGTGTGGTCTACTCTAGTATACATGCTCCAGTAAATGCAACTTTTTCCTGAAGCAACCGGGTTGAAAGCAGATCACTAAACTAGCACACAACCTAACTAAAATACTAAATAAGCACTAATTTAATACAATATGGTGTTTTAGTGTAAACTGAAACAATTACTAGGATTAAACGACACAAACAACACTTAGTCAAGCTAATCAAGCCATAAAAACCCTAACTTAACCTAATCTTCACTTAAACCGCCTAATTAGCACTAAAACTCACTAAAACACTACTTTAAGCTAATAGAGCTACAAGTTTAGCAAGAAAGTGAACAAGGTGAGCTTAATACCTCAAGTTGGTCTTAGGGGGGGTCTAAACTTGCTGGCCTTTCCTCCAAGAGTTCAGAATTTGCTTAAGAACCAATAAAAGAGGTGTTTGCAAGAGGTTTAGTGAAGAATGTTTGGATTTTTGATATGAGGATGAGCTTGAGTGAATGAAGAAAGAGAAGAAGAAGAAGAAGAAGAGGAAGAGAGGGGAGAGTTTCTGCTGCTGGAGCTACTGGTGTAGGGAAATGAGAGTGAGAGAGAGAGAGAGAAAACCCAAGGTCAAAGTGTCCCATGCCTCATTTATTGCCCCATGCTTCCTTGTTCCCATTTCTATTCTTATTATCTTTATGATTGTTTTGTTTTGAATTAAAAAGGAAATAAAACAATGAGGGAAATTTGAAAAAAAAAGATAGACATGAAACATTAAATCTAGGTGGAAAAAAGTATGTTGTTCATGCTAACAAAATTTTGCTTAAAACATAATAGTTTAGGAATTTGATTAATGTATGAACAATGAATTAAATGATAATTAATAAAACATAAATATATACTTATTTACATATTTTCACAATTAAATTAGATTTATTCCGGTTTATGTGGAAAATAACTATTAACGAAGTTTTATGAAAAACACGCATTATCGCTAACTAACATGAAATTAACCTAAACGAATTTCAAAGTGTTACACCAACGGAGATGATAAATCATCAAATTACCAGAATAAAATTCCGTTAAGGAAATACTCCTCAGAATCTTTCCAAACAAGAAAGATTGTGCTCTGTAAATCAGAGCACCGTTGGATCAAAAATCCAATGGTGATTAAAAATCACCAAGATACAGAGTAATCTCTGTATGGGAAAATAATTTCCCAATCTTGTTAATAACAAGAAAGATGTCTTCTGTAAAACAGAAGCCTTAGGATCAAAGATGCAATGGTTGGGAAACATCCCCAAATCAATCGGAAAAATATTGCCTTAACTGATCAGCCTCCCCTATAAAATGGCCCCAAGACTTCAAGTCTTACACAGAAGAACCCCCCTCCCCTCGCGCCCACACAAGCTTTGAGAAATTTCAAAGAAAAGAGAAAGCTCTGAGAAGAAGAACTTTTCTTCAAGGTAAAAACATAGAGATAAAAAATATCTCATCAAGGAAAAAGAACATAGTTCTTTTCTTTGATCATAGATCTATAAGACAGAGATCTTTCACAAAAAGAGATCATAGTATCTCATCATAAAAGATGGGGGAGAAGAAGAATTTCATTCTTTTCAGATCATAGATCTACAAAGACAAAGTCTTTCACAAAAGAAAATAGGAGAGATTGTAACATCTCCAATAAAAATAAGAATTTTGTTCTTAGAACCATGAGACAAAGTCTCTTGTAAGCGAGAACTTATTTCTCAGATCACAAAATTGATCAGAAGCGCTCTGCGCTCATTGTCTGGCGCTCAGCGCCAAGTGCGCCACGTTCTCCTCACGTGTGCGCTACTTCATAAGAAGCGCCTTAGCGCTCCAAATCTGGTGACCAGCGCTAAGCGTGCCACGTGCTCCTCACGTATGCGCTGCTTAACGGAAGCACTTGCTCTCTGACTAGCACTCAGCGCCAAGCGCGCCACGTTCTCCTCACGTGTTTGCTACTTACCAGAAGCACTTGCACTCTAACTGGGGCTCAACGCCAAGCGCTCCACATGCTCCTCACGTGTGCGCTACTTAACAGAAGCGCTCTGCGCTCATTGACCGGCGCTCTGCGCTCATTGACCGGCGCTCAGCGCCAAGCGCACCACATGCTCCTCACGTGTGTGCTGAGAGAACATAAACTGTTCTTTAAATAAAGCCCCAGAGCTATAATGAGTGCTTAGCACTCAATAAAAGACAAAAACGGTTGTCAGAACCCAAACCAATTCTCAGCATTGTTAAATGTAAAAGGACTGAGCCTAATTAAATGTCCAACATTTTAACTGAATGGGCCGAGTCCAAGTTGGCCACAGATCCCTAGTTCAGATTAATTGAGCCCATGTGCTCATAAATCTTTGATCTTAGTCCCAAATTGGATTACAGATCTCCCAACCAATATTGGTTCAAGGGTACATCTCTTCACTCCTCTAATATTTGTCGTTGTAATCTTTCAACGTCTTCAGAGAGGTGACGGGTCCCAACAACTAGACATTCCACGGACTGTGGGGTACTTAAACTCATAGACTATGATGTCCTTAAACTTTACAGACTATGATGTCTCTAAACTACCACGGACTATGAGGTCCCTAAACTCATGGACTATGATGTCCTTAAACTTATGGACCGCAAGGTCCTTAAACTAAACCTTACAGACTATGACGTCTTTAAACTGTCATGGACTATGACGTCCTTAAACTTATGGACCGCAATGTCCCTAAACTAAATCAATAGAGCCCAAATTCTCTTTTGTTGGATCTAAACGATCCTGTTAAGTAGATCTTAGTCTAAAATTAGACTAACGTATCCTTAACAAACGTTTAAATTGATATTAATCTCAAATAAGATTAACGATCCTTAAACCCAACCCAAAACCAAATCTAAGAAAATATGGATTTGGACTAATCCCCGCCCTACGGGCGATAACATAAATTAGTCTCCGTATACAATCCACGGGCAACCAAAAACAAAACAAATACATACGACAAGAAGTGACCATCTGGAGAAGGAGAAAGTGGTTACCGCGATGCGGTAGCATAATTAACTGCAGGGGCTTGCGCCTGCAGGGAAGAGCGTCCCCACAATCAAAAGCCCCTCAACGATGGGGAATCAGACGAAGTCTGCTACATCATCCGCATCCGTTTAAATCTTTGATACATGGTGTTATAAATCAACTTGGCATCTTCGGAGAGGTGGACGGATAGCACCAAATAGCATTGCCCCACAAAATTCAGGCCGGACGTCCCGGTCGCGTCTTTCGGCGGAGAACAAAGTGTATTTTGAAATTATATCAAAACTATTTTTACATAAAACCCTCTCAAGTTATACTAAATTACAATAAGGACCCTAGTAAATATAAGTTTAAGCGGGACCAGTTCTCTTAAGCCTCAGAGAGCCGGAGAATATGGGTGCTTACCTATCTAAGGTAGACAACCTAACAACGGTGTTATCAACACGGTAATTGTCTTGAAAAAAGACACAAATCCTGCCATCCATGTGCAGCAGTTATCGATAAAAATTAATTCAGGACTCCAATTTTGTTTAAAAGTCTCACTCAGTTCGAGTCATGAAATCAATCTGACATGAATATGATTCAAGTATAACTGCAATTCAACATGAATCCGTCTATACCAGAACTCAATCTATATCAATCTGTCTCGACTGAACCGAACTATGGATATACTCCGTTTACATGTCTATCCATTATATCCATTCCATTTACATGATATCATGGTTACGGCAAGTCATACAATCTACTATACAAAACAATATAAATCAATACAAAATAAATTACAGGCTTTTTTTAAAAGGGTAGACTGGTACGAAATGTGTTAGAAGTGGCACGAGATGGTCACTTTAATACACCTAACCTGAATATCCATTGTACCATGACTTAACGGTTTCTTATGCTCCTTATACCTTAGTCTCTGGAATAGTAGGACTCCTCTCGTATACACAGGCATATTCTGTACAAAGCTACAAATAACTGCAATAACAGTACAAAAGATAACATTATGCAGTTATATTCTCTTTTCTATTTATTCTACTTCTCTCTTTCTTTAGGACTTACCGTGCGATTGTTCGCCGACGACATTCTTTCTCTTCTTTCTTTGGAATATTATTAGGTGGATCTGACTCACTAGAGATCGAGCCCAGTACTGAGGACTTGGAGCAGTTTACCATCGACCCAGAGCTGTAGGGACTTGTATTTACTTTTCATTTCAGTTATGCCATTGTTTAGGCATTGCTTTCCATTCATGTATTTACATTTCCAGTTGTATTTGTAAAGAATTGTTAAATAAATAAAAGTTGTTGTTCAATTTTATTCATGTCTCTTGTGTACATTTTACTTATATTGCTTAGATACGCTTAGCGTGTGTACTTCTGAGTAAATACGTAGCGGACCTCGTCGCGCCTCCTTGCCCGTATACTAGAAAGCGGATCGTGACATACACTGTCGTTTGGTATTTTGTTTATATTTTAGATTGTCGACGTGTTCTGCAGTTTCTGCAGTGACATTTTCTTTCACTTTCACACTAAACAGGACATATCTCCTAGTACAGAAAGGCTATCATGGATCCGTTTGATGCGTCGGAAACCTAACAGAAAGAAATAGGTTTCATTCAACTAGGGCAACACCTGAATCTAAATACAATCCCTAGTAAACCACACGCGAAGTTGGACTTACAGTTCTGAAACTGGAATTCCAGCAATTGATCGCTAATCTAAAATGATGATAAGTCCCTAACCTGAATTTCTATTGACATGAAACTAATTTTACCGCTTAGATAATCAAGTATACTGCGTACGCCTTTTATATTGTTTTGGTCAATTCTATACGCGTGATTTTTGGTAAATTTTGTAAGTCATATGGTATTAGCTATCATAACTTAGTGAATATCTGTTCAGTGTATTTCTACCTTATTTTGGGTTTGCTTTATACCTTCTGCATAGTGATTTTTTACATTAAGACCTAGCGACTTATTTGCATTGTCGATATATAAGTGTCAGTGATTGGGTTGTGGTAAGTACGTTAGTGAACCAGTGATTGAAAGTGATATTGATAAGTGGAAGCATCATTGAAAGTGAAAGCGATACGTACTTGTTCACAACCTATCTAATACCTGAACACATACTATAACCCGGGGGAATGGGGAAATCAAGGTGGAATTGAACTCGTATTTAGCGAGGTACGATGACTTAGAGGATGATCAATCAATATCAATGATATACATACACACACACACATTAGGTCGTGGGCCTAGCGGCACGGCTGCAGGGTTATGTCCCGGGCAACAGTGGACCGTGGTCTCGGGCATACATGAGACCCTTGTTAAACACGAGCATCTTTTCCACCAATTGATTTCATTGATTTAGTGACTGATAAGTAGTGACATACACATTGCCTGGTTTCCTGACATGATACATATTTCGCGCTGTGCATATTCAAATGATATTCATTATTCTCATGTTTCTGTATTTCATCGCACCTTTCATGTTTAATGACATTGTATACACTGTATATATATTTATTGCTATATGTGTCACTCTGACGACCTGAGTGTGCATGCTCAGAGGACGAAGTAGACCCAGCCCAGGAGCATGATCTGACATTCGAGATCGCGGAGGTTTAGACCACAACATCAGCGCCATCCCTTTCTTGCTATAAGAGTATTGTTATTTCGTTGGTTAGTTATTTCTTCCATGTAAATAAATGTATCTTGAACTCATTTATTTTGATGTAATAATGTTGTGAGCTGTGATTTCCTTTACTCTAGTATTGTTTACTGACTACCATGTAATGCTAGAAGCCGAAGTGTGACTACGACGGGATTATTCCCTGACCGTAGGAGCATGGATAGCCTAGTCATCCCTCGCATTCCGTATTTTGGGAAGCGGGACGTGACATGGTTTTTTTGGTATCAAAGCCAGGTTTGGATGAAATTACAGTTCCATCGAGAGATCCCTAGATTGAGTTACACCTTTGATGTATGCTTTATTATATTTCCTTTTCACTTTCTAATCCTCGTTGAATCATCGTGTACCCCTTGTTTGAATCTGATTTCTTTTGATCATCTTTCAGAAATATGGACTCTTCGGGAAACTCTTTAGGTGTCGGTTCCTACGATCATACCGAGAAGATCCTCAGCATACTGACGACCATAGCCCAGGCTCAAAAGAGGAAGACCGATCTCCTGGCCGAGGGATTGAAGGCGGTACAGGAGACCGCAATTACTGCGCTGGAGTGATCTACGGTTGTTCCCGCCGCCCCGAAGGTACCCTAATACTGACTATATAGGCTAGGGTTAGTACTGTTTCGAACTTTAAGAGGCTTCATCTAGCGGTTTTCACGGGATCAACAAATCCACTCGAGGCTGAGCAACGGCTCATCAACATGGAGAACCTTTTAACGGCTGATCGAGTTCCTGACGATGACAGAGTGAACGTGGTGAAGATTCAGCTGGAGGACGAGGCCCGCACGTGGTGGTCCGAAGAGGAAAGCCGGCTAGAGAAACCTATCGGATGGAGCACGTTCTCTGCATGCTTTCTAGATCACTATTTCCCGGCCGCTGTTAAGGACGAAATGGAGGAGAAATTTATCATATTGAAGCAAAATGGACACTCAGTGGATGTCTACGTCGTAGAGTTTAACCGGCTGAGTCACTTCGCACTATACATGGTCGCCACCAAAGCCGCCAGGGCCAGACGGTTTCAGCAGAGGCTCGATATTGGACTGCAGCAGCTTATCGCATCTCTTGACCGTCAGACCTTCGCTGAGGTATTAAACACTGCCCAAGTATAGGAAAGATTAGCGGAGAAGGCCAAGGGATAATGACCGGTGAACAGGAGATCCCACATAGTTCCAGCACGAGCTACCATTTCCTCCCGTGGAGCGATCCCAGTTCACAGGCCGGGTGTTACGTATATGAAGCGTACTTTCTCACCTCCGCAGCCACAGCGGAGGGCACTAATTTGAGACTATTGCCAAAGGCTAGGGCACATGCAGAGAGATTGTTGCAGAGCCAAGGGGCAATGTCTGATTTGAGGATCCAGCAAGTACAGGATCAACGGGTGTCCCTAGATATCTGAGCAACAGGGAGGGTTCGAGGAACAACAACCGTCGTACGACACTTCACCTCAGAGGGGTCCACCTCTAGTATCCCAGCGGCAGTTATTCGATCAGAGACAAACTGGTACGGGTCAGAATCAGGGGTGGGCTTTCATCTTGTCCGCCGAGAAGGCAGAGGCTTCTGGAGAAGTGTTTGCAAGTAATCTCCTTATTTATTCTGTACCAACTAGAGTTCTTTTTGATTCGGGTGGTTCGCATTACTTTATTTCTACACGGTTTGTCGACACACACTCTATACCTCACGAGCCGTTGATCAAGGGTTGGGAGATACATACGGGTAACAGAATTATTGTGTCCAGCCAAGAGTGTAGGTTATTCCCTGTGGTGGTTTGCGGCAGAGAATTTTATGCAAACTTCCTTTTGATTGGGACTGGTAGCTGTAAGTCTACGGTAGCACCCCGGCCGTCTGTCCGAGGCCAAAATGCGGAAATGAAAACTTTTTCAAAACTTTAAACCGGCGCTATCGTATTGTTAAATCCCGGATCGAACCATTAACCTACAACTAGCTATCTAGAGAAGGGATAGAAAGGCTATACCGATCGATCCGTGTCCTTCGGTCTTTGGTCACCATCCGAAGCTCCCCGCGGCAACTCCGGTCTTGATCTCCTCGTCGGAAAGGGCACCACATCTACGAGTCTTTTTATGGGCTCCCGCTTCATCCGAAGCAACTCGGGCACGAAGTGTGCTAGCCGACGTGTCCAAGGTGATGTAGAGAATGTTTGTGATCACTTTGTCTCTTGCATCCATTGATTTGGATGGAGGTTAGAGGTGTTGCCATTAATGGAGATTTTGAGCTAGAGGAAGAAGAAGAAGAAGAGGAGCCATTTCTTTCTTTTGTTTTCTTATGATAAAAAATGAAAGCAAGAAGGAAATAATACAAGAGCTAACATATACATGGCTGCCCTTCCTCTCTCCTCTTATCATATCAACCTTAAATCAATCACATAATGTGACATTAGCACTAAAAAAGTGACCATGAGTCACTAATGAAGTCCATGTCACATTAAATGCACAAAATGATGATTTCTAGCTCACAATTTCCATATGCAAACATTAATCCAAATGTTTTCAACAATAAAAAGATACGGCAATATCTAAAGTAAACTCGTGACGGATCACAAGGATACCCCTCACCTGTATATACATACCTGCATCCGCATTCCGACCGAATGCGAATGCGATGAGACTAAACTAATCCAACAAATCTAATACTAAGATCCGGCTTAAACCAAAGCCCACTAGTATGATCCGCCCGATCATGATCCGTGCACTACTGCAGGTATATGATCGGACCCTGCCATATATCATACGGCCTCTACAACGTTTCGCCCGAAACATGAGAAACGGTCTGTGGGGGACTCTAAAGACTCGTCAATACTTTGGCTTTGGATTTAACCACTAGCTCGTCAAAGGTACTAACCGTACGTAACGGGCTACCAGGTATTGACCAAAAGGGAGGTCGATGAGCGAACTTATCCTGACACCCTACTGAGCATGTCAGTGACAATATCCGTATAGTCCGGTCTGTTCGTCTATGAGCATCGCATGGTGGGCCTAGGGGGTTGGTAAAAGTCAGACCCCCAAAAGCGGTACAAGTCGTGTCGAAGTGTAGCCCAGAACACCCTGAGATACTACTGGAATACCTACCAGTAAATCTCCTGCCTTGGCCAAGGACTTCGTGTAATGGCTCTCCTAGACACAGCGTGATCTCACCCCCAATACCGGGAGACACGAAACCCCTGCCGATCCGCTCACTGCCTCCATGTGGCTCGGGACTGTACCCAACTAAAACCTGTTTGCACGACTCCTTTGAGCCGTGGTAGGGTAGTAATCAAAGCACAGTGGGAACTCACACGAGACAAATGACGATCTCAGGTCGATGAACTAACCTGTACACATGTCACCAGGGAACTGCTATCTGACGTCAGGTATAATACCAACTAGAATGTTCCCGGCGAGTCCTGTCCGGTGTACTCATAACCCAATGAGCACCTGTATACATCTTAGGTGATCCAACTGACACCAATGGCTTGTGAGACCGGCCACCGCCCCTCGTCGGGGTCTCGACTGTATACACTAGTCTACTAATGGAGTATCGATGCCCAGTCTCGAAACTCCCATGACAAGGGACCACTTTAAGGATGTGCATATAGACCCTAGCTCCCACGTATATGATCGCCATCATACTGCTGGCCGTCAAGCAAGAATCCTAAGGGCTCTATCAACGTGCAATAGTGACCTGTAATGTCACCTGAAGCAGTGCACGATGATAAAGATAAACCAGATAGCATACTATCATCTTGAGTAAGACTGTCTTACCGGTATAGGTCATCCTTCAATCATTGCAATCACGTGCCTGTGATCCAATAATTGACTCTGAGGGCACTATATCCAACAATCTCCCACTTGCACTCAAGGCTAATTATTGCGATGTCGCATACTCACAGCCCGTGTGATATCGAACACCCAACTCCTCTACTAATCAGTCTCACAAAGCCCATTTGCGAAACTATTGTGTTTGAGGAATAGCCTCAGTGAGTGGATCCGCCCTGATGTTTCTTTCTATGTCTCTCTTTATCTCAAGTTCGCGGAGAAAATCATCTCCCGAAATGAGCAATACCTGTCTTAGAATGTGTCTGGATATCTGATGGGGCCTAGTTCATAAATGAACTCCAAATCCAAACTTCTTAGACTGTATCGTCAACTGAAACCAATCAGTATCCTGCGCCATGCCTCCCTTAGTATCCGCTTGGACCACCTGTCCAAAATACTGCCCCTCGTCAGAGGGAAAACTATAACTCTGACAGCCACTCTGTCTTCCAGGTCACCTTGGAAGCCTGGAATGATAACTGTCTCCTAAAAGAGGCTGTTGTTATCATATCCCTAGAATATCCACTTATGTTCTAAAACTGCTTCCGAATGTTTCTCCAGGATTGGATCAATATCAACTTATTGCATCTACTGCAAAAACAACATCTGGTGTGATACTTGACATATCATGATTGACTCAATTGCCTAAGCAAGTGATCTGCCAATCATGCACATCCCTCTCCTCTTAAGTCTGTAAGACACCTTTAGAGAGGGTGACTCCATCACCTGCAGGTACACTACCATGCCTGAAGTCGTCCATTCCAAATGCCTTTACAATGCTGTCTAAGTACCCTAATTGGGAAACTACCCAAATCTAGATCTAGTAACCAGAATATCTGATATAATATCCAATTCCCATGTGGAGAAACCACTGTGTGACAACCAAAGTATAACCGATCGTAGTATAGGAATTTCACTTCCTACTCTGTGTATGTTACCCAAATGCCAGGACATCACACCCTACTATCTTCTTAACAGATCCATCCCCTATTTTGATGAAGTCAAACCTATGACTGTCACATCAGAAATAGATGATCTATCTCCGCTATATCTGCTTTAGTCCATAAATAGACATAAGCTACCTGTCCACTATGCTTCCGCTGCTCCCACTGACTACGACAACCCTCTGGCAGAGTCATATACACGTGTACTTCTAAAGCTAGTTTAGAACGACGCTATACTCATCTTCCTGCCGGGTCTCATAGCCTGGAACAACAGTAGTGTCAAATCTGGATAAACAAGAACCTCCCTGTCACCGTCCTTGAGGCTACCGGAGTACCTCTTGGGTGCGTGAGGTTACCCACCATATCTGCGGAGTGGCCAATGGAGTGTCAAACCAGATCGAATCTTTAGGTTCTTATCAAATTTTCAGTAATCGTTTGCGGTTCTGGAATCACTTCCAGTTCTACCATACTCCCACTCCTGTTTTCTGAAAAATCCATTTTTATTAAGACTGTGGAGAGTCAAGAACAATATCACTATTGATCTTCCAGATGGTAGAAAGTCAACCCTCGTCATAGCCCGGGTCAACCCACAAACATCCATTACAGAAACGTGTCTTGAGTTATCCAGAGTCTGGTTTTAAGCATAAGCAGGACAACTCCCCGTACCTTAACATTGTTAAGATATGAACTATTTTATATCTAATATAGAAACAGAGGCACTGATTTAATTGGAACCAGATTCAAATCATGCAGCTGTCTCCAGTGCATGTCAACTAAATGGAGAGAGGCCGATCAGTATTACTCAACTTACGAATACATCCAGATATGAGTAACCTGAAAGAGAAGCAAGTTCTCATAATCATTACTATTAACTGAATACCATACACAAGTATCTACATCTTCGATCACCTTGAAGAATCCTGAAACTTGCACCGCCTGGTTCTCTACTTTATTCTTATACCTATAACTTCTCAAAACTCAGACCTTGCATTTCTACGAAACACATGTCTAAGAACTAGAGAAGTCACAAGTAAACAAAATATAGTACGAGTACCAACCCCTCTGTCCTAATGGACACTGGACAATATACAATACTCTGTATAAGTCCCCTGAATCTAATAACTCATTCCCTGTGTGTCGTAGGTTGAAAACTGTACTTATGGTTAAGAAGAATTACATCGCTGTTTAATGCTCCTTACCTAACCATCCACTGATATAAGTAAATGTCATGGACATAATTTCAAAAAGTTATATCTCATTTTATAAAAATAAACGTACAGATATATCAATTTGAAATTGGTGCATTATAACGGATATTCAAAACCAAATATTTGCCGTCCGGCAAACAACCCAGGCGATTTCCTCAAATATCACCAATTACAACGAATCCCGATATAATGAGGATAATCACCCAATTCCCAATAACTTACTCCCACTCATCATCTGTAAAACCATACAGAAGTGAGAATCAAACCTGGTAAATACATACCCTGGAGTAAGGGCTAATTGGAAAATCAGTTTTCTTTTAACAATACACAGTGAAACTGAAACATGTAAATGTTTCGAAGGGGTATCCAGGTATTCCTAGTAATGCCTCTTCCATTATCAGATTCACAACTGTAACCGTATATTTCTTTGCCATCTCTCCAAATCCCTTTATATGTCTTTAGTCATTACATTCTGTACGCCTTCTTAGGCTAAATGGTTTTCTTCCTTCCCTACCGTTCGGCACCAGCCTATGGTTTGGAAGAAGACTATCCAATAAGCATAATGGGTGTACTCTCCTAATCCTAGGAGTACTCATAACCTGAGAGAAGGTGAAGACAAAAGACAACTGAATAAACATTATTCCTATTTCTCCTGAACCAGAATCCATCCCCGAACTGGAACAAGTCCCTTCAAGTTCGTATATAACCATACGATGGAGTATCCAATAAACTGTGGATTTTCATAGTGATACGGAGTGTTCTGGAGAAATACAAAGGTGATGTAGGATTGGCGAAGGAATACTTGGTTTGGTCGTGAATAGCAGTCGCAATTTACTTTGCCTTCTTACTGATCCCTTTATTTGTCTTTACTTAATACCTTCTGTACACCTTAATTAGGCTAATTGGTTTTCTTCATTCCCCACCGTTCGGCACCTGCCTATTGTTTGGAAGAAGACTATCCAATAAGCGTAATAGGTGTACCGTCCTAATCCAAGGAGCACTCGCAACCTGAGAGAAGGTAAAAGGAAAAGACAACTGAATAATCCTATTCATTTTCTCCAGAACCGGAAACCATCCTCGAATCTGGAACAAGTTCCTTCGAGTTCATATATAATCATACGATGGTTTTATCCAATGGAAGTGGATGTTCGTAGTAATATAGGGTGTTCTGGAGAAAAGGGTAAAAGTAGGAGTGGCAATGAGGTATGCAACTCTGACAATCCAAAAGCAAGTGTTTTAAGAAGGTTCGGTTAATCTTGGTCACTGAGTCATAGTCAAGGGTCGGGTCATGATCGCTGCCAAAGAGAGAGAGAAAAGAAACACTCTGCGTGCACTCTAACCTAGATCAGAATGGTTATCAATTTACCTAATCAGGAAACCTCCCACTGTAACCTCAAATTCTCCTCCAAACCTGAAAGAAGAATTAGTCGGGATCACCCGAGGAGTAAACCAACTCATCAGTGGGAATCGGGATCCAACTATCATCGCATGATAACGTGATGGAATCCACTCACGTTATCACACTCTAGAAGGTATGCGCATATCTGGTAAGTTTCAGTTTCTTTAGAAACTCCCGATGTTATTTTTACCCCATGCTCTTATGACCTTGACGAAGGCCAACATATCATAAGTCACACGTCAAGTTCTACCCGTCATTGTCCAGGTTAATTTGAACCCACCCGTACATACCCTTGACGAAGACCAAAATAGTAGTACGACTGTCCCAAACCAACGCATCTATCTATGCAGCAGAAAAGTAACAAATAGCTACCATACACAATGCCTTGAAGAAGGCCAACATACATAGCATGAATACTAAGTGCTACCTCTCTGAAATGACTGAGGCAACGAATGGTTTATGGCGAAAAACCTTTAACGTAATGAACTTGATATCGTTGAAGGAACCGGATAGCTTTTTATAAAAATATAGTGACGAAAACCTTTGCTAAAGAGGTCACTCCCGGTGAAGGGATCTCGGCTCTTTCCCCGTAGAATGAGGTGCAGGATATTCCAACTGAATACAATGATGCAAAGAAAAAAGTAATCGACTATAGTGAAGTTATTACCCTGACGCAAACTTCAGTCCAAGGGGTCACTCCCGATGAAGGGATCTCGGCCCTTGCCTCGTCGACTAAGGTGCTGGATATTCATAACCGAATACCACTGTGCAAAACAAAAGAGAACGTCCTTACAATAACAGCTTTTTTTTTGAAAAATGTTCCAACAACATCAGAATAGGTTTGTTTAGCTTGCATTGATCCAAATCTGTGCAGTCCCATCAATTAATCACACCACGAAAGAACGAAAATACGATGTACGTATATGCCATCCGCATTCGCCATTGGGTCCCGTCATCACCCGTTAGGTTACTTAACTAATGACAGAGCGGGGACTGGACTAGCGCGGGCGTAAAACATATACAACATCTACTAGTATATATATCAATATATAATATTCACTCAAGGTGTGATAAAATGCAACATCACAGAAATATAATAAGCATCATAGAACAATATAAATAATCTGGGATCCCCGGGTTTCATAGAGCCGCTACTGAAACCCGGCGTTCCCCTAGTCGTGTGGATAGCCTGTGGAATGAAATCCTAGACCCCTACGGGAGCGGCAAGTTACCCGCCAAAACCTGAAGCGAGGCGGCCCCCTTCAGCAAAGTGAATGAACCACCCAGCACTTCACGGAATCCGGTAACTTGAGTACCCCTCCTTGGGTCAACCTGTACCCCCTACGAGTGCGGCGAATAGCCCGCCAATTCTAGAGTGAAGCACCCTCCGTCTCAAAGCCATGAGATGCGGGCCCGTTGCCCTCTAGAACCCGGCTATCCGTGCATCCCACCGCGGGGTAATCCTAGTACAGAAAGTAAAATAATATATACAACGGGTACATCGACCTCAGCCCGGTCGTGCCCCAAAAGAATAATATACAAATAGGCAGTGACGGCAGTGCACATGTCGGACGCTCGCCCCGCAATATCAAATGTACAAATACAACCAAACTGTACTAATATTGCACCAGGCTATCGACCACGACAAATCCGCAATATCACAGCACAACACAGAGCATCAACGTGAATGTCACGTTCGCAAATCTGTCTAAAAGAACTATAACAATTAGACAAGATTTACCAATCAAATGACATTCACGGTCGTAGATATAATGTAAATACTGTGAACTAACATTTTTAAAATTTTCGATCGACAAAGTTTCCCGAAGTGGGCCCCAAGCACAATTCCCAGTACTCAAACAAATCTGGGCCCAAAACAAAAATACCAGAAACCACAATTCCAAGTCAGAAAGAACTGCTGAAAGTTTGGTGCACTAATGCTACTGTACGGCGGCAGAACCGCGGCCAAAACGTGGGTACGGCCGCGGTTCCGCGGCGCTACAGTGCTAACAGTGAACCAAAATTTCTCAGTTTTCTTAGAAAAGCCTACACATATTTTTGCAATACTCCAAATAATTTTTTGACAACAAAAATAATTCGACAGAAACTGCACTTTTTGAAATCGCGGTTTTGGAAAATTCGGCCGATCGAAGTTTTAGACACGTTAGAGCAAGCTAGTAAAGGTTAATGGAGTGGCTCTGATACCATATAAGTCTACGGTAGCGCCCAGGCCGTCTGTCCGAGGCCAAAATGCGGAAACGAAAACTTTTTCAAAACTTTAAATCGGCGCTATCGTATGCTTAAATCCCGGATCGAACTATTAACCTACAACTAGCTATCTAGAGAAGGGATAGAAAGGCTATACCGATCGATCCGTGTCCTTCGGTCTTTGGCCACCATCCCAAGCTCCCCGCGGCAGCTCCGGTCTCGATCTCCTCATCGGAAAGGGCACCACATCTACGAGTCTTTTTACGGACTCCCGCTTCATCCGAAGCAACTCGGGCACGTAGTGTGCTAGCCGACGTGTCTAAGGTGATGTAGAGAATGTTTGTGATCATTTTGTCTCTTGCATCCATTGATTTGGATGGAGGGTTAGAGGTGTTGCCATTAATGGAGATTTTGAGCTAGAGGAAGAAGAAGAAGAAGAGGAGGAGCCATTTCTTTCTTTTGTTTTCTTATGATAAAAAATGAGAGCAAGAAGGAAATAATACAAGAGCTAACATATACATGGCTGCCCTTCCTCTCTCCTCTTATCATATCAACCTTAAATCAATCACATAATGTGACATTAGCACATAAAAAGAGACCATGAGTCACTAATGAAGACCATATCACATTAAATGCACAAAATGATGATTTCTAGCTCACAATTTCCATATGCAAACATTAATCCAAATGTTTGCAACAATAAAAAGATACGGCAACATCTAAAGTAAACTCGTGACGGACCACAAGGATACCCCTCACCTGTATATACATACCTGCATCCGCATTCCGACCGAATGCGAATGCGATGAGACTAAAGTAATCCAACAAATCTAATACTAGGATCCGGCTTAAACCAAAGCCCACTAGTATGATCCGCCCGATCATGATCCGTGCACTACTGCACGTATATGATCGGACCCTGCCATATATCATACGGACTCTACAACGTTTCGCCCGAAACTTGAGAAATAGTCTGTGGGGGACTCTAAAGACTCGTCAATACTTTGGCTGTGGATTTAACCACTAGCTCGTCAGAGGTACTAGCCGTACGTAATGGGCTACCAGGTATTGACCAAAAGGGAGGTCGATGAGCGAACTCATCCGGACAACCTACTGAGCCTGTCAGTGACAATATCCGTACAGTCCGGTCCGTTCGTCTATGAGCATCACATGGCGGACCTAGGGGTTAGTAAAAGTCAGACCCCAAAAGCGGTACAAGTTGTGTCGGAGTGTAGCCCAGAACACCGTGAGATACTACTGGAATACCTACCAGTAAATCTTCTGCCTTGGCCAAGGACTTCGTGTAATGGCTCTCCTAGACACAGCGCGATCTTACCCCCAATACCGGGAGAGACGAAACCCTTCCGATCCGCTCACTACCTCCATGTGGCTTGGGACTGTACCCAACTAAAACCTGTTTGCACGACTCCTTTGAGCCGTGGTAGGGTAGTAATCAAAGCACAGTGGGAACTCACACGAGACAAATGACGATCCCCAGGTCGATGAACTAACCTGTACACATGTCACCAGGGAACTGCTATCTAACGTCGGGTATAATACCAACTAGCTTGTTCCCGGGGAGTCCTGTCCGTTGTACTCATAACCCAATGAGCACCTGTATACATCTTAGGTGATCCAACTGACACCAATGGCTTGTGAGATCGGCCACCGCTCCTCGTCGGGGTCTCGACTGTATACACTAGTCTACTAATGGAGTATCGATGCCCAGTCTCGAAACTCCCACGACTAGGGACCACTTTAAGGATGTGCTTATAGACCCCAGCTCTCACGTATATGATCGCCATCATACTGCTGGCCGTCAAACAAAAATCCTAAGGGCTCTATCAACGTGCAATAGTGACCTGTAATGTCACCTGAAGCAGTGTACAATGATAAAGATAAACCAGATAGCATACTATCATCTTGAGTAAGACTACCCTACCGGTATAGGTCCCCCCTCAATCATTGCAATCACGTGCCTTTGATCCAATAATTGACTCTGAGGGCACTATATCCAATAGTAGCTACGACGCCATTCTGGGTATGGATTGGTTGAGCACGTTTCATGCTGTTATCAACTGCCGGGCTAAGAGTGTGACTTTTTGCATTCCTAATCACCCGGAGTTCGTGTGTCACGCACCGCTTCCCAGTAGATGGAAACGGTGACGTGGCAAGCCCGCGACGTAGTTATTCCGAGAAGGTCATTTCTCGAAACAAATACGTTAAGCGTATATAAGCAATATAAAATGACAAGAATAAACATGATAATGAAAATCCAACTTTATATATTTACATTCACAACTTTCACAAGTTTCAAACTGAATACATGTTGTCTAAAACCAAAGATACATAAAAGAAAGTGCCTAAACAAGTGGCATACTAGAAGTAAAAATAGAAAAGAAAGAACTAGTAGTCGGTCTGCTCCGCAAGCTGAAAGTAATCCTTTTGACTCGGCTCGATCTCCTCAATTTCTAGATCATCTGACGAACATTCCAAGAAAACAAAGAAAAGGGTGGAATGCCCGTCAGCGAACTTGCGCTCGGTAAGTCCCCAAGAAAGGTGGGATGTGAATGTATATAAATGAATATGCAAGGTGACATGTGATATAGTATGAATGGAAATAAAACATGAACAAGTATAACATGGTAATGTTAATGACAATTATGTAAGCATGGTAATATAATATGAGCATAGCAAACAAGCACAGTATGGCCGTGGAGTGTAGGTATAGTGAACATGAAATGAATGTAAGTGTCCTAAAAGGTCTCTAAAAGGGTAAAATTAACTAACGTGAGTTCAAGTGTGAATGTCAACCAATCTCAAGAGTATTCTCGAACCCAAGGCTCTTGTCCAGGGGTAAGGAATCACGGGCCCAAAATAGCGGGACTTCAATTGTTATTGAAGTATTCCAAACCCAACAGGCTATCATCCAGGGGCTTGGAAACACGGGCCCTCATTCGTGAATTCGTGATTTGTACCGTTTCAGCTCTGTACCACAACAACATGATTTGTACCGTTTCAGCACGGTACCACAGCAACATGATTTATACCATTTCAGCCCGGTACCACAGCAACATGATTTGTATTAATGGGACTCGTGAGATTCCGTTGGATTCATACTCAAACTACCCCAACACCCCGTGTATATAAGTCTATGATTAATATTTTGAGTCTTGATCGAATCTATGAATACAAAAGGTGATATATGATATCAATTTTTCAAGATTGAGTTCATGTAATCATGTCAAGTGCAAGTCATGCTAATTGTATTTATGGTTCGAGTCAAGTTGGTTCAAGTGTACATATTGGGTTCAAGTATTCATGATTGATTCGTGTCAAGATCAAGTCAATTCTAACATATAATGATTTAATCACAAGTCATATAAATAAAAATAAATAAGCAATCACATAACATGATATGAGATAAGTATAAAAGTAACGTCCAAAACAATGTTGTAAATATGTGTTATGTACAACTAGTTAATCAAGTCATTTGAAATAAAAATATAAATGAAAACATAGCCTTAAGTGTTATGCACACGTGAGTTCTAGTATCGCCTAAATACGACTAACGGTTTGGGAGATATACATGTTTTCGTATTGTCGTGCAAAATAGATCAGATTCTGTTCAGCATTGTCACATATTTTTAAAACGCAGTTTGAGTTAATTTCTATCGTGTTTCAGGTTATAAAAATTATTCAAAAATTGTATATATTTCGATTTAGTTATCCAAAACACCAAGATTCGCGCGATTTGGATTTCTGAAGCTCTAGTTATGATCGTTTTAATATCAGCGTTTTAAATAGAATTCAGATTTCTGGACAGCAACTATATATTGTATTGCAAAATCTATATCGAGTTATTTCATGCATTTCTAAGTAATATAATATATAGAAAATTATAGTTATATCAACTATCCATCTACACATCTAAAGTTTGTCACGAACGGATATCGGGAGTTCGAGTTATGTCCTATTTAAAAACAGTGTGCGAATCGGAACAGATTCTGTCCAGATCCGTCACTAAATATTTTAATGCAGTTTTCTATATTTTACGTCGGTTTTCAGTAAAAACTTAAAACTAATAAAATCTATATATTTCAATGTAGATATCTAAAATACTTGAGTTTACTCAATTTGGATATCTGTAGACCAAGTTATGTGTCTAAGAAGTTGACCGATAAATACAATTTTCTGTTTTACGAACAGTGAATAAAAATGATATAATTCCTAAACCGTTAAGCGATTCGATCTGAAATTTTTACAGCATATAAAAAATAATATATTCTTTCATAGATAAATTTCTTGAAATTTTCAGAAGTAAAAATTAATTTCTAAAAATTATTTTAAATATAAAAGTATTGATATGTCATATGTGAGAATGAGAAAATCATAGAATTTTATTCGTAACTTCATTTTTTTTTACAAAATTTAAATAAATTAATTTAAAAGACAACAGCAAACGATATAATCCTAATTGGTTACTATGAAATCTTAACTTATGGATTGGGAGTAATGAAAAAGACTTTACAAACTATATGTCTGTGTATGTTTGTGTGTGTTCATTATTTATATATGTATCCATTTAATTAATTATTTAGGAACTATGATATGACAAGGGAAGTTTTTCATGGAAATAAAAAAAAAGAGATGGAGGGAGGGAAAGAGAGAAGGAACTTACATACACAGGCCGGTATTGTCACCGGCCTTGTCTATCCGCCGATAGCCTCGCGTTTCTAGCGAGACAATTTTGAGAATTTCTTTATGTTCTTCTTCGAGGAATATAGATGAAGAGGGATATATGAAATAATAGAAAGGTGTGATGATGAAAAGAATGAGGAGTGAGATATAAAAATGGTTTATGACCACCATAATTCTATTAAATTATGGTTCATAACCATTCTAATTATTTTGGGAGTTAAAAGGAAGATGAAATGAAATGTCTCATTTGTAGGTTATGAGAAGAATAAAAATTGATAAAAAAAATAATTGTAAGAATGGAGATTTGAACATGTGACTTATGGAATAATAATGCAAAGACTTAACCAATGTGTTACAAGATTGTTCATGCACATATTTAATTAGAATTAAATATATGATGTTGTTTGAAAAGAAAGTGTGCTTTTGGGCTCATAGTTTTATAAAAGAAAATGAAAATGATATTGAATTTGGGTTATGGGCTGGGTTAGGTATTTCGTTTAAATTGAAATACGTTAAGATTTAGTTTTAAAAATGGGTTTAGGAAAAATGGATGGAATAATAAAATAATATATTTAATAGAAAACAAAATATACGGAAAAATAGTAAGAATAAATAAATACAATATTTTACTAAACAAAGAAAACACGGAGGTATAATAATACTAGGGCCGTTACATCGTGTTCGTGGGCGGCAGCGAGTCTTTGGAACCAGCTAAGTTCCGAGCAAAGCCGAAAACCTTGATAGTTATGGAGATAGACGAGGAGCCAGCACCGGAGGTAGTTTATGAGTTTCTTGATGTGTTCCCTAAAGATCTACCTGGTTTGCCCCCGCTTCGCGTATTGGGCTTCTCGATCGACCTGATTCTAGGGTCGGCGCCAGTTTCCAAAGCTCCCTACAGGATGGCGCCAGTGGAGTTGGCAGAATTAAAGAAGCGGATAAAAGAACTTTTAGACATGGGATTTATCTATCCAAGTGCTTCCCCGTGGGGTGCTCCTGCGTTGATGGTTAAAAAGAAAGATGGTTCCTTGCGTATGTGCATTGACTACCGGGAGTTGAACAGGGTGACCGTGAAAAACAAGTATCACATTCCCCTCATCGACGACTTGTTTGACCAGCTGGGTGGTGTTCGGGTATTTTCAAAACTTGACTTTTGGTCAGGGTATCACCAAATCAGGGTTAAGGCAGAGGTGTATGCAAGACGACCTTCCGAACCCGATATGGCTACTTCGAGTTTCTTGTGATGTCGTTCGGTGTTACCAATGCACCCACCATATTTATAGACTTGATGAACAGGATTTTCTCCAAGTACTTGGATCAGTTTGTTGTCGTATTCATCGACGATATTCTAATCTATTCCAGAAGTTGAGAGGAGCACGCCGAGCACCTACGAATTGTATTGCAGGTTCTACGGGAGGAGAAGCTCTATGCCAAGCTAAGAAAGTGCGAGTTTTGGCTCGAAAAGGTGCAATTTCTGGGGCATGTTGTTTCGAGTGACGGCATTTCAGTGGATCTGACGAAAATCGAATCTATTAAAGACCGACCGACACCGAAATCAGTTGCTGAGATAAGAAGTTTCTTGGGATTGGTTGGGTATTATCAGCGGTTTGTCTAAGATTTCGCCAGACTAGCGGAACCCTTGACAAAGCTCACACAGAAGGAGATGCCCTATATTTGGTCGGAGGAGTGCACCCAGGCGTTCGAGCAATTGAAACTGAAGTTGACCACGGCCCTAATCCTGACCGTGCCAGACAACTCGGATGGCTTAGTTGTTCATAGTGATGCGTCGGGAAAAGGTTTGGGTTGTGTATTAATGCAGCACGATCGAGTGGTGGCTTACGCCTCTCCTCAGCTGAAAACTCATGAGAAGAACTACCCCACGCATGACGTGGAGTTAGCGGCCGTTGTGTTCGCTTTAAAGGTTTGTAGGCATTACTTGCTAGGCGAAAGAGTGGAAGTATACACGGATCACAAAAGTTTGAAATTCGTGTTCACTCAGAAGGAGCTGAATATGAGACAACGCCGGTGGTTGGAATTGATGGCAGACTACGATATTGATCTGCAGTATCATCCGGGGAAGGTGAATGTCGTTCCTGACGCTCTCAGTCGCAGGCCGTTAGCTGCGTTTCTGACTTGTCAGAAGGGGATTCTCGATGACCTTCAGAGGCTCGAGTTGGAGGTAGTTACTCCGGGTGTGCCCGGATAGCTCTGGCAGTTGCGGGTTCAATCATCGCTTATAAATCGCATCAAAACTACACAGGCTGGAGACTCACAGTTACAGAAGTTCAGATGGTTAGTTGAGGCTGGTTTGAGGATGGATTTGCATATTCATGGAGATGGCTCTCTGAGATTTGGATGTCGGCTGTGTGTTCCAAAGCGGGGTATTCGAGATGAAGTTCTAGCCGAGGCACACAGTTCCTCTTAATCGATGCACCCAGGTGGCACCAAGATGTATAGAGACCTGAGGCAGTGTTTCCCCCAATCAGAGCAAAGCTCTATTCAAATTTTAAAATTTGAAATGAAGCAACGCTTCATAAAAACGCTCGCGCCAAGAGCGCCAGCGCTCTGAGGCAGCGCTCACGTGCAAAGCACGAGTGCGCTTGCGCCAAGAGCGCCAGCACTCCGAAGCAGCGCTCACGTGCAAAGCACTGCTAGCACCAAGAGCGCCAACGCTCTGAAGAAGCGCTCACGTGCAAAGCACAGGTACGCTTGTGCCAAGAGCGCCAGCGCTCCGAGGAAGCGCTCACGTGCAAAGCACGAGTGCACTGACGCCAAGTGTGCCAGCGCTGAAAGTTAAAGACTCCGCGGCAGCGCTCACGTGCAAATCACGAGAGTGCCAGCGCTAGAACTAAATGTTTTCCACACTTGGATCAAAGATCCAACGAAGATTAATAAATCATCAAATTACCAGAATAAGATTCTATTAAGGAAATACTCCTCAGAATCTTTCCAAACAAGAAAGATTGTGCTCTGTAAATCAGAGCACCGTTGGATCAATGATCCAATGGTGATTAAAAATCACCAAGGAACGGAACAAGTTCTGTATGGGAAAAGATTTTCCCAATCTCGTTAAAAACAAGAAGATTGCCTTCTGTAAAAAAGAAGCCCTAGGATCAAAAGATCCAACGGTGGGAAATATCCCAAAATCAATTAGAGAAAAGATATTTTCAACTGATTCAACAAATCAGCCTCCCCTATATAAAGGACCCAAGACTTTAAGTCTCGCACAGAAGAACCCCCCCCCCCCACATGGTTTGAGAAATTTCAAAGAAAAGAGCAAGCTCTGAGAGGAAGAACTTTTCTTCAAGGTAAAAACAGAGAGATAAAAAACATCTCATCAAGGAAGAAGAACATAGTTCTTTTTTAGATCATAGATCTATAATACAGAGGTCTTTCACAAAAATAGATCATAGCATCTCATCATAAAAAAAGGGGAGAAGAATTTCATTCTCTTCAGATCATAGATCTACAAAGACAAAGTCTTTCACAAAAGAAAATAGGAGAGATTGTAACATCTCCTATAAAAATAAGAACTTTGTTCTTAGAACTATGAGACAAAGTCTCTTGTAAGCAAGAACTTATTTCTCAGATCACAAAATTGATCAGAAGCGCTCTGCGCTCATTGTCTGGCGCTTAGCGCCAAGCGCGCCACATGCTCCTCACGTGTGCGCTACTTCATAAGAAGCGCCTTAGCGCTCTAAATCTGGTGACCAGCGCCAAGCACGCCACGTGGTCCTCACGTATGTGCTGCTTAACAGAAACACTTGCGCTCTGACTGGCGCTCAGCACCAAGCGCGCCATGTGTTCCTCACGTGTGCGCTACTTAATAGAAGCACTTCCGCTCTGACTGGTGCTCAGCGCCAAGCGCGCCACGTGCTCATCACGTGTGTGCTACTTAACAGAAGCACTCTGCACTCATTGACTGGCACTCAGCGCCAAGCGCACCACGTGCTCCTCACGTGTGCGTGGATGGAACATAAACTATTCTTTAAATAAAGCCCCAGAGCTATAATGAGTGCTCAACACTCAATAAAAGACAAAAACGGTTGTCAGAACCCAAACCAATGCTCAGCATTGTTAAATGAAAAGGGACTGAGCCTAATTAAATGCCCAACATTTTAACTGAATAGGCTAAGCCCAAGTTGGCCACAGATCCCTAATTCAGATTAATTGAGCCCATGTGCTTATAAATCTTTGATCTTAGTCCCAAATTGGATTACAGATCTCCCAACCAATATTGGTTCAAGGGTACATCTCTTCACTCCTCTGATATTTGTCGTTGTAATCCTTCAACATCTTCAGAGAGGTGACGGCCCCGACAACCAAACATTCCACGGACTGTGTGGTCCTTAAACTCATGGATTATGATGTCCTAAAACTTTACAGACTATGATGTCTCTAAACTACCACGGACTATGAGGTCCCTAAACTCATGGACTATGATGTCTTTAAACTTATGGACCGCAACGTCCTTAAACTAAACCTTACAGACTATGACGTCTTTAAACTGTCACGGACTGTGACGTCTTTAAACTTATGGACCGCAATGTCCCTAAACTAAAGCAATAGAGCCCAAATGCTCTTTTGTTGGATCTAAACGATCCTGTTAAGTAGATCTTAGTCTAAAATTAGACTAACGTATCCTTAACAAACGTTTAAGTTGATCTTAGTTTCAAATGAGATTAACGATCCTTAAACCCAACCCAAAACCAAATCTAAGAAAATACGGATTTTGACAAATCCCCGCCCTACGGGCGACAACATAAATTAGTCTCCGTATACAATCCACGGGAAACCAAAAACAAAACAAACACACACGACACGAAGTGACCATCTAGAGAAAGAGAAAGTGGTTACCGCGATGCGGTAGCATAATTAACTGCAGGGGCTTGTGCCTGCAGGGAAGAGCGCCCCCACAATCAAAAACTCATCAACGAGGGGGAATCTGATGAAGTCTGCTATATCGGCCGCATCCGTTTAAACCTTAGATACATGGTGTCATAAATCAACTTGGCATCTTCGGAGAGGTGTACGGATAGCACCAAATAGCACCTGCCCCCAAAAATTCAGGCCTTACGTCCCAATGTCCCGGTCGCGTCTTTCGGCGGAGAACAGATTCTGGCACGCCCGGTGGGACCTTTTCCTCTTTCCACTCCATACTTCATGTGTCGTGTTTCGCGAATGAATCGTGGTTTTCTATGGTTGCCCCTGGATTCGAGATACTAAGATTTGGTGTCTTGCTCCGTGCAGAAAAAGAAGATCAATGGCTTTCAACTGCACCAACTGCAACAACTCCCACTCCGTCCCTGTCGGAGGAGTGACCTATGGGCCTCAAGCGGCCTCTCTTTTTACGATGCCAGTGGAACAAGTGAAGCAAGCCACCACTGGGCTATTCTTCGGGACCATGCTCCCACCAATAAGCTTCAACGCCTCGCTGCCGTCGCTGTAAGTGCACGGCGGCGCCCGGCCTCCATCCCGAGACCAAATGCGGAAGCGATGGTTAACTTTAAATTTTCTTGAACCGGCACCACCGCGCACTAAAACCCGGATCGAACCATTAACTAGTCCTAGCTAACTACAAGATGGGGAAGAGAGATATACCGACTGATCGGTGTCCTCCGGTCTTCTCGTCGTCGTCCCGATCTCCCGCGGAAGCTCCGGTCTCCACCTCTTCGCCGGAAGGGCACCACGTCGTCGGCTTCTTTTACAGGCTCCCACCTCTATACCGAGGCAACTCGGGCACGAAGCTGGCGAGTCGACGTGCCCAAGATTTGCTGTAGAATAGTGCAGAGATCTATATCTCATTTGGGGTTTGTATGGAGTTGCCTTTTGAGATGGTGGAGGAATGGAGTTTTGGAGATGGAGCTAAATGGATTTTGTGTAATACAAATGAACCAAAAACCCCATCCAAAATTTTGGGACAGCCCCCTTCATCTCATGGCCGGCCAAGATGAATGGGGAGAGTGAGAATGAGAGAGGGAGAGAGTGAAAAAGGATAGCCACAAGAAATCAAGTGAAGGGAAAATGGTTATCATATTCAACCATCATCAAAAGCATGATGACTCCAAAGTCAAGCAATGATCACTAACAAATCCACACTCCACCTACAAATCAACAACCATGATTGCTACAAAAAGTCAAGCAATCATGAACCATGGAAGGTCAAAGGATGGGGCTTCATCATGAAACCATCATGATACAAAAAGTATGCAAAGACAACCCTCCAAATAGCTAATTTGCACAAATGCAAATAAGCCCTCCTCCACCAATCTTCGGCCATTGAAAGATACAAAGAAATGTGGCCGAAACGGAAAGCAAACTGGCAACTCCAGAAAACTGGTCCCGTAATAAATTACAGGAAAACCCCGATACTGTGTATACACACCCGCATTTGTATTCCAACCGAAATACAAATGCAATGAGACAAAGTCTACACTGTACTATACTAGGATCCGGCTTAAACCAAAACCGGCTAGTATTATCCGTTCGATCCTGATCCGTGCAATACCGCACGTATCTGATCGAACGCTGCCATATATCCATACGGCCTCTAGTACTAACCGTCCGATCCTGATCCGTGCAATACCGCACGAATCTGATCGGACCCTGCCATATCTCCATACGGCCTCTACAGCGTTTCGCCCGAAAAGTTGAGCAACTGAATGTGGGGGACTCTAAAGACTCGTCAACACCTTGGTTGTGGATTTAACCACTAGCACGTCAGAGGTATAAGCCAATACGTAACGGGCTACCAGGTATTGACCAAAAGGGACGTCGATGAGCGAACTCATCCCAACACCCTACTGAGCCTGTCAGTGACAATATCCGTACAGTCCGGTCCGTTCGTCTATGAGCATCGCATGGCGGGCCTAGGGGGTTGGTAAAAGTCAGACCCCCAAAAGCGGTACAAGTCGTGTCGGAGTGTAGCCCAGAACACCCTGAGATGCTACTGGAATACCTACCAGTAAATCTCCTGCCTCGGCCGAGGGCTTCGTGTAATGGCTCTCCTAGACACAGCGCAACCTCACCCCCAATACCAGGAGAGACGAACCCCTGAAGATCCGCTCACTGCCTCCATGTGGCTCGGGACTGTACCCAACTAAAACCTGTTTGCACGTCTCCTTTGAGCGTGGTAGGGTAGTAATCAAAGTACAGTGGGAACTCACACGAGACAAATGACGATCCCCAGGTCGATGAACTAACCTGTACACATGTCACCAGGGAACTGCTATCTGACGTCAGGTATAAGACCAACTAGCATATTCCCGGCGAGTCCTGTCCGGTGTACTCATAACCCAATGAGCACCTGTATACATCTTAGGTGAACCAACTGACACCAGTGGCTTGTGAGACCGGCCACCGCCCCTCGTCGGGGTCTCGACTGTATACACTAGTCTACTCTGGAGTATCGATGCCCTGTCTCGAAACTCCCACGACTAGGGACCTTTTAAGGATGTGCTTATAGACTACCAGCTCCCACGTATATGATCGCCCTCATACTGCTGGCAGTCAAGTAAGAATCCTAGGGGCTCTATCAACGTGTAATAGCGACATGTCAGGTCACCTAAAGCAGTACACGATGATAAAGATAAACCAGATAGCATACTATCATCTCGAGTAAGACTGTCCTACTGGGACAGGTCCTTCCTCAATCATTGCAATCGCGTGCCTGTGATCCAATAATTGACTCTGAGCGCACTATCTCCAACAATCTCCCACTTGCACTCAAGGCTAATTATTGCGATGTCGCATACTCACAGCCCGTGTGATACCGAACACCCAACTCCTCTACTAGTCAGTCTCACAAAGCTCGTTTGCGAAACTATTGCGTTCGAGGAATAGCCTCAGTGAGTGGATCCGCTTTGATGTTTCTTTCTATGTCTCTCTATATCTCAAGTTCGCGGAGAAAGCCATCTCCCGAAATGAGCAATACCTGTCTTAGAATGTGTCTGGATGTCTGATGGGACCTAGCTCATAAATGAACTCCAAATCCAAACTTCTTAGACTGTATCGACAACTGAACTTAATCAGTATCCTGCGCCATGCCTCCCTTAGTATTGCCTTGGACCATCTGTCCAAAATACTGCCCTTCGTCAGAAGGAAAAACTATAACTCTGACAATCTCCTTGTCGTCCATGTCACCTTGGAAGCCTGGAATAATAACTGTCTCCCGAATGAGGCTGTCGTTATCATATCCCTAGAACATCCACTTATGTTCTAAAACTGCTTCCGACTGTTTCTCCAGGATTGGATCAATGCCAACTTATTGCATCTAGTGCAAGAACAACATCTGGTGTGGTACTTGACATCTCATGATTGACTCAATTGCCTGAGCAAGTGATTTGCCAATCATGCACATCCTCTCCCCTTTAGTCTGTAAGACACCTTTAGAGAGGGGACTCCATTACCTGCAGGTACACTACCGTGCCTGGAGTCGTCCATTCTAAATACTCTTAGAATACTGTCTAAGTACCCTGATTGGGAAACCACCCAAATCTAGATCTAAAACAATAGATCTAGTAACCAGTATGTCTGATATAATGTCCAAATCCGATGTGGAGAAACCACTGTGTGACGACCAAAGTATAACCGATCGTAGTATAGGAGTTTCTTTTCCTATTCTGTGTATGTCATCCAAATACCATGACATCACACCCTACTACCTTCTCAACAGATCCATCCCCTATTCTGATGAAGTCAAACCTATGACTGTCCCATCAGAAATAAATGATCTATCTCCGCTATATCTGTTTTAGTCTATAAATAGACATAAGTCACCTGTCCACCAATGCTTCCGCTGCTCCCACTGACTACGACAACCCTCTGGCAGAGTCATATATACGTACACTTCTGAAGCCAGTTCAGAACGACGCTATACTCATCCTCCTGCCAGGTCTCACAGTCTGAAACAACAGCAATGGCAATTGTGGGTAAACAAGAACTTCCCTGTCACCATCCTTGAGGCTACCGGAGTACCTCTCGGGTGCCTGAAGTTACCCACCGTATCTGCGGAGTGGCCAATGGAATGTCAAACCAGATTGAATCTTTAGGTTCCTTATCAAATCTTCAGTAATCGTTTGCGGTTCTGGAATCACTTCCAGTTCTACCATACTCCCACTACTGTTTTCTGAAAAAAAAATCCATTTTTTTAATAAAACTGTGGCGAGTCTAGAACAATATCGCTATTGTTCATCCAGATGGTAGAAAATCAACCCTCGTCATAGCCTGGGTCAACCCACAAACAGCCATTACAGAAACGTGCCTTGAGTTGTCCAGTGTCTGGTTTTAATCATAAACCGGACAACTCCCCGTACCTTAACATCGTTAAGATATGAACTGTTCTATATCCAATATAAAACCAGAGGCACTGATTTAATTGAACCAGATTCAATCATGCAACTGTCTCCAGTGCATGTCAACTAAATGGAAGAAGGCCGATCAGCGTTACTCAACTTAGGAATGCTTCCAATTATGAGTAACCTGAAAGAGAAGCAAGTTCTCTTAATCACTACTATCAACTGAATACCATACTCAAGTATCTACATCTTCGATCACTTTGAAGAATCCCGATACTTGCTACACCTGGTTCTCTACTCTATTCAAATACCTATAACTTCTCATAATTCGGACCCTGTGTTTCTACGAAACACCTGTCTAAAAACTAGAGAAGTCATAAGTAAACCGAATATAGTACGAGGACCAACCCCTTTGTCCTGATGGACCCTGGACAACATACAATACTCTGTATAAGTCCCTTGAGTTTGATAACTCATTCACTGTGTGTCGTAGGTAGAAAACTGTACTTATGGTTAAGAAGAATTACACCGCTGTTTAATGCTCCTTACCTAACCATCCACTGATATAGGTAAATGTCATAGACATAATTTCAAAAAGGTATATCTCACTCTATGAAAATAGACGTACAGATATATCAATTTGAAATTGGTGCATAACAACGGATATTCAAAACCAAATATTTGCCGTCCGGCAAACAACCCAGGTGACTTCCTCAAATATCACTGATTACAACGAATCCCGATATAATGAGGATGATCACCCAATTCCCAATAACTTACTCCCACTCATCATCTGTAAAACCATACAGATGTGAGAATCATACCTGGTAAATACATACCCTGGAGCAAGTGTCTAACTGGGAAATCAGTTTTCCTTTAACAGTACACAGTGACACTGAAACATCGAAATGTTTCGATGGGGTATCCCGGTATTCCTAGTAATGCCTCTTCCAGATTCACAACTGTAACCGTATAAATCTCAACCACCTCTCCAAATCCCTTCATATGTCTTTAGCCATTACCTTCTGCACACCCCTTTAGGCCAAATAGTTTTCTTCCTTCCCTACCGTTCGGCACCAGCCTATGGTTTGGAAGAAGACTATCCAATAAGCATAATGGGTGTACTGTCCCAATCCTAGGAACACTCGGAATGCGAGAGAAGGTGAAGATAAAAGACACCTGAATAAACCTTATTCCTATTTCTCCTGAACCAGAATCCATCCCCGAACTGGAACAAGTTCCTTTCGAGTTCGTATACAACCATACGATGGAGTATCCAATAAACTGTGGATTTTCGTAGTGATACGGAGTGTCCTGGAGAAATACAAAGGTGAAGTGGGAGTGGTAATGAAATACTTGGTTTGGTCGTGAATATCAGTCGCAATTTACTTTGCCCTCTTACTAATCCCTTTCTTTATCTTAACTTAATACCTTATGCACACCATTGTTATGCTAATTGGTTTTCTTCATTCCCTACCGTTCGGCACCAGCCTAAGGTTTGGAAGAAGACTATCCAATTTGCGTAATAGGTGTACTACTCCTAAACCAAGGAGTACTCGCAACCTGAGAGAAGGAAAAAGGAAAAGACAACTGAATAGTCCTATCCGTTTTCTCCAGAACCTGAAACCATCCTCGAATAAATTCTTTCGAGTTCGTATATAACCATACGATGGTTTTGTCCAATGGAAGTGGACGTTCGTAGTAATACGGGGTGTCCTGGAGAAAAGGGTAAAAGTAGGAGTGGCAATGAGGTTTGCAACTCTGACAATCCAAAAGCCAGTGTTCAAGAAGGTTCGGTTAATTTTGGTCACTGAGTCTTAGTCTTAGGGTCGGATCAATGGTCGCTGCCAAAGAGAGAGAGAAAAGAAACCATCAGCGTGTACTCTAACCTAGATCAGAATGGTTACCAATTTATCTAATCTGGAAACCTCCCACTGTACCGTCAAATTCTCCTCCAAACCTGAAAGAAGAATTAGTCGGGATCACCCGGGGAGTAAACTAACTCATCAGTGGGAATCGGGATCCAACTATCATCGCATGACAACGTGACGGAATCCGTTCACGGTATCACACTCCAGAAGGTATGCGCATATCTGGCAAGTTTCAGTTCTTTTGAAACTCCCGATGTGATTTTTGCCCCATGCTCTTATGACCTTGACTTTGGCCAGCATATCATTAGTCACATGTCAAGTTCTACCCGTCATTCTCCAGGTTAATTTGAATCCACCCGTACCTACCCTTGACTTTGGCCAAAATGGCAGTACGACTGTCCCAAACCAACGCATCTATCTATGCTGCATATGAATACCCCAATAGCTACCAATCACTGTGCCTTGACTTTGGCCAACATACACAGCTTGAATACTATTGACCATCCATATGAAACGACGGAGGGCTACGAATGGTTTCTGGCGAAAACCTTTAACGTAATGAACTTGATATCGTTGAAGGAACGGATAGCTTTTTGAAAATATAGTAACGAAAACCGTTGCTAAAGAGGTCACTCCCGGTGAAGGGATCTCGGCTCTTTCCCCGTAGAATGAGGTGCAGGATATTCCAACTGAATACCACGATGCAAAGCAAAAGTAATCGGCTATAGTGAAGTTAATGCCCTGACGCAAACTTTTGTCCAAGGGGTCACTCCCGGTGAAGGGATCTCGGCCCTTGCCTCGTCGACTGAGGAGCAGGATATTCCAACTGAATACCACGATGCAAAACAAAAGTGAACGTCCTTGCAATAACAGCTTTTTGAAAAGTGTTCCAACAACATCAGATTAGGTTTGTTTTTAACTTGCATTGATCCGAATCAACGCAGTCCCATCAATTGATCACACCAAAAAGAACGAAAATATACCGATGTACGTATATGCCATCCGCATTCGCCACTGGGTCCCGTCATTACCCGTTAGGTTAGCTAACTAACGACAGAGCGGGGACTGGACTAGCGCGGATGCAAAACATATACAACATCTACTAGTATATATATCAATATATAATATTTCGCTCAAGGCGTGATAAAATGCAACATCACAGAAATGTACAGCATCACAGAATAATACAGATATCTGGGATCCCCAGGTTTCACAGAGCCACTGAAACCCGACGTTCCCCTGGTCGTTTGGATAGCCAGTGCAATGAAAATCCTAGACCCCTACGGGCGCGGCAAGTTACCCGCCAAAACCTGAAGCGAGGCAGCCCCCTTCAGCAACGTGAATGGACCACCCAGCACTTCACGGAATCCGGTAACTTGGACACCCCTCCTGGGTCAACCTGTACCCCCTACGAGTCGGCGAATAGCCCGCCAATTCTAGAGTGAAGCCCCCTCCGTCTCAATGCCATGAGATGCGAGCTTGTTGCCCTCTAGAATCCGGCTATCCGTGCACCCCTCCGCGGGGCAATCCTAGTACAGAAAGTAAAATATACATACAACGGGTACATCGACCGCAACCTGGCCGCGCCCCAAAATAATAATACAAACAGGCAGTGACGGCAGTCCACATGTCGGACGCTCGCCCCGCAAAATCAAATGTACATAATACAACAAAAACTGTACTAGCATTGCATCCAGGCTATCCCCCACGACCGATCGGCAACATCACAGCAATACACAGAACATCAACGTGAAACTCACGTTCGCAAATCCGTCTAACCGGGCTATAGCAGTTAGACAGGATTTACCAATCAAGTGACATTCACGGTCGCAGATATAATGTAAATACTGTGAACTAATGTGTTTAAAATATCCGATCGATCAAATTTTAAAAAGTGGGCCCCCAAGTACTACTGTAGCACATCAAGAAAATCTGGGCCCAAAAATAATATTCCAGAAACCCTATTTTCACCCCAGAAGCCCACTGGAAAAATTTGAAGCATTGATCCCTCCATACTGCGGCGGAACCGCGGCGCCAAGTGGGGTTTGGCCGCGGTTCCGCGCTCTCCCTGAAAGATCAATGTCTCGAATTTCCCCAGAACTCTTAGGACTTCCAGTACACCAGTTTTATACAACCTGAAAAATTTTCGAGACAAAAAAATTTTGACAGAAAACTGTTGCTATTGAAAATGCGCATTTTGGAATTTTTGCTCGATCGGAAATGTAAAACACATTAGACAAAGCTAGACTATGTTAATGGCGAGGCTCTGATACCACTGTAAGTGCACGGCGGCGCCCCGGCCTCCATCCCGAGACCAAATGCGAAAGCGATGGTTAACTTTAAATTTTCTTGAACCGGCACCACCGCGCACTAAAACCCGGATCGAACCATTAACTAGTCCTAGCTAACTACAAGATGGGGAAGAGAGATATACCGACTGATCCGTGTCCTCTGGTCTTCTCGTCGTCGTCCCGATCTCCCGCGGAAGCTCTGGTCTCCACCTCTTCGACGGAAGGGCACCACGTCGCCGGCTTCTTTTACGGGCTCCCACCTCTATACCGAGGCAACTCGGGCACGAAGCTGGCGAGTCGACGTGCCCAAGATTTGCTGTAGAATAGTGCAGAGATCTATATCTCATTTGGGGTTTGTATGGAGTTGCCTTTTGAGATGGTGGAGGAATGGAGTTTTGGAGATGGAGCTAAATGGATTTTATGCAATACAAATGAACCAAAAACCCCATCCAAAATTTTGGGACAGCCCCCTTCATCTCATGGCCGGCCAAGGTGAATGGGGAGAGTGAGAATGAGAGAGGGAGAGAGTGAAAAAGGATAACCACAAGAAATCAAGTGAAGGGAAAATGGTTATCATATTCAACCATCATCAAAAGCATGATGACTCCAAAGTCAAGCAATGATCACTAACAAATCCACACTCCACCTACAAATCAACAACCATGATTGCTACAAAAAGTCAAGCAATCATGAACCATGGAAGGTCAAAGGATGGGGCTTCATCATGAAACCATCATGATACAAAAAGTATGCAAAGACAACCCTCCAAATAGCTAATTTGCACAAATGCAAATAAGCCCTCCTCCACCAATCTTCGGCTATTGAAAGATACAAAGAAATATGGCCGAAACGGAAAGCAAACTGGCAACTCCAGAAGACTGGTCCCGTAATAAATTACAGGAAAACCCCGATACTGTGTATACACACCCGCATTTGTATTCCAACCGAAATACAAATGCAATGAGACAAAGTCTACACTGTACTATACTAGGATCCGGCTTAAACCAAAGCCGGCTAGTATTATCCGTTCGATCCTGATCCGTGCAATACCGCACGTATCTGATGGAACGCTGCCATATATCCATACGGCCTCTAGTACTAACCGTCCGATCCTGATCCGTGCAATACCGCACGTATCTGATCGGACCCTGCCATATCTCCATACGGCCTCTACAGCGGTTCGCCCGAAAACTTGAGCAACTGAATGTGGGGGACTCTAAAGACTCGTCAACACCTTGGTTGTGGATTTAACAACTAGCACGTCAGAGGTATAAGCCAATACGTAACGGGCTACCAGGTATTGACCAAAAGGGACGTCGATGAGCGAACTCATCCCGACACCCTACTGAGCCTGTCAGTGACAATATCCGTACAGTCCGGTCCGTTCCTCTATGAGCATCGCATGGCGGGCCTAGGGGGTTGGTAAAAGTCAGACCCCCAAAAGCGGTACAAGTCGTGTCGGAGTGTAGCCCAGAACACCCTGAGATGCTACTGGAATACCTACCAGTAAATCTCCTGCCTCGGCCGAGGGCTTCGTGTAATGGCTCTCCTAAACACAGCGCGACCTCACCCCCAATACCGGGAGAGATGAACCCCTGAAGATCCGCTCACTGCCTCCATGTGGTTCGGGACTGTACCCAACTAAAACCTGTTTGCACGTCTCCTTTGAGCGTGGTAGGATAGTAATCAAAGTACAGTGGGAACTCACACGAGACAAATGACGATCCCCAGGTCGATGAACTAACCTGTACACATGTCACCAGGGAACTGCTATCTGACGTCGGGTATAAGACCAACTAGCATGTTCCCGGCGAGTCCTGTCCGGTGTACTCATAACCCAATGAGCACCTGTATACATCTTGGGTGAACCAACTGACACCAGTGGCTTACGAGACCGGCCACCGCCCCTCGTCGGGGTCTCGACTGTATACACTAGTCTACTCTGGAGTATCGATGCCCTGTCTCGAAACTCCCACGACTAGGGACCTTTTAAGGATGTGCTTATAGACTACCAGCTCCCACGTATATGATCGCCCTCATACTGCTGGCAGTCAAGCAAGAATCCTAGGGGCTCTATCAACGTGTAATAGCGACATGTCAGGTCACCTAAAGCAGTACACGATGATAAAGATAAACCAGATAGCATACTATCATCTCGAGTAAGACTGTCCTACTGGGACAGGTCCTCCCTCAATCATTGCAATCACGTGCCTGTGATCCAATAATTGACTCTGGGGGCACTATCTCCAACAGTCGCAAGAAACTCGGAAGAAGTCAGTCTTTGATCGGCTTATAACAACCGCGACCCCTCTCAACGGGTTGCCCAAATCCAGCGCCTCAGTCTTTGACAGACTGGGCCAAAGCTCAAGTGGGCCCATGAAAAAGCCTGCAATACCAGAAGGGGTTATCCCGAAGCGGATAGCCATTCCTGCTCTTAAAGTCGTCAAAGCGGCTTCTCCTACTAAGGGGTCGGTCTTAACAAGACTGACCATTCCGACTCCTGCTTCGGGCGAAGTCACCAAGGCTGCTTCCCCTGCCAAAAAGTCGGTCTTTTGAGGGTTGGCCATCCCCTCTCAGCGGGCATCGTTCTTCGATAGGCTAACGACGACAGCAGCCCCTTATCAAAGCGGGGAGCATGAAGAAGCTCATCCAACAGCAGAGGTGATCCCGTCCGCTCGACACGCTCGACGTCGCCACTGGCGACGGGTGAGAAATGCTGGAGGAAGTTCCCCTTCTGGATTTACGCCGCCAGCTCCAACGGTGGAAGTCGATACTGCTGTTCCAACTGGGAACAACTTTGGACCGCTTTGGAGGGTGTGCAAGAACTCCCCAACCGCCGTGCTAAAAAGATATCCTCCACCTGTGGAGAATGCTACAAAGACAAATCCTGAACAACCCCCTCAGCGGCTGTCCTCAAAAATTCACAGGGTCTGGCGAAGGGTCCAAGACTCAGTAATCGACAAGGACTACTCACGTCGATCCATGGAAATAAAGATTCAGCAAGAGGGGGACCATCCCTCTGCCACACCACGAAAGGTGTCGTCTGCACAGATGCCTACATCGCCGACTCCCTCAACTTCAATCATCCACAAAAGAAGAAGGCCGGAGAAGATTCCTGCGTCTTTAATGAATCGCAAGGACATTGAACCTAAACGCCCCAAGTCTGGGGGCATGGTAGTGCATACTGTTTATATGGCTTCCGGAAAAGAGGAAAGCTATGCTTCTACGGGTCATTGACCGCTCACACGATCAGTGACGAAGGCTCAGGAGCAACAACATCAAAATCTCCAAAAGATGCTGACAACTATGGCCGCACTCACTGGGCCAAAAGCAAACCGAGAGGCATCATCAGAGCAGCACAGAGAGCAGGAAACCGATGCCGAATTCCTCCGAAGAATGCTTGAGAGGAAAGACAAAGAGGCCGCGGAACAAGCGGCCAACATAAAACAAATGGCGCTTTTATTTCAAGACATGGTCGGCATGATGATCCAGCCGGATCCCCCAGCTGAAGACCCTCCAATAATCCTTGAAGACGACAGAAGGAATACATCAAACCCTCTTCCAGCTCTATCAGCAGCCAAAGAGGAGACCATCTCCAAAGACTCCCTTGACGACTAAATAGCTCAACAGATACGAGCTCATCAGGCGAGCGAAGCGACTGGCCAAATCGTCAAGACTGGACGACCCTATCCGGGATGGTACGATCAAATAAAATACCCGACGGGATATACGATCCCTAAATTCCATGTGTACAAGGGGATAAGAAATCCCCATCAGTACATCGCTCAGTTTAGGGCTCTCTGTGGCAATACTAGGGGTGACGACAAACTGCTGCTTCGCCAGTTTATTGGCAGCTTGTCGGAGACAGCATTCGAATGGTACTCCGAGCTCCCGAATGACTCTGTCAAGAAGTTTGCAGAAATGGAGTTGCTATTCACCCAGCGTTTCGCAAGCGCTAGTGAACGCACCCCGATCACGACATTTATCAATGCCAGGGTAAAGCCAGGTGAAACCTGGGTTCAATACGCCATTCGATGGCGAAATCTATGGTCAAAATGTGAACAGCGCATAGAGGAAGCTCCTGCCGTAGGCATGTTCGTAGGGACTCTCAACCCTCAGGTGACCATTTCTCAATTCATGATGTTCTTCAAGCCGACCACTTTTCAGGCCTTGATCGACAAGCTGGCCCAAATGGACCAGATGGGCCATAGACCGTCTTCCTCGAAAATGGAGCCTCGAAACGAAAAGGGGAACGGAAAAGCGACCTTCGTCGCCAATGCTCAACAACAGCCGAGTGGTCCAAAACCAGCTGATCGCCAAAGTGATAGACAGTGATTTCTCAACGAAAAGTTAAGACGTCCTTACTCGTTTCCGCGGGAGAAAACAAAGAGACCGTTCGAACTGGTGATACGCGACAGGCTCATCAATATTCCGGATCCGAGACGTCCATTGCAGCCCGGTGATGTCAACAATCCCAATTATTTCCCCTATCACCGAGTAATAGGCCATCCAATCGAAGATTGCTTCGACTTCAAAGGCTAGATTGAGGACCAATACCAACAGGGCAAATTCGCGCTGTCTGAGAATTGGAAGGTGAGCCTGCCCCAGTCACACGCTCCTAAAAAGATGGACATGCCGGGGGCATTGTGCTCTTTTATAGAAGAAGCTCCATGGGAGGTCGCTCTTTCAGCCAAAACGAAGAGAATGCTGAAAGATATCCAAACATGCCCGGCGATTAGGTGGAAGAGCCTGCTAGAACCCGAAATCATCGAGGGAATGTTGAAGCCATGCCCAACGCTGAAAGTTGGTGATGGTGGACAAAACATTCAAGTCAAGCCTCCAAAGTCTTTAAAGAAAAAGAAGAAGGCCAAGAAGCCTGTCCAACGCGACGATAGCCGTACAGGTCTGCAGAAATACATCGATGCACTGGAAGAATATAACAAGAGGGCACGTACCCCAATCACATTGGAAGAATTCTTTAAGCATGTTCTTGAGAATGAAGACGATGACGCTGACGAAGGAGACGGTTCTTTAGAAGGGCCTGAAGACTATGTGGTAAGCTTCCACATGATCTCTCACTCGATAAATGACAAAGAATCTCCTGATGCAAAGAAACTGGGGGCAGATCCCGAACCGGAACTCCTAGAACCATCAGACGAGATGATTGACATGTTGCTGAACGAGGCCTGTCAAAAGAGCAAAGCTAATCGAGAGTGCGAAATGGCCATATTTGAAAAAGCCAAACATCGGCGGCTGGACAAAAGGGTTGAAGTACCCCAACCGGATGGAAGCATTTCTGCTGCCCGCAAAAGCAAGTTTAAGACAAGGAAGCAATTCGCTAAAGCCCTGTCAATGGGAATGAAGTTGCCACCTTCTAAAGAAGACACTTCAGGAAATACGTTCCCCGACGGACTAGATGCACATCCAAACTACTGCTTATACTATCGGAGGATCACACACCCTACCAAGGAATGCATGGCCTTCAAGAATTGGTGGCAGGGATACATTGCTCATCGGCAGCATTTCAAGCGAATGAAGTGCAAAACGCGTCGAGAGCAGAAGAGCACGACAGATGAGCGCAAAAGAACTGCCGGCAACTGTCACATGGTTGATTCCGGGGGATCGCAAGTTCTCACCTTCGGGAGAGATTCTGATGAAGAAATAGCCTCGACCCTCTCTTCAATAAATCCATCTCCGAAACAGAAGAGATGAAGACCTGCGAGAACATTCGGCTGCGTAATCACACGTTACCCAAAAAGAATCTCTGACCCACAAACAAGGGATCGAACAAAAAAGATAAAGGGAAAGAAAAAGTCCATGAAGATATCGCCCTCAATGACCGAGTCGTCGAAAAACTAGCAGCCAAGGACCAGCCCAAGAAAAACAAGGTGGATTACAACGTTCTGGCACACCTGAAGAAGAAACCCTCGTAGCTAAGCATTCTCGATGCCCTTCTGCTATCTAAAGAGGCGAAAGATTCTTTGATCAAGGCACTACAAGAGCTCGAGCAGTTCCAAGCTTTCCTTGCTGAAGAAAAGATGAAGGACGAGCTGGAAGAAGTGCACACTGATGACGTCACTTTCGGCGACGAAGACCTCCTCCTCGGGACGTGCGAGCACAACCGTCCCATGTATGTCACCGGATACTACCATGACATCAAGATAGGGAAGATTCTAGTTGACAACGGGTCCTCTGTCAACCTCCTAAATGTGAGGGTACTAAAAGAAATCTGCATGAGCGTTCAACACCTCGCTCGGGATAAAATCACTATCTCTGGATTCGACTTCCATTCATCGCGGACGCTCGGGTCCATGATGCTGATGTTACGCTTTGGGCTGCTCGTCACTGACATCAAATTTCATGTCATTGACGCCAATACATGCTACAATGCTTTGCTCGGCAGGCCTTGGTTCCACGAGTACAATATCATCCCTTCTACACAACATCAGTGTATGAAGTATTTCAAAGATAGTCTTAAGTATACCGTGACAGGGAGCTGAACCCATTCTCCGTGAATGAAGTCCGAAAGTACGAAGATGCAAAGTATTTCTTACCAGACTTTGAAGACACAAGAAGATGCCATAAACCGGAGAATAAGCAAAAAGCTATTACCACCATTCCGGTCTTCGGGAGCGATACCGAGGAGGAAGAAGAGATAGTCCATTCGGGGCCGTCCTAATGCAACAAACCGGGACCATCTACCCCTATTCTGGTTTTTGGAAGTGACTCTGAAGACGAAGTCAACACAGTGTTCTCGGTCCGTCCATCAGTGCAGGCCCTCACTGGAGATGATCTGAGTTTGCAGATCGCCATGGTTCCGCGGCAGCACTACAGAGAGCTCGACGCACTTGATACTTATAGTGTGCAAGAACTGCAGAAGTTCTACGCCCCTCCCAGGCAAAAAGATGAAAAGGCGATCATCTTTTATCGATCTGCAGAAATCAAAGTGGAGAAAGAAATCTGGCATGGTGCCGATTCTACACTTGACAGGCTCCAGCCCATCCGTCTGCCCAGATACAACACGGAAGAATTAAAAAGGCTGTTGAGATGCCAAGGCGTACCCTTCAAACAAACTGCTCGACAAGCTCAGTTCTACAACAGGATCTGGAACGTCCCCGGAACTCAGCGAAAATTGCCCAACGGAAGAATGGAAACGATCGGGCTTGGATATGTTCAATCCAAGAAACGGGAAAGATTCTATGGCTGCTACGTTATACATAACTTCGATGAAGAAGGGGACGCTCTGTTAGAAGACACTGCAGTTGAACCAGAACAAGATCCTGCCACAAAAATGCCGAGACCATCGTTTGAGGAACAGATGGAAAAGCTAATAAGGGAAGCGGGTCAAAAGTTCCGAGATGACCACAACCGTGAAATGGACATTTACGAGAAAGCTAGGATGCAGCGCCTCCTTCAGCAGGCTACGGAGAATGACAATGCCCTTCGTCACCAGCCCGTCATACAGAAGACCCGACGCAGAGGTAAAAACAAACTAAAGAACGGAAAAAACGTTTGACAGCGGCAAAGCGGGTCCAAGAAGCCACGCGATCGAGAATTGAGCAGCCAGGATTCATCTTTTATAAGAAAGATGGGTCGAGCATATTCTTTTCCCCAAGACAAGACAAGGAAGATATTCAGTCTTGTCATGAAACATTGAATGATTACTCTCCCGGAAGCCAAACACCCCGAGCAAGCAGACGAGATCTCTCACCTGGCTTATTGCTCCTATCACCGAGCGATAGGACATCCTCTCGAAGACTGCTTCATATTAAAAGACTGGGTAGAAGACCAGTATCAGTAAGGCAGGTTCGCTCTATCTAGTAGTTGGAAGGTAACCCCACCACAGAAGCATGAACCGAAAGCCACGTATGCAGCGAGAGTAGAGCCAGATCAACATCGGACTTGGAAGCGATTTCGTACTCGTCATGCGATAACGCTGGCAGGAGAAGGAGTACGCAAGGATATGTCTGACCTCCCCTGGTGCTTCGAAAATGATGATGACGATGTGATCTCAGAATTTCCACCAGCACCAAAAGAATTGGAAGATAGGATACATACTACTGCAGATAACCTCAGGAAAATCGACTTGGGGACGGCAAGTGACCCACGGTCGACGTTCGTCAGTGAGCTGTTGTCTAAAGAACAGATGGCTACGCTAAAAGACGTGCTCATGCAGTATAAAGACTGCTTCGCATGGAACTATTTCGAGATGCCGGGACTAGATCCAGAAATAGCCGTCCACAAATTGGCGATTTCTCCGAACGTCAAGCCAGTCAAGCAAGCACCGAGAAGAAAGCGGCTCAAACTTGAAATGAGCATCATCTTCGAAGTCAAGAAGCTAATCGAATTCGGCTCGTCCGAGAAGTGCAATACCCTGACTGGATTGCCAACATCATCCCAGTGATAAAGAAAAATAGGACGGTGCGCATATGCGTGGACTTTCGAGATCTCAACAAAGCTTGCCCGAAGGATGATTTTCCTATACCGGTTACCGAGCTGATGATAGAAAAGACATCCACTCACGAAGTTTTCTCCTTCATGGACGGCTCATCAGGGTACAATCAAATAAAGACGCATCCCGAAGACCAGAAGCATACCGCTTTCTGGACCCCTTTGGGCATATTCTGCTACAAAGTGACGCCTTTCGGTCTGAAGAACGCCGGCGCCACCTATCAGAGGGCCATGACAAAGATTTTCGATGACCTCATACATGAAATCGTCGAATGCTATATCGACAACCTTGTGGTTAATAGCAAATCGCACGAGGAGCATTGGAAGCATCTGAAGATCGTGTTCCAGCGTATTCAAAAATATAACCTGAAGATTAACCCTCTGAAATGCGCTTTCGGAGTTTCCTCAGGAAAATTCCTAAGATTCGTCGTACGACACCGGGGCATCGAAATAAACCCGTCAAAGATCAAGGCGATTATGGAGATGCCTCCGCCGAGAACTCTCAAGCAACTGCGATCTTTCTAAAGGAAGCTTGCGTATATTTGGCGGTTCATAGCAAATCTCTCCGACAAATCCCGCCCCTACAGTCACCTAATGAAGAAGGGGACCCCTTTCGTCTGGGATTGCAAATGCTAAAGCGCATTGGACGAAATTAAGCAATACCTGCAGAACCAGCCAGTACTGACCGCTCCAGTCAAGGGAAAGCCTCTCATCCTGTACACAACTGCCCTTGAAAGTTCCTTAGGCGCACTGTGGGCACAGGAGAACGACCAAGGGAAATAGAGAGCCCTCTACTATTTGAGTCGAGTTCTTCTAGGGGCAGAAAACAACTACTCCCCTATCGTAAAACACTGCCTGGCGTTAATCTTCACGATAAAGAAGCTCCGGCACTATGCGTTGGCGCATGAGGTCCACCTCATATCAAAAGTGGATCCTCTCAAGTATTTGATGTCAAGAGCCATACTAACAAGACCAGTTGCTAAATGGGCCCTGCTCTTGATGGTGTTCTCAATAACTTATCGTCCGCTCAAGGCAGTGAAAGGCCATGCCATCGCCGTCTTCCTCGCTGAGTATCCGATACCTGCCGATTCACCCCTAAATTGTGAATTGCCAGACGAGCACGCATTTGAAACAATCAACGGGGAGAAAGGAGAGAGTGAAACCCGATGGGAACACTATTTTGATGGGGCATCTTCCATGAAGAAGCGATAGCCCAACACCCCTATAATCAAATCGGGAGTAGGCCTTATCTTCGTGACTCCACAAGGAGGGATAATGCGCTTCGCCTTCTCCTTAACAGAGCCGAGGACGAACAATGAAGTCGAATATGAAGCTTTGATAGCAGGTCGTGAGATCACTGTCGACATGGGAATCGAAAACCTCCTTATATACGGAGACTCCCAACTGGTCGTTAGCCAAGTAAACGGCGACTATCAGACGTGCAAACCGGAGTTGGTAAAGTACGGGGAGAGAGTACAACAATTGCTGACTCAAATCCCTGCCTACGCCCTAGAAAGTATACCACGAGTGGAAAATAGCAAAGCGGATGCGTTAGCCAAACTCGCTAAAGAACTGGCTGACGAAAATCTTGATGGCGTAAGGATCGTGGTACAAAGCCGTCGAGTTCTTGCACCAATGGAAATATCCCCGAAGTCGTCTGAAGAAAAGGAAGCGACCAAGCAAATAGCCTTATAAATAAAAGATCGGGAAAAGGCTAAGGATTGGAGAGAAGTCTTTATAGACTACTTCAAATCCCGACAAACACCTGAAGATGCATCCTCAAGACATCAGCTCATGAAACGAGCTCTGTCTTTCACCTTCGTCAATGATACTCTGTACAAGAGATCGTTCGACTCTCTATGGCTAAGATTCCTAGGGCCAAAAGAAGCAAAGAGAGTCATCCAAGAAACTCATGACGGACTCTGCGGTTCTCATCAAGCCGGATCAAAGATGAAGCTGAAGATCAAAAGGATGGGCTACTATTGGCCGACGATGATCCAAGACTGTCTCGAATACGCGAAGCAGTGCCACTTGTGCCAAATTCATGGGGACTTCATCCACCAGCATCCAAATCCGCTACACCCAACGGTGGCTAGCTAGTCGTTCGAAATGTGGGGAACTGACATAATCGGGCACATCGAACCTGTATCGTCCGGAGGACATCGGTTCATATTGGCAACAACTGATTACTTCTCTAAGTGGCCAGAAGCCATACCGCTAAGAGAAGTGAAGACGAAGAATATTCTCCACTTCTTCAAGACACACGTCATCTATCGGTTCGGCACTCCGCGACGAATTATCTTTGATAACGGGCCAGCCTACAGAAGTCATAAAATCAGCCGCTTCGTACAGCAACATAATACAGAATGGAGATACTCTTCGGTCTATAATCCCCGAGCTAACGGTTTCGCTGAGGCCTTCAATAAGACCTTGACGAAGATTGTTCCCTGATTAAAAATCAGGAATTATCTCAATAAGGAATCACGTGTTCACACGTGACCAAAGGTCACGTGTTGACACGTGATCCATTTACAAAATTAAAAATCCTAAGCAATCAGAAGTAAAATAAGTGGCTGAGGAAAGACCCCAAAGGGGGGTCACATGCTCACACGTGACCAGAGGTCACGTGTTGACACGTGATGGTCCTTCAGCCTAATTAAAGTATAGAATTAAATTCTGAATGAGATAATGGAGAGACCGCGTTCCACGTAACCAGGAATTTGCTCTGGATGCTTCCCACGGGTTCAGTGCCGTGTTCTGCGAGGACTAGGCACCGCTTTGGATGCTTCACACGGGGTCACTGCTGTGCTCTGCGAGGGCCAGGATCCGCTCTGGACGTTTCCCACGGGGTCAGGATTGACATAAGCCGCGTTCCACGTAACCAGAAATTTTGCTCTGGATGCTTCCCACGGGTTCATTGCCATATTCTGCGAGGACCAGGCTCCACTCTGGATGCTTCAAACGGGGTCACTGCCGTGCTCTGCGAGGACCAAGATCCGCTTTGGACGTTTCCCACAGGGTCAGGATTGACATAAGCCGCGTTCCACGTAACCAGGAAATTTGCTCTGGATGCTTTCCACGGGTTCACTGCCGTATTCTGTGAGGACCAGGCTCCGCTCTGGATGCTTCACACGGGGTCATTGTCATGCTATGCGAGGACCAGGATCCACTCTGGACGACTCTCACGGGGTCAGGATTGATATAAGCCGCGTTCCACGTAACCAGGAATTTTGCTCTGGATGCTTCCCACGGGTTCACTGCCGTGTTCTGCGAGGAACAGGCTCCACTCTGGATGCTTCACACGGGGTCATTGCTATACTCTGCGAGGACCAAGATCCGCTCTGGACATTTCCCATGGGGTCAGGATTGACATAAGCCGCTTTCCACGTAACCAGGAATTTTCTCTGGATGCTTCCCACGGGTTCATTGCCGTATTCTGCGAGGACCAGGCTCCACTCTGGATGCTTCACATGGGGTCATTGCCGTGCTCTGCGAGGACCAGGATCCGCTCTGGACGTTTCCCACGGGGTCAGGATTGACATAAGCCGCGTTCCACGTAACCAGGAATTTGCTCTAGATGCTTCCCACGGGTTCACTGTCGTGTTCTGCGAGGACCAGGCTCCACTCTGGATGCTTCACACGGGGTCATTGCCATGCTCTGCGAGGACCAGGATCCGCTCTGGACGTTTCCCACGGGGTCAGGATTGACATAAGTCGCGTTCCACGTGACCAGGAATTTTGGTCTGGATGCTTCCCATGGGTTCACTGCCGTGTTTTGCGAGGACCAGGCTCCGCTCTGGATGCTTCACACGGGGTCATTGCCATGCTCTGTGGGGACCAGGATCCGCTCTGGACGTTTCCCACAGGGTCAGGATTGACATAAGCCCCGTTCCACATGACCTGGAATTTTGCTCTGGATGCTTCTCACGGGTTCACTGCCGTGTTCTGTGAGGACCAGGCTCCGCTCTGGATGCTTCACACGGGGTCATTGCCGTGCTCTGGGAGGACCAGGATCCGCTCTGGACGTTTCCCATGGGGTCAGGATTGACATAAGCCACATTCCACGTGACCAGGAATTTTGCTCTGGATGCTTCCCATGGGTTCACTGCCGTGTTCTGTGAGGACCAGGCTCCACTTTGGATGCTTCACACGGGGTCATTGCCATGCTCTATGAGGACCAGGATCCACTCTGGACGTTTCCCACGGGGTCAAGATTGACATAAGCCGCGTTCCACGTGACCAGGAATTTTGCTCTGGATGCTTCCCACGGGTTCACTGCCGTGTTCTGCGAGGACCAGGCTCCACTCTGGATGCTTCACACGGGGTCATTGCCGTGCTCTGAGAGGACCAGGATTCGCTCTGGACGTTTCCCATGGGGTCAGGATTGATATAAGCCGCATTCCACGTAACCCGGAAGGGTTGGCTTTATCCGCATTTCACGGAGTCGGGATTTGACTCTCGGTCATCTGTGCACCGCCGAGTCATGGAACTGGGAGTTGCCGCGGTTCCTCTTTGTTTGATATCGTGTCTGTCGTAATGAGACGAATGTTGATATGATCTCCAGGCTATCTGTGAACCGTTGAGATTTGGCTTCTTCTTCTGATGAGACCTGGGAAGGAAGGGTGTGATCCCTTCTTTGTTTGCGCCCCTGGATTGTATACAGGGATTAAAGTGATACCACCTGTAGGGCAAAAATTTCATTCGTATTTTTTTTATTTTATTTCTTTCCGCGATGCTCTATCATTTCAGCTTTTGTATCGCGAAAGTCGCGATTGCCCAATCATTTCGGCTATTTTTCGCGGTGCCCAATCATTTTGGCTATTTGTTTTATTTTTACTCGCTGCTTTTTATTGCGAGTTGCCCAATCATTTCGTCTATTTTGCATGCATACATTTTTTTTCACTTGATGATTTTGTTGCAAGTTGCCCCATCATTTCGGCTATTTCGTATGCATGTGTGGCTCGCTAGCTTCTTTGCTGCATGCTTGGAATTAGACACCGATTTTGGCATCAGCACCGCTACAACTGGGATATTGCCAGGAGCGATCATTTGCCTCTGTCAATGATGAACAAAGGTGGCTTAGTAAACAGGATTAAGATCCTGTCGACTAAGGCTTTTGACTTCACGAGCCTTAAGGGTCTCGTAAAGGTATTTCTCACTATGAATCGTGAGGATCTCGTAGGTGCGTTTTCTCCTTAAGAATCATGAGGACTCCTAAGCATATGGTCTCTTATAAGTCGTAAGGATCTTACAAGAGTGCTTTCTCCTTACAAGTCGAGAGGACTTACAAGGGGTGTTCATCGTATAGACATATCCTTAGCCACGGATGGGACTTCGTTAGGGAAATGTTTATTCGCGCCCGTGGATTGTATACAAGGGTCAGCATTGAGCCGCTTGTAGGGCGGTATTAGAGGTTATGGGGGCTACTTAAGAACATGTTAAGATCCCTGTAGCTTAAGACTTTCAAATCTTTATGAGCCGTGAGGGTCTCATAAGAGGGTTCTCCTTACGAGTCGTGAGGATCTCGTAAGTGTACTTTCTCCATAGGGATCGTGGGGATCCCTAAGTGTGTTGCTCCCTTGTGAGTCGTAAGGATCTCACGCAGGTGGTTTCTCCTTACAAAGTCGAGAGGACCTTGCAAGTGTCTTTTAACGAGATTGCGCCATTTCGGGTTTTCACAAAACTCGCCGGTAGCCCTGCTGTTTTTACTCACGGAGCCCCTTCGGGTTTTCATCCGTGCCCTTTTTGCTTATGGACATACCGTTTTTTTTCTTCTCTTTTTTTTATTTTAACGAGATTGCTCCCTTTCGGGTTTTCACAAAACTCGCCGGTAGCCCTGCTGTTTTTACTCACGGAGCCTTTTCGGGTTTTCATCCGTGCCCATTTTGCTTATGGACATACCGTATTCTTTTTTCTCTCTTTTTTTATTCTTTCTTTTCTTTTTTATATCAGCTTTGGGATGCTGCAATCCACCGTAGTTTACCGACATCTCGGTCAACGGCTCGTTTTAGGACATAGTGGTCCGTTGTTAGTTTAGGGACGTTTCGGTCCGTCGTTAGTTTAGGGACGTTTCGGTCCGTTGTTAGTTTCAGGACGTTTCGGTCTGTCGTTGGTTACTACTTATAGAGTTTGGGCTTAAGAAGAAAGCGAGCGGACATAGGCGTCGTCATCTATCGTTGACCTAGGCCGTGACTCGTCAAGCGTAGTATTTCTTCAGGAAGCGACCGTTTATCGGCCTGAAAGGTCTTTCACCATGCATGTCCATGAGTAGATAGGCCCCACCGTGGTAGACTTTATCTATGATGTACGGACCTTCATAGTTTGGCTCAAATTTTCCCCGCTTGGCATGGTTAGGGATCATAGGTCTTTTGACCACTAGCACGAGTTCACCTTGGCGGAATGTCCTCGGCCTAGTCAATCTCTCATATGAACGCATCATTTTTGCTTTATAAGCTTCCAGATTTTGTTGCGCTATGAGCCGGGTTTCATCAAGGGCATCGAGCTCCTCAAGCCGAAGGTGAGCATTTTCTTCGTTCGTTAGCTCGTAATGAATTGCCACTCGTAAAGAGGGTAGCTCTATCTCAATGGGAAGTACTGCTTCTGTACCGAATACCAATGCATACGGCGTTGAGTTCGTGGCCGTTTTGAACGTAGTCCGATACGCCCAGAGAGGTTCATGCAGTCGTTCATGCAAGTCCTTCTTATTTCGAGACACTGTCTTTTTTACGATCTTCGTCAAGGTTTTGTTAAAAGCCTCAGCTAGACCGTTAGCTCGGGGATTATAGATTGATGAATATCTCCGGTCTATGTTATGCTGTTGCGCGAAGCGGCTGATGTTGTGGCTTCTGTAGGCCGACCCGTTGTTGGAGATTATTCGTCTCGGAGTGCCAAACCGATAAATGACGTGTGTCTTGAAGAGATGGAGGATATTCTCCGTCTTCACTTCCCTCAACGGTACTGCTTCTGCCCATTTGGAGAAGTAATCAGTTGTCGCCAAAATGAATCGATGTCCTCTGGACAATGCTGGTTCGATGGGGCCGATTATGTAAGTTCCCCACATTTCGAACGGCCAGCTAGCCACTGTTCGGTGTAGTGGATTTGGATGCTGATGGATGAAGTCTCCGTGAATCTGGTACGAGTGGCACTGCTTCGCGTATTCGAGGCAGTCTTGGATCATCGTGGGCCAATAATAACCCATCCGTTTGATTTTCAGCTTCATCTTCGGCCCGGCTTGGTGAGAACCGCAGAGTCCGTCATGAGTTTCTTGGATGACACTTTTTGCTTCTTCAGGTCCCAGGCATCTTAACCACAGAGAATCAAATGACCTCTTATACAGAGTATCGTTGACGAAGGTGAAAGATAGGGCTAACTTCATGAGCCGATGTTTTGAGAACGCATCTTTAGGCGTTCGACGGGATTTGAAATAGTCTATAAAGACTTCTCTCCAATCCTCAACCTTCTCCTTGTCTTTTACTTGTAGAGCCATTTGCTCGGTCGCTCCCTTTTCTTCGGACGACTCCGGAGATCTTTCTACCGATGCAAAAACCCGACGGCTTTGTACCACGATTCTTATGTCATCGAGGTTCTCATCGGCCAATTCTTTATCAAGCTTGGCTAATGCGTCCGCTTTGCTATTTTCCGCACGCGGTATGCTTTCCAAGGTGTAGGAAGGAATTTGAGTCAGCAGTTGTTGTACTTTCTCGCCGTACTTTACCAACTCTGGCTTGCATGTTTGATAGCCGCCGTTTATTTGACTAACGACCAGTTAGGAGTCTCCGTATATGAAGAGGTTCTCGATCCCCATGTCGATAGCGATCTCGAGACCTGCTATCAAAGCTTCGTACTCGGCTTCATTGTTTGTCCTTGGCTCTGTTAAGGTGTCACGCCCCGGTTCCTAGAGTACGCTAAGGTAGGCACGTGACCTAGCCAACCATGCTACCTGTGGATAGGAATTATCCTTCCATAGTCATATTACGGCTGTAGAGATATCAAGAACAATAATAAACTATCTAACACATGTCCATAAGCCAAATAAAACGAGTCAAGAATAAAAATAATGCGGAAGCAAAAGATCCAATACAAGAATAATTGGAATGTATGTCCCATAATGCGGGCTCAGATCAGGAATGAAAATACTGAAAATAAAAGAACTAACTACTAATGAGTCCTCACTGCTTAGCCTGCTGACTGAAGTACTCCTGCTCGGACTGCAGCAAAGGTAAGGAATCTGGGCCATGCAAAACCCAGACTTCAGCGCGTCATAATATCAAGCAATAATATTAACAGGGGGTAGTACGACATGCAGGTATGAGTATGAGCAAGAATATAATAAGAACATATAACGGTGAATGTGTCAGTAAAAGTGTCGTGCAGAGATATCTAAACTGTGCTACGGGGTTATCTATTCTAAAGTCTTCGAAACCAAGTAATGTAATCCTCATCGTAACTCATCGGTGATTATTCCGTAACCCCCAGAAAGACGGCAAACAATAGGTATTCCGTAACGCCAGGAAAAACGGCAAACAATGGGTATTCCATAACGCCCGGAAAAACAGCAAACAATAGGATGGCCCTTTGGGTTACGTTCGGTTACAATACTGATTTCCCCATACCCCCAAGTTATATATGTTCAAGTCAAGTATTAAATAATCTGGAGTTAATGCCAACACAGGATCAGGCAGGTACAGGTTTGTCTGGATAGACAACAGGAACGGTCCGTAAGGACAACAGGTCAGGTTTGTTGGCATTAGACACAAGATCAGGTAACAGGCAAGACCGTGGTACATCAGGTTAAGCCAGGTAATATATAAAGGTGTCATGTTATGTTAAGAGTTGTACGGTACCATGTCGTGTCAAGTAATAGGTGTAATTGGTAATATCAGGGTGCACAAGATGTCATGTGGGTGCGCACAATCACACTAGCATAAGCATGTGTATACATCACAGGCATGGGTACTAATAGCACAATAAACTAGAACATGTAATATGATAAGCAAATAGGTGCAGATTAAACTACTTGGATGTACGGTTATCTGTTTGAGTTTAAGGGATGGTTTCAACCTTACATGAATACAGTATGACAGATATGGAAGTTAAAATCATGTTAATATGTATTAAGTAATCTAGAGATGCAATGATATGTATAATATGTTCAATGGATGCAATTATAACTAAAACAGGTTAAAGATGCACACAGGTGTTGATTGATAGGATACGTGCGTATTCAAGTTCTAGTTTAAATACCGCAATCAAGACGGTTTCGCTTGTAGCTAGCCGGTTGAGTACGGGTCGTCCGCAGGGAGATGGGAGTCTTTTTCAAAGTGTTTTAACGAGTTAAGTCCTGTTTTCAGATTTTGTTGGATTATCTAAGTGTTGAGTTGATATTTAAAGAGAGCATGTTAGGGTTAGGATTAGGTTAGTTTGAGTTAGGAGTCTCCACATCTTTCGTTGCCCCTCTTAATATCGGTGTTACGGTAATCGGCAACAACGGGGATTAGCACGACTAGGAAGGAACTTGCGAGTATAAGCTAGGCTTTCCAACGCATAAGTCCTTCCTTTTGGTGCTTGTCCGTCCGTTCTTGGCTCTTAGCCATAACCTCCGGTTAATTCAACCACAACCGGTCTCACTACGGAATCACCGCTATCATGTAGGATAGGGTGCCGTAAGGAGCGGATTGTGGTTCAATTAACGGGAGTCGATTTAAGCTGTTGGGCAAGGAAAGAGTAAGAGAGATTTCCTTCTCTCAAACTTCCCTTATCCTACCCTAACAAGTATGAACTACTCACTCATCATGATAAGGAAAAACAAAACAAAACAAAAGAGGAAGATAGAAAGATGGAGATTAGAAGAATACGACTAACTATTTGCGACCTCACCTTGGCGAGGATCGAGCGTAAGTATCATTTTCGTATGAATGATAAAGAAAAAGAGAGAAGAAAGAAACAACAAGGAAATAACAACAACTACTTAACGAATTAAAAGTACAACAATTAACAAAGTAAAGAGACAAGCATGATAATAAATGGTTCTTCTTTATTCATCACTCTTCACTCAAAAGCTCACTACAAGTTTAATGGAGAAGAGGTGAGAAGAGGAAGAAGAAACACACTAAAACTAGGCAAAATGAAAATACAAGAATGGACCCTTTCCTTCACAAAGTTCTGGGCTATTTATAGGCTGGAGAATGGAAACCTAGGGCAACCACCAGAACAAAAACGAAAAGACAAAAATACCCCCAAAGTTTCTGCGCATGCGGCGCCCGTACGGCCGCGGATCCGTGTCCTGGACCCCACTTTGGCCGCGGATCCGCGGCCCTGTTGATGAATTGGATCGTGGGCTTTCTTGTGGTCCCCTGGTTTGCTGTCCTCAGTTCTCTGGTTCATATATTTTCTGAAAATACTTCCACATTTCTTCCAGAATTTCTGTTGAGGGAAAGGTGGACTTTTTGTCAAGATTTTTTCATGATTGCCTCGAGCTCCGCGTAGATCTCTTGGATTTTGTGCTACCATTGAGCCTTGTGCATGAGAATGACATTGATTTGACCTTTTGTCTTCCTAAACTGGTATCTGGCAACATACGGATGAAGAGCGGAGACCGTGTTTTTATCTGTGGTTGGCAGGAACCCGGATTTTTTCGTGTTTTCCATGAATTTCACTGTTTTAGAACCGAGAACCTGTATCCTGCAATTGACTAGCAAACACGGCTCAAGAGTACCTACCGATATGCAATGTGACAAAAATTGGGCGGTATGAAAATGCAAAAATCTGATATGAACAGGTGTCCAATGGAGTAAAACTATAGAAAGAGTACCATAGACTATGTAACTAGTTATTATGTGATTTAAAATATAAATGTGGTTACTAGGTTTAGTAAACTAAATGCAACAATTAGGTTTCCAAATCTGAATCTGAAATATGTAAACGGACCATCGCACTGTTAACTTGGAACTTATGACTTTAGATTCTATCTATAGTTTTAATAAGAAATTAGATAAATATAAGAATAGTATGAATAGCATGTAGCAAGTTTCACTTGCCTCGACGGATTCAAGAAACGGTAAACGGAACGTTACGCGTCGGCGGGAAAAGTCGTGACGCGTGCACGGTACACGGAATGAGTCCAAACAACGAACAATGGAATCACACGGGTCAGAGGTCCTCGCTGGGTCGTCGTGATCGTCGCCGGCACAGTCGGATTCCGGCAAACCAAGAAAACAGTAAACATAAAATAATGGAAAAGATGCATGGAACAAGAGAAGGGAAGAAAAAGGAAGAGGAAAAAGAAGAAGAAGGAGAAGGGATTTCTCACTGAGTTGTGTGTAGGGGTCAGGTAGGCGAGGTGGTGGTGTCGGGATAACCGACGGTGAGGTGCCGGCGAGGGTGCAGGGTTCAGGATTGCACTAGGGTTTGGCTTCTGGGGTTTTAATGCAGGGTACGTCCAGGGTTTTGTTGAGGTGCTGATGTAGAGGAAAAGAAGGAAACGAGATGGTGATGATGGTGGGTGCAATGTTGGAGTCGTCGGCGATGATCGGGGACGTTAGGTTGTTGGGTGTTCTGTGGGTGTGTGCAGGGGAGAAAGGCTTCGGAGGAAGAAAGAGAAGAAGAGGATGGAGAGGAGGAGGAGAGGAGATGACGAGGCTCGATTGGGGTTGAGGAGATGAGGGAGTTAGGGTTTGAGAAAGGCGATCAGGGGTTGGAGTTCTCATGGCGAGGCTGCAGCGTTTAAAAAAAACAGAAGAAGAAGAAGACGCAGAAGGAAGGTGACCAGATCGTGAGGGCGGTGACGAGAATCGAGGAGTGCACAGTATTCGCGAGCGGAGAGAGAAAGGCGCGAGAGAAGAGAGAAAGAGAGAGAGAGAGAGGGGGAGAGAAAGGGAAAGATTAGTCGTGGGGCCCAACGAAGAATAAAAGGATTCCTGATTGGCTGAGGAATAAAAGAGAGAGAGAAATGGAAAAAGATTTTAGGGAAAGGGAGAAAGAGTCGTGGGGCCCGGTGCACAAAGTAAAGCTCTGATTGGCTCGGGAGGAGTGAGAGTAAAGATTTAGGTTCAATTTTATTTTAAAAGATTTTAGTTAGTTATAAAAATATTCTGGGCTTACAATAAACGATTTTTAAAATACTAGAGAAATCATTTCGTTGGCTGGACAAGAGATTTCCATTTAAAAAAATATTTTCTACAGTTAGCTTAGCATAAAAAATAGATTAAATGAATTTAAAAAAATATTTAATTAATTAGAATTTGGCGGGATACAAAATATTTCAGAAAAACGCCCGGGTCGGGTCCAAAATTTTGGATTTGAAATACAAAAATTATTGGCAAGTTCCAAAAAATTAAAATGAAGGATTTAGTGACAGAAAAGCATACCCCTAAGAACAGACGCACGTACGTGCGCGTAGCCATCCAAACACGTCCGTTACACTGAACGGTACGAGAACACGATGCAAGGACGCTACCACAGGGTTAGGGGTATCATGCAGGCCATGTCATGTATTTTTAAATTATTTTAAGTAACTTAAATGGTTATATGCAAAAATGTGTAATGCGGGGTAAACTATAACTAGGAAACAACAAGCTCAAGCAGGCGGGTCGAATAAAAAGTAAACTACCATTCGCATCCATATAGTAAATGAATTAAAGCCCACAAACCACACAAGCGGCAACAGAAATTGGTATAACTGGACTCGGTTGTTACATAAGGAGAAGGCAAAACGCATTATCCCTCCTTGTGGAGTTAAGAAGATGAGGCCTACCCCTGATTTGATTATGGGGGTGATTTGTTTGTGCTTCTTCATGGAAGATGCTCCATCGAAATAAAGTTCCCACCAGATATCATCCCCGTCGATCGTGTCAAACGCATGTTCGTCTGGCAATTCGCAGTTCAAGGGAGAATCGGCAGGTATCGGATGCTCAGCTAGGAAGTCGGCGATGGCCTGGCCTTTCATCGCCTTAAGAGGCTGATAAGTTATCGAGAACTCCATCAAGAGCAAGGCCCATTTAGCGAGCCGCCCCGTCAATATGGCCTTTGACATCAAATACTTGAGAGGATCCACCTTCGATATGAGGCGGACTTCATGCGCCAACGCATAGTGTCTGAGCTTCGTTATCGCGAAGATCAATGCCAAGCAGTGCTTTTCGATGGGAGAATAATTGCTTTCTGCTCCCAGTAGAACTCGACTCAAATAGTAGAGGGATCTCTCCTTCCCTTGGTCATTCTCTTGTGCCCATAATGAGCCTAAAGAACCTTCGAGGGCTGTTGTATAAAGAATGAGAGGCTTTCCCTTGACCGGAACGGTAGTTCTGGCAGATTCTGCAGGTACTGCTTGATTTTGTCCAGCGCGCTTTGGCATTTGCGATCCCAGAAGAAAGGGGTTCTCTTCTTCATCAGGTCACTGTAAGGACGGCACTTGCCGGAGAGATTGGCTATAAATCTCCGGATATACGCGAGCTTCCCTTGGCGAGACCGCAATTGCTTGAGAGTCCTTGGCGGGGGCATCTCCATAATTACCTTGATCTTTGACGGATCTATCTCGATACCCCGGTGTCGGACGATGAATCCCAGGAATTTGCCTGAGGAAACTCCGAACGCGCATTTGAGAGGGTTCATCTTCAAGTTGTATTGCCGAAGGCGTTGAAACACGACTCGCAGGTCCTCTAAATGTTCCTCGTATGATTTGCTTTTCACTACGAGGTCGTCGATATAGCATTCGACGATTTCATGTATGAGATCATCGAAGATCTTCGTCATGGCCCTCTGATAGGTGGCACCAACGTTCTTTAGACCGAAAGGCATCACATTGTAGCAGAATATACCCAAAGGGGTCCGGAAAGCGGTATGCTTCTGGTCCTCGGGATGTATCTTTATCTGATTGTATCCTGACGAGCCATCCATGAAGGATAAGACTTCATGAGTGGATGTATTATCTATCATCAACTCGGTGACCGGTACTGGAAAGTCGTCTTTCGGGAAGGCTTTATTGAGATCCCGAAAGTCTACACATATGCGCACTGTCCTATTTTTCTTCATCACCGAGACGATGTTGGCGATCCAGTCAGGATACTGAACTTCTTGGATAAAGCCGGAGTTGATTAGCTTCTTGACCTCGGCATTGATGCTCATCTCAAGCTCAAGCCGCATCCTTCTCGGCGCTTGTTTGATTGGCTTGGCGTCCAGAGATATCACCAATCTGTATACAGCTATTTCTGGATCTAGCCCCGGCATCTCGGAATAGTTCCGTCCAAAACAATCTTTATGCTGCATAAGCACGTCTTTTAGTGTAGCTACCCTTTCTTCAGATAGCAGCTCACTGACGAATGTCGGCCGCGGGTCACTTGCCATCCCCAGATCAATTTTCTTGAGGTCATCCGCCGTAGTATGTATTCCATCTTCCAGCTCTTTCGGCGCCGGTGTAAACTCTGAGATAACCTAGTCATCATTGTTTTCGAAGCACCAGGGGAAGTCATCCATATTCTCGGACTCTTCTTCTAATAGCGTTATCATATGACAAGTACGAGCTCGCTTCCAAGACCGATGTTGATCTGGTTCTACTCTCGCTAAATGCGCGGCTTTTAGTTCGTGCTTCTGCGGCGGAGTTACCTTCCAACTGCGGGATAGGGCGAACCTGCCGAGCTGATATTGGTCTTCGACCCAATTCTTGAAGGTGAAGCAGTCTTCGAGAGGATGTCCTATTGCTCGGTGATAGGAGCAATAATCTGGGTGAGAGGCCTCGTTGGCTTGCTCGGGGTGCTTGGACTCCGGAAGTGTAATCATTTGATGTTTTATGGCAAGAACAAGTATCTTCCATGTTTTGTTCTGAGGAAAAGAGTATGCTCGACCCATCTTCTTTATAAGAGGCGAATCTGGATTGCTCGACTCCCGATCGCGTGGCTTCTTGGTCCCGCTTTGTCGCTCTCGAACGCTTTTCTCGTTCCTTGATTTATTTTTGCCTCTGTGTCGGGCCTTTTGTATGACGGGTTGATAAGGAAGAGCATTATCATTTTCCGCGGCCTGTTGAAGGAAGCGCTGTGTCCTGGCTTTTTCGTAAATGGCCATCTCGCGATTATGGTCATCCCGGATTTTCTGACCCGCTTCCCTTACTAGCTTGTCCATCCGTTCTTCAAACGACGAACTCGAAATTTTGATGACAGGACCTTGTTTTGGTTCAGGATCGGCGTCTCTTAGTAGAGTGTCTTCTTCTTCATCGAAGTCATATATGACATAGCTGCTATGGACTCGCTCCCGTTTTCTGGATTGAACATATCCAAGCCCGATCGTTTTCATTCCCCCATTGGGCAACTTGCGCTGAGTTCCAGGGACATCCCATATCCTGTTGTAGAATCGAGCTTGTCGAGTAGTCTGTCTGAAGGGTACTCCTTGACGCTTTAATAGCCTTTTCAAACCTTCTGTGTAATATCTAGGCAGCTTGTCAGAGACGGGGGTGATGATAAGCTTTTCCTCCGCCAATTCGTCGGCAGCTTGTCGGAGACGGCATTTGAGTGGTACTCCGAACTTCCAAACGACTCCGTTAAGACCTTCGCAGAAATGGAGTTGTTATTCACCCAGCGATTCGCAAGTGCTAGTGAACGCACCCCAATAACGGCATTGATCAATGCCAGGGTGAAGCCAGGTAAGACGTGGGTTCAATACGCAATCCGATGGCGGAATCTGTGGTCGAAATGCGAACAGCGCATCGAAGAAGCACCAGCAGTGGGCATGTTCGTGGGCACCCTAGACCCTCATGCAACTATTTCACAATTCATGATGTTCTTCAAACCGACTATGTTCCAAGCTTTAATCGACAAGCTAGCCCAGATGGACCAGATGGGTCATAGACCGTCTCCTCCGCAGCCGGAGCCACGGAACGAAAAGGGTAAAGGGAAGGCGACCTTCGTTGCGAATACCAAACAACAACCCAGTGCCCCAAAACTAACGGATCAACTGGAAGAGAGAAGGCGCTATTATAATGAGAAAATGAAGCGTCCTTATTCGTTCCCTCGGGACAAAACGAAGAGACTGTTCGAACCGGCGATGCGTAACAGGCTCATCAATCTGCCAAATCCTGAGCGACCACTGCAACCCGGCGAAGCTAATAGTCCCAATTATTGCCCTTACCACCAAATGGTAAGCCATCCAATCGAAGATTGCTTCGTCTTTAAGGGATGGATCGAGAATCAGTACCGACAAGGCAAGTTTGCGCTGTCTGAGAAGTAGAAAGAAAGCCCACCACAACCGCACACTCCGAAGAAGACGGACACACCGGGGGCATCGTGCTCTTTTGTTGAAGAAGCTCCATGGGAGGTAGCTCTTTCAGCCAAAACCAAAAGAATGCTGAACGATCTCCAGACATGCCCGGCGATCAGGTGGAAGAATCCGCTGGAACCCCAGATCATCGACGGGATGCTGAAGCCGCACCCAACTCCAAAGATTAGTAGTGATAGCCAAAGCGTTCACACCCAGCTGTTGAAGTCTTCGAAGAAGAAGAAGAAGATCAAAAAGCCCATGAAGCCAGACAACAAGCGCACGGACCTGCAAAAACAGATTGACACGCTGGAAGAGTATAACCAGAAAGCGCGGACTCCAGTCACACTCAAAGAATTTCTCAGCCATATCCTTGAGGAAGGAGACGATGGAGAAGACTCGTCGGATGAATCTGAAGATTATGTAGCAAGCTGCCATGTGATCTCTCACTCGTCGATAAACGATGAAGAAGCTCCTTGCACCGAGAAACTGGGGGCAAATCCTGAGCCGGAACTTCTAGGACCATCAGACGAAATGATTGATACGTTCCTGAATGAAGCGCTTCTTGAAAGCAAAGCTGCTCGAGAGCGTGAGATGGCCATATTTGAAAAAGCCAAGCATCGGCGACTGGACAAAAGGGTTGAGACGCTCCCTCCAAATCAAAACAAATCCGCTGCGAATAAAAGCAGGTTCAAGACGAGGAAGAGGTTCGCCAAAGCCATATCAATAAGAATGAAGCTGCCGCCTTCCGAAGGAAACATTCTTGGTGAAGCAGAAATGCATCCTAGCTACTGCTTATATCATCGAAAGATTGCGTACCCTACTAAAGAGTGCAACGCTTTTAAAAGATGGTGGCAGAGATATCTTGCTCACCGGCAAAATTTTAAGAGGATGAAACGCAAAACTCGTCGAGAGCGAAGAAGTACGACCGAGGGGCTTAAAAGAACTACCGGCAACTGTCCTATGGTTAACGCCGGAGGATCGCAAGTTCTCACCATCGGGAGTGACTCTGATGAAGAGATGACTTTTGGCCCTCTCTTCAAAGAATCCACCTCGGGAAAAGAGAAAGAACCGAAGACCTATGAAAATATTCAGCTACGCAATCATACGCTGTCCGAAAAGAATCTTGGACCCACAAATAGAAAGGATAAGGGAAAAGAAAAAGTCTCTGAGGATATCACCCTAGATGACCAAGTCGTCAAAGAGCTGACCGCCAAGGACCCGCTAAAGAGAAGTAAGGTGGACTACAACATTCTGGCACACTTAAGAAAGTTACCTTCGCAGTTAAGCATTCTCGATGCCCTTCTGCTGTCAAAAGAAGCAAGAGATTCTTTGATCAAAGCGCTACAAGAGACAGAGCAATTCCAAGCGTTCCTTGCCGAAGAAAAGATGAAGGACGAGCTGGAAGAAGTACACACAGCCGATATCACCTTCGACGATGAAGATCTCCTCCTCGGGACGTGCTAGCACAACCATCCCCTTTATGTTTCCGGATACTGTCACGATATCAAGATTGGCAAAATCCTGGTCGACAATGGGTCTTCCGTCAATCTCCTCAATGTGCAAGTATTGAAGGAAATCTGCATGAGTGTTCAGCACCTCGCTCGTGATAAAATCACAATCTCCGTGTTTGACTCCCAGTCATCACAGACCCTCGGGTCTGTGATATTGACATTACGCTTTGGGCTACTTGTCACGGATATTAAATTTCATGTCATCGACGCCAAGACCTGCTATAACGCCTTGCTCGGCCGGCCTTGGTTACACGAGTACAACATCATCCCTTCTACACAACATCAGTGTATGAAATACTTCAAGGATGGTCTCGAGTATACCGTAACAGGAGAGTTGAACCCATTCTCCGTGAACGAAGTCCGAAAGTACGAAGATACAAAATACTTCCTACCAGATTTCGAGGACACGGAGAGATGTCACAAACCGAAGGACAAAGCTATCACCACTATTCCAGTCTTTAGGAGTGACACCGAGGAAGAAGAAGAGATAGTTTATTCAGAGCCGCCACAACGCAACAACCCGGGACCGTCCGCCCCTAAGTTGATCTTCGGCAGCGACTCAGAAAACGAGGTTAACGCTATATTTTCTGCTCGGCCATCAATACAAATCTTCGATGGCGATAATCAGAGTTTGCAAATCACCATTGTTCCACAAGAGCATTACAAAGAGCTCGATGCACTTGAAATTTATAGTGTGCAAGAACTGCAGACCTTCTACGTCCCTCCCAGGCGAAAAGGTGAAAAGGCGATCCTATTCTACCGATCCGGGGAAACCAAAGTGGAAAAAGAAATTTGGCATAGCGCTGATTCTACACTTGACAGACTCCAGCCCATTCTTCTGCCTAGATATTACACAGAAGGTTTGAAAAGGCTATTAAAGCGTCAAGGAGTACCCTTCAGACAGACTACTCGACAAGCTCGATTCTACAACAGGATATGGGATGTCCCTGGAACTCAGCGCAAGTTGCCTAATGGGAGAATGGAAACGATCGGGCTTGGATATGTTCAATCCAGAAAACGGGAGCGAGTCCATAGCAGCTACGTCATACATGACTTCGATGAAGAAGAAGACACTCTACTAAGAGACACCGATCTTGAACCAAAACAAGGTCCTGTCATCAAAATGCCGAGTTCGTCATTTGAAGAACGGATGGACAAGCTAGTAAGGGAAGCGGGTCAGAAAATCCGAGATGACCATTATCGCGAGATGGCCATTTACGAAAAAGCCAGGACGCGGTGCCTCCTTCAACAGACCACGGAAAATGATAATGCTCTTCCTTATCAACCCGTCATACAAAAGGCCCAACGCAGAGGCAAAAATAAATCAAGGAACGGGAAAAGCGTTCGAGAGCGACAAAGCGGGACCAAGAAGCCACGCGATCGGGAGTCGAGCAATCCGGATTCGCCTCTTATAAAGAAGATGGGTCGAGCATACTCTTTTCCTCAGAACAAAACACGGAAGATACTTGATCTTTCCATAAAACATCAAATGATTACACTTCCGGAGTCCAAGCATCCCGAGCAAGCCAACGAGGCCTCTCACCCAGATTATTGCTCCTATCACCGAGCAATAGGACATCCACTCAAAGACTGCTTCACCTTCAAGAACAGGGTCGAAAACCAATATCAGCTCGGCAGGTTCGCCCTATCCAGCAGTTGGAAAGGAACTCCCCCGCAGAAGCACGAACTAAAAGCTGCGCATACAGCGAGAGTAGAACCAGATCAACATCGGTCTTGGAAGCGAGCTCGTACTTGTCATATGATAACGCTATCAGAAGAAGAACTCGAGAATATGGATGACTTCCCCTGGTGCTTCGAAAACAATGATGACGAGGTTATCTCAGAGTTTCCACCGGCGCCGAAAGAGCTGGAAGATGGAATACATACTACGGCGGATGACCTCAAGAAAATTGATCTGGAGATGGCAAGTGACCCGCGGCCGACATTCGTCAGTGAGCTGCTGTCTGAAGAAAGGGTAGCTACACTAAAAGACGTGCTTATATAGCATAAAGATTGTTTTGCATGGAACTATTCCGAGATGCCGGGGCTAGATCCAGAAATAGCTGTACACAGATTGGCGATATCTCCGGACACCAAGCTAATCAAACAAGCGCCGAGAAGGATGCGGCTCGAGCTTGAGATGAGCATCAACGCCGAGGTCAAGAAGCTAATCAACTCCGGCTCTATCCAAGAAATTCAGTATCCTGACTGGATCGCCAACATCGTCCCGGTGATGAAGAAAAATGGGACAGTGCGCATATGTGTAGACTTTCGGGATCTCAATAAAGCCTTCCCGAAAGGCGACTTCCCAGTAACGGTCACCGAGTTGATGATAGATAATACATCCACTCACGAAGTCTTATCCTTCATGGATGGCTCGTCAGGATACTATCAGATAAATATGCATCCTGAGGACCAGAAGCATACCGCTTTCCGGACCCCTTTGGGTATATTCTGCTACAATGTGATGCCCTTCGGTCTAAAGAACGTTGGTGCCACCTATCAGAGGGCCATGACGAAGATCTTCGATGATCTCATACATGAAATCGTCGAATGCTATATCGACGACCTCGTAGTGAAAAACAAATCATACGAGGAACATTTAGAGCATATGCAAGTCGTGTTTCAACGCCATCGGCAATACAACTTGAAAATGAACCCTCTCAAATGCACGTTCAGAGTTTCCTCAGGCAAATTCCTGGGATTCATCGTCCGACACCGGGGCATCCAGATAGATCCGTCAAACATCAAGGCAATTATGGAGATGCCCCCGCCAAGGACACTCAAGCAATTGCGGTCTCTCCAAGGGAAGCTCGCGTATATCCGGCGATTTATAGCCAATCTCTCCGGCAAGTGCCGTCCTTACAGTCACCTGATGAAGAAGAGAATCCCTTTCGTCTGGGATCGCAAATGCCAAAGAGCGCTGGACAAAATCAAGCAGTACCTGTAGAATCCGCCAGTACTACCGTTCCGGTCAAGGGAAAACCTCTCATTCTTTATACAACAGCCCTCGAAGGTTCTTTAGGCGCATTATGGGTACAAGAGAATGACCAAGGGAAGGAGAGAGCCCTCTACTATTTGAGTCGAGTTCTACTGGGAGCAGAAAGTAATTATTCTCCCATCGAAAAGCACTGCTTGGCATTGATCTTCACGACAACTGCTGACTCAAATTCCTTCCTACACCTTGGAAAGCATACCGCGTGGGGAAAATAGAAAAGCGGACGCATTAGCCAAACTTGCCAAAGAATTGGCCGATGAGAACCTCGATGACGTAAGAATCGTGGTACAAAGCCGTCGGGTTCTTGCACCGGCAGAAAGATCTCCGGAGTCGTCCAAAGAAAAGGGAGCGACCGAGCAAATGGCTCTACAAGTAAAAGACCAAGAAAAGGTTGAGGATTGGAGAGAAGTCTTTATAGACTACTTCAAATCCCGTCGAACGCCTGAAGATGCGTCTTCAAAACATCAGCTCATGAAGCAAGCCCTATCTTTCGCCTTCATCAACGATACTCTGTATAAGAGATCATTTGATTCTCTGTGGCTAAGATGCCTGGGACCGGAAGAGGCAAAGAGAGTCGTCCAAGAAACTCATGACGGACTCTGCGGTTCTGATCAAGCCGGGCCGAAGATGAAGCTGAAGATTAAAGGGATGGGTTACTACTGGCCCACAATAATCTAGGACTGCATCGAATACGCGAAGCAATGCCACTCATGAAAAAGACAGAGAATATCCTCCACTTCTTCAGCCAGCATCCGAATCTGTTACATCCGACAGTGGCTAGCTAGCCGTTCGAAATATGGGGAACTGACATAATCGGCCCCATCGAACCATCATCGTCCAGAGGATATCGATTCATTTTGGCGACAACTGATTACTTCTCCAAGTGGGCAGAAGCAGTACCGCTGAGGGAAGTAAAGACAGAGAATATCCTCCACTTCTTCAAGACGCACGTCATTTATCGGTTTGGAACTCCGAGACGGATCATCTCCGATAACGGATCATCTTCAGCCGCTTCGCCCAACAACACAATATAGACTAGAGATACTCCTCAGTTTATAATCCCCGAGCTAACGGTCTAGCTGAGGCTTTCAACAAGACCTTGACAAAAATCGTGAAAAAGACGATGTCTCGAAATAAGAAGGACTGGCACGAGAGACTGCATGAAGCTCTCTGGGCGTATCGGACTACGTTCAAAACGGCCACGAACACAACGCCGTACGCATTGGTATTCATTACAGAAGCAGTACTTCCCCTCGAGATAGAGCTACCCTCTTTCTGAGTGGCAATTCATTACGAGCTAACGGACGAAGAAAATGGTCACCTTCAGCTTGAGGAGCTTGATGCCCTTGATGAAACCCGGCTCATAGCGCAACAAAATCTGGAAGCTTATAAATCAAAGATGACGCATTCATATGAGAGATTGACTAGGCCGAGGACATTCCGCCAAGGCGAACTCGTGCTAGTGGTCAAAAGACCTATGATCCCCAACCGTGCCAAGCGGGGAAAATTTGAGCCAAACTATGAAAGCCCGTACATCATAGATAAAGTCTACCAGGATGGGGCCTATCTACTCATGGACATGCATGGTGAAAGACCTTTCAGGCCGATAAACGGTCGCTTCCTGAAGAAATACTATGCTTGACGAGTCACGGCCTGGGTCAACGATAGATGACGACGCCTATATCCGCTCGGTGTCTTCTTAAGCCCAAACTCTATAAGTAGTAACCAACGACGGACCGAAACGTCTTGAAACTAACAACGGACCGAAACGTCCTTAAACTAACAACGGACCGAAATGTCTTAAAACTAACAACGGACCGAAATGTCCTAAAACTAACAACGGAACGAAATGTGCTTAAACTAACAACGGACCACTATGTCCTAAAACTAGCCGTTGACAGAGATGTCGATAAACTACGGTGGATTGCAGCATCCCAAAGCTGATATATATAAAAAAAGGAAGAAAAAGAGAGAGAGAAAAGAAAACAGTATGCCCATAAGCAAAATAGGCACGGATGAAAACCCGAAAGGGCTCCGTGAGTAAAAACAGCAGGGCTGCCAGCGAGTTTTGTGAAAACCCAAAAGGGCGCAACATCGTTAGAATAAAAAAAAGGAAAAAAAAGGTATGTCCATAAGCAAAATGGGCACAGATAAAAACCCGAATGGGCTCCGTGAGTAAAAACAGCAGGGCTACCGGCGAGTTTTGTGAAAACCCATAAGGGCGCGATCTCGTTAAAAGACACTTGCAAGGTCCTCTCGACTTTGTAAGGAGAAACCACCTGCGTGAGATCCTTACGACTCACAAGGGAGCAACACACTTAGTGATCCTCACGATTCCTAAGGAGAAACTACACTTGCGAGATCCTCACGACTCGTAAGGAGAATCCTCTTATGAGACCCTCACGGCTCATAAGATTTGAAAGTCTTAAGCTACAGGGATCTGAACCTGTTCTTAAGCAGCCCCCGCAACCTCCGATACTGCCCTACAAGCGGCTCAATGCTGACCCTTGTATACAATCCACGGGCGCAAATAAACATTTCCCTAACGAAGTCCCATCCGTGGCTAAGGATATGTCTACACGGTGAACAACCCTTGTAAGTCCTCCCGACTTATAAGGAGAAAATACTCTTGTAAGATCCTTACGACTTATAAGAGATCATACACTTAGGAATCCTCACGAATCCTAGGGAGAAAATGCACCTACGAGATCCTCACGACTTGTAGGGAGAAATACCTTTATGGGACCCTTACGACTCATGAAGTCAAAAGCCTTAGTCGACAGGATCTTAACCCTGTTTACTAAGCCACCCTTGTTCGTCATCGACAGAGGCAAATGATGATTCGCTCCTGTCAATATCCCTATTGTAGCGATGCTGATGCCGAAATCGGTGTCTAATTCCAAGCTTGCAGTAAAGAAGCTAGCGAGCCACACATGCATACGAAATAGCCGAAATGATGGGGCAACTTGCAACAAAATCAGCAAGTAAAAAAAAATGTATGCATGCAAAATAGCCGAAATGATTGGGCAACTCGCAATAAAAAGCAGCGAGTAAAAATAAAACAAATAGCCGAAATGATTGGGCATTGCGAAAAATAGCCGAAATGATTGGGCAATCGCGACTTTCGCGATACAAAAGCTGAAATGATAAAGCATCGCGGAAAGAAATAAAATAAAAAAAATACGAATGAAATTTTTGCCCTACAGGTGGTATCACTTCAATCCCTGTATACAATCCAGGGGCGCAAACAAAGAAGGGATCACACCCTTCCTCCCCCGGTCTCATCAGAAGAAAAAGCCAAATCTCAATGGTTCACAGATAGCCTGGAGATCATATCAACATTCGTCTCATTACGACAGACATGACATCAAACAAAGCGGAACCGCGGCAACTCCCAGTTCCATGACTCGGCGGTGCACAGATGACCGAGAGTCAAATCCCGACTCCGTGAAATGCGGATAAAGTCAACCCTTCCTGGTTACGTGGAACGCGGCTTATATCAATCCTGACCCTGTGCGAAACATCCAGAGCGGATCCTGGTCCTTGCAGAGCATGGAAATGACCCTGTGTGAAGCATCCAGAGCAGAGCCTGGTCCTCGCAAAATACGGCAGTGAATCCGTAGGAAGCATCCAGAGCAAAATTCCTGGTCACGTGGAACACGGCTTATGTCAGTCTTGACCCCGTGGGTAACGTCCAGAGCGGATCCGGGTCCCCGCAGAGCACAGTAATGACCCCGTGTGAAGCATCCAGAGCAGAGCCTGGTCCTCGCATAACACGGCAGTGAACCCGTGGGAAACATCTAGAGCAAAATTCCTGGTCACGTGGAACGCGGCTTATGTCAATCCTGACCCTGTGGGAAACGTCCGGAGCGGATCCTGGTCCTCGCAGAGCACGGTAATGACCCTGTGTGAAGTATCCAGAGCGGAGCCTGGTTCTCGCAGAACACGGCAGTGAACCCATGTGTAACGCTTCAAAAATCGTTTAGGCAGTTTTTCGGTAATCGGCAAAATAAGCAGTATTTTCCGTAAAAAAGTCAAATTAAGTATTTTTCAATATAGACCTAATTATACAAAATTTAGATAAGATATTGCTAAAATTTGGTCACTAAATTGTCACTTAAAATTTTCTAGTTTTAAAAAAAAAAAATCTTAATTAATTATTTTTAATATTATTTTAAGCTTTTGAAAATACATTTAATTAGTGATAAATACAAATTTAAATGGGTAAATTACACACTTAGAAACCATTATAAACTAAAATTTAGTGTTAATAAAATTGTATCAAGACTTTTCTAGAATGTAGTTCTATGGTTTGAAATTTAAAGCAAAAATGAATTTAAAAAGGGCTTTTTTGTAAAGTTTGATGTGTTAAGCATTAAATGCATTTGAGAGTGACTTTTCTTAGAAATTTCTACATTTTTTCCCACACTCTCCCTCACTCTCTGGCTCTGTCCGAGCTTTCCTCCAACAGCCCCCATTTTCCCCCCATTTTCTTTCTTCAAAATTCATGCTAAAATTCACAAAAAATCCACAAAATACACACTTTTCTTCACTAATTCAAACATAACCCTTATGTTATCCCTTCTCAAGCCCAAATTGGTCTAAGATAAGGAGAAAGGAGACCTCTTTGGAGGCTTAGCGCAAGGAATCAACACTTGGAAGGTATAAGTTCTAAACAAGTTGTTTAATTTGTAGTTTAAATAAACTAAATTAGTATTTTAAAGTGTTATTTTGTGTATAATTCCTTGTTTAATGAAATTATAGATTAGGGTTTGAAGTATGATAATTGGGTTAAAATTTGTGTTGTGGCCATCTAGTAGTTTGAATGGGATGTTGGAGTTGGATTGTGATCGCGATATCGTTAATTCGCGATGTTCGCATCGAAATCGGTATGCTAATGCTTACTGGGTTTTTATAAAAATTAGGAGGTGATATAATTGTGATATATAGACGATATTTATAGCATCTCATACGACTATTAGGGTGTGCGTATGCGGAGATTAGTTTAGTCGGGTTTTAGTTTTGACGGTTGCCCCGAAACGACGATTTTAGTTAAGGTTTTAGCGATTTTCGTGTGTTTCCCGCGCACCGAGTGCACGTTGTGCCTAACTTGTGAGCGTCGATCTTTTCATATTGTGACTTGCATCATTTCAGGAATATGTAATCTTATGTTGTGTGTTATGCATTTCTAGGATCGGTTGCGGAAACATCAGACGCGGCGCGCAAAGTCAAAGCGGTGGTTGGATCAGATTAGCGAGGATTCAGGTGAGTAGATGTATTCATCTATGGGGGAATCGTCTGGATGGCATGAGGCGCCCCATAGTTAGGCTTACTTTATTACTTGCAACTATATGCATTGTTAGTCAACTAACCCTCTCATTCATATGCATACCTTTATAGCTATTCATCTTCTAGAATTACATGGATATCCATATACACATGTGTGATATCACTTCATAGGAAACGTACACCATTACCATTGGCTCCTGTTGCACGCGCACTATTCATGTGACACACATGCCTTTGGTAATTGACATGTCACGAGCGTTGTAGAACCCGATTAGTTCAGTATCAACACTTGCATCATATATGATGCATCGAATTGCATAGCATATATATATATATACCTCACTTCATCATCATGCTATATAGGTTTCTAGCTATAAATCACATTGCATACCTTTGACATCATAAGCATTTATCATATACAACATGTTGGGTATTATGATTTTCTTGAGGATTTCCGTATTGCTGCGATTTCTGGATTTTGGGGAAAACCGCAAGAATTTAACAAAAGCTTATTATTATCATTTTTAAAACAAAGTTGCGGTTTTCTCGTGATGTATGTGTCGTCCACCATGAGTTTTCATGTTTTTTGTTTGATTTCGAGACCCGATTCGAGGAGTGGATGAACCGTCTTGGGTACATGGTGGGCCCGGTATGGTACCCCGGGGCAAGAAGATCGAGTTGTAGACGATGAGCCTGGCAGGGAAAGACTACCTACCGGTGATGTCTGGCGCGGCGGATATCCGAAGGATACCGACCGTTGTCGTGAGATTTAATGATATGGGCAGATCCGGACTGACGGAACCCGATGTATTGAGACATTGATACAGTGAGACATTGAGACAGATATATTTCCATATTTGGTGTCGATGCTTGACACGGCTTTCAGATGATTTCTTGATGGTACTTAGCCATTGCACAGATATTCTTTTTCTAAAGTTAAGAATGCAGAGCTTATAGTATTTTAAAACACTTAAAGATTTCATATTGATGTTGCATACATGTGCATACATACTAGTGGCATTACATCACATCTAGATAGACATGTTGTGACGCATTTGCGTGCATTCTCACGATAGCCTTATTAGATGTTATTTTCTACTCACGAGCTGGCAACTCACCCCCGTTGTGCCATAGTGTCTTGCAGGTCGGACCCGTCAGCCTTATAGCGGCGGGCTTATCTTATTGTTGGCTTCTTTTGCTCAGACTCGCGATATTGCTCGTAGGTGGGTTGCGAGGACACTTTTATCTCTTTTTGTACTATCTTTGTATCTAGTATTCTCCATCTACCACTTCTTATTTGTATATGCGACCAAGTGATGAGACTGAGAGATTTGTGTATATGTGGTTTCTTTTGGGTCGAGCTCATTTGAGCCGACGTTGTGTTTTCTTATATTTTGCATTTCTTATGCTCATTTGCTTGATATTTCATATATATTGCGTGGTATTGTGATCCGCCTTGGGCGAAGAGCTAGCTCCCGCTTGGGGATGCCATTTTGTTATTACAGGTTTATATATCTTGTTGTACCCATTTTGGGGGATAGAATTTACAAAGGAGACTCTGCCGAAATTTTCGGAAATTTTGATGCTTTTAAAACAATACGGGGTTAATGCAACTTAATTGATTTTAAGTCGTTATCATGAAAGGTTTTCCTTCACTCTTGTTGATTTTGGTTTAGATTTTCTGGGCTTTGGCTGACTTAGTTTACGTTACGCCTTTAGACGTCTCGTAATCTAAATGCCAGTCACGTTCCGTACCTTCGGGTCATGACAAAGTTGGTATCAGAGCGTAGGTTTTACCTTTCTGAGTGTAGGATGGAGTAGGATACTTAAGCAGAGTGGCGTAGCGTGGGTATGTTCCGCGGCATACTTACGATACGGTACTCCGCCTAAGTAACCTTAGAAAATAATTGCTTGTATTTCGTTTCTTGATTCCTTACATTCCTTGATTCAATTGCAATGTTCTTATCGCTCCTGTTTCTTATTCCAGCTTCGATGCCGCCAAAGACTATGAGAGCTCAGCGGGCTGCCGCTAGGGATGAGCTTCGAGCGGGCTCGTCTGAGGTGAGGATCGAGCGGGATGATACGCCTACCCCTCAGGGTCAGATTGATCCGCCTTCTCCCGACCGTATTGCCAGATTAGAGGCCGGTATGCAGGAGTTGCGACAGATGATGGGATCTTTAGTTGAGTCCAGTCGAGCACAGAGATCCAAGGACGCTCCTACCACCGCACAGACCATAATTGTACCTGCTGCTCATACGGTTACTCCTCCCACTACTGCGACTATCCATGTTTCACTACAAGAGTTTATGAGATTGAGACCTCCAGCTTTTACCAGTACGGATGCGACAGAGGACCCACAGGCATTTCTTGATAGGATGGCTAAGATTTGCCGTTCGTTGAGGTGTTCTGATGATAGATGGGTGGAGTTCACGAGTTTTCGTCTGGGGGGCCTTGCCCAGACGTGGTATGATTCAGTAGAGAGAGGCCGAGCTGAAGGTTTACCTTCTATGACATGGGACGAGTTTACAGCTGCATTTCTTGCCCGTTTTCTCCCGAAGAGTGTCTGAGATGCTCGAGCCCGTAGTTTTGAGTCTCTGCGCAAGACTCCTGGGATGACGGTGTCGGAGTATGATATACAGTTTACACAGTTGTCTCGATATGCTCCGTACCTAGTAGACACGGAAGAGAAGAGAATAAAGTGGTTTGTGCTAGGGCTTGACACACAGCTATTCCTTGCCATCGGCACCCAGCACTTTGACACATACGCAGCCGCGATGGATGCAGCCTTACTTTTGGAGGAGCGTATTTCTAAGACTCCGGTCGTTTCTGGGCCGAAGAGGATCCGTACTGATACGCCAGCTCAGCGGCAGATGTGTAGACACCGCGATAGATTATTTCCGGGAGATGGTGGCAGCAGAGGATTAAGACGAGGTCAGTTATTTGGTTCATATCCGCAGACTCAGCAATCATCGCCAGGATGTTTTCAGTGCGGGAGTCAGTACCACCGTATCAGAGACTGTACCATAGGGCGCCAGGGCACAGCGACAGTACCGTATGTGACCTTACCACCTTCACACCTCTTCAGAGAGCTTTACTTCCTACCCCTGATGATGCTCCACGCCAGCCAGATGTTCCGAAAGGTCGTGGGCATGGCGGTCCTGTTCAGAGAGGACGAGGAGATAAAGGCAGGGGCAGAGGCCGAGGTAGAGGCAGAGGACAGCCAGCTATTAGTGGTGGACTGGCCCGAGTGTTCGCGTTGACTCCTCAGGATGCACAGGCGTCCAATGCCGTCATGACAGGTACTCTTCCAGTATGTTCTTTTGATGCATAGGTATTATTTGATTCAGGCTCCACACATTCCTATGTATCCACGTACTTTGCACCGAGGTTGGGCCGAGAGTCTTCTCTATTAGATCAGCCGCTTGTCGTTATTACTCCGGTAGGCGAGTCGTTTGTTGCCCGTTTTGTGTACCGATCGTGTCCCGTTAGTATCGGGGAGAGAGATTCTTCAGTTGATTTGATTCTCCTCGATATGCTAGAGTTCGACGTTCTTCTTGGTATGGACCAGCTAGCCACCTGTTATGCATCCGTGGATTGCCGTGAGAAGTCCGTCAGATTCAGCTTTCCTGGTGAGCCGATTCTTGTTATTCAGGGAGATCGTAGCGCTACCCTTCCCAGTTTGATTTCTTCTCTTCGCGCTGGTCAGCTCTTGAGGAAAGGGTGTCAGGGATTCTTAGCCTATGTTTGTGATACTAGCGCTACAGAGGTTCCATTGGACCAGGTCCCTGTTGTGAGAGAGTTTCCAGATGTATTCCCTGACGAGCTGCCTGGTCTGCCACCAGAGCGCGAGATTGAGTTCTGCATCGACTTGATCCCCGGCACGGGGCCTATCTCTATACCGCCTTATCGGATGGCCCCGGCTGAGCTTAGAGAGCTGAAGGATCAGTTACAGGACTTGCTGGACAAAGGGCTTATCCGACCGAGTGTGTCACCTTGGGGTGCTCCCGTCCTGTTTGTTAAGAAGAAGGACGGCAGCATGCGCTTATGCATTGATTATCGTCAGCTGAACCGGGTTACTGTGTGGAACAGATATCCCCTACCCCGCATTAACGATTTATTCGATCAGCTCTAGGGTGCAGGGTTTTTCTCGAAGGTTGATTTACGGTCAGGTTATCACCAGTTGCGGGTTCGGAAGGAGGATATTCCGAAGACCGCTTTCCGTACTCGATATGGTCATTATGAGTTCTTGGTGATGTCGTTCGGGCTCACCAATGCCCCAGCAGCATTTATGGACTTGATGAACCGTGTATTCAGGTCGTATCTCAATCAGTTTATCATTGTGTTCATTGACGACATCTTGGTTTATTCTCGGAGCCAGGGGGAGCATGAGCAACACTTGCGTATCACATTGCAGACTTTGAGGGAGAATCAATTGTTCGCCAAATTTTCCAAGTGCGCATTCTGGCTAGACAGTGTCGACTTCTTGGGTCATGTTTGTATTCGTGTAGACCCGAAGAAGGTCGAGGCAGTGCAGCGTTAACCCAGACCGGTATCAGTTACAGAGGTTCGCAGCTTTCTAGGTCTGGCCGGCTATTATCGATGTTTTGTCCAGGATTTCTCCAGCACTACTGCACCGTTGACCGGGTTGACCGGGTTGACCCGGAAATGAGTTCCTTTCGATTGGACCCAGGCATGTGAAGATAGTTTCCAGCAGTTGAAGACTCATCTGACTACAGCACCAGTGTTAGCATTGCCTTCAGGGTCAGGCGGTTTCGTGGTATATTGTGATGCTTCTCGAGTGGGGCTGGGCTGTGTATTGATGCAGCATGACAGAGTTATTGCGTATGCTTCTCGGAAGTTGAGGAAACACGAACAGAACTACCCCACTCATGATTTAGAGATGGCTGCAGTGGTATTTGCACTTAAGATCTGGAGACATTACCTATACGGCGAGTCGTGCCAGATATTCACTGACCACAAGAGCTTGAAGTATATTTTTCAACAGCGAGATCTGAATCTGAGACAGCGCCGTTGGATGGAGTTAGTAAAAGATTATGACTGCGAGATTTTATACCATCCAGGCAAGGCGAATGTGGTGGCAGATACTTTGAGTAGGAGACCCGGAGGTAGCTTATCTTGTTTGAGCGCAGTACAGATGCAGTCGACGGCGGATTGGCAGGTTTTATGTAACAGCAGAGTGCAGTTCGAGTTTACTCCTACAGGGGGACAGCTGGCCCATTTCAGAGCACGCCCACAGTTACTTGACCGTATCCGCGAGGCACAGTCCGGCGATGCCCGTATTTTAGAGATTATCGAGCAGATTTGGCAGGGCAGAGTTTCCGAGTTCGTGATTGATGATCAGGGGATACTTCGATTTGGGACTCGACTGTGCGTACCAGATTCTGAGGGACTGAGGCGCGATATTCTTGAGGAGGCACATAGATCAGTATACAGTATGCATCCAGGTTCCACCAAGATGTACCGTGATTTGAGAGAGGTTTACCGGTGGGACGGGATGAAGAAGGATGTTACTGACTTTGTGTCGAGATGCCTGACTTGTCAGAAAGTCAAGGCCGAGCACCAGAGGCCAGCCGGCAAGTTACAGCCTTTGCCCATCCCTGAATGGAAGTGGGAATAGGTCTCTATAGACTTTATTGTGGGTCTACCCAGGACCAGTCGAGGGTATGACTCTATTTGGGTGATTGTGAATCGACTGACGAAAGCGGCTCACTTCCTGCCAGTGAAGACCACTTTTGGATTTGCTCAGTACGTCCAGGTTTATATTGATGAGATCGTGCGACTGCACGGCATTCCGACTTGTATCGTATCCGACCGGGGCACCCAGTTTACTAGCCGATTATGGCAGAAACTTCAGGAAGTTTTGGGCACCCGATTGAGTTTTAGCACAGCCTTTCATCCGCAGACTGACGGTCAGTCAAAGAGTACTATTCAGACTCTTGAATACATGCTCAGAGCTTGTGTTTTAGATTTCGGTGGTAGATGGGATCGTCATTTGCCCTTGATCAAGTTCTCCTACAATAATAGCTTCCAGAAGACGATTCAGATGGCACCTTTCGAGGCTTTATATGGGAGGAGATGTCGATCGCCTGTATGTTGGACAGAGCTCAGGGAGAGTAGTATTTTTGGCCCACAGATCATACAGGAGACGACCGAAAAGATACAGCTGATTCGGGACAGGATAAGAGCGGCACAGAGTAGGCAGAAATCATATGCTGACAGGCGCCGTCGCCGACTCGAGTTCGCTGTTGGCGATTATGTTTTCCTGAGGGTCTCTCTGATGAAAGGTGTGATAAGATTTGGGCGGAAAGGAAAGCTTAGTCCTAGATATGTTGGTCCCTTCGAGATCCTAAAGCGTGTCGGTTCAGTAGCTTATCGGTTAACTCTTCCGCCCAGCTTCCCCGATGTTCACCTCGTGTTCCATATTTCGATACTCCGCAAGTACCTTCATGATCCTTCCCATGCGATTCAGCACCATACGATCCAGCTAGAGCGCGATCTTTCATTCCCGAGCAGCCGGTGGTCATTTTGGATCGGCAGGTGAAGAAATTGAGGTCGAAGGTTATACCGTCCGTCAAGGTTCTTTGGCATGGCCCGAACAGCGAAGAGGTCACCTGGGAGACCGAAGTCGAGATGAGGAAGAGATATCCCCATCTTTTTGAAGGTACGCGTAGTTAAATTCTAAATTCGGAGACCGAATTTCTTTAAGGGGGAATATTGTAATGCTTCGAAAATCGTTTAGGCAGTTTTTCGATAATCGGCAAAATAAGCAGTATTTTCCGTAAATAAGTCAAATTAAGTATTTTCAATATAGGCCTAATTATACAAAATTTAGATAAGATATTGCTAAAATTTGGTCACTAAATTGTCACTTAAAATTTTCTAGTTTTTAAAAAAAAAATTCTTAATTAATTATTTTTAATATTATTTTAAGCTTTTAAAAATACATTTAATTAGTGATAAATAAAATTTTAAATGGGTAAATTACACACTTAGGAACCATTATAAACTAAAATTTAGTGTTAATAAAATTGTATCAAGACTTTTCTAGAATGTAGTTCTATGGTTTGAAATTTAAAGCAAAAATGAATTTAAAATGGGCTTTTTTGTAAAGTTTGATGTGTTAAGCATTAAATGCATTTGAGAGTGAATTTTCTTAGGACTTTCTACATTTTTTCCCTCACTCTCCCTCACTCTCCAGCTCTGGCCAAGCTTTCCTCCAACAGCCCCCATTTTCCCCCCATTTTCTTTCTTCAAAATTCATGCTAAAATTCACAAAAAATCCACAAAATACACACTTTTCTTCACTAATTCAAACCTAACCCTTATGTTATCCCTTCTCAAGCCCAAATTGGTCTAAGACAAGGAGAAAGGAGACCTCTTTGGAGGCTTAGTGGAAGGAATCAACACTTGGAAGGTATAAGTTTTAAACAAGTTGTTTAATTTGTAGTTTAAATAAACTAAATTAGTATTTTAAAGTGTTATTTTGTGTATAATTCCTTGTTTAATGAAATTCTAGATTACGGTTTGAAGTATGATAATTGGGTTAAAATTTGTGTTGTGTCCATCTAGTAGTTTGAATGGGATGTTGGAGTTGGATTGTGATCGCGATATCGTTAATTCGCGATGTTCGCATCGAAATCGGTATGCTAATGCTTACTAGGTTTTTATAAAAATTAGGAGGTGGTCTAATTACGATATATGGACGATATTTATAGCATCTCATACGACTATTAGGGTGTGCATATGCGGAGATTGGTTTAGTCGGATTTTAGTTTTGACGGTTGCCCCGAAACGACGATTTTAGTTAAGGTTTTAGCGATTTTCGTGTGTTTCCCACGCACCGAGTGCACGTTGTGCCTAACTTGTGAGCGTCGATCTTTTCATATTGTGACTTGCATCGTTTCAGGAATATGTAATCTTATGTTGTGTGTTATGCAATTCTAGGATCGGTTGCGGAAACATTGGACGCGACGCGCAAAGGCAAAGCGGTGGTTGGATCAGATTAGCGAGGCATTCAGGTGAGTAGATGTATTCATCTATGGGGGAATCGCCTGGATGGCGCAAGGCTCCCCATAGTTAGGCTTACTTTATTACTTGCAACTATATGCATTGTTAGTCAGCTAACCTTCTCATTCTTATGCATACCTTTATAGCTATTCGTCTGCTAGAATTGCAAGGATATCCATATACACATGTGTGATATCACTTCATAGGACACGTACACCATTACCATTGGCTCCTGTTGCACGCACACTGTTCATGTGACACACACGCCTTTGGTAATTGACATGTCACGAGCACTGTAGAACCCGATTAGTTCAGTATCAACACTTGCATCATATATGATGCATCGAATTGCATAGCATATATATATACCTCACATCATCATCATGCTATATAGGTTTCTAGCTATAAATCACATTGCATACCTTTGACATCATAAGCATTTATCATATACAACATGTTGGGTATTATGATTTTCTTGAGGATTTCCGTATTGCTGCGATTTCTGGATTTTGGGGAAAACCGCAAGAATTTAACAAAAGCTTATTATTATCATTTTTAAAACAAAGTTGCAGTTTTCTCGTGATGTATGTGTTGTCCACCATGAGTTTTCATGTTTTCTGTTTGATTTCGAGACCCGATTCGAGGAGTGGATGAACCGTCTCGGGTACATGGTGGGCCCGGTAAGGTACCCCGGGGCAAGAAGATCGAGTTGTAGACGATGAGCCTGGCAGGGGAAGACTACCTACCGGTGATGTCTGGCGCGGCGGATATCCGGAGGATACCGACCGTTGTCGTGAGATTTGATGATATGGGCCGATCCGGACTGACAGAGCCCGATGTATTGAGACATTGATACAGTGAGACATTGAGACAGATATATTTCCATATTTAGTGTCGATGCTTGACACGGTTTTCAGATGATTTCTTGATGGTACTTAGCTATTGCACAGATATTCTTTTTCTAAAGTTAAGAATGCAGAGCTTATAGTATTTTAAAACACTTAAAAATTTCATATTGATCTTGCATACATGTGCATACATACTAGTGGCATTACATCACATCTAGATGGACATGTTGTGACGCATTTGCGTGCATTCTCACGATAGCCTTATTAGATGTTATTTTCTACTCACGAGCTGGCAACTCACCCCCGTTGTGCCATAGTGTCTTGCAGGTCGGACCCGTCAGCCTTATAGCGGCGGGCTTATCTTATTGTTGGCTTCTTTTGCTCAGACTCGCGACATTGCTCGTAGGTGAGTTGCGAGAACACTTTTATCTCTTTTTGTACTATCTTTGTATCTAGTATTCTCCATCTACCACTTCTTATTTGTATATGCAACCTAGTAATGAGACTGGGAGATTTGTGTATATGTGGTTTCTTTTGGGTCGAGCTCATTTGAGCCGACGTTGTGTTTTCTTATATTTTGCATTTCTTATGCTCATTTGCTTAATATTACATATATATTGTGTGGTATTGTGATCCGCCTTGGGCGAAGAGCTAGCTCCCGCTTGGGGATGCCATTTTGTTATTACAGGTTCATATATCTTGTTGTACCCATTTTGGGGGATAGAATTTACAAAGGAAACTCTGCCGAAATTTTCGGAAATTTTGATGCTTTTAAAATAAAGGGTGTTAATGCAACTTAATTGATTTTAAGTCATTATCATGAAAGGTTTTCCTTCACTCTTGTTGATTTTGGTTTAGATTTTCTGGGCTTTGGCTGACTTAGTTTACGTTACGCCTTTAGACGTCTCATAATCTAAGTGCCAGTTACGTTTCGTACCTTCGGGTCGTGACCTCGTGGGAAGCATCCAGAGCAAAATTCTTGGTCACGTGGAACGCGGCTTTTGTCAATCCTGACCCTATGGGAAATGTCCAGAGTGGATCCTGGTCCTCGCAGAGCACGGCAATGACCCCGTGTGAAGGATCCAGAGCGGAGCCTGGTCCTCGCAGAACACGGCAGTGAACCCATGGGAAGCATCCAGAGCAAAATTCCTGGTCACGTGGAAAGTGGCTTATGTCAATCCTGACCCCGTGGGAAACGTTGATCGCACGCTTTTGGCGTGTCGGATGTTCAAAGTTCTAAAGTTATAACCGCGATCAGGACAGCGTCGCTATGCAGCTAGCCGGTTGAGCACGGGTCGATCCACAGGGAGATGGTTGTATGTCCGTTCTTGTTTTAGACGAGTCAATAAAGAATGTGTATATGTTTGTTCAATTCTAACCTATGTGTTTTATGCAAGTATAAAGTTGTTAAGAAAAAGATACGAAAGTGTAAGCTAATGAAATCCGCACTCAAAACCTTTGAGCCGAGTCTTGACCAATTGAAGCTAGAGCAATCGGCGACAACGTGGATTAGGGTACTTAAGCACGATATTCGTGGAATCCGGTTTATTGAACCTTGTCCGTCCGTTCTTGTCTCTTGCTTTCGCCTCCGGCCAAACCGAACGCAACCGGTCGCGGTTAGGAATCACCGTTACCTTGGTAGGGTAGGGTGCCTAACGGAGCGCTTGTGTAACGTTTGGGCGGAGTTCAATGGAAAATAACGGGAAAAGGAAATGAGCAAAGAAACATTAACTTACAATATCGTATTTATTCTTAACAACAATAATTACAACCATTCACAAAACGAACCAAAAAGAGAGAACAAAAAGATAAACAAAGAAAAGAAAAGATTACAAGCAAGTAATTAAAGTGCATGGTAATAAATTGCAAGTAATAAAAGACAAGAATGAAAAATGCAAGAAAGGGATAAGCAAGAAAGTAACACTAAGAACCATAGAACTCAAGACAAGCCATGGGATCAATAGCCAACCCTTAAACTTGCAAGCTCAATCAAGAGGTTGCAAGATCAAGAGAAGGGTAAAGAACTCATGTGAAATGAAGCACAAAAGAGATAACAAAATGATACAACCCCTTGAGATCAATGACCAAACCTTAAACTTGCAAGCTCACTTAAGAGGTTGTAAGATCAAGTTAAGGTAGAGAGCTCAAGGGGGAAGCTAAGCAAAAAGAATGATACAAAAACCCTCATCTTCATTGATCTTCCACTCAAAAAGCTCTCACTACAATTTTAATGGAGAAAAGATGAAGAAGAAGAAGAAGAAAACTAAAAACTAATAAGAAGTGGGCATAAGAATGAACTCCTTGGCTTGGCAAGAACTGGGGTATTTATAGGCAGAGAATTGGAAACCTAGGGCAAGAATCTGGCTCCATATATAAAGTCCAAACTACCCCTAAAAAATCATTAGACGAAGAGCCCACATGGCCGCGGTTCCGCGGCCTAAGCACGCTCATGCCGCGGAACCGCGGCCATATAGAGGGGTTAGCTTGTCGTTTTCTTGTGGGTTTCTGGTGTTGCTATTTGCTTCTGTTTAACAGGTCCAAAATGTCAAGATTCTTCCATGATTTCTTCAGATCAGCAATAGTCCAAAATGGCATCAAAAATAATACTTTTGACCTTTTCTCCCTCGAGCTCCGCGCACCTATTGATTCTTGTGCTTCCCCCCCTCATTCTCTGTGCTTGTCCGAGACACGATTGACCACTGTCATATGTCTTGTCTCTGGAACCGGTAAGCGGCACTGGACGGATACGGATGATCGGAACCCGGCTTTTATCTGCTGTCAACAGATGTTCTGTATTTTGGCGTAACTGTGGAGATTTTGTATCAATAGCGTTATTTTGGACTAGAAACCTGTGGCCTGTAAATATGTAGCAAACACGGATTAAAAGCACATGCCTATAAACAAACGAGCGTAAGAATGGGCGGTATAAAATGCAATATTCTGGTATGAACAAATACCCCCAAACTTAACTTTTGCTCGTCCCGAGCAAAACCAATTATTCACAAAAATAAAATCCTAACCGCACTTTCGCAGGGAACGCGATTGCACTGAGCGTGTGCAACAAGCTGTTAAACCTCTAGGTGTCCCTAGTAGGAGGAGTGTTGTCTCCTGAGGGTTTTCAGCGGATACTACCCACAAAATCCCGTCAAGCTAGTTTTGCGAAATAACTATGATTCAAACCCTAAAGTTTTGTTTCAGAAAATAACAATTCTATGATCCTAAGTCTAGACTATCGAACCCTTATTTTTCACACCTCGCTTCTTATTTAACTAAAGATTTTATATGTCTTTACGTGCAGTGCAAATAGTGTCGTTAAGTTCCAGAAGGATCGATTAAAGCCATCATGTCACACAATAAAGCCCAGATAAAAATTTTAAAAGGATCACATAAGTTTTATAAAAAGTTAAGTATTTTTCAAGTTCCGTTTTCCAGTAAAGTTTCAACTTCAGAATTTCTATCTTCCCTAACAGGAAACTAGGTCTTATTTTTCACTCCACCTTTTTCTTGTTTTCATTTCATACACACCTCTGTGAACGTGCAATAGTTTTTATCATAGAATAAAACCTTCATATCTCCGCTAGAAATATTTTTTTTATAAAAACCTGTCTTTTGTCAAGATTATTCTCACACAAAGAACCGTTAGGAATTTTAACTCGGAGAGAACACTTGCTTGACTTTGTTTTAATCTGGACTTTCTAGGCTTCTTAACAAGCTTTGGGCCAATGCACTCAAACCAGTTGGCTTTAGAGCATTAGGTGTAGAGACACCCCAGCGGACTTAATTACTCAAGTTACCTAGGCCCAAAAACAAAAGACAATTTAGCGTGAAAATCATGATGATTCAATGCGAACGGAGATATAACCGGCAGTTCAGTTATTTTTTTGGATAAAAGGCGTGTTTTAGTGGGTTAGGTGTGTAATCATTCCAATCAAGTTTCAGATGGGTTATTCTTCAGACTTAGTTCCAATTAAGGCATCTATGACATTCCTTCATATTCACTTTATTTCATAAACTATTCTTGATATTACTTATTTCAGAACAAACCTATTTGATCCTCAGAAAATCATTCATCCATTTAAAAGTTTTTAGACATAAAAGACTTGTCATCTAATTTCCAAAACTCACGACACGTGTAGTGTGATGTAAAGACGTATATCAGCTATAGTTAACTTCAAAGGAGAGTTATCTTTCAGGTTTTCAAAATCTAAACATAAGATTTAGTTATTCTTATCTTATCAAACAAAACCGTCGAAATGTTGAATCAGAGTTCTCCCACTAGCTAACTTGACAGAAATTTTTTTTATGTTTTTAGAAAATTTTCTGATTTTTATGGGTTTTTAATAAAGTATGTAAATGCAAAATATACAAATGAATGCGAAGGAAGAAAGCTTACCGAGCACACCCCCAAACTTTAACTTGACAGTGCCCTCACTGTTAGGCTAGACCAAGAGGGTCAAAATTGTCAGCGCTCTCCAAAAGAAAATTTTATACAAAAATAAAATAAAAAAGAAAACCAAAAATATATACACAAAAAGGTTCCCCCCAAACTTAAGTGAAACAGTGTTTCCACTGTTAAACGTTGAAGTTCAGGAATAGGGGGAAAAGAACAGTATCAAGCTATACAAGGCCTTACATAGGCCAAAGGTGAGCACCAACCATTCAAAGATCTTATCGTGATAAAGCAGTGGCTGGTGAAAGAATACGGAGAGCTAAGAAATGGAGAATATGCGAGACCGTATGGAGAGAGAAGTGGGATACGGTCTCGGTATATGAAAAGAAGAATGGCGGAAGGGAAAAAGAAGTGGAATACGAACTTGAGGGTGGAAATGGATTGAATAAATTAGTACAATCTGTAATGATCGATGTGAAAAGATGGATTGTACTAATCTATCAATATGGCGCGAAATTGGGTCAAATCCCTCAAGATTCGTGAGAAACCATGGGTGTGCCGAAATCGGTAAACCAGAAAATGGAAATGGAAGTTATACGGTGTCTTGAGCGGTCGGAACGATGGAAAGGATGGAGGGAAGTGGTTGAGGAAGGTTATCGGTTAAAGGTTCAGGAGGATGTACACAGTCAATGAAAGGGACAGGATGAATGGGAAAATCCGACTCATCAATTAACACTGGTTCATCCTCAAAACTATCCTCAATATTCTCCTCAAAATTTAGCTCATCCATGCATTTATCATCAATATCAAGACGCATATAAAGTTCGGGAAAAACATTTAATGACTCAGGATGATGACATGGAGAGAAAAACTCAGCCAAATCTGCGGGTTCATCATCCAAATTATTCCCGGCGTCAATATCCTCAATCAAGCGAAAATCAATATTCTCAGACACCTCATCAAAAGCATGGATTTCAATCGATTCTGGTTCTAAGATGGAGGTGTAGAGGTCAAAAGGATTAGGTGTGGTTTCACTTGGTAAGGTCCCTTCACAATCGGGTAAATCAAACACTGCAAAGTCGCACAACTCATTAAACATTCTATCTTCAATTGATAATTCAGTTGGGACACTTGATAGACTTTCAACACAAGAGTTGTGGGATTCAATTTGAAACCGGTAAGTTTGATTTGGAAGGGGGTACAGCTCACTCTCTCCACTCAAATTCTTAACCTGTCCTACCGTCTCTTCATACATTGGAAAATTTGGAGCTAATTGAAAACTAGCTACCGGGTCACTAGGTTGTATGAGGGCGGCCATAGACGCATTCAAATCCATCATCTGTTGGTACGACGCTACCCTAAAATCTTCCAAAGACTGTTCCAGACTAGACATGGGTTGTGAAGGGGTTTCAGTAAAAGATTCAAAGTTGTTTGGATACTGAAAATTCCTAAATGGCGGTTCAGAAGCAATGTCTAGGGAAGGTGCAAAAGTCGGGTAGGACTGGTAGGAATTGAATGGCTGGATAGGAGCAGGATCAACATTTGGATAAGAAGGTGAATAGAATTGTTGATCCCAAGAATCTGTAGTGGTGAAAGGAGTGAAAGATCGGCTACAGGATTGTTCAATATGTTCAGCGACGGACAAAGGACGACTTGCAAAAGGGGTATCAACATAAGAGGGTGGGGGAGGTTGAAAAGGTTGATACAAAGTGGATTGCGGAGGGCAAGTGTTTGTCCAAGACGGGTCTATCCGATCTTTCAAAGAGATTTTGGGCATGGAGGGATCGTTCGACGTTCGGCCAAAACAAGAACCGTAAGAAGTAATGTCTGGTTGTGGGTACAAAAGTTCGGCAAGAGTTTTGCGAGGTGGTGTACCCATGATATGAAGAGAGAAAGAAAAAAAGGCAGAGAAAAGGAGGGGAAAAAGAATGTGATTTTTTTTAAGGTAGTTATTAACAAAAGAATGAAATATACACACAAAAAGAATCTGGACAAAAATAATCACGACACAAAAATACCACACACCTAATCGTTCTAGGGTTCACCTAGGTCAACTAGACCTGCTCCAGAACTTGATTGTCGAAGTAAAACTGTGTCGAGAAACGGGCTCAAGATACACTGATCACGAGGCCAGGTAAGTGCAGAGATAAGGGAAGGTTTTCCAACGCTTTCGCGAAGTTCCTTAATTAAATAACCCTTTCTCTTTTGGCGGTTTCGCCGTTAACACTTTCCTAGACACCCCGTAAACAATATACCGTTAAGCGAGATTCTAAACACAGTTAACTTCTCCTAGTGAGCGCGAAGTCCTTAAGGCTTAAAGTCTAGTTTCTTTTAAATTTTGTGCGGGTAAACGTTATGCTCAAGTTCGTGATTTGTGGGCCACGGAAAAGGTGATGAAATCCTTTACCGTATGTTGTGGGGTTTGCTTGCCCTTAAGTCCATATTAATGTATGCAATGCGCAATTCAATAAAAATTTTATAAAGAATCAAACAATCGTTTTTTAGTTTAAGCACGGCACTGCAACAAATACGGGTTAGTCAATTTTTAACGTTTGCTAGCGAACTTGCAAAGAATTCTGCAAAGAATAGTATATTGGATGCGTCGGATTTGAGAATAAGGTGTTAGTAAAGTACGTACCGTTAAGTTTTTGGGTTAGGAAACCCCCGTTGAATCAAATCCGGTAAGCTTGAAAAGTTCGCTTGCGCGGGTCAAACTACCCGGATCTTTGGCACTGTACTTCGTAATCACCTTAATCTTGAACGTAAACTTTGCTCCCCACAATCGCAGTTTGCAAATCCACAAAAATCTGCACACTTGCTCACAAAAATTATCAAAAATAACAAAAAGATTTTTTTTTTATTTATAAATATATACAAAAAGAATGTTAACCCGAATAACAAGAAAGAAAATACGCTACCGTCTCCCCGGCAACGGCGCCATTTGATCGCACGCTTTTGGCGTGTCGGATGTTCAAAGTTCTAAAGTTATAACCGCGATCAGGACGGCGTCGTTATGCAGCTAGCCGGTTGAGCACGGGTCGATCCACAGGGAGATGGTTGTATGTCCGTTCTTGTTTTAGACGAGTCAATAAAGAATGTGTATATGTTTGTTCAATTCTAACCTATGTGTTTTATGCAAGTATAAAGTTGTTAAGAAAAAGATACGAAAGTGTAAGCTAATGAAATCCGCACTCAAAACCTTTGAGCCGAGTCTTGACCAATTGAAGCTAGAGCAATCGGCGACAACGTGGATTAGGGTACTTAAGCACGGTATTCATGGAATCCGGCTTATTGACCCTTGTCCGTCCGTTCTTGTCTCTTGCTTTCGCCTCCGGCCAAACCGAACGCAACCGGTCGCGGTTAGGAATCACCGTTACCTTGGTAGGGTAGGGTGCCTAACGGAGCGCTTGCGTAACATTTGGGCGGAGTTCAATGGAAAATAACGGGAAAAGGAAATGAGCAAAGAAACATTAACTTACAATATCGTATTTATTCTTAACAACAATAATTACAACCATTCACAAAACGAACCAAAAAGAAAGAACAAAAAGATAAACAAAGAAAAGAAAAGATTACAAGCAAGTAATTAAAGTGCATGGTAATAAATTGCAAGTAATAAAAGACAAGAATGAAAAATGCAAGAAAGAGATAAGCAAGAAAATAACACTAAGAACCATAGAACTCAAGACAAGCCATGGGATCAATAGCCAACCCTTAAACTTGCAAGCTCAATCAAGAGGTTGCAAGATCAAGAGAAGGGTAAAGAACTCATATGAAATGAAGCACAAAAGAGAGCACAAAATGATACAACCCCTTGAGATCAATGACCAAAGCTTAAACTTGCAAGCTCACTTAAGAGGTTGTAAGATCAAGTTAAGGTAGAGAGCTCAAGGGGGAAGCTAAGCAAAAAGAATGATACAAAAACCCTCATCTTCATTGATCTTCCACTCAAAAAGCTCTCACTACAATTTTAATGGAGAAAAGATGAAGAAGAAGAAGAAGAAGAAAACTAAAAACTAATAAGAAGTGGGCATAAGAATGAACTCCTTGGCTTGGCAAGAACTGGGGTATTTATAGGCAGAGAATTGGAAACCTAGGGCAAGAATCTGGCTCCATATATAAAGTCCAAACTACCCCTAAAAAATCATCAGACGAAGAGCCCACATGGCCGCGGTTCCGTGGCCTAAGCACGCTCATGCCGCGGAACCGCGGCCATATAGAGGGGTTAGCTTGTCGTTTTCTTGTGGGTTTCTGGTGTTGCTATTTGCTTCTGTTTAACAGGTCCAAAATGTCAAGATTCTTCCATGATTTCTTCAGATCAGCAATAGTCCAAAATGGCATCAAAAATAATACTTTTGACCTTTTCTCCCTCGAGCTCCGCGCACCTATTGATTCTTGTGCTGCCCTCCTCGTGCTCTGTGCTTGTCCGAGACATGAATGACCACTGTCATATGTCTTGTCTCTGGAACTGGTAAGCGGCACTGGACGGATACGGATGATCGGAACCCGGCTTTTATCTGCTGTCAACAGATGTTCTATATTTTGGCATAACAGTGGAGATTTTGTATCAATTGCGTTATTTTGGACTAGAAACCTGTGGCCTGTAAATATGTAGCAAATATGGATTAAAAGCACATGCCTATAAACAAACGAGCGTAAGAATGGACGGTATAAAATGCAATATTCTGGTATGAACAAACGTTCAGAGCGGATCCTGGTCCTCACAGAGCACGGCAATGACCCCGTGTGAAGCATCCAGAGCGGAGCCTGGTCCTCGCAAAACACGGCAGTGAACCCGTGGGAAGCATCCAAAGCAAATTCCTGGTTACGTGGAACGCGGCTTATGTCAATCCTGACCCCGTGGGAAACGTCCAGAGCGGATCCTGGTCCTCGCAGAGCACGGAAATGACCCCGTGTGAAGCATCAAGAGCGGAGCCTGGTCCTCGCAGAACATGGCAATGAACCCGTGGGAAGCATCCAGAGCAAATTCCTGGTTGCGTGGAACGTGGCTTATGTCAATCCTGACCCCGTGGGAAACGTCCAGAGGGATCCTGGTCCTCGCAGAGCACGGTAGTGACCCCGTGTGAAGCATCCAGAGCGGAGCCTGGTCCTCGCAGAACACGGCAGTGAACCCGTGGGAAGCATCCAGAGCAAAATTCCTAGTTATGTGGAACGCGGCTTATGTCAATCCTGACCCCGTGGGAAACGTCCAGAGCGGATCCTAGTCATCGCAGAGCATGGCAGTGACCCCGTGTGAAGCATCCAGAGTGGAGCCTGGTCCTCGCAAAACACGGCAGTGAACCCGTGGGAAACATCCAGAGCAAAATTCCTGGTTACGTGGAACGCGGCTTATGTCAATCCTGACCCCGTGGGAAACGTCCAGAGCGGATCCTGGTCCTCACAAAGCTCGGCAGTGACCCCGTGTGAAGCATCCAGAGTGGAGCCTGGTCCTCGCAAAACACGGCAGCGAACCCGTGGGAAGCATCCAGAGCAAAATTTCTGGTTACGTGGAACGCGGCTTATGTGAATCCTGACCCCATGGGAAACGTCCAGAGCGAATCCTGGTCCTCGCAGAGCACGACAATGACCCCGTGTGAAGCATCTAGAGCGGAGCCTGGTCCTCGCAGAACACGGCACTGAACCTGTGGGAAGTATCCAGAGCAAATTCCTGGTCACGTGGAACTCGGATAACGTCAATCCTGACCCCGTGGGAAACGTCCAGAGCGGAGCCTGGTCCTCGCAGAACACGGCAGTGAACCCGTGGGAAGCATCCAGAGCAACCCCTGATTCCGTGAAATGCGGATGATGATAATCTCACCCATCACTTATGGGTCCTCATGACTCGTAAGGAAGCAAACTCTCTTGTGAGATCCTTACGACTTGCAAGAGAAAACACTCTTAAGAATCCTCACGATTCTTAAGGAGAAATTACACCTACGGGATCCTCTCGACCGGTAGGGAGAAATTCTTTATGAGACCCTCACGACTTATAAAGTTGAAAAGTCTTAGGAGACAGATCTTAACCCTGAATCCTAAGCCATCATTGTCCTGCAAAGAAATTGAGATAGCCTATCCATAGAATACATTTAATAAAAGGGACACGACATCGTGAAGAAAAAATATGTCTTTTATTCATGAATCAAAATGAATACAAAGTACAATTCGTGGAAGAACAAAAAAAAATAATATACTCTTATTCAGGAGTATGTACAAAGGAAAAATAAAAAAGTATATACAAGTCTTCAAGTCGGCGGGCGATTTAGTAGATTGGCCAGTTCGTCTCTCTTTCGTTGGGCCTCGCCTTCGTGATTCAATATCGCCAAAAGACGGGCCTCCGCCTAAGCTTGCTGGGCCTGATATGAAGCAAGCCGGCCTTCAAGCTCCTTTTCAGTGACTTTATGGGCTTCGACCATTTCACGAGTGAACACGGCGGCTTTGTCGATGGCTACCACCTCCTTGATGGCCTCTTGAAGCACTCGCCATAATTCATACGCTTTATTGGCCTTGACCGTAAGGTTGGCTTGAAGCTCCCTCAGCGCCTTAGAAGCCAGCTCCCTCTCTGAAAATTTGCGGCCGAGACTCTTCTCACACGATATCATATTCTTCGCACACCGCTCAATTAAACCCCGTAAGCTCGCCTTCGCAGCCATAGCCTCCAAAGAAAGGCGTGTACATTCTAGCACATGCAAGCAAGCCTCCACTTGCCGAAAAAACTCAACCCAGATTTGCACCACTGCTTCACTATGATAGGTGGCAAGAAAGGTAAGAGAGCCATTAGCTTCAGCAGCAAACGCTTCGGCCATAATTAAACTACCAGCGCGAAGTTCCTCAATTAGGGATGACAAAGAGGCGAGGCTTAGTTTGGCCATACGTTCCGAGGCACGCAGAGCATAGGTGCCGGGTGGCATAGCGATGCGTGACTCCAACATGGTAAGAACTGGTAGAGCTGTTCATATTTATAGACAGTTTGCTGAGTGTGTAAACAAAAGAAAAAATGGAACAACGTTGGGACTTTACTTACCCACAGTCATGCAAGAGGGATCTAAAGGCTCCCCAGGCCCTTCGAGAATCTCAACCTCATCGTCGGCCTCCATGACTGTAAAAGACATCAATGTCATTTTGTGAAATAATAACAATGCTGTGAAAAGAGGGTAGTCAACACTAACCTTGCCCAGAATAGAGGACAATGCGCTGAGGAGGTATGGCTTACGAGGCAGCCATCTCCAACAAGCGCTGAAAAGACTGTCTGGGAGACAGATCAGCAATAGAGGCCGCCAATCCACGCAATTCTGAAAAGACAAAAGGGTCAGATAATGGAAAGATTACTAATTTAAAATATAGAAGGCTACCTTCGACGCTCCTCCCATTCTGAGCTGGAGGGATAGCAGCTTCAACGGCCTCCGCCGTGTCCTCGGACACGTCATCGGAGACGCGGGCTGGTGTAGCGGCCTCTGAGGAAGGAGCAGTGGCTGCCGTTGCGGGCTCCAACGAAAGGACGGTAGCCTCGGCTACCTACACCCTAGCCTCCGGGTCGCCCTCAGGAACATCCATTGGAACGGTGACTGTCAAAGGTGCCTCCCCCGAGGGAGCAAGTGCTTTGGGAGCAGGAACCACCGCAGGAGACTCTATCGCAAGAACAACAGTCGCATCAACCCCCTCCGCACTGATCGATGCTTCACTGGGGATATCAGCAGACTCTACGGTCAGAGCACGGCTTAGAGCCTCCGCCACCGCCGAAGTCCCTGCAAAGTTTGTACAAGAATAAGGATACATATATATGCGTGCAGACAATATGAAATATCATAAAGAAATACAGGAACATACCGATGCGCAAGGGAGCTTCCAGTATGGCTTGTTCAAGCCGACGCTCCTTCCTAAGGAGATGTGCTCGCCGAGGTCCGAGGGTGGACTCGTGGCTACCGGTCCACGGTGAAAGCGCACCCTCGGCATCGGCCGAAACAGCCTGTTTAAGGGCTCTTTCACCCCATTCTTCCAAAGGGCCGATGAATCGTCGCCGGATCCACGGAGGGTCTTCGTAAAAGATGACGACGGGATAGGGCTTCTTCGGAATCCTTACGTTCTCCAACTCATCTTGCGAACGTCTTATATCCTCAGCCAATTGTGCGGCTTCCTCGGCAGATGAACTCAGGAAAAGTAAGCCAGCATCCGATTCTTGCATAGCCAACGGTTCATCCTGAAGAATAGGCTTGGACTCTACTAAAGTGTCGAGCAGATTGGTAGCTGTTTTCCTCCGCCGTTTGGATCCAGAACCGACCGCCAAGGATGACCGCTTCCTCCCCCATGGAGCTTTGGCACGGCGCTGACCCACTTCACCTTCAACGCCCTCGCTTGGCGGTGCTACCGAGGACGACACGGCCATTGTTGACCGGCGCCCTATTAGCCCTCGATTGAGCCCGAGTACCCAGTGGCATACCAGCTGTGGGGGTGAAGTCCACGTCCGCCGCCTACGGAATAAGCGCAACACTGGTGTCCCTCAGAGGAAAGCGAACCGGTGCACGCGGTCGCGGCGGAACTCCCGTGACTTGAACCGGAATAGGAGCGCTGTATCCTAGAAGCACATTCTTCTCCTCAGCAATAATTGGACAGACCCGATGAAGGTACCAGCCCATGAAGGATCCCACACATCAGGGAATGTGGTCAGCTTCAGGAATCATGAAGTGAGAACCAGTGTTCAGCTTCACAAAATGATGAGCAGCGTCACGAACAGCTTCAGGTGATGGATTGGGCGTAACTGTAAATACCTCGAAAGGGTCGCCCTGATCATATCCAAGTTGCCGAACAAAGCGGTGTGGGTTGTACCGCATAAAGAGGGCCACACTGTTCTGACGAAATACCAGATAACCTGGTCTGATCACGCTCAGATGCATGGCCTCCCTGGGCTTCAGAAAAGGTACCCCCTCTTTCGACAAGTCGTGGAGCTATTGAATTGGTCCTGTGGGAGTAGATATGGCCCGATCAATGAATACCATTCCGCCCGTCTTAGCATAAGGAGCGATCAACACGCGAATAGCTCTAGACTGAGTCGGGTCAGGAGCAGAAGCACCCACCAGCCGCATGAGTCACGGAAAAGTGTAAGCGTCATAAAATGTGGGTCTTTGGTGCGCAGCAAAGGCCCCCAACACATGCATCTCAATCCAAGATGTGAAGTAATGAAGAGAAAAATTTACCACATCCACACCTGGAGTTGAGGTATTAGCCGCAGCGCCTAACCCATGATAAAGATTTGCTAGCGCGGGGAGGCCTACAGCTAGCCGTGTCCCCTCAGCGATACGATGAGCAGGGTAGATAACCGAGGCTCTCATAAAACAACGATGTATGGGGATGACGAACCAGCTAAGCCAGACGCTGATGAAGCCTACAAAGAAAGTCTCCTCATCCATGCCGGGAGCTGCAATCGATTCGAAAGATACCGCCGACATGATTGGAATATAATACTGCGGCAAGTCCTCTTCTTTAGTCGGCCGCCTGTCTAAACCAAACTCAAAGGGGTCATTAATGTTCGCAAACTTCAGAGCCGTCTTCGATAGGACACCCTCGCGAAGGAAGCAAGCGATAAAACTCTTAAAAGTGACGCCCTGCTCTTCTGATTCTGTGAACAGTTTGTCAAAAATGCCCAGGGCCTTGATCAAACTCGGGCGCTTGTGGCGGACGGCGTTCTCGGTAGACAGGCCGTTAGGCATTGCAGGCTCGGTTTCAAAAACGTACTCGTCGGGAGGCAGCAATTCTTCATAAAGTGTCCCCCTGATCAGCAACCCCGAGATCTCACGAAATTCTTTCAAGGAAATCAAAACTTCGCGATCTGTTAGTAGGAAAGTGTTGGTGGGAAGATTCCATTGGTTCAAGAAAGCCTTAACCCACCAGACATGAGGAGATTGGTAGTGGAAGAGGGACGCATATATCGCCTGATAAAGCCCAACCTTCTGTAGTCGCGCGCGATGGGCGGACAAGATGTAACGAGCCTAAAGAAGGTAGCCCATGGGGTGTCGAGGGGTAAGCCCTATCTTATAAATCTATCTCCATGGCTGGGCTTTGCCCTGGCAAATGCGGCGCCCCAAGATATCTATAGCCGGCACCGAATGGTTTGGAATACCAGTCGTTGAAGGCTCAAGCCGCCCCATAGGGGTCCAATTCGGCATCTCCACAGCGAAGACAGTCCTAGGAGGATCCATCGGCAGGAATGGATAGGTGGGCTCCGTCGGTATCTCGCAAAGAAAACTTCGGCGACCGCGGATGATCTGTCCATACCAGGTCCCCCACAAAAGCAAGTTGGTACTATTCGGGTCATGAGCCCCGATCATCGCCATCACTTCCTCGTCAGATGGCGACTGAGGAAAAGCGGCCTCCGAGCGAGTGAAAGGGAAGTACGGAACGGAAGTCATTGTACCTGAAATAAAATAAGGGGAAACTGTTAAAGTCGAAGCCAACAGTGTATATACATGATTATAAATATATATATAAAAAGACAGTGGAAGAAGGCGGCAGGGGACTCATTTTATAGGACCACTGGTTACAAAACACATAGGTCCAACAAAATCAAGATGGCGGCTTGCTAATGATGGGGCATAGCAATTATAATGAGACAAGAAGAAGATTCTCAATAAATGGACGGTGGATTTCAAATGGCCCTACACATTCCCCAAAAGGAAATCAATCTTGGACTCTGTAACAAATCAAACAAGAGCTAGGGAATTAAATTCCCAGAAAACACCATTGCAAACCTTTTCTTCTTCTTGGTTGCAAAGAAACAACTCAGGGCAAGAAAACCCCAAGAAGTTCTCTGGGAAGAACTAAGTTCTCCATAGGAATTAAATTCCTTTTGAAAAAGGGGAATTAAATTCCCAGAAACATCTTTTCAGAGCCACCAAAGCACTTTGAGATGGAATTAAATTCCATGGAAAAGACAAACACCACCATTAACCCCTGAAGATCAGAGAAACCCTAAAGGGTCTGTTGATTAAAGAATGAGTGGATTTCTTTTTAAAGAAATTTAAAAAAATGGGTTCTTGTTAAAAGGAAAAACCCTCGATGTGGATTTAAAATCCAATGAAAATGTCTGCAAAGTTCTTCAACCGTTCAAAGATCATTACCTGAAGAAAGGGTCTTTCTTGAACAGAGTTAAACTCTGAAGATTTTCGAAGCAGAGAACTAAGCTCTGAGAACGAGAATTAAATTCTCAAAAGAAAAGTTAGCAAAGGAGAAGATGAGCAAAGTGGAGGCGCTTCTGAAGAGACCCCTGCATTTATAAGATGTGATGGAAAACGTTTCATCTCCCCTATTCCCTAGACAGATCCAACGGTCACAAAGGTGACAACGTTGCACTCACGTGCAGACACGTGAGAGCAACGCTGTGGGGGCATTTGTTCCCTGATTAAAAATCAGGAATTACCTCAATAAGGTATCACATGTTGACACGTGACCAAAGGTCACGTGTTGACACGTGGTCCATTTACAGAACTAAAAATCCTAAGCAATCAGAAGTAAAACAAGTGGCTGAGGAAAGATCCCAAAGGGGGGTCACGTGCTCACACGTGACCAGAGGTCACGTGTTGACACATGATGGTCCTTCAGCCCAATTAAAGTACAAAATTAAATTCTGAATGAAAAGGGGTCACGTGCCAACACGTGATAGGCTTTGAAAGCCTTATAAATTAATAGAATTAAATTCTAATTAATCAAAGACCTTAACTGGGAAAGTATTTCTCCAAATCTTTCCAAACAAAAAAAAGGATTATGGGGGACCGTTGGATTAAAAATCCAAGGGTGATTAAAATTCACCAATTTATGGAAAGATCTTAGACAAGAAAAGATTTCTTTAAAATTCACCAAAAATAACAAACAGAATATCTTTTGGATTAAAAATCCAATGGTGAATAAAATTCACTAAGAGATCTAAAAGATCATATTAGTTATGAAAACAAACAAAATATTTCAATGAAAGATTTACTAAACAAATTGATTCTTTTCCTTCTCCTATAAATAGGAGCCAAGAGGAGAAAAAACGAGAGAGAATTTTTGGGAGATAGAATTATAGGATCTTGAAATTTTTTAAAGGTAAATAGCAAAGAAAAAAGAAAGGAGAATTTAATTCTCAAGAAAGAAACCCTAGGTGAGAAGGAGGAAAGGGATCAAAACTTTAAACAGAGAATTTAATTCTCAGATCTAAGAGTTTAACTCTTCTGCAAAAGAACTTAGTTCTTCCTCTGGTTGAAGATCTGCAGAAGCAAATCTCCCCATATGTTGAGAATTTAATTCTCATCGGGTTGAGATTCTGCCATGCAGATCCAAAACTTAGAGGGAGAATTGAGTTTAGATAATTTAATTCTCTCAAATTGACAGGAATTTAATTCCTCCAAGACAGAACTAGGGTTTAACCCTATATAAGAATTTAATTCTCCTAAATTTATAGGAATTTAATTCCTTCAAGACAGACAAAACCAGGGTTTAACCCTACTTGAGAATTTAATTCTCTAAAATTGATAAGAATTTAATTCCTCTTAAAATGAAATTAGGGTTTCACCCTACATAAGAATTTAATTCTTTCACATATATAGGAATTTAATTCCTCTAAAACATAATTAGGGTTTAACCCTACAGAGAATTTAATTCTTAAAAAATAAAGAGACTTGAAAGATCTCCATGCATGTAAAGAACATTGGTCACGTGATGACACGTGACCCCAATCCGCAGTGATCAGAAAAGAAAGAATAAACTAGGTCACGTGCCCCTACGTGACCCCTGAAAAGATCCCCCAAAATGAGAAGGAATTAGCTCTGAGGCAATGCCTCACGTGCTCCCACATGACCTCCAAAACAACGAGAATAAAAGCAAAGGCAGATCTAACTTGGGCGCTCTCACGTGTTACCACGTGACCCCTTGATAAAAGCTTTAATAATCAGCTTACAAACATCTATCACGTGCCAACACGTGATGGCCAAAAGAGCAAAAGTGTTTAACACTTATTCTCAGAATAAAGTAAAGGAGATCTGTCCCCACCTTTGGGCGCCCTCACGTGTCCCCACGTGATCCCTTCCTCTTTAGTGTTTAACATTAATTCGAGAGTTTTATTTCCAGTGTTTAACACTGTTGTCTTCTAGTGTTTAACACTAATTTGAGAATCTTATTCCTAGTGTTTAACACTAATTGAGAGTTTTATTACCAGTGTTTAACACTGTTGTTATCTAGTGTTTAACACTATTTTTTAACCAAATTGGTTAATTTTCCAGAGGCAAAGCCTCCAATTCAAAATTGAGTAAAAACTCAAAGCTATAATGTTTAACTCTCAGTCAAAGACCAAAATGATAACGGAGCCCTCAAACTCTTGTTTAGCATTGCTAAGTGATGAAGGGTTGAACCCAAACAAGTGTTTAATGGTCCAACAAAGGGCCAATACTTCAAACTTAATTGGACTTAGCCCAAGTTGGCCATAAGTCCTCAATTCAAACTTAACTGAGCCAATGTGCTCATAATCTAATTAATTGATCTTAGTTCCAAATTGGACTACAGATCCCCAATCTACCTCGGTTCAAGGGTACATCTCTTCACTTCTTTGATATTTATCGTTGTAATCCCTCAACGTCTTCAAAGAGGTGATGGGTCCCGACAACCACACATTTCACAGACCATGACGTCTCTAAACATTAGACTATGAGGTCTTTAAACTCACGGACTATGATGTCCTTAACCTCGACCGTAATGTCTTTAAACTAACATTGGACTATGGGGTCCTTAAACTCATGGACTATGATGTCCTTAACCTTGACGGTGAGGTCTTTAAACTCATGGACTATGATGTCCTTAACCTCGACCGTGATGTCTTTAAACTAATATTGGACTGTGGGGTCCTTAAACTCATGGACTATGATGTCCTTAACCTTGACTGTGCGGTCTTTAAACTCACGGACTATGATGTCCTTAACCTCGACCGCGATGTCTTTAAACTAACAATGGACCGAGATGTCCTTAAACTAACATTGGACCGTAATGTCCTTAAACTAATCGACCGCAATGTCACTAAACTAAACAATAGAGCCCAATTGCTCTCTTGTTGGATCTAAACGATCCCGTTAAGTTGATCTTAGTCTAAAATGAGACTAACGTATCCTTAACAAACGTTTAAGTTGATCTTAGTCTCAAATGAGGCTAACGTATCCTTAAACCCAACCCCCCAAACCCAAATCTAAGAAAGATACGGATTTGGACTAGTCCACGCCTTACGGGCGACAAATTAGTCTCCGTATACAATCCACGGGCAACCATAAACAAAACAAACACCCACGACACGAAGTGACCATATGGAGAAGGAGAAAGTTGTTACCGTAATGCGGTAGCGTAATTAACTGCAGGGGCTTGCGCCTGCAGGGAAGAGCGTCCCCACAATCAAAAACCCCTCAAACGAGGGGGAATCTGACAAAGTCTGCTACATCGGCCGCATCCGTTTAAACCTTCGATACACGGTACCAAAAATCAACTTGGCATCCTCGGAGAGGTGAACGGATAGCACCAATTAGCATCTGCCCCGAAATTCAGGATAGACGTTCACCGCGTCTCTTGCCGCGTCTTTCGGCAGGGAACAGATTCTGGCACGCCCGGTGGGACCTTTTCCTCTTTCCACTCCATACTTCGTGTGTCGTGTTCGCGAACGAATCGCAGTTTGCTAATGGTTGCCCTTGGGTTCGAGATACTAAGATTTGGCATCTTGCTTAGTGCAGAAAGCGAAGGATCAATGGCGTCCACTTGCGCGAAGTGTTCCAGCTGCAACTGCAACTCGCGTTCCACCTCATCTGGAGGCATAGCTTACGGGCCTCAAGCAGCCTCCCTGTTCACAATGTCGGTGGACCAAGTAACTTAGACCACCACTGGGCTGTTCTTTGGGACTATGATCCCACCCACAAGCTTCAATGCCCCGATGTTGCCGCAAGAAGCCCCAAAGAAGTCGGTCTTCGATCGACTTACCACTACTGCGATCCCTCTCAACGGGTCGTCCAGCTCCGGCACCTCAGTCTTTGCCAGATTGGGCCAAAGTTTATGTGGGCCCATGATGAAGCCTGCAGTTCCAGAAAAGGTTATTCCGAAGAGGATAGCCATCCCTGCTCCCGAAGTCGTCAAAGCGGCTTCTCCTGCCAAAGGGTCGATCTTTACAAGACTGACTGTTCCGGCTCCCGTCCCTGCTCAAAAGTCTGTCTTTGACAGATTGGATACTGCAACTCAACGGACATCAGTCATCAAGAGGCTGGTACCGGCAGCGCCTCACCAGAACAGGGGGCGAGACGAAGTCACCCCTCAAGCTGAAACAATCCCAACAGCTCGACACGCTCGACGTCGCCAATGGCGCCGAGTAAGGAAAGCTGGGGGCAACTCCCCCTCTGGGCTAACTCCACCAGCCCCAACGGTGGAAGTCAATGTTGCTGTTCCAACCGGGAACAGCTTTGAATTGCTGAACAAGGTGCGCAGGAACTCTCCTACCGCCATACTGAAAAGATCTCCTCCACCCCTAGAAGATGTTACAGAAACGAGGCCGGAGCAGCCCCCTCAGCAGCTGTCCTCCAAAGTTTACAAAGTCTGGCGACGGGTCCAGGAGTCGGTGATTGATCAAGACTATCTTCGCCAACAGAAGAAGCTGAAGGTTCAGCAGGAAGAGAACCATCCTAGCAAGACACAAAGGACGACAACTGCCTCGGTGCCCGCCGCAACGGTCCCCTCGATGTCAACTGCTCAAAGGAGAAGGAGGCCAGAGAAAGCCCCTATGACTATGGCAGATTGCAAAGACGCTGAGCCCAAACGCCCCAAGTCTGGGGGTATAATGGTGCATACTGTTTACATGGCTTCCGGAAAAGAAGAAACCCGCACTTCGACGGGCCACCGACCGTTCACCCGATCAATAACAAGGGCTCAGGAACAACAGTAGCAGAAGCTTTAGGAGATGCTGACTGCAATGGCCGCACTCACTGGACCAAAAGAAAGCCCGGAGGCGTCATCGGAACAACGTCACGAACAAGAAACCGATGCTGACTTCCTACGCAGAGTCCTCGAAAAGAAGGACAGAGAAGCTGCAGAACAAGCTGCCAACATAAAACGAATGGCACTTCTCTTCCAAGACATGGTCGGGATGATATTACAGCCGGATCCTCCAGCTGAAGACCCTCCGATCATTATTGAAGACGACAGAGAGGAGACGTCGAATCCTCCTCCGGCTCTTTCAGAAGCCAAAGAGGAAACTATTACCAAGGCCGCTCTGGATGACTATATTGCTCAACAAATACGAGCTCACCAGGCAAATGAAGCAGCTGGCCAAGTCGTTAAAACTGGGCGACCGTATCCAGGCTGCTATGACCAAATAAAGTACCCGCCGGGATACACAATCCCCAAATTCCATGTGTACAAAGGGACAGGCAATCCCCATCAACATGTTGCTCAGCTCAGGGCTCTTTGCGGCAACACAGGGGGTGATGATAAATTTTTGCTCCGCCAATTCGTCGGCAGGTTGTCGGAGACGACATTTGAGTGGTACACCGAACTTCCAAACGACTCGGTTAAGACCTTCGCAGAAATGGAGTTGTTATTCACCCAGCGATTCGCAAGTGCTAGTGAACGCACTCCAATAACGGCATTGATCAATGCCAGGGTGAAGCCAGGTGAGAAGTGGGTTCAATACGCAATCCGATGGCGGAATCTGTGGTCGAAATGCGAACAGCGCATCGAAGAAGCACCAGCGGTGGGCATGTTCGTGGGCACCCTAGACCCTCATGCAACTATTTCGCAATTCATGATATTCTTCAAACCAACTACATTCCAAGGTTTAATCGACAAGCTAGCCCAGATGGACCAGATGGGTCATAGACCGTCCACTCCGAAGCCGGAGCCGCGTAACGAAAAGGGTAAAGGGAAGGCGACCTTCGTTGCGAATACCCAACAACAGCCCAGTGCCCCAAAACTAATAGATCAACTGGAAGAGAGACGGCGCTATTATAATGAGAAAATTAAGCGTCCTTATTCGTTCCCTCGGGACAAAACGAAGAGACTGTTCGAACTGGCGATGCGTAACAGGCTCATCAATCTGCCAAATCCTAAGCGACCACTACAACCCGGCGAGGCTAATAGTCCTAATTATTGCCCTTACCACCAAATAGTAAGCCATCCAATCGAAGATTGCTTCGTCTTTAAGGGATGGATCGAGGATCAGTACCAACAAGGCAAGTTTGCGCTATCTGAGAAGTGGAAAGTAAGCCCACCATAACCGCACACCCCTAAAAAGACAGACACGCCAGGGGCATCGTGCTCTTTTGTTGAAGAAGCTCCATGAGAGGTAGCTCTTTCAGCCAAAACCAAAAGAATGCTGAACGACCTCCAGACGTGCCCAGCGATCAGGTGGAAGAATCCGCTGGAACCCCAGATCATCAAGGGGATGCTGAAGCCGCGCCCAACTCTAAAGATTGGTGGTGATATTCAAAATACTCACACCCAGCCGTCAAAGTCTTCGAAGAAGAAGAAGAAGATCGAAAAGCCCGTGAAGCCTGGTGACAAGCGCACGAACCTGCAAAAGCAAATTGACGCGCTGGAAGAGTATAACCAGAAAGCGTGAACTCCAGTCACACTTCAAGAATTTCTCAGCCACGTCCTTGAGAACGGAGATGATGGAGAAGATTCGTCGGATGAATCTGAGGGATACGTAGTAAGCTGCCATGTGATCTCTCACTCGTCGATAAACAATGAAGAAGCTCCTTACACAGAGAAACCGGGAGCAGGTCCTGAGCCGGAACTTCTAGGACCCTCAGACGAAATGATTGATGCATTCCTGAATGAAGCTCTTCTTAAAAGCAAAGCTGCTCGAGAACGTGAGATGGCCATATTTGAAAAAGCAAAGCGCCAGCGGCTGGATGAAAGGGTTGAGACGCTCCCGCCAAATCAAAGTACACCCACCACGAATAAAAGCAGGTTTAAAACGAGGAAGAGGTTCGCCAAAACCATATCAATAGGAATGAAGCTACCACCCTCCGAAAGAAACATTCTTGGTGTAGCAGAATTGCATTCTAGCTACTGCTTATATCATCGAAAGATTGCGCACCACACCGAAGAGTGCAACGCTTTTAAAAGATGGTGGCAGGGATATGTTGCTCACCGGAAAAATTTTAAGTGGATGAAACTCAAAACTCGTCGGGAGTGAAGAAGTACGACCGAGAGGCTTAGAAGAACTACCGGCAACTGTCGTATGGTTAACGCCGGAGGATCGTAAGTTCTCACCTTCGGGAGCGACTCTGATGAAGAGATGACTCTTGGCCCTCTCTTCAAAGAATCCACCTCGGGAAAAGAGAAAGAACCGAAGACCTGTGAAAATATTCAGCTACGCAATCGTACGCTGCCCGAAAAGAATCTCGGACCCACAAATAGAAAGGATAAGGGAAAAGAAAAAGTCTTTGAGGATATCACCCTAGATGACCAAGTCGTCAAAGAGCTAACCGCCAAGGACCCGCCAAAGAGAAGTAAGGTGGACTACAACAAAGATCATAAAGAAGACGGTGTCCAGAAATAGAAAAGATTGGCACGAGCGATTGCATAAGACTCTCTGGGCATATCGGACTACGTTCAAAACGGCCACAAACACAACGCCGTATGCATCGGTATTCGGTGCTGAAACAGTACTTCCCTTGGAGATAGAGCTACCCTCTCTACGAGTGGCAGTTCATTACGAGCTAACAGACGAGGAGAATGCTCATCTTCGGCTTGAGCTCGACGCCCTCGATGAAACTTGGCTCATGGCGCAACAAAACTTGGAGGATTACAAAGCAAAGTTGACGCGCTCATACGAGAGGTTGACTAGGCCGAGAACATTTCTTCAAGGCGAACTCGTGCTAGTGGTCAAGAGACCTATGATCCCCAATTGTGCCAAATGGGGGAAATTCGAGCCAAACTATGAGAGTCCGTACATTATAGATAAAGTCTACCAAGGCGGGGCTTACTTGCTCATGAATATGCATGGTGAAAGACCTTTCAGGCCAATAAACGGCTGGTTCCTGAAAAAATACTACGCCTGACGAGTCACGGCCGAGGTCAACGATAGATAACGATGCCTATGTCCGCTCACTATCTTCCCAAGCATAAACTCTATAAGTAGTATCCAGCAAAACCGTTGTCTCCAAAATGGCAACAATGGACCGAAACGTCCCTAAACTAATGACTGATCGAAACGTCGTTAAACTACTACAAACTGAGCATCCTAGGGCTGAGGCAAAAAAAAGGTACGTCCAGAAGCGAAATAGGCACGGATGAAAACCCGAAAGGGCTCTGTAAGTAAAAACAGCAGGGCTACCGGCGAGTTTTGTGAAAACCCGAAAGGGCGCAATTCGTTAAAAGACACTTGCAAGATCCTCTCGACCTTGTAAGGAGAAAATACCTGCGTGAGATCCTTACGACTCACAAAAGAGCAACACACTTAGGGGTCCTCACGATTTCTAAGGAGAAGTTACACTTACGAGATCCGCACGACTCGTAAGGAGAATTCCCCTATGAGACCCTCACGGCTCATAGGATTCAAAAGCCTTAAGCTATAGGGATCTGAACATATTCATAAGCCATCATATTCCACAGATTGCCCTACAAGCGGTTCAATACTGACCCTTGTATACAATCCACGGGCACAAATAAACTTCTCCCCCAACAAGTTCCACCGATGGCGCGAAATGTCCTCATGTGGTGAATGACGCTTGTAAATCCTCTCGACTTATAAGGAGAAAACACTCTTGTAAGATCCTTACGACTTATGAGAGACCATACACTTAAGAATCCTCACGGTTCTTAAGAAGAAAACACACTTACGAGATCTTCATGACTCGTAAGGAGAAACATCTTTATGAGACCCTTACGGCTCATAAAGTCAAAAGCCTTAGTCGACAGGACCTTAACCCGGTCTATTAAGCCACCTTTGTTCAAACCGACAAAGGCAAATGATGATTCGCTCCTGGCCATATTCCAGTTGTAGCGATGTTGATGCCTAAATCAGTATCAGATCCCAAATCGCAAACTCGCGATGAAAAAGTCAGCAAGCCATATATGCATATGAAAATAGCCGAAATGATTGGGCAACTCGCAATAAAAAGCAGCGAGTAAAAAAAATAGCCGAAATGATTGGGCACCGTGAAAAAAATAGCCGAAATGATTGGGCAATCACGACTTTCGCGATATAAAAAGCTGAAATGATAGAGCATCGGGGAAAGAAAGAAAAGAAAAGAAAGAATGAAACTTTTGCCCTGCAGGTGAGTCCATACTGACCCCTGTATACAATCCATGGGAATAAACAAAAAGGGAACCACGTGTCCCAACAAACTCTATCAAAGGGAAAATCAGATCTCGACAGCAACATCTGCATCCCAGAAGAACAATAACGGCGTTCCTCCTCACTCCAGCAGGATACAGACGCGACATCGCCGATCGGAGCCACGGCAAAGTCCCCGGTTCCAAGACTCTGCGGTTCATGGACAACGTAGAGTCAACCATGACCCCGTCGCGGAAATACGTCAGCTACTGACCCCGTCGCGGAAATACGTCAGCAAATGACCTTGTCTCGGAAATATGTCATCAAATGACCCCGTCGCGGAAATACGTCATCAAATGACCCCGTCTCGGAAATACGTCAGCCAATGACCCCATCGCGGAAATACGTCAACAAATGACCCTATCTCGGAAATACGCCATCCCATGACCCCGACACGGAAATACGTCAGCCAATGATCTCGTCGCGGAAATACGTCATCCAATGACCCCGTCTCGGAAATACGTCATCTAATGACCCCGTCGTGGAAATACGTCAGCAAATGACTCCGCCTCGGAAATACGTCAGCCAATGACCCCGTCGCGGAAATACGGCAGTGTTCCCGCCAAAAATTTCTGCGCAAAAGAGTCCAAGGTATCAAATGGCAGCGATACGCTTAAGGAAATGCGAACCAGTATCTTCCGGCCTGTATTTTGATAAACTCCCGAAGGAGGAACTATTAAATTCTGATGGAATTGGAAGCATCTCGAAAAACCCTTCGATTTGATATATTATGGGGTTCATAATTCATCCGAGATCAAAAGTTATGAGCAAATATGCTATGCACTGTTCCCTGATTAAAAATCAGGAATTACCTCAATGAGGTATCACGTACTCACACGTGATCAATGGTCACGTGTAGACACGTGATGGTTAAAACTTCATCGAACAGAAGCGAAAACAAACTGCTGAAAAATAACTCAATTGAGGGTCACGTGCTCACACGTGACCAATGGTCACGTGCTAGCACATGACAAGCTTTGAAAGCCTTACAGCTTAAAAGAATTTAATTCTAAAAGTCAGAAAAAATACCTCAACGAGGTATCACGTGCTCACACGTGACCAATGGTCACGTGTTGACACGTGATGGTTAAAACAACAACATAAACAAGCGGCCGTTAAAGAACTCAATTGGGGGTCACATGCTCACACGTGACCAAGGGTCACGTGTTAGCACATGACTGGCTTCGAAAGCCTTACAGTTAATAGAATTAAATTCTAAAAACTTCTAAATCTTTCTAAATTGAAAAGGATTATGGGGACCGTTGGATTAAAGATCCAAGGGTGATTAAAAATCACCAATTTATGGAAAAAAATCTTAGACAAGGAAAGATTTCCCCTAAATCTCACCGAAAATAACAAACAGAATATCTCTGGATTTAAAATCCAACGGTGAATAAAATTCACTGAATGATCTAAAGGATCATATTAATGATGAAAACAAATCAAATCTTTCAATGAGAGATTTGCTAAACAAATTGATTCTTTTCCTTCTCCTATAAATAGGAGCCAAGAAGAGAAGAAAGGGGATCTACCTTTTTGGAGAGAAGAACAGAGAGAGGAGAATTTAATTCTCAAGAGGGAAGAAAAGAAAGGAGAATTTAATTCTCAAGAAAGAAAACCCTAGGTGAGAAAAGAAAGGGAATCAAAACTTCAAACAGAGAATTTAATTCTCCAAATCCAAGAGTTTAACTCTTCTTCACAAAGAACTTAGTTCTTCCCCTAGTTGAAGAACTGCAGAAGCACATCTCCCCATAGGTTGAGAATTTAATTCTCATCGGGTTGAGATCCTGCCATGCAGATCTGAAACTTAGGGGGGGAATTGAGTTTTGAGAATTTAATTCTCCCAAAACAAATTAGGGTTTAACCCTATATGAGAATTTAATTCTCCCAAAACAAATTAGGGTTTAACCCTATATGAGAATTTAATTCTCCCAACTCACAGGAATTTAATTCCTTCAAGATGGACAGAATTAGGGTTTAACCCTACTCAAGAATTTAATTCTTTTACATGTATGGGAATTTAATTCCTCTAAAATTGGGGTTTAACCCTACTTAAAAATTTAATTCTTGCACAATAGGAATTCAATTCCTCCAAAATCATAATTAGGGTTTAACCCTACAGAGAATTCAATTCTTAAAATAAAGAGAGTTAAAAGATCTCTGTGCATGAAAAGAATTACGGTCATGTGTCCCCACGTGACCCCTGAAGAGATCCCCAGAAATAAGAAGGAGGAAAGCTTTGAGGCAATGCCTCACGTGCTCCCACGTGACCTACAAAACACAGAAAGAAAAAGCAAAGGAAATAAAGGCTGTGGGCGCTCTCACGATTTACCACGTGACCCCTTGGCAGATGCTTTAACAGTCAGCGCATAAATCCCCATCACGTGTCAACACGTGATACTCAAAATAGAATATAAAAGAAGTGTTTAACACTTAATTGCAGAACGAAGAAAAAGGATCTGGTCCCACCTTTGGGCGCTCTCACGTGTCCACACGTGACCCCTCTTTCTTTAGTGTTTAACACTAATTCGGGGATTATATTTCCAGTGTTTAACACTGATTATTTCTAGTGCTCAACACTAAATTGAAGATTATATTTCCAGTGTCTAACACTGATTGTCTTTTAGTGTTTAACACTAATTTGAGAGTTCTACCTCCAGTGTTTAACACTGTTGTTCTCTAGTGTTTAACACTACTTTTAGCCAAACTGGCTAATTTTCCAGAGGCAAAAGTTCTTCCTCCAAATGAATCTCAAAATTGAGGAAATCAAAGACAAAATGTTGTCAGAGCCCCCAAACCTCTGTTTAGCACTGCTGAATGATGAGGGGCTGAACCCAGACAAATGTCTAATGGCCCAAAGGGCCAATATTTCAAACATAATAGGACTTAGCCCAAACTGGCCATAAGTCCTCAAATCATCTTGAACTGAGCACATTTGCTCTTTCAACCAACTCATTGGTTCAAGGGTACATCTCTGAACTCCTCTGATATTTGTCGTTGTAATCCTTCAACGTCGTAAGAGAGGTGACGGGTCCCGATAACCACACATCAATACGGACTGTGGGGTCCTTAAACTCGTGGACTAATGCGTCCTTAAACCAACAACATGGACTAATGCGTCCTTAAACCAGTATTCGTCCCCAAAATGGGAATGATGGAACCTTATGTCCCTAAACTGGAACAATAGAGCCCAAATGCTCTTTTGTCGGATCTAAACGATCCCGTTAAGTTGATCTTAGTCTCAAATTAGACTAACATATCCTTAACAAACGTTTAAGTTGATCTTAGCCTCAAATATGGTTAACGTGTCCTTAAACCAAAATCTTCAAACAGACTTCAGTCCTAAATTGGACTATAGATCCCCTAATCAACTTTGGTTCAAGGGTACATCTCTGAACTCCTCTGATATCTGTCGTTGTAATCCTTCAACTTCATCAGAGAGGTGACGGGTCCCGACGGCCATACATTCAATGGACCACTATGTCCCTAAACTAGAACAATAGAGCCCAAATGCTCTTTTGTCGGATCTAAACGATCCCGTTAAGTTGATCTTAGTCTCAAATTAGACTATTGAATCCTTAACTAACGTTTAAGTTGATCTTAGCCTCAAATATGGCTAACGTATCCTTAAACCAAAACCCCAAACCCAAATCTAAGAAAATACGGATTTGGACTAATCCACGTCCTACGGGCGACGACATAAATTAGTCTCCGTATACAATCCACGGGCAACCACAAACAAAACAAACACCCACGACACGAAGTGAAATTCTGGAGAAGGAGAAAGTTGTTACCGCGATGCGGTAGCGTAATTAACTGCAGGGGCTTGCGCCTGCAGGGAAGATCCTCCCCACAATCAAAATCCCCTCAAGCGAAGGGGAATCTGACGATGTCTGCTATATCGGCCGCATCCGTCTAAATCTCTGATACACGGTGCCATAAATCAACTTGGCATCTTCGGAGAGGTGGACGGATAGCACCAATTAGCATCTGCCCCGAATTTCAGGCAAGACGTCCCTGTCTTGGCCGCCGTTCGGAGGGGAACAGATTCTGGCACGCCCGGTGGGACCTCTTCCTCTTTCCACTCCACACTTCGTGTGTCGTGTTCGCGAACGAATCGCGGTTTGCTGTGGTTGCCTGTGGATTCGGGGTACTAAGATTTGGTGCCTTTCTCCGTGCAGAAAACAGAAGATCAATGGCTTCAAACTGCACTACCTGCAACTGCAACTCTCGCTCCGTCCTTGCTGGAGGAGTGACTTATGGGCCCCAAGCGGCCTCCCTTTTCAAGATGCCAGTAGAGCAGGTGACTCAGGCCACCACTGGGCTATTCTTCGGGACCATGATCCCACCAATGAGCTTCAATGCCCCATTACCATCGCAAGAAGCTCCGAAGAAGTCGGTCTTCGATCGGCTTACAACTATCGCGGCCCCTCTCAACTGGTCGCCCAAGCCCAATGCCTCAACTTTCAGCAAACTGGGCCAAAACTCATGTGGGCCCATGAAGAAGCCTGCAATACCAGAAAAGGTTGTTCCGAAGAGGATAGCCATCCCTGCTCCTGAAGTCGTCAAGGCGACTTCTCCTGCCAAAGGGTCGGTCTTCACAAGACTGACTATTCCGGCTCCCGTTCCTGCTCGAAGGTCTGTCTTTGACAGATTGGATACCGCTACTCAAAAGACGTCAGTCTTCAAGAGACTGGCACCAGCAGTGCTTCATCTGGACAGGGGGCAAGACAAAGCCATCCCCATCGCTGAACCAACGCCGTCCGCTCGACATGCTCGCCGTCGTCACTGGCGCCGGGTAAAGAAGGCTGGGGGCAACTCCCCCTCTGGGATAACTCCGCCAGCTCCGATGGTGGAAATCAATGCTGCTGTTCCGACCGGGAATAGCTTTGAACCGCTAAGAAGGGTGCACAAAAACTCGCCAACTGCCGTATTGAAAAGATCTCCTACACCTGTGGATAATGCCCCAAAGGCGAAGCTGGAGCAGCCCCCTCAACGGCTGTCCTCTAAAATTTACAAGGTCTGGCGTCAAGTCCAGGACTCCGTAGTGGATCAAGACTATCTCCGCCGACAGAAAAAGATGAAGGTTCGGCAGGAGAATGACTACTCTGTCAAGCCACCAAAAGCGACAGCTACTTGGGTACCCACTACAACGGCCCCCTCAACTTCGACCGCTCAAAAAAGAAGGATGTCGGAGAAGATCCCTGTGTCTTTGGCAAATCGCAAAGACACTGAAGCTAAACGCCCTAAGTCTGGGGGCATGGTAGTGCACACCGTTTATATGGCTTCCGGAAAGGAGGATAGCCGCGCTTCGAAGGGTCACCGACCGCTCACCCGATCCGTGACAAAAGCCCAGGAGCAACAACAGAAGCTTCAGGAAATGATGACTGCAATGGCCGCACTTACCGGGCCAAAAGAAAGCTCGGAGGTATCCTCGGATCAACGCCGGGAGTAAGAAACTGACGCTGACTTCCTACGCAGAGTCCTCGAAAAGAAGGACAGAGAAGCAGCATAACAAGCAGCTAATATAAAACAAATGGCGCTTCTTTTCCGAGATATCGTAGGAATGATGTTACAGCAGGATCCTCCAGCTGAAGACCCTCTGACCATTACTGAAGACGATAGAGGGGAGACATCCAATCCTCCTCCGACTCTTTCAGCAGCCAAGGAGGAAACCATTTCCAAGGCCGCACTGGATGACTATATAGCTCAGCAAATACGAGCTCATCAGGCGAGTGAAGCGGCTGAGCAAATTGTTAGAACCGGATGACCCTATCCGAGCTGGTACGACCAAATCAGTTACCCGCCGGGATATACGATCCATAGATTCCACGTGTACAAGGGGACAGGGAATCCACACCAGCATGTCGCTCAATTCAGGGCCTTATGCAGCAACACTGGAGGCGACGACAAACTGCTGCTTCGCCAATTCGTCGGCAGCTTAGCAGAAACAGCCTTTGAATGGTATTCGGAGCTACCTAACGACTCTGTCAAAACATTTGCGGAGATGGAACTACTGTTTACACAAAGATTTGCGAGTGCTAGCGGACGCACCCCGATCACGACATTGATCAACGCCAGGGTAAGGCCAGGCGAAACTTGGGTCCAGTATGCGATACTGTGGCGTAATCTATGGTCAAAGTGCGAGCAGCGCATCGAAGAAGCTCCTGCCATGGCATGTTCATAGGTACTCTCGACCCTCAAGCGACCATATCCCAATTCATGATGTGCTTCAAGCCGACCACTTTTCAGGCCTTGATTGACAAGCTGGCCCAAATGGACCAGATGGGTCATAAACCATCTCCTTCAAAGACAGAGTCTTGGAATGAAAAGGGCAAAGGGAAAGCAACCTTCGTTGCCAATACTCAACAACGGCCGAGCAACTTAAAGTCGGTTGTTTGCCAAAACAATATGCGTCCACGCCCATCCCTCGAGGAAAGACTGGGACGTCCTTACTCGTTTCCCCAGGATAAAACGAGGAAACTGTTTGAGCTAGCAGTGCGCAACGGATTCATCAATCTGCCGAGTTCGAAACGTCCGCTACAGCCAGGCGATGTCAACGATCTTAATTACTGACCCTACCATCGAGCAGTAAGTCATCCGATTGAAGATTGCTTCGTCTTCAAAAACTGGGTTGAAGACCAACACCAACAAGGCAAACTCGCGCTGTCCGAAAACTGGAAGGTGAGCCCGCCACAACCACATGCTCCGAAAAAGATGGACAGGCCGGGGGCATCATGCTCATTCATAGAGAAAGCCCAATGGACCACTACGTCCTAAAACTTGCAATAGACCGAAACGTCGTTAAACTAACAATGGACCACTATGTCCTAAAACTGGATATAGACCGAAACGTCGTTAAATTAACAATGGACCGCAATGTCCTAAAACTTGCAAACGACCGAAACGTCTTTAAACTACTACCGCAGCATCCTCAGGCTGATGAGATAAAAAAAATATAAAAATATATATATATATAAAAACGGTATGTCCAGAAGCAAAATGGGCACGGTTGAAAACCTGAAAGGGCTCCGTGAGTAAAAACGGCAGGGCTACCGGCGAGTTTTGTGAAAACCCGAAAGGGTGCAACCTCGTTTAAAAAAACGGTATGTCCATAAACGAAATGGGCATGGATGAAAACCCGAAAGGGCTCCGTGAGTAAAAACAGCAGGGCTACCGGCGAGTTTTGTGAAAACCCAAAAAGGGCGCAATCTCGTTAAAAGACACTTGCAAGGTCCTCTCGACTTTATAAAGAGAAACCACCCGCGTGAGATCCTTACGGCTCACAAGGGAGCAATACACTTAGCAATCCTCATGATTCCTAAGGAGAAATTACACTTGCGAGATCCTCACGACTCGTAAGGAGAACTCTCTTATGGGACCCTCACGGCTCATAAGATTTGAAAGTCTTAAGTTACAGAGACTTGAACCTGTTCTTAAGCAACCCCCACAACCTCCGATATGGCCCTACAAGCGGCTCAATACTGATCCTTATATACAATGCACAGGCGCGAATAAACATTTCCCCAGCAAAGTCCCACCTGTGATTAGGGATATGTCCATTTGGTGAACAACCCTTGTAAGTCCTCTCGACTTATAAGGAGAAAACCCTTTTCTAAGATCCTCACGACTTACAGGGGAACATACACTTAGGAATCCCTATGATTCCTAAGGAGAAAACACACCTACAAGATCCTCACGACTTGTAGGGAGAAATACCTTTGTGAGACCCTTACGGCTCATGAAGTCAAAAGCCTTAGTTGACAGAATCCTAACCCTGTTTACTAAGCCACCTTTGTTCGACATCGACAGAGGCAAATGACGATTCACTCCTGGTAATATCCCAGTGGTAGCAATGTTGATGCCTAAAACGGTATCAAATTCCAAGTCCTTTTACGGCAAATGATGATTCGCTCCTGGCAATATTCCAGTCGCAGCGATGCTGATGCTAAGATTGGTATCAGATCCCAAATCCCCTACTCACGAGAAAAAATCAGCGAGCCAAAAAAAATGCATATGAAATAGCCGAAATGATGGGGCAACTTGCAACAAAATCAGCAAGTAAAAATGTATGCATACAAAAACAGCCGAAATGATTGGGCAACTCGCAATAAAAAGCAGCGAGTAAAAAGAAAAATAGCCGAAATGATTAGGCACCGCGAAAAATAGCTGAAATGATTGGGCAATCACGACCTTCGCGATATAAAAGCTGAAATGATAGAGCATCACGGAAAGAAATAAAAAAATGAAATTTATGCCCTACAGGTGATATCACATCAATCCTTGTATACAATCCAAGGGCGCAAACAAAGAGAGAACCATATCATCCCACCAGGCTCCATCGGATAGAGAGCCAAGTCTCGACGGCCAAATCTATAGCCTGGAGACCCACAACAGCATTCCTCCTCATTCCAGCAGGATTCGGATGCAACAATCAATCTCGGAGCCACGGCAGAGTCCATAGTTCCGAGTCTCGATGGTTCACAGACAACCTAGAGACCGTCTTAACATCCGTCTCGTTACAGCAGACGCAACGTCGGCAAAGCGGAGTGACGGAAAAATCCCAGCTCCACCTTAGCATTCGTCTCGTTACAGCAGACGAATGTCAACAACGGCGTTCCGCCTTTTTGTCCTAACTACGCATTTGAAGTTTGCAGTCCAGCAGGATGTAGATGCAACGTCAATGAAAGACCACATGGTCAGCAAAGCGGAGTGACGGTAAAATCCTAACTCCACCTCAGCATTCGGCCCGTTACAGCAGACGTAATGTCAACAACGGCGTTCCTTCGCAGTCCAGCAGGATGCAGATGCAACGTCAACGAAAGACCTCATGGTCGAAACAAAGCGGAGTGACGGCAAAATCCCAGCTCCACCTCAGCATTCGTCTCATTACAGCGGACGCGATGTCAACGACGGTGTTCCTCCGCAGTCCAGCAGGATGCAGATACAACGTCAACAAAAGACCTCACGGTCGAAACAAAGCGAAGCAACGGTAAAATCCCAGCTTCACCTCAGCATTCGTCTCGATACAGCAGACGAGATGTCAACAATGGCGTTCCTTCGCAGTCCAGCAGGATGCAGATGCAACGTCAACAAGACACCCAATGGTCGAAACAATGCGGAGTGGCGGAAAAATCCCAACTCCACCTCAGCATTCGTCTCGATACAGCAGACGCAGTGCGAGCAAATGAAGCGAAGGCCAAATTCCTAACTTCAGGGTCTTGACGGTAACTCATGTAAAACCTGAAAGACTATCGGAGATCATCCCACATCAGCACGGAGTGGTCACCACCTCGACGTTCGTCTCGATACAGTAGACGAGATGTCACTACGGCGTCCTTCCTCCAACAGGATTCGGACACGCCAAAGCAAATGAAGCGAAGGCCAAATTCCTAGCTTCACGGTCTTGACGGTAACTCATATAAAACCTGAAAGACTACCGAAGATCATCCCACATGGAGTGGTCACCACCTTGACATTCGTCTCGATACAGCGGACGCAATGCAAGCAAACGAAGCGAAGGCTAAATTCCTAGCTTCAGGGTCTTAACGGCAAGTCATATAAAGCCTGAAAGGCAATTGGAGATCATCTCTCACCAGCGCGGAGCGGTCACCACCTCGACGTTCATCTCGACACAGCAGACGCAACATCACCAAAAGGGAGTGACGGCAAAATCCCAGCTCCACCGCGACATTCGTCTCGATACAGCGGACGCAATGCAAGCAAATGAAGCGAAGGCCAAATTCCTAGCTTCACAGTCTTAACGGTAACTCATATAAAACCCGAAAGACTACCGAAGATCATCCCACATGGAGTGGTCACCACCTCGACGTTCATCTCAATACAGCAGATGAAATGTCACCACAGCGTTCTTCCCCCAGCAGGATTCGGACGCGCCAAAGCAAATGAAGCAAAAGGCCAAATTCTTAGCTTCAGGGTCTTGACGGCAACTCATATAAAGCCTGAAAGACAATCGGAGATCATCTCGCACCAGCACGGAGTGGTCACCACCTCGACGATCGTCTCGATACAGCAGATGAAATGTCACCCCAGCGTTCTTCCCCCAGCAGGATTCGGACGCGCCAAAGCATATGAAGCAAAATGCCAAATTCCTAGCTTCAGGGTCTTGACGGCAAGTTATATAAAGCCTGAAAGACAATCGGAGATCATCTCGCACCAACGCGGAGTGGTCACCACCTCGACGATCGTCTCGATACAGCAGATGAAATGTCACCCCAGCGTTCTTCCCCCAGCAGGATTCGGACGCGCCAAAGTAAATGAAGCAAATGGCCAAATTCCTAACTTCAGGGTCTTGACGGCAAGTCATATAATGCCTGAAAGACAATCGGAGATTATCTTGCACCAGTGCGGAGTGGTCACCACCTCGACGTTCGTCTCGACACAGCAGACGCAACATCACCAAAAGGAGTCACGGCAAAATCCCTGGTTCCAAACATCAACGGTTCACTAGCAACCTAGAGACAACCGCGACATTCGTCTCGATACAGAAGACGCGATGCCAGCAAACGAAGCAAAGGCCAAATTCCTAGCTTCAGGGTCTTAACGGAAAGTCATATAAAGCCTGAAAGACAATTGGAGATCATCTTGCCACAGTGCAGAGCGGTCACTACCTCGACGTTCGTCTCGACACAGCAGACGCAACATCACCAAACGGAGCCATGGCAAAATCCCTAGTTCCAAACCTCGACGGTTCACCAGCAACCTAGAGACAACCGCGACATTCGTCTCGATACAACAGATGCAATGCCAGCAAACGAAGCAAAGGCCAAATTCCTAGCTTCAGGGTCTTAACGGCAAGTCATATAAATCCTGAAAGACTATCGGAGATCATCCCACACCAGCGCGGAGTGGTTATGACTCATCGGGGCTCTCCAAAATGAGCCAAACCTCAAGTAAAAAGCGGCATGGAAAAATTCCTAACGCTTGCTCTTCCGACGGTCAAACTGCCTAGGAGGATTGCTTGAAGACATCTTGTCCAGCCCCAGAAGGGATCGAAGACACGACAATCGTAAGGCTACTCGAACAGCAAAACTGCCTATCGAGGAATACATCAGCCGATGCGGCGGTACGACGGACAAAACCCTAAGTACCACAGACCCTAACGGACCTCTGTCGTAAAGAGCAGAGGTTAACTGTGACGTTAGGATATTCTTGCGAGAAATGCTCGATTCGTCTCGACTCGTAAGGAAATTAGTGTCTTTGCGAGAAATGCTCGATTCGTCTCGACTCGTGAGAAAAAGCCTTAAGCAGCGGGGATTAAAAAACCTGTTTCCTAAGCACTGGGACCCTGCAAGTCGATCCAAAACGGTCTCTTGCATACTATCCATGGGTCACACTCTCCAAAGTCGAATCTCGACAAAGAGGGAAACAACCGCTTACGGGTCCTCTCGACTCGTAAGAAGGAAAATTCTCTTATAAGATCCTTACGACTTATAAGAGAAAATGCACTTAGGAGTCCTCACGACCCCTAAGGAGAAAATACACCTACGAGATCCTCTCGATCCGTAGGGAGAAAAGTCTTTGTGAGACCCTCACGGCTCATAAAGTTAAAAAGTCTTAGGCTACAAGGACCCTAAACTTGTCTCCTAAGCCCTCAATTCCATGGCTACTCATAACTTTGCACTACTTCACCCACGTATATACTTATGTGGGCAAAATAGTGGGGGGCATTTGTTCCCGCCAAAAATTTCTGCGTAGAAGAGTCCAAGGTATCAAATGGCAGCGATACGCTTAAGGAAATGCGAACCAGTATCTTCCGGTCTGTATTTTGATAAACTCCCGAAGAAGGAACTATTAAATTCTGATGGTATTGGAAGCATATTGAAAAACCCTTCGATTTGATATATTATGGGCTTCATAATTCATCCGGGATCAAAAGTTATGAGCAAATATGCTATGCACTGTTCCTTATTAAAAATCAGGAATTATCTCAATAAGGTATCACGTGCTCACACGTGATCAATAGTCACGTGTAGACACGTGATGGTTAAAACTTCATCGAACAGAAGCGAAAACAAACTGCTGAAAAATAACTCAATTGAGGGTCACGTGCTCACACGTGACCAATGGTCACGTGCCAGCACGTGACAAGCTTTGAAAGCCTTACAGCTTAAAAGAATTTAATTCTAAAAGTCAGAAAAAATACCTCAACGAGGTATCACGTGCTCACACGTGACCAATGGTCACGTGTTGACACGTGATGGTTAAAACAACAACATAAACAAGCGGCCGTTAAAGAGCTCAATTGGGGGTCACATGCTCACACGTGACCAAGGGTCACGTGTTAGCACATGACTGGCTTCGAAAGCCTTACAGTTAATAGAATTAAATTCTAAAAACTTCTAAATCTTTCTAAATGGAAAAGGATTATGGGGACCGTTGGATTAAATATCCAAGGGTTATTAAAAATCACCAATTTATAGAAAAAATCTTAGACAAGGAAAGATTTCCCCTAAATCTCACCGAAAATAACAAACAGAATATCTCTGGATTTAAAATCCAACGGTGAATAAAATTCACTAATTCACTGAATGATCTAAAGGATCATATTAATGATGAAAACAAATCAAATCTTTCAATGAGAGATTTGCTAAACAAATTGATTCTTTTACTTCTCCTATAAATAGGAGCCAAGAAGAGAAGAGAGGGGATCTACCTTTTTGGAGAGAAGAACAGAGAGAGGAGAATTTAATTCTCAAGAGGGAAGAAAAGAAAGGAGAATTTAATTCTCAAGAAAGAAAACCCTAGGTGAGAAAAGAAAGGGAATCAAAACTTTAAACAGAGAATTTAATTTTCCAAATCCAAGAGTTTAACTCTTCTGCACAAAGAACTTAGTTCTTCCCCTAGTTGAAGATGTGCAGAAGCACATCTCCCCATAGGTTGAGAATTTAATTCTCATCGGGTTGAGATCCTGCCATGCAGATCTGAAACTTAGAGGGGGAATTAAGTTTTAAGAATTTAATTCTACCAAAACAAATTAGGGTTTAACCCTATATGAGAATTTAATTCTCCCAAAACAAATTAGGGTTTAACCCTATATAAGAATTTAATTCTCCCAAACTCACAGGAATTTAATTCTTTCAAGATGGACAGAATTAGGGTTTAACCCTACTCAAGAATTTAATTCTTTTAAATAAATGAGAATTTAATTCCTCTAAAATTGGGGTTTAACCCTACTTAAGAATTTAATTCTTGCACAATAGGAATTTAATTCCTCCAAAATCATAATTAGGGTTTAACCCTACAGAGAATTCAATTCTTAAAATAAAGAGACTTAAAAGATCTCTGTGAATGAAAAGAATTACGGTCATGTGTCCCCACGTGACCCCTGAAGAGATACCCAGTAATGAGAAGGAGGAAAGCTTTGAGGCAATGCCTCACGTGCTCCCACGTGACCTACAAAACACAGAAAGAAAAAGCAAAGGAAATGAAGGCTGTGGGCACTCTCACGTGTTACCACGTGACCCCTTAGCAGACGCTTTAACAGTCAGCGCATAAATCCCCATCACGTGTCAACACGTGATACTCAAAATAGAATATAAAAGAAGTGTATAACACTTAATTGCAGAACGAAGAAAAGGGATCTGATCCCACCTTTGGGCACTCTCATGTGTCCACACGTGACCCCTCTTTCTTTAGTGTTTAACACTAATTCGGGGATTATATTTCCAGTGTTTAACACTGATTATTTCTAGTGCTCAACACTAAATTGAAGATTATATTTCCAGTGTCTAACACTGATTGTCTTTTAGTGTTTAACACTAATTTGAGAGTTCTACCTCCAGTGTTTAACACTGTTGTTCTCTAGTGTTTAACACTACTTTTAGCCAAATTGGCTAATTTTCCAGAGGCAAAAGTCCCTCCTCCAAATGAATCTCAAAATTGAGGAAATCAAAGACAAAATGTTGTCAGAGCCCCCAAACCTCTGTTTAGCACTGCTGAATGATGAGGGGCTGAACCCAGACAAATGTCTAATGGCCCAAAGGGCCGATATTTCAAACATAATAGGACTTAGCCCAAACTGGCCATAAGTCCTCAAATCATCTTGAACTGAGCACATTTGCTCTTTCAACCAACTCATTGGTTCAAGGGTACATCTCTGAACTCCTCTGATATTTGTCGTTGTAATCCTTCAACGTCGTCAGAGAGGTGACGGGTCCCGACAACCACACATCGATACGGACTGTGGGGTCCTTAAACTCATGGAATAATGCATCCTTAAACCAACAACATGGACTAATGCGTCCTTAAACTCATAGACTAATGCATCCTTAAACCAGTATTCGTCCCCAAAATGGGAATGATGGACCCCTATATCCCTAAACTAGAACAATAGAGCCCCAATGCTCTTTTGCCGGATCTAAACGATCCCGTTAAGTTGATCTTAGTCTCAAATTAGACTAACGTATCCTTAACAAACGTTTAAGTTGATCTTAGTCTCAAATATGGCTAACGTGTCCTTAAACCAAAATTTTCAAACAGACTTTATTCCCAAATTGGACTATAGATCCCCCAATCAACTTTGGTTCAAGGGTACATCTCTGAACTCCTCTGATATCTGTCGTTGTAATCCTTCAACGTCATCAGAGAGGTGACGGGTCCCGATGGCCATACATTCAATGAACCACTATGTCCCTAAACTGGAACAATAGAGCTCAAATGCTCTTTTGTCGGATCTAAATGATCCCGTTAAGTTGATCTTAGTCTCAAATTAGACTAACGAATCCTTAACTGACGTTTAAGTTGATCTTAGCCTCAAATATGGCTAACGTATCCTTAAATCAAAACCCCAAACCCAAATCTAAGAAAATACGGATTTGGACTAATCCACGTCCTACGGGCGACGATATAAATTAGTCTCCGTATACAATCCACGGGCAACCACAAACAAAGCAAACACCCACGACACGAAGTGAAATTCTGGAGAAGGAGAAAGTTGTTACCGCGATGCAGTAGAGTAATTAACTGCAGGGGCTTGCGCCTGCAGGGAAGAGTGTCCCCACAATCAAAAACCCCTCAAGCGAGGGGGAATCTTATGAAGTCTGCTACATCGGCCGCATCCGTCTAAACCTCCAATACACGGTGCCATAAATCAACTTGGCATCTTCGGAGAGGTGGACGGATAGCACCAATTAGCATCTGCCCCGAATTTCAAGCAAGACGTCCCTGTCTTGGCCGCCGTTCGGAGGGGAACAGGCAGCAAATGACCCCGTCTCGGAAATACGTCATCCAATGACCCCGTCGCGGAAATACGTCATCCAATGACCCCGTCTCTGAAATACGTCATCCAATGACCCCGTCGCGGAAATACGTCATCAAATGACCCCGTTGCGGAAATACTTCATCAAATGACCCCGTTGCGGAAATACGTCAGCCAATGACCCTGTCGTGGAAACACGTCAGCAAATGACCCCGTCTCGGAAATACGTCATCCAATGACCCCGTCGCGGAAACACGTCAGCAAATGACCCCGTCTCGGAAACACGTCATCCAATGACCCCGTCACGGAAATACGTCATCAAATGACCCCGTCGCGGAAAAACGTCAGCCAATGACCCCGTCACGGAAACACATCAGCAAATGACCCCGTCGTGGAAATACATCAGCCAATGACCCCATCGCGGAAATACGTCAACCAATGACCCCGTCGCGGAAATACGTCATCCAATGACCCCGTCGCGGAAATACGTCATCCAATGACCCCGTCTCGGAAATATGTCGGCAAATGACCCCGTCACGGAAATACGTCAGCAAATGACCCCGTCTCGGAAATACGTCATCCAATGACCTCCGCCTCGGAAACAAGTTAGCCAACGACCTCCCCGTCAAAGCAATGCTTCGACTCGGAGAAAATTCAACTCACCAACCACTTACGAGTCCTCTCGACTTATAAGGGAGAAAATTCTCTTGTGAGATCCTTACGACTCTCAAGAGAAAACGCACTTAGGAATCCTCATGATTCCTAAGGAGAAAATACACCTACGAGATCCTCTCGACTCGTAGGGAGAAAAATCTTTATGAAACCCTCACGGCTCATAAAGTTGAAAAGTCTTAGGCAACAGACCCGAACCTGTTTCCTAAGCCATCGCTACCCTACAAAGAGTTCAAGATGGATTGTTATCTATCATCTACAGGCTACACTTACTAGAGTAACATGCCAATAACATAGCAAAGAAAAGAAGGTGGTAGTGCAAGATAAAAAAATGTCTTTTATTCATGAATTCAATTGAGTACAAGATACATCATATAAAAGAATATAAAAAAAATGAATAAGGGCGTGTTATTCATAAATTACAAGTTTTCGATCGATACAAAGGCAGCTACTGAGAAGGAAGCGTTTTCAATAAATCAACCAGTTGCTCGCGCACTCCTCTCAGCTCCTTTTCGCAATCAGACACCGCGGCCAACTCCGCTTCGATTTGGGCCCATCACTACAGACAGGATGAAAGTTTCTCATCAATTTCCTGCTGAACAGCCTCCTGACTTCGCGCGACCTGCTCAGTAAAGTCAAGCTTTTCCTCAGCACCGGCCCGTCAGAAATACATCGTTGAAGGTTTTCAAAGAGGGAGTTCAGCTGCGCAGCATTCGCTTCGACCTGGGCACGCAGTTGAACGGACTCAACAGAAGTCGCCTCACGTTCCTTTCGTTTGAGGATCGCCTCTTGTTCAAAATGGTGAAGGAAAAGGGCACTCTGCTCAACCCATGCAGCCCGCTGGGAGTTTAGAGCCAGAATCTCAGGGGCAGGACACCTAAGCTCAAGCTCATGCAGGCAGGCCTCAACCTTCCTGTAGTGATTAACCCAAGACTCAACGACGTCTTCATTATGGAAGTTCACAAGCGTCGCCAGCATTGAATTAACCTCGGCAGCAAAATCTGCAGCGAATGTAGGGGCCTCTGCGTCAAGATCCTCAACATATTCGCTCAACATACGTAGGCTGGTCACAGCGTCTTTGGAAGATGGATGTCTAGAAAAGGGCCCTGCCGACATTAGGATGCGAGACTAGAAAGGAGAAAGAGCTGGTGCGATTGCTGCAAAATGAATTATGATCAAATGCCGGCTCAAGAGATAAAGAAAATGCACGAACAATAGAGTCTACCTTACCGGCTGCGACAGGGGCAGAGTTGGGAGTACTGGTGGTGCGACGATTCCCTCATGCCCTCCTTCAATTTGTAATGCTGCAATCAATTCAAAATTAACAACGGCCGGATCGCCCGTCAAAGAAAGGAAAGGACGTCGGTTAAAAACTATACTCACCGGCACCAACAGGCAGAGTAACTTCCGACTGGAAGGAGAAATGCGGTTCAGCACTTGATACAGATGATCAAAGAGAACTCCTGCAAGGTTACGATGATACACGGTCAGTACAAGAAAGACGGTGGTCATAGTTCAATTAAATGGATCGCCAATCTATACCTTCTAGCATCTTAGAGGACATGGGAGAAGGCGAGGGAGCAACCGTCATGGCAATGACTGCAAGTGTTTCAGATGACACAATCTCAATTTTCGCTACACCTACAAATAAAATACCATCAGGAAAAGCTGAAAAAGATTGCGAAATAGAAAATAAACAGCGACCCGAAACCCACATGATGGGTCATCAGCCAAAATTGCAACGGAAGCATCACTCGGCGTTGTGGTTTCTTCGCTCTCCTTCAGTGGAAGGGTTTCAGCACTAGTGGCTTCATCCCCTGATTCTATAAGAGCTGTCATGACACTCGCAATGCCAGGCGATAGCGGGTTACCACAGAGGGAAAGGGCGGCGGTTTGGACGGTCCCGGACTCTCGAGAGAGAGTAGCCGCTTCATGCTCGGTGGTCGCCGTCATCTCACCTGCTGCCTCATCGTCAGGACTTAGCCCTGCAAGATATGGTATATAAGAATTTGAAGATCAAATTCTAAGAAAGGACTCGGCGTGATGTTACCTTGGGGAGGCTTTTCGACTACTTCCTGAGCCGCGCGCACCATTTGTCTATGGACGGTAGACAGGGCTTCTGGGGCGTCTTCAGAAGAAATAGTGACGGATAGAATGGCGCTTGAACCTGCACCCACGGCCAAGTTGACATCACGTTTCCACGCTGCACGCTTTCTGCGCTTCTTGTCAGCCTTGGCAGCGAGAAAAGACTTCTTCAAGACCTCCGTCAAAGTGACGTCATCATCCGAGCCAGGAGCTACCTCTGGAGCCGTTACGGCGTCCGTCATTGGCTGCTTAATCGAAGCCTCTTTTGGCAATACCGAGGGAGCTGGGACTTCGGCAACCGGCCCTGGAAGCGTCACCGCGCCACCATGCGGGATCGGCACTGCACTCGGGATAACCTGAGTCGAAATAGTCCCTGTAATAAGATGAAAAAGAAGGGTCAGACTACCCATGAAGAAAAAGAGAATGAAAGCACAATAGGCCGAAATATACCGAGGCCCAAGGAAGCGCGAAGCCTCTCTTCCTCTTCAAAAGTCTTGAGGGAAGCTGCGAGAGCCTCTTCAGCGAAGATACCTGTTAAAAAGAAAGCGTCAGTTAGAGCATAATAATTAAAATAGCCGTGGAAAGATATGACCGAAAGGATACCTAATTGTGCGAGGGAGATTAGTGTTGCTTCATCGCGAGCTAGTTGCTTGGAAACCGCGATAACAGCCTCCAGATCGGTATCATCCGGCGCCATAAATAGACCCTCGTTGGTCCCGTACTCACTTAAGCCTTCGTTGTAAGGAGCATGAGGCTCCTGGACGAATATAACGTCTACAGAAAGTATCGACTACTTTTTCTTCTGCAAGCGAGTGCCGGTAGCCGATAACACGAGCTTGCGCTTGGCGGGCAACTTCGGGCGGCGAGCCCCGATCTCCGCACCCACGCCGGACTCGGAAGACGCCACAGCTACCGCTTCTACAGGCGTGTGGGGTAGGGGCAGCTCAGGCATAAAGCGTGGTACCATAGCCACAACAGCTTCTCTTAAGGGAGGACGAACGATGGTTCGTCGCTTCAAAGGAACAGCTGGATTACTAGGGGGCGGTGCCCTTGCGATCAAGCAACAATCGCTTTTCTTCCTTAATGACGGCGCCCATCGAATGTTGATACCACGCCACATATACGTTCAAGATTCGCGGAACGCAACTCGGCTCATTGATAAAGAAATTGGAGCTAGTGTTCAACCGCATAAAATGGTGTAATGCGTTGTGAATGCCTTCTTCTGTGGCAACTAGCTCAGCTAGGAAGGCCTCGAGCGGGACGCCTTGATTATAGCCTGATTTCTTGGTGAAACGGTGCGGGTTGTACCTCATGAACAACGCCGAATCATTCCACCTAAACATGAGAAAGCCATGCTTGATGGAATATAGATGAAGAATCTCCCGAGCTTTCAAGGTAGAGGCCCTATCTTTAAAAGTATCGCGCAGAGGCTGCAGCGTTTTTGTGGATTTTTTGCCGAAGATAAAAACCTTATCGACAAAGGTCATGTCGTCCCCAACCATACACGGACGAAAGAGCAAACCCCTAGCCTCCCGCTGTGACGGATTTAAAACAGACGCGTCAACTAGGTGCATAATCCCAGGGAAGTTGTAACTGTCATAGAAACGAGGTCGTTTATGGGCACCAAAAGCGCCAAGAACATGCAGCTCGATCCATGACGTTAAATAATGCAGTGAGAAAGTGACGGGCTGTACCCCCGGCTGAGTGGTGTCTGCCGCTAAGCTGAGACCATGGTACAGGTGTGCCAACCCAGCAATTCCGATAGCCACTTGCATTCCCGCAACCATATGATGGGCTGGGTAAAAGACTGATGGCCTCATATAACGAGGATGCATTGGAAGCACGAACCAGTTCAGCCATAAGCCAATGAACCCCAGTACGAACGTATCTTCATCGACGTCCGGAGCAGCAAGCTCTGCGAAGGGAACAACAGGAGCAGCCAAATGAAAGAAACTCTTTAAATACGCCTCCACCGTTGGTTGGTTATCCAAACCAAAACCAAACGGATCGTCAAGCTTGGCGAACAACACGGCTTGCTTCGATAAGGCCTCCGGACAAAGAAAGCGAGCGAAGAAGTCTGTGTAGCTGACTCCATGCCCTCTGGATTCCAGAAATAGACTTTCATATATATTCAACACCTTGATCAAGCTCAGGAATTGGTGTTGAATGGCGTTCTCCAGGGTAAGGTCCATTACCACTGATTTGGTGGCAAAAATATACTCGTCCGGAGGAAGCAACTCCTCATGGTGTTCTCCCCTAACGGGTAAGTCAGAGATCTCTGCAAACTCCTCTAAAGATGCTGAGACTTCTCGATCCGAAAAAAGGAAGGTATGGGACGGAATATTACATTGCTCCAGAAAAACTTTAACCCACCATGCAGGAGGCGCGGAATATTAAAAGAGAGACACATAAACGGCCGGGTACAACCTAAGCTTCAATAGAAATGATCTCTTGGCCGAAAAAATATAGCGGGCCCACTGCAAATACCCAGCTGGATGATTAGGAGTTAGGCCTATCATGTACGACTGTCCCCAAGGGCGCGACTCGCCCTGGCATATACGCCATCCTAGAGTATCCATATCTATCGGCGGCTGTACGGGTATTGCAGCCATAGAAGACTAAAGGAGACCCTCTGAAGTCCAGTTGACCTCCTCCATGGCATAGTTCACCGGGGTTGCATCTGCATAAAGGATCGCCGAAATAGGCTCCGAAGGTGCCGCCCAAGAAAAGCTCCGTCGGCCCCTGATAATTTGATTGTACCACCTGCCCCATAGATGAAAATTCTTTTGTTCCGGGTCATGATCTTTGATCAACGCGAAGACTTCCCTGTCTACAGGTGCTTCGGGGAATCCGCTTTCCGAACGGGTGAATGGGAAAGAAGTGTCGAAAGACATAGTAGCTGCGCGAAAAAGAACAAAAAATTAGCCGTCAATGCTACAATTTATGTTCTGTCACTTGGTACTTTAAATTCGTACCGCACTGCAATGCAGTGGAAAAGGACCAAAGGGGACCCACACAATCTAGATGATGGCTCATCATTAATAAAGCAGTCTCATCATGTGATGAGACAGTCAGTAAATGAGGAAATCCTAAGGGGATTCTCATTTAATGAGGGCCCCTTGGGCCAAGGAGTAAATCTCCTCGAGAGCAACGCTCTGCAAACAGATATGACATCTGTCATAATTAATGATGAAGAGAATAAAATTCCCCAAAAATTCTAAAGAGCAATGCTCTGCGAAGAAGATGGAAAAATCCATCCGAAACCCTAAAAGAAAAGTTTTACTGGGTTAAAAACTCTGAGATCTTTAAGATCTGCAAGATAAACTCTAAGAGTTCTTCTTTAATGGGTTAAGAGACCCTAAAAAAGATCTCTTTAGATCTATAATTTCAAGAGAGCAAAACTCTGTTAAGAAAACCCTAAAATTTCTTTAGATCTATGATCTGAAAAGAGCAAGGCTCTGTTAATAGGTGAAAGCCTAGATTATGAAGTAATCCCTTCAAAGATTTAATCTTTACCTAAAATTTTTGACAGGGCTCTGTCTCTAAGAGAGTTCTTAAAACAAAGAGCTATGCGTTGAAAGAGAATTAATTCTCAAAAGAAAACAAGAAGATGAACAGAGGTCATTTCAAGGGCCAAAGGCCCTATTTATAGGCACTGAGAGCCGTTTCAAATTCTAAGTTGATCTAATAGCGCGGATGCTGCCACCGCTGCGCTCACATGTGAGTCACGTGAGCGCAACAGTGGGGGGGCATTTGTTTCCCCCAATAAGAGCAAAGATTTATTCAAATTTTAAAATTTGAAATGAAGCAGTGCTTCATAAAAGCGCTCGCGCCAAGAGCGCCAGCGCTCCGAGGCAGCGCTCACGTGCAAAGCACGGGTGCGCTAGCGCCAAGAGCGCCAGCGCTCTGAAGAAGCGCTCACGTGCAAAGCACGGGTGCGCTTGTGCCAAGAGCGCCAGCGCTCTGAGGAAGCGCGCACGTGCAAAGCACGAGAACGTTAGCGCCAAGAGCGCCAGCGCTCTGAAGCAGCGCTCATGTATAAAGCACAAGTGCGCTAGCGCCAAGTGCGCCAGCGCTGAAAGTTAAAGACTCTGAGGCAGCGCTCAGCGCTAGAACTAAATGTTCTCCGCCCTTGGATCAAAGATCCAACGAAGATGAATAAATCATCAAATTACCAGAATAAGATTCTGTTAAGGAAATACTCCTCAGAATCTTTCCAAACAAGAAAGATTGTGCTCTGTAAATCAGAGCACCGTTGGATCAATGATCCAATGGTGATTAAAAATCACCAAGGAACAGAACAAGTTATGTATGGGAAAAGATTTTCCCAATCTCGTTAAAAACAAGAAGATTGCCTTCTGTAAAAGAGAAGCCCTAGGATCAAAGATCCAACGGTGGGAAATATCCCCAAATCAATTAGAGAAAATATCTGTTCAACTGATTCAACAAATCAGCCTCCCCTATATAAAAGACCCAAGACTTCAAGTCTCGCACAGAAGAACCCCCCACAAGCTTTAAGAAATTTCAAAGAAAAGAGCAAGCTCTGAGAAGAAGAACTTTTCTTCAAGGTAAAAACAGAGAGATAAAAAGCATTTCATCAAGGAAGAAGAACATAGTTCTATTTTAGATCATAGATCTATAAGACAGAGGTCTTTCACAAAAAGAAATCATAGCATCTCATCATAAAAAAGAGGGGAGAAGAATTTCATTCTCTTCAGATCATAGATCTACAAAGACAAAGTCTTTCATAAAAGAAAATAGGAGAGACTATAACATCTCCTATAAAAATAAGAAATTTGTTCTTAAAACCATGAGACAAAGTCTCTTTTAAGCGAGAACTTATTTCTCAGATCACAAAATTGATTAGAAGCGCTCTGCGCTCATTGTCTGGCGCTCAGCGCCAAGCGTGCCACGTGCTCCTCACGTATGCGCTACTTCATAAGAAGCGCCTTAGCGCTCCAAATCTGGTGACCAGCACCAAGCGAGCCACGTGCTCCTCACATGAGCGCTGCTTAACAGAAGCACTTGCGCTCAGCGCCAAGCGCGTCGTGTGCTCCTCACGTGTGCGCTACTTAACAGAAGCACTTGCGCTCTGACTGGCGCTCAGCGCCAAGCGCGCCACGTGCTCCTCACGTGTGCGCTACAGAAGCGCTCTGCGCTCATTGACTGGCGCTCAGCGCCAAGAGTACCACGTGCTCCTCTCAATATAAACTGTTCTTTAAATAAAGCTCCAGAGCTATAATGAGTGTTCAGCACTCAATAAAAGACAAAAACAGTTGTTAGAACATAAACCAATGCTCAGCATTGTTAAATGAAAAAGGATTGAGCCTAATTAAATGTCCAGCATTTTAACTGAATAGGCCGAGCCCAAGTTGGCCACAGATCCCTAATTCAGATTAATTGAGCCCATGTGCTCATAAATCTTTGATCTTAGTCCTAAATTGGATTACAGATCTCCCAACCAATATTGGTTCAAGGGTACACCTCTTCACTCCTCTGATATTTGTCGTTGTAATCCTTCAACATCTTCAGAGAGGTGACGGGTCCCGACAACCAGACATTCCATGGACTGTGGGGTCCTTAAAATCATGGACTATGATGTCCTTAAATTTTACAGACTCTGATGTCTTTAAACTACCACGGACTATGAGGTCCCTAAACTTATAGACTATGATGTCCTTAAACTTATGGACCGCAACTTTCTTAAACTAAACCTTACAGACTATGACGTCTTTAAACTGTCACGGACTATGACGTCCTTAAACTTATGGACCGCAATATCCCTAAACTAAAGCAATAGAGCCCAAATGCTCTTTTGTTGGATCTAAACGATCCTGTTAAGTAGATCTTAGTCTAAAATTAGACTAACGTATCCTTAACAAACGTTTAAGTTGATCTTAGTCTCAAATGAGATTAACGATCCTTAAACCCAACCCAAAACCAAATCTAAGAAAATACGGATTTGGACTAATCCCCGCCCTACGGGCGACAACATAAATTAGTCTCCGTATACAATCCACAGGCAACCAAAAACAAAACAAACACACACGACACGGAGTGACCATCTGGAGAAGGAGAAAGTGGTTACTGCGATGCGGTAGCATAATTAACTGCAGGGGCTTACGCCTGCAGGGAAGAACGTCCCCACAATCAAAAACCCCTCAAAGAAGGGGAATCTGACGAAGTCTACTACATCGGCCGCATCCGTTTAAACCTTCGATACATGGTATCATAAATCAACTTAGCATATTCGGAGAGGTGGACGGATAACACCAAATAGCATCTGCCCCCAAAATTCAGGCCGGACGTCCCAACGTCTCGGTCGCGTCTTTCGGCGGCGAACAGGCAGCACTTCTGATAGAACGGGATGAAGAGGGAGATTGCTCGCTTTGTCTCCAAGTGTCTGGTATGCCAACAGGTGAAAACTGAGTATCAGAAAATAACTGGGTTATTGCAACCGCTCCCAGTGCCAGAGCGGAAATGGGAGCACATCACCATGGATTTTGTGACGGCACTACCTCGAAGCCCAAGGGGCAACAATACTGTCTGGGTTATTGTTGATCATCTCATGAAAGAAGCAACTTTCATACCTTTCCGAGTCGGACAATCGACAGAGTTGCTTGCGGAGAAGTATATGCAGGAGATTGTGAGACTGCACGGAGTACCCATTAGTATCGTGTCTGATCAAGACATCGGGTTCATTTTGTTAGTTGTATGTATGCCCTAGAGGCCAGTATTGTACAGATGATGTATATTATATTGGATGCTTGGACATATATAAAGATGACTTTCTTGCTCGATATGATAGTATGCTATCTGGTTGCACTTTATCTTAACATGTACACTAGTCTCTTTAAACTGTCTTATAGTTACATGTTGGTAAAGCCCTTAGGATTTGTACTTGACTACCTGGACTGTGATACGGATCATACTAATGGGGACATGGTAGTCTATAGGTACATCCTTCAAGGTCCCTAGTCGTGGGTGTATCGAGACGGGGCATCGATATACCAGTGTAGACTAGCGTATACGCTTCTCGACCCATGAGATGGGCGATGGATGATCCCATATCCATTGGTGTTTGACATCAGAGATGGTGTACGGGTGCTCAGTGGAGACTGGGTACACTGGACGGACTCGCCGAGAACTCCCAGATGGTATTATCCCTCACGTCAGATGGCAGTTCTCAGGTGACACTTGTACAGGTTAGTCTGTAGACCCGAGATCGTCATAGAGTCTTGTGTGTTTCCCACTGTACTTTGATCTCCACCTTACCACGTCCATGAGGGCGTGCAAAACGGTGGTCTTTAGGTACAGTCCCGAGTCACATGGAGGCAATGAGCGATAGGAGGGGTTTCGTCTCTCCCGGTATTGGGGGTTGATGTTGCGCTGTGCTCGATTGGCCGTAACAGGGAAGTCCCTGGCCAGGGCTGATCAGAGATTTGCTGGTAAGTGTTACCAGTAGTTTCTCGACCCGTTATGAGCCTCACATCGGCACGACTTATCGGTTACTGGGGTCTGACGTTTACCACCCCTAGACTTGATATGCGACATATCAGACGAACAGACCGGACTGTACGGTAAGTGTTACTGGTTGGATTCACAGGAGTGTGAGCGGGCTAGCTTGTCGATCTTCTGATCGCTCAATACCCGGGTGGCCGTTACGTTTAGCAGACCGCTTCCGGCTTGTGGGCATAGTCACAAATTCGTCGTTCGGGAATAATTCGGCGAGGTCGAAAATTCGGATTCGGAGAATTATTCGGAAAAAATCGGCAGGTATTCGGGAAAGATTCGGTAAGTGTTCGGGAAATGTTCGGGAAGGATTTCGAGCAATAAATTAATATATGAGACGCTAGGTTTTAATTTTGTGAATTATTTGCTGTTTTTTGAATTATTCGGTGTTTTATCACATAATTCGGGAATAATTCGCGAATTATTCGCGAATAATTCGCGAATTATTCGGCCAGTTCGGCAATGGCGATTAATTCGGAGATTAATTCGTTTGATCAAGAATTCGCGAATTATTCGCGAATTCGGCGAATAATTCGCGAATTATGTGACTATGCTTGTGGGTGCTTGATATGATCATCATCTGCTGCCGGCGTATTGACGAGTCTTTAGAGTCCTACACAGAGGTTTCCTGGCTCAAGCGAAACGAAATAGGAGCGCATATGAGATATGTGCGGGACCGAGAATAATGCGTGTATGTGATACCGTATTACATTCTCGCGACGAATGTTTCGATTGGTTGTATACGATATAACCTAGTTATCGAATCATTGATTCGATAAATCGATACATTGTATACTAGTCGGTTATGTGCGACATGACCGGATCATTGAATCAAGTGTTGATTTAATGATTTAATGTATAATTATGTATTTGATATATTACTTTGCATTAACTAGTATTGGTTCATTTTAAAAGGGATTTTCTCACTTGATATGCACATTGTATATGTGATATATTTTGTGTGCACTTGATTGTATCATGTTTGATGATACATACTCACTTGGATTTGTGTAAAGACTTAAACCATGTTTAATGAATGGTTAGGGTTTCATATTTTCACTTTATTATTTATCTTTTCTTTTTGGAGAAATAGATAATAGAAAACAAAATGGTTTCTTTTATCATGAAGCTTGTTGAAGCTTCATGAAGGTTTGACCAAATGACCACTTTGTCTTCTTCTCCAAACCCTAACCACTCATCTAAACTATAGTTAACTCTCTACACTTGACCATGGTTAGAAGATGATAAGTATTGGTTTTATTATTCTTTTTACACAATACTTATCATATTCTATCTTCTTCTTCCTCTTCATCTTCAAGAAAAAGCTTGCCATCATCAATGGCAACTTGAGCAAAAGTGTGAGAAATCCAATTCTAAAGTGAACCCACCTCCTATTTCTTCACCCTCTACCTCTTGCCAAGTAGTATAGGGTGTTTTCTTCACAAGTTTCACAACTTGGTGAAGTTGGAGCTTGATCTTGTGCAACCTCGACGTAGATCATCTTCGGCATCGTAGCCGACGACTTGTCCGCTTATTTCTCCGATGAAGCCGATGCGAGAGTCCCGGATCCGAGATGGACAGCGAGGGGACAACCACGAGGAGCTAAGGAAGTGGATAACCGGATCTACAAAGGTTGTAGTTTCCTACTTTTAGTTAAGATGTTAACTAGTTTACTGTTTCGCCTAAAATTCTAGTTAACGATCCGTATTAGGGTTTCTCGGCACCCATAAAATTTAAAATTGGCATGGTTGATGCCTTGTGAGACCTCTTGAGAGTGCCTAGGAACCCTACACATTTCCCATTTTTGGAAGAGCCTGCAGGAAAGTCTGGGCACTCGTCTCAAGTTCAGCACGGCCTACCATCCGCAGACGGATGGGCAATCCGAGCGTACTATCCAGACGCTCGAGAATATGCTGAGGGCATGCATGCTTGATTTTTAGGGCTCTTAAAAGCATCACCTCCATCTGGTAGAGTGTTCGTATAACAACAGCTACCAAGCTAGCATCCAGATGGCCCCATTCAAGGCTCTGTATGGACGGAAGTGTCTTCCCCTCTTTGTTGGTATGATGTGGGTGAACGAAAGTTGTTGGGCTCTGAGCTTATAGTGCAGACAGTGAACAAGGTTCAAACGATCAGGCAACATATCAAGGCGGCTCAGGACCAAAAGAAGAGTTGGGCAGATGCCGGTAGAAGGTCGTTGAAGTTTGGTGTTGGTGACCATGTATTTCTGAAGATATCGCCCACTCGGGGATTGATCAGGTTTGGTAGTCGCGGGAAACTCATTCCTCGATTCATCGGACCTTTTGAGGAGCTAGAGAAAATAGGAGAGGTGGCTTATCGGCTTTCCTTATTCCATCGCTAGCTGGTGTGCACAATACTTTTCATGTATCTCAGTTGAGGCGCTATGTTTGGGATGACAGCCATATCTTGGACCATTTAGAGTTAACGTTGGGCACCGATCTGTCTTACGAGGAGCAGCCTACCACCATTCTCGATCGTCGGGAAAAAGTGCTAAAGAACAAAGTCATTCCCTTGGTTCGAGTTTCTTGGGGTGGTCGTTCTCCAGAAGAGTCTACCTGGGAACGCAAAGAGAACATTCTTTCATATTTTCCACACCTGTTTGTGTAGTTGTTAGTTGTTCCATTGTTTTCATTCTTTAATTTCGAGGATGAAATTTTTTATAAGGTGGGTATGATTTAAATCCCCAATTCCATGTATATACTTTTCGTATTTTTCCAAAATTTTCCTATAAATTTTTTGCACATTTTTTTAAATATTATTTTATTTTATTTTAATTTCTTAATCTAAACCCTAAAACTACCCTACTCGACCTGACGCGACCTAACCCGACCCGACCCGACCCGAACCCTACATTCTTCTTCTTCTCTTCCTTCTTTTCTTTTCTTTTCCTACCCTTTTCCCAACAACTCCCTTCTCGCGCTCAACCCCGACCGGCCCTGGTCGACGTCGCGCCCACTATGCCAACGACCTCCCCAAGATCACCTCCTCCGAATCTCCACTCCCTCTCCTCTCGCCTCCGCAAGACCCATTCCCCAACGTCTCTCTCCTCCTTCCTCGCGACCACCACCTCGTGCCCCGTGCCCACCTCCGCGACGCCCTCGCCAACGATTTCCCCGAGATCCCCACCCCTAAATCCTCACTTGCTCCCCTCTCTCGCCCCTCGCCGACGTCTCCGCGAGACCCGCTCCGCCATGACCTTGTCCTCGCCCACGTCTAAACCGCCTCCGAGATTTTGCGGCCCCTCCCCTGCAACCTCCATTGCCACCGTCGAATTCTTCCCATCGCCACCGCCACCGCTTGAAACCACAGCACCACTCCACCTCCATCATCTCCTTTCTTCATCAACACTGCAACCAGTCGTTGTCAAGGCCGCTGCACATCACCGCCGTTGAGCCATCGCCGACCGCCTTCCCGACGTCGAAAACACCACAGCAAAGCACCCACTTCCTCTTTCGCAGGCCTACTCCTCTCTCAAGCATCCATCCTTGACCCCACAACGCCGCCACCATGCTCACATCGAACCCGCCTCTGCACCGCCACCATGCCACGGCTACACCACCGCGTACCCAGACGTGTCCCTCCACGTACCCCCTCCGCGTGCCATACCGTACCCCCACGCCGTGCCAGCCTCCGTTCCAGTCCCCGTACCACGCCGTGCTAGCCTCCATGCACGCCATACCCCGATCCAGTGCACCACTGTGCCCTTTCCCACACCAGCATCGCATCCAATACCGTGTCGCGTTGTGCCACTCCCGCACCACGCACCAAGCTAAGACCATGCCCGCTACCGTGTCACGCCCGCGTTGTCGCCGTGCCCAGTATCGGATCTCTGCGCATCGTGCTCATGCCACGCACCGTGTCCAGCATCGCATCGTCTCGTGTGTCGAGACGAAATCCACAAGTGGTGTCATTTCTATATTAGCGAACAAAGGCAAGTGAAATCCTCACTTTCTTTTAACATGCTATATGATTTCATGTTAAAAATTACATTTGATAGATTATTACAAACGTGTGTTTAGTAGTTTATTGACACGTATATATTGTAAGTCGTCATCGTAACTTCATGGAAAACCATAGTAATTCTAAGATGGTAGTTTTGAGCATAATCAGATCTAAAACATCATATTGGTATCGTGTGGAATTGTAGGTATTGTATACCGTTTTCATGAGTTGGACAAAACCGACACTAATTTGATAATTCAAGATATTGTACGTTAAGAGTTCGATATGGTGAACTGATACAAAAACCTGTCGAAAATGCTCTAATAATTTATTTTGCTACTTATGAATATTATGTAGAAAACTGAACTCAAATAACAAAGCATAGCGCAAGGAAACGACGTCTTAAAGACACGACGTCAAATCTGATTTACTGTACATGTAGTAGTGTTAAATTGGTATTAAATTAGTTACATGTCGGAATGTAATGTTCTATGGCTCATATCGAACCCAACTCGATAATATAGATCCCTCTATAGTTTATCTTTCTATATCAATAGGCCAAACCAACAAGAACTGACTGGGAATGCGGCTCTGGACTGCAGTCCGGGGCAACATTCTACGAGGATACCTAAAGTTAAGCGCTTGCACGTCCCTACATAAAACTGAAAATGCGCGGAGTCTAATATAGTCACATAGATAATTTAGTTAGCTAATATATGGATCTATTTTCGTTCAGTTACACTGTCAATTGGTATTTTTTTATATTTTAGATTGTCGACGTGTTCTGCAGTTTCTGCAGTGACATTTTCTTTCACCTTCACACTAAACAGGACATATCTCCTAGTACAGAAAGGCTATCATGGATCTGTTTGATGCGTCGGAAACCTAACAGATAGAAATAGGTTTCATTCAACTTGGGAGACATCTGAATATAAATACAATTCTTAGTAAACCACGCGCGAAGCTGGACTTCCAGTTCTGAAACTGGAATTCCAGCAATTGATTGATAATCTAAAATGATGATAAGTCCTTAACCTGAATTTCTATTGACATGAAACTAATTTTAACGCTTAGATAATCAAGTATACTGCGTACGCCTTTTATATTTTTTTGGTCGATTCTATACGCGTGATTTATGGTAAATTTTGCAAGTCATATGGTGTTGGCTGTCATAACTTAGTAAATATCTGTTCAGTGTATTTCTACCTTATTTTGGGTTTGCTTTATACCTTATGCATAGTGCTCGTTTACATTGATACATATCAACTGATTAACATTGTCGATATATAAGTGTTAGTGATTGGGTTGTGGCAAGTACGGTAATGAACCAGTGATTGAAAGTGATATTGATAGGTGGAAGCGTCATTGAAAGTGAAAGCGATACGTACTTGTTCACAACCTATCTAATACCTGAACACATACTATAAGCCGGGGGAATGGGGAATTCAAGGTGGAATTAAACTCATATTTAGCGAGGTACAGTGACTTAGAGGATGATCATTCGATATCAGTGATATATATATATATATATATATATATATTAGGTCGTGGGCCTAGCGGCGCGGCTGCAGGGTTTTGTCCCGGGCAACAGTGGACCGTAGTCTCGGACATACACGAGACCCTTGTTAAACACGAGTATCTTTTCCACCAATTAATTTCAATGACTTGGTGACTGATAAGTAGTGACAGACACATTGCCTTATTTACTGACATGATACATATATCGCGCTGTGCATATTCAAATGATATTCATTATTCTCATGTTTCTGTATTTCATCGCACCTTTCATGTTTAATGACATTGTACACACTGTATATATATTTATTGTTATATATGTCGTCCTGACGACCTGAGTGTGCATGCTCAGAGGACGAAGTGGACCCAGCCCAGGAACAGGATCTGTCATTCGAGATCGCAGAGGTTTAGACCGCGACATCAGCGCCATCCCTTTCTTGCAATAAGAGTATTGTTATTTCGTTGGTTAGTTATTTCTTCCATGTAAATAAATGTATCTTGAACTCTTTTATTTTGATGTAATAAAATTGTGAGCTGTGATTTTCTTTACTCTAGTACTGTTTACTAACTAGCATATAATGCTAGAAGCTGAAGTGTGACTACGGCGGGATTATTCCCTGACAGTAGGTGCATGGCTAGCCTAGTCACCCCTCGCATTCTGTATTTTGTGAAGTGGGGCATGACATATATCTCTTGATATTCTTATGCATTTTATATATATTACTTAATTACGTTTAACGTATTTATTTTTTAGTAAATACGTTGTGGCCCGTCACGTTACCGTCTCCGTACACTGGGAAGCGGGGCGTGACAGTATTTTTGTACGAATACGCATATATGTATTTCGATACGTATACCAAGTTATATTCCGTATTTATACAGAATTTATTCTAGAAGATGGACATTTCATTTATTGATTTTTCTTTCATAGAAAATCAAAAATGAAATGGAGATGAGGTTTAAAGAAGTATGGTGTAGAGAGATATGGCTTGATTTTTATATGATATATTTCATTCGAATTCACTATTCTTTCATGGTTGCAAAGAATCAAGCCATTCACTTTTTCCATGCTTGCTAGTTTTTCCTTCACAAAAGACTTAGCCATTTTCCATGGGCTCTTCTTCTTCATCTCCTTCTCCTTCTTCTAGGTAGCTCACATGATCTTAGAAAAGAGAGAAAATAGTCCTACATCCCCACTTTCCATTCATAGCGAGCTTGGAGCGTCGGTAGCTTCACTGGGTGAAGCTGGAGTTTGGATCGGTTTCTTTCAGGTGGATCATCTTCAGCAAGGGCGGTCACCACTTAAGCTCGATCTGGACAGCGTACACGGAGCATGGAAAGGTCTTCCACGATTGGGTGGACACACGTCAATGGTAGTATTCCGTATCTTTGCATGCTTGGTTTGCTAGTTTAGGTGTTTGAATCGATTCTAGGTTTTGGGTTCTTTCGTGTTAGCTTGAAATTTTTGTTCGCCATTCGTACTTCCGCTGCGCCGCGTGCACTGGGGAACCCAACAATTTGATATGTCCACTACTGCTTACTGTTCACAGTTATTCTCATGACTATTATTATGTATATCATATTTCATGTCAAATATCGTTTAATGATTATATTGATACACCATAATTTAACTAATATACCAAAAATAATTCTATACTACATTCTTGTTAGTATGACATGATACTATACTAAACTAATTTATTATCAAATAATTCTAAAATAAAATATACTTTATATATTTTTATAATCATGAATCTTTGTACCTTGATGATATTAATATCAACCCTATACATATGGTTATTTCTAAATTACAAAACTTTATTATTATTATTTTTATAAATTAAACAAGTATTATTATTGTGTTACATTTGTTCCAACTGATTGAAACCTGTATTAAACCTATTAGCTTATAAGTATTAATAACTAAATTATAGCCAAAATATCATGTTTCATTTTAAATACTGTTAACATAGAAAAATATTGTTTTCTAATAAAATGGGGACTTATCGAACTTTACTTCGATGATGGCATTCCTATTTCATGTTTTCTTTTTTTGAGAATATCGTTAGACGATTTTGGGATAAATGACGAGACTAGCTATGAGACGGTATCAACTGAGGAAGACAGTCAATATTTTTCAACTCAGATTGAGCTCTATTTTTCTTTTCAGTAAGCATATCTTTTGTTCAAGATTATCATCCATTCCTAATTTCTTGAATTTTCGAACTGTGTTCAGTTATCGTTTTGGGGACTATTATAAATATTGTTGAATATTTTATAAGTTTTAAAATTCTTGTGTTATAATTTCCTTTACTGTTTATATAGACGCTTAGCGTATTCATGTCGAGAAATAATGTTTCATGATATGAATATGTTGCGGGTTTGTCGCTGTGAAGTGGGACGTGTCAGTTAAAGATAAATTCTAGTTACTACATGCAAGCAAAGCTAAATAAAATATTAGTGGAAACTTTACAACTAGTTACTTAGCATGACCTAGAATGTGCACAATCAAATCTATTAAAAAAATTTAAGAGGAAGGAAAGATATGTCATATAATTTTGTCATCTGCTACATATAAATACAAGATATGTCAGTTCATAGTTCCAAATAGTAAGGCATAAATTGATGCCCCATGTTGCCAAATGTATAGCTTGTAAAATTTAAAGGATTAATTAATATTTTTAAGCAACTGATATAAGCACTTCATTGAAATTCATCAAAATCATGCTAGGAAATTTAGAGAAAAAACCCTGGTTTACCATTCATTAATAATTTTTGAAAATGCTGCTTCAGTCCTGGCATCAGCTTCCTCTTTTCATTTTATCATTCTTTTTCTTCTTCTAGAAAATGGATTGGGTCAAACAACAACGTTCATTTTTCAAGACCGAAAGATGTTTTGTTTTTATATTACTGCATCTATATAGTAATATAAAAACAAAACATCTTTCGGTCTTGGAAAATGAACGTTTATGTTTGACCCAATCCATTTTATCAGAAGAAGAAAAAGAATGATAAAAAGAAAAGAGGAAGCTGATGCGAGATTAACGGAAGTATATTGTGCGTAAAAATTGGACAACCAGAGGAATTTTTCCTTCGAAATAACCCCACCAAGGTGATGGGCTTGATCGTCCACCTTCGTATTTTTCTTAGGCATTTTTCCAATCTAGGTTTGATTTGGGGAAAATTTAGGATATAATTAAAAAACAAGAATAGAAATTGAATGGAAAGAACATTTTAATAGGGAAAAAAAGACAAGTAGAAAAGATACAATTAGCAAAAGAGAGAATTCATTTTTTCATTCAATATTCAACTTTCTATTACATAGAATATCTATTTATAGAGCTCAACTAATTACATCATAACAAACTTCATAACAAAGTAATCAAGCTCCTAAACTAACAATTTAACAAACTTCTCATAAGAGATATCTAACAATACCTCCCTCTCAAAATTGACCTTGCCCTCAAGGTCTAGAATCGATTGTTAACGGATACCCTGTCGATGTGTATGTTTCAAACTTTCTTGAAGAACACAAATGGATTCTTTCATGTAGTCACTACAGTATCGCAATCTTTATCTTGAATCAAGAGTCATATGTTCGCATAAAGGTTTCAATTGCACAAAACCAAGAAATGTAGTGAGTTCCAACGAAATATCAACCACATTGAAAAAGACTTTTTTTAGGTAGTAAGAGAATGAAATGAAGCATGAGAGAGGCAATTCAAATGGTAATGGTTTTGGTGGCGGCGGTTCCGGAAGAGATGGCTCCAATGTCAAGTTCAAGAATCTAGAGACATGCCTACCTCTTTTCTTACTAACATTTTTCTTCACTTCTTTCTTTCTTTCTTTCTTTCTTTCTCTCATTCTCGCTTTCTTCTTCTTTCTTTGGGCATTTGAATTGTAACCATCAAGAATAAGGTGTTGGAATGGCGTCCTTCATCAAATTGGCATTGAACGAAGATAAAAAGATTGGTGCATGGCTTCGATTTGCTTCTGAAATGAGGTTGTTTCAAGTTTACTTTGATAGCCCGCTTCGAAACTTGGAGAAACTTGCGAGGGCGTCGAGGTCGAGATCGTCTTGATTGCAAAAAACAACGAAATCGGGATGCACATGGTTGAGGGAAATATCGAGGACTTCGACAATGCAACAACAGTTTCTTGCATGACAAAGATCATTTGCCTTCTCCACTTATCGCCAAATGAAACCTGGCTTTCTTGATTGCCAATCTTTCTTGTCGAGTCATGAGCTCCGCTTCTTTTGATTTCACCAATTTGATTGCCTTCGACAAGGACTTTGGTTCAAGAACCTGTACATGAAACCTTATTTCAGGTTGGGGCCTAATTACTACTACTCCCAGATTAGGATCTACAGCAGCTCTAGATCCCAATCCCTGTGCTGCAGGAGATGCCATCCTCGCTTCTAAAACGTGGCCCTGAGATGGTGAAACCCTAAGTTCAGCATATCTTGAATACTTGAATTCAATCAAGATCACATTAACTAAATTCCGCAACTAGAAAAGTTGTTGCTTGAAATCGGCATGTTGATAAAACATTTGAACCTTAAACTCATCGAATTGAACCAATCGAGTATCAATTTGTTGAATTTGAGGACCCCAATCTTAAACTCTTGTTGATGAATCCGCATCAATTTGATCGACATCATGATCCTCTCCTTGGAGCTCTGTGTTAGTGTATATGCCCTGGAGGCCATTACTGTATCATACTAGTATGTATATTACTTAATGGAAGCTTGGGATATTCACCTTGTATATATAATCTTGCTTAAAATAGTAGTAAGCCACTTGGTTTGTTTCTACTTCAATGTGTACATGTGTTTATTTTAGTATATCACCTATACACATTAGTGGAGCCCTTAGGATCTTTGCTTGATTACCAGCGTTGTGATGGCAGTCACACTAGTGGGGGCTGGGTAATCTATAAGCACATCCTTATGCAGGTCCCTAGTCGCAGGACTATCGAGACAGGGCATCGATACTCCGGAGTAGACTAGCGTATGCGCTTCTCATCCCAGAGTGGGAGATAGTCTGTTCCACAACCATCAGTACGTCGTACTGGAGATAGTATGCGGGTGCTCGTTAGGTTACGAGTACACTGGACAGGACTCATCGGGAACTGACCGGTTGGTATTATACCTATCGTCAGTTATCAGTTCCCAGGTGACATGAGTACAGCTTAGTCCGCTGACTTGACACTGTCACTTCGCCTCGAGTGTGTTCCCACTGTACTTTGATTACTACCCTACCACGGCTCAAAGGAGTCGTGCAAACAGGTAGTAGTTGGGTGCAGTCCCGAAGCACTTGGAGGCAGTGACGGTTAGACAGGATTCGTCTCTCCCGGTATTGGGGGTTGACATCGCGCTGTGTCTAGGAGAGCCATTACACGAGTAGTCCCTGGCCAGGGCAAGCGAGATATACTGGTAGGCTTCCAGTGTTATCTCAGGGTGTTTTGGGCTTCACTCCGACACGACTTGTACCGCTATTAGGGGACTGACGTTTACCGCCCCCCTAGGCCCGCCATGCGATGTATCAGACGAACAGACCGGACTGTACGGAGACTGTCACATTCAGGCTCAGTAGGAGTTCAGATGGGTTTCACCTCGTCAGTCTTCTTGTCGGCATCTACCTGGGGACCGTTACGCACAGCTAGTGCCGCTTGCGGTCTGTGGTTAAACCCACTGCCAGCGTAGTGTCGAGTCTTTAGAGTCCCACACAGAAAGCTATTCGCCTTTAGGCAAAAGAGTAGAGGTCGCATGGTTTTGCGACAGGTCGCATGGTTTTGCGACAAGGTTCGGTCACATCCATGCGCTTGTGCACGTTTAGTGTCCGGACAGTTAACACTAGCGGGCTTTGGTTTAAGCCAGATCCTAGTGTACGTTTTGGGATTGATTTTATCTCGTATGTATTCGTGTTCCTCGGAACGCGGATGCGGGTGTGTATGCACAGTTGACGGAGAGACAGAGGCAGAGGATTCTCATTAGGGTTGTTGACTGTTGACTGTTGACCATTGACTTCTTGCTAAACCCTAATGAGAATTTGATATATGATTAACAATAATATTAATTAAGTATTATGGTGACATGGTTGTTGAGGGGTTGACTTTGTTGACTTGTTGACTTTGTTGACCGGTTGACTAGGTTGGACTAGTTGACCATCATGATGACAATGGCTATCATTTCATGGCAAAGACTTTTTACTTGCTTGTTCTCTTGTGAAAAATGAGTGCATGAAATGATATGGCTATTGTAGCTTAAACCATCACATAATACTTGATTGCTATGATTTGTTATGATGGCTTTGGATTATGAGAGCCAAGAGAGAAAAGTCTTTCTCATTCTATCATTTTTTATTCTCTCTCTTGTTCTTGAGCTCTCATCTTCTTCCTCTTGCTCTCCCTCTCTTTAGTCTATGGTTCACTTGTCTCATGTGTTGAGTGTTAGTGTATATGCCCTAGGGGCCATTATTGTATCATACTAGTTTGTATATTACTTAATGGAAGCTTGGGATATTCACATGTATATAACAGTCTTGCTAAACATGGTAGTATGCTACTTGGTTTTTCTATCTTAATATGTGAGTATACGTATTGATAGAGCTCTTAGGATCTTGCTTGACTACCGGCGTTGTGATGGCAGTCACACTAGTGGGGGCTGGGTAGTCTACAAGCACATCCTTATTCAGGTCCCTAGTCGTTGGATTATCGAGACAGGGCATCGATACTCCGGAGTAGACTAGTGTGTACGCTTCTCATCCCAGTTGGGGAGATGGTCTGTCCCACAGCCGTCAGTACGTCGTACTGGAGATAGTATACAGGTGCTCGTTGGGTTACGGGTACACCGGACAGGACTCACAGGGAACTGTTGGATGGTTTTATACCAGTCGTCAGTGAACAGTTCCCAGGTGAAATGAGTACAGCATAGTCCGCAGACTTGACACTGCTACTTCGCCTCGAGTGTGTCCCACTGTTCTTAGATTGCTACCCTACCACGGCTCGTAGGAGTCGTGCAAACAGGTAGCAGTTGGGTGCAGTCCCGAGCACTTGGAGGCAGTGGCGGTTAGACAAGATTCGTCTCTTCCGGTATTGGGGGTTGATATCGCGCTGTGTCAGAGAGCCATTACGCAAAGTCCCTGGCCAGGGCAAGCGAGATTTGCTGGTAGGTTCCAGTAGTTTCTCAGGGTGTAATGGGCTTCCCTCCGACACGACTTATACCGCTATTAGGGGACTGACGCTTGCCGCCCCCTAGGCCCGATATGCGATAGTCTTAGACGAACGGACCGGACTGTACGGAGATTGCCACATCAGACTCAGTAGGAGTTCGGATGGGTTTCCTCATCGGCATTCTTATCGACATCTACCTGGGGACCGTTACGTACAGCTAGTGCCGCTTGCGGTCTGTGGTTAAATCCACTGCCAGCGTAGTAGTCGAGTCTCTAGAGTCCCACACAGAGAGTTTCCCTACTCCAGGCGAAACGATATAGAGGTCGTATGGTTTTACGATAAGGGTTCGGACGCATACGTGTGTTTACGCACGTACGACTTTCGGACAGTTTTTACCAGTCGGCTTTGGTTTAAGCCAGTTACTGGTATCCGGTTATTGGATTTATACAGTCTAAAGTTTTTCCGTATTTTTGCGGAAAGGAGGGGCGTTCTCGTTATTGCGCGAGAAGCTTCTAGAAGGTGGTGACTAAGGAGGTTTAGGTGGCATATACATTGAATGAGATTAGTGAGTCATATGGATGATTCATCCATGTCATTAATGCTTCATAATTGCTTAATGACTCATGGAGATGAATCACCACAAGATATTTATCAAGCATGGTTGTAAATCATTTTCTTTTCTTTTCTTGATAAAATAAAATGCTTGATATATATTATGATAACTCATTTTCTCTTCTCATTATTATGTTCATCTTCTCTCTCCTCAAGCTCTCCCTCTTCAAACCCTAATCCTCCCCTCTCATGTGTTGAGTACAAGGATTAGTTAGACTAATTAAACCATAACCCTCACTCTATATCACCTAGCTTCTTTGATTAGCACTTAAAGAAGGTTAGTTGCCTCAAGTTTAGAGGCTAAGCTTGGAGTAAAGCTCTCGGGTGGATCATCTACTACTTCGAGAAGGCCGAGGAGGAGGAGGAGTTCGCAAAGACGAAGGACACGATTCGTTAGGTATAATCCCTAAACATAGTAGTATAGAACTTCTATGTTTCATGTTAGTTATCGTTTAGCTTCGATTCGTGCCGTTAGTCGATGTTTAAGCAAAGAACAAGATCGTTTTTCAAATTTCCGCCTCCCCGCAAGTCGTGGGGAGTTGTACATCGACTTACAGTGGTATCAGAGCCTCGCTAAATAATAAATAACTTACTTGCAAATTTGTATGAATTTCGAACGAAAAAAACGAAACCGGAAAAGCCCGAAATCACAAGTTTCTGTCGATTTTTAAATGAAGTCCAAAAATTTTTCAGGGATGTTCAGAAAGCTTGAAAAGACAGTAGAAGAACACCCAAGAAAATTGGGCCCCTGAATCGCCTAAAGCGCCGCGGAACCGCGGCGGATCCCACCAATCCGCCGCGATTCCGCCGCCGAGTTGGCGATTCAGGAACCCAATTTTCCTGTGTTGCTTCTCTGTGATATTTGGTATTTTCTAGAATATTTTATTTCTGCTCAGGTTTCAGATTTACAGAGAAGTATTGGAGAAAAATTAAAAGTGTTTAATCGGTCGAAATTATACAGTATTTGCTTGTTGGATTATATCTGTGTTTGTATAATGTGTTCGTAAACCTCCCCTAACTGCTAGTATGTCGGTTGGCAGGAGGTTGCACATTTCTGTAATGGTTTTTACTGTTTGTGGATATGAACTGTGTTGGACTGTTGTGATGTTTAGCCGGGGTTTTGTGATGGGTTATTATTTAATTCATTTGATGTAAATGTAATTTGTTGTAATATTATTTTGCGGGGCACATCCAGGTTGCGGTTGTAGCCACCGTTGTATTATTTCATTTTACTGTTTTTTCTCCTAGGACAGACCCAAGGTGGGGTGTACAAACTGCCGGGCGGGTAGTTTGCCGTACCCGTTGGGGTCTTGGGTGGGGTAATGGCTATTCATCACAACTGTGTAATCCGTCTTTTGTTGCAGGCTCAAAACAAACACGGATTGCTTGCAAATCCAATAAAGTTCATCTGTGATCTGGAATGCCTATTATTGCGTCTGACGAATGTACAATATCTATATATGATAGCTATTTAGACGTCACTTATGTTTTACACCCGCGCTAGCCCAGCTCCCGCTCTGTCGTTAGTTAAGTAACCTAACGGGTGATGACGGGACCCCGTGGCGAATGCGGATGGCATAAGAGGACGTTGTATTTTCGTTGTTTTCTGCAATGATAGGTTAATGATGGGACGCATTATTTTTAATGCAAAGAAAATAAACCAAAAGTTAATCGTTGGAACAATTTAAAAGAAACCACTCGGTTAATTTTAAAAACAGATATTTTTAAATGCGGAGCTTTAACCACTCCTTTTAAAAGCTATAAGGTTCCTTCGGTTATATCAAGTTCACTACGTTCACGGTTTCGCCAAAACCATTCGTAGCCCTCCGTCATTTCATTTGGGTATTCAGTAGTATTCAAGCTATGCATTTTGGCCAAAGTCAAGGCATAGTGTTTGGTAGCTGCTGGGTTTTCATTTGTTGCATAAGATAGATGAGTTAGTTTGGGACAGTCGTATTATCATTTGACCAAAGTCAGGGGTATATACGGATGGGTTCAAATTGACAAGATAATGACGGGTAGAACTTGACATGTGACTTATGACATTTTGACCAAAGCCAAGGTCATAAGAGCATGGGGCAAAAATATATATCGGGAATTTCTAAAGAAACTGAAATTTGCAAAGAGTTGCATACCATTTGGAGTTTGATGAATGTTGGTAGGATTCCTTCAACATTATCATACAATGATATTCGGATTCCGATCCTACTGTGAGTATATGCTACTTATCAGGAGATTCGTCACTTAACGATCAATGCTATAAACCAAGTAGGTGTCAAGAAAGGTGTCAGCGGGGTTACGCCCCCAGAGAAAAGAGGTTATTTAATTAAGGAACTTCGCGAAAGCGTTGGAAAACCTCCCTCGAAGTATCGACACTAGCCTGGCTGAACGGTTAAGCAAGTATTGTACGATGAGAATAGTCCTGGCTAATTCTTCTTTTATGGTTTGAGGAAGGATTCGAGAAACAGTGGGAGCCATCCAGTTTAGATAAATTAAAAACCACTCTAAACTTGCAAGAGCATCATGCTAAAGAGTTTTCTTCTCTCTCTCCTAATTGCAGCGACCCTGAAAATGACTGGACTTAAGTTACTTTTAGAGAAAAATATACTGACAGGGCCAAACTATAAAGATTGGCTGCGGAATGTCAAAATGGCTTTGACCTATGACAAATTAGGGTACGTCCTCACCGCTACGGCACCTGCTGTCCCTGGTCCCAAATCCAGCAATGCGGATAAGGAAATCCGCAAAACCTGGGATTTAGATTGCGCGAAAGCCAAGTGCATCGTGCTTGCCTCGATGAACAATGAACATCAGAGGAGGCACGAGGATATGGACCTAGATGGCATATTTCTCCATACAAAGGAACTTTATGGAGAGCAATCTCGTATAGCAAGATACGAGACCTCTAAGAACTTGTTTCGAGCGAGGTTGGCTGTCGGGTCATCGGTAGGAGAACATGTCCTAAAGATGATCGGCTATATTGAAGAGCTCGCAGACCTTGGGACGACTTTGGATAATGAGCTCTATACAGACCTTATTCTCCAGTCCCTTCCTCACACCTACGCCCAGTTTATCCTGAACTTCAACATTCAAAGAGAAGAAGTTGAACTTCCGGAACTCCTGAACATGTTAAGGAGTGCAGAGGGCACCTTGCAGAAGACAAGGGAAACACCCGCTATGTTTGTTAGCGGAGCATCTTCTTCCGGGTCCAAGGCTAGGGCCAAAGGAAGGAAGAAGAAGGCCGCCACCAAACCTAGAGGAGGTGTTAGTAAGGTGGGAGGGAAGGGAAAGAAAAAGTTTGCGGTACCGGTAGTTGGCCAGGATGAGTGCTTCCATTGTCACAGGAAAGGGCACTGGAAGAAGGATTGCAAGGCGTGGAACGCCAAGAACCAGGAACCGAAGCAAGCTGTGGCTTCGACTTTAGGTGTGTTTGTAATTGAGAATTGTCTGTCGATCAACTCTACTTCCTGGGTATTGGATACCGGATCAGGATCTCATATTTGCAATTCATTGCAGGCACTGAGAAACCGTAGAGTGCTGAAGGAAGGTGATATGACCCTAAAGGTTGCTAACGAAGCTAGCGTGGGAGCTGCGTCCGTCGGGGATTATCACCTAGGATTGACGAGTGGACACATTTTGGTTTTACATAACTTTTTTTTTGTACCAAGCTTAACGTGTAATATCATATTAGTTTCCTTGTTATCAAATAAAGGTTATGATTTCACGTTTGTAAGAGATGTTGTTAACATCCACCTTAATCATGGTTTGATTGGGTCCGGTACACTAAATAACGGTATATATGTTTTAAACCAACTCCAAATTTTCAATGTCCAGAACACACTTAAAAGAAAGTCTCCAGATTTAAATAAAGCTTTCTTATGGCATTGTAGACTGGGTCACATCAATGAGAGAAGGTTGACTAAGTTGCATAGAGAAGGATATTTAGACTCGTTCGAATATCAAACTTATGACACTTGTCAATCTTGTCTCAAAGGAAAGATGACAAAGACTCCATTTACTGGACATGGAGTAAGAGCGAGCGAGCTCTTAGGACTCATACACAGCGATGTATGTGGTCCATTGTCTACACATGCAAGAGGTGGTTTTTCCTATTTCATTACTTTCACGGATGATTACTCAAGATAAGGATTCATTTATCTGATGAAACATAAATCCGAGGCTTTTGAGAAATTCCAAGAGTATAAGAATGAAGTAGAAAACCAAACCGGCAAAAGTATCAAGACACTTAGATCTGATCGAGGTGGTGAATACTTGAGTGCCGAGTTCCTAGGTTACCTAAAAGAGAAAGGAATTCTCTCTCAGCTTACTCCTCCATACACTCCACAGCATAACGGTGTATCGGAGAGACGGAATCGAACCCTATTGGATATGGTACGATCCATGATGAGTAATGCTGAGTTACCGCGATCTTTTTGGGGTTATGCGCTTGAATCAGCAGCATATCTTCTGAACAGGGCTCCTACCAAGACTGTGCCTGCCACTCCATATCAGATGTGGACTGGGAAGAAACCCCATCTTCAGCATATGAAGATTTAGGGATGTCCAGCTTTTGTTAAAAAGCAGCATGTGGACAAGCTCGAGGCACGATCAGTAAAATGTATGTTTGTGGGATATCCAAAGAACTCCAAGGGATATTATTTCTATTACGCAGAGGAACAAAAGGTTTTTGTTTCTCGTAATGCCCATTTTCTAGAACATCAGTTTTTAGAAAAGGAAATAAGTGGGAGCGAAATAGAACTGGAAGAAATTCCAGAACCACAAGCTGCTACTGAAAGTTTGGTAGAACCGGAAGTTCAAGAAGAACAGGACATTCCCGCACCCCTCCGCAGGAGTAGTAGGCCGTCTCATCCGCCTGAGAGATACTACGGTTTTCTCATAGATGGGGATAGAGAGGATTGCATCATAGGTGATGATGAACCTACTGACTTCCAGAAGGCCATCCAGAGCGGCGACTCGGTACGATGGCTAGATGCAATGCGGACCGAAATGGAGTCCATGTACACCAATAAAGTATGGACTTTGGACTTTGCTCCATATGGGGTAAAACCCATAGGATGCAAATGGATCTTCAAGAAAAAGATTGGTGTAGATGGACAAGTGGAAACCTATAAGGCTAGACTTGTTGCAAAGGGTTTTCGTCAAAGACCTGGTTTGGACTATGACGAAACTTTTTCTCCAGTGGCTATGCTCTAATCCATTCGGGTCCTTCTTGCTATTGCTGCCTTCCATGATTATGAAATCTGGCAGATGGACGTAAAGACGGCTTTTCTAAATGGAAATTTAGAAGAGTGCATCTATATGGATCAGCCAGAGGGTTTCAATCAGAGTGGGAGCAGCGGGAAAGTATGCAAGCTGCTTAAGTCCATTTATGGACTAAAGCAGGCATCGCGGAGTTGGAACATCTGTTTTGATGAGACAGTCAAAGAATATGACTTTATCAAAAATCCAGATGAACCGTGCATACATAGTAAAGTTGTAGCCAGAAGTGTCGTATTCCTCGTCTTGTAGGTGGATGACATTCTATTAATAGGAAATGACATTCCTATGCTACAATCTGTCAAAGGATTCTTGTCACACAGGTTCTCCATGAAAGACCTGGGTGATGCCTCTTACATTCTGGGGATCCGGATCTATCGTGATAGATCCAAGAGGATGTTGGGACTTTCGCAGTCCAGGTATATCGACACTGTACTGAAAAGATTCAGTATGGAAGATTCTAAGCGCGGTAATCTACCGGCTTGTCACGGAATCACCCTCTCCAAAGAGATGTCTCCCAAGACTGATTTGGAAAGGGAACGCGTGTCTATTATACCCTACGCTTCTGCGGTAGGCTCTATAATGTATGCGATGTTGTGCACCAGACCAGATGTAGCTTACGCACTGAGCGTGGTAAGCCGGTATCAGTCAGACCCAGGGGAGAAGCACTGGATAGCAGTAAAGAACATTCTCAAGTACCTGAGAAGGACTAAGGAGATGTTCTTGGTTTACGGCGGAAAAGACCTCAGGTTGGAGGCCTTTGCTGATTCCGGCTTCCAGAGTGATAAGGACGATTCCAAGTCCATGTCGGGTTATGTCTTTACCCTCAATGGAGGGGCGGTGTGCTGGAAGAGCTCCAAGCAGGACACCGTTGCTGACTCGACGATAGAAGCGGAGTATATAGCTGCTTGCGATGCCGCAAAAGAAGCAGTCTGGATGAAGAAGTTCCTAACAGAACTTCAGGTGGTTCCTACCATAGTTGATCCAATACCTCTGTATTGCGACAACAACGGAGCTATAGCTTTAGCAAAGGAACCAAGGTCCCATCAGAAGTCCAGACACATCTTAAGGCGGTATCACCTGATCAGGGAGATCATTGATCGTCAGGAGATCGAGGTACGGAGAGTTGCTTCTGAAGAGAACATTGCTGATCCATTCACGAAGGCCCTACCTCAGATTCAGTTCGAGAGGCTACTCGAGATCATCGGTCTTCGATATGCCAGTACATGGCCCTAGTGCAAGTGGGAGATTGTTAGTGTATATGCCCTAGGGGCCATTATTGTATCATACTAGTTTGTATATTACTTAATGGAAGCTTGGGATATTCACATGTATATAACAGTCTTGCTAAACATGGTAGTATGCTACTTGGTTTTTCTATCTTAATATGTGAGTATACGTATTGATAGAGCTCTTAGGATCTTGCTTGACTACCGGTGTTGTGATGGCAGTCACACTAGTGGGGGCTGGGTAGTCTACAAGCACATCCTTATTCAGGTCCCTAGTCGTTGGATTATCGAGACAGGGCATCGATACTCCGGAGTAGACTAGTGTGTACGCTTCTCATCCCAGTTGGGGAGATGGTCTGTCCCACAGCCGTCAGTACGTCGTACTGGAGATAGTATGCAGGTGCTCGTTGGGTTACGGGTACACCGGACAGGACTCACAGGGAACTGTTGGATGGTTTTATACCAGTCGTCAGTGAACAGTTCCCAGGTGACATGAGTACAGCATAGTCCACAGACTTGACACTGCTACTTCGCCTCGAGTGTGTCCCACTGTTCTTAGATTGCTACCCTACCACGGCTCGTAGGAGTCATGCAAACAGGTAGCAGTTGGGTGCAGTCCCGAGCACTTGGAAGCAGTGGCGGTTAGACAAGATTCGTCTCTCCCGGTATTGGGGGTTGATATCGCGCTGTGTCAGAGAGCCATTACGCAAAGTCCCTGGCCAGGGCAAGCGAGATTTGCTGGTAGGTTCCAGTAGTTTCTCAGGGTGTAATAGGCTTCCCTCCGACACGACTTATACCGCTATTAGGGGACTGACGCTTGCCGCCCCCTAGGCCCGATATGCGATAGTCTTAGACGAACGAACCGGACTGTACGGAGATTGTCACATCAGACTCAGTAGGAGTTCGGATGGGTTTCCTCATCGGCCTTCTTATCGACATCTACCTGGGGACCGTTACGTACAGCTAGTGCCGCTTGCAGTCTGTGGTTAAACCCACTGCCAGCGTAGTAGTCGAGTCTCTAGAGTCCCACACAGAGAGTTTCCCTACTCCAGGCGAAACGATATAGAGGTCGTATGGTTTTACGACAAGGGTTCGGACACATACGTGTGTTTACGCACGTACGACTTTCGGACAGTTTTTACCAGTCGGCTTTGGTTTAAGCCAGTTACTGGTATCCGGTTATTGGATTTATACAGTCTAAAGTTTTTCCGTATTTTTGCGGAAAGGAGGGGCGTTCTCGTAATTGCGCGAGAAGCTTCTAGAAGGTGGTGACTAAGGAGGTTTAGGTGGCATATACATTGAATGAGATTAGTGAGTCATATGGATGATTCATCCATGTCATTAATACTTCATAATTGCTTAATGACTCATGGAGATGAATCACCACAAGATATTTATCAAGCATGGTTGTAAATCATTTTCTTTTCTTTTCTTGATAAAATAAAATGCTTGATATATATTATGATAACTCATTTTCTCTTCTCATTATTATGTTCATCTTCTCTCTCCTCAAGCTCTCCCTCTTCAAACCCTAATCCTCCCCTCTCATGTGTTGAGTATAAGGATTAGTTAGACTACTTAAACTATAACCCTCACTCTATATCACCTAGCTTCTTTGATTAGCACTTAAAGAAGGTTAGTTGCCTCAAGTTTAGAGGCTAAGCTTGGAGTAAAGCTCTCGGGTGGATCATCTGCTACTTCGAGAAGGCCGAGGAGGAGGAGGAGTTCGCAAAGACGAAGGACACGATTCGTTAGGTATAATCCTTAAACATAGTAGTATAGAACTTCTATGTTTCATGTTAGTTATCGTTTAGCTTCGATTCGTGCGGTTAGTCGATGTTTAAGCAAAGAACAAGATCGTTTTTCAAATTTCCGCCTCCCCGCAAGTCGTGGGGTGTTGTACATCGACTTACATTGAGAAGCAAGAACCATAGAGAAAAATCCCAACACACTCTCCTCTACTCACTCTAGTTCACAAGGTTTAGCAAACCGAGTGAACTAGTTTCTTCAAAGTTCGAAGAAGAAGCCAAAGGTAGAAGCTTTCAGGTGGATCGATCTTCGGTGCAAGGAGACAACGGGGTGAAGCCGATCCGTACACCATCGAGGTTTGAAGACGAAGGAGTTCAAGAAAGAAAGGTATAACCCCCTAACCGAGTAGTTAACAACTCCTAGTTAGGTTGTTAGTTAGATGTTTAACAAAGATCCGGTTTTGAGTCCATGTTACCGCCTCTAGAAAATTGTTTTTCACCAAATTCCGCATGCCCGAAAGTACCGGGAGAGGTAGCATGGACTTACAGTGGTATCAGAGCCTAGTTAAACACTATCTAACATGTTCGCATAGTAGCTAGAAATTCGATCGGAGAAAAAGTCCCGAAATGAACCCGGAATTCATGCTTGCTGTCGATTTTTTTAAGTCTGTAAAAATAATAAATCATGCTTTAAAAATCGACTCAGGGTTTTTTAAAGATACTGTAGAAAAACGATGCAGAGATTCCATCAAACCACCGCGGAAACGCGGCAATAGCTTGCTATTGCCGCAGTTCCGCGGCCTTCTTGGCTCTTCTCTGGATCGTCTTTGCTACAGTATACTCAGTGGGTTATTTTAGGATTTTTGGTATATGTTTTTTCAGCCCAGATTTTCCAGAAAGAAAAATTTGTTTTGGGAGCTTTAAAAACCGTATTTTGATCGAGTTTCTAAAGACTAAGGCTGACGGATTTATTTCTGTGATGTGATATTTGTATTGAACGTCTGCTAATCGCTATATGTCGATTAGTGGGGGTTATACAAATCTGTGATCTGTAATGTTGCTGGAATGTGTATATGAATTCATTGGATTGTCGCAGGTGAATAGCCGGGGGTTGTGAGACGAGAGTTTTCTTTTCTTTCAATTCATGTAAATTTGTAAATTGATGTAATAATTATTTGTATGGCCGCACAACCGGGTCGGGGTTGTAGCCGTCATTGTATAATTTCTTTTTACTGTTTTTGCTCCTAGGATAGACCCATGGAGGGGGTGCACAAACTACCGGGTATCCCGAAGTGCCGAGTGGCCTACTCACGGAGTTGAGGGAGGTTGCTTCGCTTCGGGTACTTGGCGGGTAGTTTGCCGCACCCGTAAGGGTCTTGGGTGGGGTATTGGCTATTCACCGCGATCGTGTAATCCGCTTTTCGTTACAGGCTCGTACGAATTGCGGGTTCCTAGTATATCCAATGTGTTCGTCTGTGATCTGAAATGGCTATCATTGCAATATATCTATATATGATATTATTTAGGCGTTGCTTATGTTTTACAGCCGCGCTAGCCCAGCCCCCGCTCTGTCGTTAGTTAAGTAACCTAACGGGTAATGACGGGGCCCCGTGGCGAATGTGAATGGCATAAGCGTACGTCATATTTTGGTTGTTTTCTGCAATGGTAGGATTAAATGATGGGACGCATTAAAAGAACTAATGCAAGAAAAATATGCATTAAAAGAACTAATGCAAGAAAATAAACCAAGTAAAAGTCGTTGGAACACTTTCGAAAAACCACTCGGTTCTTTTCAAAACCAACTTTTAAATGCGGAGCTTGAGCCACTCCTTTTGAAAGCTATCTCGTTCCATCAATTATATCAAGTTCACTACGTTCATGGTTTCGCCAAAACCATTCGTAGCCCTCCGTCGTTTCACATGAATAGTCAATAGTATTCAAGCTATGTATGTTGGCCAAAGTCAAGGCATAGTGATTGGTAGCTATTGGGTATTCATGTGCAGCATAGATAGATGCGTTGGTTTGGGACAGTCGTACTGCCATTTTGGCCAAAGTCAAGGGTACGTACGGGTGGGTCCAAATTAACCTGGAGAATGACGGGTAGAACTTGACATGTGACTTATGATATTTTGGCCAAAGTCAAGGTCATAAGAGCATGGGGTAAAAATCCACATCGGGAGTTTCATAAGTACTGAAACTTGCTAGAGTTGCATACCATTTGGAGTGTGATGATTCTGGTAGGATTCCTTCAGTTTCGTCACGCGATGATATTTGGATCCCGATCCTACTGTGAGTATATGCTACTCCTCGGGAAATTTCTCACTTAACGATCAATGCTATAAACTAAGTAGGTGTCTAGAAAGGTGTTAGCGGGGCTACGCCCACAGGGAAAAGAGCTTATTTAATTAAGGAACTTCGCGAAAGCGTTGGAAAACCTCCCTCGAAGTACCGACACCAGCCTGGCCGAACGGTTAAGCAAGAATTGTACGGTGAGATTGATCCTGACTAATTCTTCCTTTTTGGTTTGAGGAGGGATTCGAGAGACAGTGGGAGCCATCCTGTTTAGACAAACTAAAAACCACTCTAAACTTGCAAGAGCATCATGCTGAGTGTTTCTTCTCTCTCTCCTAATTGCAGCGACCAATCGACATGACTGGACTTAAGTTACTTCTAGATAAAAACATACTGACAGGGCCAAACTACAAAGATTGGCTCAGGAATGTCAAGATGGCAATCACTTACGACAAGCTGGGGTATCTTCTTACCACCAAACCTCCCCCTGTCCCAGGTCCCAAAACCAGCGTCGCGGATAAGGAAATCCGTAAGACATGGGAACTAGACTGCGCGAAGGCCAAGTGCCTCGTGCTTGCCTCTATGGACAATGAACATCAGAGGAGGCACGAGAATATGGACCTGGAATCCATATTTCTTCATACAAAAGAACTGTATGGAGAGCAGTCTCTTATCGCAAGATATGAAGTGTTGAAAAAATTATTTTCGGCAAGATTGGCCGTCGGATCATCGGTAGCGGAACACGTGCTTAAGATGATTGGCTACATTGAGGAGCTCGCGGACCTTGGGACCACGTTGGAGAATGAGCTCTATACGGACTTGATTCTCCAGTCCCTTCCTTCCACTTACGCCCAGTTTATCCTGAACTTCAACTTACAAGAAAAGGAAGTTGAACTTTCAGAACTCCTCAACATGCTGAGGAGCGCAGAGGGCACCCTACAGAAAGGTAGGGAAACATCCACTTTGTTTGTAGGAGGATCTTCTTCTTCTAGGTCCAAGGCGAAAGCCAAGGGAAAGAAGAAGAAAGCCCCCGCCAAACCAAAAGGCGGTGTTAGTAAAGTGGATACGAAGGGAAAGGCAAAAGCAACAAAGAAAGTGGGAAAGCTTGTGGATAAAGAAGAATGCTTCTATTGTCATAAGAGTGGACACTGGAAGAAAGATTGCAGGGCTTGGAAAGCAAGAACACAGGATCTGAAGCAGGTTGCGGCTTCAGCTTCAGGTGTGTATGTTATTGAAAACTGTCTTTCAATAAACTCTACTTCCTGGGTATTGGATACCGGATCAGGATCTCATATCTGTAATTCTTTGCAGGCGTTGAGAAACCGTAGGTTTTTGAAGGCAGGTGACATGACCCTCAAAGTTGCAAACGGAGCTAGCATGGATGCTAAGGCCGTGGGGGACTATCACCTGAGAATGTCAAATGGACATGTTTTGGTTTTACGTAATTGCTTTTTTGTACCCAACGCAACTTGTAATATCATTTCTGTATCTTTGGTTTCTAAAGAAGGTTATGAATTTGCGTTTGTAAGTAATGTTGTAAACATTCACCTTAATCAAGTCTTAATTGGGTCAGGTACATTGAGCAATGGTATATACGTATTAAACCAACCACAGATTTTCAATGTCCAGAATACACACAAAAGAAAGTCTCCAGAAATCAATCAGACTTTCTTATGGCATTGTAGACTGGGTCACATCAATGAGAGAAGGTTGACTAAGTTACATACAGAAGGATATTTGGATCCGTTCGAATATCAATCGTATGCCACTTGTCAATCCTGTCTCAAAGGAAAGATAACAAAGACTCCGTTCACTGGACACGGAGTAAGAGCGAGCGAGCTCTTGGGACTCGTACACAGCGACGTGTGCGGTCCAATGTCTACACATGCGCGAAGCGGTTTTTCATACTTCATTACTTTTACGGATGACTTTTCAAGGTACGGTTATGTCTTCTTAATGAAACATAAGTCCGAAGCCTTTGGAAAGTTCCAGGAATATAAGAATGAAGTAGAAAAACAAACCGGCAAAAGTATCAAGATTCTAAGATCGGATCGAGGTGGTGAATACTTGAGTGCCGAGTTCCTGGACTATTTAAAAGAGAACGGAATTCTCTCTCAGCTTACTCCTCCATACACTCCGCAACATAACGGTGTATCGGAGAGACGGAACCGAACCCTATTGGATATGGTACGGTCCATGATGAGTAACGCTGAGTTACCACGATTATTCTGGGGGTATGCGCTAGAATCAGCTGCATACCTTTTGAACCGAGTTCCCACTAAGACTGTGCCTACCACACCATATGAGATGTGGTGTGGGAAGAGGCCCCATCTTAATCGCATTAAGACATGGGGAAGTCCAGCTTTTGTTAAAAAGCAGCATGCGGACAAGCTCGAGGCACGCTCAGTACAGTGCAAGTTTGTGGGATATCCAAAGAACTCCAAGGGATATTTCTTCTACTGCGAAGAGGAACAAAAGGTTTTTGTTTCTCGGCATGCCCACTTTCTAGAACACCAGTTCTTGGAAAAGGAAATTAGTGGGAGCGCAGTAGAACTGGAAGAAATTCCAGAACCACAGACTATTACTGAAAGCTTAGTGGAACCAGAGGGTTCAAAAGAACAGGACATTCCTACGCCGCTCCACAGGAGTAGTAGGCAGTCTCATCCGCCCGAGAGATACTACGGTTTTCTCATAGATGGGGATAGAGAGGATTGCATCATAGATTATGATGAGCCTACTAGCTTCCAGCAGGCCGTTCAGAGCGTTGACTCGGTAAAATGGCTGGATGCAATGCGGACCGAAATGGAGTCCATGTACACCAACAAAGTATGGACGTTGGACATTGCTCCAGACGGGATAAAACCCGTAGGATGCAAGTGGATCTTCAAAAGGAAGATTGGTGTAGATGGACAGGTTGAGACCTATAAAGCTAGACTTGTTGCAAAGGGTTTTCGTCAAAGACCTGGTTTGGACTATGACGAAACCTTTTCTCCAGTGGCTATGCTGAAATCCATTCGGATCCTTCTTGCCATTGCTGCCTTCCACGATTATGAAATTTGGCAGATGGACGTAAAGACCGCTTTTCTAAATGGAAATTTAGAGAAGTGTGTCTATATGGACCAGCCAGAGGATTTTATTCAGAGTGGGAGCAGCGGAAAGGTGTGCAAGTTGCTTAAGTCCATCTATGGACTAAAGCAAGCATCGCGGAGTTGGAACATCTGTTTTGATGAGACGGTCAAAGAATTTGGCTTTATCAAAAATCTAGATGAACCATGCATCTATAGTAGATTTGTAGCAAGAACTGTTGTATTCCTCATTTTATACGTGGATGACATTCTCTTAATAGGAAATGACATTCCTATGCTACAATCTGTCAAAGGGTTCTTGTCACACAGGTTCTCCATGAAAGACCTGGGTGATGCCTCATACATCCTGGGGATCCGGATCCATCGTGATAGATCCAAGAGGATATTAGGACTTTCACAGTCCAGGTACATCGACACCATACTGAAAAGATTCAGTATGGAAGATTCCAAGCGCGGTAACCTACCGGCTTGTCACGGGATCACCCTCTCCAAAGAGATGTCTCCCAAGACTGATTTGGAGAGGGATCACATGTCTATTATACCCTACGCTTCTGCGGTAGGCTCTATAATGTATGCGATGTTGTGTACCAGACCGGATGTAGCTTATGCACTTAGTGTAGTAAGCCGGTATCAGTCAAACCCTGGGGAGAAACACTGGATAGCGGTAAAGAACATTCTCAAGTACCTGAGAAGGACTAAGGAGATGTTCTTGATGTATGGAGGAAAAGACCTCCAGATCGAGGCCTTTGCTGACTCCAGCTTCCAGAGTGACAAGGATGATTCCAAGTCAATGTCGGGTTTTGTCTTTACCCTCAATGGAGGGGCGGTGTGTTGGAAGAGTTCCAAACAGGAAACCGTTGCTGACTCGACTATGGAAGCGGAATACATCGCTGCATCTGATGCCGCAAAAGAAGCCGTCTGGATGAGGAAGTTCTTGAAAGAACTTCAGGTGGTTCCGTCCATTGTTGACCCAATACCTCTATATTGCGACAACAACGGGGCTATAGCTTTAGCGAAGGAACCCAGGTCCCATAAAAAATCGAGACACATCTTGAGGCGGTATCACCTGATCAGGGAGATCGTGGATCGCCAGGAGATCGAGGTTCGGAGGGTTGCTTCAGAAGATAACACTGCAGATCCATTCACCAAGGCCTTGCCCCAGACTCAGTTCGAGAGGTTGATCGAGATGATAGGTCTTCGATACGCCAGTACATGGCCTTAGTGCAAGTGGGAGATTGTTAGTGTATATGCCCTAGAGGCCATTACTGTATCATACTAGTATGTATATTACTTAATGGAAGCTTGGGATATTCACCTTGTATATACAATCTTGCTCAAAATAATAGTATGCTACTTGGTTTGTTTCTACTTCAATGTGTACATGTGTTTATTTTAGTATATCACCTATACACATTAGTGGAGCCCTTAGGATCTTTGCTTGATTACCAGCGTTGTGATGGCAGTCACACTAGTGGGGGCTGGGTAATCTATAAGCACATCCTTATGCAGGTCCCTAGTCGCAGGACTATCGAGACAGGGCATCGATACTCCGGAGTAGACTAGCGTATGCGCTTCTCATCCCAGAGTGGGAGATAGTCTGTCCCACAACCATCAATACGTCGTACTGGAGATAGTATGCGGGTGCTCGTTAGGTTACGAGTACACTGGACAGGACTCGTCGGGAACTGACCGGTTGGTATTATACCTATCGTCAGTTATCAGTTCCCAGGTGACATGAGTACAGCTTAGTCCGCTGACTTGACACTGTCACTTCGCCTCGAGTGTGTTCCCACTGTACTTTGATTACTACCCTACCACGGCTCAAAGGAGTCGTGCAAACAGGTAGTAGTTGGGTACAGTCCCGAAACACTTGGAGGCAGTGACGGTTAGACAGGATTCGTCTCTCCCGGTATTGGGGGTTGACATCGCGCTGTGTCTAGGAGAGCCATTACACGAGTAGTCCCTGGCCAGGACAAGCGAGATATACTGGTAGGCTTCCAGTGTTATCTCAGGGTGTTTTGGGCTTCACTCCGACACGACTTGTACCGCTATTAGGGGACTGACGTTTACCGTCCCCCTAGGCCCACCATGCGATGTATCAGACGAACAGACCGGACTGTACGGAGACTGTCACATTCAGGCTCAGTAGGAGTTCAGATGGGTTTCACCTCTTTAGTCTTCTTGTCGGCATCTACCTGGGGACCGTTACGCACAGCTAGTGCCGCTTGCGGTCTGTGGTTAAACCCACTGCCAGCGTAGTGTCGAGTCTTTAGAGTCCCACACAGAAAGCTATTCGCCTTTAGGCAAAAGAGTAGAGGTCGCATGGTTTTGCGACAGGTCGCATGGTTTTGCGACAAGGTTCGGTCACATCCATACGCTTGTGCACGTTTAGTGTCCGGACAGTTAACACTAGCGGGCTTTGGTTTAAGCCAGATCCTAGTGTACGTTTTGGGATTAATTTTATCTCGTATGTATTCGTGTTCCTCGGAACGCGGATGCGGGTGTGTATGCACAGTTGACGGAGAGACAGATGCAGAGGATTCTCATTAGGGTTGTTGACTGTTGACTGTTGACCATTGACTTCTTGCTAAACCCTAATGAGAATTTGATATATGATTAACAATAATATTAATTAAGTATTATGGTGACATGGTTGTTGAGGGGTTGACTTTGTTGACTTGTTGACTTTGTTGACCGGTTGACTAGGTTGGACTAGTTGACCATCATGATAACAATGGCTATCATTTCATGGCAAAAACTTTTTACTTGCTTGTTCTCTTGTGAAAAATGAGTGCATGAAATGATATGGCTATTGTAGCTTAAACCATCACATAATACTTGATTGCTATGATTTGTTATGATGGCTTTGGATTATGAGAGCCAAGAGAGAAAAGTCTTTCTCATTCTATCATTTTTTATTCTCTCTCTTGTTCTTGGGCTCTCATCTTCTTTCTCTTGCTCTCCCTCTCTTTAGTCTATGGTTCACTTGTCTCATGTGTTGAGAAGCAAGAACCATAGAGAAAAATCCCAACACACTCTCCTCTACTCACTCTAGTTCACAAGGTTTAGCAAACCGAGTGAACTAGTTTTTTCAAAGTTCGAAGAAGAAGCCAAAGGTAGAAGCTTTCAGGTGGATCGATCTTCGGTGCAAGGAGACGACGGGGTGAAGCCGATCCGTACACCATCGAGGTTTAAAGACGAAGGAGTTCAAAAAAGAAAGGTATAACCCCCTAACCGAGTAGTTAACAACTCCTACTTAGGTTGTTAGTTAGATGTTTAACAAAAATCCGGTTTTGAGTCCATGTTACCGCCTCTAGAAAATTGTTTTTCACCAAATTCCGCATGCCCGAAAGTACCGGGAGAGGTAGCATGGACTTACACTCTGATACTAAATGATGGGCTTGATTGCTCACCTTCGCATTTTTCTAAAGCATTTTTCCAATCTAAATTTGATTTGGGAAAAATTTGGGATACAATTGAAAAACAAGAACAAAAATTGAATGGAAAGAACCTTTTAATAGAGAAAAAAGACAAGTAGAAAATGTACAATTAGCAAAAGAGAGAATTCATTTTTCTCACTCAACATCCAACACTCAACACATTTTTCTATTAGATAGAATATCTATTTATAGACCACATCTAATAACCTCCCAACAAAATTCATAACAAAGTAATCAATCTTCTTAACTAACTATTTAACAAACTTCTCATAAGAGCTATCTAACAAGGGCCTTTAATCAATTGGTCATGGACAATCAACCATTCGATAAAGCCACAGCCAAAAACTTCCTTTTTCTCATTTGGTCATTAATCTAATAAAGAATATGACTAATGAAAAAGAACGAAATTAATTATGTAGCCGACCCAAAAGTTAAAGATAAATTCTAGTTACTATATGTAAACAACACTAAATAAAATATTGGTGAAACATCACAAATAGCATGACCTAGAAGAGACGTGCCCATGAAGAATATTATTCTTAATTAGATGAAGAATATTATTCTTGAGAACAAGTCAATGGCCACCAATGAGGCGGCACAGAGATTAATGTGGTCAACATCAACATATCATAATCAAGATTAGATATTGTAATCAAGAAATTACACTCACAATCATGTCATGAAAAATTATATCAGTACCACATTCAGGGAACTATTTGATACAAGAAGATATATAGCATCCAACAAAATTAGGTATTGGATCCAGCAGATTTCGAAAGCGAAGTTATGAACATTGCTTTAATATGATCCAAAATCATAGGCACAAGTAACACAAAAACTAGAAGCAACAATTAATAATTAAATCTCATTTTGGTACACTTTTCTTAAGTAAGCATTGTATGCTCTCCACATTACATGCCAAAAAAGATAACAATAAATTAAAACAACAACTTTAATACGAAAAATCGAAAAATCGAAACTATGGTACCTCACAAAATTTCGTGTATATATATATAGTAAATCAAGGTATTATCAAACAAGGAGGAGGACGAGGAGGAGGAGGAGCTAGTGGCCGATCCCTGGGCTCGGCACGGACTCCAGCATCCTCTCCACGCTCCGTGTTGGACGTGCGTCGTCCGTGTCGCCGCCGCCGCCGCCGCCATTGATTCTATTGCTAGGAGAAGATGGGGGGACTCTAATTCCCCTAGGAAGCACACTTAGGAAAAACCTTGGGCTCCTTAAAATCTCTTCATCTACACTAAGTGGTACCTTTCTTGCTTGTAAACAAGGTGCAAATATGAGAAGATTGATGAGAAAAATGATCGTGAGAGGTGTACTTGATCTCTTGCTTCTTGAGGCCATGACTGTAGTTTGAGGAAAATGTGAATGAATAAATATGAAATTGTTTACGAGTCCATAAAGGTTTAGAGGGGGATTGGTGAGCTTTTATAGGAAAGAGAAATAGAGTGGAAGGATGACAAATTAATTAGAGAGGCGTGGAGATTAAGTTAGTACTTGAGAGCATGCGTCATATTTTTTTTAAAAAAAAATTAATGGTTTTTTATAATCTCACCCTCGAAACTTTTGACGTTTCAATATATCCTATTACACCCCTAAAAATTTGAATTTTCGTATGTCACCTCTAAAACCTTTGAGTTATTTAAAAATCTTCCCTTGAAAAAGACATGATTATCCTATAGGTCCGCTAATTGCTACATGAAATGGAAAATTACCGTGAATCCTCACATTTCCAGAAATGTGATGACCGAGCATCTAATTCCAAGGAATCTTGCATTTCCGTGCTTGGTATATTTTAATCATACATCTTCGGTAATAAACGTATGTGCAATGCTCGACGATTGGTGGCAATCGGCCGGGACGGCGAATAGCAGACGGTTGTAGCACATCTTGTATCAGATAGGAATATTTCATGGTAATATAAGATGGACACCAAATTTGGGGAAATACGATTCCCGTAAAATGAGGGCATCTTATTATTATCATGATAATATAATATTACCAAGAACATATTTTGCACCAAAACAAGCATGATAGTGTTTTATGAGAATCTAGGATTACCATTTAGATCACCTTCCACCAAGCGCACCTTATAATTTATAAATAAGATGGAGATTTATGAACAACTAATGTTTTCGAAGGCTAAATATGGAAGTACGGATTGGGGGGTGAAATATGAAGATATCAAGATGAAAATATCAATCTTCTGGGGGTGAGATTATAGAAAATCCCCCCCTTTTTTTGTCACTGTTATTATAATTTGAAGCTTAGTTTAAATGTTTACATAAGGGATTATTTTGTTAATTAAGGATAAGGACTTGGGAAAGTTGAGAGATTTAGGTACTAAATCTGCCGGCTCTTTTGTTTGTTAGTAGCTACTTCTCTCTACTTATGGAACCAGGATCCCAGTTATAGATTGACTTAATTTTTATTTTTTTTTACTGCAACTAAGCCCACCGTCCTGCCGTGTCCCTCTTCGAAACACTGATAGGAGATCCCGGATCTCCTTCACAAACTCCTCTTGTCAACCACTGGGCTATGTGTCCCGCACGATTGACTTAACTTGGGATAAGGATTTATTCCAGTGCATTCTTTATTTTTGTTTTGTAGTTTCTAATCTTTAAGCAACCATGCTTCTTTCACTTGCTAGTTTTAACAACTCATATCGATCGCGGCTGTTCGGTATGATTAACCTGACCTTGTAGATATAAATAACGGCCTACATGTAACAAAATTTGTTCATATGTTGTGTACATTATATAGTACATAATGAAGCTTGATAGTGCTTATTCTTTTATATCAAGAGATGAGAACTTAATTAGCAAACCATAATTAGAACATGTATCTTTTCTCATGGGTTTTTTGGTGGTCCATATGAAAAGAACTTCAATATAAACATAGGCTACACAGAAAATTAAAATAACTAGAGAGTAATTTGCAAATGATTCGATTTGAACACACGACCTCTTGCAGCGTTCTTTGCTGCTTGCCTATTATTCTTTAGACAACTATCAATATCGATTACAAAGAACTCGATGAATTCAGCACGAATATAGACAGTTTTAACATGGTATGCTTAAGTACTAACATTGAGTGATAAATCATTTTTGTTACTTTAAAGATCTGGCATCTGGCAGAATATGATTTACAACATATCATGATCTGCTTTTACCTTGTTTTTTTTCTTAATTTGTGAATCTACAAACAGAGAATATATATATATATATATATATATATATATATATATGTTCAAATTACTATTGCAACTTTATAAGATTGAGAAATTATTCCATCTTCAATTTAATTACATGTGAAAAAATGGGGAATGATATATGTGTTGACCTTGGAAGGCTTTTTTACAGCATGCCACATGGTGAAAAATTATTTGACCTACCTAATTTTCTGGGCACAGGTTTGTTTGGCATTCAATGAAAATGTGCTTCTTGACCAGCATTGCCTATATTGGCAGCACCTTCCTATATTCTCCCATGAGAAAACTAATAATAATCTTCTTTTGTGATTTCGTCGTCTATGGCAAAGAGTGGATTTGAGAAGCAACTATGAAAGTGGTTTTGTCTACCAAGTAATAACTTGGACCTTATGTGTCGCGTTCTTGTTTAAATGGAAAGTAAAGTAGAGACATGGATCACTTCCATAGTATATTGATAATTTAAATAAAAAGAGAGAGAAACTGGTAAAGTTAAGACATGGATCGCTTCAATAGTAAAGTAGGAACCTCCTTTGCCAGAATAGATTTGACCTGTTCTTCAGGAGATAGTGGAAGGATTTCCATCCCCCTACTTCGCTGATATCTACGGAGTAGTTATGTAGTACTCTCCACTCACAGAGTGTAACGACTCCGTTTTTAATGTACAGAAATTTGTTTAAAGTTAAACTACTAAATGGAGTATTTGCAAATCCGAGTATGCTATAACTATTTAATTTGTTTAAAAAGAAAACACTTGTAGCTCATTGGTAAAGCCTTGCACTACTGTGATATAGCCCATGTGTTCAAATCTTCCAAGTCATATATTAATTTTAATGATTTTTCTTCTAAACTTTTTGGAAGCCCAAAAGTTTACACATGCAATACACGTAAAAATGAAAAGTCAGATTAAATAAACATGTGGAATATATTATATGAACAGAAGGGAATACGTGGCATTCATCCAAGCACCCACCCTCACCCAATGGCCGGCGAGATTAGCCAAAGGACCGGCGGTGCCGGGCCCCCCCGTAGGAAATGCCTCCAAATTTTTAACACTACACCCCTTGGCCTACCCCATTACCTTCATACTGTTTGATTTTTCTGTATTTATCCAGAGAGTGTTTATTCACCTCTTTAATTATATTTTTAATACATTTGAATTCTCTCTTCACTCACAAAACCCTAATTTTATCCTATAAATTCCACCCCACACCCTAGCCCTCTCTATTCTGAAATGTATCATCAAAACTCTCAAATTTTTCCAAGTCAACTAAGTTGTACAAGTGGAGATAGCCCAAGGTCATCTTCCGGCGACGACTCGGGACAAATCCGGCTACACCGCGACTCCACGAAGCTCTCAAACCCTTTCTCTACCTCCCCTCTCTCATTTAATTCAGTAAGTCCCTTCTCTTCTCTCCTTTTCACCTCTCAAAAAGTTCTTTTTTCAAAACTTGTCGGAAATGGAGTTAATCCGACATCCGATTCTAATTTGTTAAAAAACCCAATTTTTCTGAATAACAAATTAACCATTTCTTTATATATTGTTTAGCAACCAAAAACCAACATCGAGAACAAATTTCAATTTAAAATATCATGCTATACAACTTGTATTTCACTTTTACGGTTAAATACCACAAACTTTCTATTCGACATCTTTCATCATATATGCTCATATTATCTTTAGAAAATTCATGAAATAATGACCTATCTCATCACAACACTCATCATGACATAGCACGATGGGATAAATACAATTTTACAATAAAATACTTTAAACTAATAAAACCGTATTCTTTAAAATTGTTTTAATTAAATTCCTTGCAATTAAACCTCTACAGCCCATTTTGGGGAACCCGATTTAGATGGTGCGGGTTATCGCACATTCTTGGGATTAGTAGAGTAAGATGCAGACTTCCTTACGGAGCATCCGATCTCGATGGAATTTTTAATACAATTTTTAAGAATAATATGATTTTCTATTTAATAAATAAATTCTATTTTTAAAAATTATATATATATATATATATATATTATCAAAATATCTATTTTAAATATATATAATAAATTCCATATTTTCTAAACAAAGGAATCACAAATATACCATCACAAATCCATACAATTCCAATTTACACTAAAATACCATATACTATTCAATCTAGTTTTATAATCATTATAATACTTCACTTTTAAAATTACATCCATGAAAACCCTAAATACGATAAATAAATGCTTGAGATATATTTTGAAAGTTTATCAAAACTATTTTTCATAAAACCCCTCAAGTTTATGAATTTACAATAAGGACCCTAGTTAATATAGGTTTAAGCGGGGCCAATTCTCTTGAGCCTCAGAGAGCCGGAGAAAGTGGGTGCTTGCCTATTTAAGATAGGAAACTAAAACGGGGTTATCAATGGTAATTGGCATGGAAAAAGTCACAAATCCTGCCCTCCATGTGCAGCAGTTACCGATAACTCCAAAACCTAATTCATGATTCAAATTCTGTTTAAGTGTCTGACTCAAACAGAGTCTCAGTCTAATCTGAATACAATTCCAATCTACATACACTTCAAATATAACTCCAATACATCATTAATCCATATATACTGAATACTATCAAATATCAACATGACTTGAACTGACCGAACCATAGATATACAATGACTTGATTACATGATTATCCGTTTTCATCCTTATCTGTTTACATGAGCAATTGATATCATGGTTTCGGCAAGTCTTTCGGTTATAAACAATACACTAAATATTACAGGGTTTCTAAGAGGTAAATTGGTACGGAATGTGTTAAAAGTGGCACGATGATGGTCACTTTAATACACCTAATCTGAATATCCATTGTTGTTGTTCCGTGGCTTAACGGTTCCTTATACTCCGTATATCTTAGTCCACGGAATAGTTGGACTCCTCTCGTATACACCGGCATATTCTGTACCAAGGTACAAATAACAGCGTTAACATAACAATCATACATTATACCAGATATATTCTCTTTACCTGTTCAGTATATTTCTATCTCTCTTTAGGAATTACCGAGCGATTGTTCGCTGACGGCGTTCCTTTTCTATTCTTTCTTTGGAATGTTGTCAAGAGGACCCGACTCTCTAGAGATCGAGCCCAGCTCAGAAGATTTGGAGCAGTTCATCGAGAAACCGGAGCTCTAGTCACTTGTATATACTTTTACTTTCAGTTCATGCCATTGTTTAGGCATTGCTTTCCACATTATATTTACTTTTCAGTTGTATTGTAAAGAATGTTTAATAAATAAAAATTTGATGTTCATTTATATCTCTTGTCTTTCTTGTATACATTTATATTATATTTCTTATTTATACTTTGCGTGTTTACTTCTGAGTAAATACGTCGTGGGCCTAGTCACGTCTTCTTATCTGTACACTGGGAAGCGGGGCGTGACAGGTTTTGTTGGCGGCCCATGCAGGCCAGTTCTGCATGGAAACCTAAATAATATAACACAAGAATTATAAGACTCATCAACTAAACATTCTTTATATTTCATATTCCTTAAATATATCCTAACCATATTTTTCTTTCAAGATTATGGATTCCCCGAACAATACTAGTACCAACGTGAACGGCAACACCACACCACAACCTCTTCCACTTACGCCTACCATTGTAGCTCCGATCAACGAGCAGACGGTACTGCTCGAGGCAATAAAAAGTCTCTTGAAGGGACAGCAGCAGCAGACTGCTATCCTAATGAACCGCCCAAAAGCTGAGGCACCTGGAGTGAAACAATTCCGGGCACTGCATCCTAAGCAATTTTCTGGGAAAGAGAACCCTCTGGAAGCTGAAGAATGGGCTCAATCCATTGAGGACGATCTGGCAGTAGCACAAGTGTCAGACATTGCTTGGGTAAGGGTTGCGAAGCTGCAACTTACGGATAACGCCTGAGTATGGTGGAAGGTGGAAGAAAACCGTCTTATCCAGCCGATCGAATGGAAGACTTTTCGCAACATGTTCGACGCGAAATATTTTCCCAAGACTGCCCGATTTGACATGGAGCAGCAATTTATCCGCCTACAACAAGGCTCTATGTGGAGCAAATCCGTGGATGAGTATGATGCAGAGTTCACTAAGTTGAGCAGGTTCGCGGCACATCTCATATCGACTGCTGAGATCAGGGCCAGAAGATTTCAACAGGGCTTAGACCAGGAGATCCATGCTGCATTAGCTACAAGGGATTTCCCAACCCACGACTTAGCTTTGAAAGCTGCCCGAAGATATGAGGCAGTGGTAAAGAAGAAGAGCAGACTTCAATCTGCCGGTATGAAGCGTCCTGCTACTCAGATAGCAGGAGAAGCTTCTTCTAGGCCACCTTTTGTATCCAGAAGACCGGGAGTACCTTTCAACCGGCCCAGTCCAGACTTTTGCACCTACTGCAAGAGGAATGGATACCTGGTAAAGGACTGCAGGAGTGCTAATCGTCTTTGTTTAGTCTGTGGCTCATCCACACATGATATTGGATCTTGTCCTCGTAGACTCAATCCAAATCCTTCAACCAGATCAGCAATCACCTATCCACAGCGGCCAGCTATCTAGGCACCTGCACTATGTCTAGCTCTCCCAGCTCCACCTCCTCGTGGACCTACTGCACCCCCTCCTCGTCAATTTCATCAAGCACAAAGGAACCTACCTCAAGGAAAGAGGAACGGACAGAGGAATGCTCCTCCAGCAAGGAGGAATGTACCGAGGCGGTAGGCTTTCACAATGACTGTAGAAGAAGCTGAACCCACTGGCCAAGTCATCACTGGTAACTCTTTTCTTTCAAGCTTTATTTCAATCCTTATACATATCAAATATCTTATCCTATACCTAAACATATTCCACACAACTTAAGTACAATCTTAGTAGCCTCACTTCCTACACTAGCACTTTTCGATACTGGAGCATCGCATTGCTTTATGTCGCAACGGTTCGTCCGAACTCATGCGATTTCAGTCAAACCACTCGTATCCAGCTGGAATGTCAGTTCAGTGAACGGCGTTCTAAAGGCAACAATGGGATACGACCTGTGTACAGTGGTTGTCCGCAACAGAGAATTTTATGCTGACTTCAAGGTGCTGGACATACCAAACTTCGATGTAGTTTTGGGTATGGATTGGCTAGAAACTTTTTATGCTACCATCGACCGTCGTCAAAGGAGGGTAGTGTTCGAGATTCCAGAGCATCCGGTATTTTATTTCAAGAGTGGAGACTGTACCCTAGAGACTAGCACATACAAAGCAAAACCGAAGAAGGTAGTGATTGCAACTCTAAAGGCGGGAAAAGATAAGCCAGAGGTAGTTCGAGAGTTCGATAATGTATTTCCTGAAGACATATCATGTTTGCCTCCTGATTGAGCTCTTGAATTTGGAATTGATTTAGTACCTGGAGCACAACCGGTGATCAAAGCACCATGCCGATTAAATCCTGAAGGTTTGAAGGAGATCCGTACTCAGCTGGACGAACTTCTGCAGAAAGGATGGATTCGTCCCAGTACATCAAGTTGGGGATCTCCAGTGTTGCTTGTGAAGAAGAAGGAAGGTTCATACAGAATGTGCATTGATTATAGAGCTTTGAACGAAGTTACAATAAAGAATAAGTATCCACTACTGCGAATCGACGATCTGTTCGATCAGCTAAGTGGGTCTTGCGTTTTCTCAAAATTAGATCTTCGTTCGGGTTGTCATCATGTGAAGGTCAAAGAGTCTGATATTCCGAAGACGGCATTCAGGACTCGCTATGGACATTATGAGTTTCTCGTAATGCCATTTGGAGTGACCAATGCTCCAGCCATATTCATGAACCTAATGAATTAAGTTTTCCGAGAATACCTAGACAGGTTTGTTGTGATTTTCATCGACGACATCCTGATATATTCAAAGAATTGGAAAGAGCACGCTGAACATTTACGAATTGTCCTGGAGATTTTGCGACAGTATCAACTTTATGCCAAGTATAGCAAGTGCGAGTTTTGACTAGAACAAGTCGGATTTTTCGGACATATCGTTTTGGGTGAAGGAATCTCTGTGGATCCAGCTAAACTATCAGCAGTAAGCGAATGGTCGACACCAAAGACAGTAAAGGACATTCGAAACTTCTTGGGTTTAGCATGATATTACCAAAGATTTATTGAAGCCTTTTCGAAGATTGCAACACCCCTGACCAAGCTCATACGTAAAGATGAAGAATTCGTGTGGTCAAAAACATGCGAACAAGCTTTCGTAGAACTCAAGTCAAGATTAACATCAGCACCTATTCTCGTCATACCGGACCAATCTGGACGTTTCATAGTGCATTGCGATGTATCCGGTAAGGGATTAGGATGTGTTCTACACCAGCACGGTAAGTTGTAGCTTATGCATCAAGACAGTTGAAGATTCATGAGCGCAATTATCCAACGCGTGATTTAGAGTTGGCAGCTGTTATATTTGCACTGAAGATTTGGCGTCATTATCTTCTTGGAGAATGGGTAGATATATACACAGACCACAAAAGTTTGAAGTATGTATTTACTCAGAAAGAGCTGAATATGTGGCAGAGAAGATGGTTAGAACTTATGGCGGATTTCGACATCAACCTACAATATCATCCAGGGAAGATGAATGTAGTTCCTGATGCACTTAGTCGCCAACCACTATCAATGAATCTCACCGCATAGTGGAAGCTACAGCAAGATTTGTATCAGATGGAGATAAGAGTGGTCATGCCAGGTAATGCTTCAAGTTTGATGAACTTACAAGTTCAGTCTACAATTGTTAATCAGATCAAAGCAGCTCAAGCAAGTGATACCAAGTTGCAAAAGATCAGAGAACAAGTAGAAATTGGACTTAGAACAGACTTCATAATCCAGGAAGACGGATTTTTGAGATACGGAAGCAGATTGTGTGTACCACAAGGTCCTATTTGGGAAGAGTTGATGAAAGAAGCTCACAGCTCCCCATACTCAGTACACCCTGGTGGTACAAAAATGTACAAAGATCTGCGGCAACATTAATTGTGGCATGGAATGAAGCGTGAAGTAGCCAGAAGCGTAGCCAAATATTTGGTGTGTCAGCAAGTAAAAGCTGAATACCACAGGACTGCTGGTTTACTTCAACCGTTATCTATTCCATAATGGAAGTGGCAACACATCATTATGGACTTTGTGACTGCACTTCATCGCAGCACGAAAGGTAACGTTGTGGTATGGGTTATTGTGGATTGACTCACAAAATCGGCTCATTTCATCCCATTTTGAGTTGGTCAATCTACCGAGACACTAGCAAAGAAGTACATAAAGGTAAGTTTGAATCTAAGTAAGATTTAACTCTTCATAGTGTACTATTTATGCTACCCATGAACTCATGCAAAAGATCGTGAGATTATATGGAGTACCGGTTTGCATTGTCTCCGATCGTGACACCAGATTCCGATCGCAGTTTTGGCAGAGTCTGTAAGCTAGCTTGGGAACGAGTCTGAACTTTAGCACAGCTTACCATCCACAAACAGATGGACGGTCTGAGCGAACGATTCAGATAGTTGAAGATATGCTAAGAGCTTGTATGCTAGATTTCGGAGGATCGTGGGAAAATCACCTACATCTTGTGGAGTTTTCATACAACAACAGCTACCAAGCATTTCATAGAATTGCACCGTTTGCAGCGCTCTATAGAAGAAAGTGTCGTTCACCATTAAGTTGGGACGACATCGAAGATAGGAAACTCCTTAGACCTGATATGATAGTGGTGACTGTAGATGCAGTTCGCACTATCAGGGAACGAATGCGCATAGCCCAAGACCGACAGAACCATTGGGCTGATACAAAGCGCCGATAATTGGAGTTCCAACTGGGCGATCATCTTTCATATCAAAATTTTGCATTATTATATTCCTCATTCTTAATCATATTGCAAATAAATATGTGCTTTTGATCCATGTCTGCTAAATAGTTACAGGTTCGCAGAACAATACAGTGAAAATGGTGAAAAGACGCTACAAATATGAGACTACGACCAACAAATAGATGAATCTGCAAGATGCCGCCTACAGTTTAAGGAATAAATGAAGATCAATGAACATTTCGATTACACAACGTATAAGAGCAGTACAAGATTCAAGACTTCAACACGAAGCTAACGGTAAAAGTCCACGACATTTTGCACTGTGCAAATCTGGAAGAACATAGAAGATATTCTGAGAAACCAAGTGAAGAAAACAGATGGAAAAAGCAACTTGAAGCATCACAGAAAAATAGAGCCCAAGAGCCCATCAAACGGCCGCGGATCCGTGGCCAAACAATCCGTCGTAGATCCGCGGCCGTGCAGAGCACGTGTCGGTGTGTGTCGGTGCGTGTCGGTGCATTGATCCGGTTTTCTTAGGGTAGTCTTGTAATTTTAGATATGAATCATATGTAAACCCTAGGGTTCTCCTATCTATAAATAGGAAGCCTACAGATTTTTTTGGAGCATACCTCTTTTTAATTCTAGATTAAAATTTTCATTCCATTGTAATCGTTAAAGAGTGCATCAATAAAAGTAAGTTTTTATTCTAAATTTTCCTCATTTGCAATTTATATTCCTGCAATTTTTCATATCTGTCTTTTATTATCTACACGTTAATTAGATAATTAAAAATAAAAAAAAATGAATTCCATTGTTAACTCTCTAATGAGTGAGTAGTTCATTACTTGTTAGGGTTAGGATTGGGTAGGTTTGAGAGATGGAAATTTCTCACTCCTTTCTTGCCCTCATAACTTTATAAAGTAGGACTCTATATAAAACAACCACCCACCGCTCACTACGGCACCCTATCCTACGAGATAGTGGTGATTCCCTAGTTAGACCGGTAGTGGTTGATTTACATAGAGGTTAGGGATAAGAGTTAAGAAAGGACGGACAAGGACCAAAGGGAAGAAACTACGTTTCTTCCTAGTCGTGCTAATCCCCTTTGTTAACTATTACCTTAACACCTAAGTTCTTAATTAGGGCAAAGAAAGCGGTGAGTAGAATTAACTTTCCAAACTAACCTAATTATAACCCTAGTAAGGTTTTAATCCAAATCAAATTCAATTTCAGTTTTTATAAAAATCAAAACCTACCACAAATAGGAATTGACTCGTTAGAACAACTAGAAAGGAACACGTTTTTCCTGTGGACCGACCCGTACTCAACCGGCTAGCTACCAAGCGACACCGTCTTGATTGCGGTATATTCTTAACTTTGATTTTAAAACCCACACGCAAAAAATCTCAACCAATCAAATGGTGCCGTTGCCGGGGATCACGGTAGTTATTTTCTTTTTGTAATTTCGGGTTAATTAAAAAAATTAAAAAATCATAAAAAATGAAAAAATATAAAAACAAAAAAATTATCATCTTGTTATTTTTTGAAGGGTTTTTGTGCGAATTGTGCAGGAACGTAAAGATGAACAGATTCAGATCTGGAAAAATCCAGTGAACAAATCCAGAAACAGAAGATCTGAACAGGTCGAAGAAAACATTAACAGCAAACAGAAAAATCTCGGAGGCTTGAAACACCTAACGCACCACGGAACCGCCGCAATTCCTTACATTTGACTTCAGAACCGCCACGACTTGGTGACGTCAGCCCTTCAAATCCCTCTGTGAGTATTTCTTTTCCTCTTTTCTGCCCTCTGTAGTCCACTGAAATTTTTTCCTGCAAGGTTCTTTGCGCAAAAACTTCTTCCCCATTTCCAATAAATCAATCTTGTGTAGGATTCTTTGCGCCGCAAATAAAAGATAAAAAATTTTGGCAAGTGTTTTGGATTTTTGTGTGTTTACTGCTTTGCATTTTTTAAAACGGACTTTTAAGGGGCTATAACACCAATCCAGATTGGGTGGGGATTTCATTATCCTTCCTAGGACCCCAAAAATCACAAAAAGCATATGCATCAACCCTCGAGTTAATTAAAAAATATTAGACTCAGTCAATAAGAACTGCCGTGCTCATTAGGACAAAGGAAGGTTGTAGGCATCGGTCGTTTATTTAAACCTGATTTTGTGGTGCTTAGGCTAGACAAGTGGGAAAGGTAATTTTAAAAGGCCCGTCTCATGGTGATTCATGAGCAGATCCCTCCTTTCTTTACTTGTGCTTACCTGGCCACAATTGGCGGTGAAGAGGCGATTCGAGAATATCTCACAACTTGCCCCTTGGAACAGTTAGGAGCAGTCTAGTTGACTTAGGAGACTCTAGCTCTAGGCTTGATTGTGCATCTTATGATTGCTTGAAAGTGTGTTTTAGTTCCTTATAAAAATCTTTTGCAAAAAAAAAACCACTTATAAAAATCTTTTGCAAAAAAAAAACCACTTATAAAAAAAAACCACAAAACAAAAATTTTTACAAAAACTTGCCATTTTGTCGCTAGAAATCCATTGCACCCCACTTGCACCCACATTCTCTCATTGACGTTTTCTTTCCCCCACCTTCTATTTTTACTTTTTGACTACACTACACCTCGTTAGTGTATGTCCAATTGGACTAGGGACACTAGCGCCCGTTTAGTCCGTGTCTCATTAGTGCCTACTGACGATCCGTTCGACTCCGGAGTCGAAATTCCCTCCACATCTTTACCTTCATCTTCAAATTCATCATCTTCTAAGGAGATGTCTGGATTCAATACTAACAACCCATTACCTACTACGGGACTGATTCCACCTCAACCGGGTGCGAATAACCCACCACACCCTCCTGTCGAAGCGCCCCAACGAATCGCGCTCCAGGATCTTTTCTATCCAACCCGCACCGCACTTTCCACTTGTCTTTCACTTCCACCGGCTAATGGGGATAACTTCGAAATTAAACCCCACTTCATCAATATGTTGCCCAAATTTCACGGGCTGGAATCCGAAGATGCCTACATCTTCATTAACAAATTCTAGAATATTTGCGCGATGATGAAGACCACCCAACTTTCCGATGATGCTATAAGGCTACGTGTCATTCCATTCACTTTATGTGACCTAGCTAAAAAGTGGTTATATAGCACAGCATCGCATTCCATAAAAAATTGGGAAGAGTTTGTTAAGGCTTTTCTGAAAAAAATTTACCCACACCACAAGACTGCGAGAATTCGAAATGAAATTATTCAATTTTCCGAGTTTCCTTCCGAACATTTTTGGAAGTGTTTCGAACGATTTAAGGACCTTCTTGTTCAATGCCCTCGCCACGGTATCGAGAAATGACAACTTTGCCAAACTTTATACGAAGGACTGAACCCAGCAACTAAGCAATTATTGGAAACTATTTGTCAAGGTCACTTTCTTACAAAATCGAGCGAGGAAGCTTGGCAATTTCTCGACGATCTTGCTGAACAAACACTTCAGTGGGAAAGTACTAAGACCACTTCATCTACTTCATCAGGTCAGTCTAGGGCATCCATACATCAACTTGATATGTCGATTGCAATGAAGGCCGAAATGGCTGCACTCACGAAAAAACTAGAAGCAATTGAGAGCAAATTCTCATCGTCTTCTCCTGCCCCAGCTTTACCCCCACGCACTATTTGCGCTTGTTGTTCGGATCCGTCCCATCTAACCGAAGAGTGTCCTTACAACCCACCTGTTCAAGGATAAGATCAAGTCAATACTGTCTTTCAGCAAAGACAAAGAAATGATCCATACTCTTCAACTTATAATCCTGGTTGGAGGAGCCACCCAAATTTTGCTTGGAATCAAAATCAACAACAATTCCAAGGCAATAGCAATTTCCAGAGGCTTTCTCCACAACAACAAGCCCCTCAACAAACTCAATATCAGCAACCTTTCCGATCCCAACCTTACCAAAACCAAATGAACAATTTTGTACCAAACAACTCTTATCCTCAAAACAATTTTGTTCAGCCAAATAACGATAAGGTTTCCTCGCTAGAACACTGGATGCGTTTTTAAAACAATCTATGCAATCTTCAGCCAGCATCTAATCTTCCATTCAGTCTTTGGTGCAACACACTGCTTCACATGATTAGAGCATCAAAACAATTAAAGCCCAAATTGCACAACTGAATGCTGCGTTAAGCGAGCGAGAAAAGGGAGAACTTCCATCTCAACCACTGCCAAATCCCGGTCACACACAAAATACATATGTTGCTTATGAACAACAAAATCATAATGTGAGTGCCGTGATTACATTGAGATCTGGAAAGGTATTGCACAACAACGTTGGCAATAATGATGACATCCCGGCCACCGCTTCTTCTTCTTCTTCTTCATCTTCTTCGTCTTCTTCAGAGCATGTTCTTCATTCTTCACAAGGCTCTACTTCTTCTAATTCGAACGGACCCACATCTCACTTCACGAAAATACCAACACTGGGATCCATTCCAACTCCGCAATCTACTCCACAAACATTGGACTCAACAAATTTTCAAAATATTCCATTTCCAAACAGGTTGAGATTCAATAAACAAACTCCACAAATAGAGAAGATTGTGGAATTATTCAAACAGGTTAGCATTAACATACCTCTCTTGGATGCAATCCAACAAGTTCCTTCTTACGCTAAAATCTTGAAGGACTTATGCACCAAAAAGAGGAAATAACAGGTACCTAAGAAAGTTTTCTTGGCTAGTGCAGTAAGTGATGCTCTTACTCAACCTTTACCCCAAAAATGTAAGGACCCTGGCTGTCCTACAATTTCAATAACAATTGGGGATAAGAACATCAATCGTACACTTTTAGATCTTGGTGCCAGTGTTAATTTGCTTCCCTATTCAGTATATGAACAATTAGGCGTTGGAGAGCTTAAACCCACACATTTTACTCTCCAAATGGCCGACCGATCTATCACCCATCCTAGGGGTGAGTTAGAGGATGTGTTGATTAAAGTAGGGGACTTAATTTTCCCCGTTGATTTCATTGTTATGGACACACAGCTTGTAGCTAACCCCCAGAGTCAAATTCCGGTGATACTCGGTCGACCTTTCCTTACGACTTCTAATGTGGTGATCAATTGTCGTAATGGTTCGATGAACCTATATTTTGAAACATGATAATTGAACTCAACATTTTTAAGTTGGGGAATCAGCCCTCCGAGCCTAATGCTAATATACTTGATGTTTTCTCGATCCAAGAGATCACTCAGGAGGACTGTGAGCTCGAAAAATTTCTGTTTGATCACAGCAGTTTTGACGCCACTAGTGCGTTCCTCCTTGAATCTGACACAGTTTTCACACCCGATAACGATTATGAGTGTTTCACTTTTTCGAACGATTTTGAAGAATCACCACCCGAGTTTGAGTCCTTTGAATTTTCGGATGAGTTAGCTGAACCATCCGACTCGGTTGCTTACACTCGCTTCGAACATTTATTGGAATCCTTCGAGTTTGAGACAGTTTCACCAATTTTACCTTCAATTGTTTCGCCTCCAAAACTCGAACTCAAGCTATTGCCGTCTCACCTTAAATATGCCTACTTAGGTGAGAATGAGACCCTTCCTGTTATCATTTCGGCTTCTCTAGCCCCTGAGCAAGAGAGAACCCTTTTTACGGTCTTACAAAATAATCAGCAAGCTTTTGGCTGGACTATGGCGGACATCAAGGGGATTAGTCCCCTCATAGTTGAACATCATATACATATGATGGATGATACCAAGCCAGTAAGGGATCCACAGAGACGCCTCAACCCTATCATGAAGGAGGCTGTTAAAAAGGAGATTGTAAAATGTCTTGATAGTGGTATCATTTACCCTATCTCTGATAGCCAGTGGGTTAGCCCCATTCACGTCGTCCCAAAGAAATCGGGCATAACGGTCATAACTAATGAGGCGAATGAGTTAATACCTACTCGCACCCAAACTGGGTGGCGAGTATGCATCGATTATAGAAAACTCAACACCGCGACACGGAAAGACCACTTTCCATTACCTTTTATTGACCAAATGCTAGAATGATTGGCTGGGCATGAATTTTACTGCTTTTTGGATGGCTACTCCGGCTATAATCAAGTTCCCATCGCCGAAAAGGACCAAGACAAGACCACATATACTTGTCCTTTTGATACATTCGCTTACCGTCGCATGCCCTTTGGGTTATGCAATGCACTCGCTACTTTCCAGCGGTGTATGATGGGCATTTTTTCAGACATGGAGGAAAAATTCTTGGAGATTTTTATGGATGATTTCTCTATTTTCGGCGACTCCTTTGATGAGTGTTTGCTACATTTAGACGCAGTTCTTACCCGGTGTAAGGATAAAAACCTCACTTTAAATTGGGAGAAATGCCACTTTATGGTATGAGAAGCTATTGTCTTAGGACATATCATCTTGCAAAATGGCATTGAGGTTGATAAAGCTAAGATTGAAGTCATTTCCAATCTTCCTCCTCCTTAGTGCGTCAAAGACATCCGAGCCTTTCTTGGCCATGCCGGTTTCTATAGACGGTTCATCAAGGATTTTAGCAAGATAGCTAGACCCTTGACTCTTTTATTGGCCAAGGACACCACTTTTGATTTCGACTCAAGCTGTATGAAGGCGTTCGAGTCGTTGAAAAACTCACTTATTTCCGCTCCCATTCTTTCATCTCCTGACTGGACGCATCCATTTGAAATTATGTGCGATGCATCTGATTTTGCCATTGGTGCTGTCCTTGGACAGCACATTAATAAGATGCCGCATGTAATTTATTACGCTAGCCGAACCTTAAATGAGGCCCAATTGAATTACACAACAACTAAAAAAGAGTTCTTAGCTATTGTGTTTGCACTAGAAAAGTTCAGGCCTTATTTAATTGGCTCTCCAGTCATCGTTTACACGGACCACTCAGCTCTTCGCCATCTTTTAGCGAAGAAGGATGCTAAATCTCAGCTGATACGTTGGATCCTTTTAATACAAGAGTTTGACCTTGTCATCAGAGACAAGAGAGGATGCGAAAACGTAGTCGCCGACCACCTTTCACGACTTCCTTCTTCGCCTACACTTCAAATTCCTATTAAAGACGTTTTTCCAGATGAGCAGCTCTTAACTGTATCATGCGAACCTTGGTTCGCAGATATCGTAAATTATTTGGCTACTGGACTGATACCAAACGATTGGTCGAATCAGGACATACTCCGATTCCTGTCCCAAGTAAAACATTTTTACTGGAATGAACCGTATCTCTTCAAATACTGTTCTGACCAAATCATTTGTCGGTGTGTCCCCGACAATGAATTTAAGAGCGTGCTGTCATTCTGCCACGATCAAGCATGTGGCGGACATTTTGGCCCCAAAAAGACAGCAGAAAAAATCTTGCAGTGTGGCTTCTACTGGACACGACTTTTTAAAGACGCATACGAATACTGCAAGACATGCTCCTGGTGCCAACACTTGAGCCGGATATCTCGGAGAAATGAAATGCCGCTCCAACCAATTTTGATTGTTGAAATTTTTGATATTTGGGGGATAGACTTTATGGGACCATTTCCCAACTCTTTTGGGAACATGTATATTCTACTTGCTGTTGACTATATTTCCAAATGGGTCGAGGCTGTGCCCAGCCGAACTAATGACAACAAGGATGTCGTTAGATTTCTCAAAGAAAACATTTTTTCTCGGTTTGGGCATCCTCGCGCGATTATCAATGATAATGGATCTCACTTTTGTAATAAGACTTTCGAGTCCTTAATACAGAAATACTCCATTACTCACAAGCTGTCAACGCCCTACCATCCCCAAACTTGTGGGCAAGCCGAGATTTCGAATCGGCAGATTAAACAGATATTGGAGAAAACGGTTTCCAAAAACCGTAAAGATTGGTCATCAAAACTTATTGATGCCCTTTGGGCATTCCGAACTGCCTATAAGACCGATCTTGGCATATCTCCATATAGGCTTGTTTATGGAAAAGCATGCCACCTTCCAGTTGAAATAGAGCATAAGGCATTTTGGGCAATTAAAGAGTTGAATCTATCTTTGGGAGATGCGGGCAGCAATAGAAAGCTGCAGTTGAACGAATTAGACGAGCTATGGGATGAAACCTATGAGAACACAGTAGTTGTTAAAAACCGAACGAAAGTGTTCCACGATAAACACCTTATGCGCAAGACGCTCAAACCTGGTCAACAGGTTTTACTTTATGATACTCGGTTACATTTCCATCCCGGCAAGCTCAAATCTCGATGGAAAGGGCCATTTTTGATACGCATCGTATATCCGCACGGTGCGGTCGATCTAGAAGATCTAGAGGACTGTTCACTTTTTAAAGTGAACGAACATCGACTTAAACCGTTCTTCACTGCGGACCCTTCGGAGGAGCTCCTGTTTTTGCAGGAGCCGATCTACATTGACTGATTTTCCTCCATCTACCCCTAAATTTCAATTATCTAGCCAAAACACTATTCCAAACAAGTTTGGGGGTATGTATCATTTGTAAAAACAAAATAAAAAAAAATTAGAAAATAAAAAAATTTGGGTATTTTTGTAAATTTCCAGTTTTAATAAAATAAAAATAAAAATTTTATTTGCAAATAATTTCCTCTTTTTAAGAGGGGATTTTTAAAAATATCCAACACACTCCCCCCTATAAATAGAACCCGACCCTTTCTGCCCTTTTTCCATAACCCTAAATTTTCATTTCCTCAAACCCTAGCCGCCGCTCCAACTTCTGCAGAGAGATCTCCCCATTCCGCCGCCCTTCCGCCGTCGAAACCTTGTTCCCGCCGCGCATCCGCCGCGTGTTGGAGTCTTCACCCTCTGATTTTTTCAGAGGAGGTTCGATCTCTAAACTCCTCTCCGTTAAATTTTTTCTTTTAGATCTGCACTCTCTGTAATTGCACCGAACATGCAATTGGAACGTGATTTTTCACAAATTTTTCACACACGATATACGGGAGTTATTTTCATGATGAAATCATACGAAGGAGGTGGAACTTTTTAATTTATAATCACCCCAATACTTACGCTCTTCCAAATCTAGTCACTCGTTTTTACGAGTGCATGGAGGAAGGCTGCCTTACACAATACAGTTTTATCAAACTACTTTGGGGCAATAGGGAGATAATTATTGACACAGACTTCATCCATGAAGTCACTTTAATCCCTAGATTACCTGTTCACGACCAACCGCTTCAATTTGAAGATTACATGCCCTTAATGGGTAATGACTGCTCGAGGGAACCTAGAAAGGGAATACATGCTAGGACCCTTTTCGCCAATGTTTTAACCATGTGCCGGTGGGCGCTATTCATATCATAATTTTGCATTATTATATTCTCCATTCTTATTAAATTTACAAATAAACAGGTACTTTTGATCCATGTATGCTACATAGTTGCAGGTTGTAGGTTCTCGGAACAAAAACAGTGAAATTGACAAAAAGACGATACAAAAGTGAGACTACGACCAACAAATGGAAAGATCTTGATCATGCCTACAGTTTGAAAACTAAACGAAGATCAATAGACGATTTCACAAAGCACAAAGGCAGTGCAAAGTTCAAGACTTCGACACGAAGCAAGCGGTAAAAATCCACGACTTTATTCACTATGGAAATCTGGAAGAAAACTAGAAGACAATCTGAGAAACCAAGTGAAGAAACAAGTACCCAAATGCAACCAGAAGAAGCCCAAGAAAACTCAGACAATGACCCCTCTACATGGCCGCGGAACCACGGCCAAACAGGGCATTTGGCCGCGGTTCCGCGGCCATTACAAGCACGTATCGGTGGAAATTTTCATGGTACAGCTCGCGTTGACTAGTCTTCTTAGGGGTATACTTGTAATTGCAGATATGACTCGATTGTAACCCTAGAGTTTCTATGATCTATAAATAAAAACCCTAAACATCTTTTTGAGGTATGCCGCTTCTTGTGCTTCATTTCATCTATCTAAATTCAGATCTGTAAATTTCTGTAAAGAAGGAAGAGAGCATCAAATAAACATTAGGAGTAAGTTTTCTTTTCATTGCCCTAGTTCAATTTTATTTCCATGCCCTAGGTAATTTCTTTTCTTGCCCTAGTATAGATCTTTATTATTTGCCCTAGTTAGATAGTTAGAAAATGTTTTTCAATTCCCTAATGAGTGAGTAGTCTTCTCGCTTGTTAGGGTTAGATTTGGGGAAGGGTTGAGAGATGAAGATCTCTCACCCCTTTCTTGCCCATCACACATTTTTATAGGACTCCATGCATACATGTACACACCGCTCCCTACGGCATCCTATCCCACGATGTAGCGGTGATACCGTAGTATAAACGACCGGTTGGGCGTGTCTTTCATGGAGGTTAGGGAAAGGATTAAGAAAGAACGAACAAGGACCTAGAGGAAGAAACATCGTTTCTTCCCGATCGTCCTAATCCCCTTTATTAATAATTACCATAACACCTAAGAGATCTAAATTAAGGCATTGAAAGCGGTGGGAAATCTTTACTTTCCAAACTTAACCTAAACCTAACCCTAGCAAGATTTCTAATCCTAGTCTAAGTCAATTTATTTTTTTAGTGATAAAGATCCAAACACCATTTGGAATTAACTCGTTAGAACATTTAGGAAATACACAATATCCCTGTGGACCGACCCGTACTCACCGGCTAGCTACCAAGCGACGCCGTTCTTGATTGCGGTTAACAAATATTTTTGATTCATCTTTTAAAAGTGCACGCATGCTAAATAATCATTCAAATCAAATGGCGCCGTTGCCGGGGATGGCGTAGTATTTTCTTTTTGCAATTTCGGGTTAATATAAAATATAAAAATCATAAAAACTGAAAAATAAAAAAATATATAAAAATTTATCATCTTGTTATTTTGTGAAGGGTATTTTCGTGTGAATTTTGCAGGATAGACGAACGAGTTCGGATCTGGAAAAATCCAGCAAGCAAAACAGAAAACAGCAGATCTGAACGACAGAGGAAAATCATAACAGAGGAGTAGAAGAAATCTCGGGAATCGAACCGCCGCCGCTGCGTTTCCGCCGCCGAATGCTCCCTTTGGCCGTGTTTCCGCCGCATGGTGGTGACGTCATCACCTAAAAAACTCACTGTAAGTTTTCTCTCTCCTTCTCTGAACCCCCTGATATCTCCTCTGTAAATTTGCTTGCAGGATTCTTTGCGCTTAAAAAATCTCTCCCCCTTCCAATAATTGATCTTGTGCAGGATTCTTTGCGCCGTGCTAAAAAAAAATTGTTTGCAAGTAATTGTGTTTACTGCTTTGCATATTTAAATTGACTTTAAGGGGTTTTTACACCAATCAGATTGGGTGGGGATTTCATTACCCTTCCCAGGACCCCAGAAATCACATAAGGCATATTGCATTGTCCATCAATTAATTAAAAAAAGATTAGACTCAGCCCTAAGGACGTCGCGCTCAATAGGACAAAGGAATAGTTGTAGGCATCGACCGTTGATCATAACCTGATTTTGTGGTGTCTAGGCAAGTGTGTCTAAGGCGAGTGGTTACTTAATTAGGCCCACTACTTACGTAGTGGAGAACCTCCCACTTACCTGGCACTTACCTGGCCATAATTGGCGGTGAAGAGGCGGTTTGAGGTCCTACTTCTTGCCCTTTGGAACAGTTAGGAGCTGTCTAACTGACCTAGGTGACCCTAGAGTTAGGCTTGATTGTGCATTTGTGATTGATTGAATGTGTGTCTAAGCCTTTTATCGAAAATCTTTTTTTTTGCAAAAAGCTCAACATATAAAAAAACACAAAAATAAAAAAAAGGAATTTTTTTTTTTTACAAAAACTTGCAACTTATCACTAAGAAATCTGTGCACCCCGCATTCTTTTTCTTCTTCTTTCTTACATCATGGGTACCCCACCTTCCAAAACTCTTGCCGAACTTTGGTACCCTCAACCAAACTTTGCTTCATACACGAATTGTTTTGGTCGAATTACGGACGACCCCTCCATGCCCAAAATTTCTTTGAAAGATCGAATAGAAGCGTCTAGGAGAAACAGTTCGACTCCGCAATCCACTTTGTATCAACCATTTCAACCTTCACCACCTTCTTATGTTGATACTACTTTTTCGAGTCCTGTTGTAACTCTGAAACCCATGTCTATCGCTGAACATATTGAACAATCTCGTAACCGATCTTTCACTCCTTTCAACACTTCCAGTTCTTGTGATCAACAAATCCATTCACCTTTTTATCCAAATGTTGATCCTACTCCTATCAAACCATTCAATTCCTACCAGTCCTACCCGACTTTCACACCTTCCCTAGACATTGCTTCTACATAACCATTTGGGAGTTTCACATATCCAAACAATTTTGAATCTTAAACTGAAACCCCTTCACAACCCATGTCTAGTCTGGAGCAGTCGTTGGAAGTGTACATTGCAGCAACAAACCGACAAATGAGGAATTTGGATGCGTCCCTTGCCGCCCTTATGCAACCTAGTGACCCGGTAGCTAGTTTCCAACTAACTCCAAAAATTCCAATGTATGATGAGGTGGTTGGACAGAGTGAGAATTTGAGTGGTGAGAGTGAGTTCTACACACTTCCAAATCAAACCTACCCTTCCTCAATTGAATCCCACAACTCCGGTTTTCAAACAAGTGTCCCAAATGATTCACCAGTTAAAAATAAAACGTTTAATGAGTTGTGCGACTTCGTAGTGCTTGATTTGCCAAAGTGTGAAGGGTCCCTTTCGAGTGAAAACATCACCAATCCTTTCGACCTCTACATCTCCAATCTAGAACCTGAATTGATAAATATCCATGCTTTTGATGAGGTGTCCGAAAAAATTGATTTTCACTTGATTAAGGATATTGACGCAGGGAATATTTTGGATTATGAACCCGCAGATTTGACTGAATTTTTATCTCCAATTCATCATCCCGAGTCATTAAATGTTTCTCCCGAACCTTATATGCGTCTTGATTTTGATGATAATTGCATGGATGGGATAACTTTTGAGGAGAATTATGAAGATAGTATTGAGGAGAGTATTGAGGAGAGTATTGAGGATGAACCATTTTTGTTTGATGTGTCGGATTTTCCGATTCATCCTCCTGAACCTTTAACTGTTATACTTCCTAAATCAAACCCCCTCATCCTTCCAATCGTTCCGACCACGCAAAAGATCACGCTTGAGGACTGTGAGCTTGAAAAATTTCTGTTTGATCACAACAGTTTTGACGCCACAAGTGCGTTCCTCTTTGAAACTGACACAGTTCTCATGGTCGATAATGATTACGAGTGCTTCACTTTTTCGGACGATTTGGAAGACTCACCGCCCGAGTTTGAGTCCTTTGAATTTTCAGATGAGTTAGTTGAACCATCAGACTCGGTTGCTTACAGTCATTTCGAACCAGTGATGGAATCTTTCGAGTTCGAGACAGTTTACTTAGGTAAGAATAAGACTATCCCTAAATCACTCCCCTTCGTCTTTTCCATCGTTTTGACCGTGCAAGAATCTGTCGCGTTTCCGCTTCCAATGGATGGTTTACCAAGTTCAACGTACTCATGTTTTCTTGCGAATCTTGAGAGATTTGACCCCATTTCTCGACGGGTTGATAGATTAGCACAATCGCTTTTAACACATCGGTCATCACAATTTGGCTAATTTATTCACTCGATTTACACTCTCAAGTTCGTACTATACTTCTTTCTCTTTTCCGCCATTCTTCTCTGAATATACTGAGACCATATTCCACTCTTCTTCCCATACGGTCTCGTGTGTTTCTCAACTCCTTTCTCTACACTCCATTCTTCCACCAACCCTACCATTATAACGATAAAATTTTTGAATGGTTGGTGCTAACCTTTGGCCTGTGTAAGGCCTTGTATAGTTTGATTTTTCTCCTCCCTAACTCTGAACTTTAACACTTAAAACAGTGGAAACACTGTTTCACTTAAGTTTGGGGGGAACCTTTTTGTATATATTTTTTGTTTTTCTTTTAACAATAAAAAAGAAGAAAAAATTTTGTAATTAAATAAACAGGGGAGTGCCGACATTTTCGACCCTCTTGGTGTAGCATGACAGTGAGGACACTGTCAAGTTTAAGTTTAGAGGTGTGCTCGGTAAGCCTTCTTCCTTCGCATTCATGTGTACATTTTTGCATTTGCATTCTTATTTTAAAACCCATAAAAATTGAAAAATTTTAAATTATAAAAATTGAAACATTCAATTTTGGCCATAATTGACTTGAGTTTAACAAGAAAGTTAACTAGCTAGGAACAACTAGATCCTAGACTTAGTAAATTAAAAACCCTAAAAATAACCTTTCTTAAAATTTAACGGTAGAAAGTATATGTCTTTGTAGTTTATTTAGAAATAAGCAAATTTCGAGTTGACTTCTTGGGCTAAGTTAAAATAAGGGAAAAGTATTGATATCTTTATTAAAGTATAAGTTTGAAAAATAATTCCTAAGGTTAAGTCTAAATTCTGAAAATATATACCCTACAAATTGCACAAACACAAACCTTGAAACTTGGAATAGTAGAAGAGACCTTGAAATGCTCTTGTCTAAAGTCCTTAGTGCGAAGAAAATAAAATAAAAATATAAGTGTGAATAAAGAGATAAAAAAATGAACACTGGTTTTTGTAATTACTTAAGGCTGCAAAAATAGAAAAAATATTTAGCGAGGGTGCTTCATCACCTAGTGCCTTAGACCAACTGGTTTGGGAGTCACTGCTAAGCCTTAGGTGTTACAAGATTAGGAATTACGCTTTAATGTGCAAACACATTTTGTAATCGGTCGTTAGTACCTCAAGAAGTATTAACGGTCGCATGAAAAATGTGTGAGCAATTTCATCTAAAATTCACCAATTGAAAAGTACTTTGGACGATGGACAAGAGTATAATAACTTGATTTGAATTTCCAAGTGTAGGGGTGATATATACACACACGTAGGGGTATGTGATTGGGGTTTAGATAAGAGATAGGAATGAAAAATAAGACTTATATTTTTAATAGAGATGATAAAAATTCCTAAGTTGAGATAGAACCCTAGAAGGAAAACTTGAAAGATGCCAAAAGCTAAGTAAATTCACAAGAATATATATAATCTTAAGTTAAATGACAAGGAAGCGTGAAAAATACGGGTGGATAATTTTTAAGTCGAAGATAATAGAGTTCTTGTTAGAAAACCTAATTGGAGAATAAAAGTCAATAGGCCGAATTGATAGGATTTTGTGGGTAGTATCCGCTGAAAACCCTCAGAAGACAACACTCCTCCTACTAGGGACACCTAGAGGTTTAACGGTTTATTGCACGAGCTCAGTGCAATCGCGTTTCCCTGCGAAAGTGAGGCTAGGTCTTTTTCAAGAATAAAACTAGGTTTGCTCGAGGACGAGCAAAAGATAAGTTTGGGGGTATTTGTTCATATCATAATTTTGCATTATTATATTCTCCATTCTTATTCATTTTACAAATAAACAGGTGTTTTTGATCCATGTCTGCTACATAGTTGCAGGTTACAGGTTCTCGGAACAAAAACAGTGAAATTGATGAAAAACGATACAAAAGTGAGACTACGACCAACAAATGGAAAGATCTTGATCATGCCTACAGTTTGAAGACTAAACGAAAATCAATGGACGATTTCACAAAGCACAAAGGCAGCGCAAGGTTCAAGACTTCGACACGAAGCAAGTAGTAAAAGTCCACGACTTTATTCACTGTGGAAATCTGGAAGAAAACTAGAAGACAATCTGAGAAACCAAGTAAAGAAACAAGTACCCAAATGCAACCAGAAGAAGCCCAAGAAAACTCAGCCAATGACCCCTCTACATAGCCGCTGAACCGCGGCCAAACAGGGCATTTGGCCACGGTTCCGCGGCCATTACAAGCACGTATCGGTGGAAATTTTCATGGTACGGCGCGCGTTGACTAGTCTTCTTAGGGGTATACTTGTAATTGCAGATATGACTCGATTGTAACCCTAGGGTTTTTATGATCTATAAATAGAAACCCTAAACCTCTTTTTTAGGTATGCCTCTTCTTGTGCCTCATTTCATCTATCTAAATTCAGATCTGTAAATTTCTGTAAAGAAGGAAGAGAGTATCAAATAAAAATTAGGAGTAAGTTTTCTTTTCATTGCCCCAGTTCAATTTTATTTCCATACCCTAGGTAATTTCTTTTCTTGCTCTAGTATAGATCTTTTTTATTTGCCCTAGTTAGATAGTTAGAAAATGTTTTTCAATTCCCTAATGAGTGAGTAGTCTCCTCGCTTGTTAGGGTTAGATTTGGGGAAGGGTTGAGAGATGAAGATCTCTCACCCCTTTCTTACCCATCACACATTTTTATAGGACTCCATGCATACATGTACACACCGCTCCCTACGGCACCCTATCCCACGAGGTAGCGGTGATATCGTAGTATAAACGACCGGTTGGGCGTGTCTTCCATGGAGGTTAGGATAAGGATTAAGAAAGGACGGATAAGGACCTAGAGGAAGAAACATCGTTTCTTCCCGATCGTCCTAATCCCCTTTATTAATAATTACCATAACACCTAAGAGATCTAAATTAGGGCATTGAAAGCGGTGGGAAAACTTTACTATCCAAACTTAACCTAAACCTAACCCTAGCAAGATTTCTAATCCTAGTTTAAGTCAATTTAGTTTTTTAGTGATAAAGATCCAAACACCATTGGAATTAACTCGTTAGAACATTTAGGAAATACACAACATCCCTATGGACTGACCCGTACTCACCGGCTAGCTACCAAGCGACGCCGTTCTTGATTGTGGTTAACAAATATTTTTGATTCATCTTTTAAAAGCGCACGCACGCTAAATAATCATTCAAATCAGGCGCAAAACAACATTTTTGGTAGTTCACATAATACCACATTTTTCACCCCTTCTCTTCATATCGTGCACACCCTAATGACTAAAAACCCTAGATTTGATATGTGCACGGTTTTGCTTTATTCAATTGGTGCTGGAAAAAGGGCCGCAAATTACCCATGCCCCATGTTAGTGACACAATTGTGTCGCTGTTTCTTCCTTGTGGAAGAATTTGAATTCTACATGCATGGAGGTATACCCATTAGGCCTCTCATTGAGAGTGTATCCACATCCTATACCCGCTTGACGGATGTATGGTCACAAACAGAACTGGCCGAACATGTACCAGCCAGGACACCCAGCTCCAGCTCGACCGCGAGCGATGAAGAGCTCACCCCTGCTGCGCAAGCGCGCTTACTTCAAAGAAACAATAGGGGGATGTTAGTTATATGTATGCCCTAGAGGCCATTACTGTACATATGATGTATATTGTAGTGGATGCTAGGACGTATATAGGGAGGACTTTCTTGCTCGACATGATAGTATGCTATCTGGTTGATCTTTACCTTAACGTGTATGCTGATTGTCTCTCTGTTACATGTTGGTAAAGCCCTTAGGATCTGTACTTGACTACCTGGACTATGATGCGGATCATACTAGTGGGAACATGGTAGTCCATAAGTACATCCTTCAAAGTCCCTAGTCGTGGGTGTATCGAGACGGGGCATCGATATACCAGAGTAGACTAGCGTGTACCTTCTCGACCCATACAGATGGGCGATGGATGATCCCATATCCATTGGTGTTTGACATCAGAGATGATATACGGGTGCTCAGTAGAGACTGGGTACACTGGACGGACTCGCCGAGAACTCCCAGATGGTATTATACCTCACGTCAGATGGCAGTTCTCTGGTGACACTGGTACAGAGTAGTCTGTTGACCCGAGATCGTCATAGAGTCTTGTGTGGTTCCCACTGTGCTTTGATTTCCATCTTACCACGTCCAAGAAGGCGTGCAAAACGGTGGTTTTTGGGTACAGTCCCGAGTCACATGGAGGCAATGAGCGATAGGAGGGGATTCATCTCTCCCGGTATAGGGGGTTGATGTTGCGCTGTGTTCGATTGGCTATAACAGGAAATCCCTGGCCAGGGTTGCTGAGATTTACTGGTAAGTGTTACCAGTAGTTTCTCGAATTGTTATAGACCTCATATCGACACGACTTATCGAGCTATTGGGGTCTGACGTTTACCACCCCTAGGCGAGATATGCGACATATCAGACGATCAGACCGGACTGTACGGTAGTGTTACTGGTTGGATTCACTAGAGTGAGCAGGCTTGCTCGTCGATCTTCAGATCGCTCAATACCCGGGTGGCCGTTACGTTTAGCAGACCGCTTGCGGCTTGTGGATGTTTGATATGATCATCATCCGCTGCCGGCGTATTGACGAGTCTTTAGAGTCCTACACAGAGGTTTCCTGGCTCAAGCGAAACGAAATAGGAGCGCATATGAGATATGTGCGGGACCGAGAATAATACCAGTATGTGATACTGTATTCGATTCTCGCGATGTGACATTGATCGGTTATATGCGATATAGCCGGGTTATCGGATCAAGTGTTGATTCGATAAGTTGTTACTAATGATACTAGTCGGTTATATGCGATATGACCGGATCGTTAAATCAAGTGTTGATTTAATGATTTAATGTATAATTATATATTTGATATATTACTTTGCATCAACTAGTATCGGTTCACTTTAAAATGGATTTTCTCACTCGGGTGTGCGCATTGCATATGCGATATGATTTTGTGCACTTTATTGTATCATGTTTGATGATGCATGATTGCTAGGTTATGTGTAAAGAATTTAACCAAAGTTATTTAAATGGTTAAGGGTTTTACTTATTCATTAATTAGTCTTTTTATTTTTGGAAAAAGGAAAAGAAATGAGAGAAAAATGATGGCTTATTTTGTTTGCACTTGAAGCTTCATGAAGCTTTTATGATGCAACCATTTTTGTCTCATCTCCTAAACCCTAAACATTCCTTTAACCTTGGTCAATTCTCTATACTTAACTTAGGTTAAAGTTATGATAAGAATGATATTATTATTCTTTTCATAATTAACAAAAAAAAACTTATCATATCATTTCTTTCTTCTTCTTCTTCATGAGCAAGGAAGAAAAAGCTTTCTTCATCAATGGTGATTGATGATAAAGAGTGAGAAATCCAATTCTAAAGTCTACCCACTTCCTATTTCTTCATCCTCTACCTCTTGCCAAGTAGTAGAGTGTGTTTCCTTCACAAGTTTTTAGGGTTTGGTGAAGGTGGAGCTTGATTTAGCGATGCCTCGACGTAGATCATCTTCGGCATGGACATCGACGACCTAGCTCGCTTTTTCTCCGACGAAGCCGACTCTAGAGCCCGGATTCCTTTTGGACAGCGGAGACGACTTCGTTGCGGAGCTAAGGAGGTGGAGCACCGGATCTACAAAGGTTGTATTTCCGATTCTTATAGTTAAGTGTTAACTAGTTAGCTTTTTCGCCTAGTTTTCTAGCAAACGATCCGTAGTCGGGTCTCTCGGCACCCATAAATTTTTATATTGGCATGTTCGATGCCTTGTGAGACCTCACTAGGGTGCCTAGGAACCCTACAGTGGTATCAGAGCCTAGCTAGAGCCTTAGGCGAAGTCTAGACGACGTTTGAATCCCGATCGAACCCGAAACCCCATATTTCCCATGCTCTCTGTCCTTTTTTCAAAACTGTGCATTTTTACACATTAAAAATATGCAGAAAATCAAGCAGGGTTTTATATGAATTACTGTGAAATACGGGGGTCTAATTCGAATAAACCACCGCGGAACCGCGGCACTAGCTTGGCACGTGCGGCGGTTCCGCGGCCGACTGGTCTCCCCTTGCGTTGACTTTTGCACAGTAATTTATATTTAACAGTGATGTGTTCTCTGGATATTTTTAATATTTATTCAAGTGTTGAATAATCTGGGATGTTTTGGAGCTTCGATGATTCGATCGGGTTTATCAAATTTTGTCTGTTTGGCTTTCCGGATAAATTTTAGAATATGTTAAAAAAGTTCGACCGGATATAAATACCCAATTTTTCCCCTGTCGGGAAATTTCCAAGTGTTGGATCTTTCCGTAGTTTAACGACGTTCTAAGTAGTGCAAGTAACGCGATGGACCCTCTAGAAGACAACAAACCTTAACTCGATTATGTGACCGTCTTGAACTGCCCTTTGAACCTTCGGGTTTGGGGCAGTACGGCGTGCCACATGTGAGGCGTTGGCTTGACCCTTCTACGGCTGGACCGTTGCTACTGAGGCACGAACTGAATGTTGTTAGACTTATTTCATGTGTTGAGCTGTATTGGGAAAACTTGGGTGTTCGACTGTTTGATCGAAAAGTTTAACATTTTCTATTTATCCGGAATGGGATACAATAATTGGAATTCACAAGAAGTTATGAGATAACTAAATGAATGTTATAAACATAGCAGTTTAGTCTCACTTGATCGGTTGCCACGGAATTTTGATGTGATCAAAAGTCTGTCGCAATCACGTAGCGTACGCGGATACTCGCCGATAAACTTAATAGACAGCCTCGCTCCATAGCCCCGACCAAGTGACTGTAGGAGAACCCCGTCGCCGAAAGCATCCGTTCGGGTGCTCGCGGTAGCGGTGTTCCGCCTTGGTGCACTTCGTCGACGGTATCGGGGGTGCAGCCGCCTACTAAAGTTTGCGACGAGTATTCGATCAGACTGTCGGGAATCTTGTTGAATTGCCCGACTTGGTATTGAAAAGTGTTTTCGATAATGAGACTAAAATGCGGGGTTTATAATTGTTAGGCATGTGATGTCTAAGTAATTCATTTGGTCAGGCATGCGATGTCTGAGGTGATTGCGGATTCCAACTGTTGTAGTTTTACACTTTCTTTTCTGTGACCGTAAGTGTAATATGTGATATCGCCGGTTTCGTTGCTATATGTCAACGACAATTGGGATGGACATATTTACTTACGTTGATGACATGTGATGTTATGTGTTGCTGGATATGTTATATTGGATCGTCGTGTTTGAATAGCCGGGGGTTTTTTATGTGAGATGAGTGTTTTTCATTTTCATTCATGTAAAAACTTGTATGTAATATTCTTTTATTGGGACGCTTCCAGGTTGCGGAAGTTGTCACCGTTTGTATATTATTTACTTTTCCGCACTAGGATAGACCCAAGGAGGAGAGCACAAGTAACCGGGTTCTGGAGTCCAGTGGGAGACCAACTCGAGGAGTCGAGTCCGGGTCTCCTAACTCTAGAATTGGAAGGGTTGCTTGCCGCTCTCGTAGGGGTCTAGGGGTGTGGGTTTGGCTATTCATCGCGACCGTGGAATCCGTGTTTTATACTGGCTCGTATTGAAAACACGGACGTCCTAGTATATCCAATATTTCATATGTTTCTTCTGCTGCGATATCTGTGATGTGATCATGTGATGTTCTGTGATAGATACAGTATATAGTATATATGATATATTATATAGGCGTTACTTATGTTTTACACCCGCGCTAGCCCTGCCCTGCTCTGCCGTTAGTTACCTAACCTAACGGTGCACGAGGGGACATCGAGGCGAATGCGGATGGCATAAGTGTACGTCGTATTTATCTGTGATGTTTAGGTACTTAAATGATGGGACTTCATTAATATGATTAATGAAATAAAATAAACCTAAGATGTTGTAGAATCGAATTTCAAAATAAAACAGGTAGCTACAGTTCTTGCTTTGCACAGCGGTATATATGATATATCCTGCACCTTATTCGATAAGGAAAGGACCGAGATCCCTTCACCGGGAGTGATTCCTTTAGCAATAACTGGCAGATGCTACACACTCGGTTTGTCTTTTGTTTGCTTTTAAGTGTTTTTGCTTTGCACAGTGATATATATGATATATCCCGCACCTCATTCGACGAGGAAAGGACCGACGATCCCTTCACCGGGAGTGACTCCTTTAGCAAAACTAGAAAAGCCTCAAAAACACTCCATTTCAAAATTCATTCGATCCTACAACGATATCAAGTTCATTACGCAATAGGTTTTCAGAAAAACCTGTCGTAGCCCTCCGTCATTTCAGATAAGTAGTAGTTAGTATTCGTGCTGCGTTTGTTGGCCTTTGTCAAGGCGCAGTGTGCTGTAGCTAACTGGTGCTTATCTGCTTATGCATATGATGCAGATTGAGTTAGGGTAGTCGTGCGACCTTGTTGGCCTTTGTCAAGGGCCGTGCGGGTGGGTTTAATTCAATCAGGAAATGACGGGTTGAACTTGACTAGCATCCTATGGTTTGTTGGCCTTTGTCAAGGTCATAGGAGGTTAGGGGCAAAATATTATCAGGAATTTCAAGTATTGAAATTTGCAATGAGATTGCATACCTTCTATGTGATAGTTGGATCCCGATACCCGCTGCGAGTAAGAGTTACTCCTGGGAGAGTTTTATACATTACAATTAGCCGATCAAGTAGGTGTCTAGAAAGGTGTCAACGGGGTTACGCCTCTGGGAAAACGAGGTTTACATTAATTAGGTTCGTGCGAAAGCACGGGGGACCTCCCTCAAAGAACCGACACTGGCCTGGCTGAAAGATTGGCGAACTTGTAGTGTGTAATTAGTCCCGGCTAGTCTTTCCTTTTAGGGTTTGAAGGAAGATTTGATAAAAAGCAGTGGGAGCCATCCTGATTAGATAAAATAATAACCAATCTATTCTTGCAAGAGCGCACGCTGAGTGTTTTCTTCTCTCTCTCTCCTGGTAGCGACCATATCACGCCTTAATCAAGATAATAATACGGATTATTGACCGAACCCGCTTGTTATACTGAGCTGGGGAACGTTGGTCCCGCTCCAACTTATAATTGTTATAAGACAGAGCAGGAAATTGGGGATCACCAGAATTCCCGTGCCGCCCAAACGAACAGAGTGCATGCTGATGCATCATCTTCGGGTGTGTTCATTACAGAGAACTTTTTCTCAGTATCCTTTACGTCCTGGGTATGTGATACCAGATCAGGATCCCAGATATGTAATCTGTTACATAGGGCTACAGATAGGTAGAGAACTGAGAACGGGTGATAAGTTTCATGAGGCAGAAAACGGATCAAATGTTGCAGCCAAGTCTGTTGGTCACTGTCACCCTGTATTACAAATACATTGATTCTGAACGAATGTTATTAGATACCGAACCTGATATACAAAATCGTATCTATCTCTTTATTAGTAAAGAAATGATAAAATTTTGTATTGTTGGATAATGTTTTGAACATTTCCTGTATCAAAAGTTGATCGGTTCAGGCACGTTATCTAAAAGCATTGATGTTCTAAATCAAACTACAGTTCTTAGTATATGGAACACACATAAGAGGAAGAGTTCAGAAATGAACGGATCCTTCTTAAGGCATTGCAGACTAGGTCATATCTATGCGACCCGACTGGCTGAAGTTACATGTAGATGCATATTTAAATCAGTTTGAATTTACATCTTGTGAAACTCGCCAGTTATGTCACAAAGATAAGATGACCACAGCTCTGTTTATTGGAAACAGAGAAAGAGTTAGTAAACTCTTGGGATGATACATGTTGATGTATGTAAGGTCCCCTGTCTGCACATGCCAGGACTGGTTCTTTATACTTCATTACATTCTCTGATAATCTCTCAAGATTCAGACATATGTTCCTGTTGAAATATGAGTCCGAGCCTTTTGAGATATTCACAGAATATAAGTTAGAAGTAGAGAACCAATACGGGTATAAGTACTATGTCCTTTGATGAGATCAAGGAGGAGAATACTTGTGCACGGAATTCCTGGACTATTCTAAAGGAGAATGAGATTCTCTCTCAGCATTACTTCTCCGTATACACCATAGCACGATGGTATATCGGGGCAGAGCAATCGCACCCTATTTGATATGGTGTGCTCTATGATGAGTAATACTGAGTTACCCGTTTCCTTTTTGGGAGTTATGCGCTTGAGAAGCTGCATACCTATTGAATAGGTTCGAATCAAATCAGTTGCCTACCATTTCATATGTGATATGGAAAGGGAAGAGCCCATATCTTAAGTTGGTTAAGATTTGGGGTTGTCCGGCCTATGTCTAAAACCATAATCCGGACAAGTTCGAGGCAAGGTATGTTATGTAGAACTGGAATAGTTCCAGCTATACAAGCTACAGCAGATGATTTGGTACAACCAAAGGATTCAGTAGATACCAACGAACCTCAGCCTCTCCACCGATCTAGTAGGGTTCCTCACCCACCTGAGAGATACTTCGGTTTCTCTATGACAGTGGGAGCGAGGATTGCATCATGAGATGATGACCCAACTAGTTTCGAGCTGGCCATCAGGAGTAAGACTCTATAAGAATGGCTGGATGCTTAGTGATCTGAGATGGAATCCTTATACACCGACAAAGTATGGACTTTAGTTGCTATATCTGAAGGGTTAAATCCCCATCAGGAGCAAGTATATCTTGAGAAGATTACTTGGTGTACATTGAAAGGTTGAGACTTTCAAAGCTAGACTTGTTGAAGGTTTTCGTCATCGACCAGGTGTGGATAATGATGAAACCTTTTCAAGTAGCTATGCTTAAGTCCATCCAGATCCTACTTACCACGGCTGCATACCATGACTACGATCTCTGGTGGTTGGGTGTCTTGACTGCCTTTCTAAATAATGATTTGGAAGAGAGCGTCTATAAGTACACAGCCAGAGGGCTTCGTAGACAGTGGGAGCAGCGGAAACGTGTGCAAGATGCTTTATAGGATAAAGCAGGTATCGCGGAGTTGGAACATCTGTTTTGATGAATTAGTCAAAGAGTTTGACATCATCAAAATGGTAGATGAACCTTGTATAAACAAAAAGGTAGTAGGGAGTATGGTGGTGATCCTCGTAGAGTACGTGGATGACATACTCTTGATAAGAAAAGAGTTTCTTATGCTACGCTCGATCAATCTCCGTTTATCACAATGATTCTCCGTAGAGGATCAAAATGATACCTCCTAAATCCTGAGTTTTAGATCTATGAGATAGATTTAATTGGATGTTAGGATTCTCACTAGTTATAGTGAGATGATATCAATTGATCCTGGGGAGAATCGCTGGAAGTGTTCCAGGGTGATAAAGACGACTGAATGTCAGTCACAGGCATTGTCTTTACCCTCAGTGGAGGGACGGTATGTTGGAAGAGTTCCAAGCTAGATACCGTGACATACTAGACGATAAAGGCTCGATACATCGCTACTTAAGATGCTACCAAAGAGGCTGTTTGGGTGTATATTGGTTCATGAGATGAACTATGTTCCTCCCATTGTGTGACAATGGAGTTGTGGCTTATGCCAAGGAACGCCGGTCCCATCAGTGATCCAGACATATTCTAAGGCAGTATCACTTAATCATGGAGATGGTTGATCTCCAGGGTGATCGAGGTTTGGAGAGTAGACTCAGAGGACAACACAGCGGATCCACTCACAAAGGCCTGTTCCCAGAGAAAGACTTTTATGGGATGGTTGAGTATGAGATACTACAACCACTGCTACAGATGGCCCTAGTGCAAGTGGGAGATTGTTAGTTATATGTATGCCCTAGAGGCCATTACTGTACATATGATGTATATTGTAGTGGATGCTAGGACGTATATAGGGAGGACTTTCTTGCTCGACATGATAGTATGCTATCTGGTTGATCTTTACCTTAACGTGTATGCTGATTGTCTCTCTGTTAAATGTTGGTAAAGCCCTTAGGATCTGTACTTGACTACCTGGACTATGATGCGGATCATACTAGTGGGGACATGGTAGTCCATAAGTACATCCTTCAAAGTCCCTAGTCGTGGGTGTATCGAGACGGGGCATCGATATACCAGAGTAGACTAGCGTGTACCTTCTCGACCCATACAGATGGGCGATGGATGATCCCATATCCATTGGTGTTTGACATCAGAGATGATATACGGGTGCTCAGTAGAGACTGGGTACACTGGACGGACTCGCCGAGAACTCCCAGATGGTATTATACCTCACGTCAGATGGCAGTTCTCTGGTGACACTGGTACAGAGTAGTCTGTTGACCCGAGATCGTCATAGAGTCTTGTGTGGTTCCCACTGTGCTTTGATTTCCATCTTACCACGTCCAAGAGGGCGTGCAAAACGGTGGTTTTTGGGTACAGTCCCGAGTCACATGGAGGCAATGAGCGATAGGAGGGGATTCGTCTCTCCCGGTATAGGGGGTTGATGTTGCGCTGTGTTCGATTGGCTATAACAGGAAATCCCTGGCCAGGGTTGCTGAGATTTACTGGTAAGTGTTACCAGTAGTTTCTCGAATTGTTATAGACCTCATATCGACACGACTTATCGAGCTATTGGGGTCTGACGTTTACCACCCCTAGGCGAGATATGCGACATATCAGACGATCAGACCGGACTGTACGGTAGTGTTACTGGTTGGATTCACTGGAGTGTGAGCGGGCTTGCTCGTCGATCTTCAGATCGCTCAATACCCGGGTGGCCGTTACGTTTAGCAGACCGCTTGCGGCTTGTGGATGTTTGATATGATCATCATCCGCTGCCGGCGTATTGACGAGTCTTTAGAGTCCTACACAGAGGTTTCCTGGCTCAAGCGAAACGAAATAGGAGCGCATATGAGATATGTGCGGGACCGAGAATAATACCAGTATGTGATACTGTATTCGATTCTCGCGATGTGACATTGATCGGTTATATGCGATATAGCCGGGTTATCGGATCAAGTGTTGATTCGATAAGTTGTTACTAATGATACTAGTCGGTTATATGCGATATGACCGGATCGTTAAATCAAGTGTTGATTTAATGATTTAATGTATAATTATATATTTGATATATTACTTTGCATCAACTAGTATCGGTTCACTTTAAAATGGATTTTCTCACTCGGGTGTGCGCATTGCATATGCGATATGATTTTGTGCACTTTATTGTATCATGTTTGATGATGCATGATTGCTAGGTTATGTGTAAAGAATTTAACCAAAGTTATTTAAATGGTTAAGGGTTTTACTTATTCATTAATTAGTCTTTTTATTTTTGGAAAAAGGAAAAGAAATGAGAGAAAAATGGTGGCTTATTTTGTTTGCACTTGAAGCTTCATGAAGCTTTTATGATGCAACCATTTTTGTCTCATCTCCTAAACCCTAACCATTCCTTTAACCTTGGTCAATTCTCTACACTTAACTTAGGTTAAAGTTATGATAAGAATGATATTATTATTCTTTTCATAATTAACAAAAAAAAACTTATCATATCATTTCTTTCTTCTTCTTCTTCATGAGCAAGGAAGAAAAAGCTTTCTTCATCAATGGTGATTGATGATAAAGAGTGAGAAATCCAATTCTAAAGTCTACCCACTTCCTATTTCTTCATCCTTTACCTCTTGCCAAGTAGTAGAGTGTGTTTCCTTCACAAGTTTTTAGGGCTTGGTGAAGGTGGAGCTTGATTTAGCGATGCCTCGACGTAGATCATCTTCGGCATGGACATCGACGACCTAGCTCGCTTTTTCTCCGACGAAGCCGACTCTAGAGCCCGGATTCCTTTTGGACAGCGGAGACGACTTCGTTGCGGAGCTAAGGAGGTGGAGCACCGGATCTACAAAGGTTGTATTTCCGATTCTTATAGTTAAGTGTTAACTAGTTAGCTTTTTCGCCTAGTTTTCTAGCAAACGATCCGTAGTCGGATCTCTCGGCACCCATAAATTTTTATATTGGCATGTTCGATGCCTTGTGAGACCTCACAAGGGTGCCTAGGAACCCTACAGGGGATAGAAAGATTGCTTGAAATGATAACGCAGCATGATCAACGTCTAAGACAAGTAGAGCAGGGGATCAGAACCCTGCTAGCTAGAGAGGAGCGTTCCCGTTCACGCTCAAGGGGACGGCGAGGGCCTGAGCAATGAGGGCACTGCTTTTGGCAAGTTTGGGGGAGGAGGTGGTTTGCAAATACTTATCATTGCATTGCATATTTTTATAAAGATGTACATTTTTTTTCTTTTTTTTTCTTTGCATGTTTATTTCTGCATTGCATCTTTATAAAAAAATTATAAAAATTAAAAAAAAATGAAAATAAAAAAAATATTTATAAAAATAAAATCAAATAAAAAATTGAATTTTTTTTTAAAAATTATAAAAATTGAAAAATTCAATTTTGGCCATATTTGACATAAGTTTGACAAGACGATTAACTAAATAGGAAAAACTAGATCCAAAATTTAGTAAATTAAAAAACCCTAAAAATAACCTTTCTTAAAATTTAATGGTAGAAAATATATGTCCTTTTAGTTTATTTAGAAATAGACAAATTTTGAGTTCAGTTCTTGGGCTAAGTCAAAATAAGAGAAGAGTATTGAAATTTTTATTGAAGTGTAAGTCTGAAAAATAATTCTGAAGCTTAAGTCTAAATTCTGAAAATATATACCCTACAATTAGCACATACACGCACCTTGAAACTTGGAATAGTAGAGGATATCTTGAAATGCTCTTGTCTAAAATCCTTAGTATGAAGGAAAATAAAATAAAATTATAAGTTTGAATAAAGAGATATAAAAAAATGAACATTGGTTTTGTAATTACTTAAGCTTGTGTAAAATAAAAAATATAGCGAGGGTGCTTTATCACCTAGTGCCTTAGACCAATTAGTTTGGGAGTCACTGCTAAAACCTTAGGTATTACAAGATGGGGAATTACGCCTTAATGTGCGAACACATTTTGTAATCGGTCGTTAGTACCTCAAGAAGTATTAACGGTCGCATGAAGAATGTGTGAGCAATTTCATCTAAAATTCACCAACTAAAAGTACTTTGGACGATGGACAAGAGTATAATAGCTTGAATTGAATTTCCAAGTGTAGGGGTGATACATACACACACGTAGGGGTATATGATTGGAATTTGGATGAGAGATAGGAATGAAAAATAGGGCTTATACCTTCAGTAGAGATGATAAAAATTCCTAAGTTGAAATGGAAGCTTAGAAGGAAAATTCAAAAGATACTGAAAGCTAAATAAATTTACAGAACATATACAATCTTAAGTTAAATGATAAGTGAGTGTGAAATATACGGGTTGATGGTTTCTAAGTTGAAGATAATAGAATTTCTTGTTAGAACACCGAATTGAAGAATGAATGTCAATAGATCAAATTGATCGGATTTTGTGGGTAGTATCCACTGAAAACCCTCAGGAGACAACACTCCTCCTACTAGGGACACCTAGAAATTTAACGGCTTGTTGCACGAGCTCAGTGCAATCGCGATTCCCTGTGAAAGTGAGGTTAGGTTTTTTCGAGAATAAATTGGTTTTGCTCGGGACGAGTAAAAGATAAGTTTGGGGGTATTTGTTCATATCAAAATTTTGCATTATTATATTCCCCATTCTTAATCATATTGCAAATAAATAGGTGCTTTTGATCCATGTCTGCTAAATAGTTGCAGGTTACAGGTTCTCAGAACAATACAGTGAAAATGGTGAAAAGACGCTACAAATGTGAGACTACGACCAACAAATAGATGAATCTGCAAAATACCGCCTACAGTTTAAGGAACAAATGAAGATCAATGAACAGTTCGATTGCACAACGTATAAGGACAACACAAGATTCAAGACTTCAACACGAAGCTAACGGTAAAAGTCCACGACATTCTGCACTGTGCTCTGGAAAAACATAGAAGATATTCTGAGAAACCAAGTGAAGAAAACAGATGGAAAAAGTAACTTGAAGTATCACCGAAAAACAAGCCCAAGAGCCCATCAAAAGGCCGCGGATCCGCGGCCGAACAAGGCATTCCGCCGCGGATCCGCGGCCGTGCAGAGCACGTATCGGTGCGTGTCGGTGGGAGTCGGTGCATTGACCCGGTTTTCTTAGGGTAGTCTTGTAATTTTAGATATGGATCAGATGTAAACCCTAGGGTTCTCCTATCTATAAATAGGAAGCCTACAGCTTTTTTTGGAGTATGCCTCTTTTTAATTCTAGATTAAAATTTTCATTTCATTGTAATCGTCAAAGAGTGCATCAATAAAAGTAAGTTTTTATTCTAAATTTTCCTTATTTGCAATTTATATTCCTGCAATTTTTCATATCTGTCTTTTATTATCTACACGTTAATTAGATAATTAAAAAGAAAAATAAAAAAATGAATTCCATTGTTAATTCCATAATGAGTGAGTAGTTGCTCACTTGTTAGGGTTAGGATTGGATAGGTTTGAGAGATGGAAATCTCTCACTCCTTTCTTACCCTCATAACTTTATAAAGTAGGACTCTATGTAAAACAACCACCCACCGCTCACTACGGCACCCTATCCTACGAGATAGCGGTGATTCCCTAGTTAGACCGGTAGCGGTTGATTTACATAGAGGTTAGGGATAAGAGTTAAGAAAGGACGGACAAGGACCAAAAAGAAGAAACTACGTTTCTTCTTAGTCGTGCTAATCCCCTTTGTTAACTATTACCTTAACACCTAAGTTCTTAATTAGGGTAAAGAAAGCGGTGAGTAGAATTAACTTTCCAAACTAACCTAATCCTAACCCTAGCAAGGTTTTAATCCAAATCAAATTCAATTTCAGTTTTTATAAAAATCAAAACCTACCACAAATAGGAATTGACTCGTTAGAACAACTAGAAAAGAATACGTTTTCCCTGTGGACCGATCCGTACTCAACCGGCTAGCTACCAAGCGATACCGTCTTGATTGCGGTATATTCTTAACTTTGATTTTAAAACGCACACGCAAAATATCTCAATCAATCAATCATGTCTTTCTAAAGATCTCTCCAAACCGTGGAGTGATTCATTTTAGAAAGAGGGGTAAGCTAAGTCCAAGGTACATTGGACCATTCGACATACTTGAACGAGTCGGAGAAGTGGCATATCGTTTGGCACTTTCACCCTCATTGGAATGAGTGCACAACATATTCCACATATTCCAGCTCCGAAGGTATGTGAGTGACCCTAACCATATTCTTGATCACTCCGAGCTCACTGTACAGACGGATCTATCTTGTGAGCAACAACCCGTTGAAATTCTGGACAGAAAGGTAAAGACACTTAGAAATAAGGAAGTAAACTTAGTCCGAGTGATGTGAAGGAAAGACTTACCAGGAGAATCAACATGGGAAAGAGAAGACGAAATGCGTGTAAGATACCCTTTCTTATTTGTAAATTAGTCCTTAAATATTTGTAAATTTCGAGCACGAAATTTTTGTAAGGAGGGTAGAATGTAACGACTCTGTTTTTAATGTACAGAAATTTATTTAAAGTTAAAGTACTATATGGAGTATTTGCAAACTTGAGTATTGTTCCCGCCAAAAAATTTCTGCGCAAAAGAGCCCAAAGTATCAAATGGCAGCGATACGTTTAAGAAAATGCGAACCAGTATTTTCCACGCTGTATTTTGACAAACTACCGAATGAGAAATAGCTAAATTCTGATGGTATCGAAAGTGTCTCAAAAAATCCTTCGATTTGATATATTATGGGCCTCATAATTCATCCGGGATCAAAAGTTATGAGGCATCACGTGCCCACACGTGACCGGGCATCACGTGCAGACACGTGACCGGGCATCACGTGCAGACACATGACCATTTACAGGCAAAGCCTATAAGTACTGAATAAAATAAATAATTGAAAATAATTAATCAGTAGGGTCACGTGCCAACACGTGATAGGCTCTTAAACCCTCTGAAACAATAGAATTAAATTCTAATTAAATAATTAATCGGTGGGGTCACGTGCCAACACGTGATGGGTTCCTGAGCCCTCTAAACCAATAAAATTAAATTCTAATTAATTGGTTAATCAGTGGGGTCACGTGCGAACACGTGATAGGCTCTTAAAACTTCTGAACTAATATAATTAAATTCTAATTAAGGGAAATCAAAAACCCTAGTTGGAAAAATATTTCTCTAGATCTTTCCAAACAAAAAGATTGTGCTCTATAAAGTGGAGCGCCATTGGATTAAAATCCAATGGTGATTAAAAATCACTAATTTATAGAAAGATTCTATACAAGGAAAGATTTCCCTGAAATTTGCCAGGAATAACAGATAAAAGATCTTTTAGATTAAAAATCTAATGGTGAATAAAATTCACTGAGTGATCTAAAATATCATGTTGGTTACAAAATCAATTAAAATCTTTTAATGAAAAATTGACAAAACAAACTGATTCTTTTTTTTTCTCCTATAAATAGGAGCCAAGAAGAGAAGAAAATAAAGGGGGATACAGAGAAAACAAGAGAAGAGAATTTAATTCTCCAGAGAGAAAAAAGTTTTTTTGAGAACAGAAAGAAATCTTAGGTGAGAGATCATCCTATAAGCTCTCACAAAATAAAAAGAGAATTTAATTCTCAATCTAAGAGTTTAACTCTTCTGAATAAGAACTTAGTTTTTCTTTTGGTTGAAGATCTGCAGAAGAAAATCTCTCCATAAGTTGATAATTTAATTCTCATCGGGGAGATTCTGCCATGCAGATTCAAAACTTGGAGGGAGAATTGAGTTTAGGTAATTTAATTCCTCCAAATACGTAGGAATTTAATTCCTCCAACAGAAACAGGGTTTAACCCTTAAAACAAGAACTTAGTTCTTCTTCATGGTTGAAGATCTGCAAAAACAGATCTCCCCATAAGTTGAGAATTTAATTCTCATCGGGGAGTGTTCATATCAGAATTTTGCATCATTATATTCCCCATTCTTAATCATATTGAAAATAAATAGGTGTTTTTGATCCATATCTGCTAAATAGTTGCAGGTTACAGGTTCTCAGAACAATACAGTGAAAATGGTGAAAAGACGCTACAAATGTGAGAGTACGACCAACAAATAGATGAATCTGCAAGATACCGCCTACCAGTTTGAGGAACAAATGAAAATCAATGAACAGTTCGATTGCACAAAGTACGAGGGCAACACAAAGATTCAAGACTTCAATGCTAAGTTTTCAGTAAAAGTCCACAAATTCTGCACTGTTGGAAATCTGGAATAAAGTAGAAAAGATTCTGAAGAACCAAGAGAAGAAAATAGAAGGAAATAGCAACCTAAAACAACCCTGAAAAGAAGAGTCAAAGATCCCTCAAGATGGCCGCGGATCCGCGGCCGTGCTGTGGACGTGTCGGTGCAAAGTGTCGGTGGTGTCGGTGCTTTGACCCGACTTTCTTAGGGTAGTATTGTAATTTCAGATGTGGATCAGATATAAATCCTAGGGTTTCTCCTATTTATAAATAGGAAAGCCTACAGCCTCTTTTGGGGCGTGCCTCTTTTTGGTGTGTCTCTTTGGAGGATGCCTCTTTTTATTCTAGATCTAGAATTTAATTCTCTATTGTAATGAGCTTTTAAGAGGTATCAATAAAAAGTAAATTCCTTTATTTTTCTCGCATTTTTCTTATCGTATTTTATTATCTGCAATTATTATTTGTTAATCTAGTTGTAGAATTTAATCTGCATTTTTTCTTATCTTGAATTTTATTGTTATCTTCCTAATGAGTGAGTAATTCTTCACATGTTAGGGTTAGTATAGGGAAGGTTTGAGAGAAGGAAATCCCTCTCATTCCTCTCTTTGCCAATATAATTTTATTAAAATGACTCTTTTTAATTCAACCACACACCGCTCACTACGGCACCCTATCCTACGTGATAGCGGTGATTCCCTAGTTAGACCGGGTGTGATTGAATTAACTGGAGGTTAGGGCTAAGAGCCAAGAACGGACGGACAAGGACCAAAAGGAAGAAACTTAGTTTCTTCCCAGTCGTGCTAATCCCCGTTGTTACCGATTACCCTAACACATTTATTCACAACTAAGGCATTGATAGAAGCGAGAAGATCCCTATCTCAAACTAACCTAATCCTAATCCAAGAAAGCTTTTTATCAACTTTTATCTCATTCTTAGATGTTAAAACAAAACCCGACTTGATCGGATTAACTCTTTAGAACATAAAGAAAAGGAATCCATCTCCCTGTGGACCGACCCATACTCAACCGGCTAGCTACCAAGCGACACCGTTATTGATTACGGTAAATTCTTAATTTTGATTTTAAAACGCACGCAAAGCATCTCTACAATCAAATGGCGCTGTTGCCAAGGGGACGGTAGTCTCTTTCTTTGTTTAATTTCGGGTTAAAAAATAATAACAAATTAAAAAATTTAAAAATTATAAAAATTGAAAAATTGAAAAATTTTAAAACATAAAAAAATTAAAATAAAATAAAATAAATTCATCTTGTTATTTTTGAGAGGTATTGTGTGAATTGCGCAGGAAAAGAAGATATACTGATTCAGATCTGGAAAAAGCCAGTGAACAAATCAACAAACAGAAAATCTGAACAGACAAAGGAGAATCACAACAGACAACAGAAAAAATTTTGGAGATCCAAACCAACTTAACCACCGCGGAACCGCGGCGGATTCAAGCGTTTGACCGCGGAACCGCGGTCAACTGCTGACGTCAGCACCCCAAAATTTTCTGTAAGTATTTTTGTCCCCTCTCCTATCCTGAGCTCCACTGAAAATTTTTCCTGCAGGGTTCTTTGCGCAAAATCTTTCTCCCTCTCCAATAAATTGTTTTTGTGCAGGATTCTTTGCGCTGCCAAATAAAAAAATTTTGCAAGTGTTTTTCTGTGTGTTTACTGCTTTGCATTTTAAAAACGGACTTTTAAGGGGCTATAACACCAATCAAGATTGGGTGGGGATTTCATTACCCTTTCTAGGACTCCAAAAATCACAAAAAAACATATGCATGAACCCTCGAGTTAATTAAAAAAATATTTAGACTCGGCCAATAAGGACTGTCGCGCTCATTAGGACAAAGGAAGGTTGTGGGCAATCGGTCGTTTATCTAAACCTGATTTTGTGGTGCCTAGGCTAGACAAGTAGGAAAGGTAATTTTAAAAGGCCCGTCTCACTGTGATTCGTGAGTGGATCTCTCCTTTCTTTACTTGTACTTATCTGGCCCCAATTGGCGGTGAAGAGGCGATTTTAGGGATATCTCACAACTTGCCCTTTGGAACAGTTAAGAGCAGTCTGGTTGACTTAGGAGACCCTAGCTCTAGGATTGATTGTGCATGTATAAATTGTGATTGTTTGAAATTGTGCCGTAGTTCCGTACAAATTTTTGCAAAACTCTTTCTAAAAAAACACTTTCAAAACTCCAAAATCAAACATTTTTTTTTAAATAAAAAAAATTAAAAAAAATCATCACATTCTTTTTCTTCTCCTTTCTCACATCATGGGTACCCCACCTCGCAAAACTCTTGCCGAACTTTGGTACCCTCAACCAGACATTACTTCCTACGCGCATTGTTTTGGTCGAATTTCGGACGACCCCTCCATTCCCAAAATTTCTTTGAAAGATCGAATAGACGCATCTAGGAGAAACAGTTGGACTCCGCAATCCACTTTGTATCAACCGTAACCTTCACCACCTTCTTACGTTGATACCCCTTTTGAGAGTCCGGTGGTAACTCCGAAACTCATGTCTATTGCTGAACATATTGAACAATCTCGAAGCCGATCTTTCACTCCTTTCAACACTTCCAGTTCTTGGGATCAACAATTTCATTCGCCTTTTTATCCAAATGTTGATGCTAATACTGTCCATCCATTCAATTCCTATCCATCTTACCCAACTGTTGCACCTTCCTTAGACATTGCTTCTACACAGCCATTTGGGAGTTACCGGAATCCAAACAACTTTGAATCTTTTACTGAAACCCCTTCACAACCCATGTCTAGTCTGGAACAGTCGTTGGAAGATTTTATGGTAACGTCAAGACAACATATGATGGATCTGAATGCGGCCATGGCCTCCCTTATACAACACAGTGACCCGGTATCTAGTTTCCAACTAGCTCCAAATTTTCCAATGTATGATGAGGCGGTTGGACAGATTGAGAATTTGAGTGATGAGAGTGAGCTGTACACACTTCCAAATCAAACCTACCCATCCCCAATTGAATCCCATAACTCCGGTTTTGAATGTCTATCAAGTATTCCAAATGATTCACCAGTTGAAGATAAAACGTCTAATGAGTTGTGTGACTTTGTAGTGTTTGATTTACCTGATTGTGAAGGGCCCCTTTCGAGTGAAATTACCACCAATCCTTTTGACCTCTACACCTCCACTCTAGAACCTGAATTGATTAATATCCATGCTTTTGATGAGGTGTCTGAGAAATTTAATTTTCACTTGATCGAGGATATTGACACTGGGAATATTTTGGATGATGAACCCACAAATTTAGATGGGTTTTTCTTTCCAATTCATCATCCCGAGACATTAAATGTTTCTCCCGAACTTCATATGCGTCTTGAATTTGATGAGAATTGCATGGATAAGCTAAATTTTGAGGAGAGTATTGAGGATAATATTGAGAATGAACCAGTTTTGTTTGATGAGTCGGATTTTCCAATTCATCCTCCTGAACCTTTAACTGTTACACTTCCTAAATCAATCCCCTTCATCCTTTCTGTCGTTCCGACCGTGCAAGAAACCGTATCCCTTTCATTTTCAATGTCTGCTTTACCAAGTTCGACGTACCCATGTTTTCTCACGAATCTTGAGAGATTTGACCTCGTTTCTCAGTGGATTGATAGATTAGCACTATCGCTTTTTACACATCGGTCATTACAAATTGTACTAATTTATACACTCCATCTCCACCCTCAAGTTCGTATTCAACTTCTTTCTCCCACTTTCTCAGGCTCCTTTTCTATTATTCCTATAATTTCAGTGAGTGTTGATGAATCACAATCCGATAATTCATGTTTAATCATTCCAAAAAGCCAACATGATTTGGATACTTTTGAAAATGAGGTAGATGAGTTTTTCGAGTCTCCTACCTCCATAATTTTTGACAAATCAAGTGTGTTGAATTCTGGCGCGACACTTATTAACATTGAAACGTTCAATCGGACATTCGATGAAAGTTTCGAAAATATTTTCGCCGTCGAACTCGCATTCTTAAACGACACGAATTTTGTGATTAATCAACCTCCACCTAAAAAAGTCGAACCACCACCACCATTTCTTTTTCCCTTCCGCCATTCTTCTCCTCCACCGAGACCGTATACTGCTTCTATCTCCACACGATCTCGTGTGTCTCTCATTTCTTTTCTCTACACTCTATTCTTTCACCAACCACACCATTATAATGATAAATTTTTTGAATGGTTAGTGCTAACCTTTGGCATGTGTAAGGCCTTGTATAGCTTGATACTGTGTTTTTTCTCCTCCCTAACTCCGAACTTTAATGCTTTAACACTGGAAACACTGTTTCACTTAAGTTTGGGGGGGACCTTTTGTGTATATATATTTTGTTTTCTTTTTCTGTTAATAATTAAAAAAATAAAAGATAAAAAAAAAACATGAGAATGCCGACAATTTTGACCCTCTTGGTGTAGCCTGACAGTGAGGACACTGTCAAGTTTAAGTTTGGGAGTGTGCTCGGTAAGCTTTCTTCCTTCGCATTCATATGTATAATTTTGCATTTGCATACTTATTTTAAAACCCATAAAAATTGAAAAAATTATAAAATTATAAAAATTGAAAAGTTCAACTTTGGCCATATTTGACTTAAGTTCAACATGACGATTGAATAGTAGGGAAAAACTAGATCCTAAACTTAGTAAATTAAAAACCCTAAAAATAACATTTCTTAAAGTTTAACTGTAGAAAATATATGTCCTTGTAGTTTATTTAGAAATAGGCAAATTTTGAGTTCAGTTCTTGGGCTAAGTCAAAATAAGGGAAGAGTATTGAAATTTTTATTTGAAGTGTAAATTCAAAAAATAATTCTGAACATTAAGTTTAAATTCTGAAAATATATACGCTACAACTTGCACATACACGCACCTTAAAACTTGGAATTAGTAGAGGATGCCTTGAAATGCTCGTGTAAAATCCTTAGTATGAAGGAAAATAAAATAAAAGTACAAGAGTGAATAAAGAGATATAAAAAAATGAACACTGGTTTTGTAATTATTTAAGGCTACGTAAAATGAAAAAAATATATAGCAAGGGTGCTATATCACCTAATGCCTTAGACCAACTGGTTTGGGAGTCACTGCTAAGCCTTAGGTATTGCAAGACGAGGAGTTACGCCTAAATGCGCTAACCCATTTTGTAATCGGTCGTTCAGTACCTCAAGAAGTATTAACGGTCGCTTGAAGGATGTGTGAGCAATTTCATCTAAAATTCACCAATTAAAAGTAGTTTGGACGATGGACAAGAGTATGATAGCTTGAATTGAATTTCCAAGTGTAGGGGTGATACATACACACACGTAGGGGTATATGATTGGGGTTTGGATGAGAGAAATGAATGAAAGATAGGGCTTATACCTTCAGTAGAGATGATAAAAATTCCTAAGTTGAGATGGAACCTTAAAAGGAAAATTCAAAAGATACTGAAAGCTTAACAAATTTGCAGAACATATGCGATCATAAGTTAAATGAAAAGTGAGTGTGAAAAATACGGGTTGATGATTTCTAAGTTGAAGATAATAGAATTTCTTGCTAGAATACCGAATTGAAGAATAAAAGTCAGCAGGCCAAATTGATCGGATTTTGTAGGTAGTATCCGCTGAAAACGCTCAGGAGACAACACTCCTCCTACTAGGGACACCTAGAGGTTTAACGGCTTATTGCACGAGCTCAGTGCAATCGCGATTCCCTGCGAAAGTGAGGTTAGGTTTTTTCGAGAATAAATAATTTTGCTCGGGACGAGCAAAAGATAAGTTTGGGGGTATTTGTTCATATTAGAATTTTGTATCATTATATTCCCCATTCTTAATCATATTGCAAATAAATAGGTGTTTTTGATCCATGTCTGCTAAATAGTTGCAGGTTACAGGTTCTCAGAACAATACAGTGAAAATGGTGAAAAGACGCTACAAATGTGAGACTACGACCAATAAATAGATGAATCTGCAAAATGCCGCCTACCAGTTTGAGGAACAAACGAAGATCAATGAACAGTTCGATTGCACAAAGTACAAGGGCAGCATAAAGATTCAAGACTTCAACGCTAAGCTTTCGGTAAAAGTCCACAAATTCTGCACTGTTGGAAATCTGGAAGAAAGTAGAAAAGATTCTGAAGAACCAAGAGAAGAAAATAGAAGGAAATAGCAACCTAAAGCAACCTTGAAAAGAAGAGTCAAAGATCCCTCAAGACGGCCGCGGATCCGCGGCCAAACATGGCATTCCACCGCGGATCCGCGGCCGTGCTGTGCACGTGTTGGTGCAAAGTGTCGGTGGTGTCGGTGCTTTGACCCGGCTTTCTTAGGATAGTATTGTAATTTCAGATGTGGATCAGATGTAAACCCTTAGGTTTCTCCTATCTATAAATAGGAAAGCCTACAGCCTCTTTTGGGGCGTGTCTCTTTTTGGTGTGCCTATTTGGAGGATGCCTCTTTTTATTCTAGATCTTGAATTTAATTCTTCATTGTAATGAGCTTTTAAGATGTATCAATAAAAAGTAAGTTCCTTTATTTTTCTCGCATTTTTCTTATCATATTTGATTATCTGCAATTTGTTAATCTAGTTGTAGAATTTAATCTGCATTTTTTCTTATCTTGAATTTTATCGTTATCATCCTAATGAGTGAGTAATTCCTCACTTGTTAGGGTTAGGATAGGGAAGGTTTGAGAGAAGGAAATATCTCTCATTCCTCTCTTTGCCAATATAATTTTATTAAAAGGACTCTTTTTAATTCAACCACACACCGCTCACTACGGCACCCTATCCTACGTGATAGCGGTGATTCCCTAGTTAGACCGGGTGTGATTGAATTAACTGGAGATTAGGGCTAAGAGCCAAGAACGGACGAACAATGACCAAAAGGAAGAAACTTAGTTTCTTCCCAGTCGTGCTAATCCCCGTTGTTACCGATTACCCTAACACATTTATTCACAACTAAGGCATTGATAGAAGCGAGAAGATCCCTATCTCAAACTAACCTAATCCTAACCCTAGTAAGCTTTTTATCAACTTTTATCTCATTCTTAGATCTTAAAACAAAACCCGACTTGATCGGATTAACTCGATAGAACATAAAGAAAAGGAATCCATCTCCCTGTGGACCGACCCGTACTCAACCGGCTAGCTATCAAGCGATACCGTTATTGATTGCAGTATATTCTTAACTTTGATTTTAAAACGCACGTAAAGCATCTCTACAATCAGGGAGATTCTGCCATGCAGATCCAAAACTTAGAGAGAGGGTTGGGTTTAACACTACCAAAGAATTTAATTCTCAATCAAAGGACTTAGACTCTCCATGCACGTAAACCTGATCACATGGCAACACGTGACCCCCCCTTTTCAATGATCAGAAGAGAACGAACAAGAATAGTCACGTGCCCCCACATGACCCTTTAATGGACTCCTCAAAATAAGAAGAAATTAGCCTAGAGGCAATGCCTCACGTGCTCCCACGTGACCCTCAAAATAAAAGAGAATAAAGCCAAAGGTAGTACTGATCTAGGACGCCTCACGTGTCCCCGCGTGACCCCTGACAAACACCCTTTTCAAAAGAATAAAATAGGGGAAGATAGAGGAATTGATGCCCAACGCAGAGGGATTGTCACGTGTCCACACGTGATGATTTCAAAGACTAAAAGTGTTTAACACTTATTTGAATATTCTGAGAACAAAATAAAGGAAGTCTGGCCCCATCTTCAGATGTCTCACGTGACCCCACGTGACTAATTCAATTTTAGTGTTTAACACTACTTTAAATGCTTCGTCCCTAGTGTTTAACATTATCTTAAGCGCATCACGTGGGAGCACGTGACCGCCAAATATGCTCTAGTGTTTAACACTATTTTAAAGCCAAGCTTATCCCAAATCGGCTAAGTTTTCCCAGAGGCAAACTTCCCCTTCAACTGAACCTCAAAATTGATCAGTTCATATGATATGCAAAGTAAAGTCCAGAGCTATAATGAATGGTTAGTGCTCAGCCAAAGACAAAATGTTGTCAGAGCCCCCAAACCCCTGTTTAGCATTGGATCGTTGAAGATAAATCTTCAAAACGATCTAAGAGACCCTAAATCTTGCTAAATAATGAAGAGGCTGAACCCAGACAAATGTTCAACAGTCCAAACAAAGGTCCAACATTTTAAACTTAATTGAACTTAGCCCAAGTTGGCCATAAGTCCTCAACTCAGATTAACTGAGCCCATATACTCATTAATCTTTTGATCTCAGTCCCAAATTAGACTATAGATCTCTCAATTAACTTTGGTTCAAGGGTACATCTCTTCACTCCTCTGATATTTGTCATTGTAATCCTTCAACGTCTTCAGAGAGGTGACGGATCCCGATAACCAATCATTCCATGGACTATGGGGTCCTTAAACTCATGGACTATGATATCCTTAAACTTTATAGACTATGACGTCTTTAAACTACGGACTGTGGGGTCCTTAAACCCATGGACTATGATGTCCTTAACCTCGGACTATGGGGTCCTTAAGCCCATGGACTATGATGTCCTTAACCTCGGACTGTGGGGTCCTTAAGCCCATGGACTATGATGTCCTTAACCTTTACAGATTATGATGTCTTTAAACTGGACCACCATGTCCTTAAACTGGTAATCGACCGCAATGTCCCTAAACTAAACAATAGAGCCCAAATGCTCTTTTATTGGATCTAAACGATCCCGTTAAGTTGATCTTAGTCTGAAATTAGACTAACGTATCCTTAACATGCGTTTAAGTTGATCTTAGTCTCAAATGAGACTAACGTATTCTTAAACCCAACCCCAAACCCAAATCTAAGAAGATACGGATTTGGACTAATCCACGCCCTACGGACGACAACATAAATTAGTCTCCATATACAATCCACGGGCAACCAAAAACAAAACAAACACACACGACACGAAGTGACCATCTGGAGAAGGAGAAAGTGGTTACCGCGATGCGGTAGCGTAATTAACTGCAGGGGCTTGCGCTTGCAGAGAAGAGCGTCCCCACAATCAAAAAGTCCTCAACGAGGGGGAATCTGACGAAGTCTGCTACATCGGCCGCATCCATTTAAACCTTCGATATATGGTGTCATAAATCAACTTGGCATCTTCGGAGAGGTGGACGGTTAGCACCAAATAGTATCTGCCCTCGAAATTGTCACGACCCGCAGGGTACGGACGTGACTGGCACTTAAGTTTACGAAGCGTCTCAAGGCGTCCGTAAAATAAGTAAGCCAAAGCCCAGAACCAAAACCAAATAAGCAGAAGAGTGAAGAAAACCCAATCAATTGAAAACGAGTTTATCAAATAAGTCATATAAAACCCTTTTTAAAAACAATATCAATTTTTCCGAAAATTTCGGCAGAGTCTCCTTTGTAAATACTGGCCCCCAAAATGGGTACAACAAGAATATATATGAATCCAACAAATAAGGCATCTCCAAGCGGGAGCTGGCTCTTCGCCACAAGGCGGTCACAAATCCCACGCAATATAAAGCGACAACATGCGAAATAATCATAATGAAGCATAAGAAAAACAGCATGTCGACTCAAGTGAGCTCGACCCCAAAATACAGCATAAAAGTCCACAAACCTCACAGTCTCATCTCTAGGTCAATATACAAAAATACTGGTAGATACAGTAGATGGAGTACACTAGATACAAAGAATATACAAGGTGGTACAAAAATAATGATATAACCCACCTAAGAGCAAAACCTCGAGTCCAGGCAAAAGAAGCAAGTGCGCCCGCCGCTACTGCACTGACGGAGCGGACCTGAAAAAGGCTGTGGCACAACGGGGGTGAGTTGCCAACTCGTGAGTAATAAATAACATCTACACAGGCTATCGAAAGCATGCACACAAGTATCCTAGCATCTAAAATACAGGTAAGGCAGGACATAATAGCAGGTAGGTATGCAATATGAATATACTAGCAGGTATGAATGCAATGCGAATCAACTCATGATCTGAATGTGTAAGTATAAGAATCATGTTTTTCCTTTAGGAACCTCTTTTGAAATGCCAGCACAATACCAATAGAATCAACAAGAACCTGTGTCCAGCAACGACACCTCAAAACTATCACAAATCTCATATATCCATGTCATAGTATCTCTGGCCTCAGCCATCCGGCTGACCCAGCTCAATATCAAAATCTCATCATCTCGCGGCCACGGTCGGTATCCTCTGGATATCCGCCGTGCCAAACAGTCACCGGTAGGTAATCCGTCCCCTGCCAGGCTCAACGTCAACACCACATTCATCTTGCCCCGGGGTACCATACCGGGCCCACCATGTACCCGTGACGGTTCCTCCACTCCTTGACACGGATCTCGAAAACCCCAGCAAACTCATGGTGGACGACACTTTACATCACTAGAAAACCGCAATTACATATTTTAAAAACATAATAAGTTTAGAAATTTTGCGGCTTTCCCCCGAAATCCAAAAATATCATAAAATCTCAAGAAACCCTCATAAGTGCATATATCAATGGTGATGAATGCATATGGTATCAATAATTAAGCTACGATGTATGATTAATAGACTAGGCATGAACAAATAATATGATGAGGTACATACAAATGAATAGCAATCCTACGATTTCATTTTAAGGAATTAAAGGCAATAGCACAGGTTTAAGCATCAATTAGTAAAAAGTTTCAAATTATAGGTTATCTAGTGTGGTGGCATGGTAATTACCAGGGCGTGTGTGTAAGCATGAATAGTGCTCGTGCTGCATATAAAAACCCTGGCAATGGTGCAGGTGTCCTATAAAAAGGGTTCGCATATGTATGTCAATATAAGGCATGGATGCAGCAAATAATCATATAAGTATTACACCCCTAATTACTAACATCACTAAGAATGTTTTAAGTTACTAAAACTATCGGGCGGCTTGCGCCATCCAACGATAGTCCCCCGTAGATGTTACATCTACTCACAGGAATCCCTAGCTAGTCACGTCCGATCACCGCTTTCCCCTTTCGAGCCGCGTCTGACGTCTCCGCGACCGAACCTGGAATTTACATCAATACCAAACATAAGGTTACATATCAAGAACGACGCAAAACCCAAACGAAAATATTAACATTCACAAGCTAGGTACAACGTGCACAAGGTGCGCGGAACACACGCGAAAAACGCAAAAACTGCAAAAATGTCGATTTGGTCGCCCGGCAAAACTAAAATCCGATTACTCAAAAATCCGCACTCACGCATCCTAAATGTCATAGGATACGCCAACAAAATAATCTAGATATCGCAATTAATTCGCCACAATAATATAATAAAAACCTAGTAAGCTAGAAGTTTGCAAATTTGGTGCAAACATCGACAATTAGCGACAAAGTTAACACAATCCAACACAACAATCCAAACTAGCCCACTAGCTAGCCATTACACTAATTTTAAACCATTAACTATGCTTAAAAACCTAATTTCCATAAACAAAACCTTTCTTGATTTTTCATAATTAGCAATTTCAATCCAAAACTAAACATGACAATACCAAATTAACACTAATTTGAAGCCCACACAAATAAAGTAACCTCATTAACCTAGATTAGCAAACAACCAGATAGCTAATTAGTTTTAATTAACAAAATAATGGTTTCAAGAAACCCTAGTTAACTCAACCATTAACTTTAAACAACACTAGAATGAAAATAGCACTAATTTAACACTAAACAACTAGATTAAAGAATTCTAACCATATTAACTTAAAAGAGTAGAAATTATACCTCAAATTTTTATAGATCTAGCAAGAAGAATTTGCCTCAATGATGGCCTCATAGCACCATGATTCCAAGCAAGAGAGGTTAAAGAGAAAGGGGATGAAGAATGGGGTTATTTTGTGAGGTTTAAATTTGGAATTTTTGAAGCAACTTAATGAATTTTTTGAAGAAAAATGAAAAGAACAAGGAGATGAAGGGGGCTGCTGGAATTTGGCCTGAAATGAGGGAGAGGTGATGGTGTGGGTGTGGGAAAAAAAGTCTTGGTCAACTCCCTCAAAGTCAAAGCACCATACCTTCAACATACAATATTTTAAACATACACATTCAACTCAAATCATCCCTAACAAAAGAATTTTAAAACAAAAGAGAGAGAGGGAATTTTCTGCAGTTTGGGACAGCCAAGGAGATGTGAGGATGTGTGTGTGAGAGTGCACAAAAAAATTTTTGCAAAAAGACCCCCTACAAGTCCAAAATTGCAAGTTTAAGCTTAAATTCAATAAATTTCGTTTTCCATAATAAAAATTAGTTAAAACTTAAAATAAATTACTAAAAATTTATGTTACAACTAGATTTTAATTAACATGATTTTAAAGCTTAATTTTAGCCCATTTAAATTTGTATTTATCGCTAATTTAATGTATTTTCTTACCGGCTTAAAATAATATTAAAAAATTGAAAAATAGGGAAAAAATTTTAAATGACCAAAATTTCATAAGTAACTCATTAGCTACTAAAAACAAGCAATTACCTATCCATTTTAGGTATAATTAGTCCTAAACTGCAAAATAACGAGAAAGACGGTTTTCGGAAAAATACCGAATTTTCACCGATTCTCAGGAAAACACCAAAACGAATTTTCAAGACGCTACAATCTTTCCCCCTTAAAGAAATTCGGTCCCCGAATTTAAAAATATAACTACGCGTACCTTCAAAGAGATGGGGATATTTCTTCCTCATCTCGCCCTCGGTCTCCCAGGTAACCTCCTCGCTGCTCGGGCTACGCTAAAGGACCTTGACGGTTGGTATAATCTTCGATCACAACTTCTTCACCTGCCGATCCAGGATGGCCACCGGCTGCTCTGCAAAAGAAAGGTCGCGCTCTAGCTGGACTGTCGGGTGCTGAATCGCATGCGAAGGGTCGTGAAGGTACTTGCGGAGCATCGAAACATGGAAGACGGGGTGAACATCGGGAAAGCTGGGTGGAAGAGCCAAACGATATGCAACAGCGCCGACACGCTCGAGGATCTCGAAGGGACCCACAAATCTGGGACTAAGCTTCCCCTTTCGCCCAAAACGCATCACGCCCTTCATCGGAGAGACCCTCAGAAAAACATGGTCGCCAACTGCGAACTCTAATCTGCGACGGCGCCTGTCCGCATAGGATTTCTGCCTGCTCTGAGCCGCTCTCATCCGGTCTCGGATCAACTGTATCTTCGCTGTCGTCTCCTCAACAAGCTGCGGCCCCAGAATACTGCTCTCGCTGAGCTCTGTCCAACAAACGGGCGATCTGCATCTCCTCCCATACAATGCCTCGAAAGGTGCCATCTGAATAGTATCCTGGAAGCTGTTGTTGTAGGAGAACTCCACTAGAGGTAAATGATGATCCCAGCTACCGCCGAAGTCTAAAACGCATGCTCTGAGCATGTCCTCGAGAGTCTGAATGGTCCGCTCTGACTGTCCGTCGGTCTGCGGATGAAACGCTGTGCTGAAGCTCAAACGAGTGCCCAAAGCCTCCTGAAGTCTCTGCCAAAGTCGGCTGGTGAACTGGGTGCCTCGATCTGACACGATACAAGTCGGTACGCCATGTAGTCACACGATCTCGTCAATGTAGAGCTGAGCATACTGAGCGAAGTTGAAAGTCGTCTTCACTGGCAGGAAGTGAGCCGCTTTCGTCAATCTATCCACGATCACCCAGATGGAGTCATACCCTCGACTAGTCCTGGGTAGACCCACAACGAAATCAATCGAAATCTGCTCCCATTTCCACTCCGGAATGGGTAATGGCTAGCTCTCCTGCGGGCCTCTGGTGCTCGGCCTTGACTTGCTGACAAGTCAGGCATCTCGATACAAACTCCGCAATGTCCCTCTTCATCCCGTCCCACCAGTAGGTCTCTCTCATATCATGGTACATCTTGGTGGAACCGGGGTGGACACTATACACTGATCGGTGTGCCTCCTCAAGAATGTCGTGCCGCAATCCATCAGCATCTGGTACATACAGTCTAGATCCATATCGTAAAATCCCCTGATCGTCAATCACGAACTCGGAAAATCTGCCCTGTCCCATCTGTGCCATGATCTCCGAACAACGGTCGTCACTGCGCTGTGCCTCATATATACGGTCAAGCAACTGTGGGCGTGCACGAACATGCGCGAGCTGTCCCCCTGTCTGAGTGAACTCGAACTCAATTCGGCTGTCGCATAAAATCTGCCAATCTGCTGACGACTGCCTCTGCACTGCGTGCAAAAAGGATAGACTACCCTCGGGCCTCCTACTCAACGCATCTGCCACCACATTCGCCTTGCCTGGGTGATATAAGATCTCGCAGTCGTAGTCTTTCACCAACTCCATCCAACGACGCTGTCTGAGGTTCAGGTCTCGCTGCTGAAATATGTACTTTAAACTCTTGTGATCAGTGAATATCCGACACGACTCGCCGTATAGGTAATGTCGCCAAATCTTCAGTGCAAAGACCACTGCATCCATCTCCAAATCGTGAGTGGGGTAGTTCTGTTCATGCTTCTTCAGCTGCCGAGAAGCATATGCGATCACCCGGCCATGCTGCATCAACACGCATCCTAATCCCACTCGCGAAGCATCACAGTAGACCACAAATCCGCCTGATCCCGAAGGCAAAGATAGTACCGGCGCCGTAGTCAAACGAGTCCGTAGCTGCTGAAAACTGCGCTCGCACTCCTCCGTCCAGACTAAAGGAACTCCCTTCCGGGTCAAACCGGTCAAAGGTGCAGCTATACGGGAGAAGTCCTGAACAAAACGCCTGTAGTAGCCCGCCAGGCCTAGAAAACTACGGATCTCAGTAACCGATGTAGGTCGGGGCCACTGCTGAACAGCCTCAATCTTCTTCGGGTCCACACAAATGCCGTCTCTCGTAACCACGTGACCCAAGAATCCGACGCTGTCCAGCCAGAATGCACACTTGGAGAACTTTGCGAACAGCTGGTGCTCCCTCAGAGTCTGTAACGTAATCTGCAAGTGCTGCTCGTGCTCCTCTCTGCTCCGGGAGTACACCAAGATATCGTCGATAAACACGATGATGAACAAGTCAAGATACGGCCTGAATGTACGGTTCATCAAATCCATGAATGCTGCTGGGGCGTTGGTGAGTCCGAACGACATCACCAAAAACTCGTAGTGGCCGTAGCGCGTGCGAAAAGCTGTCCTCGGTATATCCTCCTGTCGAACTCGCAGCTGATGGTATCCTGATCGCAAGTCGATCCTCGAAAAATACCCCGCACCCTGAAGCTGGTCGAACAAATCATCAATGCGTGGCAACGGATATCTGTTCCGAACGGTAACCTTGTTCAGCTGGCGGTAGTCGATACATAAGCGTAAACTTCCATCCTTCTTCTTGACAAACAGGACCGGAGCACCCCACGGAGAAACACTAGGTCGAATAAGCCCCTTCTCTAACAAATCCTGCAACTGATCCTTCAGCTCTCGAAGCTTTGCCGGGGCCATCCGATAAGGCGGTGTAGAAATAGGCCTCGAGTCGGGAATTAAATCAATGCAAAACTCAACATCGCGCTCAGGTGGTAGCCCAGGCAGCTCGTCAGGGAAAACATCAGGGAACTCACAAACAACCGGGACCCGGTCCAACGGAACCTCTGCAGCTCGAGTATCACAAATAAACGCTAAGAATCCCTGACATCCCTTCCGCAAGAGCTGACCAGCGCGAAGAGACGAAATCAAGCTGGGAAGGGTGACGCTGCGGTCTCCCTGAATAACAAGGACTGGCTCTCTCGGAAAGCTAAATCTGACTGCCTTCTCGCGGCAGTCCACCGAAGCATAACAAGTGGCTAGCCAATCCATGCCCAGAAGCACATCAAAGTCCAACATATCGAGGAGAATCAAATCAACCGATGAATCCCTCTCCCCGATACGAACGGAACACAAACGAAATACAAAACGAGCGACAAACGACTCGCCTACCGGAGTAACAACAACAAGCGGATGATCTAACGACAACGACTCACGGCCCAACATCGGTGCAAAGTGTGTAGAGACGTACGAATGTGTGGAACCTGGGTCGAATAATACCCGTGCATCAAAAGAGCAAACTGGCAGGGTACCTGTCACAACGGCATTGGATGCCTGCGCATCCTGCGGTGTCAAAGCAAATACTCGGGCCTGTCCTCCACCGATAGCGGGCTGACCTCGACCTCGGCCTCTGCCTCCTCATCCTCTCTGAACAGGACCGCCGCGTCCACGGCCTCTGGGTGCACCTAACTGGCGTGGAGCATCGCCGGTGGTAGGAAGTAGGGCTCTCTGAGGAGGGGGTGGTGATGGTGGTAGGGTCACATACGGAACTGTCACCGCTCCCTGTCGTCTCACTGGACAGTCTCTGACAAGATGGTGCGGACTCCCGCACCCAAAACACGCTGGCGACGGCTGCTGTCCCTGGGGATAAGAACCATATAACTGTCCCCGTCCAAATCCTCTGCCAGGCCTATCTCTCGGGAAGAATCTGGCGCGCTGCCTCTGAGACGGTACATCGGTGCGAATCCTCTTCGGCCCAGAAACGGCTGAAGTCTGTGATATGCGTGCCTCCATCCGTAATGCCGTATCCATAGCCGCTGAATAAGTGTCGTAGTGCTGGGCGCCAATGGCAAGATATAGCTGGGCATCAAGTCCCTGTACGAACCTCTTCACCATCTTCTCCTCGGTATCCACCAAATATGGAGCATATCGGGATAACTGTGTAAACTGGATGTCATACTCAGACACCGTCATCCCAGGTGTCTTGACTAAGGCCTCGAAACTGCGAGCTCTGGCGTCACGAACGCTCTCTGGGAGGAAACGAGCTAGAAAGACCGCTGTAAACTCGGCCCAAGTCATAGGCGGTAGACCTGCAGCTCGACCTCTCAAAACTGACGCCCACCATGTCTGCGCAAGACCCTCTAATCGGAAACTCGCAAGCTCTACCCATCGATCATCCGAACATCTCAGCGAACGACAGATCCTGGCTAAACTGTCAAGGAACGTCTGTGGGTCCTCCGCTGCCTCGGTGCCGGTGAATACTGGAGGTCTCAGCCTCATGAAATCCTGTAGTGAAACCGGAATGGCCACGGTGGTAGTAGTAGGAGCAGGTATCATGGTCGTCTGTGATGTAGTAGGTACGTCGTCCGGTCTCGGTGTACGACTGGCTGCAACTAGGGATCCTACCATCTGACGTAGCTCCTGCATACCCCCCATCATCTGTCGCAACTCCTCCATACCAGTCTCGAGCCTATCCATACGGCCTGGAGAAGGTGGATCGGTCTGTCCCTGCGGCGTAGGCATACCACCCTGCTCAGTCCTAGTCTCGGACGGGCCAGCTCGAATCTCGTCTCGGGCGGCAGCCCTCTGTGCCCTCGTAGCCTTCGGCGGCATAGTGGCTGGTATAGGAAAAGGGATAATAAGAACAGTGCAATAGGATCATAGGATACACGGAATTGAAGAAGGAATTTTCAAGCAAGTATATCCTAAAGTCACTTAGGCGGAGTACCGTATCGCAAGTATGCCGCGGACATACACACGCTACGTTACCCTACTTAAGTCACGTACTCCATCTACCAAGGGTCATCCTAACACTCAAAAAGGTAAAACCTATCGCTCTGATACCAACTTTGTCACGACCCGCAGGGTACGGACGTGACTGGCACTTAAGTTTACGAAGCGTCTCAAGGCGTCCGTAAAATAAGTAAGCCAAAGCCCAGAACCAAAACCAAATAAGCAGAAGAGTGAAGAAAACCCAATCAATTGAAAGCGAGTTTATCAAATAAGTCATATAAAACCCTTTTTAAAAAGAATATCAATTTTTCCGAAAATTTCGGCAGAGTCTCCTTTGTAAATACTGGCCCCCAAAATGGGTACAACAAGAATATATATGAATCCAACAAATAAGGCATCCCCAAGCGGGAGCTGGCTCTTCGCCACAAGGCGGTCACAAATCCCACGCAATATAAAGCGACAACATGCGAAATAATCATAATGAAGCATAAGAAAAACAGCATGTCGACTCAAGTGAGCTCGACCCCAAAATACAGCATAAAAGTCCACAAACCTCACAGTCTCATCTCTAGGTCAATATACAATAATACTGGTAGATACAGTAGATAGAGTACACTAGATACAAAGAATATACAAGGTGGTACAAAAATAATGATATAACCCACCTAAGAGCAAAACCTCGAGTCCAGGCAAAAGAAGCAAGTGCGCCCGCCGCTACTGCACTGACGGAGCGGACCTGAAAAAGGCTGTGGCACAACGGGGGTGAGTTGCCAACTCGTGAGTAATAAATAACATCTACACAGGCTATCGAAAGCATGCACACAAGTATCCTAGCATCTAAAATACAGGTAAGGCAGGACATAATAGCAGGTAGGTATGCAATATGAATATACTAGCAGGTATGAATGCAATGCGAATCAACTCATGATCTGAATGTGTAAGTATAAGAATCATGTTTTTCCTTTAGGAACCTCTTTTGAAATGCCAGCACAATACCAATAGAATCAACAAGAACCTGTGTCCAGCAACGACACCTCAAAACTATCACAAATCTCATATATCCATGTCATAGTATCTCTGGCCTCAGCCATCCGGCTGACCCAGCTCAATATCAAAATCTCATCATCTCGCGGCCACGGTCGGTATCCTCTAGATATCCTCCGTGCCAAACAGTCACCGGTAGGTAATCCGTCCCCTGCCAGGCTCAACGTCAACACCACATTCATCTTGCCCCGGGGTACCATACCGGGCCCACCATGTACCCGTGACGGTTCCTCCACTCCTCGACACGGATCTCGAAAACCCCAGCAAACTCATGGTGGACGCACTTTACATCACTAGAAAACCGCAATTACATATTTTAAAAACATAATAAGTTTAGAAATTTTGTGGCTTTCCCCTGAAATCCAGAAATATCATAAAATCTCAAGAAACCCTCATAAGTGCATATATCAATGGTGATGAATGCATATAGTATCAATAATTAAGCTACGATGTATGATTAATAGACTAGGCATGAACAAATAATATGATGAGGTACATACAAATGAATAGCAATCCTACGATTTCATTTTAAGGAATTAAAGGCAATAGCACAGGGTTAAGCATCAATTAGTAAAAGGTTTCAAATTATAGGTTATCTAGTGTGGTGGCATGGTAATTACCAGGGCGTGTGTGTAAGCATGAATAGTGCTCGTGCTGCATATAAAAACCCTGGCAATGGTGCAGGTGTCCTATAAAAAGGGTTCGCATATGTATGTCAATATAAGGCATGGATGCAGCAAATAATCATATAAGTATTACACCCCTAATTACTAACATCACTAAGAATGTTTTAAGTTACTAAAACTATCGGGCGGCTTGCGCCATCCAACGATAGTCCCCCGTAGATGTTACATCTACTCACAGGAATCCCTAGCTAGTCACGTCCGATCATCGCTTTCCCCTTTCGAGCCGCGTCTGACGTCTCCGCAACCGAACCTGGAATTTACATCAATACCAAATATAAGGTTACATATCAAGAACGACGCAAAACCCAAACGAAAATACTAACGTTCACAAGCTAGGTACAACGTGCACAAGGTGCGCGGAACACACGCGAAAAACGCAAAAACTGCAAAAATGTCGATTTGGTCGCCCGGCAAAACTAAAACCCGATTACTCAAAAATCCGCACTCACGCATCCTAAATGTCATAGGATACGCCAACAAAATAATCTAGATATCGCAATTAATTCGCCACAATAATATAATAAAAACCTAGTAAGCTAGAAGTTTGCAAATTTGGTGCAAACATCGACAATTAGCGACAAAGTTAACACAATCCAACACAACAATCCAAACTAGCCCACTAGCTAGCCATTACACTAATTTTAAACCATTAACTATGCTTAAAAACCTAATTTCCATAAACAAAACCTTTCTTGATTTTTCATAATTAGCAATTTCAATCCAAAACTAAACATGACAATACCAAATTAACACTAATTTGAAGCCCGCACAAATAAAGTAACCTCATTAACCTAGATTAGCAAACAACTAGATAGCTAATTAGCTTTAATTAACAAAATAATGGTTTCAAGAAACCCTAGTTAACTCAACCATTAACTTTAAACAACACTAGAATGAAAATAGCACTAATTTAACACTAAACAACTAGATTAAAGAATTCTAACCATATTAACTTAAAAGAGGAGAAATTATACCTCAAATTTTTATAGATCTAGCAAGAAGAATTTGCCTCAATGATGGCCTCATAGCACCATGATTCCAAGTAAGAGAGGTTAAAGAGAAAGGGGATGAAGAATGGGGTTATTTTGTGAGGTTTAAATTTGGAATTTTTGAAGCAACTTAATGAATTTTTTTACCGGCTTAAAATAATATTAAAAAATTGAAAAATAGGGAAAAAATTTTAAATGACCAAAATTTCATAAGTAACTCATTAGCTACTAAAAACAAGCAATTACCTATCCATTTTAGATATAATTAGTCATAAACTGCAAAATAACGAGAAAGACGGTTTTCGGAAAAATACCGAATTTTCACCGATTCTCAGGAAAACACCAAAACGAATTTTCAAGACGCTACAGAAATTCAGGCAAGACGAACCTATGCGGTCGCGTCTCTGTATTCGGAGGAGAACAAGTATGGTAGAAGTATTAATTTGTTCAAGAACAGCAAGAAAGCACTTGTAGCTCATTGGTAAAGCCTTGCACTGCTGTGACATATCCCATGTGTTCAAATCCCCCCAGCCACATACTATTTTTAATGATTTTTTTTAATACTTTTTGGAAGCCTAAAAGTTTACACGTGCAATATACGTAAAAATGAAAAGTCAGATTAAATAAACATGTGACAAAAGGGAACACATGGCATTCATCCAAGCACCCACCCTCACCCAATGGCCGGCGAAATTAGCCAAAGGGCCGGCGGCGCCGGGCTCCCCTAAGGAAATGCTTCCAAATTTTTAACACTACACCCCTTGGCCTACTCCATTACCTCCATATTGTTTGATTTTTCTGCATTTATCCAGAGAGTGTTAATTCACCTCTTTAATTCTATTTTTCATACATTTTAATTCTCTCTTCACACATAAAACCCTAATTTTATCCTATAAATACCACCCCACGCCCTAGCCCTCTCTATTCTGAAATATATCATCAAAACTCTCAAATTTTTCCAAGTCAACTAAGTTGTACAAGTGGAGTTAGCCCAAGGTCATCTTCTGGCGACGACTCGGAACAAATCCGGCGACACCACGACTCCACGAAACTCTCAAACCCTTCCTCTACCTCCCCTCTCTCATCTAATCCAGTAAGTCCCTTCTCTTCTCTACTTTCCACCTCTCAAAAAGTTCTCTTTTCAAAACTCGTTGGAGGTGGAGTTAATCTGACATCCGATTCTAATTTGAAAAACCCAACTTTTCTGAATAACAAATCAACCATTTCTTTATATATTGTTTAGCAACCATAAACCAATATTGAGAACAAGTTTCAATTTAAAATACTATGCTATGCAACTTTTATTTCACTTTTATGGTTAAATACCATAAACTTTCTATTCAACATCTTTCATCATATATGCTAATATTACTTTTAGAAAATTCACGAGGTAATGACATATCTCATCACAACACTCATCATGACATAGCACGATAGTTTTTAGAACAATATTTTGTGGGATAAATACAATTTTACAATAAAATACCTTAAACTAATAAAACCATATTCTTTAATATTGTTTTAATTAAATTCCTTACAATTAAGTCTCCACAACCCATTTTGGGTAACTCGATTTGGATGGTGCGGGTTATCGCACATCCTTGGGACTAATAGAGCGATATGCAGACCTCCTCACGGAGCATCCGATCTCGATGGAATTTTTAATACAATTTTTAAGAATAATGTGATTTTCTATTTAATAAATAAATTCTATTTTTAATAATTATATATATATATATTATCAAAATATCTATTTTAAATATGTATAATAAATTCCATGTTTTCTAAACAAAGGAATCATAAATCCATACAATTCCAATTCACACTAAAATACCATATACTATTCAATCTAGATTTATAATCATTAATGTCACGACCCGAAGGTACGGAACGTAACCGGCACTTAAATTACGAAACGTCTAGAGACGTAATATAATCTAAGTAAGCCGAAGCCCAGAAATCTAAACCATATAAAAGAAGAAGTGTAGGAAAACAAGTTTAAAAATAACATCAAATTTTCTCAAAAATTTCGGCAGAGTCTCCTTTGTAAAAACTGGCCCCAAACGGGTACAAACAAGAATAATATACATAAGCAATAATAAAGGCATCCCCAAGCGGGAGCAAGCTCTTCACCAATTAGTGGACACAACCGCAAGCAATAATATACAATGCCGTAGGGCGAGGAACAAAACTCAGAAGAAAACCAAAAATCTACTAGAAAACCATAATAATACTAGCGCGACTCTAAGGTCGAAAGAATAAACAACTGGTCTTCTAAATCTATCAAATAATACAAGTCTGGTTGATGGAGCTTACTAGATACAAATGTAATAAATAACAGTACAACGGCGGTCCCGATACAAGTGAACCAACCTACCAAGAAATCACCCTGAATGAAATGGTGTGCCAGCAAGCCGCCAAGGAAACTTGTACATCTGAACCTGAAAGAAAATTTGGCACAACGGGGGTGAGTTGCCAACTCGTGAGTAGAAGACATCTGCGAGTAGAAATCGCATGCACGACGATCTCCTAGGTCATAATAATATACATAAATAACACTAGTCATCTAGTAGTGACAGGATAACCATCCGTGCAAAAGTGCGGTACTCAGTGCATCGTGTCAGTGTCACTAAACAGTAATGAGTCACATATCTGAGGCATGAATGCATCATGAATGATAAAATCAACCACAAAATCTGAATAATCTGATATAAGAAAACATCAATAAATCTCATATAATAAAACTGAAATATCATCAGTGAAACCGACAGAAATCCGTGTCCAGTATCGATACAATATCTCAATATCTCAAGTCTAAATATCTCAATGTCTCAGTATCTCAATGTCTCAACATCTCAATGTCTCAATATCTCGGGCTCCGTCAGTCCGGATCGGCCCATATTATCAAATCTCACGACAACGGTCGGTATCCTCCGGATATCCGCCGCACCAGACATCACCGGTAGGTAGTCCGTGCCCCTGCCAGGCTCATCGACTACAACTCGAGCTTCTTGCCCCGGGTACCTTACCGGGCCCACCATGTACCCGAAACGGTTCATCCTACTCCTCGAATCGGGTCTCGAAATCCAACAGTAATCATAAAAACTCATGGTGGACGACACATACGTCACGAGAAAATCGCAACTTGCATTTTAAAAAGTAAGAGAGAGAGAGAGAGAGAGAGAAGTTTATTATAAATTCTTGCGGTTTTCCCCCAAATCCTGAAATCTCATGGAAATCCGAAATCCAACAATCAAGAGTAAGTAAACAGTGAATATCGGCATAAAGCCCCAGAGTAGTACATGAATGAATATATGAATGCATGAAGTATCTATGTAACGAAGGCAATCTCTAAGTTAACACATGAGCGCAATCATACAAATATTATGTAGTAACTAGCCTTTAGCTATTATATCAATGAGATAATATTTTCTAAAGTGTACGTGGCATGGCAATTACCGATGATGATGTGTGTGAGCCGGCAAGTAAGTGTATGTGAGACATGCGCATCATCGGTAATGGTGCTGGTGTCCTAACAGATGGAATCATAACAGTGAAGGAAGCATATGTATAAACATACAGTGAAATGAGAATGACATGAATATAACAAAGAAAGAGTAATAACCGCAATACCGAAGAATATACATTTCTACAATATGAGTCATACCGTTTTGGTGTTTGAAAAAGCACGAATCGTGGTTTTTAGAAAAATAGGAGCTACGGTGTTTTTGAGAATAATACGACCTTTGAAAAATCCGTAGTATCCCTCAGGCCGTTTTTAAAATAATGCGCACGATTCGCTAGTTTTGAAAATATGTATGACTCGAGCCTAAACTAACATTTACCTAACCAACTAAGGGACTAAACTAGAGAACTGGTCGAAAGGTAAGAAAAATCCACCTAAGGTCCGAGTCGATATCTCTAGTAGTCGGCGATCCAGCCTCAATAGCGTCACATACATAGTACAACTTTCTCGAGTCAAGAGTGCGGATCAATCATCATATCTATACGTCGTACGGTAAAATCCATCGTACGGCATTCCAAAATCGGGGTACGGGTCAACTATCAAATATATGTCATCTTTCATAAGGTATCATCATCAAACAATATCATAATCTGGTTACTGATCTAAAGTCTCGTGCAATCCGATGTCATCAACACATATTATCATATATGAGTATACATCACACAAGCGATCCATTATAAATAACATAACATATCTCATATCATATCTCGATCATATGTCAACTATCATATATATATATCATCAATCACATGGTATCATCGTCCAACGATCCGCTATAATATCATAACATATCCCATATCATAACGCGATCATATATCAAATATCTTATGGCATCATGCCCAGCCATATCGACTCATCCCCAAGTATCATATAATATCCTTATCACCCATGTATATGTATGTATGTATGTATATATGTATGTATATATATATATATACTTACTCACATACCTATACACACACACACACACACAAGAAACAAGTGTGTGTGTGTGTCTGTGTGTCAACCTATACTCTCGGGTCTCGCAACTAAGAACTAGACTAAAGCACTATCATCCCACTTACACAATTTCCAATCCGTGGTATCCTAAAACCTTTCTTGCTCAGTATTCGTATCTCGCGATAACATAACAATATATAACTATCTCAAGACCACATCATATCCTATGAAGTTGCGAGGGTGCTATACGCCATCCATCCGACTTCCCCCGTAGATATACATCTACTCACCTTGGTCCGTGCTTGCCGAAGTCGATGCCGCCGTGCTCTTGCTTGTCGTCCCGAAGTTTATGTGGAGGTACCTATACGTCATAGCATATCGTATCGTATTAAAATCCGATTAAAAATCAAAACGACAGACGAGTGGCCTATAGATTAAAACCTATAGCCTACGCAATCAAAACATCCAAATAACCCTCGTCGTCGACGTACCAACGTCCGACGACCAAATTCGAAATCAAATACCAAAACCAAGTCATGAAAACCCATGAATCCACAAAACATCAACTTACAAAATTTATTCCAGATTTTAGTTCAGGTGAAATTAGATTAAACAAACAATACTGGGGTGTTATATAGGGGATATATGAGCTACAGAAGAAATTTCAACACGAATTCAACACTTCTTGGCCGGCCACATAGGCAATAAATCCGAGCTCGCCGGCCCATTTAGCTTGGATTGGTCTCGTACTCGCAGGGTTGCCTCCTAGTGGTCCATCTATGCTAGTGGTATTGTTTGTTTTTCTTATAAATTCCCCGGGTCACTCCAGATTTTCCTGCAATCCCTAAACTTTCACAAAATCGACATTGGAAAGTTTCGAAAGTTCTGGTCTTGGGTTAAATCTTTGGTCTTGTCCAGAATTCTAACTATAAACAGGGTTTTTAAGGTCTCTATTAATCTCAATTACACTTCACAATTTAAAAGTTTCCCTAACTCTCACCGAGGAATTTTTCCATTATCAGTAATCTACACAATATCATATTTAAACTTAAATAGAAGCTAAGGAAACTTGATTACTACACTAATGGTGAAAGGATTACCTCATTTGACAACTCAAGAATTTTCTTGAGTTGCCCAAAGTCTTCAAAATGGCCACTTGATAACACCATGGGGTTTGTAGCAAGATTTGGAGTAACTTTTGTGAAGTGAGCATGGAATTTAGTAAAGATTTTGAGGTGTTTTATGGTGTTGTTGTGAGGAGGTAGAGGGTGAGGGAGAGAAGCAGCACCAGGAGAGAGGAGGTGAAAATGAGGATGAGAAGAAAGTAATGAAGGGAACCATGCGTGTAGAAACTTCTCCATCTCTCTCTCACTCTCTCATCCTTTCTTTTCCTTTCATTCCTTTTCTTTTCATTTTAAAAAAAGGAAAGACACTAAAAAAAATTAAAAATGAAAACATGGTTCATATGATAAAACGTAACAAGTATTAACAATATGACATGGTGCATGTCACATGCACAAAACACAATTAATGCATGATTAGTGAAAATTAATCGAGTTTAGTATTAATATATAATATAATTAATTATAAGAAATCTATAAATGCACCATTCTTATAATCTCCTTCAAAATCAATAATTAACATAATTTTCCAAATATTTTCATATTTATCGATATTTAATTATACCATATTATTCAAATATTAATAATATTTATTATTTAAATTCCTAAAAATAATATTTTATTTTTCTGAAATGTTACAGTCTTCCCCCCTTAAAGAAATTCGGCCCCCGAATTTAAATTAAAACTTCCCAAAATACTAAAATATTTCAGCAAAACACTCAAGTCGTCGGGGCTCCGATATCATAAATTCTTAAAACACATTTTAGCGCAATGCATGCACACGAAAAACAAGTACATAACTCAAAATCAAAACTCCGTCAAGTATCACGCAATCATCGGAGTCATGGTGAAAATATAATGTCAAAATCCAATACGAAAACCAACATGATATATATCAAAACTATAACTTGTATATAGTACGCATCGCAGTAAAATCATCCAAATATCTGAATAGGGAAGCATGCAAAACCCCCTTTTTCAAATCGCTGTGCGATGCGCATATCACAGCATATGTAGCGGACGTTCCATTTTAAGAAAATAGCTATAAATATATATCCTTCATTTAACATACACGTCCTGCCCGGTTACTAAACCAAATAGTAAATATCATATAAACGTACTGCTCAAAATGAAATCAATCTCAAATACAATATACAAGGTACCACGTGCGTCCGGTGCGCACGAAAATCGAAATCAAATACAGATGCCACGAATACGCACAGAAATAAAACTGAGTGCAACGGGTGTGCACCAAAAATATCTGTCAAGTGCAACAGGCGTGCACGACAACAAAATCAGGTGCATCTAATCTACACAAATCCCGATTTAGTGTATCTGATGTGCACAAAATCGCATCAAGTGCGCCAAATGTGCGCAAAAATCTCAACCAAGTGCATATGGTGCACGAAAACATATATCGAACATCGAAATCGAAATCAGCGGTATACAATATACACTGAATCAAAATCAAGTATACAGCGATAAATAAACTTATAACCACATGCATCAGTGTGCACAAAACCAAATAAAAGTACGAAAAGTGCATGAAAACTATACCGAAAGCATAAGTCCAAAATCATGTGCAACCCATATACACGAAATCAAATCAATTAAATCCAGGTGTATGAAATCAAAATCAAACATCTCATAATGTATATAAGAATCAAATCAGGTGCAATGGGTATGCACAAAACGAACATCAAAACAACTGATACATGGAACAATAATCGAGTGCAATGAAGGTGCATGTAGGAAATACCAATCATAACAAAATCCTCAAAATACCAAAATCCAAACAACGGAAATGTGAAATTCAATTCACCAAATCGCAATTCGTAACACCGACGTCAATGTGCTCCTCTTTCCTCTGGTGTCGACTGATTCGAACTCGTCTTTTCATAGCTGTATGAACGGCGCTATAAACGGCTATACTCATATCTAGAGTTTTCCAAGTAATGTATCCCATCACATGATATCCGGACTTCGTTAAACTTTTCGATCGATTCATCAAAATCCCATAATTCCCCGATAGCTCAACACTCAAGTACAGTTTAAAAATATCCAGTACAAGCCACAGCACCTGCGGACCAGCCATAGGAGGGCAAACCCAAGCCTCACTAATGGCACCGCGGAACTGCCGCAAACCCTAAGGTTCAAAGGCGTTCTCATGGTCATTATGTCGAGTTAGGGTTTCATTCTTCTAGAGGGTCCATAGAATTACCTGAATGTTCTTCCGAATACCTTAAACTTGGGAAAATGGGTTTCTGACATTCGTTCAAACCTTTTAACTTCGTCTAGACGACATGTGAATACCCGTCGTCCGCACGCTAAACAATGCCTCGATCCTCAAGAACAGGCGATATACTAACGGTCATCACATTCTAGCGGGTCTCTAGCAGTGACCCGATCATCTGGTGCAGATATCAAACGCTCGCGTCCACAAGAAAATGTAGTCAACGACATATCTAAACGCTCATGCTGACAGTAACTCTAACCGCAGCTCTCTCTGCCCGCGCGACTGTGATAACAGAAACCACCATCCGACATCGACGAAGATAGATCATAGGAATGAATAGAAATACGGAGTAAAGAAATATACATCCTAAGGCTTCTTAAGCGGAGTAGCGTATCGTAAGTATGCCGTGGAACATACCCATGGTACGTCACTCTACTTTAGTCACCTACTCCATCAACCAAGGGTCATCCTACACTAGAAGGTAAAACCTAATGCTCTGATACCAACTTTGTCACGACCCAAAGGTACGGAACATGACCGGCACTTAAATTATGAAACATCTAGAGGCGTAACGTAATCTAAGCAAGCCGAAGCCCAGAAATCTAAACCATATAAAAGAAGAAGTGTAGAAAAACAAGTTTAAAAGTAATATCAAATTTTCTCAAAAATTTCGGCAGAGTCTCCTTTGTAAAAACTGGCCTTAAACGGGTACAAACAAAAATAATATACATAAGCAATAATAAAGGAATCCCCAAGCAGGAGCTAGCTCTTTGCCAATTGGCGGACACAACCACAAGCAATAATATACAATGCCGAAGGGCAAGGAACAAAACTCAGAAGAAAACCAAAAATCCACCAGAAAACCATAATAATAATAGCGCGGCTCTAAGGTCGAAAGAATAAACAACTGGTCTTCTAAATCTATCAAATAATACAAGTCTGGTTGATGGAGCTTATTAGATACAAAAGTAATAAATAACAGTACAACAGCAGTCCCGATACAAGTGAACCAACCTACCAAGCAATCACCCTGAATGAAATGCTGTGCCAGCAAGCCGCCAAGAAAACCTGTAAATCTGAACCTGAAAGAAAATTTAGCACAACGGGGGTGAGTTGCCAACTCGTGAGTAGAAGACATCTGCGAGTAGAAATCGCATGCACGACGATCTCCTAGGTCATAATAATATACATAAATAACACTAGTCATCTAGTAGTGACAGGGTAACCATCTGTGCAAAAGTGCAGTACTCAGTGTATCGTGTCAGTGTCACTAAACAGTAATGAGTCACATATCTGAGACATGAATACATCATGAATGATAAAATCAACCACGAAATCTGAATAATCTGATATAAGAAAACATCAATAAATCTCATATAATAAAACTAAAATATCATCAGTGAAATCGACAAAAATCCGTGTCCAGTATCGACACAATATCTCAATATCTCAAGTCTCAATATCTCAATGTCTCAGTATCTCAATGTCTCAACATCTCAATATCTCAATATCTCGGGCTCCGTCAGTCCGGATCGGCCCATATCATCAAATCTCACGACAACGGTCGGTATCCTCCGGATATCCGCCGCGCCAGACATCACCGGTAGGTAATCCGTGCCCCTGCCAGGCTCATCGACTACAACTCGAGCTTCTTGCCCCGGGGTACCTTACCGAGCCCACCATGTACCCGAAACGGTTCATCCTACTCCTCGAATCGGGTCTCGAAATCCAACAGCAATCATGAAAACTCATGGTGGACGACACATACGTCATGAGAAAACCGCAACTTGCATTTTAAAAAGTAAGAGAGAGAGAGAGAGAAAAGTTTATTATAAATTCTTGCGGTTTTCCCCCAAATCCAGAAATCTCATGGAAATCCGAAATCCAAGAATGAAGAGTAAGTAAATAGTGAATATCGGCATAAAGTCTCAGAATAGTACATGAATGAATATATGAATGCATGAAGTATTATGTAACGAATGCAATCTCTAAGTTAACACATGAGCGCAATTACACAAATATTATGTAGTAACTAGACTTTAGCTGATTATATCAATGAGATAATATTTTCTAAAGTGTACGTGGCATGGCAATTACCGATGATGATGTGTGTGAGCCAGCAAGTAAGTATATATGAGACATGCGCATCATCGGTAATGGTGCTGGTGTCCTAACAGATGGTATCATAACAGTGAAGGAAACATATGTATAAACATGCAGTGAAATGAGAATGACATGGATATAACAGAGAAAGATTAATAACCGCAATACCGAAGAATATACATTTCTACAATACGAGTCATACCGTTTTGGTGTTTGAAAAAGCACGAATCGTGGTTTTTAGAAAAATAGGGGCTACGGTGTTTTTGAGAAAAATTCGACCTTTGAAAAATCCGTAGTATCCCTCAGGCCATTTTTAAAATAATGCGCAGGATTAGCTATTTTTGAAAATATGTATGACTCGAGCCTAAACTAATATCTACCTAACCAACTAAGGGACTAAACTAAAGAACTGGTCGAAAGGTAAGAAAATCCACCTAAGGTCCGAGTCGATATCTCTAGTAGTCGGCAATCCAGCCTCAATAGCGTCACGTACATAGTACGACTTTCTCGAGTTAAGAGTGCAGATCAATCATCATATCTATACGTCGTACGATAAAATCCATCATACGCATTCCAAAATCGGGGTACGGGTCAACTATCAAATATATATCATCTTTCATAAGGTATCATCATCAAACAATATCATGATCTGGTTACCGATCTAAAGTCTCGTGCAATCCGACATCATCAAGACATATCATCATATATGAGTATACATCACACAAGCGATCCATTATAAATATCATAACACATCCCATATCATATCTCGATCATATGTCAACTATCATATATATATATATATATATATATATATATATATATCATCAATCACATGGTATCATCGTCCAACAATCCGCTATAATATCATAACATATTTCATATCATAATTCGACCATATATCAAATATCTCACGGCATCATGCCCAGCCGTATCGACTCATCTCCAAGTATCACATAATATCCTTATCACCCGTGTATATGTATGTGTGTGTGTGTGTGTGTGTGTATACTTACTCACATACCTATACACACACACACACACACACAAGTGTGTATGTGTGTGTGTTTGTGTGTCAACCTAGACTCTCGGGTCTCGCGACTAAGAACTAGACTAAAGCACTATCATCCCACTTACACAATTTTCAATCCGTGGTCTTCTAAAACCTTTCTTGCTCGGTATTCGTATCTCGCCATAACATAATAATATATAACTATCTCAAGACCACATCATATCCTACGAAGTTGCGGGGGTGCTATACGCCATCCACCCGACTTCCCTCGTAGATATACATCTACTCACCTTGGTCCGTGCTTGCCGAAGTCGATGCCGCCGTGCTCTTGCTTGTCGTCCCGAAGTTCACGTGGAGGTACCTATACGTCATAACATATCGTATCGTATTAAAATCCGATTAAAAATCAAAACGACACACGAGTGGCCTATAGGTTAAAACCTATACCCTACGCAATCAAAACATCCAAATAACCCTTGTCGTCGACGTACCAACGTCCGAAGACCAAATCCGAAATCAAATACCAAAACCAAGTCATGAAAACCTATGAATCCACAAAACAGCAACTTACAAAACTTATTCCAGATTTTAGTTCAGGTGAAATTAGATTAAACAAACAATACTGGGGTGTTATATAGGGGACATATGAGCTACAGAAGAAAATTCAACACGATCCAACACTTCTTGACCGGCCACATAGGCAATAAATCCGAGCTCGCCGGCCCATTTGGCTTGGATTGGTCTCGTACTCGCAGGGTTGCCTCCTAGTGGTCCATCTAGGCTAGTGGTATTGTTTTTTTTTCTTATAAATTCCCCGGGTCACTCCAGATTTCCCTGCAATCCCTAAACTTTCACAAAACCGACATTGGAAAGTTTCTAAAGTTCTGGTCCTGGGTTAAATTTTGGTCTTGTCCAGAATTCTAACTATAAACAGGGTTTTTAAGGTCTCTACTAATCTCAATTACACTTCACAATTTAAAAGTTTCCCTAACCCTCACCTAGGAATTTTTCCATTATCACTAATCTACACAATATCACATTTAAACTTAAATAGAATCTAAGGAAACTTGATTACTACACTAATGGTGAAAGGATTACCTCATTTGGCAACTCAAGAATTTTCTTGAGTTGCCCAAAGTCTTCAAAATGGCCACTTGATAACACCATGGGGTTTGTAGCAAGATTTGGAGTAGCTTTTGTGAAGTGAGCATGGAATTTAGTAAAGATTTTAAGGTGTTTTATGGTGTTGTTGTGAGGAGGTAGAGGGTAAGGGAGAGGAGCAGCACCAGGAGAGAGGAGTAGGAAATGAGGAGATGAGAAGAAAGTAATGAAGGGAACCATGTGTGTAGAAACTTCTCCATCTCTCTCTCACTCTCTCATCTTTTCTTTTCCTTTCATTCCTTTTCTTTTCATTTAAAAAAAAGAAAAGACACTAAAAAAAATTAAAAATGAAAGCATGGTTCATATGATAAAACATAACAAGTATTAGCAATATGACATGGTGCATGTGTAAGTCTATGTTACCCACCCCGGTACTTAACGGGGAGGCGGAATAGGTAAAAATCAAATTTTTCATAAAGGAAACATAGAATAACCATGAAGGGTCTTTGCTAAACAAAAATTAACAAACTAATGTGGAGTTTTAACTACTAGGTTAAGAAATTATACCTAAAGCTTGAACTCCTTCTCTTTTTATTGTGGTCATCTTTGTTGCGAGCTCCTTGGAGTGGTGTAGATGGCTGCTCCTCACCGTCTTCTCTAGGTCAAAGAATGATCCACCCGAAGGCCTCTACCTTGAGCTCCTAGCTCAACAATGAAGTAACTAGAGTGCTTGGCTTGCTAGACTAAGAACCCTAGAGTGAGTAGAGAAGTATTTTGGTGGTTTAGTCTCAAAAGCTTTTGATTTTCAACACATGAAAGATTAAAGCTTTGAGAGAGGAAGAGGGAGAGCAAACCATGAGAGAGAAAGATAATGAGAGAATGAGAGAACAAAGCTCTCATATGAGAAATATATGATAATAATAATAATAATTAAGAAAATTGTGATGGTGTGTTGATTTGACCATTATCATTTCATAATTAATGCTAAGCATGCTTCAAAAAATATCTCATGCTCAACAAAAGAAAATATCTAAGTCAATGTGAGTCAACAAGTCAAATGGTCAATCCAACTCTAACCATGATACAATTATCCTTAATTAAAACTATTAATCATATTCCTCCTTCTCATTATGGTTTTGATCAAGTCAATGGTCAAAACCCTAATGAGGTGTCTCTCTCTCCGTCCCTGTCAACTGTACATACATACCCGCATCCGTGTTCCATAGAAACATGAATACAATGAGACTAGACCAATCCCAAAACAAATACTAGGATCTGGCTTAAACCAAAGCCCACTAGTATCAACTGCCCGAACACCAAACGTGCACAAGTACGCGTATGTGAACGAACCCCCGTCGTAAAACAATACGACCTCTACTACGTTTCGCCCAAAGGTGAACAACCCTCTGCGTGGGACTCTAAAGACTCGACACTACGCTGGCAGTGGGTTTAACCACAGTTCGCAAGCGGTACTAGATGTACGTAACGGTCCCCAGGTAGATGTCGATAAGAAGACCGATGAGGTGAACCCATCCGAACTCCTACTGAGCCAGAATATGACAATCTCCGTACAGTCCAGTCTGTTCGTCTAAGAGTATCGCATGTCGGGCCTAGAGGGCGGTAAACGTCAGATCCCTAATAGCGGTACAAGTCGTGTCGGAGTGTAGCCCAGAACACCCTGAGAAACTACTGAAAACACTGCCAGAAAATCTCACTTGCCCTGGCCAGGGACTTTGTGTAATGGCTCTTCTAGACACAGCGCGATATCAACCCCCAATACCGGGATAGACGAATCCTATCTAACCGTCGCTGCCTCCAAGTGCTTCGGGACTGCACCCAACTACTAGCTGTTTGCACGACTCAATAGAGCCGTGGTAGGGTAGTAATCTAAGAGCAGTGGGAACACACTTGAGGCGAAGTGGCAGTGTCAACCCAACAGACTAAACTGTACTCATGTCACCTGAGAACTGTTATCTGACGATAGGTATAGTACCAACCAACAGTTCCCGACGAGTCATGTCCAGTGTGCTCATAACCTAATGAGCACCTGCATACTATCTCCAGTACGACGTACTGATGGCTGTGGGACAGACCATCTCTCAAGCTGGGACGAGAAGCGTACACATCAGTCTACTCCGGAGTATCGATACCCTGTCTCGACAATCCTACGACTGGGGACCTGTATAAGGATGTGCTTGTAGACTACCCAACCCCCACAAGTGTGACTGCCATCACAACACTGGTAGTCAAGCAAAGATCCTAAGGGTTTTATCAATATGTATTAGCGATATATCAAAAGAAACATTTACACATATTAAGATAGATACAAACCAAGTAGCATACTACCATATTGAGCAAGACTCTTATAAATCTGTGTATATATCCCAAACTTCCAAAATGTAATATACAAACTGGTACTATACAATAATGGTCTCTAGGGCATATCACACTAGCAATCTCCCACTTGCACTAAGGCCATGTGCTGGCATATCGCAGACCTATCATCTCGAATAGCCTCTCGAACTGGGTCTGAAGAATGGCCTTTGTGAATGGATCTGCAGTGTTATCTTCTGTAGCAACCCTCCGAACCTCGATCTCCCGGCGATCCACGATCTCCCTGATCAGGTGATACTGCCTCAAGATGTGTCTGGACTTCTGATGAGACTTGGGTTCCTTCGCTAAAGCTATAGCTCCGTTGTCACAATACAGAGGTATTAGATTAACAATGGACGGAACCACCTGAAGTTCTGTTAAGAACTTCCTCATCCAGACAGCTTCTTCTGCGGCATCTGAAGCTGCGATATACTCCGCTTCCATTGTCGAGTCAGCAACGGTCTCATGTTTGGAACTCTTCCAACAGACCGCCCCTCCATTGAGGGTAAAGACATAACCTGACATGGATTTGGAGTCATCCTTGTCACTCTGGAAGTTGGAGTCAGCAAAGGCCTCGATCTGGAGGTCCTTTCCGCCGTAAACCAAGAACATCTCTTTAGTCCTTCTCAGGTACTTCAGAACGTTCTTTACCGCTATCCAGTGCTTCTGCCCAGGGTTTGACTGATACCGGCTTACCACACTCAGTGCATAAGCTACATCTGGTCTGGTACACAATATCGCATACATTATAGAGCTTACCGCAGAAGCGTAGGGTATAATAGACATGCGATCCCTTTCCAAATCAGTTTTGGGAGACATCTCTTTGGAGAGGGTGATTCCATGACAAGCCGGTAAATTACCGCGCTTTGAATCTTCCATACTGAATCTTTTCAGTATGGTGTCGATGTACCTGGACTGCGAAAGTCCCAACATCCTCTTAGATCTATCACGATAGATCTGGATCCCCAGAATGTAAGAGGTATCACCCAGGTCTTTCATGGAGAATCTGTGTGACAAGAACCCTTTGACAGATTGTAGCATAGGAATGTCATTTCCTATCAAGAGAATGTCATCCACGTATAAAACGAGGAATATGACAGTTCGCGCTACAATCTTACTATAAATGCATGGTTCATCTGGATTTTTGATAAAGCCAAATTTTTTGACCGTCTCATCAAAACAGATGTTCCAACTCCGCGATGCCTGCTTCAGTTCATAAATGGACTTCAGCAACTTGCACACTTTTCCGCTGCTCCCACTCTGAATGAATCCCTCTGGCTGGTCCATATAGACACACTCCTCTAAATTTCCATTTAGAAAAGCGGTTTTTACGTCCATCTGCCAAATCTCATAATCGTGGAAGGCAGCAATGGCAAGAAGAATTCGAATGGATTTGAGCATAGCCACTGGATAAAAGGTTTCGTCATAGTCCAAACCAGGTCTTTGACAAAAACCCTTTGCAACAAGTCTAGCCTTATAAGTTTCAATCTGTCCATCTACACCAATCTTCTTTCTGAAGATCCATTTGCAGCCTACGGGTTTTACCCCTTCTGGAGCAAAGTCCAAAGTCCATACTTTGTTGGTGTACATGGACTCCATCTCGGTCTGCATTGCATCTAGCCATTTTACTGAATCAGTGCTCTTAATGTCCTGCTGGAAGTTAGTCGGCTCATCATTATTAATGATGCAATCCTCTCTATCCCCGTCTATGAGAAAGCCGTAGTATCTCTCATGTGGATGAGAAAGCCTACTACTCCTGCGGAGCGGTGCGGGAATGTCCTGTTCTTTTGAAACTTCTTGTTCCACCAAGGTTGCAGTAATAGCTTGTGGTTCTGGAATTTCTTCCAGTTCTATTGCGCTCCCACTTGTTTCTTTTTTTAAGAACTGATGTTCCAGAAAGTGGGCATGACGAGAAACAAAAACCTTTTGTTCCTCTGCGTAATAGAAAAGATACCCCCTGGAGTTCTTTGGGTATCCCATAAACTTACACAGTACTGAGCGTGCCTCGAGTTTGTCCGCATGCTGCTTTTTGACAAAAGCTGGACATCCCCATATCTTCAGATATTGAAAATATGGTTTCTTCCCACTCCACATCTGATATGGTGTGGTAGGCACAGTCTTGGTAGGAACCTTGTTTAAAAGATATGCAGCTGATTCTAGTGCATAGCCCCAGAATGATCGCGGTAACTCAGCGTTACTCATCATGGAATGTACCATATCCAATAGGGTTCGGTTCCATCTCTCCGATACACCATTGTGCTGTGGAGTGTATGGAGGAGTAAGCTGAGAGAGAATTCCATTCTCTTTTAGGTAATCCAGGAACTCGGCACTTAATTATTCACCACCTGGATCAGATCTCAGTGTCTTGATACTTTTGCCGGTTTGTTTTTCTACTTCATTCTCCTGGAATTTCTCAAAGGCCTCGGATTTATGCTTCATTAAGAAGACATGTCCATACCTAGAGAAATCGTCCGTAAAAGTAATGAAATATGAAAAACCACTTCTTGCATGTGTAGACATTGGACCACACACGTCACTGTGTATGAGTCCCAAGAGCTCGCTCGCTCTTACTCCGTGTCCAGTGAACGGAGTCTTTGTCGTCTTTCCGTTGAGACATGATTGACAAGTTGCATAAGAATGATATTCGAATGGATCCAAGTATCTTTCTTTATGTAACTTAGCTAACCTTGTCTCATTGATGTGACCCAGTCTACAATGCCATAAGAAAGCATGATTTAATTCTGGAGACTTTCTTTTGTGTGTATTCTGGATATTGAAAATCTATGGTTGGTTTAAAACGTATATACCGTTGCTTAATGTACCCGACCTAATCAAAACATGATTAAGGTGAATGTTTACAACAGTGCTTACAAATGCAAAATCATAACCTTCTTTAGACATTAAAGATACAGATATGATATTACAAGTCGAACTGGGTACAAAATAACAGTTGCGCAAAACCAAAACATGTCCATCTGTCAATCTTAAATGATAGTCCCCATGGACTCAGCATCTATACTTGCTCCGTTTGCAACTCTGGGGGTCATATCACCCGCCTTCAAAACCCTATGGCTTCTCAGTGCCTGCAAAGAATTACAGATATGAGATCCTGATCCGGTATCCAATACCCAGGAAGTAGAGTTGATTAACAGACAGTTTTCAATAACATACACACCTGAAGCCAAAGCCACAACTTGCTTCGGGTCCTGGTTCATGGCCTTCCAAGCCTGCAATCATTCTTCCAGTGTCCTTTCTTGTGACAATAAAAGCATTCTTCCTTCCCCACAATCTGTCCCGCTATCTTTGCTTTTCCCTTGGTTTCCACCTTACTAACACCGCCCCTTGGTTTGGTGGGGGCCTTCTTCTTCTTTCCTTTGGCTTTCGCCTTGGACCTAGAAGAGGAAGCTCCTCCAACAAACAAAGCGGGTATTTTCCTGACTTTCTGCAGGGTGCCCTCTGCACTCCTCAACATGTTGAGGAGTTCCGGAAGTTCAACTTCTTTTCCTTGCATGTTGAAATTCAGGATAAACTGGGCGTAGGTGGAAGGAAGGGACTGGAGAATCAAGTCGGTGTAGAGCTCGTTCTCTAACGTGGTCCCGAGGTCCGCGGGCTCCTCAATGTAGCCAATCATCTTAAGCACGTGTTCCGCTACAAATGATCTGACGGCCAACCTCGCTGAAAATAGCTTCTTCAAGGTCTCGTATCTTGCGATACGGGATTTCTCTCCATGTAGTTCCTTAGTATGGAGAAATCTGGATTCATGATCCATATTCCCGTGCCTCCTCTGATGTTCATTGTCCATAGAGGCAAGCACAAGGCATTTTGCCTTCGCGCTGTCAATCTCTCAGGTCTTACGGATTTCCTTATCCGCGACACTGGATCCTGGACCAGGGATGGCAGGGGCCTTAGTGGTAAGGAGATACCCCAACTTGTCATAAGTGATTGCCATTTTGACATTCCTGAACCAATCTTTGTAGTTTGGCCCTGTCAGTATATTTTTATCTAAAAGTAACTTAAGGCCCGTCATGTTGTATGGTTGCTGCAATTAGGAGAGAGAGAAGAAACACTTTAGCATGATTCTCTTGCAAGTTTAGAGTGGTTTTTAGTTTGTCTAAACAGGATGGCTCCCACTGTTTCTCGAATCCTTCCTCAAACCATAAAAGAAGAACTAGTCGGGATTGACCTCACCGTACAATACTTGCTTAACAGTTCAGCCAGGCCGGTGTCGGTACTTCGAGGGCGGTTTTACGACGCTTTCGCGAACTTCCTTAATTAAATAACCTCTTTTCCCTGTGGGTATAGCCTCGCTAACACCTTTCTAAACACCTACTTGGTTTATAGCATTGATCGTTAAGTGAAAAAATCTCCCGAGGAGTAGCATATACTCACAGTAGGATCGGGATCCAAATATCATTATGTGATAAAGTTGAAGGAATCCTACCAAAATTATCACACTCCAAATGGTATGCAATACTAGCAAATTTCAGTTTCTTTAGAACTCCCGATGTGGATTTTTGCCCCATGCTCTTATGACCTTGACGAAGGCCAACATATCATAAGTCACATGTCAAGTTCAACCCGTCATTATCCAGGTTAATTTGAATCCACCCGTACATACCCTTGACGAAGGCCAAAATAGCAGTACGACTGTCCCAAACCAATGCATCTATCTATGCAACAGATAAATATTCGGCAGCTACCAATCACTATGCCTTGACGAAGGTCAAAATACATAGCTTGAATACTACTGAATATTTAACTGAAATGACGGAGGGCTATGAGTGGTTTTGGCGAAACCGTGAACATAGTGAACTTGATATAATCGAAGGAATCTGATAGCTTTTAAAAGGAGTGGTTTAAGCTCCGCATTTTAAAAGTTTTCTGTTTTGAAAAAACCGAGTGGTTTTGAAATTGTTCCAACGATTCGGTTTTGGTTTGTTTTCTTTGCATTAATATAATGCGTCCCATCAATTAATCCTACCATTTCAGAAAACAACGAAAATATGACGTACGCTTATGCCATCCGCATTCGCCACTGGGCCCCGTTATCACCCGTTAGGTTACTTAACTAACGACAGAGCGGGGGCTGGACTAGCGCGGATGCAAAACATAAGCAACGCTTACTAGATATCATATATAGATATAAACATTCGTCAGACAAAATGATAGTCATTCCAGATCACAGATGAACACATTGGATATGCTAGGAGTCCGCGTTTCGTTCGAGCCTGCAACGAAAGACGGATTACACGGTCGCGATGAATAGCCAAACCCCGCCCTAGACCCCTACGGGTGAGGCAAACTATCCGCCAAATACCCGAAGTGAAGCAGCCTCTCTCAACAACGTGAGTAGGCCACTCAGCACTTCTAAGTACCCGGTAGTTTGTGCACCCCACCTTGGGTCTATCCTAGGAGCAAAAACAGTAAAAGAAATAATATACAATAGTGGCTACAACCTCAACCCGGATGTGCGACCATGAAATAATATTACATCAAATTACAAATATTATATTGAATGAAAAATGAAAACCCTCATCTCACATCCCCGGCTATTCATCGCGACGATCCAACAAGTTCATATCCACAAACCAATAAAAACATCACAAAAATATGCAACCTCAACTAATCGACATATAGCAATTAGAGGAAGTTTAAAACACATTATACAGAACATGAAACATCAAACAACATTAAACTGCAAGTTCGAAACACCCATAATTTGCCACAGTGAATAATTTACAGTAAAGTAAAAATTGGCAAAAACAAACAACTCCTGAAGCCCTAGATCTAAATCATAAAGCAACACACCAAAAACGAAGCAATTCCCCCAAAATTCAAAAGAGGTCGCCGGTTTTCAAGGCCTTGTGGCCGGTCCAGTCAGTGAGGAATTGTCCCATTTTTGTTCTGTGGTCTTTTTACTGGTAAAATAGCACTCTGTACATGTTTTAAAAAATTTCAGAGCTCTGTAAAATTTCGATAGAAACTCAGATCTTGGGCTTCGATGTTTTAGGTCGTTTCGTTTTCATAGTTTATCTTGTTGTTTGAACTGTTAGTTTTAATTTAGTTAGGCTCTGATACCACTGTAAATCTATGTTACCCACCCCGGTGCTTAACGGGGAGGAGGAATAGGTAAAAATCAAATTTTTCATAAAGGAAACATAGACTAACTATGAAGGATCTTTGCTAAACAAAAGCTAACAAACTAATGTGGAGTTTTAACTACTAGGTTAAGAAATTATACCTAAAGCTTGAACTCCTTCTCTTCTTGTTGTGGTCCTCTTTGTTGCGAGCTCCTTGGAGTGGTGTAGATGGCTCCTCCTCACCGTCTTCTCTAGGTCAAAGAATGATCCACCCGAAGGCCTCTATCTTGAGCTCCTACCTCAACAATGAAGTAACTAGAGTGCTTGGTTTGCTAGACTAAGAACCCTAGAGTGAGTAGAGAAGTATTTTGGTGGTTTAGTCTCAAAAGCTTTTGATTTTCAACACATGAAAGATTAAAACTTTAAGAGAGGAAGAAGGAGAGCAAACCATGAGAGAGAAAGATAATGAGAGAATGAGATAACAAAGCTCTCATATGAGAAATATATGATAATAATAATAATAATTAAGAAAATTGTGATGGTGTGTTGATTTGACCATTAGCATTTCATAATTAATGCTAAGCATGCTTCAAAAAATATCTCATGCTCAACAAAAGAAAATATCTAAGTCAATGTGAGTCAACAAGTCAAATGGTCAATCCAACTCTAACCATAATACAATTATCCTTAATTAAAACTATTAATCATATTCCTCTTTCTCATTATGGTTTTGATCAAGTCAATGGTCAAAACCCTAATGAGGTGTCTCCCTCTCCGCCCCTGTCAACTGTACATACATACCCGCATCCGTGTTCCATAGAAACACAAATACAATGAGACTAGACCAATCCCAAAACAAATACTAGGATCTGGTTTAAACCAAATCCCACTAGTATCAACTGCCCGAACACCAAACGTGCACAAGTGCGCGTATGTGAACGAACCCCCGTCGTAAAACCATACGACCTCTACTACGTTTCGCCCAAAGGTGAACAACCCTCTGCGTGGGACTTTAAAGACTCGACACTACGCTGGCAGTGGGTTTAACCATAGTCCGCAAGCGGTACTAGCTGTACGTAACGGTCTCCAGGTAGATGTCGATAAGAAGACCGATGAGGTGAACCTATCCGAACTCCTACTGAGCCTGAATGTGACAATCTCCGTACAGTTCGGTCTGTTCATCTAAGAGTATCGCATGTCGGGCCTAGGGGGACGGTAAACGTCAGACCCCTAATAGCGGTACAAGTCGTGTCGGAGTGTAGCCCAGAACACCCTGAGAAACTACTGGAAACACTGCCAGTAAATCTCACTTGCCCTGGCCAGGGACTTTGTGTAATGGCTCTCCTAGACACAGCGCGATATCAACCCCCAATACCGGGAGAAACGAATCTTGTCTAACCGTCACTGCCTCCAAGTGCTTCGGGACTGCACCCAACTACTACCTGTTTGCACGCCTCAATAGAGCCGTGGTAGGGTAGTAATCTAAGAGCAGTGGGAACACACTTGAGGCGAAATGGCAGTGTCAAGTCAACGGACTAAGCTGTACTCATGTCACCTGGGAACTGTTATCTGACGATAGGTATAGTACCAACCAACAGTTCCCGACGAGTCCTGTCCAGTGTACTCATAATCTAATGAGCATCTGCATACTATCTCCAGTACGACGTACTGATGGCTGTTGGACAGACCATCTCCTAAGCTGGGACGAGAAGCGTACACACCAGCCTACTCCGGAGTATCGATGCCCTGTCTCGACAATCCTACGACTGGGGACCTGTATAAGGATGTGCTTGTAGACTACCCAACCCCCACAAGTGTGACTGACATCACAACGCTGGTGGTCAAGCAAAGATCCTAAGGGCTTTATCAATATGTATTAGCGATATATCAAAAGAAACATATACACATATTAAGATAGATACAAACCAAGTAGCATACTACCATATTGAGCAAGACTGTTATAAATCTTTGTATATATCCCAAGCTTCCAAAATATAATATACAAACTGGTACTATACAATAATGGCCTCTAGGGCATATCACACTAACAGCATGTCACATGCACAAAACACAATTAATGCATGATTAGTGAAAATTAATCGAGTTTAGTATTAATATATAATATAATTAATTATAAGAAATCTATAAATGCTCCATTCTTATAATCTCCTTCAAAATCAATAATTAACATAATTTTCCAAATATTTCCCAATTTATCGGTATTTAATTATACCATATTATTAAAATATTAATAATATTTATTATTTAAATTATTTAAATTCCCAAAAATAATATTTTATTTTTCTTAAATGTTACAATTAGAATACTTCACTTTTAAAAATTACATCCATAAAAACCCTAAATACGATAAATAAATACTTGAGGTTTATTTTGAAAGTTTATCAAAACTATTTTTCATAAAACCCCTCAAGTTTATTAATTTACAATAAAGACCCTAGTAAATACAGGTTTAAGCGGGGCCAATTCTCTTGAGCCTCAGGGAGCCGGAGAAATTGGGTGCTTGCCTATTTAAGGTAGGAAACTAAAACGGGGTTATAAATGGTAATTGGCTTGGAAAAAGTCACAAATCTTGCCGTCCATATGCAGCAGTTACCGATAACTCCAAAACCTAATACATGATTCAAATTCTGTTTAAGTGTCTGATTCAAACAGTGTCTCAGTCTAATCTGAATACAATTCCAATCTACATACACTTCAAATATAACTGCAATACATCATGAATCCATATATACTGAATACTATCAAATATCAACATGACTTGAACTGACCGAACCATGGATATACATTGACTTGATTACATGATTATCCATTTACATCCTTATCCGTTTACATGAGCAATTGATATCATATTTTCGGCAAGTCTTTCAGCTATAAACAATACAATAAACATTACGGGGTTTCTAAGAGGGAAATTGGTACGGAATGTATTAAAAGTGGTACGATGATGGTCACTTTAATACACCTAACCTGAATATCCGTTACTGTTGTCCCGTGGCTTAACGGTTCCTTGTGCTCCATATATCTTAGTCCACGGAATAGTCGGACTCCTCTCGTATACACCTGCATATTCTGTACCAAGCTACAAACAACAGCGTTAATATAACAATCATACATTATACCAGATATATTCTCTTTAACTGTTCAGTCTATTTCTATCTCTCTTTGTGACTTACCGAGCTATTGTTCGCTGACGACATTCCTTTTCTATTCTTTCTTTGGAATGTTGTCAGGAGGACCCAACTCTCTAGAGATCGAGCCCAGCTCAGAAGATTTGGAGCAGTTCATCGAAGACCCAGAGCTCTAGTCACTTGTATATACTTTTACTTTTAGTTCATGCCATTGTTTAGGCACCGCTTTCCACATTGTATTTACTTTTTAGTTGTATTGTAAAGAATGTTTAATAAATAAAAAGTTGATGTTCATTTACATCTCTTGTCTTTCTTGTATACATTTATATTATATTGCTTATTTACACTTAGCGTGTTTACTTCTGAGTAAATACGTCGCTGGCATAGTCACGTCTCCTTATCCGTACACTGGGAAACGGGACGTGACACAGAGAGCTATAAATACCTTTCTGTAAGCCACTGATCAAAAGATTGAAACCCTTTGGCTTGAAGAAACCTTAGAGCTTTCACATAAGTTCTTTGAAAAAGAAGAAGAAAGTGTGGATATAGAATGAGGATGACCTCATTCCTTCATTCTTATTTCTCTCTCCCTATCTCTCTCTATATTCTCTTCTTTGTCTCTTTCGGATTAGAAAGAGGGGAAGGAAACCGTCACGTCCGGCTTCGCAAAAGACGAGGAGCAAGAGTGACAAGCCCGCGACATATTTACACCAAAAAGCACACCTTCCTGATTTGAATACGTTAAGCGTCTAGTTAAACAGAATAAACAACAGGAGAATTTAAAAGTCAACTAAATAAAAAATAAATATCCAACACCATCTATTACACTATAAAAGTCTAGAGGGAATGCAGCCCAGCAGAAACTACTATAGTAAATAAAAAATTTCGAAACTAAGCCTTAAGCATAAGGCACATTGACCTGGAAAAGAAACTAAATATCGGCTTGTGGATTGAGATATTGGTCGGCCTCCTCAATCTCGTATGGACTGCATCACCTGCCCATGTGTCTTCTGACAGACATGTAAGTCCACGTTGCCCACCCCGGTGCTTGCGGGGAGGCGGAAACGTTATGAAAAATCGGATTTTTACAACACTAGGCAATATGGACTAGCTAAAGGAGGGATCTTTGCTAAACAAAACTAACTACCAAGCTAAAAGAGTTAGCTACTCGGAAAGGGGGTTATACCTAAGTCTTGAAGTCCTTCTCTTCTTGCTCCTCGGAGTGAAAGAACGGGTTCTCCTTGTCGCCTTCTCTTGCCGAAGAAAGATCCACCCGAGGGCCTCTACCTTTGGCTCCAACCTCAAACTAGAAGTAACTAAGGTGCTTGGTGTGCTAAACCTAGAACCTTAGAAAGAGTAGAGAGTATTTTTGAAGGGATTATCTCAAGCTCAAATGGTTCTCAACTCATAAGAGGGGAGAGCTAGAGAGAGAGGAATAGGATGAGAGAGAATGAGAATGATAGAATGAGAAGAATAAAACCAACCTTCTCACATATATGTGAATTATGATAAATAAATAATTAGCTAAAGATAATTGTGATGGTTAATCATGAAATGACCATTATCATTTCACATTAAATACTTTTGCAAGAACCAAAGAGCATCTTTCATATGAAATGATGATGGTCAACTTGTCAACCTAGGTCAACAAGTCAAGCATAGTCAAATGGTCAACAACCCTAACCATACACAATTATAATTAACTAATATTAATAATCATATTTCACACATAAACATTAGGGTTAAGAAAAAGACAACGGTCATTAACCCTAATGAAAATCCTCTGCCTCTGTCTCAGTCAACTGTGCATACACACCCGTATCCGTGTTCCGAGGAACACGAATACAACGAGATAAAACCAATCCCAAAACATATACTAGGATCTGGCTTAAACCAAAACCCGCTAGTATAAGCTGTCCGGACACCAAACGTGCACAAGTGCGCGGGTGTGAACGAACCCCGTCGCAAAACCATGCGACCTCTACTCATTTTGCCTAAAGGCGAATGACCCTCTGTGTGGGACTCTAAAGACTCGACACTATGCTGGTAGTGGGTTTAACCACAGACCACAAGCGGCACTAGCTGTACGTAACGGTCCTCAGGTAGATGCCGATAAGAAGACTGACGAGGTGAACCCATCTGAACTCCTACTGAGCCTGAATGTGACAGTCTCCGTACAGTCCGGGCTGTTCGTCTAACAGTATCGCATGGCGGGCCTAGGGGGCGGTAAACGTCAGTCCCCTAATAGCGGTACAAGTCATGCCAGAGTATAGCCCAGAACACCCTGAGATATCACTGGAAACCTACCAGTATATCTCGCTAGCCCTGGCCAGGGACTTTGTGTAATGGCTCTCCTAGACACAGCGCGATATCAACCCCCAATACCGGGAGAGACGAATCCTGTCTAACCGTCACTGCCTCCAAGTGCTTCGGGACTGCTCCCAACTACTACCTGTTTGCACGACTCAGTAGAGCCGTGGTAGGGTAGTAATCAAAGAACAGTGGGAACACACTCGAGGCGAAGCGACAGTGTCAAGTCAACGGACTAAGCTGTACTCATGTCACCTGGGAACTGATAACTGACGATAAGTATAATACCAACCAACAGTTCCCGACGAGTCCTGTCCAGTGTACTCGTAACCTAACGAGCACCCGCATACTATCTCAAGTACGACGTACTGACGGCTGTGGGACAGACCGTCTCCCATGCTAGGATGAGAAGCGTATACACTAGTCTACTCTGGAGTATCGATGCCTTGTCTCGATAATCCTACGACTAGGGACCAAAAATAAGGATGTGCTTATAGACTATCCTGCCCCCACTAATGTGATCGCCATCACAACGCCGGTAGTCAAGCAAAGATCCTAAGGGCTCCATCAATATGTTTCAGCGATATGTTAAAAGAAACATATACACATATTAAGATAGAAACAAACCAAGTAGCATACTACTATATCGAGCAAGACTGTCGTAAAACCGTATATATATATCTCAAGCTTCTAAAATGTATTACACAATCTAGTACTATACAATAATGGCCTCTAGGGCATACATATCTAACAAGACATCCCCAATAAGAAAGAAAACAAAGTAGAATGTCTGTTAACGAACTTGCGCCCGGTAAGTTTCTCATTATAAAAAATATTTTATATTTGAAAAATATATAATATAAAATATTTAAGAGACAGTAACAAAATATATGAAAACCAGTTATGCATTAGATTAATAACAAAAGACACAACAATCATAAGCAATGCATACAAGAGGAAACATTTAATAATAAAAAGTGGCACTAGGAATGCGTGTCAATTAAGTATATAACTTTAGCATTAATATAATGATACATGTCAGGGATTCAGCATATAATTATGGAAAAGGATAGATCACAACAAATAACAATGACATGATAAGCAATCATATGACAGTACATGTAAATAATGATAATAGAGGTCAGGAGATTCATAAGCATAGAGAGAACATGTCACGAGTACATGATATTGCAATGGTCATTGATGTGTAGGTTTCCTATTCTAACGCAAGTTAAGGCATGGTATTCAACCGCTTCATGAGATTTTATACAGGATGTAACTTTCTAGTTAGGTAACACAGTAAACAATGTAATGTATCGTTCCGGCTCGGTACCACAGCAAACACGGGTTCACGGGTTTAAGTAGGGGACTCCGAAGCGGCTGAACGACTCATTCTCAACTACCCCAACACTTCCGGTAATCAATGGTCAAACTATTTATAGATTAATACATGTTCACAATACATGTATATACGGAGTTATGTTGAGTTCAAGATGTAATGTAAACATATCTATACACACGTAGTACGAAACTCCAATCATCACTTGTTCAGGCCAGAAATCAACCATAAGTTCGCATGCAAAAAAATAGTTTTGGATTGGAATTTGGAAATTTTACACAATGAGTAACTTGTAGTTCATGGTGTCGTGTAAATAATGAAACCGAGTTTGCCTCGATCGGGTTTCTGGTGAGAGAGCTACGGGTGTTTTCGTAACACTGCACAGAGCAGGCCAGTGCAGATTTCAGAATGCATGCACTAATGGTAATTTGCATTTTCGATAATGTTCTGTTCAGTTTATAGTTTCAAAAATAAAAGAGGAAAAAACATTTGTGCGTTGGGAACGATTCCCTATAAGAATCTCCGGATTTCGATAACCACAGAGGGAGTTATGATTATTCTACGACGGTTGCACAGATAATTTCTGCTGCTGTCCAGATTCGACACATATTTTTAAAACATATTTTAAGATAGTTTTCGTCAGTTTTTAGGAAAATTAATCTAACAGAAAATTGTAGCTATTTCTCTGTAGATATTCTAGAAACTTGAGTTTTCTTAATTTGAAATCGAGAGCAAGGAATTATGTCTATTCTAAGACAGGTGTAAATCAGTTTAAGCATTACAAGAAAAACGGATTTCATTCGTAAGAGAAAAACAATTTAACAACCCGACTTAACTTGAATTATGAATTTCATACTGATTTCGGGGAGACATTATCGCTCTTAGGTTATATAACTACGACAGAGCGGTCGCTGGATCATTACGAAATATAATTTTAAGCTAAGTCTTCCTATACGAAAGTATAGGTTATACCTATGACATAGGGTACAAACAAAAGATAATAACGAGAATAAAATGTATACGTGACATAAAATACATTGAAAATAAACAAAACAAAAATAAGATGCACTCATAACATGAGGTGCATCAAAAGTATATACAATATACAGAAAATATATAAAAGATCATATTCAAGGTTTATAATAAAACATGCATAAAAACTGATAAATAGATAAGGTGTGTATAAGAACAAAAACGACCAATTATATAATTACTACATAAGGTAATTTCAATATGTACTAATAGAAACCAAATTATTGTAATACTAATATATACAGAACATACACGTACCTAATATATATTCTGATTAATATACATATTCAAAAAATCATTATATATTATATATTGTATAAACTATATGTAGCATAAAATTATAATATGAATAATAGCATGAACAATGTTAACATATCACATATCTGTCTCAACATACATACACACACATGTGTGTGTATGCGTGTGTATGTATATATGTATGTGTGTGTGTGTATTAGAATAATGAAGGAAAGAGGCCTTAGGAGGCTTTTTTCTTTATGTGGCATCAAAAAATACACCCTTCGCCATTTTACTCGACGATCGGCACCGACCATCTTGAACTACATCGTCTAATATGTCGATACATCAAATTTCATATGATTCTAACATCTTTACACTGTTGATTTAGCGATATAAAAAGTTATATTGTTGGTAAACCGTTAATTTTGCATTCACTAAATCAACGGTGAAAAGATGTTGGAATCAGATGAAATTTTGTATTTCGACATGTTAGATGATTAAAATCAAAATGGAATGGTGGAGGGTGTATATTTTGACGTCACCTAACGAAAAAAGCCTCATAAGACCTCTCTCTCTCTCTCTCTCTCTCTCTCTATATATATATATATATATATATATATATATATATATATAAAAGGAACTCTTTTTCTTTCAAAATTAGGGTTTCAAGAACATCCTTTTTCGTCAAGACTAGACTTTGTTTTTCTTGGAAAATCGCTTTCTTAAAAAATTAGGGCATTTTCAAAATAGTTCTTTTTCTTAAAAACTAGGGTTCTCATATGTTCAAAAAGTAAAAGAGAAAAGTGAGGAACTTACAATTGAGGAAGATCAATGATCTTCCTTGTCGATGGAGGTCGAAAATGTCTCGATCTGATCGAGACGATGAAGAGGACGCGTGGAGAGGCTTATTCTCCAAAACTCTTCGTTGCTTTTGATAGAATTCTTAGGGTTTGGAAGAAGAACAGTAAAAAGAAAAAAAGGACAGAGGAAGGAGAAGAGGATTCAAATTAGAAGAAAAAAGACAGCTAAAAGAAAAGAGAAACTAGGGTTTACGAAGGATTATATAGGCTTCTGGTGCCACGGGTTGATTTATAAAAATCAGAGGTGATAAAAACCCTATTGGAGACCCGATGCGATCACACAACAAAAATCGTGTGATTCAGAGCCTAAGAAACTACCTAAGACGGTCAACAAACCACCTGGGGTGGTCCTAAGATTGGCCGTTGGGCTTGGGTCCCCTCCAGTGGGTCTCACTTAGTCCTATTAAGCCCAAAACATTATAAGTTTGTCGTAAAAGGCTTCGGGGTTTGTGGGGGCACGCACATGAAACTATAAATCTAAAAAGAAATAATAAACGAAAATTAAATAGATATTGTAAATCAACATAATTGAACTTGTAACTTATGAGATAATAATACAAGCAGTTAACCAGTAGGTAATATAAATAATAATGCACATTAATCAAAAGAATATTCATATTTACCTATTTGATTCAAAGAAAAATGTTTTATTAAAGAAAGGAAAAGAAAAAGAAAAATATATGAAATATGCGTTTGTTACATAAACTTATATAAGTTTTCTGCTCTTAACCAAAGAGGTTAAAAGCCTTGGCGATGGCTTCTAGAGAAGGCAGAAGACTTAGAACGCAAAAGTGTTCTTGACATTCATGGACTGAACCAAGAACATAAGCCATCCCATGTCCTGTATAATTGGAAATAGATCATCCAATTTCTTGTATTTGAACAGAAATAGAAATCTATTTCTTATCCCATGTCCTGTATAATTGAAAATAGATCATCCAATTTCTTGTATTTGAACAGAAATAGAAATCTATTTCTTAAAAGAACATAGAACATAAATTCCTCTGTTCGTTCATGGAAATACACACATGAATAGAAAAATCCTATTCATTTTTAAACATAAAAATATGTCTGTGAATGAAAACTCCATTCATTCCTAAGATATGAAAACATATCTTTAGGATTTTTATGAATGGAAAATCACATTCATGTCCAGGGACATAAAAATTATGTCCTCGGGACCTTCATGAATAGAAAAACCTTATTCTCAGTCCATTTGTGAATAGGAATACCCTATTCACATATCAGATATGAAAAACATATATGTTTCAAAGAATATAGTGCTAAAGCACTACATTCATCCTTGAAACATGGGTCAAAGTCATGTTTTTACCTTTAAACACAAATCCATATGTTCTTCTTTGCACAAAACCATTAAGAATGATGATCATACATCATTTTTTATGTGTGCAAGAAACTCAATTCAATGAGTTTCATCAGAAGAAACTCTGTAAAAGAGTTTCTAACTTGGCCTGGACATAAACTATCGGGAGGCCTAAAATAGGCCTCCCGGCCCCATCGGGTTTGGGAGCCCCCAAAACAGGCTCCCGAAATTGAAACATCTCTGTTTCTCTGCACTTCAAAGGAAGTGCGGTGGACCCCACTTAGGATGTCCTGTGGACCCCACTTATGGTGTCCCGCCTCCATTTCAAAGGAAATGGTGTGACCCCCACAAAGAGCACACTGTCCATCAATTTTATCAAGTTGACACTAAAATATCCCCAAGTCTTGAAGCTCAACTCTTAAATTAGAGTTTCATATAATTTTACATTCTTTTTGCAAATATTAATGTAATTTAAATTCAATTTGTATACAAACACATGAACGAATGAATAAAATACATATTCTTTTGTTCTATCCACTGCTCGTAAGTGTTTTATGTTTATATACATGCCCTTACTCCAAAAACGATACGATTTAAAGCGAACTAGTATGGTATCCCGTCTTAGATGTACTCTAAGACACTAGAGTATAATTAATGGTATGCGCTTGCGCTGCCAGAAGTCTCGAACAAAGGACTTTCTGGTTAACTTTTAAAACACTTAATAACTTGTTTTGTCTAAACCCATTTTTGTTTCAATATTCAATCGTTGAAGGTCCTGAAGAGGGTAAACACACATGTATTGAAAACCGTTGCTTTTTTTTATATATAGAAATTATTAGATGAATGTAATAGTTATCTGATTGGCTAGTGATTAACTTGTAAATGGAGTAGTTATTAAGCTAAATACAATAGTTATCTTCTAAATGCTGTAGATTTATGATAAATTTAGTAATTGTCTCACAAAAAGCACATATAGAAATACTTAAAAGTACAAAAAGGGATGGTGTATTTGAGGAACTTTAAGTTGCCATTTTTTTATCGACAGAGTTTTTTCTTAAATTTATGGTCTCAGAAATACAATTAACATGTTGTCTTATCAGGCCTAATGAGTTAGACCCATTATTTTGTCCCGATAAAAGGTCATTTTAGGTAAATAAGTTGAGAGAAACAAACAAAGAAAGGTTGCATGAGTCGAATCTCGGACCAAATTTTTTGAAATTTATTTGAACCCAAGAGGCTTGATTAAGAGTTGAAAAAGAAATGTAACTGGTCCTATAGAATTTTGTGTGAGTCAAGGGACTACAGTCCTTTTATTTGGGTGCTGGCTCCAATAGCCATCTCCCACGTTTCCTTTGCCTTTATCAGCGTTGGATCAAATTTAGTCGGCTGCTTGGGTCACTTAGAATTTCTGCAAAAGCCTTGGCTGCTTTCAAATACTTTGGGCATGGTTGCTTTTTGACTATAACTTCAATCAATTTGGTCTTTGACTCAAAAAGAAGTGGTAAATTCCTTGCAATTTCCTTTGATTTGATCTTTGCTCTCCAAAATTATGGTACATTCAAAGAACCATGGATCAGATTGTTCATGTTGCATCCTGAAGTAAAGCAAAAACCCTTGCTTATCTTTTTTTTTTTGGCATGCGTAACATTAAAATCTTGTGAGCTTTTGGTGTAAATTTTGTGGGTCTATGTTTCGATGACAAAGATTAAGATATACAATTCGTTATACCTATTGACTCAAGCGTTCACTGACGTGCATGTAGATAGATTGGCCAAAGTATATAAAACTTCTCTTATAGTCAACAGAAAATACTATAATCTTTTCTTTACGGTGAACACAGGTTTGAATCGGCTTTAGCAGGAGCGATAATGAGACCAGCGGGAAGTCAAAGTCAGGCAGGCAAACAATATAGGCCAGGCCAGGCCCAGGCAGTGAGCTGTAAGCGATGTCAGGGCCCGCACTCATAGGGCCTCCCTCAGCTCAGACTGGTGTCGCCACCTCTCCCAGGACCGGAATGATTATCCCTGCCCGATGGGTAGCTACTTTGACAACCGTAACTAACTACTGAAAGCTGAGACCCGTAAAGAGGAAACCTGATTCCAGGTCTCTAGTCTATCAAACTGTTCACTAGCTCGATACAGATCGGACGGAAATGGAACACCAGGTGTACAAGCAGGACTAGGCTCTTTTTTTGCTCTGCTGCTCTTTATTGTTGATTCCTATCCTAGTCCGCTACCCTTATTCTCTTTCTTGTTAGGTATATCTCCCACCCAAACCACCCCAAGGGTTGTTTTCTTAGGGAACTCTAATTCCATCGGTATCGGTCACTCGGTCTGTGAAAGAGCTTGCAAAAAAAGTAGAACCCTGGGATTCTCAAGCCAATAAGGCTATCCAGTCAGTTGGTTAAAGATAGCCGTAGTTTCACCACCAGCATGAGGGTTTCTAGTAGCAATAGTAGCTGAAAGATGGTTCAGACAGTGTGCTTCGGGCTCTCCTAGTCAACAGCCCCTTTCCTTCTAGTGCCACAAAGGCTTTTGGTGGTCTTATTGGCGCATACCACGGTAGGGTTTTCGACTGGGTGAAGTTGTAACAAGGTATCGTTCGCTTCGCTCTCTTGCCGGAACCGGAAAACCCACAAAAAAACCATGTTATATTAAATGCATCGTAGTTTTGTTCGGGAGGAAAGAACTATCAATTTTTGAATAAATAAAGGTAAGAGCTGGGGCAGCACGCATTCTCTTCACACCTATGCCTACATTTCCGTTCTATTACCGGTCTAGTGCACTCACTTAGTGGACGACCCAGAGGACTTGAAAGTGCCGCCTTCCGGAAAAATCAAGGAAAAAGTGCTTTATGGATGTTCCATTCCCTTCTTTATCATGCTTAGCTCTCCTAATTGTGAACACCAAACTCTCGTTGGTATTTAGAACTTCTTTCTATTGAATGAACTTAGCCTCTGAATGAAGATTGAAAATAGTATAGCTTTCTGCCTCCCCCTCCCCCCCCCCCCCCCGCATCTTTTTTCTACCTTGACTGCTTTCAGTTAAGATGCTCTAGTTCAATCTCCGTCGCCTCTCCCCCTTTTCGAGAAAGAAAGCCTTACTCGTGCCGGGTAAACGGATGAGCGCGACTGAATATAGCACGTAATTCAGAATCAACATAGGTCCAGTCCTGGGGACAAATCAATCGAAAATGCTATACTATTTGCTATATATATATATATACCTCCTCAGTGCTCTTGATTGTGAAGTGAATGACACAGTCGCCACAGCCGGGTCATCCAGAGAAGCCCACGGAGCGGTCGGTAAAAGAAAACGGATGCGCTACCGCCCCATTGCCCAAAGCCAGTTTGAATCATTTCTGAGGAATCACGAGCCTCTAATTACTGAAACAACTAAACAAAGGAAAGTTCTTTCTTCAATCATTCATTCAATAAACGTGATTGTCTTGTCTGAATCAATCTCAAAGCATGAATGCTCCTTCATGTTGGGATTAGCGCCATCCTTTCGATTCAACCTGAGAATCCGTCCTATCAATTCGAATCGTCTCTTTGGTAGATTTATTTATATATAAATAGTCGAAGAAATGACTTACAACAGATAAGCTGCCCCCCTCTTTCCAATCCTAGCTCTACGGTTGATTCGAGAAAGAGTCAGAGGGCATTCGTTCGTGGGGGTGACACGTTGTCGCTTTTGCTTTACGGGTTCGATGGAACTAGCCAAAGAAGGAATGGGACCCATGAGAGTGACCGTAAGGCTACTCTTAGTGATTAAGGCCTTAGTCGTGGACCTTGGTAGCTTTGAACCTTACCAAAGGATCATTGTCTATTCCGGTTCATCTCCACCTTCATGGGCAAGAGATTGGTTGGGTTGGGGTTTGGAGTGTAAGAAGATAGCACTCCCGACCAGATGGGCCGCCTAAAACCTGGAGCAACCATTTATCGGAAATCAACGTCGGATCCCGAGGTAGTTTTGACTTGTCGTTAGGGGACGTCAAGAAAGGTGGCCCTACCCTTGCGCGCTCAAGACGGTGATTCTTTGCTTGTTGCTTCAAAACTACAGGTCGTCGAATAGCCTCCAGCAGGGTGGGCGCTTCCTTCCTTCGTCTATCGTATGTATCGCTGGGCTTCGTCCCGAACCAAGGACCGTCTTTCTAATAAGATGCTCCGCCGGAAGAGCTTGTTGAGAGCTTGGACCAGCTTCGCGAGGCGCCTATTAGAAAGGTGAGATAGATGAACTATATAGAAAGAGGAATAGAATAGAAATCCCTTCCTCTAACAAGCAAGTAAGCCAACTACCTTTAGATGTCTTCACTTTTTTGTGTCCTTCCGTTATCTTTTTGGGATTCTTAGTCTCAGCTAAAGGAGTTGAAGCAGATCCCGAAAAGATCCAAGCCATAGTAGATTGGCCTCCTTCGAATCTTGCATTTCTTTTTAAGTTCAATAATTTTTTATGTAAACGATGAGTGTTCGCCCTTGGTCTACGCGGATCATCAACCCAAGGTTAGGAGAGGAGGGGGAAGTGGGATAGACGATGAGGTTCCTTCTTCTCCAACTCTGGCTTTCCGAGCTCTCCTAGCTTGATCTCTTTCTCGCAACCATAGCTGAATTTGAGCCACCTTACCGCCCCTTTATTTTTTGAATTCGAAAGAACGGGACGGGAAATAGGGTTAGTTTGAGATACGCGGACGGGGAGTACGCAGCCGAACAACCACTGGGGCTTCCAGCAGTGATAGCTAAACTAACCAGATGGGCCGCCTAAAACCTGGAGCAACCATTTATCGGAAATCAACGTCGAATCCCGGCTATCTCCCTCTCGCGCGCGCAGGATTAAGGATTAATCCTTATCTCTCTTTTCCAAGTCAAACCATCTTAGCAATGCAACTAGGCCTACAGCGTGCCAATGCGTCACAAGGGAAAGAAGAAGAAAGTCTGAATTCCATCCCAAGGCTATGTCTTTGAAGCAATACTCTCTATGAAAGGTGCTCGTTGGAGTCCTTCTTCCCTTCGGTTCGAAGGACTCCATACAGTATCGGGAGGTGAGGCAGAGGGGCAAAGCCCCCCATCGCGCGCGCGTGCGATAATAAGTACACACGCGTACGCGCTCAGGCGTATACGCGCACTCGCGTGGAGCAACGAACGTTCCACTCGTTCGACAGAAGCGCCGTTCGCGGTTTTCCACTTTATGGAAAAGATCAATATAGCGCTTACTATAAGTATAAGTGTTGGGGTAAAAATTTACACCCCGGTTGACCAAGTCAAAATCAAAGTCAACCCCAAGCCAGGTGGGCCCAAGCCCAGGTCAAGCGGGCCCATGCCCAAGTCGAGCCCGCGGCCAGCCTCCTCATGCCAACAACAAAGTCATGTAATAAATAATTTTTATGTAATTGTTTATGCATGAATGTAAACAAAATGGGCATAAAGCCAATATTTTGTAAGCCCATGGCTTATGTGCAAAAAGAAATGACACATGAGCCATTGGATGGCTAAAATGCCATTTTGTGAAGTCCAAGGGGCTATATGTAAATATGTAAGCCTATATAAGGCAACATGATGATGAATAAAGAGATACTTTTCATTCCCCCAAAATCTAGGGTTCTTTGTGCCTCCTGCTCCTTCTCCAAGGTTCTAAACCTTCTCATTTTTTTTGAATTAAATCAAGAGTTTTACTCTTTCTTTTCCAAAACTAAATAGTTTTCCACCACAAAACCCACAAAGGAGAACTCAGATCTCCCATTAGATCTCAGAAAGGAGAGATTTTTAGATCTCACATCTCTTGATCATCAAGATCCAGCCAACAGAGGAGGAAGAGGAAGAATCCCTTTCATCAACCAAAACATTTTTGGAGTTTAACTCTATATATTTACATAGATATATATATATATATATATATATATATATAATAATAATAAATATCTTCTTTCTGAAGCATAGCTTCTGGTTCTGGGACTAAAAGTCCCTTTGTCTCGCCAGCGCCCAGCGCTCGAGCGCAAAGCGCCCACGTGCCGACACGTGGCGCGCTTGCGCTCAGGCGCACTGCGCTCGAGCGCAAAGCGCCCACATGCCGACACGTGGCGTGCTGCGCTCATGCGCACTGCGCTCGAGCGCAAAGCGCCCACGTGCCGACACGTGGCGCACTTGCGCTCAAGCGCACTGCGCTCAAGCGCAAAACGCCCACGTGCCGACACGTGGCGCGCTTGCGTCTGAGCGCACAGCACCTAAGCGCACAGCGCTCAAGGCGCTGGCCCCACGCATCCTTTGGATGCCTTTTCCCCCTCTTTCCTTTATATATATATACATATATACATATATATATATACACACATATGTATAAATATTTACACACACACATACTCCGCGACACTGTCCCTGTTAGAAAAAATTTCTAACGGGGCGCTGCCCCGCACCCCGCAAGGGGGCTGCTAGCCCCCTTGACCCCCAGCCCGCTATCCGGGTAGCGGGACCCCCGTAAAAACTCTGCGTGGCTCCCGATATATCCAAACCCCCCTTTCAAAACACAACACACGTACACTGCACATTGAGTTCGCATGACCATTTTAACCCGTTAATCGGAGGTTTCCTCGCCCCCAAAGGCGAGGGGTAATTAACGGCAGCTTAGTCCGCGGCTGCCGGAGATTTGGATCCCCACAATCAATAAACCCCCGCCTACCCTAGGCAGGGGGGATCTGTAGTACGCCTGACAAGCGCGTGCGTATTCCCATCTCAATGGGGTGACGAAAAACACCCTACAGATTCTGGCACGCCCGGTGGGACTTATCTCTCCTCCCATATTTCTGGTTAAGCGTTCATGCGAACTCAATCTATATACATGTCTATACTTATACTAAAATAATGCTTTTTCATGCAGGTTTTCAAGCAATCACTTTCCAACAATGTCTCCGATGATGAACTCAGCTCTCAGCACGGCTCCCGTCTCCTACACGATGAGGATAGACTCTAGGACGGTCCTCCCGGCCAGTCTCGGGCGACAATGGGAGGAGGAGCCGCTACCATTTGGCACTATTATGTTCGTGTCAGCTAACGCCGTCCCAGCTCCTCAAGCTCCGGTAACAGACAAACCGGTCTCAAAGGGGAAAAGGCCGAATGTCGTGGTCGCGAGGGTGCCCTAACACAAACGCAAGTCGGTGTTTGAACGACTTTCCTCGGCCCCAGCTGGGGGCAAGGCCATCAACACCAGCAAAGAAACAAGGCATCTCGGGCAAACTCCAGCGACGCCTCTGACAACTGCTCGATTGGGTGTCTTCTCAAGCCTCCCCATCACTCAGCCTATGGCGGCTTCCCGAATAGCAGAAGCCTGCCAGACGCTCAAGGCAGAGAAACTGAGGAAGAAGCGGCTCGGACACAGAGCAAACAAAAGGGCCATGGCTCCGGCCATGTTAGAATTTATGAATTTCCAAAGCCCGGACTGCTCCACGAAATCAGCCGCCAAAGATAAAGAGATGGCTGGGTACGTGGTCCACACTGTCTACATGGCCGGACAAGAAGAAACGAACCCTCCTCTTCTTCACGGCCATGGTGATGATATGGTTGACGCTACCCAGCATCGACTCGATCTAAATGTTGAAGAGCCCGATCACGCCGATAAGCCAGAGGAGCCCATGGTTCCTACGGAATTGAGCTCAGGCAATAAAGATTACCCGGTTGTCATAGCCGGAACTACAGAACAAGCATTATTCCAATGGCTTTAAAGGCAATTTCAGGACAGGGATGAGAAGATGGCCGAGGTCTATTCCAAAGTCGACGAGCTGGCAAACGTCGTGGCAGATCTCGCGACCCAAGTCGCCCGGTTGCAATTACAGCAGAATCAAGTTTTGGTTCATGAGCCAGGGATTGATACCCGGGGGCAGCCAACTGATATCCCTTTCAACTTAAAAGCGGAGCGCCTTCGTGAAAAACGGCCGCAATCAGCCTCCAGTCCCTCCGATACATACGTCGGTGGGGAGTAGCCTCTGAAAGAGAAGTTGGAAAAGGTCTATTCCTTTAAGAGGGAAAATGTCCACAAGATATTCAGGGACGCCCTAAGAAACGGTCTACAACTGCCAGAATCAAAGAGACCGCAAGAAGAGAATATGACCGACGACCCAAAATATTGCCCCTATCATAGGGTGATAGGTCATGCCATTGAGGACTGCTTTGTCTTCAAAGATTGGGTCGAAAGGCAATACAAGATGGGAGAGATAGAACTGTCTAAAGGCGTGTTAGCGAACAGTCAAGCTACGATCGCCGATTTCATGCAAATGGAGACCGAAGCCTTTCGGGAACCTAATCCTCCCAGACATGTGCCTCGAGGACCAGCATCAGTAAAGGCACCTACTCCAATGGAGGGAAAGAAGAAGGTATACTCCTTCAGGAGGGATGAAGTCCGCAAAATATTCATGGACGCCCTGAACAGCGGTCTGCAACTGCCTATTCCAAAGAGGCCACAGGAAATGAACATGACCGGCAATCCCATATACTGCCCATATCATAGAGTGGTGGGTCATACCATCGAAAACTGCTATATTTTCAAAGATTGGGCAGAGGACCAATATAAGCTTGGAAAAATCTCACAATCCTCGGATGTATCGGCAAGCCACAGAGCTAGGTCATCAACACAGCTCCGCCAAGATCAAAGTTCAAGGAGCTGGGATAAGCAAAAAAGACCACCACGTCATTAAACTCGGAACAATCGACCACCATGTCATTAAACTGGGAACAGTCGACCTCTAAGTCGTTAAACTGGGAATGTACAAAATATATATATATATGTGTAAATAAATGAAAAAACGTGTAAATAAAAGAAAAATAAAGAAAAGCCGAAATGATAGGGCAACTCGCAATAAAAATCAGCGAGTAAAAATAAAAATGAAAATAAAGCCGAAATGATGGGGCAACCGCGAATAAATAGCCGAAATGATAGGGCAATCGCGACCTTCGCGATAAGAAAAGCTGAAATGATAGAGCAATCGCGGTAAAACAAGAACAAAAAAAAATAACAAAAAAACGGTGAATGATGAGTCGCTCCTGGTACTATATTCCAGTGCAGCGATGCAGACGCCGACCAAAGTCCAGTTTTCCAAAATTCTTCCGGCCCTACGGTTAGTCCCCAAATTGACAACCGTATACAATCCACGGGCTCAAATAATTCTCATCATACCCATGCCCCACCGTAATCACCAGTTACGCGGCTGGTCTCCGCCTTTAGAGCTATGCTCCATTGAGAAGACCCACTCATGTGTCCTCACGATACATGAGGAGAACAAACCTTTGTGGGATCCTTACGACTCACAAAGGAAAAACACACTTAGGAGTCCTCACGACTCCTAAGGAGAAAATACACCTGCGGGATCCTCACGACTCGCAGGGAGAAAATGCTTTTATGGGACCCTCACGGCCCATAAAAATTGAAAAACCTTAGGCGATAGGGACCTAAACCCGTCTCCTAAGCCATCGCTCCGCCAACAAGAGTAGGCAAATGATGAATTGCTCCTGGCACCTCTGCTTCAGTGTTAGCAACGCTGATGCCGGCCCCCACCCTAAAATTCCAAGCTCGCCATCAGTAGACCCCTAAGTCTTTAAACTGGAAACAGATGACCTCCAAGTCGTTAAACTGGAAACAGATGACCTCCACGTCGTTAAACTGGAAACAGATGACCACCAAGTCGTTAAACTGGAAACAGATGACCTCTACGTCGTTAAACTGGACACAGATGACCTCTACGTCGTTAAACTGGAAACAGAGGACTACCAAGTCGTTAAACTGGAAACAACAGACCTCTAAGTCTTTAAACTGGAAACAGATGACATCCAAGTCGTTAAACTGGAAACAGATGACCTCCACGTCGTTAAACTGGAAACAGATGACCACCAAGTCGTTAAACTGGAAACAGATGACCTCTACGTCTTTAAACTGGAAACAGATGACCACCAAGTCGTTAAACTGGAAACAGTAGACCCCTAAGTCTTTAAACTGGAAACAGATGACCTCTAAGTCGTTAAACTGGAAACAGTCGACCTCTAAGTCATTAAACTGGGAACGAGGGAAATTCACTCATGTGTCCTCACGATACATGAGGAGAACAAACCTTTGTAGGATCCTTACGACTCACAAAGGAAAAGCATACTTAGGAGTCCTCACGACTCCTAAGGAGAACATACACCTGCGGGATCCTTACCACTCGCAGGGAGAAAATACCTTTATGGGATCCTCACGGCCCATAAAATTGAAAAGCCTTAGGCGATAGGGATCTAAACCTGTCTCCTAAGCCATCGCTTCCCAGTCCCCAAGCGGCGAATGATGAGTCGCTCCTGGTACCATATTCCAGTGCAGCGATGCAGACGCCAACAAAGTCCCGAAATGTTTTTGGCCCTACGGTCTGGATCATACATCCTGCAAAACCGTATACAATCCACGGGCATAAAACGATCCCAATCTCTCCCAAGTCCTACATTCAAAGTCTCACCGGCAGGGAAGATTCAAAAAAAAAAGAAGAAGAAAAAAAGAAGAAGAAAAAAAAAAGAAGGTATGTCCACAAGCAAAATGGGCACGGATGAAAACCCGAAAGGGCTCCGTGAGTAAAAACAGCAGGACTGCCGGCGAGTTTGTGAAAACCCGAAAGGGCGCAAACTCGTGAAAAAGAGATGAAATGCACTAGCAAAGTCCTCTCGACTTTGTGAGGAGAAAATTCCCGCGTGATATCCCTACAACTCATAAAGGAGCCACACACTTAGGAGTCCTCACGACTCCTAGGGAGAAAATACACCTACGGGATCCTTACGACCCGTAGGGAGAAAATGCTTTTATGGGACCCTCACGGCGCATAAAATTGAAAAGCTTTAGGTGATAGGGACCTAAACCTGTCTCCTAAGCCACCAATTCCCAAATCCTTCCGGGGAAAATGATGAGTTGCTCCTGGCATCATTCCAGTGCAGCAATACAGATGCCGACAAAAAAAAAATCCCCAAATCCTCTCGGGGCAAATGATGAGTTGCTCCTGGCATTATTCCAGTGCAGCAACGCAGATGCCAAACCAACCAAATCCAAATCCTCTTGGGGCAAATGATGAGTTGCTCCTGGCATCATTCCAGTGCAGCAATGTAGATGCCGACAAAGAAAAATCCCCAAATCCTCTCGGGGCAAATGATGAGTTGCTCCTGGCATTATTCCAGTGCAGCAATGCAGATGCCAAACAAAAAAAAAACAATTCCCACATTCTCTCAAGACAGATGATGATTCGCTCCTCGTACCATATTCTAGTGTAGCGATACTGATGTCAACCCAAATCAAATCAAACCAACAACCTCTATGGTGGAATCATGCTCCGTCCCAGAATTTACCCCGTGTCGAAATCATGCTTCGCCTCGGGATATCTACCTTCCCTGCCGGAATTATGCTCCGCCTCGGAATCAAGTCAACCCGCGACACTCCGCGCCGGGGAAAAGTCGATCAGCGACACTCCGTGCCGGGGAAAAGTCAACCCGACACTCCGCGCCGGGGAAAAGTCGATCAGCGACACTCCGTGCCGGGGAAAAGTCAACCACTGACACTCCGCGTCGGGGAAAAGTCGATCAGCGACACTCCGTGCCGGGGAAAAGTCAACCCGCGACACTCCGCGCCGGGGAAAAGTCCATCAGCGACACTCCGTGCCGGGGAAAAGTCAACCCGACACTCCGCGCCGGGGAAAAGTCCATCAGCGACACTCCGTGCCGGGGAAAAGTCAACCCGACACTCCGTGCCGGGGAAAAGTCGATCAGCGACACTCCGTGCCGGGGAAAAGTCAACCCGACACTCCGCGCCGGGGAAAAGTCCATCGGCGACACTCCGTGCCGGGGAAAAGTCAACCCAACACTCCACACCGGGGAAAAGTCCATCAGCGACACTTCGTGCCGAGGAAAAGTCAACCCGACACTCCGCGCCGGGGAAAAGTCGATCAGCGACACTCCGTGTCGGGGAAAAGTCAACCCGACACTCCGTGCCGGGGAAAAGTCGATCAGCGACACTCCGTGCCGGGGAAAGTCAACCCGACACTCCGCGCCGAGGAAAAGTCCATCAGCGACACTCCGGGCCGGGGAAAAGTCAATCAGCGACACTCCGTGCCGGGGAAAAGTCAACCACCGACACTCCGCGCCGGGGAAAAGTCGATCAGCGACACTCCGTGCCGGGGAAAAGTCAACCAGTGACACTCCGTGCCGGGGAAAAGTCGATCAGCGACACTCTGCGCCGGGGAAAAGTCAACCCGACACTCCGCGCCGGGGAAAAGTCGATCAGCGACACTCCGTGCCGGGGACACGTCAACCAGCGACACTCTGCATCGGGGAAACGTCCAACACAGACACTCCGCATCAGGGAAACGTCAACCAGCGACACTCTGCATCGGGGAAACGTCCAACACAGACACTCCGCATCAGGGAAACGTCCAACAGCGACACTCCGTGCCGGGGAAACGTCAAGAAGATACTCCGTGCCGGAGACACGTCAACCAGCGACACTCTGCATCGGGGAAACGTCCAACACAGACACTCCGCATCAGGGAAACGTCCGACAGCGACACTCTGTGCCGAGGAAACGTCAAGCAGACACTCCGTGCCGGGGACACGTTAACCAGAGGCACTCCGCCTCGGGGAAACGTCGACCAGCGACACTCCGTGCCGGGGGCACGTCTACCAAATCGCTCCGGATCAGAGCGTCGACCGTCCACGTCGTAAAAAACAGGCAGTGCAGGCTCCCCACAAATCGGGGACCAAATCACTCCGGGTTAGAGAAATGTCTACCACAGACACTCCATCTCGGAGACACGTCAAGCGTCGACCGTTCATGTCGTAAAAAGGGCAGTGCAGGCTTCCTACAAAGCAGGAACCAGATCGCTCCGGGCCAGGGAAATGTCTACCACGGACACTCCATCTCGGAGACGCATCAAGCATCGACCGTCCACGTCGTAAAAAGGGCAGTGCATCCCAAAAAGTGGGAACCAAGGCAAGTCGTCTCCGCGTGAAAGAAGATCCATCAATTTCATGCACACGACTCATATATGCGGTGTGCATTTATTGATGGGGGGCAATTTGTTGGGGTAAAAATTTACACCCCGGTTGACCAAGTCAAAATCAAAGTCAACCCCAAGCCAGGTGGGCCCAAGCCCAGGTCAAGCGGGCCCATGCCCAAGTCGAGCCCGCGGCCAGCCTCCCCATGCCAACAACAAAGTCATGTAATAAATAATTTTTATGTAATTGTTTATGCATGAATGTAAACAAAATGGGCATAAAGCCAATATTTTGTAAGCCCATGGCTTATGTGCAAAAAGAAATGACACATGAGCCATTGGATAGCTAAAATGCCATTTTGTGAAGTCCAAGGGGCTATATGTAAATATGTAAGCCTATATAAGGCAACATGATGATGAATAAAGAGATACTTTTCATTCCCCCAAAATCTAGGGTTCTTTGTGCCTCCTGCTCCTTCTCCAAGGTTCTAAACCTTCTCATTTCTTTTGAATTAAATCAAGAGTTTTACTCTTTCTTTTCCAAAACTAAGTAGTTTTCCACCACAAAACCCACAAAGGAGAACTCAGATCTCCCATTAGATCTCAGAAAGGAGAGATTTTTAGATCTCACATCTCTTGATCATCAAGATCCAGCCAACAGAGGAGGAAGAGGAAGAATCCCTTTCATCAACCAAAATATTTTTGGAGTTTAACTCTATATATTTACATAGATATATATATATATAATAATAATAATAATAAATATCTTCTTTCTGAAGCATAGCTTCTGGTTCTGGGACTAAAAGTCCCTTTGTCTCGCCAGCGCCCAGCGCTCGAGCGCAAAGCGCCCACGTGCCGACACGTGGCGCGCTTGCGCTCAGGCGCACTGCGCTCGAGCGCAAAGCGCCCACGTGCCGACACGTGGCGCGCTTGCGCTCAGGCGCACTGCGCTCGAGCGCAAAGCGCCCACGTGCCGACACGTGGCGCACTTGCGCTCAAGCGCACTGCGCTCAAGCGCAAAACGCCCACGTGCCGACACGTGGCGCGCTTGCGTCTGAGCGCACAGCACCTAAGCGCACAGCGCTCAAGGCGTTGGCCCCACGCATCCTTTGGATGCCTTTTCCCCCTCTTTCCTTTATATATATATACATATATACATATATATATATATACACACATATGTATAAATATTTACACACACTCATACTCCGCGACACTGTCCCTGTTAGAAAAAATTTCTAACGGGGCGCTGCCCCGCATCCCGCAAGGGGGCTGCTAGCCCCCTTGACCCCCAGCCCGCTATCCGGGTAGCGGGACCCCCGTAAAAACTCTGCGTGGCTCCCGATATATCCAAACCCCCCTTTCAAAACACAACACACGTACACTGCACATTGAGTTCGCATGACCATTTTAACCCGTTAATCGGAGGTTTCCTCGCCCTCAAAGGCGAGGGGTAATTAACGGCAGCTTAGTCCGCGGCTGTCGGAGATTTGGATCCCCACAATCAATAAACCCCCGCCTACCCTAGGCAGGGGGGATCTGTAGTACGCCTGACAAGCGCGTGCGTATTCCCATCTCAATGGGGTGACGAAAAACACCCTACAATAAGCTAAGCACCTGTTGCATAATCAACTGGTTGGTAGTCAAATAGAGAAGAACTTGGAAAATGCCTTCGCCTTCGCTCCAACATGTTGGCGATTTCTGATGTGAATTCGGCGGGTCGTCCAAATCGACACAGGTAAAAAAGGAGAAAGATTGCTTTATAGTAATTGCGTCCGAACTACCATTCGGCTACCCCGTAGGCCTCCGGCGCGCACAACAACCAAACCACTTGACTTCTTCAACATCTAGTGTTTTATAAAATAAAGACGTTATTTTCTCTTAGTTTAGTTCTTGACGCTTGTCTTGTCACAAAAATTTCCTTACCAAAGCAAACATACCATTCAGGAACACCGGCTACGGCCCTGGGAAGTGATGCGAGAAGTGCTTTGCCCCTCTGCCTCACCTCCCGATACTGTATGGAGTCCCTCGAACCGAAGGGAAGAAGGACTCCAACGAGCCATCATTCCATGCGGTTGTATGATACCATAAGATATATTTTAACCAAACCTAGTTTCTTACCACACGAAATTCCACTCTCCTCTGTCTCATTCAAGTGAATTGGTTTCGAGAGCATTCCGCCAGTTTTTGGCGACTTTCACTTTCAACCCGATTCACTGCCTACGTGCATGGCTGTCGAAAGAAAGATAATGGTACAAAAAGGTAACAACACTATTGTTTTCCCTAGTCTCTTGAGAACTCAAAAGGGCATCGATACGATTTCCAAAACTCGAAACGGCAAAAGGTAACAACACTTCTATAGTACGGGAGATAAAGTAGATTAGAACCGTTAGCCGGCTTTTGTAGCAAATTCTATTTGTTCTTCGCCGCTTTGGGTTGTGGGGCTTACTTCCTAGCCCCACCTTCGCCCGTCACTTCACTTACTGAACTTACCGAAACTCGCTACCGTAACAGCACAGAAAGAGTTATTCGCCTTAAAGGCTACGCCTACCTTCTATAGGCTTAACGAGGGGAGGCCCCACCGATTGAGGGCGCACCTCGCCTCGTCAAGTCAGTGAAGCGCAGCGGAATGGATAGGAAAGTGAACGAAGTGAACGATTGAGTTTCACGAGTGAAGCGAGGCACATGGTTTTTTTGTGGGTTTTCCGGTTCCGGCAAGAGAGTGAAGCGAACGATAGTGTTGCCCTTTTGAGTTTCCGGTTCCGGCAAGAGAGCGAAGCGATCGACCCAAGGACGGACCGGGTGGCGCATAGGCCCCGCCGATTGAGGGCGCACCTCGCCTCGTCTCTTTCATCGAAATCTTCCCCGTTCAAGAATCACTGTTTTCGTGATCGAATGAAGAAATAGATATACGAACAGTATAGGATCATTCGCCGGAATAGGATAAGTGATTCTTTTATAGGATCCTAATGGGATCTTAGAATCAACTAAGGATGCAATAGGTAAAAAATAGGGCTACTTTCGGTCTTTAAAAAGACCTCAGAGCCTCATTTTATGATTAAAAACTTCTTTTTTTGAAGTAGTTTTGAGTCTAAGAAAGGACAGAAAGATGATATCTTTACCTTTTTTAGTGCTTTAGTTAAGTAATGCCAAGGGAGCTTAACATAAGTCCCTTCCTCACAGCTTGCATTCTATGTCATCTTCAGCAAAGTCCGAGCAAGTCAGGTAAAACCTTTTTCGCTAGCACAGTGAAGATTAATTCTGACATCAAAATGGGTTTCATCAATTTGATGAGAATAGGAATTGCAAGTAAATGGTCCTCTCTAGGAACTCTACTTACCTCTCCAAAAAAAAAGTAAACTCATCGGGAATCTACTTGAGTTCCTTTGCTATATTCAGTCACGCTCATCCCTTGCAGTCGATACAGAGGTGCGCTTAAAGTGGGGGGGGTGGGTGTTGTCCCTATTGGGCTGGGCCCTTCCCCATAAGGCCCCACCGTCGGGGCCGGGATGCCAAACTACCGAATCATGAGTTAACGAGTCAAAACGAGGGGTCCGAATTTTTGTCGCTGACCGGAAGTCGATTTCGACTTTCCGGGGCGACCGACTACAACAAGCTCGGGACTCTAATCTAATAGAAACAAACGGTAACCTCTAGAAAAAGGGCTAGAGGAACCAGTCCATGACTTGACATCGGTGGAATGCTACCTCCAATTCCCTGTATGTTCGATATCGATTCATCCGCTGAAGAAAAGGCGGAGTCAGCTCAATCCCACTCATGAAAAATTTGTCCTTGGGGCCGCTTTCGAAGAGGTGCACGCATACCGTATTCCCGGAAAGCCCCACCGTTCGAACCCCCTTAGAGGATTTATATCTACTTGGTGCGGTTGTTCTCCGGTCTTTGCGCAGAATCGTCCCATGGGCGAGCAGGAACAAAATTTTGTGGGTCTATGTTTCGATGACAAAGATTAAGATATACAATTCGTTATACCATCTACGAAAGATATAAACTAAACCATTTTAATCTTCCATCCTCCCGTTATTCTCGTATTTATTATTAAATTTTCAACAAGAATAGAATGTTTTAATTTAAAAGGGCAATTTATTTCTTTTTCTCATTTACCATTGGTCAACACAGCGAATTAAAACTGTGGTTTTCAACTCAAAGTTGTGGTTTTATCTATATTTTATTTATTGATTGATTTCTATGAAAAGGAAGTGCCCTTACATAAATTAATATCATGTATTCTGCAATGGCGGGACACTCGACAACACACCATTCATTCATCTATATCTATTTTACTTTTTTTTTTAAATGTTAATCATAACGGTTCTTGAATTTGCAATACAAGCCTGGAACACTAAACCCAAAGAACGGTAACCACCTTACTACTAGGTTGGAAGAAAGGCGTTAGAATAAGGACGTGTCTCCGATCAAATACCCCAGCTTCATGCGTAGAAAACAAAGGAAGGCGGTTGATTAGGGCTTTTTCCTAGTGCATCAAGGATCAGGCCTTCTCATGCTAACTTAACAACAAAGAAGAAGTGAAGGAAAGCTTAGGCTACCTGACTCATTTGCTTGTAAAATGCTTGATTCAACGAAATGAGTGGATTTGTCATACACATTGTTTTGAGAATGGGAGCCGAAACAAATCTACATATGGATCAATATATGGTGTTTTTCCATGTGTCTGGTTAATATAAGAAATTTCTATAGCGAAAATATATGGTGTTTTCTCAAATAAGAATAAGGTCAATAACAATATTAACCTGCATTTCATTGAAAATATCACATGAGAGTTGCAAAATACCGCAGGCCCAGTCTTTGCGGTAACCAAACCAGGATGAAATAAAGAGGATGGGCCCATGGTTTAAGTTAGACGGGCCCAACCCAAAATTTATCTTTGTTTTAATTATGTTATACCTCCGGCCCATATAATGCATACAAAGTTTGGGAAAAGAGATGGAGAAAGGAAACGAAATTTCTTTTCTAAAAAGCTTGAATTAAGCTTTCTCAGTTTTATCATTTGGAATTTATAAGGACGCTGCATCTTGTTGGATTATGATGAGATTCATCTATTCTTATTAGTTTGGAGTGAATTGCCGCTATAGCTTAGTGGTAAAATCTTCTTACAACTGAGCGGAAGGTCTGGGTTTCGAACCCCGTTTGGATTAAGCTACAACCTATTATTCCAAAAGAAAAAAGAAAAACCGAGTGAATTATGCTCTGTTTGAGCTAATTCTAGGGTTGCAATCGGATCTAGATTATGGAAAAGGATTAGATATTCCGACATGGTCTTAATGATGGATCGGATATAATGGGCTGAAAGATGCAAATGGATTTTGAAGACTCAACAAAATAATCAAAACAGATATGGGCTAAGCCTTAAATAAATATGTATATTCTACCCAACCTAATCATAACATATTGCCCAAAGAAATTTGGGGAGTAAACGGATACGGATAATCCGAGCTGTCTCTTGTATTCATATCCTGTTTCTATCAAATTCCGATGGAAATTTTCATTTCCAATGACAATCCACATCTATATCTGTATCCACCAATACAAAGCGGTGACAGATATGGTACCGCGTACATTGTTTTCATATCCGATATCAAAAATAGTATTTTTTTATAAAAAAAATTTATCGGATATATTTTTTCTAATATTCATTTTATATACATACCCATATACGCAACTATTTATATCCATATTCGAAGCCTCCTGCAGCTATTGGATACAGGTATGTTAACTCCTATATTCGCTCTGTATCCATTCCGTTTACATCCCTTTAATAAATCCGATTAAACCCCAACTTGTTTAATAAATCAATAGAGTTTGGATGCAAAAGGTAGAAGCTTGACTCAAAAGAAATATATTTTACTTTTCATTTCTCTTCACGTCTTACTTAATAAAATCTAGCAATAAACAATATCTTCTTACAATTCATAACATAGCCAATCACTCATTTTTCCAAGCCTCAGAATAATTGAGGCCAAACTAAGGCACATCAAGACTTTGATCAAGGCGCATGGATTAGGTTTTTCATTTCTATGTGAGGACTTAAAGTGACACACACAACTGTTGATCATGACATGATTAGGTTTTGACATAGGGACCTAGCCTATTATAACACTTTAGGATGTTGATATTTGGAAACTATAAAAATGCATGGTTAGAGACTTGGAGTCACATTAGGGCCAGGCTACCCCTATTCTATCACTTGCCTCATTTCTCATTATTTAAGAAATTTAGGGCTTGCCAGTTAGATGAAGATGAAAGCACAACACTGATACACTAAAATACCCTTGACTATTGCGCTCTTTCACTAAAATACCTTAAATCTTTTCAGCAAAGTACCTTAATGGCTACTTTTGAGACTTAAAAACCATAATTTAAGATATTTTACTGTCCCTTAAAAGTTAACCAAAACCTATCCAAAAATTTTAGTAAAAAAATGCTATGGGAAGGGTATGTTCATGTTGGTGTAATTTACCCAATTAGAAAATATAACCCTCACCCATGAGGAAATTAAACCCCATATAATGCAATCAATAGATCTTTGTAGTCACCTAATTCCTTTGCATGAATAAGCATATAAATGGCTTTAAATTTATCTAAAAAAAACTTAGATCAATTTTTAGATAGATTAATAAAGACACTAGTGTTGCTGGCTTCCATTGGCCTTTACAATTTATTTCATTAATAAATGCATGCAAAATTGGTAAAAGGTTATCATAAATAAATCTTTCATTGTGCGTACATGTTGGTTGTGGTTGGTTCTTGCATTTCTTGAAATTTAATGGCCGGGCATCTAATTTCAAGAAATTTTGTATTAACATGCTTGGTATATTTTAATAATTCCCGGTAATATACATATGTTCGGCCATTGACTGGCGGTGAAGCTTGAGGAGAGCCGGTAGATAGCGGTGAGGCCGGCGACGAACGGACGATTGGCGTTGGGCCGGTGGCAAATGTCCAATTGCCGGCGGGGCCGGCGGGGGATGACCGGCGAAGAACTACGGCCCGCAAGCCGGAAACGTCTTATCGGCGGCGAGCAGGCTGGCGGACGACCGACGATGGGCGGTGAGGCCGGCCGGCCGGCGGTGGCTAACGGAGACCGATGACGGATGGTCATGGTTCATTTCATGTTAGCCGGGAATATTTCGTGGTAATGTAGGATAGACACATGTTTTGGGAGGAATAACATCACAGTGAAATAAGTTCATTTGATTACCATGCTAATTCTATATTCTCGGAAATATCTACTTAAACAAACAAGTATGATAATATTTCATGATAATTTAGGATTACAGTCTAGATTGCCTCCAGCGAAACGCAATCTACTTTTGAGAGAGGTATTGGTGGCCCTCGTCATTGCTCCAGTGATTAATCTTGAGCTATAAAAAGGCTAGAAAAACTTAGGCACATGAACCATTAATCAATCGATTGAATAAACTAGAGTGACCTACAAATTAATTAATAATATGTAGCTCAACAAGCATCTAGGGCACATCACAATCTCATTGATCCAATAATTTCACTTGCATTGATAATTTTCAAGGGTAGATATATACATTGAAGAGATCTTAATAAAATATTTATTTCATGCCAATGAAAAGGTCCCTACACGTATTGTTCAACCCTTGAAATTAAATCTTAAAATTAATGGGAGCATAGAGTATCTAATCAACTGGACTGTATTGTTCTATTTTTCAAGAGACCGATACCTGATGCAGCTTTGTTTGAATTCATGTGTCATAATGAAAACAAAATTAGATTTCAATTTAAAAATACGTACCTCTTTTTAATTCTAAGTTAAAACTAGGATCCCGCACATGCAATGGACGAGTATATAAACTTCATAGCCAAATATTTGAATAGATTTTCAAGGAATTAATTTAAATAAGATATAGGTTTAAAGGCTTTCCGATGATAGTTTTATGAATTTTAAGAAGATTTAGAAAGCTAGTTATCTTTTAGAAATGTTTTTTCTCAAAATTATGAGGTTTTCTTGGGAGAATCAAATTGATAATTTCAATTTGAAGACCAAGATAATTGAGAGAGTCGACAATTTTAAAAAAAAATCTTATGAAATGGATAGTATCCAAGAGTAATGCATCCTGATTGAAAAGAAATAGACAAATATGTTTGGCATTTTTCATATGGTACATTTGTGCCCTATGCTAGTTGATTTTGCTTAATGACCGGACTCACATGATTGGTTTAAAATTATTGTTTTCTGAAAGGGTGCAAGTCTAGAGTCATTGGAAAATTCAATTCTGGAATTTGTGAATTCATCTTATTGCTCCCAAATTATTTAAAATTAAAACGTGCTTAATAGTGTTAATAGAAACCATCATTTTAGAATGCCAGAATATGAATTCGAGAATTCATCATTCAACTTACGGTATAAAACTGAGAAAACTAATTAACTTCAAAATCACCATAGCCATAGGTTTTCTAAATTTACATAGTATGCATCAAAATTAAAATCAACTGTCCAACGGAGAATTGCCATCACTGAAAACCACCATCATCAATCGGCCGGCGACCGCTGCCGCAGGTTGATCGGCCCTATAGCCGCCATCGGTCGACCACCGACTGTCCCCGCTACCATCTGCCTACCGTCGACCGTCGCCACCGCTGATGGCCGACCGTCCCGGCCCGCCGTCAACCGTCACCACTACTACCAGCCGACCGTTTCCTCCGTCGCCGCTGCCATCAGCCGACCGTTCCTGCTATAGCCACCGTCGACCAACCGTTTCCGTCGCCGCCGCCGCCGCCGACCGACCATGGGCGCCACCGATCATCGCCTGTCGCCGCCACCGCCGCCCTTCATCGATTACTGCTACCGATCATCGCCCGCCGCCACCGCCGATGACCACCGACGACCGTCAACCGGCGAACGTCTTCGCCGCCACCGATCATCCTCCGCTATAGATCAGCGTCCGTCGAACCTTCGCTAATTGAATGCTGACTAACGTCCACTATTGAATGTATTGTCTTAAATTTAATATGGATTTAAAATCAAATGATTAGCAATTTTAACAGAAAGAATTTTATCATCGGCCATTCCATTTACAAATTCTAGATTGCAGGACTAACACTCCAGTCTGAGGTTGGAAGACCGGTTTCTTAATTGAGTAAGATCACTTCCAAATAAGAATACAATTTTTAGACTTACATGTGTTTCTTATCAATTAATGTCGAACACAAGCCAGAAAATAAATCTTTATTTTTAGCAATTGGGAAAAAGTAGATTTTCTCATCATCGAGCAGCAGGTCAGTTGGTATGACACTTTTCCTCTGAAGGAGAGTGTATGGTTCGATTCTTAGGAGAGGAAGTGGCCACAATTTAGCCTTTTTTTGGAGCCGATTTGTGGGTTTCCTGATGTGTATTGTGTGCTTATGTGTGTTTTTGGCATGAGTGTGTTGTGAGCATGGATGAGGGGGACCGGTTCAAAAATTAAAAACACGCACTAGATTTTCTTGTTTTAAATTTTATTTGATGTAGTATTTTTTCTCTTTTTTATTTTCCATAAGATTCGTCACTCATTAGTGGATGTGCGTCTTTATCATAGTTTTTAAGATCATATTCTGCTTTCTTTTGCATGTTTCTCTTTCTCCTTATCATATATCCACATTTTATAAGCTTATAGACATTCCAACTTTGATAATGATTTTCAAAAGTTAACTGCATTTATTGGTAGAGTGTTTTATAGAGGATAAAAGATCTATATTTTCATTGACTAGATGTAGATTTTGAAGGATTTTTCGGTGGCGGCTTTAATTAAAAAATTGTATAATAGACATAAAGATCATCTGTGTAAGTATTTTTAACATATAATATCATGGTGTTATTGCAACCGTCCTACAGTCAAAACAATAAAATCTTGTAACAGTTGAACGGAACGTCTCGGGTTCGAACCCGTATATTAATAATAAAAGAAAAATAGAACAGGTATAAAGTGAAAATGATTGGAAAAAGACAAAGCCAGCCGATTAATTTCTATCAGAACCGGCTCATACCAATAGTCAACATTGAGTTTATATTATCTTTCTACTAAAAAAAAAAAGAAAAGGAAAGGCAGCATTAATAAGTTTATATTTGTATCAATGTATAAATGTACTCGAGCTCTTAATCACAACCTCACCCATGCAAGAACATGCAAATGAATCTTCTACATTATTATTATTATTATTATTATTATTATTATTATTGATGTAAGAGCAGAACTCAATTTTCCTATGAATCTTTCACATTATTTGAATGAAGAAAAAAAGAAGAAAGTGACCTCGATCTATATATTAACTTGCAAATAACTAATTTAACATCCATTGCTGCACTTGCCCTCTCGCATTGCTACCATATGATCTACAACAATATGCTCCACAATATTATTCTAGAATATGTGTTAAATTCCAAGGGAGATAAAAAACAGAGAGACAAAAAAATTCAAAAAAGGAAAAAAACCAAGGAAATTTTCTAAATTCATATTCTAAAAGAAAAATTTATGTCATTTGCAGCAGTTGTGGCTTGTGAAGTTGGGTGCACCGTGGCCTTTGCCGCTGGGCCCCGACGGCGGGAACAGGCCCCGGACGAGGATTTGCTTGGCCTTGAGCTCTGCAACACTCTCTAAGTTTAAGTTTTGGGGTATCTTGTGAGATGTTTGCATGGAAAATGAATGAGGGTCTAATCTTGAGGATGAGAATTTGATAGATATGAGGAAGAGAAGGAAGAAGAGTTTGAGTTTGAATTGGGAGGAGAAAGTCATTATTTTTATAAAAATTTTGTTGGAGGGTTACAGTACTGTAGGCTGTAAGATCCTATTATAAAGAGATTGGTCTGAATATGATATAATTGTACTCCTAGCTGAAATTACTTAATAGTCCTTAACATCATCATAACTATAAACTATGTTTACATGTTAATTAGATTGACTGGAAATACTCGTCCACTTGCTTCCCTTGTCTATGCTTGTTGGTTTGAGGGGAAAAAAAAAGAATAATGTTTCTGGGCACAATTTGGATAGATGACTTATTTTTAAACCCATCTTGATGGAGGTCCTTTTCGGGTCTCCGTCAGATGTTGTCTTCCATCGATCTCCTGGTGGATTTTGGAGGTGATCTCCTATTGCGTGTGAGTCTCAATGGGTTTTGAGGAGATTGGTGATTTGGAGGAGTTTAGCGCCGAGTACCTGCAAAGAAGTCCCGGGTGGTTTGGTACCACCGAGGACCCTCCGATGATCAAGTTAGCACTAGATACGAGCAGAGCAACGGCTAAGTGGAGTAAAAAATGGCTTGCTTGACCCCTCTGTGATGGGGGTTTATATAGTGGCGGTAGCACACATCAGCAGGCGCGAGAATCTCGCCGGCAGTTACGCTCCCGACGTTACGCCTGCGTAAAGAGCGGATCGCCCATTAATGGGGACCGTGATGGCGTGGAACGTGGGATGTTGCTGGCGGAGAATCTGCGCATGGCGAGATTTGCGGAGCGGCGGTTACGCCTGTGAGTGGTGGAGTTGGTCGGTCGGAGGACTGAAGAAGATGGCTTCGGCTGGGAAGCTCGAGGACGAGCGAGAGGGCCGAGGAATCTTGGTTCTGTGGCAGCTCGGGGTGAGCTGAGAGGTCGAGGAAGCCAATTTTCAGGGGTTCTGAGATGAACCAGCTTGTGCTTGCAGGTCGGGTACAGGGGTGGCCTGGTCGGCCCCTGCGGCCTTTTCTCCTGAGCTCTGGGACACGTCATCTGCCACGTGTCCTGATCTTGGAGATCGCCAATACTGAGCATCATCACATCTCTTTTCAAAATCATGAAAAAACTCAAAACTTACAAAATACTGATGTTTCAAGCCCAAAATAGATTGTGTGTATTGTACTTAGGATATTTTTATAAAAATTCCAAATTTACCCTCATTCATTTAATCAAATACACATGATTATTCTCTACAAATAATTATTCGTATAATTTATTATGGATGTCTCGTTCTTCCTCGGTACTTCTCTCCCAATTCCTCATTTTTTCTCCTCAATCTCTTCTCCTAAATCTGCATATCCGTTTTCGAATCCTTCATCACCAACTCAATTCATTTGATTCCCCATCTCCATTTCCAATTTTCGTATATACTCTTTCAAATCCCTAATTTTCGATACAATTTTTTCGCTTCCCCTTATCTCCATTCCCAACTTCCCAATTTCCTCTCCCGTTTTCGGTATCTGCACTCCCATAATAGTTGAAACCAGGACAATCAATAATAAATAGAAAATAGGGAATAAAAAAGAAGCCAGAAAATAGGACAAGCAATAATAAAGAGGGAAGCAATGATATAGAAGATGGTTCAGATACGTTTAGAAAGAAATTAAAACAAACAATTATAAAAAATGAAATAAATAAGTCATGGAAAACTATAGGTACATTATAAAAAGTTTCCTATTATAATATCCTGGGGAATCCAAAAATCCCATGTTCTATTATCTTAAAAATATTTAAAAGGTATTATAGGCAATGTATATGTAAATATGTACGTATATAAATGAGGGTTTAGGTCTGAATAAATGTCAAACTATATTTTTGGGTTATTTTCATAATTTTGGAACTTCACGGATTTAAATATAAGCCATCTCTCCAAACTGGTTGGGGAAATAATTTTCCAAAAAAATTTATAGAGAAACGAAAAGTTGCACAACACCGGCCCAACATAGTGAAAAAGGGGTGAGGCCTATGGCCGTGTAGTGGGGCCCGCTATCCCACCCTTCTATTTACCCATTTGCTTAGGGCGCTGCTCAGCATCCCTGACCTCAAAACACACAAACACACAAACACACACATACTAGATTTTTTACACGTGCGTGCACGTGGTTTGCTATTTTCTTGCAAAGATAAAATATTATTTTATAATAAATTTCTGTAGGCACTTATCATCCATGGATAAAAAAAGTGAAATTTGCTTTTAATTTGTAAAATTATAACATATTTCAAAAGATGCAAATTTTTAAATAAAAGTAAAAATTGAATATAACAAATAAAAAAAATCAGTTTTTGTCATGCACCGCTTTCCAAAGTATAAGGCGGAAGCTTAACACGGCTCGCGACGTACTTATACAGATAAGCACGTCTTATCGGTATAAATACACCAAGCGTCTGGAACAGATAATACACGCAAGAATTGAAATCACACCTACATCAACTTATTATAAAGTAAATTCAAATATTTATTACAACTTCAAATTGTTCTGTTCAAGGGAGATAAAACAAAAACTGAGCAAGCCTTTACATAAAACTAGAAGTCTGCGTTGCTAGCGAAGTCTTCCACGTCTTCCCCGGCTGGTTTGAGATCAAAATTAGCTTCTTCGACGCTACCTATATCTCCTGACGGACATTTCAAAGAGAGAAATAAAAGAGAGAAATACCCGTCAACGATCTAACGCTCGATAAGCCCCACATTTAAACTTAGATATAAAGCAATAAAAGCCAAAATCAAGTGAACAATAAGGGAAATAGCAGTAAGCATAATATGAACTTGCAGAGAATTAACATATCATGTGAATAGCATAGTGTGAAGCACACAAGGTGTTCTTGGTAACTTAACGTAGAGTTCAGGTATAGGGCGGCCGACCTGCTTCGAATATTCTATTCGCCCCACGGAATAACGGATTCATAGGTTCATGAGTTAGCATACTGTTCCGGCACAGTACCACATCAACACGGGTTCACGGGTTCATGCGTTAGTGGGGAGACATTCGAAGCAAACGTCCATCCTATTCCTGAACTATTCCAAATATCCCGTCGTTATAGGGGGCCCGACCGTCAAAAACCCAACCCGACTCTACGAACCCGAGGAAGCACAGCTCTAGCATGCAATGATAGCCTAAACAGTTCGAGCAAGAGTCACGAATATATGTATTCAATATAAATAAAAGTCGAGTTCACGGGTTCATGGGTTCACGAGTTCACGATGATCAAGTTTGAGGGCCGGTGTGCATGGAATCATGTCATAACAGGGATGTTCCCGCCAAAAATTTTGATTCTGAAACTTGCTGTTCCTTTTATAAAAATAGAGGACAGCCCCTACGTGCACGTGAGCACCCACGTGCAAACCATGTGAGTATCGATTTCAGATAAGATTAAATCCTATGATAGCCCACACGGGTTAAACATGTGCACGCCCACATGCAAAGCATTCAAGTGCTCCTTCAGATAGGATCAAATCTTATATTTGTTCCTACGTGTTAAAGCGTCTCACGTGATATCCGCGTGAGCGCTAGTGCTAGCATCTTGGTAGCGCCTCACGTGATATCCACATGAGCGCACTTACCAGTCTCTTAGCAACGTTTCACGTGATATCCACGTGAGCGCTATAGGCCAGCGCCCCATGTACAATGCACGTGAGTGTCCTTTTTGGTAGAATTAAATTCTATGTAGAATGAAATTTTACGGGGGAAATATTTTCCTGATCTTTCTCAAACTAGAAAAATCCTCTATGTTAAATAGAGAACCCTTGGATAAAAAATGCAACGGTGATTATAAAATCACCAATTAAACCATCTTATAGAATTAAATTTTATGTGATAGAATTAAATTCTATTTGGGAAATATTTTCCTGATCTTTCTAAAATAAGAAAGATCTTCTCTGTTAAACAGAATTAAATTCTATGGTTAAAAAAATATCTAGTCTTGTTAAACTAACAAGATATTCATCTGATAGAATAAAAATCCATCTTAAAAAAATATTTGCCTAATCTTATTAAAACAAGTAAGAAATCTTCTCTGTTAAACAAAGAGCATTTGGACTAAAAATCCAACGGTGAATAAAATTCACCGGTTGATCTTTAAGATCATTTTGATTGATTATGAAATCAATCACGGTCTCTCAATGAGAGATTTTTTCAATAAATTGATTTTTCTCTTCTCCTATAAATAGAAGTAAAGGGATCAAATCTAAAGAGAGGAGACCATCCCATAAGCTTCTTTAAAAAAAATATACAGAAGGCCCTCAAAACAACAGAGAATTTAATTCTCTCAAAGAAAAAGATCTCCCTCCTCTCAAAACCCAAGATAAAGAAAAAAAGCAGAGATTAATCCATTGCATATCATATCTTATCTAAGGGTTTAACCCTTTAAAAGAACTTAGTTCTTTCTATGGATCTGAGATCCATAAGACAAGTCTCCCACAACTTGAGAATTTAATTCTCATAGGGAAGATTTTTTTCTTGAGAATCAAAAATTCAAAAAAGAACAAGATTGAAAAGAAAGAAGATGGAATCTATAATACTCTAGGAACTTAGTTCCCTCAAATCAAGAACTTAGTCCTTAAAAGAATCTGATCCCAGATCCCCAAAACAGTGATCTAGGTGATCGTTAATGGTCAAAATACCATTAACGGAGATTTAACCTCTCTGAAAATATCAACAGAGACTAAATCTTCATAGACATAACCCCTCATATTCTTCCCGCGTGAGCGCCCATAAGAAAACTCAACGCCTCATGTGAGACACATGTGAACGTCAAAGCTAAGCGCCTCACGTGAAACACACGTGAGCACTCAGAGAAGCCAAATCTGAGCGCCTCACGTGAAATACACGTGAGCGCCAAAGCGCCATCGTCTCATGTGAAACACACGTGAGCGCCAAAAGCCCAGCGCCCCATATGAAAACACGTGAACGCCAAAGCGCCGACGCCTTACGTGAAACACACGTGAGCGCCAGAAAAAGTTAGTGCTTAGCACTACTAGAGCGCCTCATGTGATAACACGTGAGCGCCGATTTACATAGCGCCTCACGTGATATTCATATGAGTGCTACGTAATTGAGTGCTTAGCACTGCTGGGTGGTATAGAAACCCAATCTTAGCCCAAATTGGCTAAGTCTATGAAGCTTGTGCTTCCTCTTTGATTTTAAATCAACCAAGCCCACATGCTCGTGATTTCCAAACCGATCTTAGTCTCAAATATGACTAATGATCTCTCATCGATGATATCTAAAATGATATTCATCCCATATCTCCTAAGTTAATATTAGTCTCAAACATGACTAACGATTCTTAAGTCCACCACGATCTTTTTCCTCAAATATGGGATTTGGTTCAAGGGTGCATCTCTCCACACCTCTGATATATGTCGTTGTAATTCCTCAACATATTTAGAGAGGTGGCGGGTCCCGACAACCAACAACAACTTCTCGTCCCAACTTGATGAAAGATATGAAAGTTCATCAAGTTAGGGAATGATACATCCCACATTTGTGCGCTTTCATATCGATGTGCACACCTCAAATTGGATCGCACCCCAAATTGGGTGTATCCCATGTCACCATTGTTCACTTCGCAACGTAAAAAATACATGTGCGCGCAAGATGAATGTTGAACCGAGATGTTCTTAAAGTAATATTCACCCTAAACACGGCGATAATGGACCGAGATGTCCTTAAACTAACATTCGTCCCAAACACGGCGATAATGGACCGTGATGTCCTTAAACCAATATGTTTTGTTCTGTGGATTGTTTCCATACTGACTACCGTATACTATCCATGGGCTATTCATATATGATCTAATGACCAGTTGAGTCCATATGCTCACTATTCCTAAGTTGATCACGGTCTCATACATGACTAACGATCCTCAGATCAAACTCATATATCTCATGAAAGGATGGACCTTACAAATGTGAGAAATGCGTCCTAAATTCATTCTCGTTGGCAAACCAAGCTACCAACGCGGTCCCCATCAAGCAAATCCTTAACCCAAACCCAAAATATATACGGATTTGGACTAATCTGCACCTTACGAGCGACAACATAAACTAGTCTTCGTATTCAATCCACGGGCAAGCTTAACAAATAAAATAACTGAAAGGTTCCTTAGCACCCTCGCTACGTTTTCTAGGGCATCAAGCATGCAATTTTAAAAAACCTAGAGTGCTAAGCAACCCATAACCAAGGATCTAACTAGAGGATTAGGGTTAAGCTTAACATGTAAACAACTTTACACTAAGTGAAATAGGAATACAACCTTTGTAGACCGGTCCTTCACTTCTAAAGCTCCGTCTAGTATTCCCTTTGCTCCAAGTAGTGGTGTCCCGGACTCTCCTTTGGCTCCACTAGGTGAAAGGAACGAGCTTGCTCAAGGATCTTCGAGACCGAAGATGATCTACGTCGAAAATCTCTAACTCAAGCTACCTCTAATTAGTGAAGAAAAAACTTATACTAAATGGCTAGTTTGGTATAAATTGGTAAAATAGGAATTTTGCTCACTTTAGAATTATTTTTCTCTCTTTCTTTTTCTTCTCACTCAAAACTAGAGAGCAATGGAGGAGATGAAGAAAATGAACTCAAGAATGAATCTTACGTGAACTATGGGTGAGAAAATATCATATATAACTCATGTAGAGACTAAACCATGGGTAAAGATAATGGTTAGGTTAATAAATATCTAGAGTAAAACAAAATTAGTGGACTAAGTCAATGGTTTCTACAAGCTTCTCCAAGCTTCAAGCCATGACTAATTACCACCTAATTTTGATTTTTCCTTAATAATTAAAACCCTAAATTATCTTAAGTATGGTATGAGTCTCATACACCCGGGTCCAATGTATCATCTAACATGACACAAAATAAATATATTAACATATATCACATATATATATTGAATGTTTAAAGAGAAAAGATTTTCTTAAGTGAGCTAATATTAGTTAATGTATATTAATATATCAAATATATAATTACACATTAAATTATTAAATCAACACTTGATTTAATAACCCGGCTGTATCATATACAACCGACTAATATCATTTATATGCATATCACATATACATACAATATATTATTGAATCAACACTTGATTCAACAATCCGGTTATATCACATATAACCTATATCGTGAGATTGGAATACGGTATCACATACACGTATTAATCTCGGTCCCGCACATATCACATATATGCCTTACTTCGTTTCGCATGAACTAAGAAACCTCTGTGTAGGACTCTAATGACTCGTCAATACGCCGGCAGTAGGTAATGATCATATCAGTCACCCACAAGTCGTCAGCGGTACTAGCTGGACGGAACGGCTACCCGGGTATTGAGCGATCAGATGATCAACAAGTAAGCTTGTCCATACTCCTATGAATCCAATAAGTAACACTATCGTACAGTCCGGTCTCTTCGTTTGATATGTCACATATCTAGTCTAGGGGTGGTAAACGTAAGACCCCAGTAACTTGATAAATCATGCCGATATGAGGCTCATAACGGGTCGAGAAACTACTGATAACACTTACCAGTAAATCTCCGTATCAGCCCTGGCCAGGGACTTCCTGTTATGGCCAATCGAGCACAACGCAACATAAACCCCCAATACCGGGAGAGACGAATCCCCACCTATCGCTCACTGCCTCTATGTGACTCGGGACTGTACCCAAAAACCACCATTTTGCATGCTCTCTTGAACGTGGTAAGGTGAAAATCAAAGCACAGTGGGAATCACACAAGACTCTATGACGATCTCGGGTCTACAGACTACCTGTACCAGTGTTACCAGAGAACTGCTATCTGACGTTAGGTATAATACCATCTAGGAGTTCTCGGCGAGTCCTGTTCAGTGTACCCAGTCTCCACTGAGTACCCGTATTCCATCTTTAATGTCAAACACCAATGGATATGGGATCATCCATCGCCCATCAAATGGGTCAAGAAGCGTATACGCTAGTCTACTCTGGAATATCGATGCCCCGTCTCGATACACTCTCGACTAGGAACAATTAAAGGATGAACTTGTGGACTACCCTGGCCCCACCAGTATGATCTGCATCATAATCCTGATAGTAAAGTATACATCCTAAGGGCTTTACCAACATGTGAGAGCAAGACAGTATCACAATACAATTCTACATGTTAAGATAAAGAGCAACCAGATAGCATACTATCATGTCGAGCAAGAAAGTCCTCTCTATATATGTCCAAGCATCCACTATAATATACAATCATGTACAATAATGGCCTCTAGGACATACATACAACTAACAATCTTCCACTTGCACTAAGGCCAATTGTTGTAGTATCTCATACCCAACATCCCGAAAAGTCTCTCAAACTGTATCTGGGGTTCTGTCCTCTGTGAGTGGATCCGCCGTGTCATTCTTCCTATCAACTCTCCTGACTTCGATCTCCCAGAGATCAACCATCTCCCTGATCAGGTGATACTGCCTAAGAATATTTCTGGATCACTGATGGGACCGGGGTTCCTAGGCCAAAGCCATAATTCCATTGTCACCATAATGGTAGGAACGAAGTTCATCTCATGAACATCTATATCCAGACAACCTCTTTAGTAGCATCGTTGGTAGCGATGTAATCACCCCTTATCGTTGAGTCTGCCATGGTATCTAGTTTGGAACTCTTCCAACATATCGTCCCTCCACTGAGGGTAAAAACAAAACCCGCGACTGTCTTACAGTCGACCTTATCACACTGGAAGCTCGAATCCATAAAGGACTCCATCTGGAGTTCACCGTTACCAAACACCAAGAATATTTCTTTAGTACTTTTCAAGTACTTAAGAATGTTCATCACAGCTATCCAGTGATTCTCTCCAGGATCCGATTGATACCCTGCTTACAACACTAAGTGCGTACACTACATCTGGTCGGGTACTTAACATCGCATACATGATAGACCCGACTGCCGAAGCATAGGGTATCCCTTGCATGCAAGCCCTCTCCAAATCAGTCTTGGGAGACATCTCTTTGGAAAGAGTGATTCCTGAGATCATGGGTAAATTTCCACGCTTGGAATCTTCCATACTAAACCTCTTTAGTATGGTGTCAATATACCTGGATTGGGACAATCCCAACATCTGCTTAGATCTATCTCTATAGATCTTAATCCCCAGGATGTAGGAAGCATCACCCAGATCCTTCATGGAGAATCTTTGTGATAAGAGGAGCTTAACCGAGTGTAGCATAGGAACACTATTTCCTATCAAGAGTATGTCATCCACGTATAATACGAGGAAGACAACCTTACTCTCTATAACCTTTTTGTATATACAAGGTTCATCTACCATTTTGATAAAGTCAAACTTTTTGACTACCACATCAAAACAGATGTTCCAACTCCGCGATGCCTGTTTTAACCCATAAACTGATTTCAGCAACTTGCACACGTTTCCGCTGCTCCCACTGTCTACGAAGCCCTCTGGCAGTGTCATGTACATGCTCTCTTCTAAATCACTATTTAGAAAAGCGGTCTTGACGTCGATCTGCCAGATTTTGTAGTTATTGTATGCAGCAATGGCAAGTAGGATCCGGATGAACTTAAGCATAGCTACTGGAGAAAAGGTTTCATCAAAATCCACACCTGGTTATTGACGACTACCTTTTGCAACAAGTCTAGCTTTGAAATTCTCAACTTTTCCATCTACACCAAGAATCTTCTCAAGATCCACTTGCTCCCGATGGGTTTTACCCCTTCAGGTGTAACTTCCAAAGTCATACTTTGTTGGTGTACATGGATTCCATCTCAGATCGCATAGCATCCAGCCATTTCACAGAGTCCCCACTTGAGATGGCCTGTTCGAAACTAGTTGGGTCATCATCTTCTATGATGCAATCCTCGCTCCTACTGTTATTAAGAAAACCGTAGTGTCTCTCAGGCGGATGAGGAACTCTACTAGATCTGTGAAGAGGCTGAGGTTCATCGGGAACTATTGAATCCTTCGATTCTACCAAATCTTCTGTTGTAGTTTGTGCGGTTGGAACTTCTTCCAGCTCTACCTCTTTGCCACTAATTTATTTTACATGAAATTCTTTTTCTAAAATGGTGGCATGTTGAGCAACAAACACCTTTTGTTCCTCACTGAGGTAGAATTGATATCTATATGAATTCTTTGGATATCCCACAAACTTGCAAAGAACTGATCGTGCCTCGAGTTTGTCCGGATTTTGCCTTTTGAGATAGGCCGGACAACCCCATATCTTCACTCGTTTAAGAGATGGTCTCTTCCTAGTCCATATCTCATATGGAGTGGTAGGCACTGATTTGGTTGGAACTCTATTCAATAGGTATGCGGCTTCTCAAGCGCATAACCCCAAAAGGAAACAGGTAACTCAGGGTTACTCATCATAGAGCGCACCATATCTAATAGGGTGCGATTCCTCCGCTCCGATACACCGTTGTGCTGTGGTGTATACGGAGGAGTTAACTGAGAGAGAATCCCATTCTCTTTTCCAGGAACTCATTGCTCAAGTATTCTCCTTCCCGATCAGATCGAAGGATTTTAATACTTTTATCCGTCCGGTTCTCAACTTCATACTTATATTCTTTGAATTTCTCAAAAGCTTCAGACTTGTGTTTCAACAGGAACACATGTCCGAATCTTGATAGATCGTCAATGAATGTAATGAAGTACGAGAAACCATCCCTGGTATGTGAAGACATGGGATCACATACATCACTATATATCAGTCCCAAGAGTTCCGTAGCTCTTTCTCCGTGTCCAATAAACGAAGTTTTGGTCATTTTACCTTTGAGACATGACTGGCAAGTTTTATAAGATGTAAATTCGAACGGATTCAAATATCCATCCTTATGGAACTTATCATGTCATGTCGCATTGATATGACCTAATTTACAATGTCACAAGAAAGATTCATTCATTTCTGACCCTTTCCATTTGTGTGTGTTCTGTACGTTGAGAACTGTAGTTTGATTTAGAACATATATGCTATTATATAACGTGCCTGATCCAATCAACTTTTGATTCAGGAAAATATTCATAACATTATTCTGTAATACAAAATTATATCCTTCTTTACATAATAAAGAAAATGATATAATATTGCATATCATGTTCGGTATGTAATAACATTCGTTTAGAATCAATGTATTACCGGCTGGTAATACAAGTTGATATTCACCAACTGCTTTGGCTGCAACATTTGCACCATTCTCTACTCTAGAGAATGATCACCTTTTCCTAGTTGTCTATCTTTCTTTAGCCCATATAACATATTACATATGTGGGATCCCGATCCGGTATCTAATACTCAGGACGTAGAGTGTACTGAGAAACAGTTCTCGGTAATTACACACCTGAAGAAGATACATCAGCATGCTCATTCCTCGTTTGGGTGGCGTGGGAATCTGGATATTCCCCTATTTCCTGCTCAGACTTATAACAATTATAAGATAGAGCGGAACCAACGTTCCCCAGCTCAGTATAACAAGCGGATTCGGTCAATACATCCATATTATTATCTTGATTAAGGCGTGACATGATCGCTACCTGGAGAGAGAGAGAAGAAAACACTCTGTATATGCTCTTGCAAGATTAGATTGGTTATTATTTTATCTAATCAGGATGGCTCTCACTGTTTTTATCAAATTTTCCTTCAAATCCTAAAAGGTAAGACTAGCCGGGATTAATTACACCCTACAAGTTCGCCAATCTTTCGGCCAGGCCAGTGTCGGTACTTTGAGGGGGTTCCCCGTGCTTTCACACGGACCTAATTAAAATAAACCTCGTTTTCCTAGAGGCATAGACCCGTTGACACCTTTCTAGACACCTAATTGGTTAGCTAATTGTAAAGTGCAAAACTCTCCTACGAGTAACACTTACTCGCAGTGGGTATCAGGATCCAACTATCTCATAGAAGGTATGCAATCTCATTGCAAATTTCAACACTTGAAATTCCCGATAATATTTTGCCCCTAGCAACTCATGACCTTGGCTATGGTCAACAAATCATAAGCACTAGTCAAGTTTAACCCGTCATTTCCTGATTGAATTAAACCCACCCGTACGACCCTTGGCTATGGTCAACAAAACCGTACGACTAACCTAACTCAATCGCATCATATGCTGCAGATAAGCACTAATTAGCTACCGCACACTACGCCTTGGTTATGGTCAACAAACATAGCACAAATACTAAATAGTACTTTTCTGAAATGACGGAGGGCTACGACAGGTTTTTAAGAAAACCTTTTGCATAATGAACTTGATATCATTGTAGAATCGAGTGATTTTGAAAAGGAGTGGTTTAAGCTCTACTTTTAAAATCATGTGTTTTTCAAAATAAACCGAGTGGGTATAGCATCTGCTAGCTTTTGCTAAAGAGGTCATTCCCGGTGAAGGGATCTCGGCTCTTTCCTCATCGAATGAGGTGCTGGATATTCATCAAGGAATACTGCTATGCAAAGCAAGAACTAGAGCTATTTTTTTGAAAATTTGATTCTACAATATCTTCAGGTTTCTTTCTTTTTCATTAATCTCATTAATGAAGTCCCATCATTTATGCTTCCTAAGCATCACAAATAAAGAAAAGAAAATACTTATATAACGTACGCTTATGCCATCCGCATTCGCGAAGGGGTCTCGTCATGCACCGTTAGTGATGGGTTCCATAGCACCCTAACTAGGATTTATGGGGCATCAAGTATGCAATTTTAAAAAATCTAGAGAGCTATGCAACCCATGCTAAGGATCTAACTAGGAAATTAGGAGTTAAGCTAGCATGTAATCAAACATTATACTAAGTGAATGAGAAATACAACCTTTGTAGACCGGTCCTTCACTTCTAAAGCTCCGTGTAGTAGTCCCTTCGCTCCATGTAGTGATTTCCCGGACTCTAGTAAAGGTTCACAAGGCGAATGGAACAAGCTTGCTTGAAGTCTTCGAGGCCGAAATTGATCTACGTCGAGGAAACTCCAACTTAAGCTACCTCTTCTCTAATCGGGAATTAGTGAAGCAAACAACCTAAACTAAATGGCTAATCTAGTATAGGTTGATGAAGTAGGATTTTTGCTCACTTTAGAATAATTTTTCTCACTATATTTTTTCATTTTCCAAAAAGCTAGAGAGCTTTTGGAGATGAAGAAGAAGATGAAGATGAGAATGGAATAAGAATCAATGAGTGAGAATAGCAACCATGGGTGAGTTAATATCATATACTAACTCATGTAGAGACTAAACCATGGCTAAAAATAATGGTTGGGTTAATAAATATCTCAAGTAAAACAAAATTAGTGGACTAAGTCAATGGGTTCTATAAGTTTCCACTAAGCATCAACCATGACTAATTTCCAACCAATTTTGAATTACTTTAAATAAATAAAACCCTTTAATTATCTAAAGAATGGTGTAAGTCTCATACACCCATGATGCATGTATCAACTAGCATGACACAATAATATATATCACATATATATTAAATGTGCACAAGTGAGAAAAAGAAATACTTAAGTGAGCTAATATTAGTTAATGTACATTAATATATCAAATATATAATTATACATTAAATTATTAAATTAACACTTGATTTAATAATCCGGTTATATCACATATAACCGACTAATATCATTTTATATTAACTTATCGAATCAACACTTGATTCGATAACTCGGCTATATCATATATAACCGACCGATACCACATATCGCAAGATTAGAATACGGTATCATATACACATATTAATCTCGGTCTCGCACATATCACATATGCGCTCCTACTTCATTTCGCCTGAGCCAGGAAACCTCTGTGTAGGACTCTAAAGACTCGTCAATACGCTAGCAGTAGGTTGTGATCATATCACATATCCACAAACTGTCAGCGGCACTAGCTGTACGTAACGGCTTCCAGGTATTGAGCGATCAGAAGATCAACAAGCAGGCTTGCTCATACTCTTGCGAATCCAATAAGTAACACAATCGTACAGTCCGGTCTCTTCGTCTGATATGTCGCATATCCAGCCTGGGGGTGGAAAACGCCAGACCCCAATAGCTTGATAAGTCATACCGATGTGAGGCCCGTAACGGTTCGAGAAACTACTGATAACACTTGCTAGTAAATCTCAGCAACCCTGGCCAGGGATTTCTTGTTATGAACAATCGAGCATAGTGCAACATCAACCCCCAATACCGGGAGAGACGAAATCCCCTCCTATCGCTCATTGCCTCCATGTGACTCAGGGTTGTACCCAAAAACCACCTATTTGCATGACTCAGTAGAGCCGTGGTAGGGTGGAAATCAAAGCACAGTGGGAGACACACAAGACTCTATGACGATCTCGGGTCGACAGACTAACCTGTACCAGTGTCACCAGAGAACTGCTATCTGACGTGAGGTATAATACCATCTAGGAGTTCTCGGCGAGTCCTGTTCAGTATACCCAGTCTCCACTGAGCACCTTATACCATCTTTGATGTTAAACACCAATAGATGTGGGATCATCCATCGCCCATCATATGGGTCAAGAAGCGAATACGCTAGCCTACTCTGGAATATCGATACCCCGTCTCGATACTCCCACGACTAGGAATAATTGAAGGATATAATCACCGACTACCATGGCCCCATTAGTATGATCTGCATCATAATCCCGGTAGTCAAGTACTCATCCTAAGGTCTTTATCAACATGTAACAGAGAGACAATAAGCATACATGTTAAGATAAAGAGCAACCAGATAGCATACTATCATGTCGAGAAAGAAAGTCCTCCCTATATATGTCCAAGCATCCACTATAATATACATCATATATACAATAATGGCCTCTAGGGCATACATACAACTAACATTTAGGTTAGATAACTAACGGCATAGCGGGGGAAGGACTAGCGCGGATGCAAAACATAAGCAACGTTTATTATATATCATATATAATATTAAGCATTCGTCTCAGGCAGTCATATGATCTCATCACAGAACATTACCGCAGAAGTCAACATATGAAATATTGGATATACTAGGAGATCCATTTTTTAAGTTAAGCCAGTAAAAAACACGGATTCCACGGTCATGATGAATAGCCAAACCTACATCCCTAGATCCCTACGAGAGCGGCAAGCAACCCTACCAATTCTAGAGTTAGGAGATCCGGACTCGACTCCTCAAGATGGTCTCCCGATGGACTCTAGAACCCGGTTACTTGTGCTCCCCGCCTTGGGTCTATCCTAATGCGGAAAAGTAAATAATATACAACAATGGTGACATCATCCTCAACCCGGAAGTGCCCCAATAAAAGAATATTACATACAAGTTTTTACATGAATGAAAATGAAAAACTCTCATTTCATGCAAAACCCCCCGGCTATTCAAACACGACGATCCAATATAACATATCACAGCAACACATAACATCACATGTCATCAACGTAAGTAAATATGTGTATCCCAATTGTCGTTGACGTATAGCAACGAAACCGACGATACATCACATATTACACTTACGGTTGCAGAAAAGAAAATGAAAACTGCAACAATTGGAATCCGCAAATACCTTAGACATCATAAACCCGAAATATCACATACTTCGGATTTCATACCTAACCAAATGAATTCCTTAGACATCATAAATCCGGAATATCTCATATTCCGAATTTCATGCCTAACCTTATAAACCCCGGATTTTAGTCTCAATATTGAAAACACTTTTCAAAAACTAGTCGGGTAATTCAATAAGATTCCCGACAACCTGATCAAATGCTCGTCGGAAACTTTAGTAGACGGCCGCACCCCCCGATGTCGTCGACGAAGTGCACTTAGACAGAACACCGTGGCCGCGAGCACCTGGAAGGATTCTTTTGGCAACGGGGTTCTCCTACAGTCACTTGGTCGGGGATATGAGGCGTGGCTATCTAGTAATGTTACCTGGCAAGTATCCGCGTACACTACGTGATTGCGACAGAGTTTTGATCCATATCAAAACCCCGCAACAACCGATCAAATGAGACTAAATTGTTAGGTTTATAAAATTCAAACTAGTTTTCACAAAACTAATTATTGTGGATTCCAAATATTGTATCACATATATAAACCCGAAACGATGTTAACATTACGAATACGAAACACTCCGAATTGCCACTACAGAAAGATAACATCACATGCAATCTTTAGCAGAAACTTACAATACCTGAAATATTAAACCCCAGAGACTGGAACACTAGAGAAAAACGAAGCCAAAATGCTATCACAAAATCGGCCAGGCCAGTTTTTAATGGGTTTCGCCGGGTCAAATTTGGTGGAATTGGCTCGTTTTCCTCTGCTGTTCATGTTACATCACATGTAATATTCTGCACTTGTTTAAATAATTTTTAGAGGACTTAAAAAATTTGACAGAAACTAGGGTTTTGTTTCGACTGTTTCGGAGTTGTTTCGGTTTCGTAGTTCAACTAACATCGTCTAATTCTCTAGCCTGACTCTGATACCACTGAAAGTCAGGCAGCCACCCCATCCAATGGGATCACCGTGGCACCTACATATCCCTCAGCATCTACTTTTTACGCATGCCCCCTCGTGAGGACTACAACCCGCCAGAACACCTTTCGGTCTCGGTACACTCTGGGGGTAAGAGCCTATGCATCGCACACTGTCACACAGTAAGAACCCCTCATAGGTCGACATCCAAGGCTTAGTAGCTTTAATACAACTGAAAGGTTCCTTAGCACCCTCACTACGTTTTCTAGGGCATCATGCATGAAATTTTAAAAAACCTATAGTGCTAAGCAACCGATAACCAAGGATTTAACTAGAGGATTAGAGTTAAGCTTAACATGTAAACAAATTTACACTAAGTGAAATAGGAATACAACCTTTGTAGACCGGTCTTTCACTTCTAAAGCTCCGTGTAGTAGTCCCTTTGCTCCAAGTAGTGGTGTCCCAGACTCTCCTTTGGCTCCACTAGGTGAAAGGAACGAGCTTGCTCAAGGATTTTCGAGGCCGAAGATGATCTACGTCGAAGAATCTCCAACTCAAGCTACCTCTTCACTAATTAATGAATTAGTAAAGAAACAATCTATACTAAATGGCTAGTTTGGTATAGATTGGTGAAGTAGGAATTTTGATCGCTTTAGAATTATTTTTCTCTCTTTCTTTTTCTTCTCACTCAAAGCTAGAGAGCAATGGAGGAGATGAAAAAAATGAACTCAAGAATGAATCTTATGTGAACCATGGGTGAGAAAATATCATATATAACTCATGTAGAGACTAAACCATGGCTAAATATATATTGTTAGGTTAATAAATATCTAGAGTAAAACAAAATTAGTGGACTAAGTCAATGGTTTCTACAAGCTTCTCCAAACTTCAAGCCATGACTAATTACCACCTAATTTGGATTTTTCTTAATAATTAAAACCCCATATTATCTTAAGTATGGTATGAGTCTCATACACCCAAGTCCAATGTATCATCTAGCATGACACAAAATAAATACATTAACATATATCACATATATATATTAAATGTATAAAGAGAAAAGATTTTCATAAGTGAGATAATATTAGTTAATGTATATTAATATATCAAATATATAATTACACATTAAATTATTAAATCAACACTTGATTTAATAACCCGGATGTATCACATACAACCGACTAATATCATTTATATGCATATCACATATACATACAACATATCATTGAATCAACACATGATTCAACAATCCGGTTATATCATATATAACCTATATCGCGAGATTGGAATATGGTATCACATACATGTATTAATCTTGGTCCCGCACATATCATATATGTGCCCTACTTCGTTTCTCATGAACTAGGAAAGCTCTGAGTAGGACTCTAATGACTCGTCAATACGCCGGCAGTGGGTGATGATCATATCAGTCACCCACAAGCCGTCGGCGATACTAGCTGGACGTAACGGCTACCCAGGTATTGAGCGATTAGAAGATCAACAAGAAAGCTTGTCCATACTCCTGTGAATCCATTAAGTAACACTACCGTACAGTCCGGTCTCTTCGTCTGATATGTCGCATATCTAGTTTAGGGGTGGTAAACGTTAGACCCCAGTAACTTGATAAGTCATGCCGATATGAGGCTCATAACGGGTCGAGAAACTACTGATAACACTTACCAGTAAATCTCCATATCAGCCCTGGCCAGGGACTTCCTGTTATGGCCAATCGAGCACAGCGCAACATCAACCCCCAATACCGGGAGAGACGAATTCCCTCCTATCGCTCATTGCCTCCATGTGACTCGGGACTGTACCCAAAAACCACCGTTTTGCATGCTCTCTTGAATGTGGTAAGGTGGAAATCAAAGCACGGTAGGAATCACACAAGACTCTATGACGATCTCGGGTCTACAGATTAACCTGTACCAGTGTCACCAGAGAACTGCTATCTGACGTTAGGTATAATACAATCTAGGAGTTCTCGGCGAGTCCTGTTCAGTGTACCCAGTCTCCACTGAGCACCCGTATACCATATTTGATGTCAAACACCAATGGATATGGGATCATCTATCGCCCATCAAATGGGTCAAGAAGCGTATACGCTAGTCTACTCTGAAATATCGATGCCCCGTCTCGATACACTCTCGACTAGGAACAATTAAAGGATGAACTTGTGGACTATCCTGGCCCCACTAGTATGATCTACATTATAATCCTGGTAATCAAGTATACATCCTAAGGGCTTTACCAACATGTGAGAGCAAGACAGTATCACAATACAAGTCTACATGTTAAGATAAAGAGCAACCAGATAGCATACTATCATGTCGAGCAAGAAAGTCCTCTCTATATATGTCCAAGGATCCACTATAATATACAATCATGTACAATAATGGCCTCTAGGGCATACATACAACTAACAATAACGCACCACACGAAGTGAACTACTGGAGCAGGAGAAAGTTGTTATCGCAACACGATAACGTAATTAATTGCAGGGGCTTGCGCCTGCAAGGAAGAGCATCCCCACTGTTGGGGTCAAAAATTACACCCCGGTTGACCAATTCAAAGTCAAAGTCAACTCCAAGTAAACGGGCCCAAATCCAGGTCAACTGGGCCCATGCCCAAGTCGAGACCCGCGACCAGCCTCCCCCATGCCAATATGAAAATTATTTAATAAATAATTTTGATATAATTTTTATGAATAAATGTAAGAAAAATGGTCATAAAGGAAATTTTTTGTAAAGCTCATGCTCATGTGCAAAAGAAATGAGCATATGGGCATGAAATGGGCAAAATGCTATTTTGTAAAGCCCAAGGGGCTATATGTAAATTTGTAAGCCTATATAAGGTGACATGATAATGAAATAAAGGATAATAATTCATTCCCCTAAAAAATTAGGGTTTTTGTGCTTCATTCTCCTTCCTCAATGTTCTAGACCTTTTCCCCCTTTTTTTGAATTAAATCAAGAGTTTAACTCTTCTTTTTCCAAAAAGAAATAGTTTTTCACCATAAAACCCTTAAAGGGGAGCTCAGATCTTCCATCAAATCCCCAAAAAGGGTGATTTTTAAGTCTCACTCCTTTTTCACCAAGATCCAGCCAACAAAGAGGAGGAAGAAGGAGACCCATTTTCAAAAACCCCACTTTGGGAAGATCCAAGACTCAAGAGAAGATCTAGGGCTCAAGGGAGAAGTAAAGGGTTCCGTTTCATTATCTCCGAAAATCTCTTGGGAGTTTAACTCCGGAAAAAAAGTCTTTCTTTTTAGGAGTTTAACTCCAAAATTCAATTGAAAGTACAACTCCCAGTGCAGGGGTTAAGCCCCTTTGTCCTTTTTAGGAGCTTAACTCCAAAAGTCAATTGGGAATACGACTCCCAGTATAGGGGCTAAGCCCCTTTTTCCCGCTAGCGCCCACATGCCAAGCACGTGAGGCGCTGGCGTCCAACGCCCACACGCCAAGCACGTGAGGCGCTGAAGCCCAGCGTCCGCTTGCTAAGCACGTGAGGGACTGGTGCCCAGCGCCCGCATGCTGGGCACGTAACGCGCAGGACCGCCGTAAACTATGCTAGGCCCCCGATATACCCAAGACCCCTCAAAACAGACACACAAGCACCGCACATTGAGTTCGCATGACTAGTTGACCCGTCAATCGGAGGTTCCTTTGCTTCAAAGGTGTAACACCCGAGCCTAAAAATACTATTTCTGTTACTAGTTGAGTGTTCGACATTGCTCATTTCATTTATCTTGCTTGTTTGGTTCTTATTGCAAAATTTTAACCGGCTAAGTCATTTTTGTATATAACAAATTTTAACACCTAAAGTAAAATTAAAAATATCTATCTTGGCCTACTCGTCACCCCTAACCGCGTGGTAGCGTCCGCGCGTCGAGTTTTCATCCCGTTCGGTGAAACGGGCGAGTTTGGACGGCTGCGCGCGCGTGCAAGTGTCCGACTTGGGGGCATGCTTTTTAATCATAAGACATCTCATTTTAAAATTTGGAACCCGCTTAAAATCTTATTATTTAAATTTCAAATATTTGGGCGCAACCCGGGCGCGATTTGGAAATGTTTCGTTTAGCGCCAAAATCCCAATTTAATTATATAATCAAAACTATAATATATACGATCTTACTGTTAATTTAACTCTTAAAATCTTTTAAATATTTTATTAACCCACGAATCTCTCTCTCCCCTGGCCAATCAAGCTCTTTCTTTCTCTGGGCCCCACTTTCCCTATCTCTCTCTCTCTCCCTCCTATATATATATATAATCTTCTCTTCGTCTCCTTCTTTATTCCGAGGAAACCTCCACGACGGGAACCCTAACAAACACTTCTGACCTCCGATCTCGCCTTCATCACGTCACCGCCGTCTCCTCCACCTGCGTCGCCGTCCCCTTGCCTTCGAGCATCGCCACCACCTCCATCTCTTTTTCCTCTCTCGTTTTTCCCCTAGCCAAAACCCCTCGCATCCATCACCGACTTCACCTCCGACCTCGTCACCGTCGCCTGCACCCTTACCTCACCCCTTCCTCATCTCCTTGCCTCGCCGTCTTTGTCTCACCTAGTCACCGTCACAACTCTCTCGCCCTCGCCTTCCTTTTGGTGTCCTCATCGCCGTTCTCTCCTTTTCAAAAAACCCCGCACCCAACCTCGACGGAGAAACCCATCAACCCCTGCTCCCTTCCTCGCCTTTACTGAACCCGAGCACCGCCCAACACCATCATCTCTCTTTTCTTCTTCTCCATCTTCTTTCTTCCCTTCGCCGGCGTCGACTTCCTCTGGAAAGTCAAGAACCCCATCACCGGGCACCCTGTCGCAGCAACCCAGAACTCGGCATCTCTGAAGTCCAGAGCATGAGTAGACCACCCCATCGTTGTCGTCATATCCCTTGCCTCGCCTCGGAATCCAGACCACAACCACCAACATAACCACCATCAGGTTCAGGCCGAGAGGTTATCTTTGGCATTTGATGGATCGAGCGTGCCCGTGCCCGTTCCCTTCTTCTTTGGCAGCGCTGCCGTGGCTGCCTCTGCTACTGAGAATCAATACTCTTCTGGATTTGATGGGCATCTTCAGCTTGATCGGTACAAGCATCTTGAGCTCAAAGGGAAAGGAAAGAGCTGTTAATGAAACTGTTTTGGCCTTCTTCTTGCTGTTCACCGGAGCCGGGCTCGACGTCGACGATCCCGACGACCCAGCGAGTGTGCCTGACCCGTGTGATCACTTTGTGCGTTGTTTGGATCCATTCCGTGAACCGAGCGTCCGTCACGCGTTTTTCCGCCGACGCTACGTCCGTTTTTCCCGGTTCGCGAACCGTCGAGGCAAGTATTACTTGCTACATGCTATGTTAAACAAATTAAATGTGTTTTACTTATTGAACTTGCAAAACTTAACTAAGTAGAGCTATTTTATAATTTGGACGCCTTATGACATATATCATGATACTGTAACCTAAAATCGCAATTGCCACTTTAACCCTAATAACGAAACTCCCAGTTAATCATTTTACTGTTTAAAGGACGATAGCCGTACACATGTAGCTCTATTACTTTCTGTTATTGATAATGCACTACCTTGTGATTATTGAACCGCAAGGGTGCTCGAAACTTGTTAATCTGATAATACGACTGCACTATATTGTGATTAAATGAACTGATATTGTCGTTTACTTTATTCCCTGCTGTTATTTCCTTATTCGATTATATACCTGTTGTGAGCACGCCCTCGATTGCGTTACACATTGACTTGACCTTGCTACTCATGACATATATATACATACCGATGCACCGGACATGGTACCCTTTACTATTGACTTAACCTGATGTACCATGACCTGACCTGTTACCTGATTTCATGCCTAATGCCAACAAACCTGATATGGAGTCCTCATGGACCATTCCTGTTGTCTATCCAGACAAACCTGCTTTTACCTGATCCTGTGTTGGCATTAGTCCTTGTTTACTGAATACCCGAATCGACATACATAACTTGGGGGTATGGGGAAATCAAAGGTGAAACCGGCTTGTAACTCAACAGTTCGATACCTGTTCTGATCAGTCTTACGGGCTAGGCCAGCCCCGGAGTGATGATGCTGACATCACTCATCCATCCTGCTACTTGTTACTGCCTAGCGGCACGTCTCGGATTCAGCCTCGAGAATCTTGACCGTGGTCCCGGGCACGCACGGGATACTATTGAGTTACATCGACGAGTCATCAATTGATTTCAGAGACTTTAGAATAGAAAACCGGATAGAACAGTTTCGTTACCCACTGCACACTACCCTGCACTGTTGTTTCATATTATTTCTTTATCCATGTTTATTTCTGCATTGCTTATTACCATGTTCATATTATATTATTGGTTGACATGACGCGCTGACATCTGGGTTTTGCATGGCCCAGATTTTTTTTACCACTGTCGCCGACCGAGCAGGAGTACTTCAGCCAGCAGGCTGATTTGTGAGTTCTGTAGTGATTATTTTATTTATTGCATTTTATTTCCAGATGTGAGCCCGCATTATGGGACGTACTTTTCTATTATTGTATTGGATCATTTGCTTCCGCACTTATTTATCATTGACTCTTGTTATTATGGATTTGGACATGTGTTAGATAGTTTATTTATCTCGTTCTTGATATCTCTACAGCCGTAATGTGACTGTGGATGGATACTTCCTACCCACAGGTAGCATGGTTGGCTATGTCACGTGCCCAATCTTGCGTACTCTGGGAAGCGGGGCGTGACAAAAGGTGAGGGGTAATTAACGGCAGTTTAGTCCGCGGCTGCCGGAGATTCGGATCTCCACAATCAATAAACCCCGGCCTACCTTAGGCAGAGGGAGTCTGTAGTATGCCTGAAAAATAGCGCGTATTCCCATCTCAATAGGGTGACGAAAAACACCCTACACCCACAATCAAAACCCCCTCACAAACGAGAGGGAATCTGATAAAGTCTACTACATCGGTCGATCTATCCAAACCTCCGATTTACGGTGCCATAAATCAACTTAGTATCTTTGGAGAGGTGGGTGGATATGTCCTAATAGCATCTACCCCCAAATTCAGTCTAGACGTCCTAACGTCTTAATCCGGTCTTCGGCGGTAAACAGATTCTAGCACGCCAGGTGGGACCTCTTCCTCTTTCCACTCCACATTTCGTGTGTCGTGTTTTTTCGCGATCAAATAATCGTGGTATATATGTTTGTAGTTGCCTTTGGATGATAAGATATTGAAGCTAGCATTCCGTCTCTACCTAGGGATCAATGGCATTTTCTTCCACTCACTGCAACTCAGGATCTGTCATATCTGGTGGAGTTAAGTATGGGCCATTTACAGTCTCAAATCTCTGCAATCCGGCTCTTCAAGAAATCATCGGGCTTTTCTTTGGGTCAATACTCCCACTTCCCACTCTCGATACCTCAACGCCGATGGAGGAAGCCTAGAAGAAGTCTGTTTTCCATGGGCTGGCTCCTCAAGCTTCTGCTTTGCCGACGGAATTGGTCTCCAAACAACTGGTACCTTCCAAAGGCCATTGTCGATGCAGGAGGCAGAATACTCAAGCTCTCAAAGAAAACAAGGGGCAGGATCAGCAAAATTCTGAGACTGATCAAATTTCGGTCGCAAGACATCACCGACGTCGATATCGACGACAAATAAGACAAGCTGGGGGTAGTTCTCTGTATGGTCCTGTTTCAACCCCAGTGGTGAATGCTGCTATTCCAATTGGGAACAATTTCGAACTGTTGTGAAGGGTAAGACAAAATTCTCCCACCGCAATATTGAAGAAATCTCCATAGCCCGTGGAGATCCAAGGAGAGCAGAAACCACTTCACTCTCTAAAAGAACTTTCCTCATCTATATATAAGGTGTGGAAGCAAGTGAAGGACTCAGTCGCCATCCGCGGCTCTTCCGCTAAGCGTCTGAAAGTGTTTGTTAGCACCACAACTCGGTTTTACTAGCATCGAGCATGCCATTTTTAAATTTTTGGGGTGCTAATTAACACTAAACAAGAATCGAAACTAGATGATTAGGGTTTAACTATGATATAACAAAGACTTTAACTAAGTGAAGGATGCTACAACCATTGTAGACCGTGTCCTTCTCTTCTCAAGCTCCGTGTAGTAGTCTACACGACTCCACTAGGCTCTACTTGAAGTTGGATCGAGCTTCCATTACGATCTTCGTGTCGAAGATGATCCACCCGAAGCTCCGCTAATCCAAGCCACCTTTTCACTAAACTCTTTAGTGAAATAAACATACTACACTTAATTGCTAATCAAGTGTAGGATGGTGAAGTAGGGGTTTTGTTTGCTCACTAGGGTTATCATAAGCTCAAGGTTTCACAACTCATGTGAGGGATTGAGTTTGGAGGTGGAGGTGAAGAAGATGGAGAGCTAGAGAGAAGAGCTCATCAAATGAGCTCAAGTGAAGAATAATGAACAAGTGTTCAAGTATCAAGTGAAAAATGAAGTGAAGAATGGCATATATCTTTTTTTCAATAATTGAAGCATCCATTTTAAAACTATAATAAAATGGACCATGTTTCAATAGTGAGTAAAGGCCAATATAATAATCATCAAAGCCATGCTTCACCATTTCACAAAAGTCTCCCCATTTTCTACCTCTTATTTTCTATTTTCCAAAAATAGAAAATCCATGTCATGCTTCATATATATATTATCAAATATAATATATATCATATTATTAAATCAACACATGATTTAATAATGCAGTTATATCACATATAACCGACTAAAATCATTTATCTGTATATCACATTGTCAAATCAACACTAGATTCAATAATCCGGTTATATCACATATAACCTAACCAATAACCAATAACTGCCATATTAGAATACGGTATCACATACTCATATTTAATCAGGCCCCCCGCACATATCAGCATATGTGCCCTACTTTGTTTCGCCTGAACTAGGAAACTTCTGTGTAGGACTCTAAAGACTCGTCAATACGGCAGTAGGTAATGATCACGTCAGTTACCCACAAGCCGTCAGCGGTACTAGCTGGACGTAACGGCTACCCAGGTATTGAGCGAATAAAAAATCAACAAGCAAGCTTGTCCAAACTCCTATGAAGCTTATAAGTAACACTTACTATACAGTCCGGTCTCTTTGTCTGATATGTCGCATATCGAGTCGGGGGCTGGAATCGTCAGACCCCAATAACTTGATAAGTCATGCCGATGTCTGGCCTATAATGGTACGAGAAACTACTGATAACTCCTACCAGTAAATCTCATCAACTGCCCTGGCCAGGGACTTCCTATTATAGCCAATCGAGCATAGCGCAACATCAACTCCCTATACCGGAAGAGACGAAACCCCTCCTATCGCTCATTGCCTCCATGTGACTCGGGACTGTACCCAAAATCCACCTATTTGCATGACTCTTTTGAGCCGTGGCAGGGAGGAAATAAAAGTACAGTGGGAACCACACACGACTCTATGAAGATCTCGGGTCTACAGACTAACCTGTACCAGTGTCACCAGAGAACTGCTATCGACGATAGGTATAACACCATCTAGGAGTTCTCGGCGAGTCCTGTTCAGTATACCCATTCTCTAATGAGCACCTGTGTATAATCTTTGATGTCAAACACCAATAGATATGGGATCAACCATCGCCCCATACAGGGTCAAGAAACGTACACACTAGTCTACTATGGAATATTGATGCCCTGTCTCGATATTCCATTGACTAGGAACAATTGAAGGATGTGCTTGTGGACTACCCAGGTCCCAGTAGTATGATCCGCATCATAGTCCCGGTAGTCAAACCAACATCCTAAGGGCTTTATCAACATGTATATGAGAGACAGTTTAATAATACCAGTGAACATGTTAAGATAAAGGCAACCAGATAACATACTATCATGTCGAGCAAGAAAGTCCTCTATATATATGTCCAAGCATCCACTATATCATACAATAATGGCCTCTAGGGCATACATATTCCTAATAATCTCCCACTTGCACTAAGGCCAGTTGTTGTAGTATCTCATACCCAACATCCTAAAAAGTCCCTCGAATAGCATCCGGGGGAGGGCCTTCATGAGTGGATCCGCTGTGTTATCCTTCGTGTCAACTCTCCTGATCTCGATCTCCCGGCGATCTACTATCTCCCTGATCAGGTGATACCACCTAAGAATATGTATGGATCTCTGATGGGATTGGGGTTCCTTAGCCAAAACCACAGTTCCATTGTTATCACAATACACAGGTATTGGATGCTCAATGGATAGAACCATACAAAGTTCAGCTGTGAACTTCTATATCCAGATAGCCTTTTTGGCAGCATCGTTGGCAGCGATGTATTCAGCCTCCATCATCGAGTCTGCTACGATATCTTGCTTGGAACTCTTCCAACATACCGCCCCTCTATTGAGGGTGAAGACAAAACCCGAGACTGACTTGTTGTCGTCCTTATCACTCTGGAAGCTCGAATCGGTAAATGACTCCACCTGGAGTTTACCGTTACCATACACCAAGAACATCTCTTTAGTCCTTCTCAAGTACTTAAGAATGTTCTTCACAGTTGTCCAATGTTTCTCCCCAGGATCTGATCGATACCTGCTCACTACACCTAGTGAGTAAGCTACATCCACTCCGGTACATAACATCGCATACATGATAGACCCAACTGCCGAAGAATAGGGTATCCCTTGAATGCGAGCCCTCTCCAAACCAGTCTTGGGAGATATCTCTTTGGAGAGAGTGATTTCTGAACAAGCGGGTAAATTACCACGCTTAGAATCTTCCATACTAAACCTCTTTAGTATGGTGTCTATGTACTTGGATTGGGACAATCCCAACATCCGTCTAGATCTATCTCTATAGATCTTTATCCTCAGGATGTAGTAGGCATCACCTAGATCTTTCATGGAAAACTTTTGTGATAAGAAGAGCTTGACCGAGTGTAGCATAGGAATATCATTTCCTATCAAGAGTATGTCATCTACGTACAATACGAGGAAGACAACCTTACTCTCTACAACCTTCTTGTATATACATGGTTCATCTATATTTTTGATGAATTCAAACTCTTTGATAGATTCATTAAAACAAATGTTCCAGCTCCGCGATACCTGCTTTAATCCGTAGATTGATTTAAGCAGCTTGCATACGCTTCCGCTGCTCTTACTATCTACGAAGCCCTCTGGCTGTATCATGTACACGCTCTCTTCTAAATCACCATTTAGAAAAGCGGTCTTGACGTTCATCTGCCAGATTTCGTAGTCATGGTATGCAACAATGGTAAGTAGGATCCTGATGGACTTAAGCATAGCCATTGGAGAAAAGGTTTCATCATAGTCGACACCTGGTCGTTTACGAAAACCTTTTGCTACAAGTCTAGCTTTGAAGGTCTCAACCTTTCGATCTACACCAATTTTCTTCTTAAAGATCCACTTGCTCCCGATGGGTTTTACCCCTTCAGGAGCAACTTCTAAAGTTTATACTTTGTTGGTGTACATGGATTCCACCTCAGATCTCATAGCATCCAGCCATTTCCCAGAGTCTCCACTTGTGATGGCTTGCTCGAAACTAGTTGGGTCATCTTCTTCCATGATGCAATCTTCGCTCTCACCGTCTATGAGAAAACCGTGGTATCTCTCAGGTGGATGAGGAACCCTACGAGATCTGCGGAGAGGCTGGGGTTCATCGGGGACTATTGAATTCTCTGGTTCTACCAAATCGTCAGTTATAGTTTGTGTAGCTGGAACTTCATCCAGCTCTATCTCATGACCACTAATTTCTTTCACAAGAAATTCCTTTTCTAAAAAGGTGGCATGTCGAGAAACAAACACCTTTTGTTCCTCGGTGTGGTAGAAGATATACCCTCGCGAATATTTGGGATATCCTACAAACTTGCACAGAACTGATCTTGCCTCGAGCTTGTCCGGATTTTGCTTTTTATTATAGGCCGGACAACCCCATATCTTAACTCGTTTAAGAGATGGACTCTTCCCATTCCATATCTCATATGGAGTGGTAGGCAACGGATTTGGTCGGAACTCTATTTAATAGGTATGCAACCATCTCAAGTGCATAACCCCAAAAGGAAATAGGCAACTCAACATTACTCATCATAGAGCACACCATATCTAATAGGGTGCGATTCTTTCGCTCCGAAACTCCATTGTGCTGTAGTGTATACGGAGGAGTAAGCTGAGAGAGAATCCCATTCTCTTTTAAGTAGTCTCTGAATTTCGTGCTCAAGTATTCTCCTCCCCGATCAGATCGAAGGATTTTAATACTTTTACCCGTCTGGTTCTCAACTTCGTGTATATTCCTTGAATTTCTCAAAAGATTCAGATTTGTGTTTCATCAAGAACACATGTCACATGAGAGATCATCGGTGAATGTAATAAAGTACGAGAAACCATTCCTGGCATGTGTAGACATAGGACCGCATACATCACCATGTATCAGTCCCAATAGTTCAGTAGCTCTTTCTTCGTGTCTAGTAAACGGAGTTTTGGTCATCTTACCTTTGAGATATGACTGACAAGTTTCATAAGATATAAATTCGAACGGATTCAAATATCCATCCTTATGAAACTTAGCCAGTCTTGTCGCATTGATATGACATAGTCTACAATGCCACAAGAAGGCTTCGTTCATTTCTGAACTGTTCCTCTTGCGTGTGTTCTGTATACTTAGAACTGTTTTGTGATTTAGAACGTACATACTGTTATACAACGTACCATACCCAATCAACACTTGATATTAGGAAAACATTCACAATATTTTTGGTACGAAATAACAGTCGCTCAGAATCATTGTGTTACCACCTGATAATACAGGGTGATATTCGCCAACTGCTTTGGTTGCAACAATTGCACCATTCCCTTCTCTGAGGGACATATCACCTTTTTGCTGGGTTTCGCTGGCACCCTGACCATTTACTTTGGCCGATGCGGAACAAAAATCGATGTTTAAAAATTTTGGCGCAAATAAAACCCCGCCCAAGATCTAAACCATAAACCTATACTAGCAAACTAAAAGAGCTAAACTAAAGGGTTAGAAGCGGTTATACCAAAAGAACCAAGTTCTTCGGTCTTCTATCACCTTCTTAAGCTCCTTGAGGCGTGATCAAACGAACTTGGTCGCTGGTCTTCCTCCGTCGAAGATGATCCACCCGAGTGATGTAGTCATGGCTCTAGCTCCACACAATGAATGCAAGTGAAGAAACTAGGGATTCTAGGATGCTAGTCTAGAATGCCTAGGATGTAGTGAGTGAACTAAGTGTTTATCTATCTCATCTCACCTCCTCTCATGATTCTCAACACATGAGATGGTTGAGAGGGGGTGGAAAATGAAGGTGGAGGAACTAAGGAAACTCAAGAGAGTGAAGCAAATGGTGAGGAGAGATGAGAGCTCAAGAAGGAACCATCTCAAAAATAATGAGCTAACCATGGAGAGAGAAAATGAGCATGCTTGGTTTTGTAAAACAATATCTTACATTTTTAAAATGTGCCCATACTTGAATAGTATGCACAAATAAATTAATAATTCATTTGTGCACACTAAGCAGGTATGGTCCTCACCATACTCCCATCAAATCATTGCCACCTCATTTATCCATAAATGGCCAAACCCTAAAATGAGGTGTCCACGTTCTAGATTGTCATCTGTAAAAAATACGGATTACATTCTACAGTATATACATACCTGTATTCGTACCGAAACACGAATACCCGAAGAGATAGAATAACACAAAGAACATAATACTAGAATATACGTATCGAAATACATATACGTAAATTATTAAATCAATACCTGATTTAATAATCTGGCTCAAACCCGAACCGGCTAGTATTAACAATTGTCCAATCAAAAGTCCGGGTACATAGTACAATCAATCAATCAGAACCCTGCACGTATCCAATACAGCTACTACATCGTTTCGCCAGAACCAGGAAAACCCTCCGTGTGAGACTCTAAAGACTTGTCAATACACGGGCAGTGGGTTTAACCACAAGCACGTCAGCAGCACTAGCTGTACGTAACAGCTACCCAGGTATTGAGCGAAAGGAAGGCCGACGAGCAAGCTCATCCAAACCCCTACTGAGCCTGTCTGTGACAATCTCTATACAGTCCGGTTTGTCCATCTAAAAGTATCGCATATCGAGCCTAAGGGGTGGATAAAGTCAGACCCCTAATAACGCGACATTTCGTGTCAGTATGAAGCCCATCACTCACTGAGAAACTACTGATCCAAATTAGTAATTCTCGTCCACCTCGGCCGAGGATTTCTGGTGATGGCCATTTGTGCACAACGTGACATCAACCCCCAATACCGGGAGAGACGAATCCCCGAAGATCCTCTCATTGCCTCTATGTGGCTCGGGACTGTACCCAACTAAAACCTGTTTGCATGACTCCTTTGAACCGTGGTAGGGTAGTAATCAAAGCATAGTGGGAACTCACACGAGACAAATGATGATATCAGGTCGACAGACTAACCTGTACTCATGTCACCTAGGAACTGCTGTCTGACAATAGGTATAATACCAACTAGCATGATCCCGACGAGTCCGTACAGTGTACTCATAACCCAATAGCACATGTATACTATCTTAGGTGATCAATTAACACCAATGGCTTATGAGACCGGCCACCGCCCCTCGTCAGGGTCTCGATAAGTATACACTAGTCTACTCCGGATTATCGATGCCTAGTCTTGATACTCCCATGACTAGGGATATTTAAGGATGTGCTTATAGACCATCCAGCTCCCACGTATATGATCGCCAACATAATGCTGGTAGTCAAGCAAGAATCTTATGGGATCTATCAACATATAATAGTGATCTGTAATACTACCTAATGCTGTACATGATGATAAAGACAAACCAGATAGCATACTATCATCTTGAGTAAGACTGTTCTCCACGTATAGGTCCTCCCACAATCATCACAATCACGTTCCTGCGATTCAATAATTGACTTGAGGGCACTATAGCCAACAATCTCCCACTTGCACTTAAGGCTAATTATTGTGGTGTCACATACTTACAGTCCGTGTGATACCGAACACCCAACTTCTCTACTAATCTGTCTCGCAAAGCCCGTTTGGGAAACTATTGCGTTCGAGAAATAGCCTCAGTGAGTGGATCCGCTCCGGTGTTTCTTTCTTTATCTCTCTATATCTCAACTCCGCGGAGATGACTATCTCCCAAGATGAGCGATACCTATCTTAGAATTTGTCTGGATGTCTGATGGGACCCAGTTCATAAATGAACTCCAAATCCAACAAACTTCTTAGACTGTATCATTTACTGAATTTAATCAGTAACCTGCGCCATGTCCTCCTCAGTATCTGCTTGGACCATCTGTCCAATATACTGTCCTTCGAAAGAGGGAAAACTATAACTCTGACAGCCACTCTGTCATTCAGGTCACCTTGGAAGCCTAAAATGATAACCACCTCCTGAAGAGGCCGCCGTTACCATATACCATGAACATTCACTTATGTTCATAACTGCTTCCGAACGTTTCTCCAGGATTGGATTGATATATATATACTTAATGCATCCAGTGCAAAAGCAATATCTGTTGTGGTACTTGACATTTCATGATTAACTCAATTGCCAAAGAATGTGATATGCCAATCATGCAGATCCCTCTCCTCATCAGTCTGAAAGATATCTCTTTAGAGAGGGTGGCTCCTTCACTTGCGGGTACACCACCACTCCAGGAGTCGTCTATTCTAAAATACTTTTAGAATAGTGTTAAGTACCCAAATTGGGACACTTCCCAAATCTAGATCTAAAACCATGGATCTAGTAACCAGAAACTCTGATATTTTATTCAGATCCTATATGGAGAAACACCCTTTGACAACCACAGTGTAACTGATCGCAGTATAGGAATATCACTTCCTATCAAGAGCATGTCATCCAAATACCAAGACATCACTCCCTACTACCTTCTTACCAGATCCATCTGTTATTCTGATGAAGTCAAACTCTATGACTGTCACATCAAAAATAGACGATCTATCTCCGCTATATCTGTTTTAGTCTATAAATAGACATAAGCAATTTTCCCACCATGCTTCCGCTGCTCCCACTGACTACAACAACCCTCTGGTAGAGTCATATACACGTGCACTTCTAAAGCTAATTTAGAACGACGTTATACTCATCCTCCTGCCAGATCTCATAGTCTAGAACAACAGTAGTGGCAAGTTTGGGTAATCAAAAACCTCCCTGTCATCGTTTTTGAGGAGACTGAATTACCTCTCGGGTGGCTGAGGTTACCCACTAAATCTGCGGATTGGCTAATGGAATTTCGAATCCAATTGAATCTTTAGGTTCCTCTAAATTATCAGTAATCGTTTGTGGTTCTGGAATAACTTCCAGTTCTACCATACTCCCACTAATATTTTCTAAAAAGAATCTATTTTACTAAAACTGGTGGCGAGTCAAGAATAATATAACTATTGATCTTCCAGATGGTAGAATGTTAACCCTCGTCAAAGCCCGGGATAACCCACAAACTGCCCTTACTGAAACGTGCCTAGAGTTTGTCCAGATTATGGTTCGCATCAGCCAGACTACTCCATATATCTTAACATCGTTAAGATATGAATTCATTCTATATCATATAGAAATAAAGGCACTAATTTAGTTACAACCAGATTCTATATACATGCAGCTGTCTCCAGTGCATATCAACCAAATGGAAGGAGGCCAATCAACATTACTCATCAAGGAATGCATCCATATATGAATAACCTGAAAAAGAGAAGCAAGTTCTCAAAAACCATTACTATCATCGGAATACCTAGCACAAGTATCCATATCTTCGATCACCTTGAAGAATCCTGATACTTTGCAACATATGGTTCTCTACTTTATTCATATACCTATAACTTCTCAAAATTTGGACCTTGTATTTCAACGAAATACTTGTCTAAAACTAGAGAAGTCAACAGTAAATAGAATATAGTATGAGTACCAACCCCTTTTGTCTTAACGGACACCGGACACCATACAATACTCTATATAAGTCCATTGAGTTCAATAACTCAAACCTTGTGCGTCGTAGGGTGAAAACCGTACTATGATTAAGAAGAATTACACCGTTGTTGAATGCTCCTTACCTAATCACCAATTGATATAGGTAAATGTCATAGACATAATTTCAAAAAGTTATATCTCACTTTATAAAATAAACATACAAATATATCGGTTTGAAATTGGTGCATAACGACGGATATTCAAAACCAAATATTTGCCGTCAGGCAAAACCTAGGTGATTTCCTCAAATATCACCAATTACAAAGAATTCCAATATGTCGAGGATCTAATCACCCAATTCCCAATATCTTAATCCTACTCAGCATCTGTAACGCCATACATATGTGAGAATCAAGTCTGGTAAATACATACCCTGGAGTCAGAATCTAATTGGGAAAACAGTTTTCAATTAATATCGCACAGTAAAACTAAAACATGAAAATGTTTCGAATGGGTATCCGGGTATTCCTAGTAATGCTTCTTCCACTATCCAGATTCACAACAGTAACCGTATATTTCCTTGCCCACACTCCAATCCCTTTATATGTCTTTACTTATTACCCTCTGTACACCACACTTGGGCTAAATGGTTTTCTTCCTTCCCTATATTTTGGCACCATCCTAAGGTTTAGAAGAAGACTATCCAATAAGCCTAATAGGTATACTCTCCTAATACCAGGATCTCTCGTAACCTGAGAGAAGGTAAAGGGAAAAGACAACCAAATAATCCTTATTCTATTTCTCCAGAACCAGAAACCATCCTCGAACTGTAACAAGTTCCTTCGAGTTCGTGTGTAACTATACGATAGTATATCCAATAAATGTGGATCTTCGTAGTGATACAGAATGTTCCGGAGAAAAGCAGTGGTGAACTAGGAGTAGTAAGGGTATATGCAGTTTCGTCATGAATGATAGCAGTCGCAATTTTTTTTGCTCTCACTCTAATCCCTTTATATGTCTTTACTTATTACCTTCTGTACACCACATTTAGGCTAATTGGCTTTCTTTCTTCCCTACCATTCGGCACAAGCCTAAGATTTGGAAGAAAATTATCCAATAAGCGTAATAGGTGTACTCTCCTAATACCAGGAGCTCTTGCAACCTGAGAGAAGGTAAAGGAAAAGGACAACTGTATAATCCTATTCAATTTCTCCAGAACCGGAAACCATCCTCGAACAGGAACAAGTTCCTTCGAGTTCATATGTAACTATACGATGGTGTTTACCGCCGAAAACCGGGAAGACAAACGTCCTGCCTGGATTTGAGGGCAGATGCTATTTGGTTTTATCCGTCCACCTCTCCGAAAATGCCAAGTTGATTTATGGCACCGTGCATCGGAGGTTTGGACGAATGCGGCCGTTGTAGCAGACTTTGTCAGATTCCCTCTCGTTGTGAGGGGTTTTTGATTGTGGGGATGCTCTTCCCTACAGGCGCAAGCCCCTGCAGCTAATTACGTTACCGCGTAGCGATAACCACTTTCTCCTGCTCCAGATGTTCACTTCATGTCGTGTGTGTTTTGTTTTATTTTTGGTTGCCCATGGATTGTATATGGAGACTAATTTGTGTTGTCGCCCGTAGGGCGTGGATTAGTCCAAATCTGTATTTTCTTAGATTTGGGTTTGGTTTGATTTAAGGATCGTTAATCTCATTTGGGATTAAGATTGACTTAAATATTTGTTAAGGATATATTAGTCCGATGTTGGACTAAGATCTACTTAACGGGGGCTCGGGATCATTTTTGATCCAACGAAAGAGCATTTGGGCTCTATCGTTTTAGTTTAGGGACGTTACGGTTCATGGATCACCATTTTTGGTATGGGGGTTTAGTTTAAGGACGTTGCGGTCCACAGCTAGTTTAAAGACGTTGCGGTCCATAGCTAGTTTAAGGACGTTACAGTCCATAGAATTGTTGGTTGTCGGGACCCGCCAGCTCTCTGAAGACGTTGAAGAATTACAAAGATATGTATCAGAGGTGTGGGAAGATGTACACTTGAACCAATGTCAGTTGGGCGATCTGTAATTGGGTTTGGGACTAAGACCAATTTAGAAAAATTGTGAGCACATGGGCTCAGTCGATCTGAATTAGGAACTTTTTGTCAACTTAAACTCAGCCCACTAAGTATTTTGCATGAAGTGTTAAACACTTGTTTGGGCTCGGTCCCTTTTATGTGCAACAATACTGAGCATTAATATGTGCTCTGACACTCACCCTATTTCTTTGTTTTTTTAAGGAATGTTAAACACTCTTTATGGCGCTGGGCTCTGTTTGCAGAGCGCCCACGTAAGGGACACGTGAGGCGCTTGGCGCCGATCGCCGATCATCGAGTGCATAGCACTCTTTGTTTTATCAGCACCCACGTGAGGGGCACGTGAAGCGCTTGGCGCTGGACGCCAACCACTGAGTGCTAGGCACTCTTTATTTTAGCTGTGCCCATGTGAGGAGCATGTGGGGCGCTTGGCGCTGGGCGCCAACCGATGAGTGCTAGGCACTCCTTATTTTAGCAGCGTCCACGTGAGGGGCACGTGAGGCGCTCGGCGTTGTTTCTTTCTTTATCCATTTTTCTGAAGAGTTCAATTCCTTGTTCTCCCCTGGATCTTCAATCTACAAGAATAAATTCATCCCTACGAGAATTAAATTCTCATTTCTGGGAGACTTGTCTCATGGATCTCAGATCCAGGGAAAGAACTATGTTCTTTTATAAGGGTTAAACCCTTGGATATGCAGATGAGATTCTATGATCTCTATTTATCTTGAAGAAAGTTCTTCTTCTTTCTTCTCTATTAAAGCTCTGCTTGCTTTTCTTTTTGAACTTGAAGTTTATGTGTGTGTGTGTCGGGGGGGGGGGTTCTCTGTATAAGACTTGAAGTCTTGAGGCCTTTATATAGTAGAGGCAAGTTTGTTGATTTAGTTAAAGAAATCTCTCATTGAGAGATCCTTAATTGATTTGGGGATTTTATCTACCGTTGGATCTTTGATCCAAGGACTTCTGTTTTACAGAAGATATTTTTCTTGTTTTTAACAAGATTGGGAAATTATTTTCCCATATAAAGCTTATTCTGTAGCTTGGTGATTTTTAATCACCATTGGATCTTTAATCCAACGGTGCTCTGTTTTACAGAGCGTAATCTTTCTTGTTTAGAAAGATTGGGGAAATATTTTCCCATACAGAGCTTATTCTGTAGCTTGGTGATTTTTTAGTCACCATTGGATCTTTAATCCAACGGTACTCTGTTTTACAGAGCGTAATCTTTCTTATTTAGAAAGATTGGGGAAAATGTTTTCCCCTACAGAGCTTATTCTGTAGCTTGGTGATTTTTTAATCACTATTTGATCTTTAATCCAACGGTGCTCTATTTTATAGAGCGTAATCTTTCTTGTTTAGAAAAATTGGGGAAAATGTTTTCCCCTACAGAGCTTATTCTGTAGCTTGGTGATTTTTAATTACCATTGGATCTTTAATCTAACGGTGTTCTGTTTTACAGAGCATAATCTTTCTTATTTAGAAAGATTTGAGGAGTATTTAAAGCACAGAATTTAATTCTGTGCTTTAATGATTTATCATCTCCGTTGGATCTTTGATCCAACGGCAGAGAACTTTTAGTTCTGGCGCCAGCGCCTTCGTGCGGGGTACGTGTGAGACGCTGCCTCTTTCAAATTTTGAACAGACCTTTGCTCTTTTATTGGGGGAAACAAATGCCCCCCACTGTTGCGCTCACATGGCTTACACGTGAGTGCAGAGGTGGCAGCTTTTCCACCGTTGGATCTTCTTGGAAGTTGGATCGTCTTCCCATGCCTATAAGTAGGGCCTTTGGCCCTTGAGATGACTGTTATTCATCTTCCATTTTGTTCTTTCTGAGAATTCAATTCTCTTTCCAGAGCTTAGATCTCTGTCCAAGAAAACTCTTTTTAGAGTTATAACTTTGCCCAATTTTTGGCAAGGATCATAATCGAACCCATTAAACAAAGCTTTGCTCTTCTTAGATCACCGATCTTTTAAGATGTAATTTAGGGTTTCTTTAAACCATTAATTAGAACAGAGCTTTGTTCTTCTTAGATCACAAATCTAAAGAAATCTTTTTTAGGGTTTCTTAACCCATTGATGAAGAACTCTTAGTGTTTCTAGGATTTTTACTTCAGATCTTTAAAGATCCTGTGGTTTTACAGAGCATAGCTCTTTAGAGATTTTTGGGGAATTTTATTCCCTTCTTAATTGACAGATGTAAATTCTGTCTGCAGAGCACTGCTCTCGAGAGAGTTCAACTCCTTGGCCCAATGAGGCTTCTCATTAAATGAGGAGTCTCTTAGGATTCCATCCTTAATGAGCGACTGCCCCATCAATGATGGACCGTCACTACAGTTTTTATTTTAGACACTAAGAATCTTGATATTTAATTGCTAATCTCTTACTGAATTTTCTTTCCAGATACTATGGTTGTTTATCTGTATGATCTTGACGAAATTATTTCTTATGAAGACATCCGCGTCCAAGGCCGCTACCAAAACCAGGAGTTTATGAATGCTCAATGCGCTGAGCTTATGCGTCGCTTTGATGAATACAACGGTCGACTGCTTCCCCGTCGTTCCATTCTATTAAAGATCATCGTAGGGGAGATTTGGGAAGTGCTTCCTGGATTTTATGAAGCTATACCGCTTGAGGCGCTTGATGATGCCGAAGACAAGGTGCACTCAGTATACCTGATGGGCCTGATCTCGAAAAGGCGGTGAGATAATCTTGTCGATATCTTGCATCAAGTTTTCCAACAGACAACGATAATCTCCGCCTACCAGAGGACGGGCGATATCAGCGAGAATCCTGATGCTCGCATTCGTGAGAAAATGCATCAGAGAATGGTCAGAGAAGCCAGAAGCATTTTACTCGGCCTTGCTTCCAAATTCCTCAATCCATGTTCGGGATTTAGTGTTTTACCATTGTAAACATTTTTCTATGATTTTTTGTTTTGTTACTACCGCCGATGTATAAATTTCCTCAAGTACGAATGGCAAAATTTCCTTTTCTTTTATACCACTGCTTATAGGTGCCTCATGTGAAATAGTAGTTACTCGTATATAGAATGCCGGGGCCCCCGTGTTATACGTGCAAGGCACGTGAGGCGCCGCCTTAGAGTTTTTAACTCTCGGCGCTGGCGCTCTCGTGCAAGGCACGTGAGGCGCTGCCTTAGAGTTTTTAACTCTCGGTGCTGGCGCTCTCGTGCAAGGCATGTGAGACGCAGCCTTACTATTGCAAGGCACGTGAGGTGCTGCCTCATTACTGAAGGAATCTTTTCATCTTCTTTCTCTATTTCCTATGGGCCAACTATTTTGTTCCCCATGCCTTTTTTTTCGGCCTTGGAAATAGCTCCACCATGCACAACGTTTTTTGTGCATAGCCTTGAATGCGTCTCTTTATAACCCGAGGCTACATCTTCCTCTTTCTTCACAGAGAGAGAACTATTTAGACTTTAGGGTGATCATCTTGAGAAATAAACCAAAGGTTATGACTTACAATCGTCCCCACGCTCGTCGGCAACCCTAGGAGGTGCCTATCGAGGAGATCATTCCTCGTTTTGCCGCACGGTTAGCGGATCCTCTTCTCACTGATGACCAATGTGACGCGGCCCTGTACGAACTCCTGACCCGTAGGGGCTCTCCTCTTCCCATGGGTTCCATTTGGCTCAGGATTATTTTCTTGTCCGTGCTTGCTGATATTCCTCCTCATCCGACAGAGATGACCCTGGCGATTCTTGATACGGCGAAGGATAAAATTGAGTGTTTCCACGAGGCACGCTTAATCACCCAGGCTCTGAAGGATCGCTCGGTTCATTTACTGAGTCAGATAAGAGACCGGCGGGCTATCATGTCTGCTTTCGCTGATGAGCATGGCGCTAATCGGTGGGATCCACTCATCGCGAAGACCGTCGCTTCGACATGGTGGAGAGGGCAGAGAGGGAATTGGAGAAATTTGTATTTTGCTTTGTTAACCCCTGTACCTCTGATCCCATATTTTGTGATCTTTTCCCTATAGAGTAGTATATTTATATCGATATATTTCCCTTATTATTGAGTGTTGAATGTTTTCTGTTCATCATACATTCGTATGTATATCCAACCTCTGTACATGAGCTTTCTACTTTACCCTTAGGAGTTTACATTTAAGTACGAGCACTATTGTAGTGTCGTACATAAATCAACGTGTTCTGGACACCATTTCCATTTAAGCACATACACAGTTGTACTGTCGTGTCTCTTTAGCAAATATGTCTATAGTCTATCTTGATCTCCCTGTAGGGAAGCGATGGCTTAGAAGATAGGTTAAGATCTGCCGCCTAAGACTTTCAAACTTTATGAGCCGTGAGGGTCTCATAAAGACTTTTCTCCCTACGAGTCTAGAGGATCCCATAGGTGTCTTTTCTCCTTAGGAGTCGAGAGGACTCCTAAGCGTGTTTTCTCTTGAGAGTCGTAAGGATCTTATTCCCTGATTAAAAATCAGGAAGTACCTCAATGAGGTATCACATGCTCACACGTGACCAATGGTCACGTGTTAACACGTGATGGTTAAAACAGAAGCATAAATATGCGGCTGAGGAGAGGACTTAATTGGGGGTCACATGCTCACACGTGACCAAGGGTCACGTGCCAGCACGTGACAGGCTTTGAAAGCCTTACAGTTTAATAAAATTAAATTCTAAATTCCTCTAAATCTTTCCAAAATGGAAAAAGGTTATGGAGAACCGTTGGACTAAAAATCCAGGGGTGATTAAAAATCACCAATTTATGGAAAAATCTTAGACAAGGAAAGATTTCCCTAAATCTCACCAAAAATAACAAACAGAATATATTTGGATTGAAAATCCAACGGTGAATAAAATTCACCGAATGATCTAAAGGATCATATTAATTATGAAAACAAACAAAATCTTTCAATGAGAGATTTACTAAACAAATTGTTTCTTTTCCTTCTCCTATAAATAGGAGCCAAGAAGAGAAAAAATATATAGAATTTTGGGATCTTGAAATTTCCAAAAGACAAATAGCAGAGAGAAAAGAAAGGATAATTTAATTCTCAACAAAGAAAACCCTAGGTGAGAAAAGAAAGGAGATCAAAACTTCAAAAAAGAGAATTTAATTATCAAATCTAAGAGTTTAACTCTTCTGCACAAAGAACTTAGTTCTTTCTCTGGTTGAAGATCTGCAGAAGCAAATCTCCGCATAGGTTGAGAATTTAATTCTCATCGGATTGAGATTTTGCCATGCAGATCCAAGACTTAGAGGGAGAATTGAGTTCAGAGAATTTAATTCTTCCAAATTTATAGGAATTTAATGTAAGTCTACGGTAGCCCCCCGGCCGTCTAACAGACGCCAAATGCGGAACAAAAACTTTTAACTGGCGCTATCATATACTCTAACCCGGATATGCCATTATTGCTAAACTATCAAACTGTAAAGAGGGTAGAAAGGTTATACCGAACGATCCGAGTCCTTCGTTCTTTAACCATCATCCCACGCTCCGTTGGGGCTGCTCCGATCCGTCGATCTTCGATCTGCTCGTCCAGGTGGCACCACGTCAGCGGTTCTTTAAACGGGCTCCCGCCTCTGACTCGAGGCAACTCGGTCGTCAAGTTTGCTAAAAGAGACGACCAAGAATGATGTAGAGAATGAGTAGAACACTTTGTCTCGTTACGTCCAAAGCTATGGACGAACGGTTAATGAAGTTGCCTTTTGGATAGGGTGAAAATGTGAAATGAGTATGCTTAATTTCCATGAACCAAATAACCATATCTTTTTTCTAGCAACCATCTTCTTGTCATTGAAATGGCCGGCCATAATATAGGAGGGGGGTGAGTGTAGGAGGAGGGAGTGGTGACCACAAGGATAAAGATCAAGAGAAAATATCTAAGCAAGAACAAAACCACATTAATGCAATGAATGACTCACTAAACCTAGTCATCCATTCATTTAATGCAAACAAAGGTTCATGAACCTAGTCACCAATTCTAGAAACTTCTGGAACCTTCCACACTCATCTCAAGAAAAGATAAATCCGTCTTTAACCGAATGTTAAAAGACGGGCGATAGAAAACTGGAAACTGGCAACTTCCAAAAGTGATCCTGAAACGAATTTCAGCATAACCCCGTAACAGTATAAATATACCCGCATTTGTATTACGACCGAATACAAATGCAACTGAGACAAAGATATTATATCTACACAGTATAATACTCGGATCCGGCTTAAACCAAAGCCCACCAGTATTATCTGCCCGAAATATGACACGTGCGTAAACGCACGTGTATTTTCCGAACCCTGCCATATAACCATACGGCCTCTACAACGTTTCACCCGAACTTGGGAAACTGTCTGTGGGGGACTCTAATGACTCGTCGGTACCCTGGTAGTGGGTTTAACCACAAGCCGTCAGCGGCACTAGCCGTGCGTAACGGCTGCCCATGTACTGACCTCAAGGGAGGCCGATGAGCGAACTCATCCGGAAACCCTACTGAGCCTAACAGTGACAATGTATATACAGTCCGGTCCGTTCGTCTAAGAGTATCGCATATCTGCCTAGGGGGCTAATAACGTCAGACCCCCAATAGCAGTATAAGTCGTGTCGGAGTGTAGCCTAAAAAACACCCTGAGATACTACTGGAGTACCTACCAGTAAATCTCCTGCCACGGCCATGGGCTTTGTGTAATGGCTCTCCTAGACACAGCGCGATCTCACCCCCAATACCGGGAGAGACGAATCCCCTGCCGATCCGCTCACGTGCCTCCATGTGGCTCGGGACTGTACCCAAAAACTACCTGTTTGCACGACTCCTTTGAGCCGTGGTAGGGTAGAAATCAAAGCACAGTGGGAACTCACACGAGACAAATGACGACCTCAGGTCGATGAACTAACCTGTACACATGTCACCAGGGAACTGCTATCTGACGATATGTATAATACCAACTAGCAGGTTCCCGGCGAGTCCTGTCCGGTGTACTCATAACCCAATGAGCACCTGTATACATCTTAGGTGATCCAACTGACACCAGTGGCTTGTGAGACCGGCCACCGCCCCTCGTCGGGGTCTCGACTGTATACACTAGTCTACTCCGGAGTATCGATGCCCTGTCTCGAAACTCCCACGACTAGGGACCACAATTAAGTATATGCTTATAAACCATCCAACTCTCACGTATATGATCGCCATCATACTGTTGGTAGTAAAGCAAGATCCTAAGGGCTCTATCAAAGTGTAACAGTGATCAGTCACCTGAACCTGTACACGACTGATAAAGGCAAACCAGATAGCATACTATCATCTCGAGTAAGACTGTCCTACCAGTATAGGTCCTCCACAATCATTGCAATCACGTGCCTGCGATCCAATAATTGACTCTGAGGGCACTATATCCAACAATCTCCCACTTGCACTTAAGGCTAATTATTGCGATGTCGACTACTCACAGCCCGTGTGAAACCGAATATCCAACTCCTCTACTAATCAGTTTCACAAAGCCCGTTTGTAAAACTATTGTGTTCGAGAAATAGCCTCAGTGAGTGGACCCGTCCTGATGTTTCTTTCTATATCTCTCTTAATCTCAAGTTCGCGGAGAAAGCCATCTCCCGAATTGAGTAATACCTGTCTTAGAATATGTCTGGATATCTGATGGGACCTAGTTCATAAATGAACTCTAAATCCAAACTTCTTAGACTGTATCGATCACTGAACTTAATCAGTATCCAGCACCAAGCCTCCCACAGTATCCTCTTGGACCAGCTGTCCATAATACTGTCCCTCGTCAGAGGGAAAACTATAACTCTGACAATCACTTTGTCATCCATGTCACCTTTGAAGCCTGGAATGATAACCGTCTCCCGAAGGAGGCTGCCGTCATCAAATCCGTAGAACATCCACTTATGTTCTAAAAGCTCTTCCTTATGTTTCTCCAGGATTGGATTAATACAAACTTATTGCATCTAGTGCAAAAACAACATCTGGTGTGATACTTGACATCTCACGATTGACTCAACTGCCTAAGCAAGTGCTCTGCCAATCATGCACATCCCTCTCCCCTTTAGTCTGTAAGACACTTTTAGAGAGGGTGACTCCATCACCTGCAGGTACACCACCATGCCAGGAGTCAACTATTCTAAAAAGTATCAGAATACTGTCAAAGTACCCACATTGGGAAACTACCCAAATCTAGATCTAAAACTATAGATCAAGAAACCAGAATGTCGTATATTATATCCATATCCTGTCTGGAGAAAGAACTGTGTGACGACCACAGTACAACCGATCGTAGTGTAGGAATTTTACTTCCTACTCTGTGTATGTCATCCAAATACCATGACATCACACCCTACTACCTTCTTAACAGATCCATCCCCTATTCTGATGAAGTCAAACCCATGACTGTCTCATCAAAATTAGATGATCCATCTCCGCTATAACTGCTCTAGTCTATAAATAGACATAAGCTACTTGCCCACTATGCTTCCGCTGCTCCCACTGACTACGACAACCCTCTGGCAGAATAATATATACGTGCACTTCTAAAGCTAGTCTAGAACTACGCTATACTTAACCTCCTGCCGGGTCTCATAGTCTGGAACAACAGTAGTGTCAACTCTGGGTAAACAAGAACCTTCCTGTCACCGTCCTTGAGGCTACCGAAGTACCTCTCGGGTGTCAGAGGTTATCCACCATATCTGCGGAGTGGCTAATGGAATGTCAAACCTGATTGAATATATAGGTTCTATTAAATTTTCTGTAATCGTTTGCGGTTCTGGAATCACTTCCAGTTCTACCATACTCCCACTACTGTTTTCTGAAAAAATCTATTTTACTAAAACTGTAGCGAGTCAAGAACAATATCACTATTGATCTTCCAGATGGTAGAAAATCAACCCTCGTCATAGCCAGGGTCAACCCACAAACTGCCATTACAGAAACATGCCCTGAGTTATCCAGAGTCTGGTTTTAAGCATAAGCTGGACAACTCACCGTACCTTAACATCGTTAAGATATGAACCATTCTATATCCAATATAGAAACTTTGGCACTTATTTAATTGGAACCATATTCAATCATGCAGCTGTCTCCAGTGCATATCAACTTAATGGAGAGAAGCTAATCAGCATTACTCAACTCAGGAATCCATCCAATTATGAGTAACCTGAAAGAGAAACAAGTTTCTCAAAACTATTACTATCATCTGAATACCAATCACAAGAATCTACATCTTCGATCTCTTTGAAGAATCCCGATACTTGTGACATCTGGTTCTCTACTTTATTCTTATATCCACAACTTCTCAAAACTTAGACCGTGTATTTCTATGAAACACTTGTCTAAAAACTAGAGAAGTCACAAGTAAACAGAACATAGTACGAGGACCTACCCCTTTGTCCTGATGGACACTGGACAACATACAATACTCTGTATAAGTCCGCTGAGTTGAATAACTCAAAACCTGTGCGTCGTAGGTTGAAAACTGTACCCAGGCGATTTCCTCAAATATAACCAATTACAACGAATTCCGATATAATGAGGATAATTACCTAATTCCCAATAACTTACTCTCACTCATCATCTGTAAAACCATACAGATATGAGAATGAAACCTGGTAAATACATACCCTTGGAGTAAGTATCTAATCAGGAAAACAGTTTTCCTTTAACAATGCACTGAAACAGGAAAATGTTTCGTAGGGGTATCCTGGTATTCCTAGTAATGCCTCTTCCATAATCCAATTCATGACTATAACCGTGTATTTCTTTGCCATCTCTCCAAATCCCTTTATTTGTCTTTAGTCGTTACCTTCTGTACACCATCGTTAGGCTAAATGGTTTTCTTCCTTCCCTACCGTTCGACACCAGCCTATGGTTTGGAAGAAGACTATCCAGTAAGCATAATAGGTGTACCCTCCTAAACCTAGGAGTACTCACAACTTGAGAGAAGGTGATGATAAAAAACAACTGAATAATACCTTATTCTATTTCTCCCGAACTGGGGAAAAAAGGAAAGGTGAAATAGGAGTGGCGATGAAGCACGCAGTTTGGTCGTGAATGATAACAGTCGCAATTTACTTTGCCATCTTTCTAATCCCTTTATTTTGTCTTTAGTTATTTCCTTCTGTACACCCTACTTAGGCTAATTGGTTTTCTTCATTCCCTACCTTTCGGCACCTGCCTATGGTTTGGAATAAGACTATCCAATAAGCGTAATAGGTGTACTCTCCTAAACCAAGGAGCCCTCGCAACCTGAGAGAAGGTGATAATAAAAGACAACTGAATAAACCAATTCTATTTCTCCTGAACCTTGATCCATCCTCGAAGAAATCCCTCCGAGTTCGTATATAACCATACGATGGATCTATCCAATGGAAGTGGATGTCCGTAGTAATACGGGGTATTCTGAGAAATTCAAAGGGTAAAAGAAGGAGTGGCAATGACTTATGAACATAGACAATCCAAAAGCCAGTATTTTAAGAAGGTTCGGTCAACTTGGTCACTGAGTCATAGTCTAGGGTCGGTCAAAGGTCGCTGCCAAAGAGAGAGAGAAAAGAAACACTCTGCGTGCACTCTAACCTAGATCAGAATGGTTATCACTTTATCTAATCCGGAAACCTCCCACTGTACTGTCAAATTCTCCTCCAAACCTGAAAGAAGAATCAATCGGGATCACCCGAAGAGTAAACCAACTCATCAGTGGGAATCGGGATCCAACTCTCATCGTATGATAACGTGACGGAATCCACTCATGTTACTCACACTCCAGAAGGTATGAGCATGCCTGGCAAGTTTCAGTTTCTTTAGAAACTCCCGATATGATTTTTGTCCCATGCTCTTATGACTTTGGAGTTGGTCAAAATGTCATAAGTCACATGCCAAGTTCTACCCGTCACTATCTTGTCAATTTGAACCCACCCACACATGCCCTTGACGTTGGCCAAAATAGTAGAACGACTGTCCCAAACCAACTCATCTATCTATGCAACAAATGAATACCCAGCAGCTACCAAACACTATGCCTTGGTTTTGGTCAAAATACATAGCTTGAATACTACTGAATACCCAAAAGAAATGACGGAGGGCTACGGCTGGTTTTTGGCGAAAAACCTTTTAACGTAATGAACTTGATCTCGTTGAAGGAACCTGGTAGCTTTTTATAAAAATATAGTAGCGAAAACCTTTTGCAAAAGAGGTCACTCCCGGTGAAGGGATCTCGGCTCTTTCCTCGTGGAATGAGGTGCAGGATATTCCAACTGAATACCGCGACGAAAAGCAACTTGTAATCGACTATAGTGAAGTTATTACCCTGACGCAAACTTCTGCCCAAGGGGTCATTCCCGGTGAAGGGATATCGGCCCTTGCCTCGTCGAATGAGGTGCAGGATATTCACACCGAATACCGCTATGCAAAACAAAAGGAAACGTCTTTGTAATAACACTTTTTAAAATTGTTCCAACAACTCCAAATAGGTTTGTTTTCCTTTGCATTGATCAAAATCAACGCAGCCCCATCAATCAATCACACTAGAAAAGAACGAAAATAAAATGTACGTATATGCCATCCGCATTCGTCACTGGGTCCCGTCATCACCCGTTAGGTTACTTAACTAACGACAGAGCGGGGACTGGCCTAGAGCGGGTGCAAAACATATACAACATCTAATAGTATATATACCAATATACAATAATCGCTCCAGGCGTGATAATATGCAACATTACAGAAAAGTAATAAGCATCACGAAAAAATACAGATAATCTGGGATCCCCGGGTTTCACAGAGCCGCTGCTGAAACCCGACGTTCCCCTGGTCGTGTGGATAGCCTGTGCAATGAAACCTAGATCCCTACGGGCGCGGCAAGTTACTCGCCAAAACCTGAAGCGAGGCAGCCCCCTACAACAAAGTGAATGGACCACCCAGCACTTCACGGAATCCGGTAATCTTGAGCACCCCTCCTTGGGTCAACCTGTAACCCCTACGAGTGCGGCGAATAGTCTGCCAATTCTAGAGTGAGGCCCCTCTGCCTCTCAAAGCCATGAGATGCTAACCCGTTGCCCTCCAGAACCTGGCTATCCGCGCACTCCGTCGCGGGGTAAACCTAGTACAGAAATAAATAATATGTACAACGGGTACATCGACCTCAACCCGGTCGTGCCCCAAAAGAATATTATACAAACAGGCAGTGACGGCAGTCCACATGTTGGACGCTCGCCCCGCAATATCAAATGTACAAATAAATCCAAACGGCACTACCATTGCACACTGCTATCCACCACGACAAATCCGCAACATCACAGCACAACACAGAACATCAACGCGAATGTCACGTTCGCAAACCCGTCTAAAAGAACTATAGCAATCATACGCGGTTTACCGATCAAATGACATTCACGGTCGGAGATATAATGTAAGTACTGTAAACTAACGCGTTTAAATTTCGATCGACAAAATATCACGAAGTGGGCCCCACGTGCATCTGCTGTACAATAACAAAATCTGGGCCCAGAAGAACATTACCAAAAACCACAATTTCCAGAGACGAAGACACTGTGCAAATTTGGACCAATGATCACACAGACTGGCCGCGGATGCGCGGTCAAACCCTAGGTTTGGCCGCGATTCCGCGGCGGTCTTGTAAGGTCACGTGACCAAATTTGTACCATGTGCTTAGAAAAGCCTGCTGAATTTTCTGTGATATGTAAAATTATTTTTAGAACCCTTTTAAAATCGACAGAAACTCAGAACTTGGAATTTGCGGTTTTCGAAAATCCGTTCAATCGATATTTTAAACGTGTTAGCACAAGTTAGTAAAGCATAATGGTGAGGCTCTGATACCACTGTAAGTCTACGGTAGCGCCCCGGCCGTCTAACAGACGCCAAATGCGGAACAAAAACTTTTAACTGGCACTATCGTATACTCTAACCCGGATCTGCCATTATTGCTAAACTATCAAACTGTAAAGAGGGTAGAAAGGTTATACCGAACGATCCGAGTCCTTCGTTCTTTAACCATCATCCCACGCTCCGTTGCGGCTGCTCCGATCCCGTCGATCTCCGATCTGCTCGTCCAGGTGGCACCACGTCAACGGTTCTTTAAACAGGCTATCGCCTCTGACTCGAGGCAACTCGGTCGTCAAGTTTGCTAAAAGAGACGACCAAGAATGATGTAGAGAATGAGTAGAACATTTTGTCTCGTTACGTCCAAAGCTATGGACGAACGGTTAATGAAGTTGCCTTTTGGATCGGGTGGAAATGTGAAATGAGTATGCTTAATTTCCATGAACCAAATAACCATATCTTTTTTCTAGCAACCATCTTCTTCTCATTGAAATAGCCGGCCATAATATAGGAGGGGGGTGAGTGTAGGAGGAGGGAGTGGTGACCACAAGGATAAAGATCAAGAGAAAATATCTAAGCAAGAACAAAACCACATTAATGCAATGAATGACTCACTAAACCTAGTCATCCATTCATTTAATGCAAACAAAGGTTCATGAACCTAGTCACCACTTCTAGAAACTTCTAGAACCTTCCACACTCATCTCAAGAAAAGATAAATCCATTTTTAACCGAATGTTAAAAGACGGGCGATAGAAAACTGGAAACTGGCAACTTCCAAAAGTGATCCTGAAACAAATTTCAGGATAACCCGTAACAGTATAAACATACCCGCATTTGTATTACGACCGAATACAAATGCAACTGAGACAAAGATATTATATCTACACAGTATAATACTCGGATCCGGCTTAAACCAAAGCCCACCAGTATTATTTGCCCGAAATATGATACGTGCGTAAACGCACGTGTATTTTTCGAACCGTGCCATAAAACCATACGGCCTCTATAATGTTTCGCCCGAACTTGGGAAACTGTCTGTGGGGGACTCTAATGACTCGTCAGTACCCTGGCAGTGGGTTTAACCACAAGCCGTCAGCGGCACTAGCCGTGCGTAACGGCTGCCCATGTACTGACCTCAAGGGAGGCCGATGAGCGAACTCATCCGGAAACCCTACTGAGCCTAACAGTGACAATGTATATACAGTCCGGTCCGTTCGTCTATGAGTATCGCATATCTGCCTAGAGGACTAATAACGTCAGACCCCTAATAGCAGTATAAGTCGTGTCGGAGTGTAGCCTAAAAAACACCTTGAGATACTACTGGAGTACCTACCAGTAAATCTCCTGCCACGGCCGTGGGCTTTGTGTAATGGCTCTCCTAGACACAGCGCGATCTCACCCCCAATACCGGGAGAGACGAATCCCCTGCCGATCCGCTCACGTGCCTCCATGTGGCTCGGGACTGTACCCAAAAACTACCTGTTTGCACGACTCCTTTGAGCCGTGGTAGGGTAGAAATCAAAGCACAGTGGGAACTCACACGAGACAAATGACGACCTCAGGTCGATGAACTAACCTGTACACATGTCACCAGGGAACTGCTATCTGACGATATGTATTATACCAACTAGCAGGTTCCCGGCGAGTCCTGTCCAGTGTACTCATAACCCAATAAGCACCTGTATACATCTTAGGTAATCCAACTGACACCAGTGGCTTGTGAGACCGGCCACCGCCCCTCGTCGGGGTCTCGACTGTATACACTAGTCTACTCCGGAGTATCGATGCCCTGTCTCGAAACTCCCACGACTAGGGACCACAATTAAGGATATGCTTATAAACCACCCAACTCTCACGTATATGATCGCCATCATACTGTTGGTAGTAAAGCAAGATCCTAAGGGCTCTATCAAAGTGTAACAGTGATCAGTCACCTGAACCTGTACACGACTGATAAAGGCAAACCAGATAGCATACTATCATCTCGAGTAAGACTGTCCTACCGGTATAGGTCCTCAGCAATCATTGCAATCACGTGCCTGCGATCCAATAATTGACTCTGAGGGTACTATATCCAACATTTAATTCCTCCAAGATGAAATTAGGGTTTAACCCTATATGAGAATTTAATTCTCTCAAAACTCACAGGAATTCAATTCCTTCAAGATGAACAGAATTAGGGTTTAACCCTATATGAGAATTTAATTCTCCTAAAATTATAGGAATTTAATTCCTGCAAGATGGACAGAACTAGGGTTTAACCGTAATTGAGAATTTAATTCTCTCAAATTCACAGGAATTTAATTCATCTTAAAAGAAATTAGGGTTTCACCCTATACAAGAATTAATTTTTTTTTACATATGTAGGAATTTAATTCCTCTAAAGAAAATTAGGGTTTAACCCTATATAAGAATTTAATTCTTTCACAATAGGAATTTAATTCCTCCAAAATCATAATTAGGGTTTAAGCCTACAGAGAATTTAATTCTTAAAGATTAGGAGATTTAAAAGATCTTCATACATGCAAAGAATTAAGGTCACGTGTCCCCACGTGGCCCCTGAAAAGATCCTCAAAAATGAGAAGGAAAAAAAGCTCTGAGGGAACGCCTCACGTGCTCCAACGTGACCTCCAAATCACAGAAAGAAAAAGCAAAAGAAATCTAAGCTTTGGGCGCTCTCACGTGTTACCACGTGACCCCTTAGCAAATGCTTTAGTGATCAGCGCACAGACGTCCATCACATGCCAACACGTGATGCTCAAAAATAAAATAAAAAAAAAGTGTTTAACACTTATTTGTAGAGCAAAGTGAGGAGATCTGGCCCCACCTTTGGGCGCCCTCACGTGTCCCCACGTGACCCCTATTTCTTTAGTGTGTAACACTAATTCTAGAGTTTTATTTCCAGTGTTTAACACTGATTGTCTTCTAGTGTTTAACACTAAATTGAGAATCTTATTTTTAGGGTTTAACACTACTTTGAGAATTTTATTTCTGTTATCTTCTAGTGTTTAACACTAGTTGGAGAGTTTTATTGCCAGTGTCTAACACTGTTGTTATCTAGTGTTTAACACTATTTTTTTTAACCAAATTGGTTAATTTCCCAGAGGCAAAGCCCCCCATTCAAAATTGAGTAAAAACTCAGAGCTATAACGTCCACTGCTTAATCGAAGATAAAAATGTTACCAGAGCCCTCAGATTCTTGTTTAGTATTGCTAAATGATATGGGCTTGAACCCAGACAAATGTCTAATGGTCCAACAAAGAGCCAACATTTTAAATCTAATTGGACTTAGCCCAAGTTGGCCATAAGTCCTCAATTCAGACTTAACTGAGCCCATGTGCTCATAATATAATTAATTGATCCTAACTCCAAATCGGACTACAGATCACTTAATCCACCTTGGTTCAAGGGTACATCTCTTCACTCCTTTGATATTTGTCGTTGTAATTCCTCAACGCCTTTAAAGAGGTGACGGGTCCCGACGACCACACATTTCACAGACTATGACGTCTTTAAACTAGACTGTGGGGTCCTTAAACCCATGGACTATGATGTCCTTAACCTTGAACGTGATGTCTTTAAACTAACATTGGACTGTGGGGTCCTTAAACCCATAGACTATGATGTCCTTAACCTCGACCGTGATGTCTTTAAACTAACATTGGACTGTGGGGTCCATAAACCCATGGACTATGATGTCCTTAACCTCGACCGTGATGTCTTTAAACTAACATTGGACTGTGGGGTCCTTAAACCCATGGGCTATGATGTCCTTAACCTCGACCGTGATGTCTTTAAACTAACATTGGACTGTGGGGTCCTTAAGCCCATGGACTATGATGTCCTTAACCTCGACCGTGATGTCTTTAAACTAACATTTGACTGTGAGGTCTTTAAACTCACGGACTATGATGTCCTTAATCTCGACCGCGATGTCTTTAAACTAACAATGGATCGAGATGTCCTTAAACTAACAATGGACCGTAATGTCCTTAAACTAATCGACCGCAATGTCCCTAAACTAAACAATAGAGCCCAAATGCTCTTTTGTTGGATCTAAACGATCCCGTTAAGTTGATCTTAGTCTAAAATTAGACTAACGTATCCTTGACAAACATTTAAGTTGATCTTAGTCTCAAATGAGACTAACGTATCCTTAAACCCAACCTCCAAACCCAAATCTAAGAAAATACGGATTTGGACTAATCCACGCCCTACGGGCGACAACATAAATTAGTCTCCGTATACAATCCACGGACAAACAAACACAAAACAAACACCCACGACACGAAGTGATCATTTAGAGAAGGAGAAAGTGGTTACCGCGATGCGGTAGCGTAATTAACTGTAGGGGCTTGCGCCTGCAGGGAAGAGCGTCCCCACAATCAAAAACCCCTCAAATGAGGGGTAATCTGACGAAGCCTGCTACATCGGCCGCATCCGTTTAAACCTTCGATACATGGTGCCATAAATCAAATTGGCATCTTCGGAGAGGTGGACGGATAGCACCAATTAGCATCTGCCCCGAATCTCAGGCAAGACGTTTATCGCGTCTCCGTCTTTCGGAGGGGAACAGATTCTGCCATGCCCGGTGGGACCTTTTCCTCTTTCCACTCCACACTTCGTGTGTCGTGTTCGCGAACGAATCACGGTTTGCTAATGGTTGCCTTTGGGTTTCGAGGTACTAAGATTTGGCATTTTGCTTGGTGCAGAAAGCGAAGGATCAATGGCGTCCACTTGTGCAAAGTGTTCTAACTGCAATTGCAACCCACGCTCTGCCTCATCTGGAGGCAGAGCTTACGGGCCCCAAGTGGCTTCCCTGTTCACGATGCCGGTGGAACAGGTCACTCAGGCCACCACTGGTTTGTTTTTCAGGACCATGTTCCTGCCAACGAGCTTCAGCGCTCCTATACCAACACCGGAAGCTCCCAAGAAGTCGGTCTTTGACCGGCTTACAACTACTGCGGCCCCTCTCAGCGGGTCGTCCAGCTCCAGTGCCTCGGTCTTCTCCAGATTGGGCCAAAGTTCCTGTGGGCCCAAGATGAAGCCCGCAACTCAAGAGAAGGTTATTTCGAAAAGAGTAACCAACCCTGCTCCCGAAGTCGTCAAGACGGCTTCTCCTACCAAAGGGTCGGTCTTTACAAGACTGGCTGTTCCGGCTCCCACTTCAGCACCCATTCTTGCTCAAAAGTCTGTCTTCGACAGATTGGCTACTGCTGCTCAACGGACGCCAATCTTCAAGAGGCTGGCACCGGCGACGCCCCACCAGAACAGGGGGCATAACGAAGCCATCCCTATCACTGAACCAACACCATCAGCTCGACATGCGCGACGTCGTCACTGGCGCCGAGTAAAGAAGTCTGGGGGTAACTCCCCCTCTGGGCTAACTCCACCAGCCCCAACGGTGGAAATCAATGCTGCTGTTCCAACTGGGAACAGCTTTGAGCTGCTTAATAAGGTGCTCAGGAATTCATCCACCGCCGTACTGAAAAGATCTCCTTCGTCCGTAGAGAATGTTGCGGAAGCAAAACCGGAACAACCCCCTCAGCGTCTCTCTTCCAAAATTTACAAAGTCTGGCGACAAGTCCAGGAATCAGTGATTGACCAAGATTACCCTCGTCGGCAGAAAAAAGTGAAAATTCAGCAAGAAGAGAACCATTCTATCAGGCCACAAAAGGCAACAGGTGTTTGGGTGCCTACTGCAACGGCTCCCTCAACGTCAACTGCTCAAAAGAGAAGGAAGCCAGAGAAAGCCCATGTGAACGTGGCAGACTACAAAAACGCTGAGCCCAAACGCCCTAAGTCTGGGGGCATGGTGGTGCATACCATCTATATGGCATCCGGAAAAGAGGACAGCCGTATCTCCACAGGTCATCAACTGCTTACGCGATCAGTGACTAAGGCTCAGGAGCAACAACAACAAAAGCTCCAAGAGATGTTAACAGCCATGGCCGCACTCATAGGACCGAAAGCAAGCCCAGAGGCATCCTCGGAGCAACGCCGTGAGCAGGAAACTGACGCCGAATTCCTTCGAAGAATGCTTGAGAAGAAGGACAAAGAGGCCGCGGAACAAGCGGCCAATATAAAATAAATGGCCCTTCTATTCCAAGATATGGTGGGCATGATGATCCAGCCGGACCCTCCAGCCGAAGATCCTCCAGTAATAATTGAAGATGACATAGGAGAGACATTGAATCCACCTACAGCTCTTTCAGCAGCCAAGGAGGACACTATTTCCAAGGCCGCCCTGGATGACTATATTGCTCGGCAAATACGAGTTCACCAGGCAAATGAAGCGGCCGGCCAAGTCGTCAAAACTGGGCAACCGTATCCGGGCTGGTATGATCAGATAATGTACCCGCCGGGCAACACGATCCCTAAATTCCACGTATACAAGGGGACATGCAATCCTCATCAACACGTCGCTCAGTTCAGGGCCTTGTGCGGTAACACTGGAGGCGACGATAAACTGCTACTTCGCCAGTTCGTCGGCAGCTTGTCGGAGACAGCGTTCGAATGGTATTCCAAACTCCCAAATGACTCTGTCAAGACGTTCACAGAGATGGAGTTGCTATTCACCCAGCGATTCACAAGTGCTAGTGAACGCATCCCAATAACGGCATTGATCAATGCCAGGGTGAAGCCGGGCGAGACGTGGGTTCAGTACGCAATCCGATGGCGGAATCTGTGGTCGAAGTGCGAACAGCGCATCGAAGAAGCACCATCGGTGGGCATGTTCGTGGGCACTCTAGACCCTCATGCAACTATTTCACAGTTCATGATGTTCTTCAAACCGACCACATTCCAGGCTTTAATAGAAAAGCTGGCCCAGATGGACCAGATGGGTCATAGACCGTCTCCTCCGAAGCCGGAGCCGCGGAACGAAAAGGGTAAAGGGAAGGCGACCTTCGTTGCAAATACCCAACTGCAGCCCAGTGCCCCAAAACTAGCGGATCAACTGGAAGAGAGACGGCGCTGTTATAATGAGAAAATGAAGCGTCCTTACTCGTTCCCACGGGATAAAATGAAGAGGCTATTCGAACTAGCAATGCGCAACAGGCTTATCAATCTGCCGAATCCAAAGCGACCATTGCAACCCGGTGAAGCGAATAATCCCAATTATTGCCCTTACCACCAAACGGTAAGCCATCCAATCGAAGATTGCTTCGTCTTTAAGGGATGGATCAAGGATCAGTACCAACAAGGCAAGTTTGCGCTGTCTGACAAGTGGAAAGTAAGCCTACCGCAACCACACACTCCTAAGAAGATGGACACACCGGTGGCAACGTGCTCTTTTGTTGAAGAAGCTCCGTGGGAGGTGGCTCTTTCGACCAAAACCAAAAGGATGCTGAATGATCTCCAGACATGCCCGGCAATCAGATGGAAGAATCCGATGGAACCCGAGATCATCGAAGGAATGCTAAAACCGTGCCCGACCCCAAGAATCGGTGGCGATAGCCAAAGTGTTCACGCCCAGCCGTCGAAATCTTCGAAAAAGAATAAGAAATCCAAGAAGCCCATGAAGCCTGACGACAAGCGCATGGACCTATAAAAGCATATTGACGCGCTGGAAAAATATAACCCGAAGGCGCGGACTCCAATCACGCTCCAAGAGTTTCTTAGCCACGTCCTTGAGGATGGAAATGATGGAGAAGACCCATCAGATGAATCTGAAGATTACGTGGCAAGTTGCCATGCGGTCTCTCATTCATCGCTAAACAATGAAGAGGCTCCTTGCACAAAGGAACTGGGGGCAGGTTCTGATCCAGAACTCCTGTGGCCATCAGATGAAATAATTGATGCATTCCTAAACACTGCTCTTCTTAAAAGCAAAGCTGATCAGGGGCGTGAGATGGCCATATTTGAAAAACCCAAACGTCGGCGACTGGACGAAAGGGCTGAAATACCCCCGCCAGATCGAAATACATCCGCCACGAATAAAAGCAGGTTCAAGACGAGGAAGAGATTTGCCAAAGCCATATCAATGGGAATGAAACATCCATCCTCCAAAGGAAACATTCTTGGTAAAGCGCAAGTGCATCCTAGCTACTGCTTATATCATTGAAAGATTTGACACCCTACCGAGGAGTGCAACGCTTTTGAAAGATGGTGGCAGGGTTATGTTACTCACCGACAAAATTTCAAACGGATGAAACGCAAAATTCATCGGGAGCAGAGAAGTACGACCGAGGAGCATAAAAGAATTACCGGCAACTGTCGCACGGTCAACGCCGGGGGATCGCAGGTTCTCACCTTCGGGAGCGACTCTGATGAAGAAATGACTCTTGGCCCTCTCTTCAAAGAATCCACCTCGGGAAAAGAGGAAGAACCGAATACCTGTGAAAATATTCAGCTGCGCAATCGTACACTTCCAGAAAAGAATCTCGGACCCACAAATAGAAAAGATAAGGGAAAAGAAAAGGTCTCTGAGGATATCATCCTTGATGACCAAGCCGTTGAAAAGCTGACAGCCAAGAACCCGCCGAAGAAAAGTAAGGTGGACTACAACGTTCTGGCACATTTGAGGTAGCTACCCTCGCAGCTCAGCATTCTCGACGCCCTTTTACTATCAAAAGAGGCGAGGGATTCATTGATCAAGGCGCTACAAGAGCCAGAGCAATTCCAAGCTTTCCTCGTCGAAGAAAGGATGAAAGACGAGCTGGAAGAAGTACACACAGCCGATATCACCTTCGGCGATGAAGATCTCCTCCTTGGGACGTGCGAGCACAACCGTCCCCTATATGTCTCCGGATACTGTCATGATGTCAAGATAGGCAAAATCCTGGTCGACAATGGGTCCTCCGTCTATCTCCTCAACGTACGAGTGTTGAAGGAAATCTGCATGAGCGTTCAGCACCTCGCTCGTGATAAAATCACCATCTCCGGTTTCGACTCCCAGTCATCACGGACTCTCGGGTCCGTGATACTAACGTTGCGCTTCGGGCTACTTGTCGCGGATATTAAATTCCACATCATTGACGCCAAGACATGTTACAATGCTTTGCTCGGCCGGCCTTGGTTATACGAGTACAACATCATCCCTTCTACACAACATCAGTGTAGGAAATACTTCAAGGATGGTCTCGAGTATACCGTAATAGGAGAGTTAAACCCATTCTCCGTGAATGAGGTTCGAAAGTACGAAGATGCAAAATACTTCTTACCAGATTTCGAGGACATGGAGAGAGGTCACAAACCAAAGGACAAAGCTATCACCACTATTCCAGTCTTCGGAAGTGATACCGAGGAGGAAGAAGAGATAGTTTATTCAGGGCCGCCACAACGCAACAACCCGGGACCGTCCGCCTCTATGTTGATTTTTGGCAGCGACTCGGAAGACGAGGTTAACGCTATATTTTCCGCCCGGCCATCAATACAAGCCTTCGCTAGCAATAATCAGAGTTTGCAAATCACCATGGTTCCACAAGAGCATTAAAAAGAGCTCGATGCACTTGAAACTTGTAGTGTGCAAGAACTGCAGACATTCTACGTCCCTCCCAGGCGAAGAGATGAAAAGGCAATCCTATTCTACCAATCCGAGGAGACCAAAGTGGAGAAGGAAATCTGGCACAACGCCGATTCTACGCTTGACAGGCTCCAGCCCATCCGTCTGCCTATATATTACACGGAATGCTTGAAAAGGCTATTGAAGCGCCAAAGGGTACCCTTCAGACAAACTACTTGATAAGCTCGATTCTACAACAGGATTTGGGACGTCCCTGGGACTCAACGAAAGCTGACCAATGGGAGAATGGAAATGGTCGGGCTCGGATATGCCCAATCCAGGAAACGAGAACGAGTCCATGGTAGCTACGTCATATATGACTTCGATGAAGAAGAGGATGCCCTGTTAAAAGATGCTGATCCTGAACCAAAACAAGGTCCGGTGATCGAAGCGCCGAGTCCGTCATTTGAAGAACGAATAGACAGGCTAGTAAGGGAAGCGGGTCAAAAGATCCGAGATGACCATAACCGCGAGATGGCCATTTACGAAAAAGCCAGGTCACAGCGCCTCTTTCAACAGGCCGCGGAGAATGACAATGTTCTTCCTTATCAACCCGTCATACAAAAGGCCCGACGGAGAGGCAAAAATAAGTCAAAAAGCTGGAAAAGCGTTCGAGAGCGCCGAAGCGGGACCAAGAAGCTACATGATCGGGAATCGAGCAATCCGGACTCGTCTCTTATAAAGAAGATGGGTCGAGCATACTTTTTTCCTCAGAATAAAACACGGAAGATACTTGATCTCGCCATAAAACATCGGATGATTACACTTCCGGAGTCCAAACACCCTGAGCAAGCTAACGAGGTCTCTCACCCAGACTATTGCTCTTATCACCGAGTGATAGGACATCCTCTCGAACACTGCTTCGAAGAACTGGGTCGAAGACCAATATCAGCTCGATAAGTTCGCTCTATCCGACAGTTGGAGGATAACTCCGCCACAGAGGCACGAACCAAAAACCATGCATACAACGAGAATAGAACCAGATCAACATCGGTCTTGGAAGCCAGCTCGTACCTGTCATATGATAACACTTTCAAAAGAAGGGCCTGAGGATAGGGATGACCTCCCCTGGTGCTTCGAAAACGATGATGACGAAGTGATCTCAGAGTTTCCACCGGCGCCAAAAGAGCTGGAAGATGGAATACATACCACTGCAGATAACCTCAAGAAAATTGATTTGGGAACGGCAAGTGACCCGCGACCGACATTCGTCAGTGAGTTGCTGTCTGAAGAAAGGGTGGCTGCGCTAAAAGACGTGCTCATGCAGCATAAAGATTGGTTCCCATGGAACTATTCTGAAATGCCACGATTGTATCCAGAGATTGTTGTGCACAAATTGGCGATATCTCCGGACGTCAGGCCGATCAAACAAGCACCGAGAAGAATGCGGCTCGAGCTTGAGATGAGCATCAATGCCGAGGTCAAGAAACTAATCGACTCCGGTTTTATCCAAGAGGTTCAATATCCTGATTTGATCGCCAACATCGTCCCGGTGATGAAGAAAAACGGGACGGTGCGCATATGTGTGGACTTCCGGGATCTCAACAAAGCTTGTCCAAAAGACGACTTTCCAGTACCGGTCACTGAGCTGATGATAGATAACACGTCCACTCACGAAGTCTTCTCCATCATGGACGGGTCATTAGGATACAATCAGATAAAGATGCATCCAGAAGACCAGAAACACACCGCTTTCCGGACCCCTCTAGGTATATTCTGGTATAAGGTGATGCCTTTCAGTCTAAAGAACGCCGGTGCCACCTATCAGAGGGCCATGACGAAGATCTTCGATGACCTCATACATGAAATCGTCGAATGCTATATCGACGACCTCGTTGTTAAAAGCAAATCATACGGGGAACATCTCGAGCATCTGAAGATCGTATTTCAATGCCTTCGGCAATACAACTTGAAGATGAACCCTCTCAAATGCGCATTCGGAGTTTCCTCGGGCAAATTCCTAGGATTCATTGTCCGACACCGAGGCATCGAGATAGATCCGTCAAAGATCAAGGCGATTATGGAAATGCCCCCGCCAAGGACTCTCAAGAAATTGCGGTCTCTCCAAGGGAAGCTCGCGTATATTCGGCGGTTTATAGTCAATCTCTCCGGCAAGTGCCGTCCATACAGTCACCTAATGAAGAAAGGGACCCCTTTCGTTTGGGACCGTAAATGCCAAGGCGCACTGGATGAAATCAAGCAGTATTTGCAGAATCCGCCGGTGCTGACCGCTCCCGTCAAAGGAAAGCCTCTCATTCTGTATACAACCGCTCTCGAAGGTTCTTTAGGCGCGCTGTGGGCACAAGAGAATGACCAAGGAAAAGAAAGAGCTCTCTACTATTTGAGTCGAGTTCTACTGGGGGCAGAAAGCAATTATTCTCCCATAGAAAAACACTGCTTGGCATTGATCTTCGCGATAACGAAGCTCAGGCACTATGCGTTGGCGCATGAAGTCCGTCTCATATCGAAAGTGGATCCCCTCAAGTACTTGATGTTAAAGGCCATATTGATGGGGCGACTCGGTAAATGGGCCCTGCACTTGATGGAATTCTCGATAACTTATCATCCCCTCAAGGCAGTGAAAGGCCAGGCCATCGCCGACTTCCTCGCCGAGCATCCGATACTTACCGATTCTCCCTTGAACTGTGAATTGCCAGACAAACATGCGTTTGACACGATCGATGGGATTGATACCCGGTGGGAGCTTTACTTCGATGGAGCATCTTCCATGAAGAAGCGCAAACAAAGCACGCCCATAATCAAATCAGGGGTAGGCCTCATCTTCGTAACTCCACAAGGAGGGATAATGCGCTTTGCCTTCTCCTTAACAGAGCCAAGGACAAACAATGAAGCCGAGTATGAAGCTTTGATAGCAGGTCTCGAGATCACCATCAACATGGGAATTGAAAACCTCCTCATATACGGAGACACCCAACTGGTCGTTAGTCAAGTAAACGGTGACTATCAAACGTGCAAGCCAGAGTTGGTAAAGTACGGCGAGAGAGTACAGCAGCTGCTGACTCAAATTCCTTCCTACACCTTGGAAAGTATACCGCGTGCGGAAAATAGCAAGGCGGATGCATTAGCCAAGCTCGCTAAGGAACTGGCTGACGAGAACCTCGATGACGTGAGGATCATTGTACAGAGCCGTCGGGTTCTTGCACCGGCAGAAATATCTCCGGAGTCGTCCGAAGAAAAGGGAGCGACCGAGCAAATGGCTCTGCAAGTAAAAGACCAGGAAAAGGTTGAAGATTGGAGAGAAGTCTTTATAGACTACTTTAAATCCCGTCGAACACCTGAAGATGCGTCCTCAAAACATCAGCTCATGAAGCGAGCTCTATCTTTTGCCTTCGTCAATGATACTCTATACAAGAGGTCATTTGATTCTCTATGACTAAGATGCCTGGGACCTGAAAAAGCAAAAAAAGTCGTCCAAGAAACTCACGACGGACTCTGCGGTTCTCACCAAGCCGGGCCGAAGATGAAGCTGAAGATCAAGCGGATGGGTTATTATTGGCCCACGATGATCCAGGACTGCCTCGAGTATGCGAAGCAATGTCACTCGTGCCAGATCCATGGGGACTTTATCCATCAGCATCCAAATCCTCTACATCCAACGGTGGCTAGCTGGCCATTCGAAATGTGGGGAACTGACATAATCGGCCCCATCGAGCCAGCATCGTCCAGAGGACATCGATTCATTTTAGCGAAAACCGATTACTTCTCCAAGTGGGCAGAAGCAGTACCGCTGAGGGAAGTGAAGACGGAGAATATCCTTCATTTCTTCAAGACACACGTCATTTATCGGTTTGGAACTCCGCGACGGATTATCTCCGATAATGGGCCAGCCTACAGAAGCCACAAGATCAGCCGCTTCGCACAACAGCACAACATAGACTGGAGATACTCCTCAGTTTATAATCCCCGAGCTAACGGTCTAGCTGAGGCTTTCAACAAGACCGTGACAAAGATCGTGAAAAAGACGGTGTCTCGAAATAAAAAGGACTGGCACGAGAGACTGCATGAAGCTCTCTGGGCGTATCGAACTACGTTCAAAACGGCCACGAACACAACGCCGTACGCATTGGTATTCTGTACAGAGGCGGTACTCCCCCTCGAGATAAAGCTTATAAAGCAAAGATGATGAAGAGAATGCTCACCTTCGGCTTGAGGAGCTCGATGCCCTTGATGAAACCCGGCTTATAGCACAGAAAAATCTGGAAGCTTATAAAGCAAAGATGACGCGCTCATACGAAAGATTGACTAGGCCGAGGACATTCCGCCAAGGCGAACTCGTGCTAGTGGTCAAAAGACCTATGATCGCCAATCGTGCCAAACGGGGGAAATTCGAGCTGAACTATGAAGGCCCGTATATCATAGACAAGGTCTACCAAGGTGGGGCCTATCTACTCATGGACATGCATGGTGAAAGACCTTTCAGGCCAATAAACGGTCGCTTCCTGAAGAGGTACTACGCTTAACGAGTCACGGCCTAGGTCAACGATAGATGACGACGCCCATGTCCGCTCACTATCTTCCTAAGCCTAAACTCCGTAAGTAGTAGCCGGCTTCCTTTACTACGGACCGAAACGTCTTTAAACTAACAACAGACCGAAACGTCCTTAAACTAATAACGGACCGAAAACGTCCTTAAACTAACGACGGACCGAAACGTCCTTAAACTAACAACGGACCACTATGTCCTAAAACTAGCCGTTGACTGAGATGTCGATAAACTACGGTGGATTGCAGCATCCCAAAGTTGATACAAAAAGAAAAGAATGAAAAAAAGAGAAGAAAAAAGAAAACGGTATGTCCATAAGCAAAATGGGCACGGATGAAAACCCGAAAGGGCTCCGTGAGTAAAAACAGCGGGGCTACCGGCGAGTCTTGTGAAAACCAAAAATGGCGCAACCTCGTTAGAAGAAAAAAAACGGTATGTCCACAAGCAAAAAGGGCACGGATGAAAACCCGAAAGGGCTCCGTGAGTAAAAACGGCAGGGCTACCGGCGAGTTTTGTGAAAACCCAAAAGGGCGCGATCTCGTTAAAAGACACTTGCAAGGTCCTCTCGACTTTGTAAGGAGAAACCACCTGCGTGAGATCCTTACGACTCACAAGGGAGCAACACACTTACAGATCCCCACGATTCCTAAGGAGAAATTACACTTGCGAGATCCTCACAACTCGTAAGGAGAACCCTCTTATGAGACCCTCACGGCTCATAAGATTTGAAAGTCTTAAGCTACAGGGATCTGAACCTGTTCTTAAGAAGCCCCCACAACCTCCCATACCACCCTACAAGCGGCTCAATGCTGACCCTTGTATACAATCCACGGGCGCGAATAAACATTTCCCTAACAAAGTCCCATCCGTGACTAGGGATATGCCTATATGGTGAACAACCGTTGTAAGTCCTCAACACTTATAAGGAGAAAACACTCTTGTAAGATCCTTACGACTTACAAGAGAACGTGCACTTAGGAACCCTCACGACTCTTAAGGAGAAAACACACCTACGAGATCCTTACGACTCGCGGGGAGAAATACCTTTATGAGACCCTTAAGGCTTATGAAGTCAAAAGCCTTAGTCGACAGGATCTTAACCCTTATCGCTAAGCCACCTTTGTTCGTCATCGACAGAGGCAAATGATGATTCGCTCCTAGCAATATCCCAGTTGTAGCAATACGGATGCCGAAATCAGTGTCTAAATCCAAGCTTGCGGCAAAAAGCCAGCAAGTCACACATGCATACGAAATAGCCGAAATGATGGGGCAACTTGCAAACAAAATCAGCAAGTAAAAATGTATGCATGCAAAATAGCCAAAATGATTGGGCAACTCGCAATAAAAAGCAGCGAGTAAAAATGAAACAAATAGCCGAAATGATTGGGCACCGCGAAAAATAGCCGAAATGATTGGACAATCGCGATCTTCGCGATATAAAAGCTGAAATGATAGAGCATCGCGGAAAGAAATTAAAAAATTGAAATTTATGCCCTACAGGTGATATCACATCGATCCCTGTATACAATCCAGGGGCGCAAACAAAGAAGGAATCACACCTTTCTTCCCCAGGCTTCATCAGAAGAAAATGCCAAATCTCAACGGTTCACAGATAGCCTGGAGATCATCTCAACATCTGTCTCATTACGACAGACACAACATCAAGCAAAGCGGAACAGCGGCAACTCCCAGTTCTATGACTCGGCGGTGCACAGATGACCGAGAGTCAAACCCCGACTCCGTGAAATGCGGATAAAGTCAACCCTTCCTGGTCACGTGGAATGCGGATAATGTAAACTCTGACCCCGTGGGAAACGTCCAGAGCGGATCCCGGTCCTCGCAGAGCATGGCAATAACCCCGTGTGAAGCATCCAGAGCGGAGCCTGGTCCTCGCAGAACACGGCAGTGAACCCGTGGGAAGCATCCAGAGCAAAATTCCTGGCTACGTGGAACGTGGCAATGACCCCGTGGGAAACGTCCAGAGCAGATCCTGGTCCTCGCAGAGCACAGCAATGACCCCGTGTGAAGCATCCAGAGCGGAGCCTGGTCCTCGCAGAACACGGCAGTGAACCCATGGGAAACATCCAGAGCAAAATTCCTGGCTACATGGAACACGGTAATGACCCCGTGGGAAACGTCCAGAGCGGATCCTGGTCCTCGCAGAGCACGGCAATGACCCCTTGTGAAGCATCCATAGTGGAGCCCGGTCCTCGCCTAACACGGCAGTGAACCCGTGGGAAGCATCCAGATCAAAATTCCTGGTTACGTGGAATGCGGCTAATGTCAATTCTGACCCCGTGGGAAACGTCCAGAGCGGATCCTGGTCCTCGCAGAGCACGGCAATGACCCCGTGTGAAGCATCCAGAGCGGAGCCTGGTCCTCGCAGAACACGGCAGTGAACCCATGGGAAGCATCCGGAGAAAAATTCCTGGCCACGTGGAACACGGCAATAACCCCATGGGAAACGTCCAGAGTGGATCCTGGTCCTCACAGAGCACGGCAATGACCCCGTGTGAAGCATCCAGAGCGGAGCCTGGTCCTCGCCGAACACGGCAGTGAACCCGTGGGAAGCATCCAGAGCAAAATTCCTGGCTACGTGGAACGCGGCTTTTGTCAATCCTGACCCCGTGGGAAATGTCCAGAGCGAATCCTGGTCCTCGCAGAGCACGGCAATGACCCCATGTGAAGCATCCAGAGCGGAGCCTGGTCCTTGCCGAACACGGCAGTGAACCCATGGGAAGCATCCAGAGCAAAATTCCTGGTCACGTGGAACGCGGATAATGTCAATCCTGACCCCGTGGGAAACGTCCAGAGCGGATCCTGGTCCTCGCAGAGCACGGCAATGACCCCGTGTGAAGCATCCAGAGCGGAGCCTAGTCCTCGCCGAACACGGCAGTGAACCCGTGGGAAGCATCTAGAGAAAAATTCCTGGTCACGTGGAAGGCGGATAATGTCAACTCCGACCCCGTGGGATACGTCCAGAGTGGAGCCTGGTCCTCGCAGAATACGGCAGTGAACCCGTGAGAAGCATCCAAAGCAACCTCTGACTCCGTGAAATGCGGATAAGGGCGACTTCACCCATCACTTACGGGTCCTCACGGCTCGTAAAGGAGCAAACTCTCTTGTGAGATCCTTACGACTTTCAAGAGAAAACACACTTATGAATCCTCATGATTCTTAAGGAGAAATTACACCTACGGGGTCCTCTCGACCGGTAGGGAGAAAATTCTTTATGAGACCCTCACGGCTCATAAAGTTGAAAAGTCTTAGGATACAGATCTTAACCTTGAATCTTAAGCCATCGTTGTTCTGCAAAGAGATCGAGATAGATTATCCACAGAATACATTCAATAAAAAAGGGATACACTATTGAGAAGGAAAGTATGTCTTTTATTCATGAATCGAAATGAATACAAAGTACAACTCGTGAAAGAAACAAAAAATATACTCTTATTCAGGAGTATGTACAAAGAAAGAAAAAATAAAAAAATATATATATCTATGATTCTTCAAGTGGGCGGGCGATTCAACAAATTGGCCAGTTCTTCCCTCTTTCACTGGGCCTCGCCTTCGTGATTCAGTATCGCCAAAAGACGGGCCTCCGCCTGAGCTTGCTAGGCCTGATATGAGGCCAGCCAGCCTTCGAGCTCTTTCTCAGTAGCCTTGTGAGTCTAAACCCTTTCGCGAGTGAACACGGCAGCTTTGTCGATCGCCACCATCTCCTTGATGGCCTCTTGAAGCACTCACCAGAGTTCATACGCTTTGTTGGCCTTGGCCGTGAGGTTGGCCTGAAGCTCTATCAGCGCTTTCGAAGCCAGCTCCCTCTCCGAAAACTTGCGGCCGAGCTTCTTCTCACATGACACCATGTTCGCCGCACATCGCTCAATCAGACCCCGCAATCCCGCCTTCGCAGCCACAGCCCTCGAAGAAAGGCGGGTACACTCGAGCACATGCAAGCAAGCCACCACCTGCCGACAGAACTCAACCCAGACATGCACCACTACTTCGCTATGGTAAGTGGAAAGAAAGGGAAGAGAGCCATTAGCTTCGGCAGCAAATGCCTCGGCTGTAATTACGCTGCCAGTACGAAGTTCCATGATCAAAGATGACAGAGAGGCGAGTCTTAGCTTGGCCATCCGTTCCGAGGCTCGCGGAGCGTAGGGGTCGGGTGGCGTAGTGATGCGCGACTCCAACGCAGTAAGAACTGGCAGAGCTGTTCAGATTTATAAACAGTTAGCTGAATGTGCAAGCAAAAGAACAAATGGAACAACGTTGGGACTTTACTTACCCACAGTCATGCAAGAAGGAGCTGAAGGCTCCCCTGGCCCTTCGAGAACCTCAACCTCATCATCGGCCTCCATGACTGTAAAGGACATCAATGTCATTTTGCGAAATAATAGCAATGCTGTGAAAAGATGGTAAACAACACTAACCTTGCCCAGACGGGAGGACGATGCGCTGAGGGGATATCGCTTGCGGAGCGGCCATCTCCAGCAGACGCTGAAAGGACTGCCGGGGAGACAGATCGGCAATAAAGGCCGCCAGTCCGCGCAACTCTGAAAAGACAGAAGGGTTCAGATAATGGAAAGATTACTAATTTAAAATATAGAAGGTTACCTTCGACACTCCTCCCATTCTGAGCTGGAGGGATAGCAGCTTCAACAGCCTCTGCCGTGACCTCGGGCACAATATCGGAGGCACGGGCCGGTGCAACGGCTTCGGAATGAGGAGCAGCGGCTGCCGCTGCGGGCTCCAACAAAAGGGGGGAGCTTCGACTACCTCCATCCTAGCCTCTGAGCCACCCTCAGGGAGAGCCATTGGGACAGCGATCACTAAAGTTGCCTCCCCCGAGGGAGCAAGTGCTTCGGGAGCAGGAACCACCTCAGGAGGCTCTATCGCAAGAGGGACAGTTTCATCAACCCCCTCCACACTGAATGGTGTTTCACTGGGAGTATTAGCAGGCTATACGGCCAGAGCGCGGTTTAGAACCTCTCCCATCGCCGAAGTCTCTGCACGGTTCATACAAGGATAAGAATACATATATACGTGTGCATACAATATGAAGTAGTACAAAGAAATACAGGAACATACCGATGCGCAAGGAAGCTTTCAGTATGGCTTGCTCAAGCCGACGCTCCTTCTCAAGGAGGTGTGCTCGCCGAGGTCCGAGGGTGGACTCGTGGCTGCCGGTCTACAGTGAAAGCGCGTCCGCGGCGTCCTCCGAAGCAGCCTGTTTAAGGGCCCTTTCGTCCCATTCCTCCAAAAGGCCGATGAATCGTCGCCGGATCCACGGATGGTCTTCGTAAAAGATTACAGCGGGATAAGGCTTCTTTGGAATCCTTACGTTCTCCGACTCGTCTTGAGAACGTCTTATAGCCTCAGCCAATTGTGTGGCTTCCTCGGCAGTTGCACCCAGAAAAAGTAAGCCAGCGTCCGATTCTTGTAGAGCCAATGATTCGTCCTAAAGAATGGGCTCAGACTCTACTAAAGAGTCGAGCAGATTAGTAGCCATCCTCCTCCGTCGCTTGGATCCAGAACCGACCGCCGAATACGATCGTTTCCTTCCCTGCGGAGCCTTGGCACGACGCTGACCCACTTCACCTTCGACGCCCTCACTCCCAACGCCCTCGTTTGGTGCTGCGACTGACGACGACACGGACATTGTCGATGCCACGGGAGGTGGTACTGCTACTTGCGCCCTCTTACCCCTCGACTGAGCCCGGGTATCCAATGGCATATCAACTGTGGGAGTAAGATCAACCTCCAACACCCCCGAAATAAGTGCAACACTGGTGTCCCTCAAGGGAAAGCGGACCGGTGCGCGCGGCCGCGACGGAACTCCCGTGGCCTGAACTGGAACAGGAGCACCATATCCAAGAAGCACCCTCTTCTCCTCGGCAATAATTGGGCTGACCCGATGAAGGTACCAACCCGTGAAGGATCCACGCACCGGGGAATATGGTCAGCTTCAGGGATCATGAAGTGAGAACCAGTATTCAGCCTCACGAAGTGATGAGCAGCGTCACGAACGGCTTCAGGTGATGGGACGGGCGCAACTGTAAATGACTCGAAGGGGATGCCCTGATCATACCCAAGCTGCCGGGAAAAGCGGTGTGGGTTGTACCGCATAAAGAGGGCCGCACTGTTCTGACGAAATACCAGATAACCTGGTCGGATCGCATACAGGTGCATGGCTTCCGTGGGCTTCAGAGAAGGTGCCTGTAATACCCCAGAGCAGTGCGGTCTTAAGACATCATGGTGATCTGGTCTGTCCACACTCGGTACGGTCTGTTGCGGACATCTTGGTGATCTGAGTGAGGGAGCCATTTCAGAACAATGGGATCGGGTCCTTAAAGCACATTCCGAAAGAGGACTGAACTGCATTATAAATATAATGATACCGCCCTCAATTACAGAGGCGCCTTTTACCCCAGAGCAGTGCGGTCTTAAGACATCATGGTGATCTGGTCTGTCCACACTCAGTGCGGTCTGTTGCGGACATCTTGGTGATCTGAGTGAGGGAGCCATTTCAGAACAATAGGATCGGGTCCTTAAAGCACATTCCGAAAGAGGACCGAACTGCATTATAAATATAATGATAACACCCTCAATTACAGAGGCGCCTTTTAAGTGAACCGGAACTACAGGAGCTTGAGAACTCCGTAGTTAAGCGTGCTCGGGCCAGGGAAGTCTTAGGATGGATGACCTCCTGGGAAGTGGCCCGTGGTCGGGTCCGTTTCGCTCTAAAGAGAAAAACCGTGCGGTTTCTGCCAGAGCGGACAATACCATCTGTACTAAGGCGTGGGGTGTTACATTTATGGTGGCCCATGCAGGTCCTCAATAGTAGGTCTGTGGTTCGAAGACGAACCATTATTCTTAGATGGGGGGAATGTAATACCCCAGAGCAGTGCGATCTTAAGATATCATGGTGATCTGGTCTGTCCACACTCAGTGCGGTCTGTTGCGGACATCTTGGTGATCTGAGTGAGGGAGCCATTTCAGAACAATGGGATCGGGTCCTTAAAGCACATTCCGAAAGAGGACCGAACTGCATTATAAATATAATGATACCACCCTAAATTACAGAGGCGCCTTTTAAGTGAATCGGAACTACAGGAGCTTGAGAACTCCGTAGTTAAGCGTGCTCGGGCCAGGGAAGTCTTAGGATGGGTGACCTCCTGGGAAGTGGCCCCTGGTCGGGTCCGGTTCGCTCTAAAGGGAAAAACCGTGCGGTTTCGGCCAGAGAGGACAATACCATCTGTACTGAGGCATGGGGCGTTACAGTGCCCCCTCTGTCGACAAGTCATGGAGTTGTTGAATTGGACCTGAAGGAGAGGATAGGGCCCGATCAACGAATACCAATCCACCCGTACTTGCACAAGGAGCGATCAACACGCGAATGGCCCCGGACTGAGTCGGGTCAGGAGCAGAAGCACCCACTAGCCACATAAGTCACGGAAAGGTGTAAGCATCATAAAAACTGGGATGCTAATGCGCAGCAAAGGCCCCCAACACATGCATTTCAATCCAAGACGTGAAGTAATGGAGAGAAAAATTTACTGCCGCCTCTGTCGACAAGTCATGGAGTTGTTGAATTGGACCTGAAGGAGAGGATAGGGCCCGATCAACGAATACCAATCCACCCGTACTAGCATAAGGAGCGATCAACACGCGAATGGCCCCGGACTGAGTCGGGTCAGGAGCAGAAGCACCCACTAGCCACATAAGTCGCGGAAAGGTGTAAGCATCATAAAAACTGGGATGCTAATGCGCAGCAAAGGCCCCCAACACATGCATTTCAATCCAAGACGTGAAGTAATGGAGAGAAAAGTTTACTACGTCCACGCCGGGAGTTGAGGAGTTAGCCGCGGCGCCCAACCCATGATAAAGATGCGCTAGCGCTGGGATGCCTACGGCTAGCCGTGTCCCCTCAGCGATACGATGAGCAGGGTAGATAACCGAGACTCTCATGAAGCGGCGATGCATGGGGATGACGAACCAGCTGAGCCAGACACTGATAAAACCCACGAAGAATGTCTCCTCGTCCATGCCGGGAGCTGCAATCGATTCAAAAGACACCGCCGACATGATAAGAATATAGTACTGCGGTAAATCCGCTTCCTTAGTCGGCCGCCTGTTCAAACCAAACCCAAAGGGGTCATTGATGTTCGCAAACTTCGGAGCCGTCTTCGACAGGACATCCTCGCGAAGGAAGCAAGCGATGAAGCTCTTAAAAGTGACGCCCTGCTCCTCTGATTCTGTGAACAGTTTGTCAAAGATGCCCAGGGCCTTGATTAAACTCGGACGCTTGTGGCGAACAGCATTTTTAGCAGACAGGCCGTCGAGCATTGCAGGATCGGTCTCAAAGACGTACTCGTCGGAAGGCAGCAATTCCTCATAAAGTGTCCCTCTGATCGGCAGCCCCGAGATCTCACGGAATTCTTCCAAGGAAATCGAAACTTCGCGATCCCCTAGGAGGAAAGTGTTGGTGGGGAGATTCCACTGGTTCAGGAAAGCCTTAACCCACCAAACGTGAGGAGATTGGTAGTGGAAGAGGGACGCATATATCGCCTGGTAAAGCCCAACCCTCTGCAGTCGCGCGCGATAGGCGGACAGGATGTAGCGAGCCCGAAGAAGGTAGCCCATGGGGTGTCGAGGGGTGAGCCCTATCTTGTAGATCTGCCCCTATGGTTGGGCCTCGCCCTGGAAAATGCGGCGTCCCAGAATATTTATGGCCGGGATAGGATGATTTGGGATGCCAGTCGTCGAAGGCTCAAGCCGTCCCATCTGGGTCCAATTCGGCATCTCCACGGCAAAGACTGTCCTTGGAGGATCCATCGGCAGGAACGGATAGGTAGGCTCCGTCGGTATTTCGCAAAGGAAACTCCGGCGACCCCGGATGATGTGACCGTATCAGGTCCCCCACAGAAGTAAGTTGGTGCGAGTCGGGTCGTGAGCCCTGATCATTGCCATCACTTCTTCGTCAGATGGCGATTGGGGAAAAGCGGCCTCCGAGCGGGTGAAAGGGAAATACAGAACAGACGTCATTGTACCTGAAATGAAATAAGGGGAAACTGTTAAACCAAAGCCAACAGTGTATATATATGTTTATAAATGTATATATATAAAAAGACAGTAGAAGAAAGCGACAGGGGACTCATTTTATGGGACCATTGGTTACAAAACATATAGGTCCTACAAAATCAAGATGGCGGCTGGCTAATGATGAGGCAAAGCAATTATAATGAGACAAAAGGAAGATTCTCATTAAATAAACAGTGGATTTCAAATGACCCTACACATTCCCCTAAGAGAAATCCATCTCGGACTCTGTGACAAATCAAACAGAATCAAGGTAATTAAATTCCCAAAAAGCACCACTGCAAGCCCCTTCTTCTTGATCGCAGAAAGACAAACTCAAGGGCAAGAAGACCCCAAGAAGTCCCCTAGGAAGAACTAAGTTCTTCATAGGAATTAAATTCCTTTTGAAAAAGGGAATTAAATTCCCAGAAACTCTTTTTTTCCCAGAGCCAGAGCTCTTTAATGATGGAATTAAATTCCATGGAAATGACAAACACCACCACCGATCCCTAAAAATCAGAGAAACCCTAAGAGATTTATTATTTGAAGATTAAATGGTTTTCTGTTTTTTAAGAGCTTCAAAAAGAAGGGTTCTTGATTAAAGGGAAAAAACCCTTGGTCTGGATTTAAAATCCAACAGAGATTTCTATAAAAGTTCTTCATTCGTTCAAGATTATTACCAGAGGAAAGGGAATCTTTCAACAGAGTTAAACTCTGGAAAAATTTTTGAAGCAGAGAACTAAGCTCTGAAAAGGAGAATTAAATTCTCAAAAGGAAAAGTTAACAAGGAAGAAGATGAGCAAAGAGTGGAGGCGCTTCTGAAGAGACCCCTGCATTTATAGGATGTGATGGAAACGTTTCATCTCCCCTATTCCCTAGATGGATCCAACGGTCACAAAAGTGACAGCGTTGCACTCACGTGCCGACACGTGAGAGCAACGCTGTGAGGGCATTTGTTCCCTGATTAAAAATCAGGAAGTATCTCAATGAGGTATCACGTGCACACACGTGACCAATGGTCACGTGTTAACACGTGATGGTTAAAACAGAAGCATAAATAAGCGGCTGAGGAGAGGACTTAATTGGGGGTCACATGCTCATACGTGACAAGGGTCACGTGCCAGCACGTGACAGGCTTTGAAAGCCTTACAGTTTAATAGAATTAAATTCTAAATTTCTCTAAATCTTTCCAAAATGGAAAAGGGTTATGGAGAACCGTTGGATTAAAAATCCAGGGGTGATTAAAAATCACCAATTTATGGAAAAATCTTAGACAAGGAAAGATTTCCCTAAATCTCACCAAAAATAACAGACAGAATATTTTTGGATTGAAAATCCAACGGTGAATAAAATTCACTGAATGATCTAAAGGATCATATTAATTATGAAAACAAACAAAATCTTTCAATGAGAGATTTACTAAACAAATTGATTCTTTTACTTCTCCTATAAATAGGAGCCAAGAAGAGAAGAAATATATAGAATTTTGGGATCTTGAAATTTCCAAAAGGCAAATAGCAGAGAGAAAAGAAAGGAGAATTTAATTCTCAACAAAGAAAACCCTAGGTGAGAAAAAAAGGGGATCAAAACTTCAAAAAAGAGAATTTAATTCTCAAATCTAAGAGTTTAACTCTTCTGCACAAAGAACTTAGTTCTTTCTCTGGTTGAAGATCTGCAGAAGCAAATCTCCCCATAGGTTGAGAATTTAATTCTCATCGGGTTGAGATTTTTCCATGCAGATCCAAGACTTAGAGGGAGGATTGAGTTCAGAGAATTAAATTCTCCCAAATTTATAGGAATTTAATTCCTCTAAGATGAAATTAGGGTTTAACCCTATATGAGAATTTAATTCTCTCAAAACTCACAGGAATTCAATTCCTTCAAGATGAACAGAATTAGGGTTTAACCCTATATGAGAATTTAATTCTCCTAAAATTATAGGAATTTAATTCCTGCAAGATGGACAGAACTAGGGTTTAACCGTAATTGAGAATTTAATTCTCTCAAATTCACAGGAATTTAATTCCTCCTAAAAGAAATTAGGGTTTCACCATATACAAGAATTTAATTTTTTTTTACATATGTGGGAATTTAATTCCTCTAAAGAAAATTAGGGTTTAACCCTACATAAGAATTTAATTCTTTCACAATAGGAATTTAATTCCTCCAAAATCATAATTAGGGTTTAACCCTACAGAGAATTTAATTCTTAAAGATAAGGAGATTTAAAAGATCTTCATACATGCAAAGAATTAAGGTCACGTGTCCCCACGTGACCCCTGAAAAGATCCTCAAAAATGAGAAGGAAAAAAAGCTCTGAGGCAACGCCTCACATGCTCCCACGTAACCTCCAAAGCACAGAAAGAAAAAGCAAAGGAAATCTATGCTTTGGGCGCTCTCACGTGTTACCACGTGACCCCTTAGCAAATGCTTTAGTGATCATCGCACAGACGTCCATCACGTGCCAACACGTGATGCTCAAAAATAAAAATAAAAAAGTGTTTAACACTTATTTGCAGAGCAAAATGAGAAGATCTGGCCCTACCTTTGGACGCCCTCACGTGTCCCCACGTGACCCCTCTTTCTTTAGTGTTTAACACTAATAAAAGAGTTTTATTTCCAGTGTTTAACACTGATTGTCTTCTAGTGTTTAACACTAAATTGAGAATCTTATTTTTATTGTTTAACTACTTTGAGAATTTTATTTCTGTTATCTTCAAGTGTTTAACACTAGTTGAAGAGTTTTATTGCCAGTGTCTAACACTGTTGTTATCTAGTTTTTAACACTATTTTTTTTAACCAAATTGGTTAATTTCCCAGAGGCAAAGCCCCCATTCAAAATTGAGTAAAAACTCAGAGCTATAACGTCCACTGCTTAATGAAGATAAAAATGTTACCAGAGCCCTCAAACTCTTGTTTAGTATTGCTAAATGATGTGGGCTTGAACCCAGACAAATGTCTAATGGTCCAACAACGGGCCAACATTTTAAATCTAATTGGACTTAACCCAAGTTGGCAATAAGTCCTCAATTCAGACTTAACTGAGCCCATGTGCTCATAATATAATTAATTGATCCTAGCTCCAAATCGGACTACAGATCACTTAATCCATCTTGGTTCAAGGGTACATCTCTTCACTCCTTTGATATTTGTCGTTGTAATTCCTCAACGTCTTCAAAGAGGTGACGGGTCTCGACGACCACACATTTCACAGACTATGACGTCTTTAAACTGGACCGTGGGGTCCTTAAACCCATGGACTATGATATCCTTAATCTTGACCGTGATGTCTTTAAACTAACATTGGACTGTGGGGTCCTTAAACCCATGGACTATGATGTCCTTAACCTCGACCGTGATGTCTTTAAACTAACATTGGACTGTGGGGTCCTTAAACCCATGGACTATGATGTCCTTAACCTCGACCGTGATGTCTTTAAACTAACATTGGACTGTGGGGTCCTTAAGCCCATGGACTATGATGTCCTTAATCTCGACCGTGATGTCTTTAAACTAACATTTGACTGTGAGGTCTTTAAACTCACGGACTATGATGTCCTTAACCTCGACCGCGAAGACTTTAAACTAACAATGGACCGAGATGTCCTTAAACTAACAATGGACCGTAATGTCCTTAAACTAATCGACTGCAATGTCCCTAAACTAAACAATAGAGCCTAAATGCTCTTTTGTTGGATCTAAACGATCCCGTTAAGTTGATCATAGTCTAAAATTAGACTAACGTATCCTTGACAAACGTTTAAGTTGATCTTAGTCTCAAATAAGACTAACGTATCCTTAAACCCAACCCCCAAACCCAAATCTAAGAAAATACGGATTTGGACTAATCCACGCCCTACGGGCGATAACATAAATTAGTCTCCGTATACAATCCACGGACAACCAAACACAAAACAAACACCCACGACACGAAGTGATCATTTGGAGAAGGAGAAAGTGGTTACCGTGATGCGGTAGCGTAATTAACTGCAGGGGCTTGCGCTTGCAGGGAAGAGCATCACCATAATCAAAAACCCCTCAAATGAGGGGGAATCTGACGAAGTCTGCTACATCGGCCGCATCCGTTTAAACCTTCGATACATGGTGCCATAAATCAACTTGGCATTTTCGGAGAGGTGGACGGATAGCACCAATTAGCATCTGCCCCGAATCTCAGGCAAAACGTTTATCGCATCTCCATCTTTCGGAGGGGAACAAATCTCATAAGAGAATTTTTCCCGCTTACAAGTCGAGAGGACTCGTAAGTGGTTGTTTCTCTCCTTGCCGAGATTCGATTTTGGAGAGTGTGGCCTGTGAATAGTATGCAATAGTCTATCTTGGACCGACTTGCAGGGCCCCAGTGCTTAGGAAATAGGTCCTTATCCCTATTGCCTAAGGCTTTTCCCTACGAGTCGAGACGTATCGAGAAGTTCTCGCAAGGACACTAATTTCCTTTCGAGCCGAGACGAATCGAGATGTTCTCGCAAGGGTTTCCTAACGTCACAGTTAACTCTTGCTAATAGAAGTCCATTAAGGTCTGTGGTACTAGGGTTTTTTACCCGTCGCACCGTCGCGTTGGCCGATATATTCCCCGATATGCAGTCTTTCTGTTCGGGTAGCCCCACGACTGTCGTGTCTCTGATCCCTTCGGGGGATAGACAGGACGTCTTCAAGTAATCATCCATGTAATATTACCGTCGAAAGAGCAAGCATTAGGGATATTCCATGTCGCTTTTTACTTGAAATTAGGCTCAGTTTGGGAGCCCCGATGAGTTATGACCACTCCGCGCTGGAGTCGGATGGTCTCTGATAGTCATTCAGGTCTCATTTGAGTTGCCATCAAGACCTTGAAGCTAGGGATCTTCCTTGGCTTTGTTGGTTGACATTGTGTCTGCAATATTACGACGAATGTCGAGGTTGTCTTTGGGTTGTCTGTGAACCATCGAAGTTTGGAACTAGGGGACTTCGCCATGGTTCCGTTTGTTGATGTTGCGCCTGTATCCTGCTTGAGGGAAGAAGAACGCTGTTGGTTGATCTCTAGGCTGTGGATGCTGCCGTCGAGATTTAGAACTAAGGACTTTGCCATGGTTCCAGGGTAGTCCCTAGGTTGTCTGTGAACCGTCGAGATTTGGAACCAGGGGACTTTGTCGTGGTTCCGTTTTGCTGATGTCGTATCTGCTTCTGGTTGGAACAAGTAGGAACGACGTTGTTGATTTCTAAGCTATAGATGTAGTCATTGAGATCTAGCTTCCTTTTGTTGAAGCCTCATAGGACGATATGGTTCCCTCTCCATTTGTGCCCATGGATTGTATACAAGGGTCAATATTGAACCGCTTGTAGGGCAGAAATTTCATTTCATTTTTTATTTCTTCCCGCGATACTCTATCATTTCAGCTTTTTATATCGCTAAAGTCGCGATTGCCCAATCACTTCGGCTATTTTTCGCGGCGCCCAATCATTTCGACTATTTTTCTTTTTCTTTACTCGCTGCTTTTTATTGCGAGTTGCCCAATCCGGCTATTTTTGTATGCATATATTTTACTTGCTGATTTTTGTTGCAAGTTGCCCTATCATTTCGGCTATTTCATATGCATTTATGGCTCGCTGACTTTTTGCTGCGAGTATGGAACTTGGGATCTGATACCAATCTTAGCATCAGCGCTGCGACTGGAATATTACCAGGAGCGAATCATCATTTGCCATGAAAGGACTTGGAATTCGATGTCGATTTAGGCATCAGCATCGCTACTAGTGGGATATTGCCAAGGGTGAATCATCACTTGCCTTTGTCGATTCGAGCAAAGGTGGCTTAGCAAACAGGGTTAAGATTCTGTCGACTAAGGATTTTTGACTTCATGAGCCATAAGGGTCTCATAAAGATGTTTCTCCCTACGAGTCATGAGGATCTCGTAGGTGTGTTTTATCCTTAGGAGTCATGATGATTCCTAAGTGTGTGTTCTCTTATAAGTCGTAAGGATCTTACAAGAGTGTTTTCTCCTTATAAGTCGAGAGGACTTACAAGTGTCGTTCACCTCATGAGGACATTCCTCGTCGTTGGTGGGACTTGGTGAGGGAAACGTTTATTTGTGCTCGTGGATTGTATATAAGGTCCGATATTGGACCGCCTGTAGGGAAATTTGGGGAATGTGATGACTTAAGAACAGGTTCAGATGCTTATAGCTTAAGGCTTTTTGAATCCTACGAGCCATGATGGTCTCATAGGGGGAATTCTTTTTACGAGTCGTGAGGATCTCGTAAGTATAATTTCTCCTTAGGAATCATAGGGATCCCTAAGTGTGTTGCTTCCTTGTGAGTTGTAAGGATCTCACGCGGGTATTTTCTCCTCACAAGGTCGAGAGGACTTTGCGCCCTTGTGGGTTTTCACAAACTCGCCAGTAGTCCTGCTGTTTTTACTCACAGCGCCCTTTCGGGTTTCCATCCATGCCCATTTCGCTTGTAGACGTAACCTTTTTTTTGCGTAATGAAACTCTCGAGAATAGTTTTGCCATATGTAATCCATCCGTTTCCGGTGGGATTTGAGTTGGAGTCCTCACCGCTGGGACTTGTGAACTTGCATTCCACTATCGCCGTGTTTGAGATGGCGTTGTTAGTTTAGGGACATTTCGGTCTACTGTTAGTTTAAGGACATCTTGGTCCATTGTTAGTTTAAGGACATCTCGGTCCATAGATAGTTTTAAGGACGTTACGGTCCATAGCTAGTTTAAGGACGTTACGGTCCGTAGCTCTCCATATTTGAGACGGAGTACTGTTGGGTACTACTCTTAGAGTCTTGACTCAAGAAGATAGCGAGCGGACATAGGCGTTGCCATCTATCATTGACCTGGGCCGTGATTCGTCAGGCGTAGTATTTTTTCAGGAATCGGCCATTTATTGGCCGGAAGGGTCTTTCGCCATGATGTCCATGAGCAAATAGGTCCCACCTTGGTAGACCTTGTCTATGATGTGCGTGCCCTCATAGTTTGGCTCGAATTTCCCCCGTTTGGCACGGTTAGGGATCATAGGTCTTTTTACGACTAGCACAAATTCACCTTGGCGGAATGTTCTCGACCGAGCCAATCTTTCGTATTAACACGCCATCCTTACTTTGTAAGCTTCTAGGTTTTGCTACACCATGAGACGAGTTTCATCAAGGGCTTCTAGCTCCTCGAACCGAAGATGGGCATTTTCTTCATCCGTTAATGCGTACTGAACTGCCACTTATAGAGAGGGTAACTCTATCTCCAAAGGAAGTACCGCTTCCGTGCCGAATACTAACGCAGATGGCAAGGTGTTTGTGGCCGTCTTGAACGTAGTCCGATAGGCCCAGAGAGCTTCATGCAATCTCTCGTGCCAGTCCTTTTTATTTCGGGACACCGTTTTCTTTATGATCTTTGTCAAGGTCTTGTTGAAAGCCTTAGCTAGACCGTTAGCTCGTGGATTATAAACTGAAGAATAACTCCAATCTATTTTATGTTGATGTGCGAAGTAACTGATTTTATGGCTTCCGTAAGCTGGCCCGTTATCCGAGATGATCCGTCGCGGAGTGCAGAATCGGTAGATGACATGTGTCCTGAAGAAATGGAGGATGTTCTCCGTCTTCACCTTTCTTAGTGGTATTGCTTCCGCCCACTTGGAGAAGTAATCGGTTGTTGCCAATATGAACCGATGTCCCGTGGACGATGCTGGCTCGATGGGCCTGATTATATCGGTTCCCCACATTTTGAACGGCCAACTAGCCAATGTCGGATGTAGCGGATTTGGATGTTGATGGATGAAGTCCCCGTAAATTTGGCATGAGTGACACTGCTTCGCATATTCAAGGAAGTCCTGTACCATTATGGGCCAATAGTAGCCCATTCTTTTGATCTTCAGCTTCATCTTTGGCCCAGCTTGATGGGAACCGCAGAGTCCGTCATGAGTTTCTTGAATGACCTTTTTCGCTTCTTCTGGTCCTAGGCATCTCAGCTATAGGCAATCGAATGATCTTTTATAAAGAGTACCATTGACGAAGGCGAAAGACAGGGATCGCTTCATGAGCTGGTGTCTCGACGACGCGTCTTCGGGCGTTTGATGGGATTTGAAGTAGTCTACAAAGACTTCTCTCCAATCCTTCACCTTTTCTTCATCTTCTAACTGGAATGCCGCTTGTTCGGCCGCTTCCTTTTCTTCAAATGACTCTAGAGATATTTTTGCTGGCGCGAGAATCCTACGGTTTTGCACAATGATCCTTACGTCATCGAGGTTTTCATCGGCCAGTTCTTTAGCGAGCTTAGCTAACGCATCCGCCTTGCTATTTTCCACATGCGGTATGCTTTCCAGGGAGTAGGAGGGGATTTGCATCAGCAATTGCTGCACTCTTTCACCACACCTGATCAGTTCAAGCTTGCACGTCTGGTAGTCGCCATTTACTTGGCTAACGACCAGCTGGGAGTCTCCATATATGAGGAGTTTTTCGATTACCATGTTGACAACAATCTCGAGACCTGCTATCAAAGCTTCATACTCGGCCTCATTGTATGTTCTTGGCTCCGTTACGGAAAGGGCGAAACACATAATCCCTCCTTGTGGAGTCACGAAGATAAGGCCCACCTCGGCTTTAATCATGGGGGTGTTTTGCTTTCGCTTCTTCAAGGAGGACGCTCCATTGAAGTAGAGTTCCCATCGGGTATCATTCCCTTCTTTCTCCTTGTCAATTGTGTTAAACGCGTGTTCTTCCGGCAACTCGCAGTTCAAGGGAGAGTTGGCAGATATCGGATGCTCAGCGAGAAAATTGGCGATGGCCTGGCCTTTTATTGCCTTGACGGGTCGATATACTATTGAGAACTCCTTCAAGAGGAGGGCCAATTTGGCAAGCCTTCCTGTTAGCATGGCTCTTGACATCAAATACTTGAGAGGATCCGCCTTTGATGTAAGATGGACCTCATTTGCCAAGGCGTAATGTCGGAGCTTTGTTACTGCGAAGATCAGTGCCAGGCAATGTTTATCAATGGGGGAGTAGTTGTTTTCTGCCCCCAGAAGGAATTGACTCAAATAATAGAGAGCTCTCTCCTTCCCCTGGTCGTTCTTTTATGCCAATAGCGTGCCTAAAGAACCTTCAAGGGCTGTTGTGTACAGGATGAGGGGCTTTCCCTTGATCGACGCGGTCAGTACCGGCGGGTTCTGCAGATATTGCTTGATTTCGTACAGTGCGCTTTGGCATTTACGATCCCAAACGAACGGGGTCCCCTTCTTCATTAGATGACTGTAAGGGCGGCATTTGCCGGTGAGGTTAGCTATGAACCGCCGGATATACGCGAGCTTTCCTTAGAGAGACCGCAGCTGCTTGAGTGTTCTTGGCGAAGGGAATTCCATAATCGCCTTGATCTTTGACGGATCTATTTCGATGCCCCGGTGTCGTATGATGAATCCAAGGAATTTGCCCGAGGAAACTCTAAACGCCCATTTCAGAGGGTTCATCTTCAGATTATATTTCCGAAGATGCTGGAACACTATTTTCAAATGCTCCCAGTGTTCCTCGTATGATTTTCTTTTCACCATGAGGTCGTCGATGTAACATTCAACAATCTCATGTACGAGGTCATCGAAGATCTTTGTCATGGCCCTCTGGTAGGTGGCGCCAGCGTTCTTCAGACCGAATGGCATCACTTTGTAGCAGAATATGCCCAGCGGAGTCCGGAACGCAGTGTGCTTTTGGTCTTCAGGATGCATCTTGATTTGGTTGTACCCTGAGGATCCGTCAATGAAGGAGAAGACTTCATGGGTGGATATGTTATCGATCATCAACTCGGTGACAGGCACTGGGAAGTCATCTTTCAGACAAGCTTTGTTGAGATCCCGGAAGTCTACGTAGATGCGTACTGTCCCATTTTTCTTCATTACCGAAATGATATTGGCGATCCAGTCAGGGTATTTAACCTATTGGATGAAGCCGGAGTCGATTAGCTTCTTGACTTCGGCATTGATACTCATCTCAAGCTCGAACCGCATTCTTCTTGGCACCTGCTTGACTGGCTTGACATCCGGCGATATCGCTAGTTTATGCACAACTATCTCTGGGTCTAATCTCGGCATCTCAGAATAGTTCCATGCGAAACAGTCTTTATACTGCATAAGCATGTCCTTTAGCGTGGCTACCTGTTTTTCAGACAGCAGCTCACTGACGAACATTGGCCTTGGCTCGTTTGTCGTCCCCAAGTCGATTTTTCTCAGGCTGTCTGCTGTGGTGTGTATTCCATCTTCCAGCTCTTTTGGCACTGGTGGAAATTCTGAGATCACTTCGTTCTCATCTTCATTTGCGAAGCACTGGGGGAGGTCATTCGTATTCTCATACTCTCATTCCTTTGAGAATGTTATCATATGGCAGGTACGAGCTTGTTTCTAAGCTCGATGTTGATCTATACTTTCCCTTGCAGTGTAGGTTGCTTTCGGCTCATGCTTTTGTGGCGGGGTTACCCTCCAACTGTCGAATAGAGCAAACCTGCCTTGCTGATACTGATCTTGAACCCAGTCTTTGAAGGTGAAGCAGTCTTCAAGAGGATGTCCCACTACTCGGTGGTAGGAGCAATAATCCGGGTGATGGCCCTCGTCTATTTGTTCGGGGTATCGAGACTCCGGGAGCGTCATCATTTGATGCTTCCTGAAAAGGTTGAATATTTTTCTTGTCTTGTCTTGAGGGAGAGAGTACTCCTGACCCATCTTCTTCATAAAAGACGGGTTCCAGCTGACTTTTCATCGCTCGTGTGGCTTCTTGGATCCGCTTCGCTGTTTTTGAATGCCGCCCTCATTCTTGATCTTATCATTGCTTCTGCGCCGGGCTTTCTTTTTGCTACGAGAGCGCACAGTGGGTAGGGGGTGAAAAGGATCGTCATCCTCCGTAACCTGCTGAATGATACGTTGCATCCTGGCTTTTTCGTAAATGGCCATTTCGCGGCTGTGGTCATCCCGAACCCTTTGATATGCTTCTCTTATTGGCTCGTAAATCTGCTCTTCGAATGACGGACTTGATATTCGTACGGCGGGATCTCATTCTGGTTCGACATCAACGCTGTCCAGAAATGTATCCGTTTCTCCACCGGAGTTATTTATGACATGGCAGCCATGGAATCGCTCCCGTTTCTTATACCGAACGTATCCAAGGCCAGTCATTTCCATTCTCCCGTTAGGCATCTTTCGCTGAGTCCCGGGAACGTCCTAAATCTTGTTATAGAACTGGGCTTGTCGAGAAGTCTGTTTGAAGGGTATGCCTTGGCATCTTAATAGCCTTTTCAGTCTCTCTGCGTAGTATCTGGGAAGATGGATTGGTTGAAATCTGTCGAGCGCAGGCTCAGCACCGTGCCATGCTTCTTTCTCTACTTTAATCTCCATGGATTGGTAGAAAAGGATCGCCTTCTCATCTCTTTGCTTAGGAGGGATGTAGAAGGTCTGCAGCTCTTGCACGCTGTACGTACCAAGTGCATCAAGTTCTTTATAATGCTGCTGCGGGACCAGGATAATCTGTAAACTCTGGTCAACTCCAGCGAGGTCTGTATTGACGGGTGGACAGAGAATACTGCGTTGGCCTCGTCCTCAGAGTCACTGCCAAAGACCAAAATAGGAGTGGATGGTTCTGGCCTATTGCCTTGGGGTTGTCCCGAGTAGACCATCCCTTCATATTCTTCGGTATCGCTCCCGAATATTGGGATAGTGGCGATGTGTTTTTGTTTATTCTCCGGTTTACGACATCTTTCCATGTCTTCGAAGTCTGGTAAGAAGTACTTGGCGTCTTCATATTTGCGAACTTCATTTACGGAGAATGAGTTTAGCTCCCCTGTAACTGTGTACTCGAGGCCGTCCTTGAAGTACTTCATACACTGATGTTGTGTAGAAGGGATGATGTTGTACTCATGTAACCAAGTCCTGCCAAGCAAAGCGTTGTAGGAAGTCTTGGCGTCAATAACATGGAACTTGATGTCAGTGACTAGCAACTCGAAGCGTAATGTCAGTATTACAGACCCAAGCGTTTGCGATGATTGGGAGTCAAAACCGGAGATGGTAATTTTATCCCGAGCCAAGTGCTGAACGTTCATGCAAATCTCCTTCAGTACTCTTATATTGAGAAGGTTGACGGAGGACCCGTTGTCAACCAGGATCTTCCCTTTCTTGATGTCGTGGCAATACCTGGTTACATACAGTAGATAGTTGTGCTCGCACTTTCCGAGAAGGAGGTCTTCATCGCTGAAGGTGATATCAGCCGTGTGGACTTCTTCCAGCTCGTCCTTCATCTTTTCTTCCGCCAGGAAGGCTTGAAACTGGTCGGGCTCTTGTAACGCCTTGATCAAGGAATCTCGTGCTTCTTTAGACAGGAGAAGGGCATCCAAAATACTCAATTGTGAAGGTATCTTCCTCAGATGTGCCAGGACATTGTAATCCACCTTGTTCTTCTTAGGTGGGTCCTTGGCTGCGAGCTCTTCAACGACTCTATCATTGAGGGTAATCTCCTCAGGGGCTTTTTCCTTTCCTTTGTCCCTTTTGCCCGAACCTTTGTTTGAAGGTCCGAGATTCTTTTCAGGCAACGTACGGTTATGCAGCTGAATGTTCTCACAGTTCTTCATCTCTTCTGCTTTTCCAGAGGTGGATTCCTTGAAGAGAGGGCCGAGGGCCATTTCTTCATCTGAATCGCTCCCGAATGTAAGAACTTGAGGTTTTTCTCTTGTCAGGATGGCATTAACCATATGACAATTACCGGCTGTCCCTTCACGCTCGTCTGTCGTGCTTCTCTGCTCCCGACGGGCTTTGCGCTTTACTCGTTTGAAGTGTTGTCGGTGGGCAACGTATCCCTGCCACCACCTTTTGAAGGCATTGCACTCTTCGGTAGGGTGTGCGACCCTCCGATGATACAATTAGTATTTCAGATGGACATCCTGTTCGTCGGGGCACGTATTCCCGGAAGTATTTTCTTTGGAAGGTGGCAGCTTCATTCCCATCGACAGAGCTTTGGCGAACTGCTTCCTTATCTTGGTTTTGCTCATGCTGGTGGCAGGGGCACTTTGATCCGGTAGGGGTACTTTATGACTTCTCATTACCGGAGCTTTTTCGGCCTGACACTGACGCTTGGCCTTTTCATAAATGGCCGCTTCACGTTCTCGATCAACTTTGCTCTTTTGAAGAGCTTCGTTCAGCAGCTTATCGATGAGGTCATCTGACAGTTCTATGGGTTTTGGTCCTGGATCTACCCCAGTTTGTCTACGTCAGGAGCTTCTTTGCCGTTTATCGATGAGTGAGAGATCATGTGGCAGCTCGTCACATACTCCTCGGGTTCTTCTGACGAGTCATTTCCTTCATCAATGTCACTGTTTCCGTTTTCAAGAATATGCTTGAGGAATTCTTTCAGGGTGACTGGGGTCCGCGCTTTTTGGTTGTATTCCTCCAGCACGTCGATGTACCTTTGCAGACCTGTATGATTGTCGTCGAGCTGCATGGGCTTCCTGGCCTTCTTCTTTTTCTTTGAAGACTTCGGAGGCTTGGCCTGGAGGCTTTGTCCATCGTTACCAACTTTTGGCGTTGGGCGCGGCTTCAGTATTCTGTCAATGATCTCAGGCTCCAGCGGGTTCTTCCACCTAATCGCCGGACATGCTTGAAGATTCTTCAGCATTCTTTTAGTTTTAGCTGAAAGGACCACTTCCCATGAAGTTTCTTCTATAAATGAGCACGAAGCCCCCGGCGTATCCACCTTTTTAGGAGCGTACTGCTGCGGCGGGTTTACCTTCCAGTTTTCGGACAACACGAACTTGCCCTGCTGGTACTGGTCTTCGACCCAGTTCTTAAAGACGTAGCAATCTTCGATTGGGTGGCCCACTATTCGGTTGTAGGGGCAGTAATTAGGATTGTTGACGTCACCCGATTGCAGTGGGCGTCTCGGATCCGGCAGAGTGATGAGCCTGTTGCGCACCGCCAGTTCGAATAGTCTCCTCGTTTTATCCCGGGAAAACGAGTAAGGACGTCTCAACTTCTCTTCGAGGGCGCGTGGTCTGTTGTTTTGGCGAGCCACCGGTTTCGGGTCACTCGATTGTTGTTGAGCTTTGGTGACGAAGGTCGCTTTCCCTTTGCCCTTTTCATTCCGGAGATCCATTTTTGAAGAGGATGGCCTATGGCCCATCTGATCCATTTGGGCAAGTTTGTCAATCAAGGCTTGGAAGGTGGTCGACTTGAAGAACATCATAAACTGGGATATAGTTTCCTGAGGATCAAGGGTCTCCACGAACATGCCCACAGCAGGAGCTTCTTCTATGCGCTGTTCACACTTCGACCATAGATTCCACCACCGAATTGCATAACGAACCCAGGTTTCTCCCGGCTTCACTCTGGCGTTGATTAATGCTGTGATTGGGGTGCGCTCACTTGTGTTTGCGAACCGCTGTGTGAACAGTAGTTCCATCTCCGTAAATGTCTTGACAGAGTCATTTGGGAGCTCGGAGTACTATTCAAATGCCGTCTTCGCCAAGCTGCCGACAAATTGGTGAAGCAATAGTTTGTCATCGCCTCCAGTATTACCGCAAAGAGCTCTGAATTGAGCAACGTGTTGGTGTGGATTTCCCGTACCCTTATACACATGGAATATGGGGATCGTATATTCTGGCGGGTACTTAATTTGGTCGTACCAGCCTGGATAAGTTCGCCCAGTTCTGACGACTTGTCTTGCCACTTCGTTCGCCTGATGAGCTCGTATTTGTTGAGCTATGTAGTCGTCGAGGGCAGTTTTGGAGATTGTCTCCTTCCTGGCTGCTGATAAAGCCGGAGGAGGGTTCGATGTCTCCCCTCTGTCGTCTTCAATGATTACTGGAGGGTCTTCAGCTGGAGGATCCGGCTGGATCATCATCCCAACCATGTCTTGGAACAGATGCACCATCTGTTTTATATTAGCTGCTTGTTCTGTGGCCACTTTATCTTTCTTTTCAAGCACCCTCCGTAGGAATTCGGTGTCGGTCTCCTGCTCCTGGCGTTGTTCCGACGATACTTCCGGGCTTTCTTTCTGCCCTGTAAGTACGACCATTCTTGTCAACATCTCTTGGAGCTTTTGTTGTTGCTCCTGATCTTTCGTCACAGACCGTATGAGTAGTCGATGACCCGTGGAAGTACGGCTTTCCTCTTTCCCGGAAGCCATTTACACCGTGTGTACCACCAGGCCCCCAGACTTGGGGTGTTTGGGTCCACTGCCTTTGATATTTGCCGCCGGTGGTGGGAGATTCTCAGGCCTTCTCTTTTTGTGGGAGGCCGAGGTTGAGGGGGCCGTTGCAGCAGGCACCCACGCAGATGATACCTTTTGTGGTACGACGGAGGGATGATCCTCATCTTGCCGAGCCTTCGTCTTCTTTAGCCGGCGAGAATAATCTTTGTCAATTACAGAGTCTTGGACTTTCCGCCAAACTCTGTGAATCTTGGAGGACAACCGCTGAGGAGGCTGTTTCGGCTTCACCTGCGTTGCGTTTTCGACAGGCAGAGGAGAATTTTTCAGTATGGCGGTTGGAGAGTTCTTGCGCACCCTCCTGAGTAGCTCGAAGTTGTTCTCAGTTGGAACAACATCATCAATTTCCACCGTTGGAGCTGGTGGGATAAGTCCAGAAGGGGAACTGCCCCCAGCTTTCCTTACTCGGCACCAGTGGCGACGTCAAGCATGTCGTGTAGATGGGAATGGTTCAGTTGTAAAAACTATCTCGTCATGCCCTTTGCTTTGATGAGAGGCTGTTGTTGGTGCCAACCTGTCGAAACGGATTAGAGTCTACAAATTATGATGGCTCCGCCTCAACATTATAAGGAAGTTGATGCGCTCAATACATACAGCGTACAAGAACTGCAAACTTTCTACGTGCCTCCTACGCGAAGAGATGAAAAGGCGATCCTCTTCTACAAATCTACGGAGACCAAGGTGGAAAAGGAAGTATGGCATGGGGCCAACCCCACTTTTGACAAGTTCCAGCCTATCCATATGCCAAGATATTATGCAAAAGGATTAATAAAACTGTTAAAGCGCCAAAGCGTACCTTTCGAACAGACGGTTCGGCAGGCCCAATTCTACAAAAAGATTTAGGATATTTCCGAGACTCAATGAAAGAAGCCCAACGGGAAGATGAAAACAGCTGGGCTCGGATATGTTCGGTCTAAGAAACGGGAGCAAGTCTACAACTGTCATGTCATAAACATATTGAGTGAAGAAGAAAATGCTCCTCCAGATAGCTATGACATCAAATTGGAGTAAGATCTCACTAAGGATGCTAAGTCCGTCGCTCGAAAAACAAATTAACAAGTTAATAAAAGAAGCTTGTCAAGTGAGCCAAGACAACCACAGTCGCGAAATGGCCATATATGAAAAGGCCAAAATGCAACGTCTCGGTAAACAATCAATGGAAGAAGTAGGCCATGATGCTCTTCATCCACAGCCCGCTGAGTACTTTCGTTAAAATGGAAAATCCCGAAGTAAAGGTAAAAATAAGGCGAAGAACGAAAAAAACGTTCAAGTACAACAAAGCAAGTCCAAGACGCAGTTTAATCGAGAAAATCTCGGTTGGAGCTCATCCTTTATGAAGAAGATGGGTCGGAAATATTCATTCCCTCGAGACAAGATAGGCAAAATATTCAACCTTGTCATTGTTCACCGCCGAAAGACGCAACCGGAACGTTGGGACGTCTGGCCTAAATTTTGGCGGGCAGATGCTATTTGGTTTTATCCGTCCACCTCTCCGAAGATTCCAAGTTGATTTATGGCACCATGTATCGGAGGTTTAGACGGATGCGGCCGTTGTAGCAGACTTCGTCAGATTCCCCCTCGTTGTAAGGGGTTTTTGATTGTGGGGATGCTCTTCCCTGCAGGCACAAGCCCATGCAGTTAATTACGCTACCGTATCGCAGTAACCACTTTCTCCTTCTCCAGATGTTCACTTCGTGTCGTGTCTGTTTGTTTTATTTTTGGTTGCCCGTAGATTGTATACGGAGACTAATGTATGTTGTCGCCCGTAGGGCATGGACTAGTCCAAATCCGTATTTTCTTATATTTGGGTTTGGGTTGGTTTAAGGATCGTTAATCTTGTTTTAGATTAAGATCAACTTAATACTTGTTAAGGATACGTTAGTCTAACTTTAGACTAAGATCTACTTAACAAGGTTTTGGGATCATTTAGATCCAACGAAAGAGTATTTGGACTCTATCGTTTTAGTTTAGGGACATTGCGGTCCATTGGGTTTAAGGTCATCATAGTCCATAAGTTTAAGGACCTCATAGTCCATAAGGTTTAAATACATCATAGTCTGTATGATTTTAAAGACATCATAGTCTGTAAGGTTTTGGTTTAACCGTTTGGGGATGCACCAAAAGTTATTGGTTATTGAGACCCTCCATCTCTCTGAAGACGTTGAAGAATTACAACGACATGTATCAGAGGTATGAAAAGATGTACTCTTGAACCAATGTTGGTTGGGAGATTTATAGTCAGGTTTGAGACTAAGACAAATTAAATAGATTGTGAGCACATGGGCTCGGTTAATCTGAATTAGGGACTTGTGGCCAACTTGGGCTCAGTTCACCTAGTTTTGAATAAAGTGTTGAACACTTGTTTGGGCCCAGTCCCTTTTTATTCAACATTGCTGAGCAATGATTTAGGTTCTAACACCCTTTTTTTATTTTATTGAGTGTTGAACACTTTTTATGGCGCTAGGGCTTTATTTACAGAGCGCTTTGTAATTCCTTAGCGTCCACGTGACGAGCACGTGGAGCGCTTGGCGCTGAGCGATAGACTTTGAGCGCTAAGGCGGTTCTTCTTTTAAAATAGCGCCCACGTGAGGAGCGCATGGAACGCTTGGCGCTGAGCGCCAGACTTGGAGGGCTAAGGCGCTTCTTTTAGAATAGCGCCCACGTGAGGAGCGCTTGGAGCGCTTGGCGCTGAGCGCCAGACTTGGAGCGCTAAGGCGCTTCTTTTAGAATAGCGCCCATGTGAGGAGCGTGTGGAGCGCTTGGTGCTGAGCGCCAGACTTGGGGCACTAAGGCGCTTCTTTTAAAATTGGCAGCTTTGATCAGTCCTGTGCCCTGAGGATTAAATTCTCGGTTTATAAGAGACTTTGTCTCATGAATCTACGAACTAAGTTCTTCTTTTATGAGGAGATGCTATGATCTCTTTTGTTTTTTTTATTTATGAGAGACTTTGTCTCACGGATCTAAGAACTAAGCTCTTCTCGTTCTTGATGAGATGTTGTGATCTCTTTTACTCTTGTGAAAGACCTTGTCTTATAGATCTGTGATCTGAAAAAAGAACTAAGTTCTTCTGATGTGAGAGTTAAACTCTCAAATATGGAGGAGATGCCATGATCTCTCTTCTTGCTCTTTACCTTGAGAAGAAATTGCTCTCATCTTTGAAGTTTCTTGAAGTTTATGGGGGGGTTCCTCTGTACAAGACTTGAAGTCTAGGGTCCTTTATATAGGGGAGACTGATTTGTTGAATCAGTTAAGGAAATCTCTCATTGAGAGATCTCTGATTGATTTGGGGATGTTCTCCACCATTGAATCTTTGATCCAAGAGTTTCTGTTTTACAGAAGACATTTTTCTTGTTATTAACAAGATTGGGAAAATATTTTCCCATATAGAACTTATTCTGTATCTTGGTGATTTTTAATCACCATTGGATTTTTGATCCAACGGTGCTCTGATTTACAGAGCACAATTTTTCTTGTTTAGAAAGATTTGAGGAGTGTTTCCTCAACAGAATTTTATTCTGGTAATTTGATAATTCATCATATTCGTAGGATCTTTGATCCAATGGTGGAGAACATTTAGTTCTAGCGCTGGCGCTCTCGTGCTTTGCACGTGAGGCGCTGTCTCAGAGGCTTTGACTCTTGGCGCCAGCGCTCTTGGCGCCAGTGCTCTCGTGCTTTGCACGTGAAGCGCTGCCTTAGAGTCTTTAGCGCTGGCACTCTTGGCGCTAGCGTTCTTGTGCTTTTCACGTGAAGCGCTGCCTTAGAGTCTTTGACTCTTAGCGCTGGCGCTCTTGGCGCTAACGTTCTCATGAGGCGCTGCCTCATTTCAAATTTCAAATTTTGAATAGAGCTTTGCTCTCTAATTGGGCGAAACAGTCATAAAGAACCAAATGATGACGCTTTCGGAATCTCGGTGTCACGTCCTAAAGTTTGGCCCGTGACCGGCACTTAACCACGTAACGTCTACAGGCGTAACGCGTCTAAGTGAACCGAAAACCCAGAAATCAAACCAGTAAAAGTATAGAGTGTTATAAGTTTAAAATGAAAGCACTTACTAACATGTTAAGAAATCTAAGTAAACAATCACCAAGATAGCAATATACGACGCCGTAGCGAAGATCAAGATCCACAAGTGGGAACATCACAGATAGAATAAACTGCAAGTACAGTCGGCTCACAACGAGCTCGACACCAGAATACAAATAATATACATCATCATCCTCACACTGTCTCTAAGTCAAATACATACATGGTAGATGGAGAATACTAGATACAACAATGTACATAACTGAAAGATAAACAGATACCGCACAAACTCACCTATCAGCAAAAGAGCTAGTACACCAACTATGGGGGTATCTGTGTCAAAAGATGCAAAACGCAGCCTGCCGCGACTACTCCGAAGGGCAACCTGCAAACACTGTGGCACAACGGGGGTGAGTTGCCAACTCGTGAATAGAGATAACATATAAAGGTAATCGCGAACATGCACGTACTGCGCTACTCTATCATATGCCAACAGATGATATCAATATGTGATAAGCAGTATGCGCAATAATCATGCAAGTGCTCTATCAGGTAATATAACTACAGGATGAGGTACAATAATAATGCTGAGCATGGGCAATATAACATCTACACGGAATGTCAACGTGGAATATATAATCGGTGTCCATCAATGCACCCAGATCCCCCAAATAGCTCAGGCGCCGGCACTCTCATCGGCCCTCAAATCCTGTAAATCTCTGAGAATCCCGAGTGCCCAACATCGGCACCCAAATATCATAAATACTCGTGTCCAGTATCGACACGCAAATCCTCATCCATCGGACCCCGTCAGTCTGGGTCAGCCCACGGGCTCCGTCTGCGGTATCGGCCCTCGGCCCCGGCAGTACGGATCACCCTGCATCCATCTATCGACTCTGATCAGTATCCTTCGGATAACTGTCAGGTCCAACCAATCACCGGTAGGTAGTAGTCCCTCTGCCAGGCTTACCGTCTACTACACAGCGAAATCGTTCTCGCCCCGGGGTACCATACCGGGTCCACCATGTACCCGTAATTGGCCTCATCCATTTCCTCGATTCGGGTTCACATATATCACTCTAGCACCGAGGAAACACATGGTGGACGCACCGAAATATCATATCAAGGGAACCGGGTTTTTAAATGATTACATATTTGACATAGCCACGGTTCCCAAATCCAGAAATCACATATAATCCAAAACAATATGTAAGTCAATGATCCGATATGATATGTGCATCAAGTATGAATATCATGTCAAGTCACATAAAGATGAGCTACTACATAATAATCCGATGTGATATATGCATCAAGTATGAATATCATGTCAAGTCACATAAAGATGAGCTACTACATAATAATCCGATGTGATATATGCATCAAGTATGAATATCATGTCAAGTCACATAAAGATGAGCTACTACATAATAATCCGATGTGATATATGCATCAAGTATGAATATCATGTCAAGTCACATAAAGATGAGCTACTACATAATAATCCGATGTGATATACTACAGTGTGAGTGTCATGGCAATTACTAACGGTGTGTGTGTAACATGCAGGATAGTGCTCGTGCAACATGAACCGTTAGTAAGAGTGCGGTGTCCTATCAATTCTAGTTTATATACATACATCAGGGAATGTGGTATGCACTAAATAGTAGCCATGAACAGTCAATGTATGGAAATGTAGCTATAAGATCCTATCAGCCCTGACGTAGAACGCCATGCGGGCGATATCCCCGTAGATGTCAAATCTACTCACCGTAGTCTCTCGCTAGGTATAGCCGACGACTTGTTCCCCTCCTTCGCGGCGCCCGTCGCACTCGCCTGCGAATCCTAGAATTTCATAATATATCACACATAAGCTCAAAACCGTACAAACACGACATTTAAAGTCAACTAGAAACCCGTGTCGCAAACTAAGCGCGCGTGTGCGCGATACGCTAAAACGTGCGATTACGCGCCTGAAGCCACTCCGACTCGTCGCGAAACGCAGAAAACCCAAACCCACACACACGTATCTCGCGTGTCGCGAAACATTAAAAAATACGGGAAATAGGGTATTCTACTCCAGATTTTTCTACAGAACAGATATTATAAAAATATATATACCAAAATACTCCACATAGCAGCAGACTCCAGTAGACCAACCCCCCATCTCACCCATCTGGCCGCAAATTACGGCCAGAACGAATATTCCGGCGGCCTCACTTGGGAATTGGGCTTCCAGGTTTGGTGTGTGCACTCTATACCCCCCATACATGCTACAGTAACATCTAGTTTCATTCTGAAATATCTCGGGTAGCAGCAGATCCAACAGAACCCTATTTCTAGTTAAAAACCCCACTTTTGCACTAAAATGGAACTTGGTGGTATTTCTGTGCAAACTGAAACAAACCTGGCCTAAAATAGTTCTAATAACACATAATAGAGCTAACCAAACTAACAAAACCCTAATCTAACATGTGAATCACAAATATCCTTTAATATCACTAAAAATGCACAAAAATGAAATTTTTGCTAAAGAATACTACAAGTTTAAGGAAAAGGAGTGCTAATATGAGTTAATACCTTCAAAAGACCCTATAAAAAACCAAAAATCCCAGCTCTAACATCAAGTGTGCAGATTTGCCTCCAAACACCTCAAAAGATCATTTTTCCCAAGGTTTTGTGAAGGAAATGTGTTGTTTTGTGTAGGGTTTTGTATAGATCCAAATGGGAAATGAAAAGATGGTGAAATTATGGTGTTGTTACTGTTGAGGCTCTCTCTTTTCTGCAGGAACTTCCAGAATTGAGAAAAGAGAGAGAGAAGAGAGAGAAAAGAGAGAAGGAATGGTCAATAAAAAGTCAAGTTTTCCTACCTAACCACCATGCCTCATTTTCTAATTGAAAATTTGAATTTTAAAAGGGATTTGTTTTGATTAAAGGGTGGGAAATTAACAAGGAAACATGCAAGGAAAGAATGGCTAACACTTTAACCTAGATCAAAGAAAATTGTGCTAAGTGGGCAAGTGTGCACTAACACAAGAAATTTCCCAATTAAGGTAAACCCGACTAGAATTAATTAATAACCCTAAAATTATATATAGACATATATATAACACTTCACAACACAATTATCATTAGCCAAGAAGGAAAATACGACACTCGGGCTTTTATGAAAAACACGACAATTGCAAACGAACGCGAAAACATCCCAAACAAATTTCAAAGTGTTACACTCGGCACCCCGAACAGGTAAATGAGGTCCATCATCTGGATTATTGCTCCTATCGTCGAGCAATAAGCCATCCCCTTAAGGACCGTTTCACGTTCAAAGACTGATGGAGGACCAATACCAGCATGGGAGGTTTATATTTTCTGATAGTTGGAGGGTAACCCTGCCACAAAAGCATAAGCCAAAGAAGACCTATACCATCAGGATAGGACCAGCTCAACCGCGAAAATGGAAGCAGACTCGTACCTGTCATATGGTAACCCTCTCAAAAGAGGGAGAAGATGAGGATATGATTGACCTCTTTGGATGCTTCACAAATGAAGATGATGACGAGGAGATCTCAGAATTTCCACCAGCGCCAAAAGAGCCGAAGGATAGAATCCATACCACGGCGGACAACCTAAGGAAAATCGACTTAGGAACGGAGGATGGTTCGAGGCCGACGTTTGTCAGCGAACCGCTATCTGAAAAACAAGTAACCATGCTAAAAGCTGTGCTTATGCAGTATAAAGACTGCTTCACCTGGAACTACTCTAAAATGCCGGGTTTAGATCCAGAAGTGGCGGTACACAAACTGGCCATATCTCCAGACATAAATCCAGTTAAATAGGCACCAAGAAGGATGCGGATCAAACTTGAGATGATTATCAACGCTGAGGTCAAGAAATTAATAGACTCCGGCTTCATCCAAGAAGTTCAATATCCCGACTGGATCGTCGATATCGTTCCGGTGATGAAGAAAAATGGGACAGTTCACATCTACGTGGACTTTCGAGACCTCAACAAAGCGTGCCCAAAAGATGACTTCTAAGTTTCTGTTACCGAGTTGATGATCGATAACACGTCCATCCACAAAGTCGTCTCCTTCATGGATGGATCTTCAGGATACAACAAGATAAATATGAACCCTTAAGACTATAAGCATACCGCCTTCCGGACTCCGTTAGGCGTATTTTGCTACAAGGTGATGCCCTTCGGTTTGAACAACGCCGGAGTCACATACCAAAGAGCCATGACAAAGATCTTCGATGACCTCATACACAAAATCGTCGAATGCTATATCGATGACCTTGTGGTCAAGAGCAAATCTCATGAGGATTATTGGGAACATCTAAAAATTTTGTTCCCACATCTTCAGAAGTATAATCTAAAGATGAACCCTCTAAAGTGCGCATTTGGAGTCTCCTCAGGCAAATTCCTAGGCTTCATCATACGTCACTGAGGCATCGAAATTGATCCCTCAAAAATCAAGGCAGTTATGAAAATGCCCTCGCCAAGAACCCTCAAACAACTGCGGTCTCTCTAAGGAAAGCTCGCGTATATACAGCAGTTCATAGGCAACCTTTCCGGAAAATGTTGTCCCTATAACCATCTAATGAACAAAGGGACACCGTTCATCTGGGATCAGAAGTGTCAAAACGCACCAGACGAAATCAAACAATACTTGCAACATCCGCCGGTATTAGGCGCCCCAGTTAAGAAAAACCCATTATCTTATACACGACGGCCCTCGAAAGTTCTCTATGCATGCTATGGGCATAAGAGAACGAGGAAAAGAGAGAGCTCTCTATTATCTAATCCGAGTTCTCCTCGGGGCAGAAAGTAACTATTCCCCCATTGAAAAGCATTGCTTGGCGTTGATCTTCACAATAACGAAGCTCAGAAACTATGTCTTGACGCATGAGGTCCACCTCATATCAAAGGCGGATCCTCTCAAATATATGATGTCGAAGGCCATACTGACGGGAAGGCTTTCCAAATGGGCCGTCCTGCTGATGGAATTCTCGATAACGTATCGACCCCTCAAAGCGGTGAAAGGACAAGCCATCGCCGACTTTCTTGAGGAACATCCGATACCAGCCGATTCCCCTCTAAATTGTGAGTTGCCAGATGAACACACGTTTGATGCAATCGAAGAAGAGAAGGAAGAAAATAAGTCCCAATGGGAGCTTTACTTTGATGGAGCATCTTCCATGAAGAAGCGAAAGAGGAATACTCCTCAAATCAAAACCGGGGTGAGTATTATCTTCGTGACCCCGCAAGGAGGAATTTTATGTTACGCCCTCTCCTTGACTGAACCCAGGACTAATAATGAAGCGGAATATGAAAGTTTGATAGCCGGTCTTGAGATAGCTATCGATATGGGAATCAAAAACCTCCCCGTATATGAAGACTCCCAGCTGGTCGTTAGTCAAGTAAACGACAACTATCAGACATGCAAGGCAGAACTAATAAGGTATGGCAAAAGTGTACAGCAACTGCTGACCCAAATCCCTTCATATACCTTGGAAAACGTACCGCGAGCGAAAAACAACAAAGCGGATGCACTAACCAATTTGGCTAAAGAATTGGCCGACGAAGACCTCGATAACGTAAGGATCATTGTACAAAACCGCAAGATCCTCATGCCAGCAGATACATCTTCGAATGAAGACCTGAAAGGGCCACCTGAAGAAAAAGAAACAACTGAACAAGAAGTCCTCCAAATAGAGGAAGAAGAAGAGGTCAAGGACTGGAGGGAAGTCTTCATAGACTACGTTAAGTCCCAACGAACGCTCGAAAATGCATCGTCTAGACATCAGCTCATGAAACGATCTTTGTCATTCGCCTTCGTCAATGATACTCTATATAAGAGATCATTTGGCTTCCTATAGCTAAGGTGCCTAGGGCCAAAGGAAGCAAAGAAAGTCGTCCGAGAAGTACACGATGGACTTTGTGGCTCTTATCAAGCGGGCCCAAAGATGAACCTAAAGATAAAAAGGATGGGCTATTACTGGCCCATGATGATTCAGAACTGCCTCAAATACATGAAGCAGTGTCACTCATGCCAAATACAGAAAGACTTCATACATCAGCATCCAAATCCGCTATATCTGACAATAGCCAGCTGGTCGTTCGAGATGTGGGGAACCGATATAATCAGCCCTATCGAACCAGTGTCATCCAGGGGACACCAATTTATACTGGAAATAATCGACTACTTCTCTTAATGGGCAGAAGCAGTACGACTAAGGGAAGTGAAGACGGAGAATATCCTCCACTTCTTCAAAACCCATGTCATCTACATGTTCGGAACTCCGCGACAGATAATCTCGGATAATAGGCCAGCTTATAGAAGCCACAAAATAAGTCGCTTCACACAGCAGCACAAGATAGACTGGAGATATTCCTCAGTCTATAATTCTCGGGCCAATGGTCTAGCTGAAGTATTCAACAAGATCCTGACCAAGAATATAAAAAAGACGGTGTCCAGAAACAAAAAAGACGGCCCTTTGGGCATACCGAACAACGTTCAAGACGGCCACAAATACAACACCATATGCATTGGTGTTTGGCGCTAAAGCGGTGATCCCCCTGGAAGTAGAACTCCCTTTATTATGAGTAGCGGTTCAATACGAGCTAACGGATGAAGAAAATGCTCATCTTAGGTTCGAGGAACTCGATGCTCTCGATGAAACCCGTCTTATAGCCCAGCAAAACCTGGAAGCTTATAAGGCAAGGATGACACGGTCGTATGAAAGACTAACCAGGCCGAGAATATTCCGCCAAGGCGAACTCGTGCTTGTCGTCAAAAGACCAATGATCCCGAATTGTGCAAAACGAGGGAAGTTCGAGCCAAACTATGAAGGCATGTACATCATAGATAAGGTCTACCAAGATGGAGCTTATCTGCTCATGGATATGCATGGCGAAAGGACATTCCGGCCGATAAATGGTTAATTCCTCAAAAAGTACTATGCCTGAAAAGTCACGACTTAGGTCAATGATAGAATACGACGCTTGTGTCCGTTCGCTATCTTCCTAAGTTAAAACTCCGAAAGTGGTGCCAAATGAAATTTGTCACAAATATGGGAATGCATGACTGAAACGTCCCTAAACTAAAAATGGACCACTACATCCTTAAACTGGTATTGGACCGAAAAGTCCCTAAACTAAAAATGGACTGTAATATCCTTAAACTAACATACTATCCTACCATGGGTCTTCATATCGAGCGTTGTATACAATCCATAGGCATAAAACAATTCACATTTTTCCCAGGTCCCATATAATGCGGTCCTTTAAAGAATGTCGTGATCGACAACTGTTAATGTGTTTATAAATTCCCAGTCCCGTGAATAAAAATTTTCCCATATTTTCTAAGTCCCCTTGATTGTTCACTATTTTCTCTATATTTTGTGAATGAATTGAGATGCTTAGGTTTTAAATATTAAAACTTTTCTAAACAAAAGAAATTAAAAGCCCAAAGGAAAAATAAATTCCCGGCCCACACCAAACCCTAAGCCCGTGCCCGACCCGGCCCCGTACCCATACCCGACCGGCCTCCTTCTCTTCCCCACTCGCTCATATTTTTCCCGCTTCTTTCCTACGCGCCCACGTCCTCGCCCCACGCCGTGCTCCTCGATCGCGACTACGCCCCCGCCCTTCGACCCATGATCTCGTGCGCACCCGCTCACCCATCTCGACCTCATCTCCCCCTCTCCCCCATACAAAGCCGAGCCTTCATCCCCACTGCCCTTTTTTTCACTGCACCAACCTCCTCTGCACCGTCGGTCCCCCATGCCACCGGCGTCACCCCAGAACCATGATTCGTGTGTCAAAACTATTTCTAAACCGCAATCAAGAACGGCGTCGCATGTAGCTAGCCGGTGAGTACGGGTCGGTCCACAGGGATGTTGTGAATTTCCTAATTGCGCTTACGAGCTAATTCCGATTGTGGTCGGATTGATTAAATCTAAAAACTAAATCTATTTATACAAAGATTATCTAGATCTAAGTCTTGCTAGGGTTAGGTCTAGGGTAGGTTTGGAAATGTAAATAAATCTCACTGCTTTCTATACCCAAATTAAGATCTATGAGGTGTTATGGTAATTATTAATAAAGGGGATTAGAACCATTCGGGAAGATGTTTCTTCCTCTAGGTTCTTGTCCTTCATTTATCAATCCTTACTCTAACCTCCATGGAAAACACGCGCAACCGGGACTTTATACTACGGTATCACCGCTACCTCGTGGGATAGGATGCCGTAGGGAGCGGTGTGTGCATGTATGCATGGAGTCCTATTGATTATATGTGATGGGCAAGAAAGGGATAGGAGATCTCATCTCTCAAAAGCCTTCCCCAAAGCTAACCCTAACAAGCGAGGAGACTACTCGCTCATTAGGGAATTGAAGAACATGCTATCTATCTATCTAGGGCAAGGAATTGAAGATCTATACTAAGGCAATTAAATAAAACTACTTACTTTACAGATGGCTCTCTCCAAACATTTACACAGGGTTGTCAGATCTGAATAGATGATATGAAAAGAGGCATCGATGCTCTCCAAAAGAAATCTGAATTTTATTAATGAAAGGAGGCATAACCTAATACAAGATTTAGAGTTCCTATTTATAGAGGATAGGAAACCTAGGGTTACAATTGACTCGCATATCTGCTTTTACAAAAATACCCCCTAAGAAAAAGACCTATTCAACGCTACGCGCACCGCCAGAGAAATCCACCGACATGGGCTCTTAATGGCCGTGGATCCGCGGCCAAAAGCATGCTTTGGCCACGGTTCCACGGCCAAAGTAGGAGCTTGAGGCTTCATTTTTCTGGAAGTTTCTTCAGCTGTATTTTGGTACTTGTTTCTTCAGGGTTTTCTTCAGAATATCTTTTT